>CM061543.1:159810217-162210217 GCA_030864215.1 Capsicum pubescens | reverse complement strand
TGCAATTTTCTCTTATTTATTGATATCCTAGAATTAGATGTCTTCACTAGAATGATTGTTCTTCAATAAAGAGATCCAGAAAACACTAAGCTTATTGATCAATATAACCAAATGATCCCAGGATTGGACCTTTAGGCTATTATCAGCTAACCAACATAGTGAAAGAAAGTTTACCGAAAGACCTAGTTAAATTTTTGGTAGCCCTTTAACTTTTTAGCTTTGTACCAGGAAGATCACCTGAAGACATGTATAAAAAAATGGGATAATTTCCCTGGTTTATAGTTTATGTTTTTTAGTAAGTTTGGGAAATAAATGTTGTGACTTTTAAACGTAGACTTGTTGCTTAAGCTTACTGTTTTGTTCAGTTTAATGAAATGTTGTTGGATGTTGAGAGTGCAGCAATATGGTAATTAGAAATGACAATGGTTGACTATATTATTCTTTTTTGTTTTTATTTGTGGATGTGTGTTATTTGTGTTTAATAGAACGTTATAATTGGATCAGGTTAGCTTAGTTTGTGTCGTGAGTATGATGTTTGCGGTCAGACTTGTTAAGTATTTGATTGAGTTCAATTAATCAACTATGCCTCAATCCCAAGCTGGTTGGGTGTCTGATGTCCTGCTGCTTTTTGTGGCCAAAACAAAAACTTACAGACTAAACTAGGCAAGAGAACTACTTTGAGAGGGACGAATCATGCTTTCTTAAGGTTCATTCTAATTCTATAGATATAGAGGTTTGGATGAATCTAAAGATTTCTTGGAAGAGCATTGTTCTTTAAGTTATATCATCTCATATTTGGATGTTTGTATTTCTTTCTAATCATGATTGGTTGATTTGACTCTTCACTAGCTAACTTATATATGGTTTATGTACTTATTTTATTGTGGAATAGTCCTTTTTATGTTGTCATTTAAGTGCTAATTTATATTATTTGTTCTCTATTTATAGGTGTCCAAAATGAAAAAAGAGCTGAAGAAAATGATGAAGACATTGTCCATACTTGAGAAGATTTTTGGGTTGTGGATAAATTCTCTAAAATCAATAGTTTTGTGTTAAATTGTTTTAAACTTATCGCGACTTGAACTTGCTAGTATGTAAAATCTTAACTAGTCATTTCGACTTGATTACATTTTACTTTTGGGTTTAAATTACTAACTTGTTGCATATTTTGAATTATGAGATTATTAATGAATGATTTTGTTGTGTGATGTGTATATATTGTGTTATAATTTATTATGTATATAAATAAAAATTTACATTAATACGACTATTTATATAAATCATTTTAATTTAATAACTGAAGCGTCGCAATAGATGTTATTGCAATGGTTTAATGTCGTTGCAATAGAATCTATTACAACGGTTCATAACCATTGCAATAGATGAAAATAGGTGTCCCAACAAGTGATGAAATATTTTTAATAGGTAGGCAAAAAGCATTGCAATAGTGTAACAAAGGCGTCACGATAGCATCTATTGCGATGGTTCGTAACCATTGCAATAACATCTATTGCGACGGTTCTTACCCGTTGTTGTATCATCTATTGCGACGGTTTTTAACCGGCGCAATAGATGCTATAGTAATGGGTAAGAACCGGCGCAATAGGTCTATATATGGCAACGGTTGTAGGAAACTGTCATTATAGCTCTACCTATGGCAACGGTTTGTACAACCATCGCAAAAACCGTTGCCATAGAACTATTGCAACTCCCACCTATGGGACACTTGCTGAAGCATTGTGATAGGTCTATGGCAATGGTTATTTGGCCTATTGCGACGGTTTTGCAACCGTCACCATAGATCTAATTTATGGTAGTGCATTATTCTATTACTATTAACCAAGGCTATTATTAGTGGTATCGTCATACCAACAATAACTTGCAAGTATTGTCCTTAGCCATACATTTTTAATATGAAGGGATTTCCATGTACCCATAAATCATATTCAACCAAAACAATGGCCACCAAGGCCTTTAAAATCCATTTACAACCATATAAACCCTTCATATCATTTAAGGTTCCATTAGAAAGTTTAAACCATGCATAAGTTCTATTCAAAAACCAATATTATAGTGAAATCATTGTTATAGACATTTTATCAAACACATTAGGGGCATAGTATTTCCAAAACCAAAGTCCATTACCAAAGAACCATTCCCATGAAACCAATTATCCAAAACAATCATTAATGCATATAAAAGCATAAATAAAACATGGGAAAACCATAACCAAGCCTTTACAACAAAAACCCCAAATTCATATTGGAAAACCCAAAATCATACAATATTCAAATCATAAAAACATTGTATAAAACCATGCCTTTAGTTGGAACTAACAATGAGGGAAGAGAACATGCCTTAAACCAAGATGATGATGGAGAGAAATCACCAAGACAAGCCCCAGTTTACTACTTAAGATACAACCTTGGCTTCCTTTGCCCAAGAACTCTAGAGAGGATTTATGAATGTTTTTCAAGTGTTTAAGAATAGAATAATTGGAAAAATAATCTCCCAAATGCAATATGAGTCATAGGACATTATTAGGATAAGTGGGGAAATGTCCAGATTTCCCTCACTTAAACTGCATTAAATTCCTGTCATAGTGTACGACTGACCCTTACGAGTCGTACCAAACCTGTACGAGTGGTACCCATCTCTTATACCCTTGGATGCAACACTGTTCTAGGTATGACACACCTAAACCCAAGTAATATTCAAGAGTATGACTAGTACCTAAAAACGGTACCCCTGGCAGAATATAATCCAGGAGGTTTGAACACTGACCACTATACGAGTCCTGGGGACAACATATACCCTGGCTTAAAACTCATAGTGAGCCACTCATACTTAGATCTAACTTAAGTTACCAAGTCTAAGATTAAGATAAGGAAAACCCAAACCAAATGATTTTTATATAACCATACGACTAGGACCACTTATGTTTATGTTGTACCAATTCCAACGACCAAAACTATCCCACAAACCAACATTAGTCAACATACGACTGGATCAAACCATTCGTAACCCATCATACTGCTCGTACCCATTAGTTGTATTGGGTCCATAGACCAAAATTCTAGGAAATTTTCTAAGGTTCAGAAACCAGGGTGTTTCTCTCTCCCCCACTAGGAACATTCATCCCCGAATGACAGACAAGGTAGGGGTAAGCAGACGCACAAGTCATTTGCATTATTAAATATATTTTCAATCTTTAACAAAGTTTAAAAACAAAGAGGCAAAGATATTAATCTTTCATTTAAAAATTTGGAAAATAAAGATGTTTTGCAGAAACATACCTTCTGCACGAATCCCAGGAGCAGAAAACAGATGCAGATACTTGACCATTGTGTCCTTCTCCACTTCCCATGTAGCTTCTTCCACCTTAAGGTTCCTCTATAGAACCTTAACTGAAGCCATATCCTTGGTTCACAACCGACAAATCTTCCTATCAAAGATCTCAACTTGGACCATTTCATAAGACAGAGAGTCTGAGATATCCAATCCCTCAAAAGGAACTATCAAAGAAGTATCATCAAGACACTTTCTTAACATGGAGACGTGAAATACCAGATGAATAGAGTTTAAATAAAATAAAAACTCTAATTTATAAACCATATTTCCAACCCTATGCAAAACCACTTAAGGACCAATATATCAGGGACTAAGCTTTTCTTTTTTCACAAACTGCATTTCTCTCATTATGGGAGATACCTTATAGTACACCTTACCCCCAACCTCAAACTCTATGTCTCTATTCCTTACATCTGCATAGGACTTTTGGAAAATTTAAGAAGCCTTAAGTCTATCCCGAATCACCTTCACATTCTCCATAGATTGATAGACCAATTTCATACCGAACATATCCGCCACACCAAGATCAAACACCCAATAGGAGATCTACACCTCCTACCATACAATGCATCAAAAGGTGCCATAGCAATACTAGAATGATAGTTATTGTTATAAGCAAACTCTACCAAAGGAAGATGCTCAACCTAACTACCTCCATAATCAACCACACATGCCAAAAAAATATCCTTTAATATCTTAATAGTTCTTTTTACTTGCCCATCTATCTGAAGATGAAAAGAAGTATTTAGACTCACCATAGTACCTAATTCCTTCTGAAAAGACCGCCAGAAATAAGATAAAAATTGTTGACCATGATTAGAGATAATCAAAATGGGTATACCTTGTAGCTTCATAATCTCTTGAAGATATAACATCGCATAATCCTCTGCCAGAAAGGTAGTCCTCACTGGCAAAAAGTGAGCAGACTTTTTCATCCTATCCACGATGACCTAAATTGAATCATATTGATTTCGAGACCAAGGAAAATCCATAATGAAATCCATATTGATTACCTCTTATTTCCACTTGGGACGAACAATCTCTTAATATAACCCACCAAGTCTCATGTGCTCAACTTTAACTTGTTGACACACTAAGCACTTGGCCACAAAATTAGCCACATCCCTTTTCATACCATTCCACGAATACATCTCCTTGAGATCATGATACATCTTTGTCAAGCCAGGATATACAATGTAGCACGATTCATGCATCTCAGCTAAGAATTTTTTCTTCAAATTATCAACATCAAGAATGCATTATCGCCCTTGGTACCGTAAAGTACCATCGACACTTATCTCTAACACCATTAACTTCTATATATCCATGTAACTCTTGATTTTTATCATGATAGGATTTAGCACTTGCTTCTCCTAAACCTCTGCACAAAAAAATGACCAAACCACTTCCTATAGAATTACCCTACCATCATCGGAGTCCAAAAGTCAAACTCTAAGATTTTCCAAAAGGTGAATATCTTCCACCAATTCCTGTTTTCCTTCCTCTATATAAGCCAAAATCCCCATGGATAAACTGCAAAAAGCATCAACAACTATGTTAGCCTTACTTGGGTAATAGTGAAGACTCATGTCATTATCTTTGAGATGCTCCAACCATCTACTTTGTCTGAGATTTAGCTCCTTCTGAGTGAACACATACTACAGACTCTTATGATAAAAAAAGATGTCTATGTGTAGTCCATACAGAAAATACTACCAGATTCTCAAAGAAAAAACCACCACCACCAACTCCAAATCATGAGTAGGATAATTCCTCTCATACACCTTCAACTTCCTAGAAGCCTAGGCAATCACTTTCCTATGCTACAATAAGACACAACCAAGTCTTACCCTACATGCATCACAATAAACCATAAACCCCTCACTTCCCTCAGGCAATGTCAAGACCAAAGCAGAAGTTAGGTTATTTTTTCACTTCTAAAAACTCCCCTCACAATCATCCGACCAAGAAAAATTTACCTTTTTCTGAGTAAACTTAGTCATAGAAGAAGCTATCATTTAAAAACTCTCCACAAACTGCCAATAATACCCAGCCAAACCCAAGAAGATCCTAATGTTGGTTGGAGTCATGGGTCTTGGCCACCTTATAACCAAATCTACCATAAGTGGATATACCATGATCCCCTCGCTAGAAATAATATGACCAAGAAAAGTAACATCATTCAACCAAAACTCACACTTGGGAAACTTGGCATACAACTATTGTTCCTTAAATGTCTTCAATACCACACGGAGGTGATAATCATGATCCACCTAAATTTTGGAATAAACCAGAATTTCATCGATAAATACAATGACTAATAGATCCAAGAACTGCCTGAAAAGCATGTTCATCAAGTCCACAAATGCCGATGGGGCATTAGTCAAAGCAAATGACATTACTAAGAATTCAAATTTCCTATACCTAGTAGGAAAACCCATCTTAGGGATATCCTCCTCCCTAATCTAAAGCTGATGATACCTAGACCGAATATCTATTTTACAAAAGAACTTGGAACCTTGCAACTGATCAAACAAGTCATCTATGTTTGGAAGAGGAGACTTGTTCTTGCTCGTTACCTTATTCAACTGTAGAGAGTCAATGCATATCCAAAGGGAAACATCATTTTTGCACACGAACAATATCGGTGAACCCCACAGAGATACACTAGGATGAATAAACCCCTTATCTAGAAGATCCTTAAGTTATTCCTTGATTTCCCTCAACTCAGCCAGATACATTCTATAAGAAGGAATAGAAATTTGACGAGTGTACAAAACTAGATAGATACCAAACTCAATTTCCCTATCTAGAGGAATGCCAAGAAGATAATTCGGAAAGACTTTAAGAAACTCATTTACCACTAGAATTTACTGTAAAGAAGGACCTTCTAAGTTAGAATCTTTAACCCGGACTAAGTGATAAAGAAAATTAGAGATTAACCTCTAAGCTCTAAGATAAGAAATAAACCTCCCTCTAGGAGCTAGGGAACCCCTCCCCCCATGATAACTAGTTCACTAGGGAACTTAAATACAACCTTACGGATCCGACAATCCAAGTACGTATAACAAAAGTGTAACTAATCCATGCTCAGAACAATATCAAAATCCTCTATATAAAGATCAAAGAAATCCAACAGGGTCTGCCTACCACCAACAGATACCACACCCCCCGATAGACTCTCTTAGCAATAACTGAGTCACCTACCAGGGTAGAAATATAAAAAAGATTTGAAACAACCTTAGGATTAAAATTAATACATATAGCCACAAATGGGGTCAAATAAGAAAGAGCTGACCCTAAATCAAGCAGACAATACACACTACAAGAAAAGAGTTGTAACATACCAGTAACAACATTAGGTGATGCCTCAGATTCTTGTCGAGATACAAGATCATAAAACCTATTCTGGCCAGTGTCAGTACAAGAGAAGGAGCAAATACAAAAGTTGCATCACTGGGCGCAGGAGTAGAAGATAAAGCAACCGAATCTTGACTGCTCTAAAAACTTCCTTATAAACCGGACAATTCTTTAGAACATGGCCTAGCTAGACACATTTAAAACACTTGTCCCTTCCTTCATTATAATAACCTCGATGAAGACGACCACAAAACCAGAAAAAAGGGAATAAAGAAACCGACTAAACCCTACTCACAGGATATTGGGCACCCAATGATAAGAAATTATCACTACCTTGTTGACGCCTATCACTCAACTTCCTCAGGTAAGGAGTGCTAGTAGAAGAAAAAGAATGAAAATTCCCTCGATTCTTCTTTGTCCATTTACCACCATCCCAACCACCTTGCGACTGAGCACCTCTGTAACTCCTTGAATATGGTACCCGAAATGCTACATGCTGCTTATGACCTTGAAGGACCATAAACTAACCCATGACTGATATCTGTACCTCACACTGTATAGTATATTGTATAAATGCAGAAATAAAGGCTGAAAGGCCACAAGGTTCAAAACTGATAAAACATAACATCTGAAAGTACGGTATATCAATACCAAAACAAACTGAAACAAAACTGTCATAACATACTATAGTCTGAAAAGCCTCTAAAATTGAAATCTCTAAATAAGGAGTTGGTAGGACATGTCCCCAACTAACTCCAACTACTAAAATAATCTATGTAATAAATAAATAAAGTAATGATCATGTCCTCAAAGGATGAGGACTCACTGCTAACTCTGACTGCTGAAACTAGAATGCTACTGATGCTCTAGAGCTCGTGCTTTTAAACCTATGGTATAGCATAAAACACCATAGCGCAAATATGTCAGTAAAATTGAATGTACTAGTATGCATGTGAGGTAGGTTGAATGAAAATGGTTCAAATGCATGAACAATGCTAACTGACTGTAAATATGAATGTGAGAATACATGCATGAATAAGATCATGTAACTGAATTCGTGATGGTACTGACTACTGACTCTGATTACTGATAACATGAGTTACTGATAACTGATATAACTGATACTGAGCAACTGTATCTGAAAGTCTAGGTTCTGATTTAACTAGCATAATTTTGTACTTTGCTGAGTTAACTGTACCTGACTGTCCTGAAATTTGAAGAACTATCTGAGTTCTTTTACTAAGACTGAGACTATGGGAAGTAGTCATCTAACCGACACGCCCCAAATAATGCATTATAACTGAGTTGGGGTCGAATCTGTAACCCCAATTGGAAGGATGTCAATACCACACCACTGGTAAAAATAAGTTGTGGGTGACCCTTTTCTAGTAGTGTCCCAAAATAGAATGGTGGGACCCTCATCTAACAGAGTTTATCCACCTTATCAACCCTCATCTTCCAGTGTTAATGCCTCAACCTATGCTGGCTACATAGTTCTGGAATGCAAGGATTGCTTCTAAGGATCACACCCTCAACTGTTAGTATGTGTCCTCATCTGCGTGTTCACTCAGTGCTAAATCCTACTCCCATCTGAATAGACACTGAACATGATTAACTAATCTAAACTAGACTAATTTTATTGAGTTCTGTTGACTAGTGAATTACTACTGAGATTACTGAATTATTGAGCTTTCTGAGATTATTGGGATTATTGAGTTTATTGAGTTTTCCTAAGTCACGTCACTGATTGAATTCTACTAAACATGGCTTGACTGAGGATATCATGAAAACATGACACTGGCTCAAGGCAGACAGCTAAATTGTCAGTTAGAAGTACCCCCAAGACTCGATAAAAGGAAACTAATAAGGCATGACATTCTCGAATACATGACTAACATCAACAATCCATAATACAATAAGTGGGGGATTTCGTGAAGTACATGGTTATCATAATTTTGTACATGGTAGGAATGCATATACTCAATGTCAAAAATTCATACTCTAACATCATGATCATTCCAACAAACATCTATATTGCACATCAATAGCATGGGAGTTATTTGAACATAAGGGGAAAATATGAATCCATCACATAAATCACAATTGAGCTATATTACATAATTTTTAGTCTCTTATACATTTTATCAAACACTTAGGTTGAATGACATAAGGGTTTGCATAATCCTCAAATAATATATCATAACCGACTAAAATTCATGGTTTTCAACTCACATGCTAACATATTTTCATAAAACCACATAAAGATTCCAACTTCGGAATCGTACAACAACAACCACATGAACATAATCAACCCATAGCATGAAAATCATAATCTATAGCTTAAAACATGATTCTTAGTCTTCATGGACTAAAGGAATCCATGAATGAATACTATGCATACCTTAGTACATAATTCTACAAAGATTTATGGTGGAATTTTCTTGATTTTAAATCCCCAATTGAGAACCCTAACTTGTTGTTGAGAGAATTTTGAGAGAAGTGACTCTATTTTTGTTGAATTGGATCCAAATCCCATTTTATAGGATTATATAGGGGTGGGAACTACCCATTCTGCCCTTAAAATAACTCAAAAATGGGGTGTTTACATCACTTGGGCCATAAGATGTGCGGTGCTCAACTAATCGCGTAAGCTAGGTTGTACGGCGCATAACTTATCACCTAAGTTAGGTTGTGTGTCGCATAATTTATGGCATAATTTATGTTTTACATCACACAACTTATGGCATAACCATTCCAGTAGGCTTAGGCGATTTGTTAGGCGACGCACTCCACTTTGAAACGCCATAACTTCTTCCTCGGGTGTTGGATTTTGGTAAAATTGGCATCGTTGAAAAGATAATTTGATTCTATACAATTTAGTTGGTCTAAATCTTCCAAAATACAACATATACATCAAGTTATCATCATTCATAGATGAATCTTGAAAAATCAAACACTAAAACTTGATGGACTCAAAAGCTCTTAGCTTGCCTTACTCTAAGTGACTCTTATGAACATGCTTAACACATCATAAGATCTCTTCTTACTAGGATACTCTTTGTAAGTCATGTACTCAAATATGAATCATAGGATAGGAGGTTTCATACGTAGGAAAAATGGTTTATTTTCTAGCTTAGAAATATATGGGGTATTATAATATCCCCCATTGGTAATATTCGTTCTTGAATGGTACTGACTAGACTGAGAATAATGATGGAATGGACATACTTAAGGGGCGTGCACACCTGAAACATAACTATATAATTGGAACTACTGGTATACTTAAATCTCATACTGAATATGCATGTCTGATGCATTGATATCTGACTGAGTGGTTTCTCAAAAAAGCATGACTGAAATTATTGGTTTGCTAAGCTTCTTTATTAAACATGCATGTCTAATGCATGAATACTTGACTATTTAACTTTTGAATGCTTGACTGAACATGCAATAGTAATTAATACCAAATTTATAATAGGGATCTGAACATGACCTGAATACCAAGCTTGTAATTGAAATCTAAACATGAAACTGAAATCTTAAGGAGAAATGTTACCTTGAGCTGAGTCTGTATTAGTGGAGAAGAGGTGAGGATACTTGGTTTGCATATCTACTTATTCTTCCCAAGTAGCTCCCTCAATAGACTGATTCTGCGAAAGAACTTTGACTAGAGGGTCTTTTTTTCCTCAATCTGTGAGTGTTATAGTCTAATTTTTCAACTGGAATCTCTTCATAAGAGAGGTTGTTCTGAACATGTATGCTGTGAATTGGGACTACAACTTCTAACTCACCTATGCATTTCTTAAGCAAAGAGACATGAAGACTGGATGAACTGATACTAGATTTGAATGCAACTCGAGCTCATAAGCTGCCTTGTTGAAACGACTGAGAATTTTGAGTAGACCAACATATTAGGGACTGAGCTTTCTCTTCAAGCCGAACCTCTTTACCCCTTCATGGGAGAGATCTTTAGATCGATATAATTACCAATCTCGAACTCGAGATCCTTTTTGCGCACATCTGCATAATACTTTTGGCGGCTCTGAGAAGCTTAGAGTCATTATCTAATCTACTGGACTTTTTGTAAGGCATCGAATACTAAGTCAAGCCCTATAACTGAGGCCTCACTAACTTTAAACCAATTGACTGGAGATCTATATCTCCGACCATAGAGATCTTTGAATGGAGCCATACGAATACTGGAAATGATAGTTGCTGTTGTATTCAAACTCAATCAGAGGAAAGTAGTCATCCCAACTACCCTTGAAATCTATTGCACACTCCTTTAGCATATCTTCTAAAGTTTAAATTTTTCTTTCCGCTTAACCATCTATCTGAGGATGAAAGGTTGTACTGAGATGAACTTGGGTACCAAGACCCTTTTGGAATGCTTTCCAAAAATAAAAGGTGAACTGGGTGCCTCTGTTTGATATAATAGATAGAGAAACACCGTACAATCTTACCAACTCTCTAATGTAGAGTTTGATGTAATCCTATGATGAATAAGAGGTATGGACTAGAAGGAAATGAGCTTATTTGGTCATTCTATCTACAATGACCCAAACTGAATCATGTTGATGACGTGTACAAGGGAAACCCATCACAAAGTTCATGTTCACTTCTTCCTACTTCCAAGTAGGAATCGTGAATTCCTATATGGACCCACTAGGCTTCTGATGCTCTATCTTAACCTGCTGATATGTAGAGCACTTAGCCACAAACTTTATGATATCTCTCTTTATCCCACTCCACCAATAGATCTCCCATAAGTCACGGTATATCTTAATGTCCCCTAGATGAATAGCGTAGCGCGCACCATGCGCTTCTTCAATAATTTGTTTCCTTAAGTCATATACACCTGGCATGTAAAGAAGACCCTAATAATGCAAAGCACCATCTACCCCTTGGGAGAAAACCTCTACTTTTTGGTCCTTGACTGACTCTTTCAACTTGACAAGGCTGGGATCTCTATCCTACTTTTATTTGACCTCAGAAACTAGAGATGATTCTGATCTACTCTAAACCCATATATGACCCTCTTATGTATCGAATAAGAAAACACCTAGTATTGTAAGATGATGGATGATAACGCCCAAACTACAACTCTCGTAAGAGTGTAAGCTGTCGCTGTCAAATATAGAACCCAACTGGGTTGGGTGTCGAATCCCACAGGGAATACTTGGTCACTAAGTATTGCAATTATTAGTAGACTGTTGATCGAAAATTCCACGGAAAAGAGGGGATTGGATTGTGGCGTGAATTAATTCTATCAAAGTAACAACAGAATGCTTTGTTTAGTAAAATTTAATCACAGAGAAAAATAAGTTAGGGTTATGTCCACCTTATGAGTTCTACGTATCTATTAACTATGAGTAATGCGGAATTCAGACATGCATCCACTTATAGAGATTCGTATTCTAATGGTAAATTCTAGTGTTTCTTAACCATCAAGGATTATTTCACTTTAACTCTCTCGAGCTTAAAGCGTATAACTAACGGTACGAACTCTCCAAGAGGTTAACCCAGTTACGGACTAACGTGTAAATAGGGGTTGGTAGCCCTATTTCCTTGTCACACTCTCTTTTCCAAACATGTAACCTTTCTCTCGAACAAGTTAATGCTATAATGGCCTATTCTCTATGTTTGCAACCACGAGAATTAAATTAAAATGAAGAGAGTAATGATATAAGTAGCATACACATCAAGAATTCACAAACTCATAGTAATAGATAGTATATCAAACGGCTTCCATAACCCTAACAGAGAAGTTTAGCTACTCATGATTGTAAAGGAAAACAACGAAGACATCATCATCATCATACCAATACGATAACAATCTCATGATGAGTATGTATTGGCGTGACTATGAGAATGACGTGATTTCCTCTCTAGTCGTTCTTGTAGCATTTTTTTTTCTGTCTGAACTTACAGAATCTGTAAATTGAATAAATAAAAAGTGTCGACTGACTTATCAAAAGCAATCGTGAATGGATCAATGCATGCTGAAAAATTCAGCAAAATAGGGTTTTTATAACATCCTTGTCCTATTCCTATTAAGTTACTGCTGCACCCCTAAGTATTTAAAAATACTGCTTTTGCCCGGGACAATTTCTCGATGCGTCACATTCAGTCCATAAGCTTCCAAAAGGTGCCTTCCCTCTTCTGTGAAGTTTTCCTTTGCTTCCCAAAGGTCCACAAAGTGCTGAAATCTTCATCATTAATACCTGAAAACATGCTAATCACATAGGTTAGCTCACTTACAGGAAAATGGACTAAAAGTGCAGGAATTATATATTTTGTCCTCAAAACTTAGCTAAAATATGGGTAAATTATGGTGTTTTAGGCGTGTAAATACACCCAACATCAACACCCCACACTTAAAGCTTTGTTCGTCCTCGGAAAAAATATTACGCCCATGCAAACATCTAACTAGGATTTCACAGCAGTAACACAAAATATTCATCAAGACATGCACGACAATTATTAACAAAGAGTAGTTTTCTGGATCACTACTAGAAACCATTCAACCTCCAACATAGACTCGTGATGATGGCTAATTCGTATCCACAAGTTAAGGCACCAAGAATCATCCAAAACTACCCAAAACTCATCAACCATGTGTGTCTCACACAAGATATCACCCATAATCACTCACAAGTTTTGCATTTTTTGAAACATGGGTACAAGATTCTCCTTGCTCTCACTCTCACAAAGAATTCATATGTTGCAACTGATGACCATAGGCTTGCCCTTAGTGTAATGCTCCACTAATATCAGAATGCTAAGCTTAGGATCAAGTAGGTCTTTACAGGTTTTAATGTAGGCTAAGGTACAGGTAGGACTATTTTGGCCAGAAATAGTGACTATGTTCCCTAAGAGCTTTAATACACTACGTTATGTCATTAGCACTCTCTTTTAAACAACCCTTCTACCTTTGTTTTCATCTAACACCCCTTTTCACCTATTTTATTATTCAATTATAAACACAAAGATGAGAATATACAACTTATTTTATTTTTTATTTTTCTATTTCTATTTTTTTTTCTTTTTTTTTTATAAAACACCTCTATGATAGTCACTCCTTTTCACAACAATTTCAAGTACCAATACACTCTGAGGCATCACTCTCACCCAATTTCCTCTTATTTTATCACATGACTCTACAATTTAAAGCGCTTAGGAATTTGGATCAAATTGTGGTCTTGAAAAAAAATGGATTAGGCTACATATGAGGCTGTCAAATAAAATAGCTAAAGGCTCAAAGGGGGTTAACTAGGATAATGTCCACGGGTAGGTAAAAAGAAGGTAAACAATCACAGGCTGCCAAAGAAATGCCTAAATCATCTCCTAAACTCACACTCTGTATTTCTCTTTACACACACACCAGGAAAGTTCTAGCATCAGTCACAACACAGAATATACTATAACCTCACACGCACAAGGAACATGGTCAACTTTATTGGGAGCAGTATAGACTCTTGACCCAACAGGTGAATGAATTAAACCACACAATTATCACACAGTGAGTCACACTTAGAGCCTAAATGTCTCAATAGTAATGATTTTTGCATAAACTCTTTTCATAATACCATGCCGCCTATCAGAATAATTTCATGCAAAATCTAAAAAGATTTTTTAAAAAATTAAAAATTTAACTACAAATCTAAAAATTTAACTACAAACGAGAATAAATGCAGGCAAAGAAGTACAATACAGCATACAAATACCAGCACCCCACACTTAGACGGGACACACTGTCCTCAGTGGAAAATAAATAAGGAAAACCTGATTAGTCAGACTCTTTCTCTATGTCTGGGGTCATGCCTCTTGCATAGGAATCATCATCAGAGTCGTCGTCATCAGAGTTATCCTCCACGTCTGAGTCTGTCTGTCGGTGATCATCGTCAGTCGGTACGTCATCATCGAGAGGTTCCTCAAAATTTACACCTACTTCACACATAGCCCGCGCATGCTCATTCATCGGGTAGTCATAATCCAACTTCTGGAGCTCTGCATCAGTTGGAACACGTCCCCCACTCATCATGGTAAACCTCGTCATGCCATATAAGTGGCGAAAGAAGCTTTTGTCCTGAGCATGTCTTTCTGCAGTGGTCAGGTTGACGCCATGCATAGTTTCAGGATCTTTAACCTTCGTAAGATCAACCTTCTTCGGGTTGTGTGGAAGCTTATGATCTGCAGGTTCCTCTTTAATGTACTCCTTCCTCAATATTGCGGTCAAAAAATTGCCAAAGATGAAGTGGGACCTCTTATGTAGCCTAGCCTTACGCATTGACGATCGTATAACTGCACCAACGTGGATGGGAATATTAGTCATCAGAGAGTACACCAAGCATACTCTATCACGTGTGATCTTTGTGTACTGTGTCCCTGGAATCAGGCAAGAGTTGACTATCTGCAACCATATCCGAGCTTCTCTGTTCAAGGAAGCATACGGGAAGGTATTGTGCCGACCGGTATCCTTGTGACGACTCCAACGTGCCATTGATCTTGTTCCGCATAGTGTGTGTCTGATTGCCCTGTATGGAGGTCTGTGATAAATCTCCTTGAGCGGTGATGGATCCATAGATGGAAGACCCAGAAAAGAGTTGAAGAACTCTGCATTCAGTTGCAAGACTTGGCCCCAAATCTTCACTTCACTTCCGGTAGTCTTTGGGGACCAATTGACATAGAATTCTCGTGTTATATCAAGATTGCATTCTCCCATATCTTGGAAAATGAAATCAAGATGTAGCGCCATGATTTTAGCCAAAATGCGAGGTTCTCTCTTCGCTAGACTCTCCTTTTGTATCAACTCCATGTGAACATATTTTTTCACTTTGTTGTTCTTGTACCACTCCTTTCCTTCCTCCTCTAGGACCCATTTTATCCCGAACATACGGCGAGGTACTTGCAGCGAGGAGGATTCAGCTTGCTCCTTTCCTTCCCTTTTCTAACCTTTCTATGAGGTAGATGCTTTTTCTTTTCCTGGTCGACCTTTTGGTGCCATTTTACCTGAGATTAAAATAAAGTCATGTTAGCTTATCTCGGAAGATTTGATCGACAAACAAACAATAATGGCACCACCCCACACTTAATTTGTTAGCACTAACTAATTAAGTGAATGATATCGATTACTCAGACTTCATCGACATACATGTAGGCGATATGTTCCAACAATATGTTCAGCACAGTCATACTTTCATGGAACCTTAACTATTCTTTACAACTCTATTTCATGTAATCTTAACTACACTTTCATGATTGGATTAATGCACCTTTTGAATAAGACTACTACATAGAAATCATATCAAGTTATGGCAGAGAAATAATCACAACATCTCATGCTTTTATTCAATCATGATCTTTATCTCGATGAACGAGTCATTCAAACATTCAAGCTTTTCATCTTACAAGATTATGTAATTAACTTTACCATTTTGATTCCGCAAAAAGATGACAGTGTATAACAATTTAATACAAATCGGAACAAAGTCAAGAACACCCACACATATTCTTTTACTCAGCTAGATGTATCATAACGAACCATCCACATTCAAATCACCAACACCACTTCAAGATTTAGCAAATCATTATAGGCATAGTATTGTAATAACTACAGAATATAAACGAAGAACTTACTTAGTGATGGACTTGGAAGATGATCTTGCAAGGTTAGATGAGCAAAAAGAAAAGTTTTGAGAGATTTGGGAAGGTTAGGCGGCGCCTAGGTTGAGCAAACAATGTGATTTTGTCTCAAGGTTGAAGTTCTATTTATATACCAAGGCTTGGGTCGGGTTTGACCCATAAAAAATTGGGTTAGGAGACCAAAAAACATAAGTAGGCGGCGCCTAATGCTTTGCCTATGCTTAGCATAGGCGGCGCCTTTAGCAAAGCCTAGTTAAGCATAGGCGGCGCCTATGCTATGACATTGTAGATTCAGAGAGCAAAGGCAATGGCATAGGCGGCGCCTTTAGCTTTGCCTAGTTGAACATAGGCGGCGCCTATGCTATCGCATTGTAGATTCAGATAGCAAAGGCAATAGCATAGGCGGCGGCTTTAGCTTTGCCTAGTTGAACATAGGCGGCGCCTATGCTATGGCATTGTAGATTCAGAGAGCAAAGGAAATGGCATAGGCGGCGCCTTTAGCTTTGTCTAGTTGAGCATAGGCGGCGCCTATGCTATAGCATTGTCGATTCAGAGAGCAAAGACAATAGCATAGGCCTTGCCTTGTCCGTTGCCTAGATTTACATAGGCCTTGCCTTGTCCATTGCCTAGATTTGTATAGGCAATGCCTAACCGAAAGCCTTTTGCTCCTTCATTACTCACTTACTACCTTTAACATTGCTCACTTTCAAATTAAAATTTGATACCAAGCTCCTTCTATATACGTCTTCCCCTACACTTAATCAAAAATAACAAAAACGATTAGAAAGATGGGTTGCCTCCCACCAAGCGCCTTAGTTTTGGTCGTGGCTCGACTCTTCTTTTTGGATTTTTATTTAACAAAACAAACCCCTAGAAAACAAAACGACTAAAAATGATGGGTTGCCTCCCATGTAGCGCTTGATTTATTGTCGTTGCACGATATAGTTACCTCGATTACTTAGACTTCGTCGAGATAGATGGTGGCCATGCATTTTATCGAGTCAAGAGGACCAATATATGGCTTCACACGTTGGCCATTCACCTTGAAGACACCACCATTTTTTTCTTCTAACTCTACTACTCCAGACGAGTAGACTTGGCTAATTCTGAACTGACCAGACCATTTAGACTTCAACTTACCTAGAAATAGCTTCAGTCTGGAATTGAAAAGAAGTACCATATCACCCTTCTGAATGTTTCTTTGGATAATACGCCGATCATGGTACTTTTTAATCCGTTCCTTGTAGAGGTCTGCCCTTTCATACGCATGTAGATGGAATTCATCCATCTCATTTAGCTGTTCCAATCTCAGATTAATAGCATCATCCCAATTCAGGTTAAGCCTCTTCAACGCCCACAATGCTTTATGTTCGAGCTCAATCGGCAAGTGACAAGCCTTCCCATAAACTAGTTGGTATGAGGACATGCCAACTAGTGTCTTGAATGCAGTCCTATAAGCCCATAAGGCATCATCCAGCTTTCGGGACCAATCCTTCCTACTAGCATTTACAGTCTTAGCAAGGATCAGCTTGATCTCCCTATTAGAAACCTTTACCTGCCCACTAGTTTATGGGTGGTAAGGTGTAGCTACCTTATGTTGCTTGACCCCATATTTCACCAATACAACTCTGAACAGCTTGTTACAAAAGTGTGATCCTCCATCGCTTATGATGGTACGTGGTACCCCAAAATAAGAGAAGATATTTCTCTTTAAGAATGCTACAACACGCTTACCTTCATTATCAGCCAGCGCTACCGCTTCGACCCATTTGGATACATAATCCACAGCAACTAGGATATATTTCATCCCAAACAAACTCACAAATGGGCCCATGAAATCAATACCCCATACATCAAATAGCTCCACTTCAAGAATTTTAGACATGGGCATCTCATGGTGCTTCGAGATAGAGCCTTGCCTCTGAAACTGATCACATCTTCTCACAAAATTGTAAGCATCCTTGAATAATGAAAGCCAATAACAGCCGCTTTGCAATACCTTCCTGGCTGTCCGATCACCTGCATGGTGACCCCCAACTTGGGAAGTATGACTTGCTTCCAAGATGCTAGGCACCTCCACATCAGAGATGCATCGCCTAATAACACTATCAGCACATCATCGAAAAAGATACGGTTCATCCCAGAAGTAGTGTTTCACATCATGCATGAACTTTCTCTTTTGATGAAAGGAGAGATTCTCAGGCATCACTTTACTTACCACGTAGTTCGCAAAGTCGACAAACCACGATAAGTCTTCCACCATAGAGGCTAGGATCTCTTCGTCGGGAAATGCATCATCAATCTCAAGGTCGGGTTGCACTATGTGCGCACTCTCAAGTCTCGATAGATGATCAGCTACTTAGTTTTCGCAACCTTTTCTATCCTTTACCTCAAAATAAAATTCTTGAAGCAATAACACCCACCAAATTAGCCTCGGCTTAGCATCCTTCTTTGCCATTAAATATCTCAGAGCCGCATGATCTGTATGAACCACCACTTTGGTTCCCAACAAGTAAGCATGGAACTTTTCAAAAGCATAAACAACTGCTAGAAGCTCTTGTTCCGTGACAGTATAGTTATTCTGGGCTCCATTCAAGGACTTGATCGCATAGTATATTGGATGAAATAGCCTTTCTCTTTTCTGACCAAGTACAGCACCCAAATCTACCCCACTTGCATCACACATCACTTCAAACGGTAGAGACCAATCGGGTGCTACAATAATAGGAGCTTCAACTAGCTTCCCTTTGAGGCATTCAAATGCCTTCAAGCAATCTTCACCAAAGTCAAACTTTGCATCCTTCTCCAAGAGTTTGCATAATGGACTAGCAATCTTGGAGAAGTCTTTGATAAACCTTCGATAAAAACCTGCATGACCGAGGAAACTACGAACTCCCTTTACAAAAATTGGAGGTGGTAGTTTCTTGATAACTTCAATTTTGGCTCGATCAACCTCAATTCCTCTTTCGGAGACTTTGTGCCCAAGAACAATGCCTTCCTTAACCATAAAATGGCACTTCTCCCAGTTTAGCACCAAGTTGAACTCAACACATCTCTATAACACCATACTCAGATTCGCCAAGCACGATTGAAACGATTCACCCACAACTAAAAAATCATCCATGAACACCTCCAAGGTGTCTTCAACCATATTAGAAAAAATGGACATCATACAATGCTGAAAAGTGGCAGGTTCGTTACATAACCCAAATGGCATACGTTTGAGGGCAAACGTACCATATGGGCATGTAAAAGTGGTCTTCTCTTGATCCTCAAGAGCAATACAAATCTTATTATAACCGGAATAACCATCTAAGAAATAAAACCATCCTTTCCCTGCCAATCGATCAAGCATTTGGTCCATGAATGGCATTGGGAAGTGATCCTTAAGCGTCCACGAATTCAGCTTCCAGTAGTCCATACACACTCTCCACCCTGTGATAGGTCTGAGTGGAATCAGCTCATTCTTTTCATTTGCGACTACCGTCACGCCCCCTTTCTTGGGCACACACTGTACCGGACTTACCCACTTACTGTCGAAGATTGGATATACTACCCCAGCATCTAACCACTTAATAATTTCTTTCTTCACCACCTCCTGCATGGGTGGATTCAAACGTCATTGATGCTTAATGGTAGGCACACAATTTTCCTCAAGCCGAATCTTGTGCATACATATCCCAGGAGTGATACCAATAATATCAGCAATAGTCCAACCGATGGCTCTCTTGTATCTCCTCAGAATAGAAATAAGAGCCGCAACCTGCTGCTCACCTAAATCAGCCGCAACAATAACCGGAAGTGTATCACCACTTCCCAAAAACGCATATTTCAGGTGACTGGGCAGCTCTTTCAATTCTAGCACTGGTGGTTCTTCAATGGATGGCTTTGCTGGTGGTGAAGGGTGATTTTTAAGATCCAGGTCCAGCTTCTTAGGAGCATGAGAATAGGAGCCAATTCCTGTTAGAGCACAAATAGTTTCTTCATACTCTTCAACATCCTCACGCTCAAAATTCATAAGAACAGCAGCCAATGGGTCAACAATAAGCTGCTTCTCTACAGATAATTCTTTCTCATCATCATAGTAAACATCATCTACAGAGAACACATTCATATCTTTCGGCTACTTCCTTGATTTGCATACATCAAAATGGACCACTTCGTCATTCATCCAAAATAAAAGCTCATTAGCTTTTAGATCAATAAGCATACTTCTTGTTGCAAGGAAAGGACGCCCCAAGATTATGGGAACTTCAGAATCCACCTCGCAATCCAAAATAACAAAGTCTGCAGGAAAGATGAAGGTGGAAACCTTCACCAATACATCATATAAGATACCAATAGGTCATTTTACCGACCTATCTACCATCACGAGCCGCATATTGGTTGGTGTAGGATCACCCAAACCCAACTTTCTGTAAATAGATAGTGGCATCAAATTAATGCTAGCTCCCAAATCGCACAATGCCTTAGAAAAATCCAAAGATCCAACCGTGCAAGGAATAGTGAAAGCACCAGGATCTGTCTTCTTCTGAACTAGCGATCTTGTAGCGATTGTACTGCAATGATGAACATTATCTGCCAGCTCATAGCTTGCTGCCCGCTTCTTTGTCAAAATGTCCTTCATGAATTTAGTGTATCCGGGCATCTTCTCTAGCGCCTCTACCAAAGGAACATTAATAGTCAGTTGCTTCAACATAGTCATGAATTTACTAAACCTGGTGTCATCGGCTTTGTTCTTCAGTCTCTGAGGAAAAGGTGGTGGTGGAAGGGGAATAGTTTTCTCCGCCACTTTCTTTTTATCCTGCTTCCGATTGTCGATCTTTTTAGGCTGCAGACGTCTAGGGGTAACGTCAGGAACACTATCTTCAGCTTCTACGGCATCTTCACATTCTGCATCAATAACATTATCTGCTATATCATTAACCACCTACTTGCCTTTGGATGGATTTTCTAACGCTTTACCACTCCTGGTAGTAATAGCCATACATGATCCATCATTTCTTGGGTTTTGCACAGTGTCGCTGGGTAAGGTGCCAGCCTTTCTTTGATTGAATGCCGCTGATAGTTGACTCAATTATTGCTCCAGCTGTTTTATCGCGGTGGAATGAGAATCAACCAATTGATTTATTGATGACAAATCATTCTTTACCTCAGTAACGCCCATATTGGTTTCCTCCACCCCTTTCAACAGCTTAGCCATCATATCATCCATAGACATCTTTCCAGAGCCAGACGCCACAGCCTCACGGTTTCCAGGAGGAACATACAAACAACTCTTGTCAGTCTTATTCTTCCAACCACCTTGATCACGGTCCTTGTATCCAGATTTATCATAATTGTTCCGACCTTGGTTTCCTTGGGCATTTCCTCGGAAAACCCCCTGATTATTCAAATAATTTGCTTTCTCCTCAAAATCTAATTCATCTCTTCCCTGTGACATCACATCCTTGACTTTTTCAGTCTTCCCTGATAATAAATGCTTGGTAAGAAGATCCATCTGCATTTTCATGTGAGCCATATCATGGTCACGTTCCTCTTGTCTTCGTCTCTGCTCTGCAGTCATGCCAATAATTACAGTAGAGCTCGCTACCTCAGAATCCCTGGTATGCCAAGCTCTACTCTGCTTTGTCATACGATCCAGCATATCACTCGCCTCAATAAAAGTAAGGTCCATGAATGATCCTCCTGCAGCATTATCAACCACTGGCTTTGTCACCGAGTTCAAAGCCCTATATAATATTTCCATCAAGTGGATATTCATCATCTGATGGTTTGGGCACCGCATAAGCTTCTTCTTGAACCTCTCCCATGTTTCGTGGAGAGCTTCAGTTGGAAGCTGTCAAAAATTGCTGATCTCATCCCGTAGTTGGGCTCTCTTGGATGGCAGAAAGAATCTTTCTAGGAAAGCGTCTTTCAGTTGCCTCCAATTAGTAATAGAATCAGGAGTTAGCCCGTTTAACCATAGATTTGCCTCCCCAGACAGAGACAATGGAAATAAGCGCAGCCTAATTGCATTCTGTCCAACTCCTGGATTGTCAAATGACTTGCATGTTGAAATAAAGTTGATCAGATGCATATTCGGATCATCTCCTGCGAGTCCACCAAATAACCCCTTGAGCTGCAATAACTGAATCATGGTGCTAGTGATATTGAACTTAGCTCCGGGTACCAAGGGTGGAGGAATAATAGCTCCTGTGGCACCAGCTCCATCCAGATCGTCCTCATCATCATCAAAAGGAGCCTGCACAGCTCGGCGGTCAGGTCTCATTCTAGCTTGACGTTCCCTCCTATGCATAGGTGCCGTCACCTCATCAGTACGCCTAGGATTCAGTAACTCATCATCACCCAGGTCCTCATCATTAGGATTTGTTGCTCACCCTAGGTTATCAATATTCTATTGATGTACTTGAGCAGCTGCCAATGCAGCTAATCTAGCCTACTCCTGTTGCGCCGCCCTTCTGTCAATGTCACGCTGTGCATCCATTCTGCCAATAAGTTGAGGTTCAGGATTTATGGGTAATAATGGTTGACCAGAACTACGAGTATTTGGCATGCACTCAACAGAACCTGAATAAAACAAAAACAACAACTAAAAGTAAAATTCGAGAATCTTTGACCAAAGGGTCTAGTAACTATCACAAACATAGTTGACAACTGTATTCCCCGGCAACGGCGCCAAAATTTGATAACGCCCAAACTACAGCTCTCGTAAGAGTGTCAGCGGTCGCTGTCAAATATAGAACCCAACTGGGTTGGGTGTCGAATCCCACAGGGAATACTTGGTCACTAAGTATTGCAATTATTAGTAGACTGTTGATCGAAAATTCCATGGAAAAGGGGGGATTGGATTGTGGCGTGAATTAATGCTAGCAAAGTAACAACAGAATGCTTTGTTTGGTAAAATTTAATCACAGAGAAAAATAAGTTAGGGTTATGTCCACCTTATGAGTTCTACGTATCTATTAACTATGAGTAATGCGGAATTCAGACATGCATGCATGTATAGAGATTCATATTCTAATGGTAAATCCTAGTGTTTCTCAACCATCAAGGATTATTTCACTTTAACTCTCTCGAGCTTAAAGCGTATAACTAACGGTACGAACTCTCCAAGATGTTAACCCAGTTATGGCACTAACGTGTAAATAGGGGTTGGTATCCCTATTTCCTTGTCACACTCTCTTTTCCAAACATGTAACCTTTCTCTCGAACAAGTTAATGCTATAATGGCCTATTCTCTATGTTTGCAACCACGAGAATTAAATTAAAACGAAGAGAGTAATGATATAAGTAGCATACACATCAAGAATTCACAAACTCATAGTAATAGATAGTATATCAAAAGGCTTCCATAACCCTAACAGAGAAGTTTAGCTACTCATGATTGTAAAGGAAAACAACGAAGACATCATCATCATCATACCAAAATGATAACAATCTCACGATGAGTATGTATTGGCGTCACTATGAGAATGACGTGATTTCCTCTCTAGCCGTTCTTGTAGCATTTTTTTTCTGTCTGAACTTACAGAATCTGTAAATTGAATAAATAAAAAGTGTCGACTGACATATCAAAAGCAATCGTGAATGGATCAATGCATGCTGAAAAATTCAGCAAAATAGGGTTTTTATAGCATCCTTGTCCTAGTCCTATTAAGTTACTGCTGCACCCCTAAGTATTTAAAAATACGGTTTTTGCCCGAGATTATTTCTCCATGCGTCACATTCAGTCCATAAGCTTCCAAAAGCTGCCTTCCCTCTTCTGTGAAGTTTTCCTTTGCTTCCCAAAGGTCCACAAAGTGCTGAAATCTTCATCATTAATACCTGAAAACATGCTAATCACATAGGTTAGCTCACTTACAGGAAAATGGACTAAAAATGCAGGAATTATATATTTTGTCCTCAAAACTTAGCTAAAATATGGGTAAATTATGGTGTTTTAGGCGTGTAAATACACCCAACATCAATGGACTTCCTGAGCTAACTTTTTCTTACTGTCCTCAACATGAGAACACTACCCATAGACAGTCTACTTGAAGCGCCTACCACTACGTTGGCCTTGACCAAATGGTAAAGGACACTTATGTAATAATCTTTCAAGATCACTAACCACCTCTTTTTAAGAAGATTGAAATCTTTCTGGGAAAAGACATACTGAATGCTCTTATGATCTGTGAACACATCAACATGTACTCTGTATAGATAATACCTCCAAATCTTTAAGGAAAATACTACGGCTGCTAACTTAAGTTGATGAGTCGGATAATTCTTTTCATGGGGTTTAAGCGTTCTAGAGGCATAGACTATGACCTTACCATGCTACATGAGGACACAACCAAAACCTACTATGGATGAACCTGACCATCACTAAATGTTATTCTATTTAGACTAAAACATGCATCTTTTCCTTAACTAGAAGATCATGATCAACATATTCCAACCCATCTTTCATACATTATTGGTCTATATTGATTATATACTACTTTTCAGCAATATCTTTGAGGAACAACTTGACCATCTCTTCAAATTAAATAGCCTGGTGAAGTAGTATGGCATTATTCAATTTTTAAATAATTTGAACCTTACACGATATAAAATTGACATTCCAAGAATGCACTTTACCCATGGGTCTTATAGTCCAGGACCACACATATGCCAAGAACTACCTAAATTTCTAGAAACTAACTTCTCAGTCAAATAGCTCCAACATTTACTTGGTGTAATTAATTATGTTAGACATTTCATTCCTATTATCTCTACATACATTTACCTACTTTCAATGATAATAAAAGAGAATTCTCCATTATGGGGAAAGGAATAAGATAATGTAGTCCAAATGATAAAATGAGTACCCAAGAAAGTCAAGACACTCCATATCTCTTCAGATAGAAAGATGATATTACAGACTAATACTAGCAATGATTATTGGAGTGTAGTTCTTCTATAAGATTAAGATGGCCAATTAAAAATATGCAGATATGCAAGTGGAAAGATTAATGAATCTAAACAACACTACCTCTCCACTTTTAAGGAAATCCTAGTTGTGAAAAATGTAATCAAGATGTTAAACTTCTTCCTGATTCAAACTGAATGTTTTTTTGAAATGGTTATGTGGGCCTCTAATAGTCCATATAAATCCAAAGATCATCTAAAAAATGGAAATTATCAGATATGCACAATGGTTTTCTCCCTACAAGATCCATATCAAGGTAAAAGATAATATCATGACAGACTTTCTATCAAGGCCGGAAGAATTCTCTACCAAATATTAATCAATAAAGGCAAAAATGAATATAAAATCAGCCATCAATCTTATTCGATCAAACATAAAACATGGCATCAATTGGTTTGTGGAGGAAGGATATGTGAGCTCACCGTATACACCATCGAGCACTGCATAAAAAGAGGACACCAGATGACATGTGTAAGAAATTACCACTTAGTGCAAGATCCATGGAATTAAATGTAATGGTTAACCATAAAAACCTCTTGGAAAGGTTTGACTATAATATAATTTTCCAACTACATAGTTGACACCTACAAAGAGCTTACCTATCTTCTTGCAAGGAGCTTACAATCGTCTTATCCACCTACATTCATGTTGGCTAAAATTTGCTCAGTCACCTTCTTGCACATGTTGTCACATGCCAACAACATGTAAAGATTTTGTTTCTTTAAGATCCTTCACATGTTTTAAGGGCCCAGATTGAATAAAGTATTATGTATATATCTCATATAAGTGTTTTCCTATATAGGGCTTCATTACTTTTAGAAGATAAGATAGGTTTTACTATTTTTAACATAGTTGTCCATGTGCGATAAAGTATTTTATTCCCTTTTTTTATATTATGGCTTCCTTCTCAAATAAAAGGAAGCGTAGCTGTTTAATTGGGGATCATCAAATTATCCACCTAAAACTATCTTGTAAAGCTTGACATTATAAATAAAATATTTGTTGGGTAAGTTTTATCTCTTGCTTCTGTCTTTTAAAAGGATGGGTACTTCGATCCTTTTTGTCGGAGTAGTATGGTAAGGAAAGACGTAGGAAAGTATATTACTTGTGAAATCAACATGTATTTCTAAGTACTTTCCATGATTATTAAATCAAACTGTCTTGGTCCATACATTATCTTTTGATTTTCTTTTTTTATTTTATATAAATTCAAAAATTTAAAGTTGGGTACACTTTGTTTAGCGAACTATTGAATGCTATAAAGGTCATGGTAGATCCGGGAAACGACCATGTATGAAATATATGGAATTTTTGTGTTGCTAAGAATACAAAGGATTTATTGTGTTTTAATACTTTCAAAGTAAAGCCATCCCATTGAGGGTTGAGAAGTGTATGTTTCGTGGCATACCATCCTTTAGGGTTAGTTAATGTGTAGCCCCAGTCATAAGGAAGCTATTATGGTACTTAAAAAATTTTTAATTTCATGTGTCATGCCACCTATATGTATGTGAAACTACCTTTCATGTTGGAAAGTTAGAAATTTTTTGTTATTGTAGAGCTAATAATTCTTGTGGTGTCACTCACACCATCAAGCAGGGCATGGAGTGACACCACAAGAAATAGGGGTTTTGTTCCCTAAAAAATCCACCAGTAGATCCATACCCTATGAATAATTTAAAAAAGAAAAGTAAAGGGGTTTCTTTTGAATAAAATATCAATATAGTGATGTCATACCATGGGAATACTTAAAGAAGAAAAATAGGGGGTTACGTTCCCTATAAATACAACCACGGGTTGTCGTACCCTATAAAGACTTAAATAAGAGGAGGTTTTGTTCCCTAAAATGACAACCAGGGGATGTCATACCCTGAGATGAATAAAAGAAGAAAAATATCATGTCTTGTTCTCTAAAAATTAAACTAGGGTATGCCGCACACACTGAAGACTTCAATAAAAAGATAAGGAATTTTATTCCCTATAAAACAAAACTATATAATTTTATACCTTTGGAAGATGTAAAAATGATAGGACTTTTGTTCTTAAAAAGACAAGAAGGGATTTTGACCCATATGAATACATAAGAAGGATAAGGGACTTAGTTCCCTAAAATACAATCTGGGGATTTTGTACATTGTGAATACATGGAAAAGATAGGATTTTTATTCCCTAAATACAACCAGGAGATTTTGTACCTTGTTAATAGATGAAGATGATAGTGATTTTGTACCCAAGACGCAACTAGGAAATATTGTACCCTATGAAGACATGAAATGATAGGGTTGTTTTTACCCTAAAATGTAATCAAGGAAGGTTGTACCCAATGGAGACGTATAAAAGTAGGGCTTTTTATGCTCTAAAATCAAACTATGAGATGTCGTACCCTATGAAGACATGGAATAGGGATATGATTTTTGTTCCCTAAAATGCAATCAGGGATGTCATATCTATAGAGACATCACAAAAGTAGGGTTGTTTGTTCCCTAAAAGAAAATCAAGGGATGTTTTACCTAGAGAATAAATGTAAAAGAGATAGGAATTTTGTTCCTTAGATACAATCAGGTGATGTAGTTCCCTGTGAGGATAGTTTTTTTTAAAAAAAATGTTGTAGTTTTGAAATTGAGGGAGTTTGAAACTCTATTCTTTTTATCCAAATAGATAGGGTTTTTGGTCCCTACAATGCTAACTCAGAATGATTTAAGAGAAAATTATTGAATTATAAAACTTCACTTTGTGGCGCTCATCTTTTCCATGAACTCATCAAAACGGCTTAATCCCTATTTAAATGAAGAAAAAATTGTAAGTTTTAAAATAGAGGTTGGTTGGTGGCTTTGATACCCTGTTAAAATTTTATTTAAGCCTACCCAGTGTCTATACACCTATCTTTGTCGGTGATTGAAGAAATTTCTTTGAGGCCTTGAACCTTCACTTTTCAACCCCTGTAATGACTATTTTTTTGTTCAATACCATTTTGCTCTTGTAGTGTAACCTAACTTATTCTTTGAAATGCATTCCTGATTTATCCTTATATTGATGCCTCAAAATAATGATCCACTCTATAGGCCTTGAACGTATTGGGGTTATTAGAAATGGTTTTATATCTTCGGCGATGTTATGCATACCACATAATCTTTGCTACCATTGGGAAACCATGGTTAATTTTTGCAACTCTATTTTAGCTTTTCACATAATCAAAAAGAATGTATTGAGAATGAAACAAAAAAGGACCAAACAAATATTTAAAAAAAGTTCATGTTAAAACATAAGGTGTCTTTTTCAAGAAAAGGAGGAAAAACTTATATGGAGATATGTACAATCTTCAATAAAACATGAAATGCATTTTTGATTGGTAGTTTAATCCATTGAAGATGTCTAAATATTTGAATTAATTTCCTTAGTTGCACTTATGCTGATGCAGGAAAGCCTCACTCAATCAATAGGACCCTTTGTAGATTCTCACCAACTAGCCTCTCTTATTTTATTTCCTTCAAACTTTTTATCTCCTTATGGTGACCATGAGGGTTTTCACCTAAAAGACTATCATCTTTTGTTTTTTCAAATTTACCATAGCCTTGTATTGCCCGTAATGGTTTTCTATAAGACTATATTTTTTTTGACATATTTGTGGTGCACCCAAACTTGCCAATCCAAAAAATTGATTAGAAGATCTTAGTGAGGAAAAGAGACAATAAACTATATATTTGGAATTATTCATAAAATAAAAAATAAGAACTGCCCCAATTTCTTTTAATATTGGGAAGTTTAATTTTGTTAGTTGGTTGGGCTAAACAGTAAAAGGTTTGCCTACGTATCAATTTTGTAATCAAGTCGAATGTACTTCACAAGACATATGTTTTTTTTGTTTTTTTAATTTTTTTAGTGTTTCCAAAGAGGGAAAGCAGGGGATTATAAAATGCTCAGAAGGTCTATTGAGGGGTTAATGATCTTTGACTAATGACAATAATGGTATTTCATCATCTTAAACCAAGAATGTTGAGTGCAGAAAGTGCCCAAGCAAAAGATTTCAAATATAATACTTTTTGACCAGGTCATCTTGATGGCTACATCTACTGTCTTTCCCTCTATATTTGAAAATAGTAAAGCATCCTTTGACAATAATTTATTAACAATGTAAGGGCCTTTACATTCGGGGAAAATTTTTACGTAGCCTCATCTTGATGGGGAAGTATGCATTTCATAACGTTTTGGCCAACTTCCAAGTTCTTTGCAGACCCTCCTGTATTGTGAGCCTGAGTTATCTTATTTTGGTACAACTGGCCAAAGAAAATAGTTGTCAGTACTTTTTATCTATCAATGATATGTTTTTAATCCTGGACTTCACACATTATGTGTTATAAGTCTCTACTTCCACAATGGTTTTAAGAGAGGGTATTTTGACTTTTGCAGGCATGATAGCCTTGGTCCCATAAAATAAAAAGGAAAAGTTTTGCCAATAGATATGTTGAAAATTATGCAATATAAAAATATTAAAAGGTAGTTTTTCATGCCATTTTCTGGATCCTTGGACCATCCTCCTGAGAATCTTCTTTATGTTCTTATTTTCTTCTTTAACTTCCCTATTTGCTTTAGACTGATAAGGGGAGGAATGTTGATGTGAAATCTTAAATTTCTCAAAATCCTCCGCCATTAGGTGACTATTAATATTGGTTTCTTTGTCTATAATACTTGTATTTGGTACAGAAAATGGATATATGATGTTGGAATGAACAAAATCTACCACGACTTTCTTTGTGACTAATTTTAAAGTAGTTGTGTCTACTTATTTGGTGAGGTAATCAATGTCAACTAAAAAAAATAGGGTCCATTAGGATATTTTGGTCTAATTTCCCTAGTAACGTCCATGCCCCATGCAATTAAAGGCCAAGGTGCCAACATTGGATCCATCATTGAGGAAGTTGAGTGAACCAAATCATTTTGAATTTAACGTTGATGAAACTTATAGATGAAGAAAAAACAATCTTGTTCTATAGTCAACCAGTAGTATCCTGCCTGAATAATCTTTTTTGCTAGAACATAACCATTTATGTGTAGGCCACATACATCCAAATGTATTCCTTTCATAATTTTTTTAGCTTCTTAAATGCTTACATATCTCACTAGGTTTAGATTTGTATTACTTTTATATAAATTCTCCCCACTCAAGAAAACCCCATTAGCGAGATGCCTAATAGTTCTCTTTTGATATCCATTGGTGTGAACCGAATATTCCATTATTTTCAAGAAATTCCTGATGTCATGATACCATGGTTCACTATTAGAATATTCTTCCATGGTCTTGCAATGACCATGTTGATCCCTATTTGAATCTATAAAGGGACAATGAATGTGTTACTTGGATAAGAAATCACAGAGGCTATGGTAGCCAAATCATTGGTGAAATCATTACAACATCTAAGAATATATCTTAACTCGATAAGCTTAAAATTTTTTTAAGGTCCTCTAAACATTGTTTGTATAGAATTAGCTTAGTATCGACAGTTTTTTATTTACATTGAGCTTGTCAAATTAGCTGTTTAAAATCTCCCAAAACTTCTAACTCTTTTACACCCTATCACAATGCTTAAACCTATGATGAAAGCTTTATACTCCATTTTTTTGTTCGTGTAAAATAAATGAAGCCAGGCTGTGGCAGGAGAGTGATGCCAGATTAGTTAGCTAAGAATTTCTCTAACCCTGATGCCTTTAACAAAGGATGCCTAATAAAAATATAGTTCACATATTCTATTGCTCAGAACTTCTTAGTCAATGAATTTAACTCTTCATTATGTAAGAACGTTATAAAAGTCTTATACTCATCATTGAATAAATTTTTTGCCAACTGATAGCCTAAAACTTAAACTTTCACGGTAGTACGAGTGAAATATTGGATGTCAAACTCTATAAGAAAAAATTACCACTTTGATAACCTTACATTGGCATGGGCTCTTGAAATATGTACTTAAGAAGTTCCATCCGAGATATGAGGTATATTGTGTAGGATGTTTATTTACAAAAAAAAAAAGATAAGAGATATTGCATTAAATTCTAGGAAACCTATGTTCGGTAACTACAGATCTTATATAGAAGGGTGTATTTTACCTCATGTCTTGTGAATTTCTTGAGCAAATAGTATATTGCCTATTCTTTTTTTCCCATGGCATCATGTTGTCTAAGAAAACAAACAATGGAATTATCCATCACCGATTGATACAAAAATAGGGGCCTTCTCAATTTTGGTATTACTAACATTGGAGAGTTTGATTGATAAACTTTAATCTTGTCAAAATCTTCTTGACATTCATTTTCCAACTCAATAATAACATCATTTTTCTATAGCTTAAGATAGGATCATGCGTGGTAGTAAGTTAGAGATGAACCTTCTAATGTAATTCAACCTTCGAAGAAAATTCATAACTTCAGTTTTGTTCCTTGAGGAGGGAATTATCAAATGTCCTTTATCTTTGAGGGATCCAATATAATTCCTCTCAGCTAACTACAAGACCATAGAGTTTTCTATATGAAAATCAAAATGCGCACTTGGCAGGATTAAGCTTGAGATTATACTTCTATAGTCTTTCAAAGAACATTCTTAACTCACTCACACGGTATGCTTGGGTCATACACTAAATTATTATATCATTAACATATACCTCTATTTCTTTATGCATCATATCGTAAAAGATAGTAGTCATAGCTTTAATGTAAGTTGCACCCATATTTTTTAGACCAAATGGCATGAACTAATAATAGTAAGTACCCAATGAAGTGGTGAAAGAATTTTTTTTTGCATCTTCTTCATCCATCAAAATTTTGTGGTTGCTGACTAATAATCCATAAAAGACTAGATCTCATGCTTGGCGCAATTATCGACCAAATATGGATGTTGGGTAAAGGAAAATTATCTTTGGAACTACTTTGTTTAGATACTTATAGTTGATGCAAACCCTAATTTTCCCATCTTATTTTGGTATATGCACAACATTTTCTAACCATGTAGTGTAACGCATGACCCTAATCACATTAGTTTTCATTTGCTTCATGATTTCTCATTTAAGCTTACTGCTCATGGCTGCATTAAACATTCTATATTTTTGTTGTATTGGTAAAATTTTAGGATATGTGGGTAGTTTATGGAATACTAAAGCAAAACTCAATATCGGCATGTCATCATAAGACCAAGCAAAAACATATTTATAGTCGAACAAAGCCTGGATGATATCATCTCTACTCCTTTGCTCAACATGAATTCTTATCTCCACTTCCTTAGTTTCCTCAAGACTTCTCAAGTTAATTGCCTTAGTTTCATTTAAATTAGTTACGGGTTTATCCTTAGACTAATCTAATCTTGTTTTTCTTCTTCAAAAGCCCTATATTTATCATATTCTTCAATCGTGTGACTCGTTATTTAAAGATTAGAAAACATTTTAGGATTTAAAAGTAAATTCTGCACACATGTTAAATTATTATAGTTGGAACTGAAATGAGAAGGATTAAAAGAAAAATTACAAAAGAGGTAGGGTAAAATTAACTAAGAAACTGGAATTTTATTAATTGAAATAGATATGAAGGTTACATCAAACTATAGTAACTAGACCATATGTATTACAACCCTGAGGATAATCCAAAAAAAAATAAAAAAAAATAAACTACCATGACTCCTTCCTTATGGGGAAAGGCGTGTCTTTTATTTGGTGAGCTTCTTGTCTAGGTCAACAAGTTGCACATCTGCATTACTTGGGCATTCACTAATTTGAATCATATTATCCCTGTAAAACATTTCCTTGAGACCTCGGCACATTTAATCCATATTACTCTGGTGGATCAAACCTTGATTTTCTTCATATCAATAATTGATGAAATACATGGAATGATGAACCAACTTCAAAAATTTCCAGATCTCTTTTCCCTTTCTATTTTTCCCATTTCATATTTATTAAGGTTTGTATAAAACGTAACCCAAAAGTTCCTTCATTGTTTAATGGATATATAAGGCCCACAATTTCGTGTAATAGCTTCCCTAAGACTTTTCCTTGTTTATAACCATTATGTATCATTTGGTTAGCTACCATAACTGAAGTCGAAGAGAGATGGGGTTCCAAAATAGGCATCCCTTCCTTGATTCAGTATCGAGACAAGTTTAGAATGTTGGTTGAGCGTAGACTAGTCTGTTCAAGCAGTCACAGGCTTGCTAAAGCTAAAAATGGAACAACGCTTCTCACTGACTACATCAAAAGCAAAATCCTCAACTTCAAATACAATGTGAGCTGGAACGGGGTTGCCTTAGCGGGTGTAGGAGGAAGTCTAGGTAAATAGGTAGGAGAAACATCAGGAAATGCATGAACTATTGGAATAGAGTCAAGCAAAGGACTGTGTATCCCCCCCCCCTCTCAAATTTTGGTCCTTGAAAGTTTACTGAGCTTTGAGCTCACATCCTAACCAATGACTCTACTTATGAGTCATAATGTCTCCATACAGGTTATAAGACCTCAATCATAGCCTAACTAGTGTGTTAGTCTTAATTTTCTGCTATGACTATGACTAGGGGTCATGAGTCGTAGTGACTCTATATGAGTCATAAGGTGACTTTATATGAGTCATAAGGTAAAGTTTATATTATGAATATGACTAGGGGTCACGAGTCATAGTGACTCTATATAAGTCATAAGGTGCCAAACACAAGGTGGCCAATTTTTTACCCAAATAGTACTGTCTTGGTTACGACTTGGAACATACGAGTCATAAGGTCACTTAACGGGTCATATGGTCTGAGTCGTAAGGTAAATAGTGTATACACCCCATGTTTATTCCTTTACTACAACTCATGACGATAAGTCATAATGTTTCCTCACGAGTCGGGGTGACCCATAGTCAGTGGCGACAACTTTTCAGCTTTTTATTAGGGGAACTTAGAACATTTCCCCTTTTATCCAATAATAAACTATCACTTAAAACCCTATTGGAGACCCTATTATGATCCATAACATAATCAAAAAAACTCTCAAGGATCTCTCAAATTCTCTCAAGAAAAAATACTTAAGGTTTTTGAATGTTGGCTAATAGAGCTTCAAAGGGTGATTCCTTCTTTAAATTTCTTAGTGATTAAAGCATATGAATCTACCCTCAAAACTATTTTCCTTTAAATATGTGTATTAAATAGTTATTGATGTGACATTGAATGTGGGTTTTGTCATGGGATGAATGTTTTGGAATGGTTGAGTCTTAAATTGTGTTCCCATAATTATTATGAATTATTCATGCTTAAATTAATTATTTTTCAACTAATTAGGTTCATAGGTGTGTGAATTGGAATGGGGGTTAAGGAATTCTCCCAATTTTATGATTTTGGTATTGAAATTCGTTTGGAAATTATGTTCCCTCAACCCATTTGTGAAATTTGTTTTGAAATATTGATTTTTCACATAGTTTGACTTACTTATCTACACTATTGCATTGCATAAATTGTTAAAAGGTTAATCATGGATTCTGAAGGCTTTGTAGGCCATGTTTTGACTGAAATTAAAACCTCAAGGGTCGAAGCATTCCCCCTGAGTGTATTTGATAAATAAAGAGGGGTCGAAACATTCCCCAAACTTGATTTAATGAACAAAAAGGGTCATAGTATTCCCCCAAGCTAATGGAATATAATTAAAAATGGCATGCACGTACGCTTGCAAGTGTAAGGGTATGGTGATACCTGTGGTGTGCCATATTGTGTAATTCTATGGTTAAATAAATGGGTTATGTAAAAATTATTTTAAATTGGGATTAATGGGGGTTATGTAACTAAGTTGTGATGGTGTGAGTCTTGAAGGATTTATACTGGAAACTGACATTTGCTGATGTGAGGGTTGGTCTTGATGATCTTATTCTTGTGACACACTTATTATATATTTGTATCCTTGATTGACATGGGGTTGGGGCACTCCCTGGTCTTTCTAGATACCTCCGATTTGTGAAGCTAACATGAACTGGGCCCTTTCAGTAGTGAGAGTTATCCCCATATAGCACATGGGTGCCTATTTATGATGGTTGAGCTACATAGTCTAGGATAATTTTTTAGTTCATTCTAAGACCTATTCACTACACCAATGTGATTAAATATATATATATATGTATATATGTACACTATGTGCATGTGGATTTTACTATGGTTTTGACTTTACATTATTTTATCATTTATCCCTGAGTTACATGCTAGTGCTTAACCTGCTAACTGTCTTTGGATATTGTATCCCTATTCAATGCATGAACTGAAGATACTTCTTCTTTTCGTATGCAGTTTTAGGATTTTTGAATTATCAGATTTCCACTTCGAAGTGGTGGTCTTCCATTCTATAAAAGATCTATTATTTTAAAGTCTTGTTTAGTTTATGTTTTAAAGCTACTTATTTGGTTTTGTATTGATTTTGGTTATTATCGGGGGCATGTATCGACATAGATTGTTTTTTTATTCTATTGGAGGCTATGTGGATACTGTGGATTGGTATGGTTGTTGACATTATTAGATTTCTTGAGTTTTGATTATTCTATCTTGTTATATATTTAGAATCCAGCCTCTGTTAGTGTATTATATTCTTTTTCACTAGGTAAAGGGGTGGGTCTCTGGTCCAAAGTGGACTAGAGAGACACATCACATCTAGGTGCTGGTTCAGTTCATGAAGAAGTTGGTATCAGTGCCAAGGATCATGGTTAATTGGGTGTACAAAAAATCATGTCAAATGGAGTCTCTTTTATGGGTAAGTAGTGTGCCATACTTGTAAGAGAGAGGCTATAAGACATTTAGAAATGTTTTCCTTTTATTATTGTTCTATTTCGGGACACAGAGTCTAAGGTCTTAAGCTTCTCTAATTTCCATTTGTTTTCATTTTAGATCATGCCTCCTAAAAGATCTAATACATATGGAAAATTTTCTATTCTACCAGAGGACAATATGTACAGAACCTGTCCTATATATGTGGTACAAACTCAGTCTAGGATCCTACCTCTTGATTGTACTACTCCTCATAGAGTTCCACCAATCCCTACCAGTCCTCTTTAAGCTCCTTAGGTAGATAATAATTATGCTCTACTACCCCAAGAAGAAATTTCTGATGCTGAGTTCTACCATTCTATTCATCTATTGACCTAGTTAGTGATATCTCAGTCATGTCAGTTGGGTCCTATTGGTACCGATGTGAATTCATCTAAGGTTACTTGAGCTGGGTAGTTTATGAGGCTCAATCCTCTGACCTTTATTGGATTTAAGGTTTAAGACGGTCCTAAAGGGTTCGTAGATGAGATAAAAAAGATCTTTCGAATTAAACATGTTTCTTACTAGAAGGGTGTAGCATTATTCGTATACCAGCCGAAAGATGTGGCATATCAGTGGTATAAGGAATGGGATCATTTTAAGGGTAATGATATGGAGTTGGCATTTTGGGATGTCTTTTCTAGTATTGTTTTTGGATAATTTCTTTCCTTGGGAGTTAAGAGAGGAAAAAGCTGAGGAGTTTATAAATTTTAAACAAGGCAAGATGAGTGTGAAAGAGTATGCCCTAAAGTTTCATCAGTTACCATGTTATGCTTTGGAGTTGGTGTCTTTTATGAGGGCTAAGATGAGGAAGTTTGCTTCAAGCTTGTCTCATGACTTGGTGTTAGAGTGTAAGGACACCATGCTGAATAATAGCATAGATATTGCTAAAATTTTAGTGTACGTACCATATGAGGAGAAGGAAAAGATAAAGTATATAGAAGTAGGGAGAGGCAAATTAAGAGATCCCCATGTTCTAATCTGGGTAGAGGTCACCAAAATAGTGGTAGAGAGGGCATGCAATGGTCTAAGAAAAAGTGGGAAATTTTTAGTTCTTATGCTATCGCTAGTGCTCTATTCCTAAGTCATCCAACGATCGCCGCTTTTAGATAAATAATGGGTTTAAGGCATAAGGTGCCCAAACTCAATCCAGTGGGGCCCAATCAGCTCCATCATATCTTTCTTACAGATTTTGTGGATGGTTGCACTATGATTTTTGTAATAAAAGGAGAAATAAGTATATCAGCTGTGGCTAGTATGGCCATATTCAGAGGAACAATCTTTTAGGTGATATTTCTACTAGGGATAATAAGGTCCTTGTGGCTACTTCTTCAGCTTCTGTACCAAAGGGTGTTGCTTCTAGTACCAGCTCTAGCTGAAATTATATGTAGGCTCTTGCAACCTGTCAGGACTCTAAAGCCTCTCTTGATATTATTACTGGTACGTTATAAATTTTTTCTCGTGATGTATATTGTCTTCTTGATTCAGGGTTTACTCTTTCTTATGTGACCCTTTTTGTGGTTATTTATTTTTGTTTTTGTCCCGAAAGTTCTTTAGATCCTCTTTTTATTTCATCCCAATTCTGTGGTTTCTAAAAGAGTTTATAGGGGTTGTGTGGTATCTATCTGTGATAGGAAGACCTTGGTAGATTTGGTATAGTTGAACATGTTAGACTTTGATGCTGTTGTGGGGATGGATTGGCTCCATTCGTGTTATGCCTCGCTTGATTGTAGTACCTGAATTGTCAGTTTTTATTTCCCAAATGAATCTGTGATCGAGTGGGAAGGCAGTTCCCTAGTACCTAAGGAAAGGTTCATTTCATATCTTGGTACCTGAAAATTGATTTCCAAAGGGTGTCTTTATAATGTTTTGAATGTTAAGGATTCTAATTTGGAGGGTCCCTTTCTATAATGTGTCCCTGTGGTCAATAAGTTTATTGAGGTCTTTCTTGATGATCTTTCTGGTATTTCTCCTGATAGTTAAATAGACTTTGGGATTGATCTTGTCTTCGGTACCCATCCTATCTCTATCCCTCCTTATAGAATGGCTCTGACTGAGTTGAAATTACTTAAGAAGTAGTTGAAAAATCTTCTTTATAAAGGTTTTATCCGCTCGAGTGTTTCTCTATCGAGTTAAATAAGGATTGTTCCTTTAATATGTGTACATACTATAGCTAGTTGAATAGGGTGATGGTGAAGAATAAGTACCCTCTCCCTAGGATCGATGATTTTTTTACTAGCTCTAGGGTGCTAAGTACTTTTCTAAAATTGATCTTTATTTGGGTTATAATCATCTAAAGATTTGGGAGGTGGATATCTTTAAGATTTATTTTTGAACTCGGTATGGTCATTTTATGTTTTTGGTAATGTCCTTTGGTTTGACTAATGCACCAAAAATATTTATGAATCTTATGAACCAGGTATTCCGTCAGTTTCTTGACTTATTTGTCATTGTGTTCATTGATGATATTCTGGTATACTTTAAGAGTGAAGAGGACATTCCAATCATCTCCGTATAGTATTACAGACCCTTAAAGATCAATAATTATATGCTAAATTTTTAAAGTGTGAATTCTTATTGAGTGGTGTGACTTTACTTGGCCATGTCATTTCTAGTGAAGGGATCATATTGGATCCACAAAAAGTTGCAGTGGTTAAGAAGTGGCCTAGACCCACGACTCAAACTGATATTCGAAGTTTCTTGGGTTTAGTCTGTTACTATAGGAGGTTTGTGGAGAGTTTTATTGTGATTGCTACTTTATTGACTAAGTTGAATCTGAAAAAGGTGAAATTTTTGTGGTTGGATGATTGTGAGGGTAGTTTTGAGAAGTTGAAGGATAAGCTAACTTCTGCTATTATTTTGACCCTGCCCGAGGATACTGATGGTTTCATTATGTATTGTGATGCATCTGGTATGGGATTTGGTTTTGTTCTAATAAAGCATGACATGGTGGTGGCATATGCTTCTAGGCAGTTAAACGTCCATGAGAGGAATTATCTGACTCATGATGTGGAGTTGTAGTCTATGATATTTTCCTTGAAGATCTGGCATCACTACTTGTACTGGGTTTATGTTAACATTTTTTCATATCATAAGAGCCTGCAATATGTGTTCACCCAAAAGGATTTCAATCTTAGACAAAGAAGATAGCTTTAGTTTCTCAAGGATTATGATGTGAGTCTCCATTATTACCCAGGCAAAGATAATGTGGTTATTGATGCTTTGAGCAGGTTTCCATAGAAACCTTATCTCATGTGGATGAGTAAAAGCGATGTTTGGTGAATGAACACCACCAATTATTTAATCATAGGGTTCATCATTTTGATTTTGATGTTGGTAAGGTGATCATTAAAGATATGGTGAAGTCTTGTTTTGGTACTGAGGTGAAAGAGAAGTAAGTCTTGGATCTCATCTTAATTCAGATTAAGGATGATGTGGGTCATTAAAAAGTGTTGGCTTTCGAGATTGGTGGTGATGGTATCTTGAGGTACCAAGGTAAATTATGTGTTCTCGATATTAATGGGTTGCGAGAAAAGATCTTGGATGAAGCTAAAGAATTGAGGAATGCATTTCATCCTCAATCAACGAAGATGTATTATGACCTGAAAGAGATGTATAAGTGGAATAATAAGAAGATAGATATGGTCAATTTTATGGCTAAATGTATGGTGTGTCAGCAAGTGGAGGTTGAGCACTTGAGTCCTGGTGGTTGATCTCAAGAGATTGAGTTTCCTGTGTAGAAGTAGGAAGTGATAAATAAGGATTTCATTATTAGTCTCCCACGGTCATGTAGCCAGTTTGATTCAATTTAGGTCATCGTGGATAGGATGACTAAGTCCACTCATTTCTTGCTAGTGAGGACCAACTAATCTGTGGAGGATTATGCAAAGTTGTTCATTTAGGAAATCGTCAAGTTGCATGGTGCTCTGATTTCTATCATATCTGATTGTAGTAGGCATTTCTCATCTCACTTTTGGTGTTCTTTCCAGAGAGGTTTGGGGAGTAAAGTAAACCTTAACACCGCTTTCCACCCTCAGAAGGATGGACAAGTGAAGAGGACTATTTAGACTTTCAAGGATATGTTAAGATCTTGTGTGATTGACTTTGGTGGTAGTTAGGTTAATCATTTGTCCCTTATAAAGTTTGCCTATAATAATAACTATCATTTCAGAATTCAGATGGCTCTGTTTGATGTTTTGTACAGAAGGTGATGTCGTTCTCCTATTGGGTGGTTCGAAGTTGGTGAGACTAGATTGTTTTGTGCTGATTTGGTTAATCAGGCTATGGATAAGGTTGAGGTGATTAGGGATAGGCTTAAGACTTCCCAAAGTCACCAAAAATCCTATGCAGACGTACGACAAAGATAGTTGGAGTTTGGTGTTGGCTATTCGGTGTTCTTAAAGGTATCTCCCATGAATAGAGTGATACATTTTGGTAAGAAGAGGAACTCAATCCTCGGTATGTTGTCCCTTATTTGATTTTGAGGACAGTGGGTAATGTGGCCTATGAGTTGGAATTGTTGTCTAGTTTGGGTTTCATTCATCCGGTCTTTCATGCCTCAATGTTTAAGAAGTATGTGCGTGATCCATCCTTGATATTTCCCTTGGAGAATGTAAATGCTTTGGATTCCTTGTCTTATGAGGAAGTCCAACTGAAAATCTTGGACCATCAAGTCCTTCATTTGTGGAACAAGGATATGGCTTCGGTAAAATTCCTTTGGAAGAATCACAAGGTGGAAGAAGCTACTTGGGAAGCTGAAGAGGACATGACGTCCAAATATACATTCTTGTTCCCACTTTAGGTAATCGTGCTTAAGGTATGTGCTTTCCTTTACATCTTTGTTTTCTTACTTTGTTAAATAAAATTGGGGTTTTCTTAATATCTTTTATTTATGTCTTTGTTAAAGGTAATCGTGGTTGTGTTTGGTCTCAAAAACCATGCTAATGAATGCCTCAACTCATCATTCGGGGGCAAATTATCTTGGGGGGGTGTAACCTCTGGATTTTGGTCCTTGAAAATTTCCTAAATTTTTAGCTCACTGCCCAACCTATGACTCTTCTTACGAGTCATAAGGTCTCCATACGGGTCATAAGACCCCAATAATAGCCTAACCAGTATGCTAGCCTAAATTTTCTATTGTGATTAAGACTGGGGGTCACGAGTCGTACTGACACTATACGAGTAGTAAGGTTCTAAACATAGGGTGTCCAGTGTGTTACCCAAATGGTTCTTTCTTGGTTACGACTTGGACCTTACGAGTCGTAGGGTCACTTAACGGGTCCCAAGGTCAACACTGTAGACACCCCATGTTTCTTCCTGCACTACGACTTTGGATGACGAGTCGTAATGTGTCCTTATGAGTAGTAGGGTGACCTATAGTCACTGGCGACAACTTTTCACTTTTTAATTAGGGGCACGTTGGACATTTCCCCTTTTCACCTTTAATAACCCACAACTTAAAACCCTATTGGGGACCCCATTATCATCCATCACATAATAAAAAAACTCTTATGTCTCTCTCAACTTCTCTCAAGAAAAACACTTATGGTTTGTCAAGGTTAGCAATTAGAGCTTTCAAGGGTGATTCCTTCTTCAAATTTCTTAGTGATTAAGGCATGTGACTCTACCCTCAAATTTAGTTTACTTTAAACATGTGTATTTAATGATTTTTGATGTGAAATTAAATATTGGTTTTGACATGGGTCGAGGGTTTTGGCATAGTTTAGTCTTACATTATTTTCCATGATTTTATGAATTATTCATGCTTGAATTGAATGTTTTTGATCTACTGGGGTGAATTGGTGTGGAAATTGGAATGGGGCTCAAAGCATTCCTCCAATTTGATAAGTTTGGTATTGAAATTGGTTTGGAAATTGTGTTCCCACAACCCATTTGTGAAATTTTTTGTGAAACATGGATTTGTCACATCATTTGACTTACTTACCCACACTATTGCATTGCATAAATGGTTAAAAGGTTAAACATGGATTCTTAAGGCCTTGTTGGCCATGTATTGAATTAAATTAAAACCTCAGGGGTCTAGTCATTCCCATGAGTTGATTTGGTAAACTAAAAGTGTAGAGGCATTCCTCAAAATATATATAATAAACAATGAGTGTTGTGGTATTCCCCTAAGATGATGGAATGTATTTAAACATGGTTTGAGTGTGATCTTGCAAGTGTAAGGGTATAATGATACTTGTGGTGTGTCGTAATGTATAATTCCATAATTAAATGAATGGGTTGTACGAAACTTTTTTTAAATTTGCTCTACTAGGGGTTATGTATCTAAGATGTGAAGGTGCGAGTCTTGAAGGATTTGTACTAGAAATTCAATTTTGCCGACGTGAAGTTTGATCTAGATGACCGTATGCTTGTGACAAACTTATTATATATTTGTATCTAGGATTGATGTGGGATTAGGGCATTCCTTGGTCTTCCGTGATAACTCTGGTTCGTGCGGCTAACACACTCTAGGCCCCATTCAGTAGGGGGAGCTGAACCCATATTGCCCTGGGTGCCTATTTATGAAAATTGAGCTACATAGTCCAGACTAATGTTTTATACGTTCTAAGCCATGTTCCTTATCCGAGTATGATTTTATATGTATATATATACATATATATATATATATTATATATATATGTATGTACATTATGTGCATGTGAATTTTACTGTTGTTTTGACTTGGCATTATTTTATCATTTATCCCTGAGTTACATGCTAGAACTCAACCCGCTAATTGTCTCCATACACTGTATCCCTACGCGATGCAGGAACTAGAGAAACTTCTTTTCTTGTGCAGTGTTAGGATTTCTGGATTGTCAACTGTCAGCTTCGAAGAGGTGAGCTTCAATTCTCCGAAAGAGCTATAATTTTGAAGTCTTTTTTCCTTTATTTCTTAGACCTCCCTATTTGGTTTCGGTTTTGGCTATTGTCGGGGGCATGTCCCGACTTAGATTGGTTGTTTGTTTTTTTAGAGACTATGTGGATATTGTGGATTGGGATGGTTGCTGACATTCTTAGATTTCTTGAGTTTTGTTTTTTCTATCTTGTTACATGTTCGGAATTCAGCCACTGTTAGTGTATTGTGTTCTTTTTGACTAAGCAAAGGGGGTAGTCATCGATCCATGGTGGACTTGAGATACTCGTCACGGCCAAGCCCTGGTTTGGTTTGTTATAGACTCTACATACTAACATCACAAATATAAGCAAGATAAGACTCACAACCCCTTGAAATAAGTCTCCTAGATCGAATATAAAAAAACCCATAGGCTTGCGGCTTATAGATCCCTAGCACACAATTGGGGGATGCCAGACATGTATAAGGTAATGGTCTTACAAATACAATCCAAGACCGCACGATAGTGGGATAACCAGTCCATGCCCAGAATAAAATCAAAATCCACTATGTCTAATATGATAAGATCATCTTGAATATCAAACTCACGAACAAGCAAAACACATAATCTAGAAACCCAATCCACTACAATAGAATCACCCATGGGAGTAGATACATATAACGACACAGATAAAGAATACCAAGATAACTCTAACGCTGGGCATAATAAAAAGATACATAAGAATAAGTGGATCTAAGATCAAATTAACCAAAGGTCAGATGATGGCAAAGTGAAATCGTACCTATAATAATAGCATCCAAAGACTCAACCTTGGATCTAGCAGGTACAATATACAAGTAACCACACCCGCCACCTATCTGGGATCCTAAATGAACTTCCATCCTACCTTCCTGAGGACCTTTACATGCACCCTGGGGACCAGCCAGATAACCATGCATACCACCTCTAATTGGGAGAGGTACTTCAGTATTTGGTGGAACACTATGAGAGACAGGAACCATCACTTAACGACTGGGGAATTCTCTTGAGAAATTGACAAAGGGTCCACAACCATAACATGCCCCAGGAACTACACTTAAATTGAAATAACTGGTTGACCTAGAGTAACCACCACAACTAGAATACCGAGAAGATAAACCCCTTAGGAGCTGACCACTCCTCTGGCCGGGATGATCACTGTAACTAGACGGGCCTCTCTTAGTGATTTGAAGTGCAACATGAATAAGCCTAATAGACTAACCCTAGTGCTGATAAGACTCGCATAGAGGGTCCTAGCCTAAGAAGCACTCCCTTTGAACAGAGAGCTCCTAGGACTTCCACTGAAACTACCTTAATATCATGACCTTTTATATCTACCCTATGGTTCTCGTGATGAATCTCCTCCATAACTTGAACATGATAAAAAATCTTAGTAAAATATCTACCTACAACAACCAAACTTTGTGTAGTCATGTAGAGAGAAAGTCTCAATCCCCAAATAAAATATAGAACCTACTCATACTTAGTTAGTAAAATAGATGCAGTGTGTCTAGATAACTCACAGAATTAAGCCTTAAGTCTCTACAATAGTCATAAAACCCTTCTCTACCCATAAAAACTAGCTCTCAGACAATATCTAAGGCTACGAGGCCTATATTTCTCCAGGAAGATCTCAAAGAATTGAGTCCATGTAAATTAGGGAGATCCAGATGTCCTGGAATCAAGATAAACTCTCCACCAGTGTCAATCCATCAAATCACACTAGGAAAGTAGTGTAATCCACACCATTAATCTTAACTAGGACCAAATCATGTATCCTATGCTAACAAGCAATCATTAAATCATAAGCATCCTCACCCGTTGCACTAAAAAATCTAGGCAAAGTGAATTGTAAGAATCTACCCAACATCTCCTGCTCCTCAACAGACATAGCAAGCTGGGCAGCTACTGACTGAGCAACTACTAGTGAATGAAGGACCTCAAATTTTGAAGTCATAGCTATAGGTTGTGTTCATACCTTAGTAATACCCTAATTTACAGATAGTGCACCATTATACAGTGCACCACCAAGTAATCCCAAGACCTAAACCAATACATCTCTTTGCAATAAAGAAGAGATAAACCCCGGTAGAGCCTGGGTTTGTCCATGGCCTACTATGGGCTAAGGTGAAAGAATCTCTAGCACAGGAGAAAGAATAGGGTCAGGGAAAGTCCCCTTATCCTTGTCTCAGACTAGGGTTGCATTGCTGAGCTGTCCTTGACCTCTAGGCCATTGACAAATAGTGATAGTATCTCTTCTTTACAAACTAAGGGTCCTCATCTATGATAGTCCACATCCTAGCGATATACAAAGATATCTTTAAAAACTAGCTTGGACTCTTAGCATAAAATAAGTGAAAGAAGCAAAGATTTTCTAAAAATGTCCTATGGCTTTCTAGAGATAAGAAATAGATGACTCTTGTACCAATAATACTGGTAAACATAGTGCTTGATACGAATTAGTCACAACCCAATTTATGAGTCATGATGGCATATACTTTATCCTACAATACGTAAGCCAAATCGTAGTCTAAAGCTAAATGAAATGGGCTAATTTTGTGGAAAATGGCATAAATGCCAAAAATATGTAAGTAAATGATTATATGCAATAAAATAGGTAATAATAAAAATAGTATGAAAGATAAATATAACATCCCATGACCTAGTTTTGTCGGCACAAGAGCTACTAACAAAAGGGTATGAGTACTGTACTAGTAAAATATACATCAATCTCAAAATGGAAACACTAAGAAAAATATAAGAAGGAGAACAAGTTAACTTAGGCTCTGAGAGCTCACCCTGTCTTTAAACTCTAGTCAGCATGATCGTGGCATTAACGACAATAACAAGTACCTGTATCTACACTAAAAAGGTACAAAAGTGTAGTATGAGCACCAAAGCCATAAGTACTCAGTAGGCATCATCGACCAACTACATTAAATCATAATATAAAAATAATAATAATGAAAAATAAGCTAAGTCAAGTTAAGGACAAAACTAAAATGATGATCCTCTTTCTATAAGTGAATAAATAAATTATCCAAAATAGTAACATAAGAAATAAGTAACTATTACTACAAAGCTTGCCCCATAAGCCAGTAAGTGCAGAAAAGTAAATAGCCCAATGCAGGCCCTATAAGCCTAAAGGATGCAATCAAGAGAAGAAGTAACCAAAAATATACTCAATAACCACATCTTAAGGCCATAACCATGAGTCCTTTCATTTCATAAACAACGAACTCAAATCGGTCCCATACCCATCAAAAGTAACCTTTCAATGTTGGACTTGAACCAAAACTCGTATAATCAATTGTCGTACTTGAATCAAAAGTATTTTAAAGAACAAAACCCAGAATCAAACCAATCTTAAGATCATAAATAGCTGAACTTATACCGGAACTAGCATCAACACACAAGTACCAATCTAAGCATCATGTATTTATCCCCTTTAAACACTAAAATAAACATTTAATGGATATAACATTCCCAATAAGTCTACAAGAATATGTATTTGACTAAGGTGCGTCAGAGGGCCCACTCCTAATCCCCAAAATCCACTCTAAGTCAAATTCCACCTAAACTAGGCTAAGGTGTCTAATTTCACTACTAGACATTAAATAAACCACATTGAGATGTAAGATAGCAATTCTATTTTAAGGATGAGTAACTAAGTCAATTATGTTTATTTAAAATCCCTAAATTGGATAAGAGAATTAAAGTACATTAAATACACTTCCAAGATACAATTCCCAACCCATATCTAGTACATTATTATAAATATACTACAAATTAGCCTAATCTATGAGAAAGGTAAACCTAGCCTACCCAGATGCCGAAGAAATGACAATGACATCTGCTCAGCCAGTGAATTCCCCTTTCAATGAAACTCCATAGGATACCACACTATTAAAATGATAATCTCCTCATTAATACGAGAACAACAATATCCATAGTGCATTTTTATGCGACAAATCCAAAATAACCAAAAGTCCCCTATAGGACCCACTTGCAAAATCACACTTTTGAAATTGACAACGCATCCCTCTATGTTCATGGAACATTTACCCTTAAGAATGAATAAATTTTGAGCTCAAACAGTGCTAAAATTATTCAGTCATAATATAGGGATTTAGGAAAATAATAAGTAATTTAATCATGAAATTAATGGAAACTCATAAGGAATTCAAAGAAAAAATGAGAAATACAAGCTCATGAACACCCCAATGTCACCTATTAATGTTTCTCCTAAGTTTCCACGCTTTTTAGGGGTTTTCACTCATGAGCTTGTGTGAAAATAGGAGAAATCGCCAAATGTTGCATTTAATGGCTCCCATGTGCCGCTAAAGCAAGATTTAGGCTGATTTAGTAGTCAACATTAAAGGTCCTAGGTGCCACTAAAGTGGTTCCTAAATATTCCTAGTATGTCACCAAAGAGGACAAGCCAACACTAAAGTGACATGTGCTTTCATGGTCAACTTGATTCGAAAGAAGCTTGTTGGGCTGGCCAGGGTGCTAAAGCACCTGGAAGGCCTCTATAATAGCCTACACTAAAGAACCTAGAGGTTCACTTTAGAAAATGCACCACCTGAGTGCACCAACTGAAGACTTGAAATTTTCTAAGTCTCTACCGACCACTTGGAAATCATTCAAAATCCCATATATGCAGACAAAGAGTGCTACTTTATTAAATTTGATGTTCTAGACTCAATGACAAAGTCAAAATTTCTTTTTGAGGTCGTTAAACAAAAAATGGGTCCCACACCCAAGTGTTATTTTTATTAACTTCCTGTTAATAGCCCGGAATGAGTTTAGAACCCTTGACACCCGACCCAACGGAATACCTAGCCTAAATTTGATATTGGAAGTACCAGAAATTTTAATACGAGGTTGTTTAATAGAATTTTTTTATAATGATTTAATTTTTTGATAATTTTTGGTGAAATAATCATTGATATGTGATTTGACCATTTTCCCCTCCCCGTGGTTACTTCATGGTATTTCTAAGGGGTAGGGATGATTAGCATGATTCTCGATGCACTTCGATGTCATTTGTGTGAGATTATTGTTTTTAGTGGTTTAAAAGGCTTATTGGTTGGTCAAATTATTTGATCTATGCATTGGATTGAAAAACAGACTATGCTAGCAGATCTGAAATATCGATTTTAAGCTGGCAACAAGGTTGGTGTAGTTTTATGAATTTTATATTTTATTTTAACCCTCCATTTGAAAAATTGTGAAATTGGGTTTTGGTGGTCAATTTTTTAAATATAACGTTTTTTCAAAAAATTTGATATCTTCATTAAGTCCGATGCAACGTATTTCATTGGGTAGCATAGTTCGTTTGCGTACTCTGGATTCTAGATGAATCTCGAGGGGTTCACAGAGACTTGTAATTCTCTAAGTCTCTAGCTGGTGCACTTGCATATGCAATGCTTTGGTCTCTTAACTGACTTGGAATGATAGCCAAAATATCGCCTAAGCGACACCAGGCTTTCTTTATCAATAGCCGCTTAAGCGATGGACTGGTCTCTTACGCGACACTGGCATGCCAAATGCCTATCTCTTAAGCGACAGTCAGGCCACATATGTGATAAGGCAAGCTTCACTTAAGCTATTCATGGTCTCTCAAGCGATAGCCACCTAAGCATCCTAGTCGTATCTTAGGCGATGCTTTAGTAGTTTATTTTCCCATTTTGAGATTTTTACACCATTTTCAAGACTTGGAGCTTAGGGTTTAAGTTTTTAAGTTTTTCCTTCCATTTCTAAGGTCGGATAAGATCCAACTCCCAATTACAATTATTTTCCTTCAATTTTATCATTCAAATCTTGTTTAAACTTGTATTTAAAGGTGGAATTCGCAGATTTTTGTTTGGAAGGCCCAAATTATCATTTCTTTGATTCACCCCCAATTTCACTATGTTATCTCTTGGGTTTTATCCTATGAGTTCCTTTAATCTTGGGAAAAATGTTTTTGGACAAAAAATATAGTTTCCCCTTTTTAGAAAAAAAATTCATTTTAGGGGTCTGTTTTGACCTTAATAGGAAATGGGTAATATGGGTATCATTGGCATTATTTTGAGGCACGAATTCCTTATTTGTGTTTTCTAGCTTATTTTTGGGTCTGTTCATAGGGTAAAATCTCAATGATAAAGTCTTATTTTTTTTGGTATAACATTCGAGGTAGTTTATGGTTTAGTTTTCGTTAGACTGGGTTGGGTAGTTAACAATAATGTAAAAGCATGCTATGGGTATGTGATTGTATCATGGAAAATATGTTTAGGTTATTTATGTGCCAGTGCAGGGGCTATGTGGATAATACTTAGTGGTTTTGAGACTTTATTTGCTATATGTTACCATATGGGGTCTTATATAATATTGTTGTCTGGTGTTTGATATATGTTTAGTTGTACTCTTTTTTGTAGAAAAAGGCTACATTTTGGATGTACATGGGATTAATGATAATTTCTTACATGTTTCATTTGATGGTTACTGGATTATATTTGATCATGTATTATTGGTTGTTTTGAGTGGATTCTTGTTCAGATGGTTTGTCTATTGTTTAGATATTAGATATTCTTATTTCTATTTGTTATGAGAATTACATCCTCATATCATATTCAGTTATGAAATATTTGTACCACCATGGAAATACTGGAAATACTAGCTTTTTCAAATAGAAAATATGCCATCATTATAGACCCTCTACTGATGTATAAGCCGGAGAAGAGTTATTGATATTTGTATTGGATATTTATTGTTGTAATGACTCTTTAGGTCATTTTCCTATTTTCACTTATTTTTTCCATTAGAGCTATCATATAGTTTCCCTAGGTTATTTATGACTTGATCGGACTGACAGTACAATTACCGGTTAGTTCGTTTGAATTTTAGAGCTAATTCCCTATTTTGAAGTGTGTGTTGGTTTCAACTAGGCAAAAACTTTAGTTGAACGACCTCAAATGTAAATTCTAACTATTTCAGCAACTCTAAAACATCGAGTTGAGGCTAGGTAGACCTTTAGTTTGGGTTTCGAGGCACCCAGGCTTATTTATTGGCTAGAAAGTTAAGAAATTAGAAATTAGGTGTCGGCCTACTTGGGGCCAAAATGACCTAGGACTGAAATTTAACTATGCTATTGGGTTCAAAAAGCAGAATTTGGTATCATTACATAGTAAAATTGTGTATACGGGATTCTGGATGAATCTCTAAGGCTTGGTGGTGGCTTGGAAAACGTCCTAGTCTTAGTTCTAACTGGTGTACCCTTGATTGCGGGCTATGGATTGCGATAGCAATCTGGTAGCACCACTAAGTGTTGTCATCGTGACACTTTTAGTCACAAATCTGATTCCTTTGGCAGTAAATTAGAGTCGTGATTACGATGGGAAATATCTCAAATGCAATATTTGTCCTTGATGCCGTATATGGCGATCGTGAGACTCGAGTCACGATAGAGACACTTTAGAACCTGGTAAGGGTATAAATACCCATTTTAGCTCATTTTTTTCATTCCTTCATCCATTCTCGTAAGACTAAAACCCTAAATAGACATATAACTAAGAATTGAGGCTTAGTGCTAATCTAGGAGCTTGGCTAACACTTTTTTACGTGATTATCTTCTTATTATGGTAAGATTTCACCCTTTTCAAGGTAGAATGTCACATTTCTTGTTCAAAAATTCAACAACCTTGGGGGATTGATTTTAGCCCCAAATTAGCTCTGATTTCACCCATTTTAGAGGGTAATGACTTGTTGATCATTAGGGAACATTGGGTTGGTATTGAAAATGTGATTTTTTGTAAATTGGATCCATATAGGATTTTGGTGTGATTTTTGGACCTGAAGTACAATAGTGAAATAAAGGTATCATTATTCTAGTATTGAAGAGTAAAATGTGATTTTTATATATTGGCATATTGTGAAAACATCTCAACAACAACAGTAACAACAACAACAAACCTAGTATATTCCCACATAATGGGGTCTGTTGAGAGTAGAGTGTACGAAGTCCATACCACTACCTCTAAGAAGTAGAGAGGTTGTTTTCAATATTGTGAAAACTTCTCGAAAGAAAAAAATAATGATTTAGTAGATCTTTTGAGCTTTCTTCATGCCATGGTAGGCTAGGATTTTACCCTATTGTTAGATTGAGATAGATCATTGTATTTTTATTATATTATGTAGATTCGTAGTTAGTTTTAGGTATTGGTATGATGAATTGCAATGCTTGGGTTAGTTGGATCATTTAGGCTATTCAAAAATCACAAACCAAGTATAATTGACCTAGTTGCACATATTTTAGGTAAAATTCCTATCTTAGGGCTAATTGAGGCTTGTTTAACATAAAAAGGGTATTTAGATCTCTTAATCCTAGTTCGGGTATAATTTGCCTAAAATTGAACTTCGGGGATTGGAAATGGGCCCTTGACCCACCTTAGGCTAAGATATATATTAGCTTTTGTAGACCTTTATACATTTGTTAAACTCTTGGAAATGCTTATTGAGGTGATTTGAGGAAATTTGACACTTGATGGTTATGTTGGTTGATGTGAGGGTTGACGCCTATTGATTATGCTCTTACGTATGTTTTTGATGATACTATTAATTAAATTGATATATTTACACTTATCAATTCGAGTACGGAGGATGGCTATGATATTGATGATATTTACCTAGTTCGAGTCTGGAGGATGATTATGACTTTAATGATATATTTATCGATTCAAGTCCGACTATTGAATATAATTATTGATTCAAGTTCGGCTAATGATTATATACCAATTTAATTCTGAATATGCATATTATGCTATGATGATATACTTATTATGATATGATGATATCAGGGTATGATATTGAAAATATCAATTTGGCTAGGTTTGAAAATGATAAAATAGCTAATGTAACATGATGTGAGTTTACTTTAGTGGTATATTGAAAATTAGTAAATAATGGTGGTAGATTATACTATCTTATGTGTACTTTCCAAGCTTATGGGGGCTTGCAATGGGTTCTGTACCTTGGAGTCGGAGTCACCTATTTCCTTATATCTTTCTAAGTTTAGTCTTTTGTTTCAAGATAGATGTTATTAACTATTCTAGATACTTAGGATATATTATTACTACTAAATGCTCTTGTACTGGATCTTCCAGGTCGTGGGATAGTATCCATGTTGACTATCTTTATCTATTGCAAATATTATGCTTATTTATAAGTTGTATGTATTGATTTCTGTCTGTGTTGGGATTTTTACACTAAGATAGCCCATTGTGTTTAGCCCCATAATACTGTTTGGCTTTCCTACTGGCGTTATAGAGTAGGTGTCATCATGACTAATAAATTGGATCGTGGAAAATTGGCATCAGAGCCTAGGTTTCACTGGTATTGTAGGTACGAGAGCAAGTATCTAGTAGAGTCCTGTGAATTTGAATGATGATGTCCATTTCCTATCTTAGGGAGTCTATAGGACATTCTTAGGAGTTCTTCACTTCCTTCTCTCATATCGTGCTAAGAGTCTGAGTTAGTGTATAGAACATTCCTTTTATGTTACTCATTCGAAGATGGCTAGGACACGTGCTACCACTACATAATGTGAGTCCCAAAATTGAGCCTAAGGATTCTACACATGCTCGTGGATGACCCAGAGGTAGTGTATAACCTAGTGATGTATCCCCGGACAGGGGACAATATATGGGGCCTTCACCAGACCCTATTCTTGCTTCTGATCTAGATATTCTTCTACCCTAGAAAATGGTGGGCTAGAGACAAACCTAGGATATACCAAAATTTATTTTCATTTCAGTGCTCAGAGATGCTTTGGTTTAGCTTTTGGGGATAGTTGGTGGGGCACCGTCTGATGGTGCACCATCTACATATTAGAGAAGTGTAGAGGTGGTGGAACAATTGGTATCTGTGAATCCTAGAGTTGAGGTCCCTCCTACATTGGTGATTGCTCAGCTAATAGTTGTTGAACCAGCGGTTGCCCATCCTGCTATGTCTGTTGAGGAGCAGATGTTGGGTAGATTCTTGAGGTTAGGTCCGCCTAGGTTTTATGGTGGTCCAAGCAAGGATGCATATGAGTTTCTGATTTCTTATGATGATAGGATCTGTAATTCGGGTCTTGTTGAGACTTGTGGCATGGATTACACCACGTTTTAATTAGATTTGGCTGCTTGACATTGGATGACAGGTTTTATGGATTCTAGACCAACTAGATATTTTGCTTTGAAATAGACTAAGTTCTCAAATATATTCTTGGAGAAGTACATGCCTCACATCCTCAGGGATCATTTAAGGGATTAGTTCTCTATATTGGAGCAGGCCTCCAATATAGTTGTGGTATATGAGACTTATTTTCATGAGTTGGCTAGGCATACTACCTCTATTTTAGACACTGAGTATGAGAGAGTCTATAGCTTTGTTTGAGGATGGAGACTTCCTCTTCGCATGTCTACTCAAAGTCTAGTTTTTGTGGGTAGGTCTTTTTCTAAAGTTTTTAATCACGCTTAGGTAATGGAGGAAATGAATTGTGAGGCTCAAGGGGGAAATGATAAGAGGCCAAGATATCAGGGCAATTTTAGTGAGAGCCATAGTAGTTCTTGATTCAAAAGTAGTAGTTCTCATGGTGGGTATCCACTATATCCATCCTATCAACCTCAGAATTAGCCAATTTGACTAATTCAGGTAGATATTCAGATTACTAATAAAGGTTAGTCTATGCTAGTGATCGCCCTAATCGTGTTGGTTGTCTGTCTTCGAGGGGTTTGTCTTTTTGCTATTTAGTTGTGTGGTTACTCCGGATTAGACCAATCTATTTGTTCTAGTTCAACTTAAGGAGCATGTTATACTTATTGATCTTTTGATCATAATTCTTTTGAGTGCCCTAGTCATAGGGTGATTGATTTTTTAGCTCAGATTGTTTCCCCTATTATAGTAGTCCATCCCTGAACTAGAGGTGGTTTATAGGGTTGTATGGGTGGTTTCCAGGGTTGTCGATCAGGCTCTTAGGAAGACAGGATAGGAAGTTTATCAGGGGCCCAGCCAGGTGGCGGGTGTGGGCAGTTATATACAATACCTACTAGACCCGAGGCTGTCTTCGCATTTTGTTATTATAGGTACAGTTTTGGTAAGTCGTCTATCGGCCCTTACTTTATTTGATCCGAGATCTACTTATTCTTATATTTTTGTTTATTATGCTCTACGGTTAAAGTTATCTTGGTATTTATTATTTGTGCCATCACGTATATGTACTCTCATAGGTGATTCTTTAGTAGTGTATTGGGTTTTCAGATCATGTGTTATGACGGTTAGAGATATTGAAACTCATGCTAATCATATTATTCTAGATATGGTGGATTTTGATGTTATTCTGGGCATGGACTGTTTATCTCACTATCATTTTGTCATGGATTATTGTGCCTAGACCATTACATTAGCCATACTCGGTGTACCCCCAGTCGTGTGGCAAGGAGCGGTTCGATGCGATCCGACAGGGATTATTTCTTATGTTCGTGGTAGGAGGCTTATTTTGAAGGGTTGCAAGTCTTAGCTTTCTTTTATTTTTGATTATACTATAGAGGGTCTATTGCTTTATTCTTTTCATGTAGTTTGTAAGTTTCATTATGTGTTCCCTATCGACCTACATGGTATTCTTGATATGTCATGTAAACACAACACTTTGATGATTAAAACAATGAAATTATGCTTGTACTTAGGTTATTTTGGTTGATATGATGTGGTTTGGTACTTGTTGCTGTGAAATAGGTGAATAATATTGTTGGAAGAAAATTGGAAAGAAAAGAATGGAAAAATTCCAAGACTGTAGATAATACGAGTCACCATACGAGTCATCAAAATAGCGTATGACTCGTAGGTTGACTCGTAAGAACAATACTAACCAAAGCCAAGTTGAAAAGTTATGTAAAGAGAAGATACGACTCAGTCATACGAGTCGTAAGATGTTGATACGGATCGTGTTAGGAAGTCGTCAAGAGAATAGAAACCAAGGAAGCAATTAAGAGTTAAAGTCTAAGTATGACTTGTATGGACAAACCATAAGCAGGAATTTTTTTAGAAAAGTTAAAAAAAAAGAAGTTTCAGGTGGATACGAGTAAATTCCACGAGTCGTATGGTCAAGGTAGGACTCATGAGCATAAGTCATAGGAAGAAAAAAAAGCTGAAGCCCGGAAGATCAGACACTGAAGTGGATACGAGAGATACAGTATGACTTGTAAGAAGAACTTACGAGTGGATGAAATATTCGTACCTTGTGCCGACATTACTTTTTATTTTCCATTTTTGCTAGTATTTCTGAGTATTTTGGAGATACTAAAATACCCTAGGGTTTATCATTTATTAGGTTACGTATTCCTACAATTTTTTCACCACATTTACATACTTGACATTATTTTTGAGATTTTGGGTTATTATTCAATTGAAGACTTTATATTTTATTAATCTTATTATGTGCAATTAACTACAGGGATTCTAACTAAAGTCGTAGACAAGGGGCAATAAGGAGACGCCCTGAGACTCACAAGGTAAAGGGTGAGATTTATCAGCACATTCACTAGACCGTTGGTAATACATAGCTTGTCAACTTTACATACAAAGAAACAGAATAGGTGGTTGAGCATGATAAACTTACAGAGTTAAGAATCCAGGGGTAACACAGTCTTAGTGTCTGTCTTCTATTGTTTACAACTCAAACTATTCAAGTTAGGTTTCTACTTACTGATTACTTCAAAACTCCCCTAGTTACTTTTCCGCACTGATCATGGATTTCAACAAGTTAAGAAATTGTTCAATGTTTTCCCTGTGGGTTCGACCCCAACCATGTTGGGTTACTATATTTGGGATCGACCGCAACATACTTCTTTAGGAGGTTAGTTTTGGGCGACATCAAATTTTTACATCATTGATGGTGAATACAATTTAAGTAGTTAATGAATTGGTGAAGTTTACGGGTTTTAATTTTTTATTCTAGATTTAGCATATGCTGGTGTATGTCAAATAATAGGAGAAGAGGTAATCCCTTACTACCTTTTGATCCAGATCTAGAAAGAATCCTTCAAAAACTATAAAGAATGGCAAAACAAGTTCATGATGGTATTCCTGCTGGGGATCAAGACCCTCATAATATTCCTTCTCCCCCACCTAATGATCCCCAAAATATTGCTGACAGACAGACTGAACAATTATTAGCAGCAATAGCAAAAAAATCTAGAGTGGCCGAAAAAGCACAATTTGTTGAAAAGGCTAGGCTATCCCATCAAGCAGTGCTAGCCAAGCCAAGACAAGTGCATTCAAAAAAAGGAAAACTTAAAAGAGCTAGAGCTCGGATGATTCCTATATATTAGTGTCTTCAACCATAGGAAAAACACGAGGACATGGGATATATTGAACCTTCTATGATAGGAGCTACCATTCCTCCTACTCTACCTTCCAATGTTAAATTTGACATTACTAGTGCTTGATCTAATTGCTAAACTTGAAGAGTTCATTTTCTAGATTAGTAACAGATGATACGAATATTCATCTTATTAATTTTACTAGGATATGTTCGTCATATGCTATTCCAGGGGTAGATCAGGAAGTCTTGAGACTAAAGTTGTTCCCATTTTCGTTGATTAGAGATGTATCACTATAGTTTGGGGAACTTTCAAAAGGTTCAATCACTACTTGTCATGAGTTGTGCAGATAGTTTCTTAATAGATTCTTCACTCCTTCAAGGATGCTACAATTGAAACATGAAATTTACAATTTCAGAAAAATACCAATAGAATCTATCTATGAGGTGTGGTTTAGATTCAAGAAGAAGATGAGCATGGTATCTAATAACATAATCATAGGGTTCAACTTGCTGGAAATCTTCCACAAATCACTATATATCAGTTCTAGAGCAATGGCAGATAAAATTTCGGAAGGTGCATTTACGTGTCTTTAGTAGGATACTTCACAGGATATGTTTGTTGATAGTTTGGTGTCTAATAGAGGTTGGCATACTAGAGATGTTGAGAGTCGTGCAGGTACATATGACATTGGAGCAGCTAATAATAATAGAGCTGGTTAGAAATTGGTAGCACAACTTAGAACATACATTGGGTTGCTTATAAAATATTTTACAAGAATGAGTGCTGAGAAAGTAAGTGCAGTTGCGGCACAAAGAACTACTTCTAGAACTTTTGAGATTGAATCAAATGAGGAAGCAAAGTTTCTTGATCATTGCTTGGTGTATTTCTGAGCCCAGGGGCAAGGGAATTAAGGTCGGAACTACTATAGTGACAGATACATAGATAGAAGTAGAGAGAGAGATGGTGGTTGGTAGTGGAAAAATGACTACAAGGAGAAGAGTGACAAATATGTTCCGCCAGGTAGTCATGATTCAGAGTCTAGAATGGAGGCGATGTTGTCAAAATTGGTTGAAGGGAAAGAGATCCAAGAGAGCTATCTTAAGGAGATTAGGCCAGACATAGTAAGGTTGAATGAAAAAGTTGAGTCACATGCTATTGCAATCAAAAAATTGGTGCAGTAGTATGTCCCAATTTCATCCACATTGAATCGAAGGAAACATGACACTCTTCCTAGTAACGCGGTTAAAAATCCAAAAGGTGATAGTCACTGACTTGCCATTACCACTCGGTGTGGTAAAACTACTATAGATCCGCTTGTACCCAATGATGATGAACAAAAGAAGGATGATTATTTTGTTGATGTAGAGAGTAGTAGCATGCAAGATAAAGGAAGACTTGAGGCCTAACAACCTCTGTTGAAGCCTATTTTGAGACCTCACCCTCCTTTTCCTCAAAGGTTGAAAAAAAATAAGAAGAGGGTAAGTATTAGAAATTTTTGTCTATGTTAAAGGAACTATCAGTCAATATCCCACTTGTAGAGTCATTGGAGATAATGCTAGGATATGAAAAATTCATGAAGGATCTAATAACCAAGAATAGGTCATTCAGTTATGGGCTAGTAGAGAATATTCATCATTGCAGCATCGTAGAAACTATATCTTTGGTAGAGAAGAAGAAGGATCCTCGTGATTTCACCATTCCTTGCACCATTGGATATTTGAACTTCACTTGGGCATTATGTGATTTGGATGCTCGTATCAATATCATTCCACTAGTAGTATTTAAGTAGTTAGGGTTGGGGTCAACCATAATAATGACCATGAGACTAGTGATGGTAGATAGGACATTGAAAAAGCCAGTTGGTCTTCTATATGATGCATTGGTGGAGCTGGCTTCTTTTATCTTTCTGGCTGATTTTGTCATATTACACTTTGAAGTGGACTTTCAAGTCCCAATTATTTTTGGATGACCATTCTTTGATACCGGAAGGACGTTGATTGATTTGGCGCCAGGACATCTGATGCTAAGACTAAATGATGAATAGGTGATATTCAATGTATGCAAATCCATGAAACAACCCTATGAGTTGAGAGTTATATCTATAATTGATGAATTTTATGAAGAGATAGAATCACTCCATGATATTGATATTGTATCTACTTGGAAAGATACTTCAGATGTTGTTCCTATTAAAGAGAGGCTGGTGTTGAAGCTCTAGCAGTCGTTATTTTGAAATTTGATAGTGATGGTATTAATCACTATGATGAGATGGTATGTGCACTCTGTGGGAGCAGTTCTAACACTTATGCACTAAAGAAGATTCATTTGGATCTAAAGAATAAAACCATACCACCTGCTCGCCCATCTATTGAGAAGCCACCCATCTTAGAGCTGAAATCCCTCCCATCTCATTTTTAAAATGCTTTTTCAGGGGGCAACAACATATTATCAGTAATCATTGTAGATGATTTAATTGAGATAGAAGTAGAAGATTTGTTATCAGTATTATAAAGATTCAATAGGGCCATTAGTTGATCTATTACAGATATTATGGGTATCTCGCCTAAGTTCTGTACTCTTAAGAATAAACTTGAATCAGAGTGTATTCCAAGTATAAAACATGAGCTCTAACTCAATCTTCCTATGAAAGATATGGTAAAGAAAGAGATAATCAAGTAGTTGGATGCTGGTGTAGTAAATCCCCTTGCTGATAGCAAGTGGGTCATTATGGTATAATGTGTTCCAAATAAAGGAGGGATTATGTTTGACCTAATAAGAAGAATTATCTAGTGCTAATGAGTCCAGTCACCAGATTAAGAGTATGCATGGATTACAAAAAATTAAATGCATGAACTCAGAAGGACCATTTTCCCATGCCCTTCATGGACTAGATGCTAGATAGACTTGCGGGCAAAGGATGGTACTATTTTCTTGATGGGTATTCAGGTTACAACCAGATCACTGTTCCACCTGAAGACCAAGAGAAAACTACCTTCACATATCCTTATGGGACTTTTGCATTCAAATGTATGCCATCTGGATTGTGTAACGCTCTAACAATATTTTAGAGATGTATGATGTCAATTTTCTCTAACATAGTAGAAGACAACAACAAAGTGTTTATACATGATTTTTTAGTCATTGGTGGTTCTTTTAATAACTACCTAGTTCACCTGGCAAATGCTCTTAGAAGATATGAGGAATGCAACTTGGTACTTAATTGGGAGAATTTCTATTTCATGGTAAAAGAAGGTATTGTGCATGTGCATAAGATTTCAAAAAGAGGCATAGAGGTTGACAAAGACAAAATAGAGGTGATTGATAAATTACCTCCGCTAATTTTTGTGAAAGGGATTCAGTGTTTTTTAGGGCATATAGGATTTTATTGTCATTTTATGAAGGATTTATCAAAGATTACTAATCCCCTTTGCAAGTTTCTTGAGAAAGAGGTGAATTTTTTTTTTGATGATATATATATTAAGGCTCTTGAAAGCATAAAAGAAAAGTTAGTGACGGCTCCAATCACTGTGTCTCTTGATTGGTCCTAGCCATTTGTAGTTATGTGTGACCCAAGTAGAGTGGACTTAGAAGTTTTCCTAAGCCAAAGAAAACAAAAGATTCTTCATCACATCTACTTTGCTAGTAAGGCTTTGAACCCTACCCAAAAGAACTATATAGTGACTAAACTAGAGTTTTTGGCAGTGATTTTTGCCTTTGAGAAGTTTTGGTCTTACTTGATTGAGACGAAGGTAGTTGTGCACACTGATTATGCAACATTAAGGTACTTGATGGAAATGAAGGTTGCAAAACTTAGACTGATTAGGTGGTTCTTATTGCTTCAAGAATTTGATTTCAAGTCAAGAATAAAAAATGCACTGAAAATCAAGTTGCAGATTACTTGTCTAGACTTGAGGAGGAAGCTAAGTAGAAGATGGAATATGGTCTCAAGATTGATGACAGTTTTCCAAATAAGCAATTATCGGTAACTTCTCAAGATATAATTCCATAATTTGCAAACTATACAATTATCTAGCTAGTAATCAAGTCCCAGAAGATCTTTCCTTTTAGTAAAGAAAGAAATTTATGCATGGGGTAAGGAAATTTTTTTGGGATGACCCTTATTTATTCAGAATTTGTGTGGATGGGATTATTCATAGATGTATACATGATATGGAGATGATGAATATACTTGAGGTATGTCATTCTTCACCAGTTGAGGGTCATCATGGAGTAACCTGCACAGCCGAAAAAATTATGCAATATGGGTATTATTGGCCCATAATCTACAAAGATTCATAGGATTTTGCTTCGTCTTGTGCTCAATGTCAATGCCAAGGTAGTATCTCTAGACGCCATGAATGTCATATGACTCCTTTTTTAAAATTGGAATTGTTTGATAAATGGGGTATAGATTTTATGCGACCTTTTATGAGTTTATTTGGCATGAAGTATATATTCGTGGTTGTGGATTATGTTTCCAAATGGGTGGATGCAGTTGCATTCCCCAACAATGAATCATGTAGTCTTACTGTATTCTTAAAAAACATATTTTTTCTAGATTTGGCATGCCACGTGATTTCATTAGTGATGGTGATTCACATTTATGAAATCGTCTATTCAAAAGTCTACTTGAGAATTAAGGAGTGAAGCACAAGGTGGCAACACCTTATCATCCGTAGACTAGTGGACAAGCTGAGGTGTCCAATAGAGAAATCAAGTCCATCTTGGTAGAGACAGTAAATGCCAATAGGATTGATTTGATATGTAAGTTAGATGATGCTTTATGGGCTTACCGAACAACTTTCAAGATCACCATTGATGCTTCTCCTTGTCAGTTGGTGTAAGACAAGGCATGTCGCTTGCCTATTGAACTTGAACATAAAGCACAATGAGCTTTGAAAAAAGCTGAATTTTGAGTGGGAAGATGCAACAAAGGCAAGGATGAATTCTAACCCTAGATGATTGAAAGTTTTACACTTTACAAAGAAAAGATGAAGCTGCATCATGATTAAAAAATTGAGAAAAGGATTTTTAAAAAAGGTGACCAAGTATTGATTTACAACTCAAGGCTTTGCTTGTTTCAAGTTATGTTGAAGTCTAGATGGTATGGTCCCTTTACTATGCTAATAGTGTTCCCATATGGTGCTTTGAAATTGAAGCAGGATGGCGAAGGTCCATTCAAGGTGAATGTGCAAAGAGCAAAGCAATACATGGGTAACACTACAAAAATAAATATGATTTTTGAGATGGACCTTGGTAAAGTTTGAGTAACCAAGGAAATTACATTATGCCGCGACATTAAAACAAGGGGTACATGGAAGGCAACCCATGAGGTTAACTGGTGAAATCTAAGTATCCATCTTAGCCCCGTTGAGATGCAATGTTAAATCAAGTGTTGCATTGGAGGAAACCCATGTTTTGTACTTATTTATTTATAGGGTAATATGTTTGTTCAGCATACAGTACCAAACATTGCAGAAAAGATCAAGAAAATTCAAGAAAGTAGGTCATACGGACATTACTAGTCGTATCTTAAGGGTAAAAATCATGAGTAAGAGTTGGAAGGACCTGGGAGATTATGCAGGTCTAGGTAGATGTTTCTGGAGTCTTTACGACTCTCCGAATGAGTTATACCCTCAAGGTACGTATTACGACTCAGACGCACACGCAAGTGCATCGTATAAGTAATATACTGACTTAGACTGTAAGATATTGTTTCCACGAGGACTAAGGAACTAGAAATTTACTCAACTTTCAGTTTTGTTGTCAAGTATCAGGATGATTTTGAAATTAAGAATAAAAATGTAAATTAATAAATAAGAAATAAAAGTTTATGACTAGAGCAAGGCAAGAAACAATTGTAAACAATAATGATAAGAATTCCAGGGTTGAGGGTTCTTGAAAAATCATACAAATCTCTATTCTTATAGCAGTCTAATTGGTTATCGAGTTGTGATTCGCAAGGTTTATGCTACGATTTTGGTCTCCCAACCTCAGATCTTTAATCTATTAAATATTGTAGATAAAAAACACGTAGATATACAATATTTATTTAAGATTCATAAAGTTATCTTCTTGAGATTGAACCAAATAAGGCTTCTAGGTATATTCCTATCCTAGGTGCTAATTCGAACCCCTTATTTCATAAAGGGGTAAGAAGCTTGATCCTTAATTTCCTCGTTCTATCCTATGATTCTTCTCCCGAATTCATATATAAATATAGATTTATTATAATGGTGGCCACTCATCAAAATAGTAAGCTCAAGAAATTCAGAACAACCCAGATGATAAACCAAAAAGAATATCGAAGAGTAATCATGCTTTTGGCCTCAACCCCAGAACAAGGGTATTTAGCCACTTATGTTTGAATTAAAAATAAAAAATAAGTAATTTATCATACACAAAATTAATCTTGTAGTAAATAAGTTCAAAAGAATGTTTAAGAACCCTAATAGAGGGAAATTTAATCTTTTTTGTTGCTTCTGTGCTTGCTAAAAAGTTCCTGTAATTGTGTTCTCATTTTCCCTTAATAATGGGTGAGAATTTGTCTGGGTGCAATGGATAAGGCGTCTCCCTGTCTGTAGCACCGCTCTAGACAAGGCGTCATAGGAATATCACCCTGCATCACTGGAATTTTCTTGTGGAAATTTGTCTAAGTCCTGGGAGTCCCATTCTAGATGAGGCACTGCCTCTTCTTAAGCGCTACTCTAACTAAGGCGCCACCCTAGCTGTAGCGCCGCTCCATGTGAGGTGTCGCGGGCATATCGCCTAGGTTCACTATAAGTTGCCTTGAAAAATTCTTCTAATTGTTGTGAGTTCGAATTTGGAACCCGCAATGCGGGCATATCGCCTTGTATCACTAGAAGTCATTTTTCCGCTATTTTCCATTGCTCCTGATAATTGATCCATCCTTCCTTTCATGCTTTAAAACCTCTTGCAATTTCCATAATATTCTATATAATTGACTCATACTATTAATCACCACTTGTTTCATAATATGCAATCTGATTTTATCCAAATCCATTAAAAATTCACCCTGCATCACTAATCATATAGGTTAGATATAGAACACAATTAAGGCTTAAATCCAATAAGAATAATTCATCTCGGCTCTCAAAACAAGGCTAAATATGGGTGAATATTGGTGATTGGACATATAAATATGCCCAAGATCACCACCCATACTTAAAATCTTGTTCGTCCTCAAACAATCGCAAACATAATACCTATTTGATCCTTCCATCACTACCCAAGAGTTATGCTTGTGTTGGGCATTTACAATTTATAATAATGACTCTTCATCTTAATACATGTCAAGAATAATTTTGTGAACATGAACTATTTGTTTCAAACCTCATCATCTCAACAGTGACATTCAATTTGTTGGCAAACTTAATCAAACCACGCAATTGAACAACACAATAAGTACTCCGGACTTTCATTCGCATGCACCCTCACAACCAGAAAGTTTCCCCATATCACTCATAATTTTTTCAATATATATCAAGAGGGGAATATCAAAATTTGATCACTCGCTCTCAACAAAAAATTCATACATAATAGATAATAAACCATAAGCTTGCCCTTAGTGTAATACTCCACTAATAGTTAGATGTTGAAATGTAGGATCAATTAGGTCTTTCATGGTTGTAATGTAGGATAAGGGATGGATAGGAAATATTTAGGAAATAGTGACTAATATCCCTTAGAACTTTAATACATAACTCTCTTTAATTGTTTCACCCTAATTATTAAAAATTCACCCTACATCACTAATCATGTCGGTTAGATATAGAACACAATTAAGGCTTAAATGCAATAAGAATAATGCATCTCGCCTCTCAAAACAAGGCTAAATATGGGTGAATATTGGTGATTGGACATATAAATACGCCCAAGATCACCACCCACCTATTTTTTAAATGCTTAGGGAAATAGTGACTAATCTCCCTAAGCACTTTAAAACATAGGGGAAGGCAACTAACTCTGATGATTCACAAACGAGAATTGCCAAAAAGGTCACAAATAATAACTATAAACTAAAAGTTACCATAAAGGGAAAATATAAATAAATAAACATAAACTGAATTTGCCAAGGAGGGCAACAATTCAAACTTTTGAACTTACAATCCAACAAAACAAAACATAAAAACAGCAAAGAAGAAATTGTTCAACCAAACACCAAGATAAAATTCATAAGTAGGAATGAAGAAAATAAAGATAAGGGACAACCACCATACACTTAAATATAGCACTGCCCCAGTGCTATCAATAAGCATAAGGCAAAGTAGCATCGCACTCCCTGATCAGTCGAACGATACTAATGCCATCGCATCATCAACACCATCATTACCTGAGTCTGCATCATCACCATCATCTTCCCCCTCCTCCGATTCATCATATAAATACAGAAACCTTTACTCCTCATCTATGGGAATATCATCATCAACTGGATCTACAAAATCAGGACTTATCCATAGCATGGTCCTCACATTATGACCAAGTGGATAGTCCAATTTGACAGTTCTAATCTCTTATTGGGTAGCTAAGCACCCACCAACCCTCAGCTTCAACATCTGTAACCCGTACATCCGGGTAGTGATCTCATCATTTCAAGTCTGACGCTCGAGCATAGTTAGTGTAATACCATAAGCAGGACGCCCCTTAGTACATGATACATCGACAAGGTTAGTGATCAAAGGAATCTTATAATCTAGGTCTTCCTCAGGTACCCCCTGCTCTCTAAAAAATCTAGTTAATAAGCCGCCAAAGCCAAACCTATTCTCCGGATGAATACATGCCTTTTTCATGACTAAGAAAATCATTAAACGTATATTCACCTAAATATCATCATGCATAAATTCATAGATAAGGCAAACTCTTTCTTGTGTCATGTTAGTCATGCGTGTTACCTGGATGAGACAAGTGTAGATAATTTTAGCCTAGATTTGGGCCTCCCTGTTCATATGACTGAAAGGCAATGTGAGGTGAATGCCAGTTTCTTTATTGCAGGTCCATCTAGTTGTCGAGTGATTTCAACATAGTAGATGGCAGATATCAGCATATGGTGGTTCTACATACATCATCTTCAGTGTTTCAGCATCTACTGCAGGTGTCTTGAGAAGAACATTAAAGGAATGAGCATTGAAAGTGATAACCCATCCTCATATTTTGACCTCTGTATCTTGAACCTGTGGGTCCCAGTTATCATAAAATTCTCTAATAAGGTTTAGATTGCACTCATGAGGCTGTTCAAATAAGAAGTTCAGTTGTCATTCTTCTATCCGACGCACAATGTTGGGAAACTCCCTTAGTAGATTCTCCCTATGAATGAATTATCCAGTTGTATACTTCACTACATCATTCTTTGCATACCATTTTTGGCCCACCTCCAATACCTAACTAATTCTATACACTTTTTCTTTCCCATGTGGAATAGCTCGGGGTTGCGGTGCACTACCACTTGGTCTGCTTCTTATTCTATTTGACGCAGAAGAGTCTACCTGTGCTTTTCCTTTCTGTTGGCGACTTGACATGGTACATGTCACATAAATCATGTAGCACCTATATAAAATAAAACATCTATGTCCAACTAAAATAACATGAAGTGTGTGTGTGATTAGGGAACCCCACACTTAGTTTCTAGTACCTCTTTGCTGATAAAAATGACAAGGCTACTCAGACTTCCCCTATTATAACAGTCCATACAAAAGAACAATTGCTTACATAATTTCAGACAAAGCAGAATAGTACATACATCTATTATTTCTTTTATAACACATATAGAAATCATCTCTTTCTACAAATTGACACTAGTACATAAGTGCACTAATACTCAAAATATTAGACAATAGGAAACACATAAATTTTTGGATGAAATCAGTTTACCATGAAAGAAAATAAAGTCAATTCCAATTCGATACTATTGTGTGAGTCCAAGTGAAATTTAATCCATCTACACACATATTAACAGTTGAACAATCTTTAATCGAATGTAATGTTTTTGGAGTACCCCATGCTTAACAAATTTAGGCTTCCCTAAATATCAAAATATAACAGACAAACTAGTGTCAATAATTTGTACTAACCCATATTGTTTTAATATGATTTCAATCCATCCTGCCAAATATCATAACAAAGCTTGACTAGTAGACTAACAATGAAGAAGTTCATCAATGAATAAGCATAAATTAAAGGTCTTTTGTTAATTTAAAGGCAACATCACATCCGAAGGCATAAATAACACAAAATTTTAAGAATTCACTAACATACCCATTTCGTGCACCCTATAAACTGTAAGAGTAAAGAATAAATCACTTACCTTTCAATTAGCTATGAAGATGAAGATTGAGTTCTTCCTTGCTTGAGAGCAAACCAATCAGTTTAAGGGATTTAGGTAAGGGAATTTGAGGGCGGTGCGACTAGGTTTTAAAAGTTAAAGGGAATTTGAGGGAAAAAAGGTTTATAAAGATGTTAAAAGTTTGTACGGGCCACTCCAAATGAGGCATCGTGGGCTCTAGAGCCCCACTTCAGGTGAGGCGCCACCTTAGATATAGCGTTGATGTAGGCAAGGTGCCACAGGCATATCACCTTTGCTCACTGGAATTGTCCAAAAATTTTGGCTTAAGGGCGCTATGACGGAGGTGCCGTGGGTATATTGCCCTAGCTCATTGTAAGTCACAAATTTTTTTCTTGAATTTTTTATCACTAAGCAATATTTCGTTCTCCCATTTTTTTTCTCTCAATGAAATTTCATATTGATTAAATTACTTACCTGAATGCTTTCCCACCATTATTTTACTTACCTCGCATTTGCCTCCATGCTTTCGTGTTTCTCATCCCTACATACTAACCAATAACAACAAACTAAAATAAGAAAAAGTGAGTTTCCTCCCACGCAACACCTTAGTTTTGGTCATGGCATGACTCATCTTTTTGTATTTTTCTTTTTTTCTTTTAAAAACTAAAAATTTACACTACCTATTACATTACATTTATGGGTTGCCTCCCACATAGCGCCTTATTTTACGTTGTGGCATGACTTAGCTCAGTCTTACTCCTCAGCAAATGTGATGGACACATTGTGCTTGTCTCCATAATTAACCCAGTAATGCTTCACACGTTGTCTATTCACTAGAAACTTCTCAGTCTTCTCTTTTTTACACAGTTTGACCTCTCCATGAGGTGTCATTTGTACAACTTCGAACGGTTCAGATCACTTAGACTACAATTTGCCCAAAAACATCTTTAGCCTTAAATTAAATAGCAAAACAAGTTGTCCAGGGTCAAACAGTCTATCTTGAATTTGTCTATCATTCCATCTATTGGTTTTGTCCTTGTAAAGCTTTGAGTTCTCACAAAGCATTGAGGTAAAATTCATCTAATTCAATGAGCTGCAACAATCTATTTTCTCCCGTGAGTTTGTTCTCAAGATTCAGCTTTTAACAACCCAATAAGCTTAATGTTCAAGCTCAACAGGCAAATGGAAAGCTTTACCATAGACCAAGAAATATGGGGAAGTACCAATAGGCGTCTTATAAGATGTTTGGAATGCCCACAATTCATCATCTAGATTTTTGGCCCTATCCTTTCATTGCCCATTATCAATCTTCTATAGTATTTGCTTTATTTCCCTGTTGGAGACCTCAACTTGTCCACTTGTTTGTGGATTATATGCCATGGCCACTTTGTTCCTAACACTATATTTAGCTAAAATATTCTTAAACCAAATATTCTTAAACCAAGTGTTAATAAAGTGCATACCTCAGTCACTACTCTTAGAGTGCCAAACCGGGAAAATATTTGCTTCTACATGAATATTAGCACTACTCTCACATCATTAGTAGGACAAAATGCAGCTTTCACCCATTTAGAGATGTAATCAACCACAGCTATAATGTACAAATTACCATTTGATGGTGGGAATGGTCCTATAAAATCAATCCCCTAAACATCGAATGTTTCCAATTCAAGGATGTTGTGTAGGAGCATCTCATGATGCCTTGAAATTGTTCCCATCCTCTGACATTGATCATAACTCTTTACAATAGCTACTGCATCTCAAACAATATTGGCTAAAATATGCTGAATTGCAACACTTTTCTTGGGGTTCTTTCGCCCCTATGATTGCCACCATAAGGCAATGAATGACACTTTTGTAGTAATTATGTGAATTAAGCTTACGAAACACATCTTCTTATAATACCATCCGGATCTTTCTTGAAAAAATATGGGTCATCCCATACATAAGCATGAGTATCATGAAATAATTTCTTCCTCTGTTGTATTGTACTTTCAGGAGGGTAAAAGTTACTCGCTAACAAATTCACAATGGCCACATACTAAGGAATTTCACACTCTTTTATAGATAATAATTTTTTATCCTAAAACTCTTCCCGAATGTAGAGAAAGTTATTAAAAACATGGTCATGAATTTCTAACCTTGAAAAATGGTCTGCAACTTGATTTTCTTCTCTTTTTCGATCATAAATCTCTAAGTCAAACTCTTACAGTAGCAAAATCCACCAGATCAATCAAGGATTTTCATTATTTTTAATGAAGAGATACTTGATGGCTACATGGTCAGTGTGAACAATGACCTTTGTACCCACCAAATATGCTCTAAATTTATCAAATACATAAATCACTACTAGCATCTCCTTTTCAGTGATTGTGTTATTCATATGGGCATCGTTTAACACTTTACTAGCATAGTAAATAGAGAGAAATACCTTGTCTTTTCTTTTCCCCAAAACAGCTCCTATAGCCATGTCACTAGCATCAACGATCCATTCAAGCGTCAATTCCTAATCTGGAGAAATCAAAATAGGTGCTTCAATCAACTTCTTTTTTATCTTCTCAAATGCTTCTTGACAATTCACCCCAAAATAAAACTTGGCCTCTTTTTCTAACTTTTTTTATATCGAGTATGCAATCTCTGAGAAATCCTGAATAAAACATTTGTAGAAACCTGCATGCGCCAAGAATCTTCACACTCCCTTTACTGTGATTAGATGTGGCAACTTTTCAATCACTTCAATTTTGGCCCGATCTACTTTAAGTACCCTGTATGACACTTTATGGACAAGGACTATTCCTTCCTTTACCAAAAAGTGGAACTTCTCCCAGTTCAGCACCAAATTTGTCTCTTCAGATCAAGCTAGGACTCTATCTAAATCTTGCAAGAATTTATCAAAAGAACCACTGTAAATAGAGAAATCCTCCATGATTACCTCAAAAAACTCTTCCACCATGTCATAGAAGATTTCTATCATACATCTCTGAAACGTCACAGGTGCATTGAAGAGGACAAAAGACATACGTCTAAAAGCATAAGTCCCATATGGGCAAGTAAATGCCGTCTTCTCTTGGTCCTAGGGGGAAATGGTGATCTGATTATAACCTGCATAACTATCAAGAAAATAGTAATACTCCTGTTCTTCCAATCTATCCAACATCTGATCAATGAAAGGGATAGGATAGTCCTCCTTCCTAGTGACTTCATTTAGGATCCGGTAGTCGATACAAATTCTCCATCCAGTCACCATACGAGTAAGCATTAGATAATTTTCTTAATTAGTAACCATGGTCATCCCACCTTTATTTAGTACACAATGTATTGAGCTCACTCACTTGTTGTCTAAAATTGGATAAACAATCACATTATCGAGCTACTTAATCACCTCTTTCCGCAACACGTCTTTCATCACTAGATTCAACCTGTATTGTTGCTGCACTCTTGTCTTGAAACCTTCCTTCATGTGTATTTTATGCATACAAAAGGATGGATTTATTCTTGTAATGTCAAATATTTGCCACCCGATCGCCTTCTTCCTCCTTTTCAACACTTTCATTGCTTCATGTACCTCTATATCAGATAATCCTAAAAATAAAATAATAGGCAAGGTATCATTATCACCAAGTTAAATATATTTCAAGTGAAGAATAAGAACCTTAAGCTTCGATTTTGGACCTTCTTTAATTGAAGCTTTGGGGGATGGACCAATTGGCCTATTCAATGGCTCAAAAGGCAATTTTCTTGTTTCAATGACCGCCGAATTTATGACTTGGACTAATTCCAATACTTTCACATCTCCATAAAGATCATTACCTACCAAAGCTCACTCTAAGGTATCATCTGACAATAACAACCTCTGATCAAACTCGATATCGATAACAGATATAGCCGACTACTCCTCATATATAGCTGGAAATTTTAGAGCTTTATACATATCAAAAACCTCCACTTTATCATATTCTCTCATTGTCATTTTCCCTTCCGCTACATCAATTGATGACTGTCTCATTGCTAAGAAAGGTTATCCCAAAATAAATAGAACAACACGATCAGCTTCGAAGTAAAGAATTACAAAATCCACCAGAAAGATTAAGGATCCCACTTGCACCAAGAAATCTTCTATAATACCATCAGACCAAGCAATGGACTTATCTGCCAACAACAAAACAATAGTGGTAGGTTTGGGACTCCCATGACCCATTTTCTGGTACTAAGATGTGGGCATAAAATTAATGCTAGCCCTTAAATCACACAGTCCACGTGCACTAATGGTCTGTCTAATGGTAATCTGCAAAGTGAAACTACCTGGATCCTTCAACTTCATGGGCAATTTGTTTTGAATCTTGGATGTACACTCCTTAGCAAGTGCAACTGTAGCATATTCGGTCAACCGGTTCTTATTTGCAACTCTATCCTTCAAGTATTTTACATATTTTTGCACACTCTGCAGAATGTAAACAAGAGGAAGATTTAGCTGAACCTGCTCAAGAAAATCTAAGAACTTCTTATAACTCGCCTCCTCTTGATGCTTTCTTTCCCTTTGAGGAAAAGTCAAAGGTAGGGTCTTCTTTTCCATATAAATTTCATCACTTGCCATTTTTACTTGACTTTTTTCTCTGTATTGTCTTTAGAAACATCATCAGTGATTATTGGACTAACCAGCTCCTGAACTATCTCATTGATTTGCAGCCCACTATTTGTTGTAACCACATTTACCTTCTTAGGATTTTCCTCTGTATCGCTGGGTAATGATCTTTGTGATATTGTATTTTGTGCTCCTTCAATTTGAGCCAGTTGCAATTCTAGATTTATAGTAAGCAATTATTGACTCTTTAACTTCGCTGCAAACTGTGCTTGTTGAGTCTTATTTCTGTTGCAAACTGTGCTTGTTAAGCCATAAACTTCTTTATTAACTCCTTCATATTGCTACCTTGAACAGCAGCTTGATTGTTCTAAGCTGGCTATTGATTTGGTTGCACTAGTCCCTTGTACTGATTTGCATTTTGCACATAATTTCCACCCTATGAGAAATTAGGATGGTTCCTCCAGTTGGGATTATATGTGTTACCAAAATTCTATTATCCCAGACGATTTACATTCCCCACGTAGTTGATAGAATCTTGATTAGCCGTACAAGTATTTTGTACATGCTCACAACTTCCACAGACCTCACACCAAGAATTTGCCATTTGGACTGCATTAGCTATAGCCGTTTTTTGTGTAACCCCCAACTTTATATTATTAAGCTGAGTAATCATATGATTTTGCATTGCTGCGATCTGTACTTGCAATGTAGTAAATTGGTCTACCTCTAATACCCTTGGAACCTTCCTTGGAGCACACCTTGAATCAGCATGCCAGTTAGAATTCCCTTGTGAAATCTGATTTAGCTGTGTGTACAATTCTTTATATGTCTTTTAAAGAGCCTGTCCACCTGCTTCTGAATACAAGAGAATCTTTATGTTTGGATCAAATCCCTCAATAAAAGTATGAACAAGAACATCACTGGACTGATGATGGTGAGGTAATTTCTGAGCATACCCTTAAATCTCTCCCAAGCTTGGTAGAGATTCTCTCCTTTTTTCTATCTAAACTCAATATCTCGCTTCTCAAGAGTGTCGTCTTCCCAGATGGAAAGAATCAAATAAGGAACTTCCAAGTTAGATCATCTCATTAAATGATGGAGAGTGGTGCTTCAGCATGTAACTACCTTTTTATTCCCCCATTAGGGAAAATGAAAAGAGTGTCAATCTGATATAATTAGAACTCACCCCTTCAAGAATGTAAGTATCGCTTCTTTCCAGGAAGGTCTGTATGTTCTGCTGCAGATATTCATGTGAAAAGCAATGGAATTGCCTCATTGAATTCAGAAATTGCACCATATTCTGCTTCAATTCAAATCGACCACCTGGTTTGGGATTGTGAATACTATTCTTCACATGGTTCGTGAGTGGGATTTCTACCTCACAAATAGGACTAGTAGGTGGTTGAGCAGGAACAACTGGAATAACCAGAGGTAGGACATTTCCTACATTTGGATCGATTGGTTCATTTCTTCATTCAACCATTCTTTGCCTTTGTTGAAAGATCTGTTCTAGTACTGCTAACGGCTCTACCAACTCTTTATCTCTCGTCAGTCCTGTATTCAGCTAAACCTACAAAAATTCATCCACAAAGATCAAGTTGTTAACACTTAATATCAAAAACTAAAAAATTAGCAATTTACTAATTATATTAGTCCCCGACAATGGTTCCTAAAACATATTGCGACTCAGACGCACACACAAGTGCACATGATTGTATAAGTAATATAGTGACTTAGACAGTCAGATATCGTTACTATGAGGACTAAGAAACTAGAAATTTACTCAACTTTCAGTTTTAGAAAACTAGGTATTAAGTGTTGTCAAGTATCAGGATGATTTTGAAATTAAGAATAAAAATGTAAATTAATAAATGAGAAATAAAAGTTTATGACTAGATCAAAGCAAGAAACGGTTGTAAACAATAATGATAAGAATTCTAGGGTTGAGGCTTTTCGAATAATCATACAAATCTCTATTCTAATAGTAGTCTAATTGGTTATCGGGTTGTGATTCGCAAGGTTTATGCTATGATTATGGTCTCCCGACCTCAAATCTTCTATCTATTAAATATTGTAGCTACAACTCCCACATAGATACAATAATTCTTCTAGAATCATAAAGTTATCTCCTTGAAATTAAACCTAACAAATCTTCTAGTTATATCCCTATCCTAGATGCTAATTCAAACCCCTTATTTCATAAAGGGGTAAGAACCTTGCTCCTTAATTTCTTTGTTCTATCCTACGATTCTCCTCCTGAATTCACATTGAAATATAGATTTGTTATAATGGTGTCGACTCATCAAAATAGTAAGCTCAAGAAATTAAGAACAATCCAGATGATAATCCAAAAAGAAACTACTATAAAGAATATCGATGAGTAATCATGTTATTGGCCTCAACCCCAGAAGAAGGGTATTTAGCCTCTCATGTTGGAATTAAACATAAAAAATAAGTAATTTATCATATCCAAAATTAATCTTGAAGTAAAGAAGTTCAAAAGAATGTTTAAGAACCATTAAAGAGTGAAATTTAAGATTTTCTAGCACTTTTGTGCTTGCCAAAAAATTCCTATAATTGTGTTCTCATTTTTCTTTTATACTGGGTTAGAATTTTCCTGTACGAAATGGATGAGGCGCTTCCCTGTATGTAGCACCGCTTCAGACAAGTCATCGTGGGCATATCGCCTTGCATAACTAGATTTTCTTGTGGAAATTTGTCTAAGTCCTGGGAGCCCCATTATAGATGAAGCACCGCTTCCTCTTTAGCACCGCTCCAACTAAGGCACTGGCCTGGCTGTAGCACCGCTCCAAGTGAGGTATCACGGGCATATTTCCCAGGTGAACTGAAATTTGAGTTGAATAATTCTTTTATGTGTTCTGAGTTTGTATTTGGAGCCCGCGATGTAGACATATCGCCTTGCATAACTGGAAGTCATTGTTTCTACTATTTCCCATTGCACCACACTTGTTACTTTCGGCTCCTTGCACTGATACTTGATCCATACTTCCTTGCTTGGTTTAAATCTTCTCTCAATGTCTGTGATATTCTATATAGTTGACTCGTACTATTAATCACCACTTGCTTCATAATATGCAATCTAATTTTTATCCAAATCCATTATAAATTTACGTTGCATCAGTAATCATGTCTGTTAGATACAAAACACAATTAAGGCTTAAATGCAATACGAATAACATATCTTAGCTCTCAAAACAAGTCTAAATATGGGTGAATATTGGTGATTGGACATATAAATACGCCCAAATCAGTACGACTTATCACACTGAGTCGTATTAACTCCAGAACCTAGGTAAGGTTCCAGGTCTTCACTAGAGGAGGAAAAGACCTGTAAGCCTAGGTAAGAGTGGTACACATGACTCATAACCAAGAATAATAGGTCGGGGCCATGGGTCAACCCATCCCAACACTTTGTTTAAAACCCAATAGAGCACCCGATATGGGTAGCCGAGATCTGAATCATTTTTAAAACCAAAATACCTCAATTGTTGATTGATCTTTGAGCTCCCAACACACGAAAACAATCCAAATCACACACCAACTTGCTCGAATTCCTTTTTTTTGCATGAATTATGCATGAATTTAGGGAAGAAAAAAATTGAAAACTCAAGCAACCTACAATCTCACCAACTCAAATAAGTTTGGACCTAAAATTCATTATATCTCGAGTAGAAATTAGAAATGTGAGATATTTAAACTTGTTGTGAGTTGAATTTTCTTATGTATTACAATTTGGAGCCTTAGTTCTTAGGATTTGAGTTGAAAATGAAAGTAGGGGTAAATTTTGATATTTTGAGTTGAAATTGTGTGCTTTTAGAATGATATGGGGATTGTAATGCAATACAATGTAGAGGGTAGTTTGGGAATTACATATTGGATTCAACTCAGAAGTTGAACTTCTATGTTACAGTGGATATGATACCCCATACGACTCGTACCCATAAATAACGAGTCGTGATAAAACTCGTAACCACTGACAACATAGAAGTCCAACTAAGTATAGATTTTTGTATGGGTACGACTTTTTTATCAGAGTCATATCCAACCCATATGACTCACAAACTTAAACAGTAAGGACCTGAGAGGAATAATATGTTAGAAGTTTGTTTCTGGTCTACTTATGACTTTTGGTAATGAGTCATAACCTATCCTTTGAATAGTTAGGAGGACTCATAAGCAAAATAGTGAACAACTATATACACACTGTTTAGCATATGACTCGGTCATACGAATCATACCCAGATGATATGACTATTTCCCCCAGTCATAACTTATACAAAACATGCACACTGATATTTATTGTCTTACGTTTTCTTTCTTTTTCTTATTTAAGTAGTAATGTATGTGTACATTTAGGTACCATGCCTTCCTAAGGTGTTTCATCTTCAAAATAAGTTTCCAAAAGGGAAACAAAAAGACATAGGTTTTAAGTTTCGAGTCCACAGAGTCATCCAACAGTAGTGGTGACTATGTCAAATACCTAATGAAGGGAAAAGCTGGCCCAAGAGGTAAAATACCTACAATAAGACTCCATATGACACACCTACATGAGGACCAAGGATGAAGAACCGAGTACCTCTCCTCCACACTCACCTCCACCTTCAGAGGAAGAAGATGATGTTGACTCAAACTCTGAGAAAGAGAGTTTGAAAAGTTCTAGTGGTGATGTGGAAGAAGTTAATTTGCCATCTCTTAATGTGAAGCACCCACCACTGACCATCACACCTTCTCCACTTCCTATCATTGAATATTTGGAGTACCTCGATATGCCGGCCACATATAATGACTGCTTGGGAAAACTCACCAATGAGAGAATCAAACGGAGTTTATATCTGGAGAAGAGATCAACTACTACTAGGAAGGATGAGTTGCCTATATTTGAGAAGTGGTTTAGAAAGTATGGCTTCAAATGGATGACTAAAGCACCCGACAAGTACAGTGTTGTATTATTCAGAGAGTTTTATGTGCCATACAAGGGTAAGCCATAGAAATAGTATCCATAGGGGTAGCTCTGGAGAGGTGGTGACCCCATTACCTTGTTGATCATTTAGGGAGTTAGGTTCAACATCTCCCCACTAATTATTTCTAGATTTTTGTATGGGGCCAAACTATTAGCCTCTGGTGAACATGGATAATATGGAGTACAAAATGGAAGAGATGAGGAATATTACTCAAAACAAGATAGGGTTGGATGATAATATGGGCCATTTTAGATGGATTACAGGTTTTATAGATGCCAATGGTAAGGATGAAGTTTGGTTAGTAGGAGTCCCGAAAGTGGTCTCACAGAAGATAGAGAAGAATTCGTTAAACTGCAAGGCTAAGGCATGGTAGATGCTGGTCAGACACCGATTATGTCCCATTACTGGGGACAATGTACATAACTCGGTGTGTGCTACTTTGATAGAAGGGTTGATGGATGGGAACGAATTTGATATGGACGAGTTCTTAACTCAAGAAATAAGAGACTGCACTGTGGGTGAAGAGAGGTTGTTGTTGGCATACCCATGCTTGATCACTCAATTATATTTGGTTTTGGGGGTGTAGGAACCCCTAGGTATTAATGAGATATTCAAGGCAATAAATACCACGAACTTTGAATTGATCAGAGACAAAACTAACCCATTGGCTAGGCAAGCGAAACATAGAGTAGATATGTTAACTGAAATGTTTAGATAGAGTGGACAACCTGATATTGGTGAGACTATTGAGGTTGCTGAGACAGGTGTGTAGAATGAAACCACATAGACTTCTTATATAGCGGGTAGACCTAGTTCCCCTACTCTGATACAATTTAAACTACCTAGGACTACAAAGATACTAAATAGGTTGATTATGATCACACAATCAAAATGATATTTGGTGATAAGGAGATTAGGCATGCCGAAAGTGAAGGTCTGAAACATGGAAGGGGACGTGATGCCTTGGGTATATACGAGGCTAGTGGACCATGAGATATAGGTCCAGGGTTGGCTGGATGCCTTTGAGCAGTGTATGACCCGATAGTTAAGGAGGAACCAGACACCAGATATTACAAAGGTTAAGATAATGGTGGCTATAATAAAGAGGATGGTTGTTGAGCTATATGATAGGCCAATAATTTTGAACCCATGGTTATGAAAATTGTGCATGAGGTAGAGGTTGAAATCATATGAGTCATTATAGATCTAGTAGAACAACCCTAAGAGAGAAGGAAGAGAAAGCATTGGAGTAGCACAAAAAAAGAATAAATAAAGAAGTCTAAGGCAGATAGCCTACAGAGTGAGCAGGACTAGCAGGTGAGGGTCCACGAGATGCATTATAGTGTTAGTAGTTCAAGAATGGTGGTTATTAATATTGAGGAAGGAGGTGATGCATATCCATTGAGTGATATACCATCGAGTGCACCAGTTATAACCGGTGCCACTATTGCTGACACTGTCCCAATAGGTGAAGGGACTACAGATGATTATGGTGGGTCCCAACCTGAGGGACCACATGATGATGTTGTATGAGCTGGCAGCTTGAGCGCACAGGTATATTCCTGATCTTGTGTACTTTATTTTTAGATGCCCTAGGTATAGTGCATAAGCTTTAAGATGGGGGTGAGGGTGTACCAAGGTCTTCATGGGCTATACTTTCCATGTTTCGAAGCCCCTAGCCATACTTGCCATGTTTCGAAGCCCCTGGCCATACTTTCCATGTTTCAAATCCCCTGTCCATACTTGCCATGTTTCAAAGACCCTAGCAACAATCTAAAAAATTTAAAGATCTGGCATATTTTATGTTTTTATTTTGCATTGTTTTTGTATATTATGTGCTGGAAATAACTTAAAATAGGAGGAGAATTTGTATCTGTGGCAATTGACTTGTTTGGAATAATTATGCTTGTAACTGTCTGATTTTGAAAGATTATGTGCTGAAAAATTGATAACCCTACAACATTTTTGTGTTAACTATGCGATGTGTGTATTTGTGTGAGACAACTGTGAATCAGATAATGGTATTAGGATTAGGAACAGAACAACTAGGGCGAACAATTGCATAACTGGATAAGTAGTACCTAGTAGTATAACCTTGTGCAAGTGTGTGTGAGGTATTACAGAGTTCCAAGTCTATTGGAATCTAGAACTTGCCCAGTTGATTATTCCTAGTTCTAGGATAGTCGAGTAGGAGATAAGCATATACCATTTTTGTTTTAAGTCCACTCGAGCCTAAATGTCCAACCAAATGAATGAATCCCTTTGATCAAAATATTTGAGCCTAAATTGACCAAGTTTTGTTGTTTACACCAATTTAACCTTCCCATTTCTACAATGAACTAGTATTGGCCCTAATCCTTCTTTAATACTATGCACCTCAACATAGGAGGCAATTTGCCTATGTTGAGGGTGGATATTATAGGGGTGCATTAGAAAATAAAGTGTGAAGAAAGACATGAAAAAATGATAAAAAAGGAGAGGTATGGTGAAAATAAAAGAAGATGGAAGAAAAAACAAGAATAATTGCAATAAAAAAAAGGAAAATAGAAATAAAGTGTGAAAAAGAAAACTCGTACCTAGTCCAAGCTGTATGTGCTTTAAAGTAAAATGGGAGACATAAAGGCGGAAACAAAAAAATAGAAGATAAGTGGACCCCAACTAAAGAGTAGGTCAAGGATTCTTAGTCACTAAATAAATCAGATAAAGATACCATACCAGCCCCTAACCTACGTTACAAGCCGATTAAAGTCCTTTAGCGATGCTATCCAGAATGTCTGTAAGCCTAGGAAAAGATCATATATGTAAGACTATGGCATTTCATATACCCCGGTGATACTTCTTTATGATCAAGAGCATTGTTTCCTATATCCTGAATTAAATAATTGATCCACTTGAGTGAATTGGGGATTTCTCTGCTTGTGGGCGCACATGGGTTATGTTTTTAGGTTTCTAAATTATTTGGTTGATGTGGTTTGTTTCTATGCCCATTTTTCTATTACTAATGTAATTCCATCATCGAATTTTCTTGTGTTTCTCTGTGTGCTAAATCATTATACAAAGTCTGACTCTTGAAAAGTTAAATTATGAGCGGAAATAAAAATTATTGAAAAGTTGCTTCCATAGACATGTTAGGATCTTCCTGTATAAGCATTTGTGTTTTGTGATTGTTTTTTATTTTTTTTCCTGAGGATATGCAAACTTCTAAGTTGAGGGTGTTGATTGTGTCGTGGAAACACAACACTTTTGATGCTTAAAACAATGAAATTATGCTTGTACTTAGGTTATTTTTATTTATATTATGTGGTTTGTTGCAGGTTAACCAAGTCAATATTAGTGTTGGACATAAATTTTAAGAAAAACACCTAAAAAAATCCAAGACTACAGATGATACGAGTCACCATATGAGTCATCAACACAACATACAGCTCGTAGGTTGACTCGTAAGAACATAAATTTAAGCCTGGAATATCAGACACTGGAGAGGATACAAGAAGCACAATACGACTTGTAAGAAGACCTTACGAGTGGACGAACGAGTCATGCCTTGTGTCAAAATTACTTTTCCTTTTCATTTTTTGCTAGGATTTTTGAGTATTTTTGAAATAATATAAATACCCTAGGTTTTTCTTTTATTAGGTTACGTATTCTTAAAAAATTTCACTACTTTTACAATCTTTACATTATTCTTGACATTTTGGGATATTATTCAAATTGAAGAATTTGGATTTTATTAATCTTATTTTAGTAATTAATTAAAAGAATTCTTCATTGATTATTATGGGTTCTTGCATAAACATGAGGGGCTAATTTTCCTAACTAGGTGTGTGGGAACTCTGATGGATTAGCTATGTAAAGAAAGTAGGAGATTCATCTATTCTAGGGGTTATACATGTATATTAATCTTCTTCATAGTAATTGACCTCAGAGCTACCGCAGAACCCTGGGGATAGACTGTATGCACAAAAGTCCTCACAAGGGAGTTTGAGATTAGGAAAAGAGGATTATGACAGTAATTTGACATTTACTTCCATCTTGTCATTCCGTTATCCCATCTAATAAACTCGCGACTTAAAAGGTGAGAGTTAAACTGAAGTCATAGACATGGAGCAATAAGGAGACCCTCTGAGACTCACAAGTTAAAGGGTGAGATTTATTAATATATTTAATAGAATGTTGGTACTATATAGCTTGTCGACTTTACATGCAAAGCAACAAAATAAGTGGTTTGAGTACAAGAAACTTATAGAGCTAAGAATCAATGGGGAACACATTCTTAATGTTCGTCTTCTATTGTTTACAGCTCAAAGCATTCAAGTTTGGTTACTACTTACTGATTACTTCAAATTCCCCTAGTTATTTTTCCACACTGCTTGTGGATTTCAACAAGTTAAGCAATTGTTCAATGTTTTCCCTGTGGGTTCGACCCCAACCTAGTTGAGTTACTATATTTTGCATTGACCACAACATACTTCTTTTTGAGGTTAGTTTTGGGCATCAATTCCCCATATTCGTGGATTAAGTTTGCTATTAGTCTTGAGTCTGGCACCCACCCTATTTCTATGGCACCTTATCGTATGACTTTTGTCGATCTTAAGGAGCTAAATTCTTAGCTTTAGTATCTTCTAGGTAAGGGTTTTATTAGACTAAGTGTCTTCTCTTGGGGAGCTCCTGTGTTGTTTATGAAGAAAAAAGGTAGATCCATGTGTATGTGTATTGATTATAGGAAGCTTAATAAGGTGACGATGAAGAACCGTTATCTTATACCTCATATTTAAGAACTATTTGATTAGATTTAGGGTGAAATGGTGTTTTCTAAGATTTATTTGAGATACAATATCCATCAGTTGAGGATTCTGGCTGAAGATATCCCAAAGACAATCTTTAAGACCCGTTATGGTCACTATGAGTTCTTGGTGATGTCATTTGGGTCGACTAATGCCCCAACCACATTTATGTATTTATTTAACCTAGTGTTCAGAACTTACTTGTATTCCTTTATGATTGTGTTCATTAGTGACATCCTTGTGTATTCAAGGAGTAGATAGGAGAACATACAACTTTTGAGGATTGTAGTCCAGTCATTTGACAGAACATGTTCTTTTTGCCAAATTATCTAAGTGTGAGTTTTTTCTTTAGTTAGTGACATTCTTTAGGTATCTGGTGTCTAAGGATGGTATTATGGTAGACCCAACCAAGATTGAGGTAATTCGTGATTGGGATAGACCTATATCTTCGACTAAGGTTTCTAGCTTTATTGGTTTGGCCAGTTATTTTAGATGATTCGTCAAGGGATTTGCTACTATTTAAGCATCATTACTAGATTGACTCAAAAAGTGGCTCTTTTTTAATGGTTCTAGGAGTGTGAGTTAAGATTTGGGAAGCTCAATGATTTTCTTACTTTAGCTCCTATTTTAGCTCTTCTTCTTGAGGGTAAGGGATTCACCATGTATTGTGATGCTTTTAGTGTTGGTCTAGATTATGTTTTGATACAACAAGGACGTTTTATTGTTATGATTTTAGACAACTTAAGGTGTACAAGCAAAACTAACCCACTCATGATTTAAAGTTAATGGTGGTATTATTTGGACTTAAGATTTGGAGGCATTGTCTTTATGGCATGTATTATGATAATTTCACCAATCGCCATAGTCTTCAGCATCTTATGACCTAGAGAGAAATTAATTCTAGGCAACATAGATCGATGGGTGTTCTTAAGGATTATGATTTTTCCATCTCGTATCATCTAAACAAGGATAATGTAGTAGTAGATGCCTTGAGTCAGAAGATAGTGAGTATTAATAGCTTGGCTTGTATTTTATCTTCTTAGAGGGCGTTGGCACATGACGTTAAGTCCTTATCCAACTTGACAGTTTGCCTTGATATTTTGGACCCTAGAAAGATTCTTACTAATATTGAGAGAAGGTCTTCGCTTTTTGAGCAAATTCGAGATCATAAGTTTGAGGATGTTAAGATTCGGTTCTTTCATGATCATGTATTGGGTGGCAAGTTTAAGAGTAAAACCATAGATTTTGAGAGTGTCTTGAGATTTGATAGTTGCATTTTGGTTCCGAGGATTGATTGCTTGATACATTTGATTCTGCATGAGGATCACAACAATAGATATTCTATTGATCCTGGAACAACTTAGATGTCTAGAGATTTGAGAAAACATTATTAGTGGAGTGGAATGATGAGAGATATGGCATACTTTATAGCTCATTTCCTTTTTTGTTAAAAGGTAAAGACCAAGCATCAGCGTCTAGGTTTGTTAATTCAAAGATTTCCTATTCTCTAGTGGAAGTGGGAGCGAATTACCTTGGATTTCGTTAGTGGCTTACTCATACTTCTCATGGTTTTGATGGTATTTGGGTCATCATGGTTTAGTTTACCAATTCAGCATATTTCATTCCTATTAAGATATCCTTCAGTGCTGAATTGTTAGCTCATATCTATGTGTGTGAGATAGTTCGTTTGGATGGTGTACCTATATCTATTATTTTAGATTGGGGATTCGTGTTCTCTTTTATATTTTGAAAGCTTTTTGGGAAGATTTGGGTACTCAGGTGGATCTAAGTAAAGTCTTCTAACTGCAGATAGATGGTCAGTCTAAGGGGACCATTCAGGTGCTTGAGAATATGCTCCAAGCCTGTGTTATGGATTTCGGAGCCCAGTGGGAGGAGCAAAAAGCTTTGGCAGAGTTGTCTTATAACAACAATTATTATTTGAGTATTGAGATGGCTCCATTTGAGGCTTTGTATGGTAGGAGATGTCATTCTTTGATTAGATGGTTTGAGATTTCTGAGATTCGACATCGTGGTACTGACTTTCTTCAGGAGTCATTGGATAGTGTCAGGGTGATTTAGGTCTGATTGAGAGTAGCTAAGAGTAGGCAGAAGGTCAATGCATACTGTAGGGTTTGTGCATTGATATTTGGAGTGGGTGATCAAGTATTTATCCATGCAGCACCCATAAAGGGTGTGATGAAGTTCGGAAGGAAGCGAAAGCTCATCCCAGGTATATTAGACCTTTCTAGATTCTTCGTACAGTTGGTGAGGTGGATTATGAGTTAACTTTACCTCCAGATTTTACTGTTGTCCATCTAATTTTCCATGTCTCCATGTTATGGTGATACATTCCCGATCCATCTCAATTGCTTAGATGGTACTCAGTATAGTTAGATGAGCGGTTGACCTTTGTGGAGGACCCCATGCTCATTTTTACTAGTGATGTCATGTAGTTGAGTACTAGAGTGGTTCCTATAGTCAAGGTTCAGTGGAGGCACAACCCAGTAAAGACAGCTACTTGGGAGATCGAGAGTGAGATACATACTTAGTAACCTTACTTGTTCGAAACTTTAAATATATTATAACCTTTAACATTTGTGGGAGAAAGTTCAGTTAGTAGTGGATATTGTAATGACCCTTCAGGTCATTTTCCATATTTCTGCTTATTTTTTCCGCTAAATCGTTGCTATAGATGCCCCAAGTAATTTATGACTTATTGGGATTGACAGTATGGTTACTTGGCAGTTCACTTGATTTTTAGAGCCAATTTCCTATTTTGAAGTCTTCACTGGTTCCAAACAGCCACTGAGCAATAACTTCAGTCAAACGACCTCAAATACAAATTTGAACTATTCCCGCAACTCCAAAACATTAATTTTAGGCTAGGTGGACATTTGGTTTGGGTCTTGAGGCACCCACGATCATTTTGACCTATTGGTTTAAAGGTTAAGAAATTGGAAATTTAGTGTGGGGCTCACTAGTGGTCGAAATAACCTCGATGGAAAAGTCAACTGCGCCGATGAGTTTAGAAGGTCAAATTTTGTATGGTTATATATTTCTTCTTTTTATACGAGATTCCAAATGAATTTCATCTTTAACTTGTGCACCCGCGATCACTGGCGATGGATTACATTAGCGATATGGCAACACCAGCAAGTGCCGCAATCATGATGATAACTCTCAACTTACATTCCAATTTAAGTACAATGCGATGGTTGTCAATATATTTACCCAACTATAAGTTGGGTTCGAATCCATGAGGAACAATGTGAGTGGCAATCGAGTTAGCAAAAATTAAAAGGAAACTTGCTAAATTCAAACCTAGAATACAGGGATGTAAAAATTGGGAGGTTTGAGTGAGTATCAAAACTAATATTGATTTACGGACATTTAAAACACTATGTCAAGGATTCTAATAATTAGAGTATAATAAATTAATATCAACATCTTGGGATTACACTTTCCTAGGGGCAAGTTATGCATGGAAATGTGATGATTTGGTGTGAATTCTAGTCATTGATGATGTGGTAGGCTAGGATCAAAGTCCTTGGGACTAGTTTGTCAACATAGTCTCAAAGATGTCACCCATTGACACTTTCGAGTACCAAAAGAGTGTATCAATTAAAGCCACTCAATACCTCAATTAGGCACCTCTATTTCTAGGATTATACCCAAGGTATAGTCAACCTCACAATCACCCATATGTCTAAGATAGTGACAATTAGCAAACTATGCCCATAAATTGTCTACTATTCTGTTGGTTCCCACACATCTCTTTCAAGGATGATGTGGGTTCCAAAATTTCACCCAAACTCCTCTCTCATGTATGGTTTAAGATTTCAAGAGCTTGGGATTTTCACCCACAAACCCATTTGGGTATTTGGGTCTTTCACCCATAAATCCTAACCAATTTAATCAAGCAATAGTATAACCCTTCATAATCAATCTAACAGATGCACAAATGAATTACAACCCACTCACAATTGCACCCTATTATAGAAAAATTACAAGAGTAAGATCTAGAAACACATAAAAGTAGTAAGCAAGATATACCCAAAAATCTCCATTGATTTGATTTATGAAAGACTAAGTAAATGTTGCTTCAAACTTTGAACCACAACAAATCTTCAATAGGAGTTGCCTAATCCTTCACTTGGAAGATACTCCAATGTATTCTTCATCGGAAATTTATATAGTAATTGTCCTCCAAAAATGGAAAATAAGAAGTAGACAAAGTTTCAATAATACGGAATTGATGGATGATCCCAAGAGATAGGGTTTGAGACTCTTAAGAAAAATTTGGGAACAACTGTGTGCATTTACATCTTTTCCGTTGGGCTATTTTTCCGCTAGGCCATGATTGCAGGAATTTGTTCGCATTTACGGCTATATCTATCGCGGTCAGAGCCATGCAATTGAGGTATGTTGACCTTCTTGACTAACTGTGATCGTGATAATTGAGGCTATGTTTAGCTCTAGGTCTTCAAATGGCACTTCTTTCCTTCTTTTGATCTTTTTCAGCTCGCATCCACATATATTCATCTCATTACCTATGTGCCTGTAAAAAGTGGATATTAGTGAATTGAATCACAAATATGTCTCACTCATTCATTAAAACATGGTAATGTGCACGAATGTTAAGTGCTAATGAGCGATAAATTCATCCCTCATCAGTACCCCCAACTTAAAACTTTGCTTGTCCTCAAGCAACATTACCTCTTACCATAAGACAATGCATATTTATGCCCACATAAGATTACTTAATGATCACAATGACATACATCTTAGTTACTACCTCAAGTATCTCTTCAAACATGGGCAAAGCTATTCTCCAGACACCCGTCAACATAAAATGAAAAAATGAGGGATGCGAAAGACATTAAAGAGAAACTATGCAAAAATCACTGATACTCTAGAAGTGACTCACTTTTTGACCTCAACTACACTATACTCCATTTTCCTCTTTTCTCAGAAGATTACAAAATCACCCACCTCAATTTGTTCACATGCCTCCTCTCAAGAAGAAAAATTCAACACACCAATCTACCAAATATGCAACAAAGAATTTAAGTGCAAAACCCTCTCCCTCACAACAACTCTTTATGATAACAGGTGTCATACCAAAGGGTTACCCCCATTTTCAATCGCCACTACAATGAAACTAATTGATTGGATATGCCAAAGGTCTTTTTGAACTTGTAACGTAGGTTTGGGGTAGGGTAAGATATCAATTAGGAAAAACAAGGCTATACCTTCCTCGAACATCAACATCACACTATTTAATCCAACTCTTGACTATGGAACACTTATTTTTTTTTACAAATGTCTACTTTTATTACCTTGGTTCACCCATTTTCTTTTATTTTTTTTCTTGCCAATATCATGCAATTCTTGCCTTTGTTGGACCCTTTTCTTTTCCTTATTAATTTGTTATTAATAATTAAGCTCATAGGAATTCACTAACAACTTTGTGGACCAATTTTACTTCCTTCAATCTTCACCACCCCCAACTTAGGATTTTAGCCTCAAGTTACATTTTTAAGCTCAAGGAGAGTATGGTTCAAAAGAGGGATAAAAATTGAATAGCTCACGACTTGTAATGTGTTTTCCAAAGAAAGGCTCAAAGGCTCAAAGTGGGTGGCTAGGGATAAAATCTATGCACGGGTAGGATTTTTTGGAAAAGTCGACTTCCAATGTTACAAAAATGGCCTAAGATCATCTCACACCCCAAATACAATAAAAATTTAACCTTGAGAGACTAATGGGGCATTTTTTTGATGACACAAGTGTACTTGAGATTGATACAAATAAACTCACTGTACATGGCATGTAAATTTTCTAAGGGGGTTCAATTTCCCCTCCCGTTAGCGATAAAAATTGAGTATTTATCAATTTTTGCAATCCAAAATTTTTGGAGTCACTAAAAGAGAAAGAGATTGGATACAAGGTTGCTCACGCCCATGCCCTTGATTTTTTTAAAAATCTTAGATAGAGGGGAGTGTTTGGTATTGCATTTGTACCACACATAATTTGCAAACCAAGGCAACGACCCAAGCCTTTGACTCATATTGTGGCTTTCATATAGGCAAACCAACTATATGACTACTCAATTTTTTCCATAAGTATGAATGTGATCCCAAATCCGAAATGCCATAAGTACTCCGACTTCCCTTGTATTTATGACCTTGATGCCATGGGTACTCAGACATCGCCTGCATCTATGGCTGAAAAACCCAATCACGATGATTTTTACTTAAGAATGTCACCAATCCATCTATCATAGGGAAAAGCTCGTCAGACATTACTATAATAAAAATAAAACTAAAATAATACAAAAAATCTAAAATTAACAAAATAACTAATCCATGAAATATGGGCACCGTGATAGTACAAAAATGTAGCAACCCAAAAACAAATAAAAATCATCCAGAGTGTCATAAGAAAACAACATCAAAATATCCAGGAATATCCATACAATAAAAATTCAGGGTCAGGCAACACCCCCAACTTAAAGCTAGCAGTGTCCCCACTGCATAATCAATAATTACACAAACAAAAGATAGGAGTGCTCCCTGAAATAGCATCAAGAACTCCTCTCCCCTGTAAAGTCTGCATCATCTCCTCCAGCCTCATCATCTGACCAATCATCATGGCCTCATTATCACTCTCGACCCTCAAAGAAGGAAATATTTTGCGGTGTCCTTCGGACCTTCCACAAGCCCTTAACCCCCTTCCACATCTTACTGAAGAACTTTTATTACTTCTTCTCCCTCTTCTTCATCTTCTTGTGGGAGTACCGAAGGTCCCCGTAAGATTTTGGCAATGCTGAGTATGCCTTCTCAAGCCTCGTAACTATGGCTTTCTTTTTCTACTCCTCCTCCTAATACTTCGCATATTCTACATGGGACAAATAAGTGTTACTCCTAGTGGAGGGGTCTCTTTGCCCATGAGGCAATCCTAAAAACATCTCCTTGATGACCCTAATATCCACTCTAATGTCTTCCATAGGACTAACGGTGGATGGTTTACATGACTCTGACTCCTAGGCTATCTACATACCCAATTCAACTTTTCCCATTTTTCTTTAGTCAGGTCTACCCTCACCCCTAATTTTGAGTGGAAAGATGTGGGGGTTTGGTTTCACCAAAGTATCTATGGGATACTACTCTACCTTGGCCCTCCTTTATAACTCAATAATAAGAGAAGAAAAGGGAAAAAGTGTACCATCCAGACTCTTAAAATTCTTCTATTCTAGAATCAAAATTAGACCCACATTCAGAGCAATACCAGATAAGAAACAGGACGTCATTCGGTCTTCTATATCTATGACAATAGTCAAATATGTACATGGTGAAACTCGATTGTAGATGATATTCAACCAAATCCAGGTCTCTTCTGTGAAATCATTAATGGATATCCCTCTTTTGGTGGAAGCCCAAGTGACCTCTCTACCAGGGTATAGTATGCATCCCATCCAGGTCCCTAGCTCAAAACTCTTTTTCTGGAACTCAGTCATGTTGGTATCTTAGAGCATATATAAGTCGCTGATCTACTGTACTCCAAAATACACCTCCTTTCCATGAATCTTCATCATTGGGTTTAAGAGAGAGACTATACTAATATTTGTATAGAACTCTCTTACCCAGTGCTCATTGGCAATATAGGGGTTCGGGAAAAGCATATCCACCTGGTAGCAGCAAACCTATTGAAATATTATGCAAATTTCTCTAGCACCTTGTCCATCCAGATACCTGTTTTTGGGAGTAGTTTGGTCTTTGGAAGGTCAATGTAGTAGAGGTTGTGACATTCCAGAGCCATGAAATAGATGTGGTAGTAATCTTCCATTTTGTGGCTGAGTACCTTTAAGAAACATAACTCAGACCATCATTAGCATTTTCACACCAAAACCATGCAATATTAGTCAAATAAACTTATATGAAAATATCATAGTGGGTGTCGTGGTGAGAAATGGGCCTGCGGAATTTTTGGTCTCAGCTAAAAACTGGTCTCAGTTATGGCGATAAGGGCATTTAACCGCAATCACGGTCCCAATGACCTCAATTGCGTTAACTGAGACCATTTTTGATAGACTCTACAACGTCACCAAACACCAAATTTTAACCCCTAAATAAGTTCCAATCAAACAATACATTATCATGCCTATGAAACTTAAACACTAAGTGCGTGATTGTGCTCTTGAAAAGTGATGAAATCTACAATTGGTTAGTTGGAGAATTCAATAAAACACATGTTGTACACACTAATTAAAACCTAGTTATGCCAAATTTAGGGTACTCAATACTACCCCATTGGTGTGCACACCAACTACAACAACTAACCAGAAAAATAATCACAGATAGACATGGATTTAGCTTTAGAAACACTATTTTAGGCCTAATCCTAAAGTAAAAATTTCAATCCAACAAAATGAGTAACTAAAGGGAGTTAACACACATAACGTAGAGGAGGATGCACTAATGATGCCATGAACCACTTAGATGCACAAAAAATTAGAGTTTTGGGTGCAAGTTTGAGAGAAAAATAGAGAACGGAGTGTGGGAAGTTATGGGCATCCGAATGGTCTTTTAAACTACTTTGGCTAATATTTCAGACCTATTTTTGTGATTATGGACACTCATCTATCATGATCGCGGTGATAGAGGCCGCAATCGCAGTACCTGAGACCAATTTTTAGGCTCTTTGCACTCCCCTGCTCAGTCTAAAACACCATAATTTCACACTTTTCCTTCTTCTATTTCATTCAACACTCTTTATAATACTCTAATTTTATTGATTATTCATAAACAAAAAAAATTTGGTTTATCATGCAGAAATAAAAGGACACGTGCCCTTTTAATGGCATGTTTTGTTGTTTCCCATCTTTTGTGTAAAGACACCCCTCCACCTATCATTTTTGTTTCCACTTTAAGATTTGAATCTCCGTCCCAACTTTTCCTCTATGCATTGAGCAACAGAGGGACAGAACATTCAAATTATTAAAGATGAAACGTGATAGAAGCGAGGACATAGAGATGCGGATTCTATCTCTCCACTTTGAAGACTTTAACCTTTTATCTAAATTCATATCAAATTTCCGATTTGGCTCCTTAGCTAATGGTAGGAACATCAATAGGGAACTAGTTGAACATCAGAAATTGTGCTCCTTGGCTTTGAGTACGGGGTTCTTATGTGCTTATTTGGAACATCAAACATCAAAAAGTAGGGATGGTGCTGTTTCTCCCCGAAATCCATCATTTGCTTTGGTGGATGGACTTTCATCACTCCACCAAGCCTAATGTTGAAAAATGGTTTGAATGAGGTGTATACCGTAATTCTAGAATCACATCCCTATTAGAATCCTCACCCTAAAATGGACTAGAGTCTTTATAAGAGATTTTCTTGGTTTTGTTTTACTCTAGCACCATTTACTCAATTTTAGCATCTTCAATTATATTAGGTTCAGTTAGTTGGGAAATCATTGAATATTCTTTGATATCGAGCTCATCATTTTCCACATCGCTTGGTCTTTCTTCTTAATCCTTCTCATGTAGAAAAGTCGGCAAGGCAATGTTATTTGAAGGGTTTATTTCCTTGCCCATTTCATCTATCTTGATAAGCTCCCTTTTACAGGCCTCATTGGATTGATACAAGTCACGCATGACCTCCTCCAATGTAAATTCCCGATACAAAAGAGTTTGAAGCATTTCTTTAGAACTATTGTACCCGATATGTTGTTCTTCCATTATTTCATCATTGTACCTATCAAACTCATAAGAAGAACTAGTGTTTGGGTTAGTAGAATGAGGGCAGGGAGCATATGGACAATCACTCCAATATCAATCTCAACCACCATATATAGAACTATCATACTCCCAATAGGATCAATATGGTACCTCCATCACTCTCTGTGGGGCATATCTATAATCTTGCTGAAAGAGCGGTCTGTCATAATATGGACATGGATCATCAAGAAAGGATTTCCAACTACCAAAATAATATTTTTCCCACGATTCCATAGTGACAAGTAAACGAAAATAAAAATTTACCAAACAAAAGAAATAAATGAAAATCATACACAAATATTAAGTTTGACTTTAAGCAAGTAGGCTAAAATTTAAAACTAACTCAATATGCTAAATTGTTCCCCTACAACGGTGCTATTTTTAATAATGCTCAACTTACACATAAATTTAAGTGTAAGGTAATTGTCTTCAATATATTTATCCAGCTTTGATTCGAGGTCAAATCAATGAGGAACAATGTGAGTGGCAATCGAGTTAGCTCAAAATAAAGGAAACTTGCTAAATTCAAACATAGAATACAATGATGTAAAAATTGGGGGGTTTGAATGAGTATAAAAACTAATGTTTATTTACGGACTTTTAAAGGACTAATTCGGGGCTATGAATAATTAGATTTTAGTCAAATAAGCATGGATCTTGGTATTATAATTTCCTAGGGGAAAGTTATACATGCAAATGTGATGATTCAGTGCAAATTTTAATCATTGATGATATGGTAGGCTAGGTTGAAAGTCTTTGGGACAAGTTTGTCAACATAGTATCAAAGATGTACCCCATTGATCCTTTAAAGTGACAAATAAGTGTGTCAATTGAATACACCAAATACCTCAATTTGGCACCCCTATTTCTAGAATCATACCCAAGATAAATTCAACCTCACAATCACCCTTATGTAAAAGATAGTGACAATTAGCGAACTATGCCCATAAATTATTTACTATTGCCTTGTTTCCCACATCCCTCGTTAAAAGATGATGTGGGTTCTAAAAGTTCACCTAAACCTATCCTTCAAGGATGGTTTAAGCTTTCAAGAGCTTGGAATTTTCACCCACAAATCCCAACCAATTTAGTCAAGCAATAGTATAATCCATCATAAACAATATAACATATGAACAAAATCACAACCCACATATAATTGCACTCTATTATAGAATAATAACAAGAGGAAAAACTAGCTACACATAAGAGTTGTAAGAAAGATGTGCCCAAAAATATCCATTGATTTGATTTATGAAAGACTAAGTGAATGTTACTTTAAACTTTGAACTTCAAAAAATCTTTCTAATACCTCACTTGAAAGTTACTCTAATGAATTCTTCACCCAAAATTTAGACAATAATTGTCCTCCAAAAATAGAAACTAAGAAGTAGAAAAAGTTCCAATAATTGGCAATCGATGGATGATCCCAAGAGATAGGGTTTAAGACTCTTAAGAAAAATTTGGGAACAACTATGTGCATGTATATCTTTGCCCTTAGGTTATTTTTCTACTACATCTCGATATGGGGAATTTTTTTACATTTGTAGAAACAGAGACCATGGTCAGAGCCACATAATCATGGTATGTTGACCTTCTTGACTGACCGTAATTGCGGTCCTCAGACCGCGATCACCGTACCATAGGCTATGTTCTGCTCTAGGTCTTCAAATTGCACTTCTTTCTATCTTTTGATCTTTTTTAGCTCACATCTACATATTTTCATCTCAATACCTATGTGCTTCCAGAAAGTTGATATTATGCATTTAATCACAAATATGTCTCACTCATTCATTCAAAACATAGTAATGTGCATGGATGTTGAGTAGGAATGAGTGGTAAATTCACCACTTATCACACGACACTTTTAATCACGAATGAGACTTCTTGGGCAGTCAACTAGATTCTTGGTTGCAATGGGAAAATATCATGAATTCTATATTTTCCCCTGATGTCGTGTGTGTCAATCCCGAGGCTCAGATCATTATAGAAAGACCTAAAAACTTGGAAACGGTATAAATACCCCATTTTAGCCCCTTTTTTCCATTCTTTCATCCATTTTCTTGTGACTAAAAATCTAAATAGAGATATAACTTGGATTGAGGGTTACGAGTGATTTAGAAGCATGTCTAACATTTTTTTACACAATTATCTTCTGATTTATGGTAATATTTCACTCTTTTAATGGTATAATTTCCCATTTCTTGTTCAAAAATCCCAAAATATTAGGGGCTTGATTTTATCCACAAATTAGCTTATATTTCACCCATCTTAGAGGGTAATGACTCCTTGAGTGTGAGGGAACATTGGGGTGGTTTCAAAAATGTGTTTTTTTGTTAATAGGACCTATTATTGATGAGTGAAATGTGATTGTGATATCTTGGCATCTTGAGGAAGCTTCTCAAAAAGGAAAGCAGTGATTTAGCAGATCTTTTGAGCTTTCTTCGATACCCTATTAGGCTAGGTTTTACCTCCTTGTTAGATTGAGCTAGATCATATTTTTTTTATGATATTGTGTTAGATTTAGTGTGTGTTTTTTGTTTTGGTAAGATGAATCATAATTCTCTTGTTATTTGGATCTATTAGGCTATTCGAAAACCATAAATTAAGTATAAATGACCTAGTTGCACATATTTTAGGTGAATTTACTATCTTAAGGCTAATTGAGGATTGTTTAACATCTAAAAGGGGATTTTGTTACCTTAGCCTAGTTCGGGTAGATTTTGCCTATAGTGGAACTTTGGGGAATAGAAGTGGTCCCTTGACCCAACTTAGGCTGACGCATGTTATCTTTTGTAGAACTTTATGTACTTGTTAGACACTTGGAAATGCTTATTGAGGTGATATTGAGAAACTTTGACAGTTGATGGTAATGTTGGTTGATGTGAGGCATGACACCTATTGATTATGCTATTATTTATGTTATTGATGATATTATTAATTAAAATGATATATTTATATTTAACGGTTTGAGTCCAAAGGATGGCTATGATATTGATGATATTTACCTTTTTCGAGTATCACAACCCAAGGCTACCCCCTGGTTGTGACACAGTGCTTAAGGCCACAAGTAACTCTAAGCAAACCCGTGTAGTTGTACCTGTTGAGAGAACTAAATAAAATGAATATTGAAATATCATGTGTTGAAGATAAACTGATGAAATATGATCCAAATATAGAATACTGATATTGTCAGCACCCGAGGCTACCCCCTAGTCGCTTTAGCGATGCTTACGACCACCAGGGCCACAAGCTAACCCATGAGCTGGTACCTGCTATGAGAACTAAGTAAAGTAGTGAACAGAAAATAAAATGATAATTACTGTAAAATTGAATACTGAAATACGCAATAAGAACATATCTAAAATATCTGATAAAATACTGTGAATCAAACAATCTGCCTGGGGAACAGATAATACTAAAAGGACTAACAGAATGTCTAGCTAATTGTTTGATTGTTTAAAAGACTCTAACTTCTTGAAGAGTTGATGGGATAATCCCCTAACTAACTTCAACTAACTGAACATAAAGAAATACCAAAATAACAAGGAAAAATATATCATGCTCTTGATAGATGAGGACTCACCATTACTGCTACTTAGTAATGCTGAGCTATCAAAGAACGATCATGAAACTGTGTGTCCGAACCAATGTATAAGAGCAAATAGTGCCAAAGTGAATTATTCGGTCAATACTTTTAATGTACTAGTATATGCGTTGAGGGCTGGCTAAAATGAATAGGTAACTGAACATGAATTCATGAACATGTAATATATAAGAATGCAAGGCCAAATTTAAACATGTTTTTTATATAAATCTGTAATCTGAAAGATAAAAATCTGTATAACTGATTAATTGATTATTTGTACACTTGGTCAAGCAAACCTGGACTGAGATACACTGAAATACTGACCGACACTGTGGGAGCTATCATAAAATGAACATAAACCATGTGAGCTATCATGGAGTCCAACGTCTGACCCACGTTGAGGAGGGTTATTCTATCCATGTCTTCGGAGTAGAACCTGAAATGGTGTGATCGCTAAACTGAGCCTATATTGGGAAAGGAAAAACCCTTTCTAGAGAGGACCCTAAACATAAACCTATGGTGGTACATAGCTTTTGGTGAAGTAAGATGCAGTGAACCACACTTCCCACTCGGTGCTAAATTCTACTTCCAATTGAAAGACACTGAAATACTAACTGGTGGATGCACTAATAACTAATAACTGATAAGCTCAGGTCATGGTATTCTAAAATTAACAGTGCATATGAATTTTGAGGTAATTACAAAATATAAACTGATAATGCTAAACATGATCATGGTATTCTGAATATGCAATTAAAATCATGATCTGAGTGACTTGTTACTTGAAAAGTAGAAATCATGTAAAATAGATAGGTATTAGGTGTTCATAACCCACCAACACTGAATGGTTGAAAAGAAAATACAATATCAAACTTGAAATACTAAAGTATGTAATCATGGTTGAAAGACCCAAAACATAGACATTTCACCAAATATGTGGGAAGCATGAATTTGAACATGGAAAGTACTAAATGTGAGGAAACAACTGGACTACATGGCTAAATTTCATAGTTTGGGGATTTATCCAAAAATCAATTGAGCATGACATGGGAATTGCAACACTCAAAGCATGATATGACTCATTCCACTAGAAAACACATATAACCATAACTTGTAATTGAATTAACAAGAGATTTATGTACTTATTTCATGTTGGACATGGATAAACTCATAAATTAAACAAAAAGAGGGTTTTGGGGTTCCATAGGTGAAAGAGACCCATAGATGAACATCCCACATACCTTAAGCTTATTTACTTGGGAAAGAAATCCTATTCTTGATGCTTTCTTGAAGGTTCTTGAACTAGAGGACTTTAATTCTTGGTTTCTTGGGGAAAAGAGTTGAATTTGTTCTTTGGGAAGGGGGGGGGGGTTTCTTGAGAGTAATTTTGAGAAGAAGGGTAAATAATGCCCTAAAAATTTCCCCAAGTTGTGTTATGGATGATTTGGGTTGAGGGATAAATGACCCAATTTCCCCTTAATTATTTAAATAAAGAACGGAGGCAACAGCCTCACCACGGTCGTAGAATGCACTCACCACATCGCAGTCAGCATGAGGTTGGGACTAGTTACTGTGCTGCGGGCTTATAGATGAGACTGACTATTTTTATGGTCAAAACATTTCTCAAATCTTGTCCAAAAAATTAGAAACTCCTTCGAGGCATACTTAATACATCCCTAAACATTAATTAACTCAAAAACCAATATATCAGGGTCTGGAAGACCAAAATTAAAATCCTCAAAGTATAGGGGTCTTTAAAATGACTAACTCCCCAATACTTTGTGAAAATTTCAAGACTTAAGCCCCTTATGCATGCAACTAGGAGATGAATCGAGCTAAGAATATTACGGGTATTATAATATCTCCTCCTTTGGAATATTTGTCCTCGAATAAAGCTGGTTAGACTGAGAGTATTAAGGCAACTAAGATTTTATTCTAAATATGCATATCTTGGAACATGATTAAATAGCTGAATCTAAAGCATGATACATGAATTGAACAGATTTCAAGAATGCATGTACTGTCATTTTAATAGTTACATAGCTGAAAGTAAGAATGGAAAAGAGTCAATCTAAGGAAGAATCGCTACCTTAAGCTAAATTTGAGTTTACTGAGAAAATATGAGGGTACATGGTTAGCATATTTTCTTCTACTTCCAAAGTATCTCCCTCAACTGACTGATTCCACCAAAGGACTTAAACCAAGGGAACTTCATTATTCCTTAGACTATGAATCTATTGATCAAGGATCTCAACTGGGAATTCTTTGTATAAAATGCTATTCTTATCCTCCATATCTTCTAAAAGAACAACTACAACTTAATCACCAATACACTTCTTTAACAAAGAAACATGGAACACTAGATGTACAAATGCTAAATCTACAGGAAACTCTAGCTCATAGGCTACCTTCCCAAAATGGTTCAAGATTCTATATAGGCCAACATAGCGGGGACTGAGTTTCCCTTTCTTGCCAAATATTTTCACTTTCTTCATAGGCAAAATTTCAAATAGATCAAATAACCAACCTCAAACACAAGATCTCATCTCTTTAAGTCTATAAAAGATTTCTGATGGCTTTGGGTTGTATTCAACCACTTTCGAATCAACTGAACCTTTTCCATCACCTCAAATACTGAATCTTTCCCTATCACTGCAGCCTTACCTACTTCAAACCAACACATAGGAGATCTATGACTCCTTCCATAGAGAGCTTCAAACTAAGCCATCTGAATATTAGAGTAATAATTGTTGTTATAATCAAACTCAATCAAAGATAAATGGTCATCCCAACTACCTTTAAAGTCAATAACACATGTTCTCAATATGTCCTCTAAGGTTAGAATGGTCCTCTCTACCTAACCATCAGTTTGAGGATGAAAAGATATTATGATATGAACTTGGATACTAAGACCCTTTGGAAAATCCTTCTAAATGTGAGAGGTAAATTGAGTACCTTTATCTAAAATAATAGACAACGAAACCCTATGCAATTTAACTAACTCTCTGAGATAGAGTCTAGCGTAATCCTTGGCAAAATACAATGTATGAACTGGCACGAAATAGGCTGACTTTGTCATTCTATCAACAATCACCCAAATCTAATCACTCTGATGACACGTAAGGGAAAACCCTATCACAAAATCACTGAACTCCTGAAGTGAACCACTAGGCCTTTGTAGCTCAACTTTAATATGCTGACAAATTAGGCACTTAGCCACAAACTCTGTAATATCCTTCTTTATACCACTCTAATAATAGATTTCCCACAAATTATTGTACATCTTAGTGGCCCCTAGATGGATGAAATACTGCACAATATGCATTTCTTATAAGATCCGCTGCCTCAAACCATCAAGACACAGGACACAAAACCTACCCTGGAAATGAAGCACACCATCTCCCCTTTGGGAGAAAACCTCTACCTTCTGATCTCTAACTGCCTCCTTCAACTTAGACAAACTAGGATCCCTATCTTGATTTTCTTTCACTTTAGCAACCAAGGAGGATTCAAAAACATTCTAAACCCAAAACTAATCTCAGCTAAATCAACCAACTAAACACCTAATCTAGTAAGCTGATAAACCTCACTAATTAACTTCTTCTTATCTCCCTCAACATGAGTAACACTACCCATAGATAATTTATTAAGGGCATCTGCCACTACATTGGCCTTGTCTGAAAGATACAATACACTTATATCATAATTTTTTAGCAACTCAAGCCACCTTCTCTGATGAATATTCAGATCTTTTAGCATAAACACATACTGTAAACTCTTATGATCTATGAACACATTAACCTGAACCCCATAAAGATAATGCCTCCAAATCTTCAAGGCAAAGACAACCGCTGCTAACTCAAGATCACAGGTAGGTTCATTATTCTTATGAGGTTTAAGTTGTCTGAAGGTGTAGGTTATAACCTTACCTCTCTGCATCAATGCACAACCAAGACCAACTCTGGAAGCATCATAGTATACTTGAACCACTCTAACCATCTGGTAAAGCCAAAACTAGAGTGGAAGTGAGTCGAGTCTTTAACTCCTGAAAACTATTCTCACAAGAATCCGACTACTGAAATTTAATTTTCTTCCGAGTCAGTTAAGACATGGTGATGCAACAGAAGAAAACCCTTAAATAAACGATCTATAATAGTCAGCCAAACCCAAGAAACTCCTAATATCTAATGGAGAGATGTGTCTAGATTAGTTTTATATTACTTTGGTCTTCTGAGGTTCAACTCAAATGCCATCACCAGAAACAACATGGCCAAGGAAAGCTACTGATCTTATCCAAAATGTGCACTTGCTGAATTTAGCAAACAACTAATGAGCTCTAAGGGTCTGCAGCATAATTCTTAGATGGTCTACATGATCATTCTCACTATGGGAATAGATGAGGATATAATCAATAAAGACTATAAAAAACATGTCCAAGTACTACTTGAACACTCTTTTCATTAAATCCATGAAATTTGTAGGGGCATTTGGTAGCCCAAAAGATATTACTAGAAATTCAAAATGACCATACCAAGTTCTTAAAGTTGTCTTTATAAATAACTGGCACCCTAAAATTGGTCAAACAAGTCATCAATTCTGGGGAGTGGATATTTATTTTGATTGTGACTTTGTTCATATGAGAGAGCCATCTTTCTTACACATGTATAAGATTGGATGTCCTTGCTTTCAATACCTAAAACACAAATCACTACCAGCTTTACATTCACCCTGGTGTTTCCTACTATATTTTTGACAAAGCGAATTAGTATGTCCACTGTTCACACTGCCTTCGAACATAGAGCCTGGCGCCCCATCCCAACTGTCTTGCTTGAACTTATCACTGGTGCTTTTTCTAGAGATGGAGTTGGGGCTGAAAATAATTGATGTAATTGTGAATGGTTACCACCTTCTCACCTTGGCTAAGAAAAGTTGAAACTACCTATTATATCCCTCTTGTTCTCTCTCTCCCTCTCTTTATGCTTCTCCTTCTTAATCTTCTGAGAATGAACAATAAGTCTGGATAAGTCTATCTCCATAATAAAAATGGTGGTCCTACATTCCTTGACCATACTATCTGCTACACCAGATGCTAACTTACTCATTCTAGACCAATTATCTGCCACCATAGAAGGAACATACCTAGCCAACAAAGTAAAACTAAGCGAGTAATCCTTTACGCTCATATTACCGTACATTAAATTTATAAACTCCTGAACCTTAGCTTACCTCAACTCTAAGGGAAATAACTTATCTAAGAAAGTTATGGCAAACTTCTCCCACTCTACCGACCCTGCATCAACACCACGGTCCTCCTTCCACTTCATAAATTAGGTATGAGATATATCTTATAAATAATATGAAGACAACTCTGTACATTCACTCGAGGTGACACCTATGATATATGTCACTTTCTATACCATATCCAGAAACTCATGTGGATCCTCCTCAGACTTTGATCCAGAAAAAAAGGGGGATTCATCCAGGTGAAATCCCAAATCCTAGATGAAGCTGTATTTTCCACTGGATTGTCTAGGGTAAATACTTGATGGTTACTCTGAGAAACTACTGAATGGTCCAGGGTCGTGAAAGCATCCCTAAATTCATCATAAGAGATATGCTAATTAAAGGGATCTTCCTGAACAGGTGGTGGTGTGGGTTGTTCCCATTCCTCCCTCTATTATTTCTTCTGAGAAGTATTATCTGTAAATAGAATGAAGGATGAGTTATAAAGAGGGATTAAATGGAGCTCATTCTCATCTGCACAATATAAATAATGAAAGAAGGGAAACTTTCTTAAAAAAATCTCATAGCCTTTTGTCCATGAGTGTGGGGTGTTTCACACCCATACATAAGACTGTACTCAACGTGTCTTTAAGTCTCCCTAGGACACATTAAAATCTTAGACTCTAATACCAAGTTTTATCACGACCCAAGGCTACCTCCTAGTCGAGACAACGGTGCTTACGACTACCGAGATCACAAGCTAACCTATGAGCTGGTACTTGTTGTGAGCCTTGAGTATAGTAGTAGTATAATACATGAGTGGAAAATTAACTGACAAGTTACTAAAAAATTAATTAAAAAATACGCGATAAAAATATGTCTGAAATATTTTATAAAATACTGGGAATCAAACTATCTTCTTAAGCAACTAATGCTACTAAAAGAACTAACTGACTGTCTAATTGATTGTCTGAAAGCCTCTAATTACCTGAGAAGTTGATGGGACAAGCCCTCAACTAACTCTAACTGACTGAACATAAAGAAATACTTAAAAAATTATACAAAACATATCATCCCGTCGATGGATGAGGACTCACCACTACTATTATTGAGTAACGCTAAGCTGCCTAGGAATGGTCGCCAAACTGAGCATACAAACCTATATTATAAGACAACATAATGCAAATAAAAGTATGCGGTCAGTACTTTTAATATACTGGTATATGCAATGAGGGCTAGCTGAAATGCATGGGTAACTGAACAAGAATGCATGAACATATAATATCTAAGAATGCTATACAAAGTATAAATATGTTTTTGATAAAAAATTTTAATCTAAACGACCAATATATATATAACTAATTAACTGATAATCTGTACACTTGGTCAAGCAAACCTAAACTGAGATATTCTATAATACTGACTGAAATTATAAGAGCTATTATGTAACTGACATAAACCATGTGAGCTATCATGGAGTCCAATGTCTGACCCACAATGAGAAAGGTTGTTCGATCCATTCCATTAGAGTACAACCTGAACTGGCATGATCACTAAACTGAGCCCATATTTGGCAAGGGAAAACACTCTCTGGCGAGGCCCGTAAACATAAACCTACAGTGGCAGGTAATTATTGGGAAAGTAGGTTATGCTAAATACAAACTTCCCACTCGGTGCTAAATCCTACTCCCAACTGAAAGATATTGAAGTACTAACTGGTGGATACACTAATAACTAATAACTGAAAAGCATAGGTTATAGTATTATTAAAATAACAGTACATATAGATTTTGAGGTAATTACAACATATAAACTAATAATGTTCAACATGATCATGGTGTTCTAATTATTATATTAAAATCATGAGTTGAATGACTTTTTGCTTGAAAAATGGAAATCATGTAAAACACATAGGTATCGGGTGTTCATAACCCTAAAGCACTGAATAATTGAAAAGAAAATATAATATCAAACTTGAAATACTGAAGTATGTAATCATGGTTCAAAGACCCAAACCATAGACATTTTATTAAATACATGAGAATCATAAATTTGAACATGGAAAGTACTAAACACGAGGAAACAACAGGATTACATGGCTAAATTTCATAGTTAGGGGATTTATCCTGAATTCAATTAAACATGACACGGGAATTGCAATACTCAAAGCATGATATGACTCAATTCTCTTTAAAACACATGTAACCATAACTTGAAATTGAATTAAGAAGAGATTCATTGATTATTTCATGTTAGAAATGGATAAACTCATAAATTAAACCATAAGAGGGTTTTTGGGCTCCATGGGTAAAAGGGACACATGGATGAACATCCCACATACTTTAAGCTTCTTAACTTTGGAAAGAAACCCTATTTATAATGCTCTGTTAAAGGTTCTTGAACTTGGGGAGCTTGAATTGTTGATTTCTTGGGGAAAAGGGATTAGAATTTGTTCTTGGGAAAAGTGGAGGGTTTTCTTGAGAGTGGTATTGAGAAGAAGGGAAAATAATATCCTAAAAGATATCCCAAGTCATGTTATGGATAATTTGGGTTGAGGGATAAATTACCCAATTACCCATTAATTATTTAAATAAGGAACTGGATTCAACATCCTCACCACGATGTGGCCTGTATGAGGTTAAGACTTGCTACTATGATGCGGGCTTATCGAGGAGACTGACCATTTATGTGATCCAAACATGCCCCAACCATTGGTCCAACAATCCAAAACTCCTCTGAGATGTACTTCATACATCCCTAAACATGAATTAAAACCAATGCCTCAAGGTCAGGAAGACTAAACTAAAAATCCTTGAAATTTAAGGGTATTGAAAATGACTAAGTCCCTAACACTTAGAAAAAGTTTCCAGCCTAAATCCCCATATGCATGCAACTAGGAGCTAAACACAAATCACTACCAGCTCTACATTCACCCTGGTGTTTCCTACTATATTTTTGACAAAGCGCATTAGTATGTCCACTGTTCACACTGCCTTCGAACTTAGAGCCTGGCGCCCCATCCCAACTGTCTTGCTTGAACTTATCACTGGTGCTCTTTCTGGAGATGGAGTTGGGGCTGAAAATAATTGATGTAATTGTGAATGGTTACCACCTTCTAACCTTTGCTGATAAAAGTTGAAACTACCTATTATATCTATCTTGTTTTCTCTCTCCCTCTCTTTATGCTTCTCCTTCTTAATCTTCTGAGAATGAACCATAAGTCTGGATAAGTCTATCTCCTTAATAAAAATAGTAGTCCTACATTCCTTGACCATACTATCTGCTACACCAGATGCTAACTTACTCATTCTAGACCAATTATCTGCCACCATAGAAGGAACATACCTAGCCAACAAAGTAAAACTAAGCGAGTAATCCTTTACGCTCATATTACCGTACATTAAATTTATAAACTCCTGAACCTTAGCTTACCTCAACTCTAAGGGAAATAACTTATCTAAGAAAGTTATGGCAAACTTCTCCCACTCTACCGACCCTGCATCAACACCACGGTCCTCCTTCCACTTCATAAATTAGGTATGAGATATATCTTATAAATAATATGAAGACAACTCTGTACATTCACTCGAGGTGACACCTATGATATATGTCACTTTCTATACCATATCTAGAAACTCATGTGGATCCTCCTCAGACTTTGATCCAGAAAAAAAGGGGGATTCATCCAGGTGAAATCCCAAATCCTAGATGAAGCTGTATTTTCCACTGGATTGTCTAGGGTAAATACTTGATGGTTACTCTGAGAAACTACTGAATGGTCCAGGGTCGTGAAAGCATCCCTAAATTCATCATAAGAGATATGCTAATTAAAGGGATCTTCCTGAACAGGTGGTGGTGTGGGTTGTTCCCATTCCTCCCTCTATTATTTCTTCTAAGAAGTATTATCTGTAAATAGAATGAAGGATGAGTTATAAAGAGGGATTAAATGGAGCTCATTCTCATCTGCACAATATAAATAATGAAAGAAGGGAAACTTTCTTAAAAAAATCTCATAGCCTTTTGTCCATGAGTCTGGGGTGTTTCACACCCATACATAAGACTGTACTCAACGTGTCTTTAAGTCTCCCTAGGACACATTAAAATCTTAGACTCTAATACTAAGTTTTATCACGACCCGAGGCTACCTCCTAGTCGAGACAACGGTGCTTACGACTACCGAGATCACAAGCTAACCTATGAGCTGGTACCTGTTGTGAGCCTTGAGTATAGTAGTAGTATAATACATGAGTGGAAAATTAACTGACAAGTTACTAAAAAATTAATTAAAAAATATGCGATAAAAATATGTCTGAAATATTTTATAAAATACTGGGAATCAAACTATCTTCTAAAGCAACTAATGCTACTAAAAGAACTAACTGACTGTCTAATTGATTGTCTGAAAGCCTCTAATTACCTGAGAAGTTGATGGGACAAGCCCTCAACTAACTCTAACTGACTGAACATAAAGAAATACTTAAAAAATTATACAAAACATATCATCCCTTCGATGGATGAGGACTCACCACTACTATTGTTGAGTAACGCTAAGCTGCCTAGGAATGGTCGCCAAACTGAGCATCCAAACCTATATTATAAGACAACATAATGCAAATAAAAGTATGCGGTCAGTACTTTGAATATACTGGTATATGCAATGAGGGCTAGCTGAAATGCATGGGTAACTGAACAAGAATGCATGAACATATAATATCTAAGAATGCTATACAAAGTATAAATATGTTTTTGATAAAAAATTTTAATCTAAAAGACCAATATCTATATAACTAATTAACTGATAATATGTACACTTGGTCAAGCAAACCTAAACTGAGATATTCTAAAATACTGACTGAAATTATAAGAGCTATTATGTAACTGACATAAACCATGTGAGCTATCATGGAGTCCAATGTCTGACCCACAATGAGGAGGGTTGTTCGATCCTTTCCATCAGAGTACAACCTGAACTGGCATGATCACTAAACTGAGCCCATATTTGGCAAGGGAAAACACTCTCTGGCGAGGCCCCTAAATATAAACCTACAGTGGAAGGTAATTATTGGGAAAGTAGGTTATGCTAAATGCAAACTTCCCACTCGGTGCTAAATCCTACTCCCAACTGAAAGATATTGAAATACTAATTGGTGGATGCACTAATAACTAATAAATGAAAAGCTTAGGTTATAGTATTATTAAAATAACAGTACATATAGATTTTGAGGTAATTACAACATATAAACTAATAATTTTCAACATGATCATGGTGTTCTAATTATTATATTAAAATCATGAGTTGAATGACTTTTTACTTGAAAAATGGAAATCATGTAAAACACATAGGTATCGGGTATTCATAACCCTAAAGCACTGAATAATTGAAAAGAAAATATAATATCAAACTTGAAATACTGAAGTATGTAATCATGGTTCAAAGACCCAAACCATAGACATTTTATTAAATACATGAGAATCATAAATTTGAACATGGAAAGTACTAAACACGAGGAAACAACAGGATTACATGGCTAAATTTCATAGTTAGGGGATTTATCCTGAATTCAATTAAACATGACACGGGAATTGCAATACTCAAAGCATGATATGACTCAATTCTCTTTAAAACACATGTAACCATAACTTGTAATTGAATTACCAAGAGATTCATTGATTATTTCATGTTAGAAATGGATAAACTCATAAATTAAACCATAAGAGGGTTTTTGGGCTCCATGGGTAAAAGGGACACATGGATGAACATCCCACATACTTTAAGCTTCTTAACTTTGGAAAGAAACCCTATTTATAATGCTCTGTTAAAGGTTCTTGAACTTGGGGAGCTTGAATTGTTGATTTCTTAGGGAAAAGGGATTAGAATTTGTTCTTGGGGAAAGTGGAGGGTTTTCTTGAGAGTGGTGTTGAGAAGAAGGGAAAATAATTTCCTAAAAGATATCCCAAGTCATGTTATGGATAATTTGGGTTGAGGGATAAATTACCCAATTACCCATTAATTATTTAAATAAGGAACTGGATTCAACATCCTCACCACGATGTGGCCTGTATGAGGTTAGGACTTGCTACTGTGATGCGGGCTTATCGAGGAGACTGACCATTTATGTGATCCAAACATGCCCCAACCATTGGTCCAACAATCCAAAACTCCTCTGAGATGTACTTCATACATCCCTAAACATGAATTAAAACCAATGCCTCAAGGTCAGGAAGACTAAACTAAAAATCCTTGAAGTTTAAGGGTATTGAAAATGACTAAGTCCCTAACACTTAGAAAAAGTTTCCAGCCTAAATCCCCGTATGCATGCAACTAGGAGCTAAATCTAGCAAAGAATATTATAAGGTTTATAGATATAAATATAAATAATATGTCGGAAAGACAACTAGTAATATCTTAAAGATAAACTGACTATTTGAACATCTAGTTTGAATATCTGAAAGCCTCTAACATGAGGAGTCAATGGTAAAGACCCCCAAATAACTCCGAATTAATAACATAAAAATAACAGCTATAAATGACTAAAATAAAAATATCATCCTCGATAGATGAGGACTCATCACACCTACTTCTGGGAGAATGCTAATCTGTGTAAGGATTCTCAGTAAACTACACATCTGATCCTATGTTATAAGGAAACATAGAATAGAGAGAAGTATGCAATCAGTAATTCAAATGTACTAGTACATGAGGCAAGGACTATTGAAATATATGTGAAATCTAAACATGGATACATAGACATGTAAAACTGAAAATGCAGGATAAGTATAGTATATACCGACAAGATCTAAAAAACTAAATAATTGTTATCTAAATAACTAAAATAATCAATAAAACTAACTGAATAAATACTTAAATTTGTGTACTTGGACCAGCAAACCTAAACTGATATAAACTGACTACTGACTTAAATTGTGAGAGCTATCATGTAGCCAATATAAACCTTGTGAGCTTTCATGAAGTCCAAAATCTAACCCACGTTGATATGGGTTTTTCTATCCTTGCCATCAAAGTAGAACCTGAACTGGAGTGATCACTAAACTGAGCCCATATTGGGCAAAGTGAAACTCTTCCTAGTGATACCCCTAAACCTATGGTGGCATATAGTTTCTAGGAAGTAGGATGCCCTAAACCCACACTTACCTCTTGGTGAAAAATCCTATTCCCAACTGAAAGACACTGAAATACTAACTAATGCATAAATTGATAACTAATTTGCTCACAAAAGGTATTTTAAAACTGAAAGTGCATCCCTAATTTGAATAAATCATAAGCATGTAAAACCAATAATTTAACATGAAATAATATTGGGTATAAAAATAAAATCATGAGTTGACTGACTCGTTACTTGAAAAGTCTAAAACATAAGTAAATATATAGGTATTAGGTGTTCATAATCTACCAACACTGAAATAAAGTCTTAATTCAAATAACCAAACATGAGATATTTTAATAGTATGATAAATTTCATGAATGTAAACATGGGAATGATTTAATATTAGAAAAAAATCACATTTATATAGTTTAAATCATAATTAGAGAATTTGACATAGTATTGACTGAACATGACATGGGGTTTTGGAACTTCAGGCATGTAAGAGCATGATTCTCATGGAGTAAAACTATTAACCTGGCTTGAATGTAAACTAATTAGGAAATATGGATGAATTTCATAATTTAAATTAAACTTGATCATAACTAGAGTAAAATTCATGCTTGAACCAAAAAGAGGGTCCTTGGGCTCAATGGGTGAAAAGGACCTATTAATGAATACTCCACATACCTGAAGTAGAAGCTTTGGTGAAATACTTGAAATTGATCTTGTTATTGAGAAACACTAATTGCATTAGGAAAAGAGAAAACCATCCTTCTTGACTATCTTTGGTGAAATTAAGTATTATGTCATGATTTGGGTCTTTTCGGGTCTTTTATACCACTTCTTATGAAGCCAAAATGACATGGGTTTGGTTTTTAAGGGAGTAGGAGAAGACATAAAGTCCCTTGGAAGAATGTGAAGGAAAATATACCCCCACTCGTTACACCTCAGTTTACAACTAGTAATGGTTGATTACGAATCGTTATTTGAGTCATAGCCTAGGATTCTAGGATTCTGGGTACATTATGGTTTGACTATGACTTTCCACCTAACTAATCATCATAACTTATTACGAGTCATAGGATGGAGTTGTATTTAGAAGTTAAGGCCTTGGGTCTTATATTGGTCATGTTATGGGTCCATAAAATGACTTGTAAGGTTTGGTTATGAGTCGTACATTGGACTGATGACCAATAAAGAGGGTTCTTGGCCATAGAAAATGATGTGACTATGAGTCCCCCCATATGACTCGTAGGCTCTTATTATGAGTTGTATTAAGGTATAGTATTTAATGGGCTTAGGGCCAAGGAATTCACTAGAGTGGTTATGACTCACTCGTGATGACTTTTCACGAGTGGTAATGATTCATTACCCTAAGTTATAACCAAGGAAATTTTCCCAGTCTCTTAAGTAAGAATTTCCACTACTTTTTTCCATGGCCTTGGATTGAGATGAGGCTTGATGCATTGGAAATCTAACCTCATGGGATATTTCTTAAGAGGTTTAGATAATGAAAACTCAGGGTATAATAATCTCTCACTCTAGGGATCATTCATCCTTAAATGAAACTAGTTGGGTTGAGAATACTAAGAAAACTGAGGTCGTATACTGAATACTTATGCACTAAAACATGATTAAAATAATTATATATAACACATGATGCATTGATTGAACTGAATTATTGAATACTTGCAATACATGAGGATGGTTATAATGTTGAGACAGAAAATGTGAGAGAGTCAATTAAAGAGAAACAATTACCTCAATCTGAATAGGAATTCATGGGAAAAAGATGAGGATACTTGTCTCACATATCTGCTTCTGCTTTCCACGTAGCTCCCTCAACTGATTGATTTTGCCAAAAAACTTTAACTAGAGGAACTTCTTTATTCCTTAACCTAAAAACCTGACCGTCAAGGATTTCAATTGGAACTTCTTCATACGAGAGATTATCTTTCACATCCACACGTTCCAAAGGAACCAATAGAAGCTGAATCATGAATGCATTTCTTTAGCCAGGAGACATGAAACACCAAATGCAATGATGCCAAATCTACAGGCAACTCTAACTTATAAGAAACCTTGCCAAAATAACTCAAAATACTATAAAGTCCAACATAATACAGACTGAGCTTTCCTTTATTTCCAAATCTCTTTACCCTTGTCATAGGCAAAAATTTTAAATAAATAAAGTCACCAAACTCAAAATCAAGGTCTTCTCTCCTTATATTAGCATAATATTTTTGAAAACTTTGGGTTGTTTTAGACTTTTACAAATAAATTAAACTTTCTTTATTGCCTCAAGGTATCAAGGTAAGATCTTCTCACATCAGCTATCAAGGTTTCTCCAGACTTGGTATTTAATATTAGGGTAAGGATGAGAAAGTTCACTTTTGGGCTATCTTGGGATTTAATCCTTGAAAGAAAGACTACATTGCTAATTAAGGATATGAATGTTTTAAGGTTGGTTATTCACATTAAACAGAAGAAAGAGAAAATGATAAAACAAGCAGAGTTTAAGAAATAATAGGGTAAGAAATGTAGGTTCTTTGAGTAGGGTGGTTCTCAGTATTAGGGTGGTCAGGATGGTGGTAAATGGAAAAAGAAGAAGTGAGGGAGTTCTTGCTTATTCTCTACAACTAGTTATCCTTACTAAAAACAATCAGTTGATAGGCGTCAGTAGGGAAGCAATAATTTTTTAGCATAGAGTGCCTAATCTTAGGAGAGTAGGTCTCAGTCAGCTTCTCCATACCCTCCTGGTCGATTGAGTGGTCGTCCTCATCGGGGATTTTTTGATGAACAGAGGGATAGTTGTTTTAAATATGGCCAACCAGGCCACAATCTCAGGAATTATCTGGTTGGTAAGGGTGCTTTAGGAGCAAGGCTATGGTTGCTTCATCTTCTTCTCTTACACTAAAGGGTGCTGCTTCAACATCTGTCTCTACTTCTGGTACAGGTGTAGATCTGAATAGGTTATATATTATTGCTACTCGATAGGAATCTGAGGCATTGCCTAATGTCATTACTGGTATGTTACATCTTTTTTCTCGTAATGTGTATTGTTTTCTTGATACGAGGTCCACTCTTTCTTATATGAACCCATTTATGGCTGTGTATTTTTGTTTTTATCCCGAGGTTATTTTGGATCTTTTTTCTATTTCTACTTTGGTAGGAGACTCTGTTGTGGGTCTAAGGGGGGGTATGTGTTGGTGGTAAATAGACTTTGGTGGATTTATTTAAACCTGATATGGTGGATTTTTATATTATTTTGGTGATGGATTGATTACACTTTTGTTATGTGTCCTTAGATTATTGGACCCATAAGGTTGTCTTAAGGTTCCCTGGTGAACTGGTTAGAGAGTGGCAGGGTGGTTCCCTAGCTCCTAAGGAAGGTTTATTTCTTATCTTAGAGAAAGGTTTATTTATTATCTTAGAGATTAGAGATTAATCTCCAAAAGGTATCTTTATCACTTGGTTTGGATTAAATATTCTAACACGGAAGGTCTTTCTTTACATTCAGTTTTGGTGGTAAATGATTTTCCTGAGGTCTTTTCGGATGATCTTCCTAATGTTTCTCCAGATAGGAAGATTTATTATGGTGTTGATTTGGTTCCGAAAACTCGTCTAATATTTATTCCTCATTATAAAATGGCTCTGACTGAGTTGAGGGAACTTAAGAAGAAACTTAAGAATCTTCTGGATAAGGGGTTTATTTGTCCTAATGTATCCCCTTGGGGTGCACCAATTTTATTCTTGCCCAAGAAGGATTGTTACCTTTGAATGTGTACTGACTATCGAACTTGAATAAGGTAACGGTCAAAAACAAGTATCCTCTTCCAAGAATAGATGACTTGTTTGATTAGTTGAAAGATGGCAAGTTCTTTTCTAATATAGATCTTCGGTCTTAGTATCATCAACTTAAGATTATGGAGGAAGATATCCCAACGATGACTTTCATACTCGATATAGGAACTTTGAGTTCTTTATTATGTCATTTGGTTTGACTAATGCCCCGACGACATTTATGAATTTGAAGAATAGGTTTTTCAGGTTGTTTCTGGATTTTTTTTCATTGTGTTCATTGATGACATTTTGGTTTATTCTAAGAGTGAGGTGGATTATTCTAATTACCTCTGTGTGGCGTTGTAAACCTTAAAGGAGCAGCAGTTATATGCCAAGTTCTCTAAGTATGAGTTTTAGTTTAATGTTGTAACTTTTCTTAGTCATATTATTTCTAGTGAGGGGATTATAGTGGATCTGCAAAATGTGGTTGCAACTAAAAAGTGTCCTAGATCCATGACTCCAACTGATAGTCAGAGTTTTTTAGGTTTGGATGGGTATTATAGGAGGTTTATGGAAGTTTTCTCGATGATAGCAACCTGATTGACTAAGTTAAATCATAAAAAGGTAAGGTTTTCTTGGTCAGATACTTGTGAGGAGAGTTTCAAGAAGCTTAAGGATAAGCTGACTTTGTCTTTAGTTTTGACATTTCCTGAAGGTAATGAGGTATTTATGGTTTATTGTGATGCATCTCTGGTAGGACTTGGTTGTGTTCTGATGCAGCATGGGAAGGTGATTGCCTATGCTTCCAGGCAGATTAAGGTATATGAGAAGAATTATCCTACTCATGATTTAGAGCTTTTAGCAGTGTTTTTTCTTTAAAAATCTGGCGGCATTATTTGTATGGAGTGCACTTGGACATTTTTTCTAATCATAAAAGTCTATAATATATGTTCACTCAGATGGTGCTATAAATCTCAGGCATATGAGATGGTTGGATCTTCTCAAGGACTATGATATGAGTCTTCACTACCACCCAGGTAAAGCTACCATGGTTGTTGATGCTCTTAGAAGATTGTACATGGGGAGTTTGGCTCATGTGGAAAAGAAGAAAAGGGAATTAGTGAAGGATATTCACCGATTGGCTAATTTTAGGGTTCGTCTCCTTGACTCCAAGGATGGTGGTGTGATGGATCAGGATGTGGTTCGAACATCACTTGGTGCTGAGATAAAAAAGAAGCAAATGCTAGATCCTATCTTGATGAAAATAAAGAGTGATGCTAGAAGAAAAAGGGTGATGGTGTTTGAGATCAGTGGTGATGGTACCTTGAGGTACCAAGGATAGTTTTTTGTTTATGACGTCAATGTTTTATGACAAAGGGTTTTGGATGAGGCTCATGAATCACGCTATGTTGTTCATCTTGGTTCGACAAAAATGTATCATGACTTTAAGGAGATTTATTGGTGGAATGGTAGGAAGAGGGATGTGGCTAATTTTGTGGCCAAATGCATGGTATGTCAAGAAGTGAAAGTTGAGCACATGAGGCTTGGTAGGCTGTATTAGGAAATGTAATTTACGGAATAGATATGGAAAAAGATCAATATGGATTTTGTTACTGGTCTTCCTTTGTCTCAAAACCAATTTGATTCTATTTGGGTCATCCTCAATAGGATGATGAAATTCGCTCACTTTTTATCGGTGCAGACTAACGTTTTGGCTGAGGACTATGCGAGGTTGTACCATTAGGAGATTGCAAAGTAGCATGGGGTACCTATTTTGATTATAACTTAAAGTGGTACACAGTTTTTATCTAAATTCTAGCGGTTATTTCAAAAAGGGTTGGGCACTAGAGTTAGTCTGAGTACTGTTTTTCATTCACAGATGGATAGATAAGTAAAGCGGACTATTCAAACATTGGAGGCTATGCTTTGGGCATGTGTGATTGATTATGGTGGCAATTAGGTTGAGCATCTACCTTTGGTAAATTTTTCTTACAATAATAGCTATCAATCTAGCATCGGTATGGATCCTTTTTAGGCATTGTATGGTCGAAAGTGAAGATCTTATATTGGGTGGTTTTATTTTATTCAGGAAGATATGTTCGGTCCGAATTTGGTTTATCAGGCTATGGAAAATGTTTGGGTAATTTGGGATAGGCTTTAGGCTGCCCAAAGTTGCAAAAAGTCCTATGTGGGTATGAGTTGTAGAGACTTAGAGTTTGAGGTTTGGGATAATGTGTTCCTAAAGGTATCTCCCATAAAGGTAGTGAGGCGATTTGGTAAAAAAGTGAATCTCAGTTCCCTATATGTTGGTCCTTTTATGATTTTGCAGAGGGTTGGTAATGTGGCGTATGAATTAGAGTTGACTTCTAGTTTGAGCTCTATTTATTCGGTATTTCATGTCTCTATGTTGAGGAAGGGTCTTGGTGATCCTTCTTTGGTGGTTCCTTTAGATGGATTGGATATCTCAGATTCTCTATCTTATGAAGAGGTCCCAGTTAAGATCTTGGATTGGTAGGTTTGTCGATTACAAACCAAGGATATGGCCTCAATTAAGGTTCCATGGCGTAACAATAAGATGGAAGAGGCTACATGGGAAGCAGAAGCAGACATGAAGTCCAAACATCTATATTTGTTTTCTACTTCAGATATTCCTGTGGAAGGTATGTATTCTTCATCACATATTTATTTTCTAACTTAGTTAAGTGTTAGAATAGATACTTGCCACTGTATTTTATAACTTGTTTAAGGGTTGGATTGATATTTCATAATGCAAATAAATCGTGCTTGTGTTTGACCTACCTTGTCCGTCATTCGAGAACGAATGATCTTAGTGGGGGAGATTGAAACACCCTAGGTTTAGGACCCTTAGAAAAACTTCCATATTTCTAGGTTATAGACAACATATAACTGGTGGGTCCCATTTGTATAATAGGGTACGAGTGGTATGCCTTGGTCGTTGCAGACCAGTGTTGGTTAGTGGGTTGAATTTATTTCTAGATTTGGTAAGACTTGGGTTGGTATGAGTTGTAGGGTTAGATATGGGTCGTTTGGTTTGGGTTCTTCCTTTACTTAATCTGAGCCTTAGTAAAATAACTTAGATCTATGTACAAGTAGCTTCCCATGAGCGTAAGCCATGGTATGAGTTGTACCATGGATTCGTATACAATGTTCAAACCTCTTGTGACTCAATTTGGCTAGGGGTACGAGTCAAGGGTACTAGGCGTATGCTTGGGCATGACTTGGTTTGGGAAATCATATGTTGGATGGTGTTGGGTCTAACAAGGAGGCGTAGGGTACGAGTGGTGGGTACCACTCGTACTGAAGGGTATGACCGGTATGGTATAGTCATACACTATGATCGGATTTTTTTGAAGTTTAAGTGGGAGCAATCTAGACATTTCCCCACTTAATCTATTAAGGCCCCATGACTTCTAAACCGCTTGGGAAGTTTGTTACCATGTTATTCTATCATTAAACACTTAGAAAACTCTCTTAAACATTCAATAATTCTCGTTAAGGCTTTTGGGTAAAGTAAGTAAGGTTTCACAAAGGTGATCAATTTGGGCCTTGTGTTGGTGATTTCTCTACATCATCTTTTCAATTTAAGTCAAGATACTTTTCCCTCATTGTTAGTTCCAACTACACTCATGATTTATAAAATGTTTTCATGAAATGATTATTGTATGGTTTTGGGGTTTTCAAATATATGTTGGGTTTTTTGTATTAAATGTGTCCTTATGGTTTTCCCATGTTTCATTTATGTTTTTACATGCTTTAATGGTGGTTTTGATAATTGGTTGCATTGGAATGGTTAATTGGTAATTGGATTTGGTTTTGGAAACACTATCTCCCAACATGTTTGATAAAATGCCCGTGATAATGCTTTTACTATATTATTGGACTTTTAATGGAACTATTGCATGGTATGGTTTGGTAATGGAACCCTAAATGGTATAAATGGTTTAAATGGTTTGGAATAGTTAAATGGAATGGTTTGGTGGTCATGGCTGTGGAGAATCGGACTCCTTTTGGGGTACATTGGAATCCACCAAGTAAACATGTTAATGAACAACTTGCGGGGTACATGGGACTCACCTAAGCAAACATAATAATGAAACACTTGTGGGGTACATAGGTCTCTCCCAAATTAACTTGGTAAATAGGTACACGAGAATCTCTTAACCTCTTAAGATTTGGCTAAGGATAAAACTTGCAAGTTATAGTCGGTATAATTATACACTATTAATAGGCTTGGTTAATAATAAATGGAATAATGGATTGTATTAGTGGAAATAGTTTTAATTTGGCAATAATGGCAGGGTGTGATAGATAACCGTGAAGGTGAAAGTCCAATTGACCAACACTAGAAACTCATATTTGCCGACATAAGAGGTTGGTCATGGCAACCATATATGATACTCATGAGGTACATAGGAATACTTTAAGTACAATATACAAATGTATCATGGAGAACGAAGGGTTCTTGGGAATCCCCTACTCTTATGGTATGTTTAGTTCATGTAGTTACAAGCATTGGGGCTAGTTCAGGGGTTACACTTGACCCATATAGCCCGTGGGTGGTTTTAGAACAGTTAAGCTTCACATACCCAAGCTAATTGTTTTAAAGGTATGCTAAACCCGATTCTCTTTCCCAACATTGTTATATATATTATATGTATAGTTTGTATGCATGTGGTTGTTTACTTGGTTTTATTGGATGACATTATTTTATCCTTATCTTGAATACTTGATAGCGTTCACCCCCTAACCCATCCCCAGGCAGCTATATCCCCACGCGATGCAGGGACTATCCCTTCTACTCCTCCTGCATAGTGTTCAGACTTCAGGACTAGCTTTTACATTGAAATTGTGACCTTCCATATTTCGGAAGGCTCCGTTTCATGTTCATATGTGTTTTTACGTACTTTAGATATTTTATAGAAATTTGTTTGGGCTATGGTTGGGGGCATGTCCCAACCTGATATTGGTTTTCTTTTTTATATAGACTCTTTTGGAACTACTACAGGATGGTGTGGGCAAGATCGATATTAGTATTAGACATAGTATTTGCATTGGTATTGGGGATTATACCGCTGGACTAAATTTCTTACTATTCCATCCTTTTATATTATGTTATGGAACTTGTATAGTTTTTTTTGGTTATGGTCGTTGGTTGGTATTGGACTGTTGGACTCATTTGGATTGTCATGGTCACAGACCTATCCCATAGTCTTGGATTACTCAATAACGCTATATTGTTATACGTTCTAAATTCATCCGACTCAAGATATGCATAGGTATGTTGGTTTGGGTATCGGGGGTGGTCTCTGGTCCTGGTTGGACTTGAGATGCCCATTACAACAAAGTTGCGGGTCAGGTCATGTCAGCAAATAACTGATGATCTCTAAGGGCCTGCAACACAACCCTCAGATGGCCTGCATGATACTTCTCACTACGGGAATAGACAAAGATATCATCAATGAAGACTATGAGAATAGACAAGGATGTCATCAATGAAGATTATGAGAGACATGTCCAAGTACTGCTTGAACACCCTATTCATCAAGTTCGTGATAGCAGCAGGGGCATTCGTTAGTCTAAAAACATGACTAGGAATTCTAAGTGACCATACCGTGTTCTGAGAAGTTATTTTTTGAATGTCACATTCTCTGACTCTAAGCTTATGATAGAAATATTTGAGGTCTATCTTAGAGAAATAACTTGCACCCTGAAGTTTGCCGAAAATGTCATCAATCAAGGGGAGAGGTTACTTATTCTTGATTGTGACTTTCTTCAACTGAAAGTAGTCTATGCACATTCTGAAGGAACCATATTTCTTGCCCATGAATAGTTTCGGAGAATCCCACTGAGAAACACTAGGACTAATGAAACCTTTATCTACGAGATCTTTCAACTTCTCTTTTAATTCCTTAAGAACATTAGAGGAATTCTGTAAGGTGGAATAAAGATAGGTTTGGTATCTAGAAAGAGATCTATTCTAAAGTCTCTTTCACTAATAGAAAGAACTCTAGGAAGATCTTCTGGGAATATATCTAGAAATTCTTTTACTACTAAAGCTGACTCAAGACTTGGAGTTTCAGAATTTATGTCCTAGACTTAGACGAGATGGTAAATACACCTCTTAGATACAATTTTACTCTCCTTGAGATAGGAAACAAACTGACCCTTAAGCAATGAAGTACTACCCCTCCATTCGATAACTGGTTCATTGGAAAACTGGAACTGGACAATTCTATTTCTAGAGTCAATTGAGGCATTGCATGAGTAGAGACAATCCATGCTAATAATGACATCAAAAGAAGTCATCTCCAACTCTATAAGATCATCTTTAGTAACTTTTTGAGACATTGTTACTGGGAAATTTCTATTTACCCATCTTGCTAGAATAGACATACCCACTAGCGTAGACACTAAGAAAGGCTCTACTAATATTTTGGGAATGAAACCAAAGTCTATGGCTATATAAGGAGTCACAAAAGAAAGTAAATCTCTAGTGTCTAACAATTCATAGACGTGAAGATGAAAAACTTTCAACGTACCTATAACCATATGAATATAACTTTCCTGGTCATGCCGAGTCCGGAGAGCATACAGTCTATTCTGGTTCTGTCCACTAGTGGCACTATAGGAGTCACCCTGCTAAGTAGGGATACCTACTGGATCTAATGAAAAAATTAGACTGTCCCAGATGGCAAGAATCTTTTCCCTTCAGAACAATTATTGGACAATCCTTAAACTTGTGGCCTGGCTTGGCACACCCAAAGCACACATCACTGCCTTCTCTGCAGTCACCCTGATGATTTCTACCATACTTCTTGTAGTGGAGATTGGTACGACCACTGTTTACACTACCCTGGTCCTTCAATACTATCTCTCTATTCCTACTGTCTTACCTAAACTTAGGAAGTAGCTAAAGATGGGGCTAGAGATGAAATTTTTTGGCGGAACTGAGAACGGCTATCGCCTTCTGACTTTTTCTTTAGAAGTTGAAGCTACCTATTCTTTCCCTCTTATTCTCTCTTTGTTTCTCCTTAAGCTTCTCCTCATAAATCTACTGAGTATGAACCATAAGCCTATAAAGGTCCATGTCCTTAATCAATATGGCGGTCCTATACTCCTTGACCACACTATTAGATATACCAGATACAAACTTCACTCCTTGACCACACTATTAGATATACCAGATACAAACTTACTTATCCTAGACATAGAGTCAGCCACTATAGTAATTGCATACCTGACATACTGAGTGAACTTAAGCGAGTACTCTTTCACACTCAGGCTGCCCTGCTTCATGATATTAAACTCATGAACCTTAGATTCCCTCAACTCTAGTGGGATGAACCGGTCCAAGAAATTTGTGGCAAACTCCTCCAACTCAATAGGCCCTGGATCAACACCGCTGTCTTTCTTCCACTGCTTGAACCAGGTGTGAAATACTCCCTGTAACTGATACACACTAAGTTTCCAATCTCACTAGAATTGACACCCATGATATTTGTCACTTTCTGTACAACATATAAAAACTCCTACAGATCCTTCTAAGACCTTGATATAGAAAACAAAGGGGGATTGATCCGACTAAAATCTTAGATTCTAGCTGCAACTGTATTCAACACTATATTGGCTGGAGCAACATCCATCTGGTTGTTCTGGACAGCTACAGAGTGGTCCAAGGATGTGAAAGAGGCCCTAAACTCAGCATGAGAAACAAGGTCATTTAGGGGATCTTCTTGAATAGGAACTGCGGGTTTATACCCATTCCTTCATCCATTATTCTTTTTTGGGAGGCATTGTTTGTAAATGGAATAAAGTATTAGTTAGAATAGAAGGAATTCAATAAAGTTTATTCTCTTTCGCACAACATGAACACTAAAAGAAAGGAAATATTCCTGAAATATCTCGTAGCTTTTTTCCCATAAGTGTGGTGTGCTTCACACCCATGCACAAGACTCTACTTAATGTGGTTTTCATACTCCCTAGGATACTTTAAAACCTTAGGATCTGATACCAAGATTTTACATGACCTGAGGCTAACCCCTAGTCATGACATGGTGCTTAAGTCCATAAGTGACCCCAAGCCAACCCATGTACTTGGTACTTCCTGAGAGCACTGGATAAAATGGATACTAAAATAGCATGTGTGGAAGATAAACTAATGAAATAAGATCCAAAAATAGAATACTAATCTAAATATATATAACAGTATGAAAGATAATTTATAACATCTAAAAGATAAACTAACCATCTAAACATCTAGTCAGAACATCTAAAAGCCTCGAACATAAGGAGTTGATAAGACGGGCCCCTAACTAACTCTAATTGACTTACATAAAAGTAATTATTTTAAATGACTAAAATAAAAATATCATCCTCAATGGATGATAACTAAGAACTACCACTACTGGGAGAATGCTAATCTGTCAAAGGATGATCAGTAAACTATGCGTCCAAACCTATGATATAAGACAACATAGGGAGGATAAAATCATGCAATTAGTACTTCAAATTTACAATTACGTGAGGCAAGGACTACTGAAATATATGTGAAATCTAAACATGGATACATTAACATGTAAAACTAAGAATGAAATGCCAAGTATAGTATATACTGACATGATCTAAATAACTGAATAACTATTATATGAATAACTAAAATAATCTGTAAAAAAACTGATGAAATAGATAATGAAATCCATCTACATGGTTAAGCAAACCTGAACTAAGATAAATTGAGTACTGACTAAAACTATGAGAGCTATCATGTAATCGACATAAACCATGGAAGCTATCATCAAGTCCAATATTTGACCCATGTTGAGGAGGTCTATTATATCATTTCTATAGGAGTAGAACCTAAACTAGATTGATCAGTAAACTAAGCCCATATTGGGCAATGGGAAACTCTCTTTGGCGAGGCCTTTAAACTACAGTGGCACGTAGTTTTTGGGAAGTAGAATACGTTGAACCCATACTTTCTTGTAGGTGCAAACTCCTACTCCCAATTGAAATAAACTAAAATACTAACTAATGCATACACTAATAACTAATCTTCTCACATAAGGTATTTTAAAAATGATAATGTATGTGTAATCTGAAGAAACCATGAATGTGTAAAACTGATAATTTGAAATGAAATAATACTGGGTATAATAATAAAATCATGATTTAACAGACTCATTACTTGAAAAGTCTGAAACATAAGTTAACATATGGGTATCAGGTGTTTATAACCTGCCAGCACTGAGAAAAAGTCATAATTCAAAGACCCAAATATGATACATTTTAATAAGATGATAAATATCATAAATGTAAACATGTGAATGATTTAAACCAGGGAAAATAACTTGTTTATACACTTTACGCTTAATTTGAGAATTTGACATAGTATTCACTGAACATGACATGGGGTTTTGGAACTTCAAACATGTAAGATCATGATTCTCATGGAGTAAAACTATTAACATGGATAAAATGTAAAACTAATGAGGAAATATGGATGAATTTCATAATTTACATTAAACTTAATCATAACTAGAGTAAATTTCATACTTCAATGAAAAAGAGAGTTTTTGGGCTCAATGGGTGAAAGGGACCCATTGATGAATATCTTATATACCCGAAGTAGAAGCTTTGGAAAGTCCTTGAAATTGTTTTTTTTCTTGAGAAACCCTAATTACTTGAGAAGTATAAGAAAACTATCCCTCTTGACTCTTTTTGGTGAAATTAAAGATTATGTCCTGATTTGGGGCTTTAGGGGTCTTTTATACCCTTTATGAAGCCAAAACAACATGGTTTTGATTTTTAAGGGAGTGGGAAAAGACATAAGGGCCCTTTGAAAAATGTGTAAAAAAATATAGCCATAGTCATTACGACTCATTTTGCGACTCTTAATGACTATTTACGACTCGTGGTCTGAGTTGTATCCTGGGATTATCAAATTTAAGGTAACTTTTAGTTTGAATTAGACTTTTCACCTAACTACTTGTCATGACTGATTATGAGTAGTAGTATAGAGTCGTATTTAGAAGTTGAGGCCTTAGGCCATACACTAGTAAAGTTAGGGTCAATACAAAGACTCATAAGGTCTGATTATGAGTCATATGCTTGACTCGTAGTCACTGGAAAGGGTTCTAGTCCACACAAACTGATGTGACTATGATTTCCTTCATACAAATTATAGGAATTAATTACGAGTCATGTTGAGGTATAGTAGTCACTGGGCTCAAGGTAAAGGGATTTATTGAACTGGTTACAACTCATTTGTGATGACTCATCACAAGTGGTAACTATTCATTACCCTAAGTCATAACCGTGGCAGTCATTCCAGGCTCTCAATTAGGAATTTTAACTTCTTCTTACCATGGCCTTAGACTGAGATAAGTCTTGATGCATTGGAAAGCTAACTAAATGGGCTATTTCTTAGGGGGTTTAGAATATGAAAACTCAGGGTATTACATCAAGTTTGGAGAAAGATTATGACTTTGATGATATATTTACTGATTCAAGTCTAGATATTAAATATAATTATCGGTTAAAGTCTAGCTAATGATTATAATATCAGTTCAAGTTCAGCTAATAATTATATTAGCAATTTAAGTCTAGATACGCATATTATGCTATAATGATATACTTATTATCATATGATGATAGAAGGGTATGAGATTGAAAATACCAATTTGGCTAAGTCTAAAAATAAGAAAATAGTTGATACACATGATGTGGTGGACTCTAGTGGTATATTGAAAATTGGTAAATGAAGGTGGTGGGTTATACTTCCTTGTGTGTACATTCTAGGATTATGGGGGATTGCGATGGGTTATTTACTTTTCTACACTAATTGGCGTATGGTTGCCAATTTTGTAGTTATGATTGCATGTGTTGATGCTTTATGTTACGTTATGCTATTATTCTAGTTTATTTACTTATTTATAAAAAGAGATGTTGGAGTTTCTTTAGGTTTGTATATACCTTGACTTAATTATGTTATCTCACATTTTATCATTCTTATATCATGATTTAGCGTAGTCAACCGATTATTCCTATTGAGTACATATGGTTTTGATACTTATACTACACTTCTATACCTTTTTGGTGAAGATCCGTCTACTAGTTGTTGTTGATCGACATTCGTGTTGTATTGATATCCAAAAATAGGATAATCCCTTTGAATCATAGTCACCTATTTCATTCTATCTTTCTATGTTCAGTATTTTATTTCAAGACACATGTTATTGACTATTCTAGATTCTTGGGATGTGTTATTAGTACTAGATTCTCTCTTAATGGCTCTACCAGGTCGTGGGATGGTATCCATGTTGACTATCTTTATCTATTGTAAATTCTATGCTTATTTATAAGTTGTACATATTGATTTCACCTATGTTGGGCATTTTCCACCAAGATAACCCATTGTGTTCATCTTTGAGTTATGATTTGGCTTACATATTAGTGGTATAGTGTATGTACCATCATGACTCTTAAATTAGGTCGTGACATTTGCATATGGGTTGACAAACCCCTCATGGGTCCTCCCTTAGGAGCACAACTTGGTAGGTGTATACGAAGGTTGTGCAACATCCTCGTGCATCACATTATCATCCTCTTCATTATATTCCATATATTGTGCTTATTCTAAGATTTTAGTTCTTTCTTTGACTTGAAATCTATCCATTTATTCTATCTTTTTATACTTGTATTTGGTGTGTGTATATTGTGTTCCCTATTACTGGAGACGGTGTGGGCTACCATTTGGGAAATTTTTCGATTGCAGGTGACGTTCCCATATTTTGTGTTTATATGCTTTATTTTTTACTTTATCAGTCAGCCTATGATACATACTGAGTACAAACAGGAAGTACTCATCCCTACTTCACCCTTTCGGTGCAAATCAAGATACTAATGTGTCGCATGGATAGCTGATTCAAGCGACATTTGGAGTCTATTCGACGTACCGGTTGACCTATGCATCCATAGTTGGCCACTAATTTTTCTTATTTAGACTATGTCTTATTGTATTTAGAGACAGAATGTATTCTCTTTTAGGTATCCTATGTATATTTCTAACTTTGAGTTTTATTAATGGTTTTTACTTTGTGAAACTAGGTTTATGGATTTTGTTTGTTATCTTTGATTATTTTTCTACTTCTATATACGTATGGTTTAATTTTATTTGAGGAGTCTTGCCTTAGGTTTTGTATTGTACTCTATATTATATCAGTTTACGTGATAGTCTTACTTTTCAAAGCTTGCACGATAAGTGCCATCATGACCCTTGGTTTGTTAGTCATGAAAAATTGGTATTAGAGCAGCCAGGTTTCATTGGTCTTAACTGTGTAAGAATGGGGTATCTAATAGAGTCTCGTGGATCAATATGTAGTTTTTCATATCTATCTTCAAGAGGTTATAAGATGTTTTAAGGAAACTTTTCTTATCTTATTCTAAATCATGCAGATCTTTCATACTTTGTGTTCTATGCCATATTTCACTCTTTTCTACACAGATTGTGAGGACTAGATCCTATAAGGCTAGAGATTCAAATCCCTTATCTGAGGAGAAAGACAAGTTTAGAGAGCGAGTTCAAGTCATGGACAGGCTTGCCATAGAGGAAAATCATGAAGATATGTCCCATCTAAATATAACATGAGGCGACTCTCCTTTGATCCTTAAATTGATAATGTCGGAGTTATGGGGACTTCTATCATATTGCAGAGTTCTTTTTCCCCGATCTTGGAGGGGTTGTTGATTTAGTTATTGACACTATTGGAGGGAGCTCCTGCGAGTACACCTGGTATCCCTCCAGCTCTTAGTATTGTACCTGCATCTGTGGCAGAGTCTGCTTATGTTGTTTCTATGATTCCTAATATGGATCCTCCCGTTGTACCAACATCTACTTATAGACTTTATAAACTCCGAGTGTGGTTCCGCCTTAAGTGTCGGCATCTAAGTATAGTATTCTAAGGTTTGGAGTTCAACCTTCTTTTGTGATGCCTCCTCAGATGGGTTCTCAGCCAACCATATTTACTATTTCTTCTATTGTTGAGAGTGTGATTATGTCTTTTAATGATCAAAAGAAGTTTGAGAGATTTACTCATTTAGGTCCTCCAAGGTTTAATGATGTTGTAGTCAAGGATGACTATTAGTTCTTCATGGATTATCGTGAGAATTTTCATGACCTTAGTTTGTTTGAGTTACATGTGTATTTTTTACTACTTACTAGTTGAGAGATGCAACTAGAGATTAGTGGAGATCACTTATTGGTTACCATATACTTTGGTCACCAGAGATGACTTAGGATCAGTTACAAAGGGCTTTTTAGATAGGTTTGTGCCTTTCCATTGGAGGGATTAGATAAGAGACGAGTTTGGTCGCTTGGAGAAGGGTTTCATAACTATTATGGAGTATGAGGTATGATTTCATGCCTTATATAGATATTTTTATGGTAGTATTATCCGTGAGTTTGAGAAGATTCAAAAGTTTGTGAAAGGGTTAGATGTTTCTCTTTAGCTTGTTAAGACTCAGATTGTAGTGTATGGAGCATCGTTTTATATTATTGTGGGTCATTATAAGATCATTGAGTCTATTCTTTGATCATCTCAGGGAGGCACTAATAAGGTGCACCATCAAGGTGAGTTTAGAGGTCACGTCTCTCAAGGTAGAGATTCAAGGGGCTTCTACAGGTATCATGGTAGACCAGTTCATGCTACCTTATAAATTTTAGGTAGTTGATCTTCAAGTTTGACAGCTTTGAGTGGTCATCCTAGTTCAGTCATACCTTCTTTCTATGAGCTGAGTTATAAGGTTCTCTTTGTGTGTGATGAGATTGACCATTTTTACATGGACTATCCCCGTTGCGTTTTTAGAGCTACTCCAATATCGAATATGAGAGATAAAGGTTCTACTCGGGGTACGACAGATACAGGTAGTGGTTTCCTTAGTGGTGGTCAAGATACTACCCAGTTAGGTGGTGGATGTGGTCAGTGCTATGCTATATGTGTCAGGCAGGAGGCAGAAGTTTTTGATACTGTCATCACAAGTATTGTCCCTATTTGTCTTAGATCTACATATGTGTTATTTTATTCGGGGTTAACTTTCTCCTATGATTCTGCATATTTTACTTTGATTTTGATTCTTCCTATTAGCCTCTTGATGTGCCTATCAGTGTATATTTCCCCTTAAAAGACTCTTTAGTGGGGGATCGGGTGTATCGGTTTTGTGTTGTGACCTTTGTTGGGGGTGAGACCTTTGTAGATCTGATTGTATTATATATAGTAGATTTTGACGTCATCTTGGGTATCAATTGGTTAGCTTCTTATCTTGTTTTCCTATATTTTTATGCTAAGACCATGACCATAGCTTCACTGGGTGTGTCGAGGATAACTTGGAATGGTGTTCTTCTTTCGGTTACCAACAAAGTTATATCTTTTCTTCAAGCTCGGCACTTGGTTGAGAGGGGGTGTTTGTCTTATTTTGCTCATATTCGTGATACTGGTTTTGCTTCAGATCCTTCTTTGAATTATGTTTGTGTTGTCTTTCCCAGTATGCCTCCAGATCGTTATATTAACTTTGCTATTGATGTTGAGTTGGGTTCCAATCCCATCTCTATTCCACCTTATAGGATGGCCCGTGCAGAGTTAAAGGAATTGAAGGATTAATTGGATAAGGGATTTATCTGACCTAGTGTATCACCTTGGGGTGCACTTATGTTGTTTATACATAAAAAGGATGGGTCTATGCATATATGTATTGATAATCAACAGTTGAACAAGGTGGCAGTTAAAAATAATTATCCTCCCGTTGTATCGATGATTTATTTGACCATTTTCATGGTGCTTCGATGCTTTTGAAGATCGATCAGAGGTAAATGTATCACCAGTCGAGGATTAGAGCTTCAGATACTCTGAAGAAAACTTTTCGAACTCAATACGGTCATTATGAGTTTTTGATCTAGTCCTTTGGGTTCATGAATGCCCCAGCCACATTCATGGAGTTGATGAACCACATATTTTGACCGTATCTCGACTCTTTTGCTATTGAATTTATAGATGATATCTTCGTTTATTCCTGGAGTGAAGATGATCATGAGGAGCACTTACGGCTAGTACTTTAGAGATTGAGGGTTGAGAAGTTGTATGCTAGGTTCCCTAATTGTGAGTTTTGGTTGGATTCTCTCTTTCTTAAGTCACGTGGTAACCAAGGATGGTACTACGGTTGATCCAACAAAGATTTCAATGGTTTATGATTGGGCTAGGGCTACTTCTCCTACCGAGATTTGGAGTTTTGTTGGGTTAGCAGACTACTATTGTCACGACCCATTTTATGAGTCATGAAGGCGCCTACTAAACCCCTTAGTAGGTAAACCGAACCATAGCCCGGAGCTATTTGCAGTGTGCTAACTTGGTGGGAAATGCCCAAGAAGGATGAAATAGACAATACAATTCATAAATAAGCAAAGCAATAGAATAGTCTGAAAGGTAGACATAACATAGAAAACCTTCCCACGACCTAGGATAGTCAGTAGAAGAGCTACTAACACACCATAAGCTCTAGCATAGTCAATACAATCTATCTCGAAACAAAAGACTAGACATAGATAAATAGAAGGAAATATGACAACTCCGACACCAAGAGCTAACCCTATCTCTGAAATCCATCACAACATTATCGTTGAATCAACAATAGCAACTAGTACTTTTATCTGCACCAAAAAAAGTACAGAAGTGTAGTATGAGTACCAAAACCACGGGTCTCAGTAGGCATCACCGGCCGATTGAGATAAGCCATGATATAAATACGATAAAATGCAAGATAACATAACTGATTCAAGAAGAAGAGGGAAAACCTGAGAATAACTCCCACATTACTATACACGATTAAATAAATAAACCTAAAGAATAAGCAATTACAACTACAAATTGGGCACCATAAGCCAATAAGTGTTGAAATGTAAGTAACCCAATGCAGACATCCATAAGCTTGGAGGGTAAAATCAAGTAGAGTATAACCCAAACCACTATCATTACCAACTTCCATGATCCAATTAGAATTCATCCAGGTTATGCCACACTAAAAAACAATTTTCCCATTTATGGTATAAAGCCGATATCCATATTATCAATATCATACTCCATTGCCAGACTCAAACCGATAAATATATCATCAATATTATAATAAATAGGTGGACTCAAATCGGTAATCATATAATCATTATCATGGCCAATATATAGACTAGAACTGATAATCATATATATGTATATGTATAATCAATATCATAAACAATACTTGAACTCGAACCGATAAATATATCAATAGTATTATAATCAATAGCCCGACTCAAAATGGTACATATATATCTTTATCATAATAGAAATGAACATCAACTATCAATACCAACCCATCTAACTATCAAGTGCCAAAACTCCTCAATATTATCTTAGTTAGCATTTTCAAGGTGGATAACAAGCGTATAAAAGTTTACAAAGATCAAGAATCTCGGCCTAAGGTGGGTCGAAGAACCTACTTCTAAATCCCCAATATCTATTATATGGAAACTCTACCCCATACTAGTCTAAGGTATCTAAATCCATATTTATATGTTAACTAAGATGCAATCAACCCTAAAGCACTAGCAACTGAGCCAGTTATGCCTAAATTACGGTCTTTGGCTGGCCTATGAGGTCCAACTACCCATGTATTGCAAATTCCATCACCAACACTTGAAACTCATCCCAAATCTTAACATAATATCTTAAACACACTATGATGTAGCTTAATCTACGAAGAGGTAAAAAACCTATCCTTCCTGGACACTTTAGAAAGTTTGAAGAATCAGCTAAATCACCAATTTCCCCTTTACAGAATATTTCTCAAGGTGCTATGCTATAAAAATCACAATCTACTCATCAAAAAAAGAACAATGATACCCATATTACATTACTGTGCTTTAGGCCCAAAATTATGCAAAATCCCATGTGAGGCTCATTTACAAAAATCGTATTTCCAAAACCAACTCAATGTTCCTATGTTCTCAAGGAGCATTTACCCTAAAAATGGATGAATCCGATCTATATTGGTGATACAATCAAGTTGGCAAGGTTTAGCTATTTTAGAGGAGAAAAAGGAAATCAACCATGGAAATGGAGGAATCTATCATAACCCAAACCAGGGCTTGGCCGTGACAGATATTTCAAGTCTGTCGTGGATCAAAGACCAATCCCTTTGCCTAATCATACAAAACCAAATACTCTCACAGCGGACGAATTTTGAGCATATAACAAGATTGCATGATTAATAATCTAAAGGTATCCAAGATTTGTCAACAACTGATAACCATTAATCGATAACCAATAACCAAGTCCTCAATAATATCAACAAAGCCTCTTAATTAAAATCAAAACAATCTAAGTTGGGACATGCCCCTGATGATAGCCAATAAATAAGTCTAAAACCAAGTCTATGACACAAGGAAACAAAACAATGAAATGAAGATCTTTCAAAATACAGAATGTCGTCCCTTCAAGTCTACTCATTATCAATTAGGAAGCCACCTAATCTCTAAGAAGGAAAACCAATAGTGTCCTCCTATCCTACTTTGTGTGAGGATACAACATCCAGAGATGGTTAGCAGGTTGAGTGCTAGCATGTAACTCAGGGATAAGAGGATAAAGTAAGTAATGCCCCGGTCAATAATTATAAATCAGTCAAAATCCAATTCATACAATTATATATATAAACATAATTATATATACCTTGTTAGGGTAGGGAACCAGGTTTAGCATGCACTTTAAAATCTTAACCTGGGTTGTGTAGCATTACCGTTATAATAAGCCACCCACAGGCTATATGGGTCCAACTCTCCCCCAGTTGAAAGGGCCTCAGTGCGTGTATCCGCACGAACCAAAGAATAATCATATGTACATATGCACCATGAGGAGTCCAACCTTCCTACATATATCAAAGGTAACTTAAGCACCTAATTATTTAACATGGGGGACTCAAACCACACTATCATTTAATAAGTGAGAATCAAACCACCTGATCAATTAGACTTTTGCATTGGTAACCATGGTTTCTAGTATTGGCCCCTTGGGACCTCCCCTTTCATGGCCCGACTACACAACTCTCCTTTAAGATTAATTAAAACATTTAGCACACATTCTCATTAATTGAACCAATTCATTCATTAAGGCATCCCATTGGTATCGCCATACCAACCTCACTAGCAAGTTAACAGCATCATGTCATTCACTTGAGGAAATTCATAACCCCTCTAGGTTCAATTTTTCTTTCATACGGTGAATAGACAAATCCAAAGGTTCAATAAAATCAATATTTGGTTCATTAACATTTTATGCCAATGCATTAGTATACGAAGTCAAGTCAAACCATGTGAATAAACCATATTTTGTATCAATTTCACATTTTGGGTTAATGGAACATAATCGCCAAAGCCATATGTCTATCAAAAATTATCATATTTTAGTAAACCATTACCTCTTAGTTTATTTACCATGCCCATTCACCCCATAAGATCAAAACCATTTATAAAGCATATACAATGCATAATAATTCACAGGAAAACAATATAAGAATCACAATAACAACAATAAAAAACCCAGTGTATTCCATACAGTGGGGTATGGTGAAGGTAAAATGAATGCAGTCCATACAACTACCTCCGGAGATGTAGCAAGGTTGTTTTAGATAGACCCCCAACTCAGGACAAAGAATAATAAGCAAATTCATAATAAAGCATGAAACAAGATGACACAATAGAAATGAAACACCCATATAGTAATACCCTATACTAATAAACCAAAGGCACCCCCACCCACTTACCCCCATCTTAAATCTCTCCTAACTATTAACTGCGACCCACCCACAGGCACTAACCTTCTACCTAAATCTGAATCCTCCAAACTTCCTATATAGGGTCATGTCCTTAGTAAGTTGTAATTGATCCATGTCATGTCTAATTACCTTCCTCCAATATTTCTTTGGCCTACCGATACCCCACCTAAAACCATTCAAATCCATCCTCTCACACCTATGAACTAGGAAAACAATATAAGAATCAATCATGTCAAAATCCTCAACTCATAAACACATGTTGAAATCCTCATAAAAAACCATATGTTTCATTCTTTAATTAAAACAATTTTAAGGGTAGAGTCATATGTCTGTAATATTAAGAGTTATGGAGAGAATTCAACCCTTAAAGCTTATGATGGCCATCTAAAAGAAACCCTAGAGTGTTCTTGCCTTAGGGATTTGAGAGAATTTGAGAGAATGTTTTTAATGTGTTATGGATGGGAATAAGGTCCCAGTTATTTTTTAAGGTTATGGGTTATGTTTTGAGAAGGAGGGAAATGTCAAAAGTTCCCTTAGTAAATGGACTAAAAATTATTGTCGAGTCTCTATGGGTGACCTTACCACTTGTAGGGTCACCCTACGACTCATGACCTCTAGTCGTAGGCTAGACAATACCTATGTGCACCTACACTGGTCTGGTTATAATTGAGTCATATGACTCATCAAGTGACCCTACGACTCATAGGGCCTTGTTGTATTCAAGACAAAATCTTTTGTGTGACACATTGGTCATCTTACAATTAGTACGTTATGACTCGTATAGAGTCCTTATGACTCGTATAGAGTCCTTATGACTCATTGGTTCTTGTCATTTTAAGGAAAAAACATTTGGGCATCACACTAGTTTGGCTATTAAAGGGTCTATACGACTATTATAGAGTCTTGACATCAAGTGACATCAAGTCATCACCAAGGTAGTAACTCAAACAAAACTCACTAGAAAACCTATGATTTAGGTCCTTTGACCCATTAAGACACCTCACGACTCGTATGGTGAGTCATAGGTCTTACAATGAGTTCAAAACTAAGAATTTTCCAGGGGGAAAATTTGAGGTGTCACATTTTCCCCCTTAGGGTCATTCATTCTTGAATGATGAGATAAGGCATTCATTAGAATGATAACCACACTTACCTTTAACAAAGATAGAAAACATAGATATCAAGGAAACCACAATCTTCTTTTAAAAAGTCAAAAAATAAAAATATGAAAGAAAATGCATACCTTAAGCGTGATTATCCAGGACGGAGAACTAGAATGGGTATTTGGACTTCATGTCCTCTTCAGCTTCCCAGGTAGCTTTTCCAACCTTATGATTCATCCAAAGGACCTTTAACGAAGCCACATCATTGCTATGCAATGGATAGACTTGTCGGTCTAAGATTTCCACTGGGACTTTCTCATAAGACAAGGAATCTAAAACACCCACACTCTCTAAGGTACCAATCAAGGACGGATCACCCATAAACTGCTTCAACATCAAGACATGAAAAACTGGATGAATGGAACCCAAACTAGAGGTAAATCCAACTCGGATGCCACGTTTCCCACTTTTTTCAAAACCAAATATGGGCCTACATAGTAGGGACTGAGTTTTCCTTTCTTTCAAAACTACATCTCGCCTTTCATAGGAAATGCCTTCAAGAACACTTCATCACTAATATCAAACTCCAACTCTATTTGCCTCACTCCGCATAAGATTTTTGGTAAGTTTAGGCAATTTTAAGCCTATCTCGAGTAATTTTTACCTTCTTCCTAGCTTGGTGAACCAAGTTAGGACCAAACAATCTAGACTCACAAACTTTGAACCACCCAATAGGAGAACAACACCTACTAACATACAAAGACTCGAACGGATCCATCTAGATACTGGAATGATAGTTGTTACTGTATTCAAACTCTATGAGAGGCAAATGGTCAACCCAACTACCACCAAAGTCAACTACATAAGATCTTAGCAAATCCTCAGAAGTCTAAATAGTCCTCTTACAATGATCTTAGCATAAGATCTTAGCGGTGCTAAGGTTTACTATAGTCCTCAATCCCCACTAGAAAGAACGCTAAAAGTGGGATGACAACTACATACAATGATCTGATATGATAGAAATTGGCACACTATGCAACCTAGCGATTTCCTAAATATACAACTTTGCACAATCCTCAACAGAATATATTATCCTCATAGGCAAGAAATGAGAGGACTTCGTTATCCTATCCATGATGACCCAAATCAAATAAAACTAAATTCGAGATAGCAGAAGACTGGTAACAAAATACATATTAATCATTTCCCATTTCAACATGAGCAACTCGATCTCTTAAGACAATCCACAAGGCCTTAAGTGTTTTACCTTCACTTGTTGACACATCATGCACTTAGCTATAAAATTGGCCATATTTCTCTTCTTGTTATTCCACCAATAAATCTCCTACAAGTCATGGTACATCTTTGTTGAACTAGGATGAATATTATACCTTGAATCATGGGCTTCAGCTAAAGTTCTTTCTTGCAACCCATCAACATTGGGAACACACAACCTACCTTGGTATCTCAAGATGCCATCACCACTAATCATAAAATCCATCACTTTCTGCAGACCCACATCATCCTAGATCTACATCAAGATATGATCTAACACTTATTTCTCTTTTACCTCAGCGCTAAGAGATAACTTCACCACCTCTCAAAAAAATACACATCTATCCTCAGAATCCAAAAAACTAACTTTAAGATTAGCTAGTCGGTGAATATCCTTCACCAATCCTCGCTTCTCCTTATCCACATAGGATAAACTGCCCATAGATAACCTACTAAGACCATAACAACTATGTTATCTTTACCTAGATGATAATGGAGACTAATGTTATAATCCTTGAGCAACTGAACCCACCTTCTCTGCCAGAGATTTAGCTCTTTCTGAGTGAACACATACTGTAGGATCTTATAATCTGAGTAGATGTCAACATAAATTTCATACAAGCACTGGCGCCACATCTTTAATAAAAACACCATAGGAACTTCACCTTTTTCTAGGTCAACTTCATCAATGGAGCAGCAATCAAAGAGAAATACTCCATAAACCTCTGATAATTCCTGAATAAACCCAAGAAGCTCCAAATATTGATTGGAGTCATGGGTCTAGGACACTTCTTAACCACCAAAACTTTCTCTGGATCCAATAACATCCATTCACTAGAAATAACATGACCCAAAAAAGTAACAACATTCAACAAGAACTCACACTTCAAATACTTAGCATGTAAATGCTAATCCTTAAAGGTCTGTAACTCTATATGGAGGTGATTGACATGATCCTCCTCACTCCTCGAATATACCAGAATGTCATCAATAAATACAATCATAAACAAATCCAAGAACTGTCAAAATACCTAGTTCATAAGATCCATAAATGTCACTGGTGCATTAGTTAAACCAAAAGACATTACCAAAAACTCAAAATAATAATACCAGTTTGGAAAGTAGTCTTAGAGATATCCACCTCCCTAATCTTCAACAAATAATAACCTGATTGAAGGTCAATCTTAGAAAAGCACTTAGCACCCTAAAGCTGATCAAATAGTATATCAATCTTAGGAAGTGGATACTTATTCTTCACTGTCACCTTGTTCAACTGGCGGTAATCGATACACATTCGAATGGAACCATCTTTCTTCCACACAAAGAGAACAGCAGAACCCTATGGAGAAATACTATAGAGAATAAAACCCTTATCTAGAAGATCTTTTAGCTACTCCTTAATCTCTTTTAATTTAGATGGAGTAATTCTATAAGGTGGGATAGAGATAGGATAAGTCTCCAGTAGAATATCAATCTCAAAATTAATTTCCCTATTGGGAGGAACATCAGGGAGATCACCAGGGGAAACCTCATGAAATTTATTAACCACAGGAATAGATTGTGGGGAGGGACCATTCGAGTTACAATCTTTAATTCAGACCAACTGATAAACAAACCCTTTAGAAATCAATTTTTGAGCTCTAAGATAGGAAATGAACCTTCCCTTAGATACTAGGGAACTAACTTCCCACTCAATCTCAAGTTTATTAAGAAACTTGAAAATGACCTTACGAGTTTGACAGTATAAAGAGGCATAGCATGAGTGCAACCAATCTATTCTAAAGATCATATAAAAGTCTAATATATCTAACTCTATCAAATCTACCAAAGCCTCCCTACCATAGATAGAAACCACACAACCCCTATACACCCTTCTAGTCACAATAAAGTACCCACTGGGGTAGACATACAAAAAGGATCAGAATAGACTTAGGACCAAAACTAAAATAAAAGCCCACTTATGGGGTCACATAATAAAGGGTCAACCTCATATCAAGTAATTAATAAACATTATGAGAGAAGAGTTTCCAAATATAAGTAATGATATTAGGAGATGCCTCAGATTCCTGGCTAGTAACAAAAACATAAAGACAGTTTCGACCAGCGCCAGAGAAGGAATTAGCAAACTTTGGTGCTTAAGTTGATAAAGTAGCAACAGAAACCTTGATAGCCTTAGAAAAAACCCTAGAAGGATAATCCTGTTGCATGTGACACATTTGACCACAACTAAAGCACTGATTCCTCCATTTCTAACACTAACAATGATGTAACTAACCTCAAAATTGATAAGAAGGGTATAATGGAGTTGACTGTGCACCACTGGCCTGAGATTGGGCAACATGTGCCCGACAACCATCGCTACTCAAGAAATGACAATCACGGAATGACTTGGAATAAAAAGTACTAGCCATCGAAGAGGATTTAGGACTTCCCCAAATATTTTTCTTAGACTACTTCTTGTCATCCCTATTATTGCTTTGTTGAACTTTACCTTGCTCTGAATGTATAAACCTATTACTCTGCCTTTCTCCTATCTCTGCTTGCTTCTTCTTTTCCTCTTTAACTTATTGCATATACACCACAAGTGTAGAGATATCCATATCCTTATTCAACAAGGTGTCCTTAATCTCTAAAACAAAATTATGGGACAACCTAGTAGTGAACTTCCTCATACTAAACCTCATGCTAGAACTAACTTAGGAGCATTGCGAGACAGCTGATGGAACTTCAAGGCATACTCTTTCACCATCATTGTTCCTTGATTAAAATTCATGAACTCCTAAATTTTTGCCTCCCTCAACTCTTGAGGAAAGAAGCGATCAAGAAAGATAGTCAAAAATTCATCCTACATAGCCTATTCAACATTCTCTTGCCTTAATTTCTCTGAATCCTCACACCATTGGTATGCCACATCCTATAATTGATATGCGGAAAACTCCACACCTTCAGAGTCAGAAGCATGCATCACCCAAAAAATCTTCTCCATCTCATCAATAAACCCATGAGGATCCTCCTCAACCTTAGATATAGTAAATTTCAAAGGATTTATCCTCATGAACTATGTAACTCGAGTAGCCTCAAAATAACTCATAGTTGTACCAACAGAACCCGACTGACATGACTAAGATGTCACTAATTAGGTCAACAGAGGAATGGAGTAGCATAATTAAACATTAGTAATATCTCCTTGAGGTTACTAAGAAGGTGTGTCACCATCCAGAGAATTATTAATGGATACTGGTGGAACTCCATGGGGGCAATCAAATGCAGTGACCCTAGACCAAGTTTGTACCCTATAAGTAGGATGATTTGTATCCATATTGTCCTCATATGGGATAAAATAATTTCAACAAGTATAACATCTTTGGGGAGGCATGATCTGAAATACAAAAAAAATAGGAATTAAAGAAGATTCAAGGCCTTAGACTTTATAGCCCAAGAATAAAACAACAAGAAAGGGAAACATTCCTAAATACCTTGTAGCCTCTCTCTTAAAAGTAAGGCATACTACATACCCATAAAAGTCAATATACTTGACATGGCTTTATGGATAACCAATTGAACATGAACCTGGGCTATGAAACCAAGCTTTTCACGACCCGAACATGGTCCTGTCCATGACGGGTATCTCAAGTTTGTCATGGATCAAAGATCACACCCTTTTCCTAATCATACATGACCAAATATACTCACAGCAGATGAATTTTAAACATATAAAAAGATGGCATTATTAATAACCTAAAGGTATCTAATATGTATTATTAATCTATAACCGATAACCAATAACCAATAACTAATACCCAAGTCCATAGTAATATTCACAAAGCCTCTAATCAAAACCAAAACAATCCAAGTAGGGACATGCCCCCGATGATAGATGAAATATAAGTTTGAAACCAAGTCTATGACATAAGGAAATAAAACCATAAAATAAAGCTCTTTCGGAAAATGGAAGCTTGCCACATCAAGTCTACTTATGATCAACCAGGAAACCACCTAATGACTGTATAAAAAACCAGTAGTGTTTTCATATCCTGCATCACATGGGCATATGGCATTTAAAGATGGTTAGTGGGTTTAGTGCTAGAATATAACTCAAGGATAAGAGGATAAAGTAATGTCAAGATCTATAATTCAAAACTGGTCAAAATCCAATGCACACCATCATATGCATATATATAATTAGATATATCATGTCGGGGTAGGGAACAAGCTTTAGCATACACTTTAAAATCTTAACCAGGGCTTTGTAGCAAAATCATCATAATAAGGCACCCACGGGAAATATAGGTCCAACTCTCCCCCAGCTAAAAGGTCCCCAGTATATATAGCCATACAAACCAGAGAATAATCATATGGACATATGCACCATGGGGGACTCGAACCTCCCGGTATATATCAAAGGTGACTTAAGAACCTAGTTATTTAACATAAGGGAGTCGAACCAGCCAATAATATAATAAGACTGACTCGAACCACCCAGTCATTTATACCCCTGCGTTGGCAACCACGATTTCCAGTATTGGTCCCTTAGGACCTCTTCTTTCACATATCAGCTACACAATCATCCTTTAAGTCGGATTAAAACATTTAGCACACATTCCCATTAATTGAGCAATTTATTCATTAAGGCATCCCATTGGTATCGACATACTAACATCACTTGCAAGTTAACATTATCATGCCATTTAAATTGGAAATTTCATAACCCCTCTAGGTTTAATTATTTATTCATACGGGGAATCCACAAACCCTAAGGTTCAGAAAAATAAATTTGTGGTGCACTAACCTTTTATGAAAATGCATTAGTATAGGAGGTTAAGTCAAACTATGGGACAATCCTCTATTCAACAACAATTTCATATTTTGGGTTGAGGAAACATAATTTCTAAAGCCATATATTAAGGCAAAATCTTCAAATTGGGGAAAACTATGAACCCTTAGTTTATTCACCATGACCATGAACCTCACTAGTTAAAAACCACTTATAACGCATATACAATGCATAATAATTCTTGGGAAAATAATTTAAGAATCAATCATGTTAAAATCCTTAACCCATATCAAAACCCATGTTCAAATCCACATAAACAACCCTATAATTTTATAAAGTATAACACATTTGATGGTAGAGTCACATGCCTTTAATGTTAAAAGTTATGGAGATAATTCAACCCTTAAAGCTTTGGATAGCCAAGTATGAGAAATCCTAGCTTGTTTTTGCCTTAGGGATTTGGGAGAATTCGAGAGAATATTTTTTATTTGTTATGGATGAGATTGAGGTACAAATTATATTTTAAAGTGGTGGTTTATGTTTAGGGAGGAGGAAAATGTCATAAATTCCCTTAGTAAATAAATTAAAAATTATCTCTCAGTCACTGTTGGTGACATTATGACTTGTAGGGTCAACCTATGACTCATGACCTCTATTTATTGGTTGTAACGTACCCATAGGAACCTATACTAGTCTTGTTATGACTGAGTCATATGACTCATCATGTGACCCTATGACTCACAGGGTCTTAGTCATAGTCAAGACAAAATCCTTTAGGTAACACAGTGGTTACCTTATTATTGGTACCTTATGAATCGTATAGAGTCCTTATAACTCATTGGGTCTAGTCATGTGATAAGTCTTACTATCATTTTTAAGCCTAAATTATCATGCCATTTCATTGATTTATTGTTACTTTCTACTTAATGCTCATTTGTGTAGGTAAAAATTGTAATGAGATGATGAGCTAGGAAACTTTATAAATATGAGATAAGGAGATGGTGAAAGAGATGATATGTGAGAAAAAAGAATAAAAGCAAAAATTGTAGGCCCAGGAGTCGACCCTCAGTTACCGTGATCGTGAATGAAGGGTTACGATCGTGGTCATCAATAAGTAAGCCAAAGGCCGGTCGTGGTATAACTATTCCGATAGTGGTACTGAGATCTCATTCAAGGGATGGCGATCATGGTAGAGAAAAAAAGTTTGAAGGATAATTTTGTAATATTTTGAAAATATGGAATTGGGGCTTAAATAGGGGTTTTTAGCTCATTTTCTCCCTATTTTTATCTTACACATTATCCTATCGTTAGTTTAGGGTTTATCACTTAGAGCTTGGAGATTGAATTTATACTAATTTGAGGCAAAAATTAATTAGAGAAACTCCAAAGTGAAGAATTGGCAAATCCCATTAAGGATTCATTGGAATTTTAAAGTATGGTTTGCATTCTCTTTATTTTTAATGAATAAAATTGATGGAGATTCTGGTATATTTTTTTTATTATCTTTTTGAGTTGCTAGTTCTTCCTCTTGAGATTATGTTAGAATAGGGTGCTATTGTGTATTGATTGTGATGTATTTGTGTAGATTTTGTTTAGTGATAAAGGTTTCTACCATTGCTTGAGTAAATTAGTGGGGATTTATGGATGAACGCCACAAATAACAAAATGAGTTTGATGGATGAAAATCCCAAGCTCTTGAAAGCTCAAACCATCCTTGAAAGAGGGGTTTGGGTGGACTTTAGGAACCCTCATCATCCTTGAAAGAGGGATGTGGAAACCAAGGCAATAGTAGATAATTATTAGGTTTAGTTTCCAAATTTTCACTACCTTTGACATAAGGGTGATTATGAGGTTGACTATCCTTTGGGTACTATCCTAGAAATAGGGGTACCTATTTGAGGTATTGGGTGGCTTTAATTGACAGACTCATTAGGTACTTGAAATAGTCAATGAGTGATATCTTTGAGACTTTGTTGACAAACTAGCCCCAAGGACTCTCAACCTAGCCTACCACATCATCAACGATTGGATTTTGCACCGAATTATCACCTACTCATGCATAAATTTCCCCTAAGATAGTGTACTCCTAAGATTCATGCCTATTTAATTAAAATTTAATTATTCTTATTCTCGAATTAGTACCTTAGAAGCCTAACAATTAATTTTCATATTTGAAAATGTTTAAAACCCACAAATCTTTGTATCTTAAGTTTGAATTTAGTAAGTAATTTCATTTCAAACTTACCCATTCACCAATCACAGTGTTCCTCGTGGATTCAACCTTGACTCTTGTTGGGTTATTATGTTGACAACGACCGTTTTTCACTTAAATAAACATGTTAGTTGAGCGTTATAAAAAATGGTGTCATTGTCGAGGAACAATTTGGCATATTGAATAAGTGTGGAATTTTAGCCTACTTGCTTAAATTCAAACTTGTAAATATTTGTTTGTGATTTTCTTTTATTTCTTCTGTTAGGTAGATTTTTATTTTAGTTTACTTATCATTATGGTATCTTGGAATAAACGTGATTTCGATGGTTGGAAATCTTATCCTGATGATCCATGTCCATATTGTGATGGACCCCACTTTTGGCAAGATTGTAGATATGCTCTCCAGAGAGAGATGCATGCACCATCTCGATCCTACTGGGATTATGATTGTTCTTTATATAGTGGTCAAGATGGAAATTTAAGTGATTGCCCAAATGTCCCTACCCCTATTATGCTAAGTTGATTGCTTTTTCTTCTTATGATTTTGATAGGTCTTTTGATGAAGCAAAAGAAGATCAAAGCATATGAAATAATGGTATTGAAGTGATGTTTCAACTTTTCTTGGATCGTGTATAAACAATGAGGGATAACATACAAATCATGTATCAAAACATGAGGGCATATAAAGAGCAAATCAAAAGGATAGAGAAAGTGAGTATGAAGGCAAATTTTTCAAATACCATGGGTATGCCCACTCTTCCAAATAATCTCAATGTTGATGAATCCTCGGTGATTTCCCAACCAACAAAACTAAACATGAGAGACGATGCCAAGATTGAGAAAATGGTACTAGAGTTGAAAGAAAAAACCAAGTAAATCCTTTGTGAAGGCTCTAGTCCATTTTGGGGAGAGAATGTAAAATCGGATGCAACTCTAAAATTAGGGAGAAGACCTCACTCAAACCACTTTTCAACATTATGCTTGGTGGATATGAGGAAACCGAATCATTTAAGCAAATGATGAATTTTGGAAATGAGGAGGAAAATCCTTATATTTTAGAGTTTGTCTTCCAAAAGGGAAAAATGAAGCCCCTTACCTAAAGGCCAATAAATGCAAATTCGGTGTTTAACAAGTGAACTTTTTATGCACTCACCAATACACAATGAGCCTATAAGAAAGTTTGATGTGAATTTTGGTAAAAGTTTTAAATCTTCAAAGTGATGAGATAGAAAATATTTCATTGTGTCCTCACCTTTGACCAAAATTCCTCAAAGATGTATTGATCTAAAGTTTGGCTGCCGTTTCAAGTCTTCCAAATGGAGACACAAATTTTATAGGCACGTGCCGCTACTTTAACTAAAGTGTTTCTTGGGAGGCATCCCAAGGAATTTTTTATGATGTTTTCTTATGTATTTAATTCATTTTTAGCATGTTTTAGGGTGTTTGTAGGTGATAGAACAAGTTGGAATGTGTGCCTCAAGAATGAATCCCCAGATAAGTATATTGAACTATATTTCATTGCTTTTCTCTCTTTAGTAAGTTTACAAGGTATAATCTTTAAAAAACAAATGATGATCACATTCCATGGTTTTTTTTGGTTTGAATTTAATTCATTTAAGCTTATTTGGTAGAATGTGGTTATTGGGATGAAGATTTTTGAATGTGTCCCTTGTAACAAATGCTAAATTGCAAAATTCTTGCATTCATAAACTAGCGCACACCATGCGTTTGATAAAACACTCACTTGAGTTTTTTTTGCTTAATTAAATGGTGGGTGATTTAATTGGGTTAGTATGATTACAATTTTTATGTTTGGTGATTAATTGGTGCATTAGGCCTGTTCAGATGTGTTGTTATTTTACCTATTCAAGATCTTATTTTACATGCACACCATATGTTTGTTAAAATATCAATAAGAAATAAATGTATTATATGCATGTAAAGGTTAATGTAAACTTTCTTGGGCCATTATGTAATAATTTTTGGAGTGTAGTTTTTAGTCCAATTGGTCTTAAGAGTGGTATAACTGATGGTTTTTGGTTGAAATTGTGGATGAATGTTGTTTCCATGGTGTGATCGATTAGTTAGATTATGATAGAATCTCCGGGTGAAGTCTAAGTATTCTGAGGGACATGCTTGCTTTCCTTACCCTATGATATATTGGGTGATATCATTCTTAAGGGTAATGGGTTGTTTGTGTTACCATTGGTGCTATGAGTGTTTTATGAACTAAATAGATGATATGTGAAGTTATGAGGAAAAAATATCATGAAGTGTAATGATAATGTTTCCTTGTATTCACCCAAGTTTTTCTTTAATTGTTTAGGAAGAAGCAAAAGCTCAAAAATTCTTTCAAAATGTCATTGGCAAGAAATGAAATGATAGTTTTCTTTTTGAAAAATAATACATAGAACAAGGATATTTTTGAGCTTCCTATTGAGTGAGACAATTAAATTCAATTTTTGTCTCTCTTTACAAGGATGAGTCATAACTAACAGTAACTTATTAAGATCAAATTGGTTGGGAGATTAACTTTTTTCTCTCTGAGTACAGTGTCGTGTGTGGTGAGATTTTTGTATAATTCTTGTTCATATGTATAGACTAGAACTTTCCCCGAGTGTGTTCAAAGTGAAATCCTAGACAAGCTTGGTTTAGAGAATAACCCAAGTCTATTTTTGATCCATCACATAGCCAAATTCCCACTTTAACATTTTTCCCTAGTTAACCCCTTTGAGCCTTTTTACCCATTTTTCTTTCTTTCTTCTTTTTGGTAATTAACCTTTTTTGATGCATTGCATGATTCTAAGAAATGAAATATAGGAGAAAGCATATATTTAGAAGGGTTTGTGTAGTTGAGAAAATAATATAAAGGTGGTTCAAACTCCAAGTATGGGGGGGTGAATGTGAAATGCTACGATGAGCCAAGAAAGGTGTATGTAACGTTGTCAAATCATGTGCTTAAGAGACAAGATACATACTTAATGGTACAGTTGTATAGCCTATCCCATATAATGTAAAGAGAAATATGGCAAATAAGGGGGCTAAGAAGAACTTAAAGTTAGAAAGTCTCTTGAAAAAGCCAAAGAAATGAAGAAAGAAAATAGTGGCTTTGAATTGTGTTGTAATGTGAATAAAAAAATGTAGGGAAATATATGAAATGATTTGAGAGAGAATAAGGGGGATAGTTTGAAAATTTTAGGGTGCAAGTGGTTGAGGAATTGCATTGAAGGAGGTATTTTAGTCACTTGAACCATATATATTCTTTCCCACACTTTAAACCTTCATCTTGACCCACAAGAACTTTGTGCTTCCAAACTTGGTAAGTCTACATTAGTGGTAAAAAATCACAAATAGCAAGCCTATAACTCTACTCATTGTATTTGAATTTCTTTGCGAGAGCGAGTGTGAATACTTTCATTATTTGATCTCCTTTAGAAATTTCAATATATTTTGTGTGTGTGGATCTAACTTTTACTTGTGAGCGGCATTGCTAATTTGGGATAGAACGTGAAGTCTTACTCTCGATTTGGGTGAATGGGTGAAGTAAGTTGCATTGTGTAGATTGAGAAATTTTTTGAAGATTTTGTGTTTCCTCATAAGATTCTTTGTTGATTCGGAAGATTAATTTGATACAGACTTGCATCCTTGCTTCATACATATGTTCTTATTGTAAAATCTTGGTTTACTTGTTCCCATGACATGTTTGATAAGTCTTTGTAAAGATTTGTTAGCTTATTCCCTTAGTATATTTTTCATTTGGGTGGACTTGAGTTAAATACCCTATCTTTTTGAATTGTTCTTCGTTGCTTGAGGACAAGCAATTGTATAAGTTTGGGGGTGCTAATAGGTCACTAATTTGACAACTTACTAGTATTTTTAAAGCCTAAATTATCATGCTTATTCATAAATTTGTTGTTACTTTCTTACTTAAAGATCATTTGTGTAGGTAAAAATTTCTATGAGATGATAAGCAAGGAAACTTGATAAATATGAGCTAAACAGAAGTTGAAAGAGATGAAATGTGAGCAAAAACAACAAAAGCTGAAATTGTAGGCCCAGGAGTTGACCTTCAATTACCGCAATTGCAGACTGAGGGTTGCAATCGTCATAAGTCAATATGTTAACCAAAGGGCAATCAGGATATCATTACCGCGATAGCAGTATCGCGATTACAGTCAAGGGATGGCAATCACGGTAGAGCAGAAAAGATTGAAGGGCATTTTCATAATTTGGGAAAATGTGGAATTGGGGCTTAAATATGTGTTTTTAGCTGATTATTCATCCAATATTTATCTTACATATTATCCTATCCTTAGTTAACAGTTTATCACTTGGAGCATTAATTTATACCAATTTGAGGGAAGAATTAAATAGAGACACTCCAAAGTGAAAAATTGGCAACTACCATTGAGGATTCATTGGAATTTGAAAGTGTCGTTTGCATTCCCTTTCTTTTTCATGAATCAAATTGATTGAGATTCTGGTATATTTTTGTTTATTATCTTTATGAGTTTCTAGCTCTTCTTCTTGAGATTTTGTTAGAATAAGATGCAATTGTGTGTGGGTTATGATGTATTTGTGTAGATTCTACTTTCGTGATAAGGGGTTCTACTATTGCTTGAGTAAATTGGTTATGATTTGTGGGTGAAATCTCTAAATACCCAAATGGTTTGATGGATCAAAATCCCAATTTCTTGAAAGCTCAAACCATCCTTGAAAGAGGGTTTTGGGTGAACTTTAAAACCCTCAACATCCTTCAAAGAGAGATGTGGGTATCAAGGCAATAGTAGACATTTATTGGGTGTAGTTTTCTAATTTTCACTATCTTAGACATAAGGGTAATTATGAGGTTGACTATCCCTTGGGTGCCATCCTAGAAATAGGGGTGCCTAATTTAGGTATTGGGTAGCTTTAATGGACACACTCGTTAGGTACTCTAAAGAGTCAACGAGTAATATCTTTGAGTCTTTATTGACAAACTAGCCCCATGTACTCTCAACCTAACCTACCACATCATCAACGATTAGATTTTGCACCGAATTATCATGTACTCATGCATAACATGCCCCTAGGATAGCGTAATGCCAAGTCCATACATATTTTATTATACTTTAATTTTTCTTAGTCTTGAATTAGTCCCTTAGAAGCCCAACAATTACTTTCACATTTGAAAACATTTAAAACGCCCAAATCTTTGTATCCTAAGTTTGAATTTAGTAAGTACTTTCATTTCAAACTTACCCATTCGCCACTAATATTTTTCCTCATGTATTCGACTTCAACTCTTGTTGGGTTATTTTATTGACAACAATTGCCTTCCACCTAAATTGATGTGTAAGTTGACAATTATCATCGTGAACAAGGAAGAAGCATTTGGGCATCACATTGATTTGGCTACAAAAGTGACTATATGACTCGTATAGAGTCTTGATGACTCGTGATATCAGGCTATCACCAAGGTAGTAACTTGGACAAAACTCACTTGACACCCTACAATTGTGTCATTTGACCAATCAAGACACCTCCCAACTCGTATGGTGTGTCATAGGTTGGACAGTGAGTTCAAAACTCAAAATTTTCAAGGGTCAAAAATCTAAGATGTCACAAAATCTTATCTTAAATTGAAGGAAGAATGCATAATCGATCTATACCCAAGGTCCTAAAATAACCCCATGATATAATTCTTGAGATATTCCTACTATATCTTGTTTTGATGATTATCAGCTGACAATAATGGGGCAAGTCCCTAGGTCTTCATGAAAACATACAAAAGTAACTGTCCTGCACAGTTTTGTCTATTAGTGTAACAAACTGCGCAAGAGAGATGTGTACCAGTTAGGACATCTGACCCAATCTAAATTTTACCCTAATAATTATCCAGCTATAAATAGTACATAATTCTCCTCAATTCAATAGTTTTTTCAATTTATATATTCAAATAAAAATGGATGAAAACTCAAATATTGCTCAATATCCAAGCTTTGGTGTGTTGAAAAAGTGTTTGTTCTGGAGTTAAGCCTCGGTCTGTAATTGAATTACTCATCTTATAAGATTAATGCTTTTATTGTTCTTGTTGAGTTCTTAGGTAGAGTTACTTAAGTTGATATTCGTTAGAGTTATTCAATATTGAGGTGAGATATTAACAGAGTTGTCATGGAGGGTTTGTAACAGAGTTGTTACAAACTAGTGGAGCTTAGAGTTAATTTCAAATGGTGTTTGTAATCATTAGTTTGATTATAGAGGATTTTTGAGTTCTTGTGAGAGAAAGCCATGGTTTTTCCCTCTTGAGCAAGGAGGTTTCCACATTAAATCTTCATGTTTTTAATGTCCTGCAATATGTAGTTTCCTTACTGCTTTACTATTTTATTGTGTGTGTCTGACTTTAAGGGACCCGATCCCTTGTAAGTATAGTGCACCCCTCACGTTTCATCAATTGGTATCATAGCAAGGTCACTCTAAAAGGTTCATACCTAGAATGATCTATTGATCATGGTTCCTACACCTAATTTGGAAGAAGGAAAATATACCACTAGACCACCCCTCTTTAATGGGAAGTGCTATGGGTGGTGGAAAACTAGGAAGTATAATGTAATGGCTGAGGATAGTAAGCTAATAGAAGAAATACTTAATGGTCCTTATGTTCCTGTTAGAGAGGTTAAATAAGGATACATAACAAGGATGGTTGTCAAAACTAAGAGAGAGTTGTATGATAAGAATTGAAAGAAAGTTGAGAATAATTACAAGAAAAAGAAACTTCTTGTCTATGGAATTGAACCTGATGAATATAACAGGATTTCTATTTGTAAAATGCTTAGGAAATCAGGGATACTTGAGGATTTCTCATAAAGGAACCACACATGTGAAGGATTCAAAAGTTAATACGCTGACTACTGAGTATGAAACCCTCACCATGAAAGAAAGATAAACAATCCAAGAGAATCATACTAAATTCACTTTAATCACCAATGAGTTGCATTGCTTAGGATAAGTTATGTATCTATATAAACAGGTGTGAAAAATTCTAGGTGTTTTTCCTAAATCGTGGAAAAGAAAAGTGGATGCTATTACTGAGGTAAGAAACCTGAAGATTCTCACTATGGATGAACTTATTGGTAATATGAATACTCATGAACTCAATAAGTATCAAGGGCAAAACAAGAAGGAAGAAAGAAGAGAAAAATATCTAGCATTAAAGACTTCAAAGTTTGATTCAAGCAAGGAGGACAGTGATATTGCTTATTTGGCAAAAAGAATTTTTAGAGACATGAAGAAAAGTGGACAGTTTCAAAGGGAGGCATTGTTGAAGTTTGTCACAAATATTAAAGTTCTGAGAATTTCATTAAGGACTATCCAATGCACAAAATGGATTAACAAAAATATCTCAAAACTGGAGGTAACAAAGAAAAAAATAGAGACCAGGTCCCTGTTAAATCAAGAAGATAGGTTGCAGCTGATTATGCAGTAAAGTAGGCCCTAGCATTTTGGGTTGATTCCTCTAGTGAATCTATTGAAGCTAAGAAGTCATAAGATATGTCTATGCTAGCTGTGGAAGATAGTGAAGTCATCTATTATTCATTATTTATATTTATGGTAAACACAGAAAGATGAAGAAGAAAATAAGGTAGGAGAAAGGGAATATAGTCCGAACTGGTTCATGGAAAGTGGATGTTCAAAGTATATGACTAAGAGGACTGACTAATTTCTTTCTCTCAAGACACTTCAAGGTGGAGGTGTCTCTTTTGGAAATGGTAAAAAGGGCTATATTCATGGTGTGGGAAAGATTGGTGGAAAGATTAGAAAATCATCTGATCAATCAATAAAAGATGTGTATTAGGTTAATGGCCTCATGTATAGTCTTCTAAGTGTTTCTCAAATCTATGACAAAGGTAAGGAAGTCAAATTCTCATATGATAGATGTACTGTGTCAATATTCAAGTTCAAGAGAGTTATTCTTAAAGCCAAGAGGATCAAAAATATATATGTTTCTTATTTAGAGTCTGTGGTTAATGGGGATTAAATTGTTCAAGTTTTCATAGTGAAGATACTGATTTATGGTACAGGAGGTTGGCACATGTAAGTTCTTATTTGCTGAACAAGTTAATTTCAAAGGACCTGGTTTGTGGCATGCCAAAGCTGAAATTTCCTTACAACAACATTTGTAATGCTTGTATTAAGGGAAAACAAACCAGTTCTTACTTTAAGCTGAAGAAGCATGTGAATACTTCTAGACCCCCTGAGATGTTGCACATAGATCTATATGGACCTATTAAATTCTAAAGTAGAGGAGCAAATAAGTATGTGTTTGTAATTGTGGATGACTACACCAGTTTCACTTGGAAAATATTCTTGTAAACCAAGGATCAACCTATGAGGTTTTGATTACTTTTTCCAAGTAAATTCAAATGAAGATGAATTGTAAGATTGCTAACTTAAGATCTTATCATGGAACTTAAATTGAGAACTCCCTAGTTGCAGGATTCTGTGTTGAAAATGGAATCAGTCATAACTTTTTTACCCTAAGGACTCATCAGTAAAATGGAGTTGTTGAATGAAATAACAGAAAACTACTAGAGATTGCCAGAACCATGCTGATTCACAGTGGTCTTCCAAAGAACTTTTGGGCTGAAGCTTTAAATACTGCTCTCTATGTGATAAATAGGTCTTTATTAGATCACTCCAAAATAAGACCCCATATTAGCTTGTGTTTAATTAAAAGCCTAAGTTTGACTACTTTAGACCTTTTGGGTGCAAATGCTTTGTTCTAATTAATGGGAAAAATGATCTAGGAAAGTTGAATCCAAAAGTTATGAAGCAGTATTTATTGTCTATTCCTTAACAAGCAAAGCATACAGAGTTTTCATCAAAAGAACTTTGTGTGTTGAAGAAAGTGTGCATGTGGACTTTGATGAGTCAGGAAAGCTAATGAATCTAGGTGATGGTAATGATTAAAAAATTGAAGAACTCATTCATGTTCAAAGGGATGATATTATTGAAGATGATTGTGAAGGACTAAATGATGCAGATAAGAATGATAAAGTTGATGGTGATCTAGGATCTCAGTTACAGACCTTGAGAATCTGACTACACCTTTTGAATTTGGAGTCCAAACAATAGCTCAAGCTAGAAATTTCATGGCATTCTCAACATTTTTTTTTCAAATTAAGCCCAAAAATGTGAAAAAAATTTCAAAAGATTTTGACTAGTTCAATGCAATGAAAGAGGAGTTTCAGCAATATGAAAGAAGTAAAGTATGGAACATGGTCCCTAGACTTGTCGACAGAACAGTTATTGGGACCAAACGGGTGTAGAGAAACAAGCAGGATGAGCATAGATTTATCAACAAAAATAAAAGAAAGGTTGGTTGTTCAAGGTTATAACCAGGAAGAAGGAATTGACTATGATAAGACATTTTCCCCTGAAGCAAGGATAGAGTCTATCAAATTCCTATTGCTTTTACTATATATATGGGGTCTAAACTCTTCCATATGGATTTCAAAAGTGTTTTTCTAAATTGAAATTTAAAGGAAGAAGTCTATGTCAAGAAAGTTTGGAAGATGCAGATTTTCCTCATCATATACTTAAATTGGACAAAGCTCTCTATGGTCTAAAGCAAGCACCAAGGGTTTGGTATGAGAGACTTTCAAAGTTTCCTCTGGAAAATAGCTTTAAAAAGTGGATATATTGACAATACTCTCTTTCTGAAGTCTAGAGATAGTAGATAACTAATTGTTCAAATATATGTTGATGACACAATATCTGGAGCTACTTCTGAATCACTATATGATGAGTTTTCAAAGCTAACGAGGAGTGAATTAAAAATGGGCATGATGGGTGAGTTGAGTTTCTTCCTAGGCTTTCAGATCAAGAAAACTTCTCAAGGGATAATGATCTATCAAGAGAAGTACATCAAGGAACTATTGAGGAAATACAACATAGGAGATACCAAGCAAATTAAAACTCCAATTAGAACCAGTTCCAAGATGGATAGTGATGAATTTGGTCCCTTAGTTAATAAGACCATGTATAGAGGCATTATTATATCCTTAGTATATCTCACTACAAGCAGGACAAATATTGTGTTTAGTGTTGGCCTATACTAAGGATTCTCATTTAAAAAGCTGCAAAAAAAATTCTCAGGTATTTGAAAGGTAAATGGGACCTAGTACTGTACTATCCATCTGGAGATAGTTTTTATCTGGTAGGATATGTTGATTCTAATTATACCGGATATTTGGTGGATAAAAAAAGAACCTCAAGAATGGCTCATTTTCTAGGTTCTTCCTTAATCTCCTGGGGTTATAAGAAGCAGAACTTAATAGCTTTATCTACTACTGAAGTTGAGTATGTGGTTACAGTTTCTTATTGTGCTTAATTGTTATGGATCAAATAGTAGTTGAAGGATTTTGGGATTATTTCAGACATTATCCCTCTAATGTGTGACAACACAAGTTCCCTTAACATGGATAAGAATCTAGTTAAACATAATAAGACCAAGAATATCGATGTGAGATATTATTTTCTAGGAGACAATGTTAAGAAGAGAGTTATTTGCATAAATTTTTAAAAGACTAAAGATTAGATAACAAACATCTTTACTAAGGCTCTTCACAAATAATAATTTGTAAATAACGGGTTGAGGCTGGGGTTGATCAAAATAACCTGACATACTAGATGAATTAGTTTTTCTCCCTAAAAAAGGCTATGATCTGGGACAGGTATCCCTAATAAAGTATGTACTTGTTGGTCGAAATCAGTATCATACCTTTGTACATATACAAGCATGGGAATAACTTTTGAGGAGGACAAATATGACATGCACAAATTTAATTATTCACTCAAGAAAGAAAGGGACCTGGTTCTATCGCTTAAGTTAGTAACATGAATGTACTTTATTTTCATTCTATCTGAAAAAGCCACATCTTCTCTCTCTATGTCATAAATTTGTCTTATTCTCAAGAGAAAGATGAGTCACCCAAAAATTAAAATCTATCTAATCTCACTCTTTCAAAAGATCTTCCTTGTGCGTATATGTTGCCCTACTGCCTTTTAAAGATCTGTGGTCTTTTTCTTTCAAAGGAGCACGTAATCTAAAAGAGTCATGTCCTCAGAATTTAGTGTAGATATAGACCAATTGTTAAACCTTCTCCAGAACTACAATCCTTCTTCATCCTTCACATCCCAGTTAGAAAAACACATAACTAAACTAGTCTTCACAACCCCCTTCCTAGATGAACCTCAAGAGAATGAAATACCTAAGAAAATGGTTGATTTTCTTCCTGAAGTCTCATTGACTAACAATCTCCTATTATTTAAAAAGACAACCAAGTTAAGTTATCTTATTTTTTCAAAGCCAGACTCCTTCTTCACTCAACTCGTTAATAATGATTTTTCCCCCAAAAAGAAAATCTGTCTGATAGTGCAATGACAAGTAGTGATTGGATTAATGAAAATCTAATTTTGCTACAAAAAATCTAAAAAGAAGTCTATTTTTTTCCTAAGACACAAGATGTATGTATGAAAGAAAGAAGTTTTGGCCTAAAATCTAGGAGTCCTATTATGAGGAAATAGCCTTTAGAGGGACTTGGTCCCAATAAGAAGAAAATAACTTAAAGGGAATCTATCTTTGCTTCTGCTAGAAAGAAATGGGGGGGGAGTAAGCTGGTGCCCAAGGAAGCTAGAAATAGGTTCTTGAGAAATCAAAAAGTACTGATTGGGAGGGTTTTTGACTCAAGTGTATTAACAAAACCAAGCATGATGGAATTATTTAATCTTGTTAAACATAAAAAATGGCTCCATCTTATGGAAGGACCCATTCCCATAGTATTTGATAAGGAAGTCAGGGAATTCTATTCCACATTGGATTTTTCTAAAGACTAACTGAAGATGACTACTATAGTTTAATGGAAGAACCTGAATCTTGATGCTATATTTCTTTAGAGAATTCAGGATATTCCTATCAATAGTGTGAGGACTATCTTAAATTAACATCCCTCAATAGAGTTTACGGCAAATACATCAAAGGTTATGTGACTGTAGTAAATAAAAAATCACTCAAAAGTGAGTATATTAGTCTTTAATTTTGGTAACAAAGTGGTTTTTCTTAGATCATAAAAGAGGAACATTGCTTCAGCTGCTGATTTGTATTTAATGGATTGTCTTAGCAATTTTGAGTTCATTAGTTTACCTTCTTTAATGATGGAGCATATATAAAAAGTTATTCGTGGAAAAATGTAAAACATGGCATACTTTATGGATACTAGTTGAACCGAGTGTTTGATCATTTTTGTATTATCTATGAAAATGGAATTCTTGGAACTGTGATACAATTGTTTGGTATAAGAACTTTAATAAAAACTGAGTATGTGGTAAAGAAATCAGGACCATCTCTCAAAAGGGGCTTAGCAAAGAAATACAGGAATTGAAGCTCAACAAAACTTCTAAGGATGTAAAGATTAGCAAATTGCAAATGACAATTCAACATCTTTCTAATAAGGATCCTATTGTATCTGAAGAGCTTAAAAATGAGAATGCTGAGCTAAAAAGGAGATATTTAACTCTAATTGATGAGGTTCTTAGCTTGAATACAGAGATAAAGAAGCTAACTAGGAAATTCTTACACTATCATGCTACAGAAAATAATAGCATGGCTCTACTTCTCCAAAACCTCTTCCCAAATCCTTCACTTGCTTAAATTTTCTTAATTCTTGTGGCATTTTCTATTGTATATTTAAATCTTACACTGAAATTATATTTAACTTCTACATATGAATGAATCATTGTTTGTGTGATTCATTTGTCTCTTCTTTACTTTAAAGGTTGTTCTTTATGTTAGTGTTTCTTCAGTGGCCATGAGTTAACTAATGTGTGCTTATTTTACTCTTAGTTTACTGTTATCATATTTCAATGTTGCCAAAAGGGGGAATACTACTAAATTTATATAGTAGGGACTATGTACCAATTGTAGGTATTGAACTGTAGATGTAGGCATATGTTTTAAATGCTAGTGAAGGATGATGGCATATTTAAATGTGGAATAATATTAGTGAAGCATATTTGTGAATTGTGATAGAAGGAAGAGTGGTGCATAGTAATGGGGGGAACATTAATTGACAATAACAGTGATCACTCTGACTGAATTAGTTGAATAAATTTTAACACTCAAAAATTCATGGTCGATTTGTCATCATCAAAAGGTGAAAATTTACTATATCTTTTTTTATCATGATCAACTAACAATAAGGAACCAGGTCCCTTAGTCTTCATGAAAATATATAACTATTATCGTGTTGCGCAATTTTGTTAGTTAGTGTAACAAATTGTACATTTAAGTTGCGTACCAATAAGGACACCTGTCCCAATAAAATTTTTACCCCTATCATTATCCAGCTATATAGTAAAGAATGCTTCTCAATTTAATAGTTTTTGCAAGTTGTCTATTCAATGAGAAAATCGGCAAAAACTCAAATATTGCTCAAGATTCAAGCTTTTGTATGCTAAGAGACTGGTCTTTCTTGAGTTAAGTCTTGGTGTGTAATTAAATAACTCATCTTATAAGAGTAATGATATTCTTATGCTTGTAGAGTGATTAGTTAGAGTTATCTAAGTTGATATTGGTTAATCAGTATTGAAGTGATATCTTGACAGAGTTCTCAAGGAGAGTTTGTAATTGAGTTATTTCAAACTAGTGGAGCTTATAGTTGAGTTCCAATGGATTCTGTACTCATGAGTTTGATTATTGTGGATTATTGAGTGCTTGTGAGGGCAATATCTAGTTTTTCTCCCTTGAGAAAGGAGGTTTCCACGTTAAATCTTTGTATTCTTTAATTTCCAACAAAGTTTTATTTTCTTGCCGCTTTACTATTTTATTACTTGGTCTGACTTTAAGGGACCTGGTCCATTGTAAGTGTAGTGCACCCCTTACATTTCATCAATTCCACTTCTTAGGGTTTAAATATCTGGAGAATGGATGGGGAATGGTTAAAAAGGGCCTGAAATATGGTATTATACCCTTCTCAAGTGGTTAGGATTTGCATTTGTGATCTATTGAATTCTATTCGTGATACTCAGCTAAAGAACCAGAAGTCGTATTCATGACATAAACTATTTTATTAGAAATATTTGCCACACTAGCAAGAGTGTCGCATTCGTGTCTCTTACTAGTGGCTGCCGAATTGCTATCGCGATCCATGGACCAACTGAGACTTGAAAATTTCCAAGTCTCTACCAACCCTTAGGGATTCATCCAAAATCACGTATACACAAACGGACTATGCTACACCATCAATGGACCATCTGAGACTTAATGATGGAGTAAAAATTTCCATCAGAGGTCATTTCAATGAAAAATAGGTCCCACACCCAACTTAACATTTTCTTAACTTCTGACCAATAGCTTGAAATAAGCTAGTTTCCTTGGGACCGAAACCAAAGGTCCACATGGCCTAAAATTAATATTTCAGAGCTATTAAAATAGTTAGAATTGGCATATGAGGTCGTTTAACTAGATTTTTTGCCCAATAGTCAATTTAAACTAGCGTAGACTTCAAAAAAGAGAATTAGCTCTAAGAACTAAATGAACTACCCAGTAATAAAACTGTCAGTCTCAATAAGTGTTATATGACTTGGGGCAACTAGAGGAAAGCTCTAATGGCAAAAATAAATAGAAATATGGAAAATGAACTGAAGGGTCTTTACTATTTTTAGAATTTTGTTGAGGGTTTTACACTATTATGGGAAGTTTGGTAAAACTTTTGACTCAGGAGAGACCTTTATCCTTTGTGGTTCAGTTGTTGGCAAACTAGATGGATTGTCTTGATATTTCTATACTTGTGTGTGTTTTATTAGTTGTGGTGTCTAGTTCTTCCTTATTGGAGTAGATTTGGGCTTATTAAAGTGATGATGTTGGGTTGAGAGTTATTCAGGATAAGTTGTTGAGTGGTGAGGCTAAGGAAACATTATTTGATCTAGTTGGAATTTTGAGGATTAAAGGTCAAGTTTGTGTATCGAGAGTGGGTGATTGGATTAGATTGATTTTAGAGGAGGCTCATTGTTCCAGATATTCCATTCATCCGAGAGTGACTAAAATATATCGTAATTTAAGAAAACATCACAGGTGGGGTTATATAATGAAGGATGTAGTGGATTTTGTAGCATGTTGTATATGTTGCCAGTAGGTGAAGTTCGAGCATTTGAGACCTTGTGGTTTCCTTTTGAGGTTACCCATTCTTGAGTAGAAATGGTAACAAATCACTATGGAATTTATCATTGGGTTGCCACATACTTCTCTTGGTTTTGATAATGTTTAGGTCATCGCGGATCTATTTACCAAATTTCCTCACTTCATTCCTATTCAGGCTTCTTTTAGTGCTGAGAGGTTGGCCCGTATCTATATTTATGAGATAGTTTGTCTTTTTTGTGTTTTAGTGTCTATAATCTTGAATCGATATTCAGTGTTCACCTCTCACTTCTAGAAGACTTTTCATGATGAGTTAGTCTAAGACCCTGCAAAATTTCTATCTTAATTCAGTCCTTTAAGCTTGTAAAGGGGTCCTAAACTTAGAATATTCTAGCTAAGTAGTCAAACTTAGTGTCATTCTAGCCTTCGAAAGTTGCCAATCTTATTTCATGGCCTTTATGTGCATTATAGGTGGATATTTAGGTTGATTCATGATCAGGAATGTCCGTAGGTTTTTTCGGGCAAGTTTCAGATTTTTTGGACCATGTTTGAACCATGTTTCAGTGTCCAAAATAGTGGGTTGATGCAATCTCGACGCGTTGCATCGACCATCGCATCGATGGATTATTTTTCCCCAGCTTCAGTGCAAATTCCAGTGAACCGATGAAGACTCAACGCGGTGCGTTGGCTATCGCATTGATGCCAATGATATGGCGCGTCGGCCTGCCCATCGGTAACACAATTTTTCAGTCATTAAAAGACCGCATCCTTGGGGGTATTTGGATCTTTTTCCCATGTCTTTCAGCCCCCAAAACACGAAATTAAATCCTTTGGAGAGAAAATATACTCATTCATTCTCCAATTTTCTCAAGAACAAAACCCTAGGTGCTAAAGTTTCAAATCAAGAACTCAAGAACACACCATCAACTTTTCAGAATCCAGGCACTAAGGTATGTGAAGTGTTCATCAAAGGGTCTTCCACCCTTGGAGTCCAATAAACTATTTTTATAATTCAAGTATATGAATTCCATGTTGGGTTTTATAATATCCATGTTTCATGATCAATTTCATGTAGGATTAATTGATTTATATGTGTTACCATGTGAAATCCTTCAAATGGTTAATTTAATATTGAAATTGTGTGCTCGCATGTTGATTAGTACTGTGTGCATAATTTATGCCTTTTAAGTGATTGATAAATTAAGCATGTGAGTTGAATAGTAAAGTTATATCATGTTATCATGTGTTTAAGTTCATGACAAGAAAGTGTTTGTTAAAATGCCCCAGTGAATTAAGAATGATCAAATGCTTAGTTTACATGTTTAAAGATTTTGCCATGTCTCTTATTTTGTGCTATCGAATCCTGGGGGTACTTGTACCTGAAAATTTAGCTGTTTTATTTAAAGTCATGGCCAGTCATAGTACATTAATAGTTACATCACTATCAGTAGTACTCTCAGTCAGCTACAGAATTCAGGAAAACTCAGTAGACTCAATATTCTTCCATTCTAGTTCAGTACTCAGTCCAGAACTTAGTAAACTCAGTCAATTAATAGAATTTAGTAGTTTCAATCAATCCATGGAACTCAGTGTACCCAGTTCAATTCAGTTAAACAGGAATATCAGTAACAACTCAGTCCAGCCTAGTACAGACTAGAAATCAGTTCAGTGTCTATTCAGTTAGGAGTAGGATTCAGCATCGAGTTAACCCAGGGATGGGGGTATTCCTTCTAGTAGAGAGTTTGACCATTATTAGCAATCCCTACATTATTGAACTACGTAGCCAGCATAGTTTAACTTCCTTCCAGATATATTGAGGGTTGATATATCTCATTCGAGTTATCCTGCCAGTGAGGGTTGACGGAAGAGCTTCCTGTCAGAGAGGGTTAACTCACAGCTTGTCCTTACTCGTGGAATGGTATTGACACCCTTCCAACTGGGGTTATAGGTTGGAACCCAATTATTTTAAAGAGGGGAATGTTTTCAGTCTTAGTCTCAGAATAGAACTCAGTTCAGTTTTATAGATTTAGGACTTTCAGGTATAGTCACTCAGCTTAGTATGGAAATCAGTATAGTTCCACAAAATCAGGACTGTCATATGTAGTCTATCAGTTATCAAAAATACATCTTCAGTAAATGCAGACATTAGTAAATCAGTATTCAGATTCAGTACTCAGTATTACCACGATCTCAGTTATAGTATACGTATTCATACATGTGCTCTTATTCAGTCATACTCGTGTTATTCAGTTAGTTTTATTCATGAATATGAACCCATACATTTAATCCTACCTCACTGATCATACCAGTATATTCAAAGTACTGATGCATGCTTTTTGCGCTATGATGTCTTATATTATAGGTTCAGACGCATGTGGTCCAGATCACTCTAAGCAGTTCAGATTCTCATCTTTCAGAGTAGTGGTGAGTCCTCATAGTTCGAGGACATGCTTATTATTTATAGTACTTTAGTTTTATTTTAGTAAATGGAGTTAGTTGGGGGCTTGTCCCATCAACTCCACAGTTCAGATAGTTAGAGGTTTTTCAGACTAGAGTATTTTCAAATAGTTGTTCTGTTTTTCAGTACTTATATTCAGTTTTGATATTTTTATACCGCATTTAAATTTATTTGCAGATTTGAACCTTATGGCATATGTTTCCGCCTATTTCTATAATCATTACAGTATTTATTACATAGTTATTGCAGCAAGTACCGGTCATGGGTTATCTTGTGGTGCTTCGAGATTGTGAGCACCGTGTAGCATCCACGGTACAGACTCAGGGCATTACAGTTAGGTACCTGGGTTGATCTTTGTTCAACTTTTCACCCCCAAATTGATGTCCAATCAGAGTTGACTATTCAGGTTTTGGAGTATTCGCTCCGCATTTTTTTCATAGACTTTAGTGGTCAGTGAGAGCAGTATCTAGATTTGGTAGAGTTTGCATATAATAATATATATCATTTCAGTATTGAGATATCTTCTTTTGAGCCTTTTTATGGTAGACATTGTCACTCTCTTGTATGTTGGTTCAATATTTCAAAGATTAGACCTTGAGGTACGGAGATGCTTCATTAGTCTTTTGATAGTGTTTGAGTGATTCAAGATAGGCTTCAAGCGGCTCAGAGTAGACAAAAGTGTTATGTAGATAGCAGGCCTTATTCCTTGATATTTCTTGTTGGTGATCGTACTTATCTTTATGTTTCACCCATGAAGGGTGTGATGAGGTTTGGGAAGAGGAGGAAGCTTAACCCTAGGTATATTGGACCTTCTGAGATCCTTTGGACTGTTAAGGATGTGGCCTATGAGTTAGCATTTCTTCCAGGATTATTAGCTATTCATCTAGTTTTTCATATTTCTATGCTTCAGTGTTATATTCCAGATAAGTCTTATATCATTCATTGTGATACAATCCAATTAGATGTGAAGTTGTTTTCTTTTTAGGATCCAGTCACCATTCTAGATAGGGATGTTAGACGATTGCGATCTAGAATTATTCTTGAGGTTAAGGTCCAGTGGAGGTATCTTGGGAGGTCGAGTACGTAATGAGAAGTAGTTATCCCCAACTTTTCTCTAATTCAGGTATTTCCCCCACCTTTAATTCAAGGACGAACTATATTTTTAGTAGTGGATGATGTAATTATTTGATTTTTTTGTGATTTTGTGAAATATTCATTTTATATGATTTGGCCATTTTACCCCTCCCCATGTTGCTTAGTGGTATTTTTGGGATGTAGGGATGATTAGCATGGTTTCCAATGTATTTCAGCGTCATTTTTGAAAGATTGTGGTGTTTGGTGGTTTAAAAGGATTAATAGTTGACATTGGTCAACATCATTTGATCTCTGGTTCGGATGAAAAAATGGACAGTTCTAGTAGATTTGGAACATTGATTTTCGTTTGGTAAGATAATTGTTGTAGTTTTATGGCTTTTATATCTTATTTGGGCCCTTCGCTTGAAAAATTGAAAAATTGGATTTTGGGGGTCAATTTTTTGAAAACCATGTTTTTTTCAAAATTTTGATATACCATTGAGTTCAGAGCATCAAATTTAATAGGATAACATAGTTTATTTGCATACCAGGAATTCTGGATGACTCCGAAGGGGTTCGCGGAAAATTGAAATTCTCCATGTCTTTTGCTGGTGAACCACTCATCTGGTGCACTCGCTTTAGCGATGCTTTGGTCGCTTAGGAGACTTGGCCTGATAACAAAAATATTGTCTGAGGGACACCATACTCGCATAAGAGATGGCCCAGTCTCTTAAGTGATACCGGCATGACAGACGCTTGTCGCTTAAGAGATAGCCAGGATATGTATATGATGAGACAGGCTTTACATAAGCGATGTCTGGTTGCTTAAGAAATATCCGCCTAACCACCTCAATAGTCGCTTAGGCGATGCCTGGGTGGTTTATTTTCCTATTTTTGTAATTTTTACACTATTTTTGAGACTTATAGTATAGGGTTTGAGTTTTTGATATTTTTCTTCCATTTCTAAGCCTAGGTATGCTCCAAATCCCTGTTACAACTACTTTTCTTCAATTTTATCATTCAAATCTTCTTTAAACTAGGATTTAAAGGTGGAATTTAGGAATTTTGGCCTATAAGGCGCAAATTATCATTTCTTCGGTTCAAACCCCAATTTCACTCCATTTTCACTTGGGTGTTCTTCATGTTCTTTTAATCTTGGGAAGAATGGTTTTGGATAAAAATTTTGATGTTACCCTACTTTTCAAAAACTCATTACGAGTGTCTATTTTGACCCCGATTCAAAAGTTGGCAATATGGGTACTGTTGGGTTTCTTTTGTTGCCTAGATTCGTTATTCGTGTGTTTTAGATGATTTTTTATTCCTTGCATGAGGTGAAAGCGCGGTGATAAAGACTTATTTGTTCTGGTTTCGATATTTAAGGTAGGTCATGGCTTTACTTTCTTCAGACTGGGTTGGGTAGTTAATAATAATGTAAAAGCATATTATAGGCATGGGGATGTATCATGAAAAATATGTTAGGTGATTTATCTTCTCGTGCCGGGGGCTATGTGGATAATACTTGGTGGTTTTGGACTTTATTTGCAATGTGTGACCGTATGATGTCTTATATGATGTTGTAGCCTGGAATTTGATATATGTATGGTTGGTGTGCTTTTTTGGTAGAAAAATCCTAGGTTTGGGATGATGTGGTATCAATGGAATTTTCTTGCATGTTTCACTTGTCAAAAAATTAGGGTAGCCTCACACAACTATTGTTAGGTGAGATGACATGACCCAAACAAGGACCTAGTCGTGTCGGGTACCTCAAGCCCAACTGGGATCGGAGACCGCCCCCATTACCCAACCATAACTGCCCTACACCCTAGTTGGATGAATCCCGAATACATATAACATATCAAAATTTAAAAATCATCCATAAAATACAGTCCAACGGTGTCAGCCCAAATACCAATACCAATGCCAAGGCTGACACCAATAATGACATCGCCAATACCAACCCATAGTAGTCACATAAAGACCATATCCAAAAGTAAAACAATATCCAATCGGGACATACCCTCGATCATCGCCAAAACCAATGTCTATGATATGACAATAGTATGTAGAGAAATTCATATCATGAAATGGAGAGTTTCAGATTATAAACGCTCTCCACTTCAGTCCAACACAAGTTATCCCTGAATCCAATCAATAAGAAGGAAGAGTAGTATGGCCAGTTCCTACATCGCGAAGGGATACAATGCCCAAAGACGGGTTAGCAGGTGAATGCTATTATGCACTCAGGATAAGGATAAAATAATGTCAATATTTGACATTAAGTAAATAACCATATGCAAGCACAACTATACATATACATCTATAATCCATGCTGGGAAAGGGAACCGAGTTTATCATGCATTTAAAACTTTAACCTGGGTATGTTTAGCTTGACCATCCTAGAACTACCCACGGTCTATATTGATCCAACGTTAACCCCTGAATGGGTCCCATTGTGTGTAGCCGCACGAACCTGAGATATCTTAGGGGAAGGGGATTCTCGTGTACCCCTCACCCTCTATTATACATTTTTACAAGTATAACTTAGGGGATTCCTATGTACCCCGCAAGTATATGGTCTCCATGACCAATCCTTATGTCGGAAAACCTGAGTTTCCAGTGTCTGCCCATTTGATTTACGCCTTCATGGTTAGCTATCACAACCCGCCATTATTTCCAATTTAAACCATTAGCACAGAACCGAACCACCAATTCTATATATTATTAATGAAGGCTATAAAAAGTGGTATCATCATACCGACTATAGGTGCAAGCAATATCCTTACCCAATCACTTAGGGATTCCCATGTACCCCATAGATTCCATTATTATATTGGCTTGGGGGATTCCCATTTAGCCATTAAAACAATTTAACCAATTTAGGTTCCATTACCATATTATACCATGACAAGTTTTCAATGAAATCCCAACGATGTAATAAAAGCATTTTCATAGGTATTTTAACAAACATGTTAAGGGCATATAGTTTTCAAAGCCAAAACCAAGAACCAATTTACCATTCCCATGCAACCAGATGTTCAAACCACTATTATAATATGAAAACCATAAATAAAATCATAGGAAAACATAGATTCATCATCAATAACCAAAACCCCAACATATAATTTAAAATCCAAAATCATATAACCATTCTGCCATGAAAAAACATTCATAAAACATGCCTTTGGTGGAACTAAAAAAGAGGGAGGAGTAACATGCCTTAGATAATGAAGAAGAAAGAGAGAAACCACCCCTTAGAGCCTTAATTGACCACCTTAAAGGAAACTACAGCCTTTGTTAACCAAAGAGATTGAGAGAGATTTGAGAGTGTTTCTAGTTTTTTTTATTTGGAATAGTAGGGTAAATGATGTCCCAAAAGTGTCTTAAGTCGTGGCGTCATAAGAGGTTAAGAGGGAAAAACTCCAAAATACCACCAACTTAAAATGTATAAATTCACGTAGGAGTGTACGACTACCCTACCCAAACCATACCTTAACATACGAGTGGTACCCACCACTCGTTCCCTAGGCAGCCACTTGGTCTCCAACACTGACCAACATGCAACCCCAAAGGAAAACTCATACCCAAGCTTACGACAAGTACCCTAGAATCGTACCTTAGACAGAATAGAATCATCTAGGCTAGACATAGGACACTATACGATTGGCACTATACTTCTAGTACCCTAATATAAGACTAGTATGATGTCCATTTGTAACATGGAAAGAAACCAACCAAACCTCACTAATTAACATACAACCAATACCCCCTAAGATATACCTCATCATATGAAAAGTAAGCATAAGTTTTATGATGTCCAGAGAGCTAACAATCGAGATATTTTCTAAGGGTCAAAACCCAAGGTGTTTCAATTCTCCCCCACTTTGATCATTCATCCTCGAATGATGGATAAGCCAGTATAAGCACGACTTAATTCCAAACAACCACCATTTCGACCATTAACTAAGTTAGAAAACAAAGATGAGAGGAAATCCATCTTACCTTTTAACAAAACTAGAAAACAAAGATGTTATGAAGAATACATACCTTACGCTCAAATATTCGGGTTGAAAATCAAATTTGAATACTTGGAATTCATTCCCAAGTAGCCTCTTCCATCTTATGGTTCCTCCATAGAAATTTAACCGAAGATACATACTTGGTCCACCACTGACGAACCTACCAATCTAAGATCTCAATCGGGATCTCCTCATAAGATAGGGAATCCGATATACAAATATCCTTAATAGGAACGACTTGAGATAGATCACACATGCACTTCCTCAACATAAAAACATGGAATACCGAATGAAGGAAGCTCAAACTAGACATCAACTCCAACTCATATATTACCTTAACAACCCTTCTCAAGACCAAGTAAGGACCAACATACCTGGGACTAAGATTTCCCTTAACAAACTACATATATCCCTTCACGGGAGACACTTTCATGAACACCCTATCCCCAACCTCAAAATCTAACTCTCTTCACCTAACATTTGCATAAGAATTTTGGTGACTTTGGGCAACCTTAAGCCTAGCCTGAATCACCTTCACCGTTTCCATGGCTTGGTGAACCAAATTCGGCAAAACATATCCGCCTCACAAACCTCGAATAACCTAATAGGAGATCTTTACCTCCTACCATAAAAGGCCTGAAACAAGGTCATCTCAATGCTATAATGGTAAAAATTATTGTAAGCAAACTCCACAAGAGGTAAATGTTCAACACAGCTACCACCAAAGTCAATCACACACGCACAAAGCATATCCTCCAATGTCTGAATAGTTCTCTTTGCTTATCCATCTACCTGCAGATGAACAGTTGTACCTTGACTAAACCTTAGTCCCAATCCCTTTCTAAATCGACTACGATAAGTGAGATTAAAATGACTTACCACAATCAGAGATGATAGAAATAGGTATTGAATGCAACTTTACAATCTTTGGATGTACAACATCGCATAATCCTTAGCACAAAAAGTTAGTTTTTACTGGCAAGAAATGAGTGGACTTTGTCTTCCTATCCATGATGAACCAAATTGAATCAAATTGGTTCTGAGACCGAGGAAGACCTTTAATGAAATTCATGCTAATCACTTCCTATTTCGATTCTGGCAACTCAATTTCTTGATACAATCCTACTGGTCTCATGAGCTCAACTTTCACTTTCTGACACATCATTCACTTGTCCATAAAATCTGCCACATCCCTCTTCATATTATTCCACCAATACATCTCCTTAAGGACATGATACATTTTCATTTAATTGGGATGAACAAAATAACGCAGCTCATGAACCTCAACAAAGATTCTCTCTCGCAAACCATAAACATTGGGAAGACATAACCTCTCTTAGTACCGCAAAGTACCATCACCACTAATCACAAAGTCCATCACCTTTTACCGACCAACATCACCCTTGATCCTCAACAACACATGATTTAACATCGATTTTTCCTTGATTTCAGCACCAAGAGATGACTGTACCACCTTCTGAATTAACACATCACCATCCTTAAAGTCCAAGAGGCAAACTACAAGGTTAGAGAAATAGTGAATGTCCTTCACCAACTCCCATTTCTCTTTATTTACACGATATAGACTCCATATGGATAACCTACTAAGAAATTAGCTACCACATTAGCTTTACCTGGGTGATAGTAATGATTCATGTCATAGTCCTTGAGAAGCTTAATACACCTCATCTGCCTAAGGTTAAGTACAATTTGAGTGAATACATACTATAGGCTCTTATCATCCGAGAAGATATCCACCTACATCCCATATAAATAGTACAGCCAAATTTTTAGCTCAAACACTATAGCTAACAACTCTAAATCAAGATTAGGATAGTTCTTCTCATGCACCTTCAGCTTCCTAGAAGCATAGGCTATCACTTTACCATGCTACATCAGAACACAACAAAGTCCCACCCGAGACGCATCACAGCAAACCACAAACCCATCAATGATTTCATAAAAAGTCAAAATCAGAGCCGAAGTTAGCTTATCCTTAAAATTCTTGAAACTACCCTCACAAGTATCTGACCATAAAAACTTAACCTTTTTCTATGTCAATTTAGTAAATGGGATAGCTATAGTCGAAAAATGTTCCACAAACCTTCAATAGTAGCAAGCTGAACGTAAGAAACTCTTAATGTTGGTTAGAGTCGTGGGTCTAGGCCACTTCTTAACCACTACAACCTTTTTCAAATCAACCATGATCCCTTCACTAGAAAGAATATGACCCAGAAAAGTGACAATGTTCAACCAGAATTCATATTTTCAAAACTTGGCATACAATTGCTACTCCTTCATGGTATGCAGCACAATGCGGAGGTAATTAGCATGATCCACCTCACTCTCAGAGTACACCAAAATTACATCTACAAACACAATGACAAACAGATTCAGAAACTGATAAAAGACTCTATTCATTAAATCCATAAATGCCACCGGGGCATTGGTCAACCCAAAAGACATAACCAGAAACTCAAGATAACCATACCGGTATGGAAAATTGTATTAGGGATTTCCACCTCCCTAATATTTAACTGGTGATACCCAGATCAAATATCAATTTTGGAGAAAAACTTAGCACCCTGCTACTTATCAAACAAATCATCTATCCTTGGAAAAGGATACTTACTCTTTACCGTCACCTTATTCGACAGCTTATAGTCAATGCACATCCAAAGGGATCCATACTTCATATGCATGAATAACACTGGTGCACCCCACGGGGACATACTAGGACAGATGGAACCCTTATCTAAAAGATCCTTTAACTGTTTTTTAGCTATTTCAGCTCAGCCAGAGCCATTCTATATGGGGGAATAGAAATTAGGCGATTTTCCAGAACAAGATTAATTCCAAACTCAATATCCATATCCGGAATAACACCAGGAAGGTCATTAATGAAGACCTCAGGAAATTCATTCCCTATAGGAACCGAATGGAAAGAAGGACCCTTCGAGTAAGAATCTTTAACCCAGACTAGATGATAGTGACACCCCTTGGAGATAAATCTCTGAGATCTAAGATATGATATAAACCTCCTCTTAGGATCTAAGGAACCATCCTCTCACTCGATAATCGGTTCATTAGGGAAATTGAAAAATAACTTGATGGGTCCAATAGTCTACTGATACATAGCACGAGTGCAACCAATCAATCACCAAAAGAATATTAAAATCCACCATATCTAGTTCAAACAAATCCACCAAAGTCTCTTTACTACGAATAGATATAACACATACCCCATATCTAGTTTAAATTTTTTTATATCTTTTTTATAGTGTTTAAAGATTATAAAAAATAAAGTCACATTTTTAGTATGAGTTTTATTTTAATTTTTCAAAAGAAAAGAAAAGTTTTAAAATAATTTGCTTTGTTTTAATTTAAGTTTTAATACACAAGCTAGTAAGTTTAGTATTTTTATATTAACTATAGAATAGTAATTTAATTTTTTATATATTTCTATTAGTCTTAAGCTAATTAATTAATATTTTATTATTGTGATTGAGTTTTCATCAACCACTATCTAAATTAAATCCTAATCCTACCTAGTCCTACCCAAATACCACCACTCCACCGCCCTAAACTACCTAGGAATACAATATCCTAATACTAATCTAAATAGATTTTTGGTTGGGTTTGTATATAATTTAAATATGATAAAATATTAATATATTATTTATATAATTTTGATTTTCAATTTAACTAAATTATTTTTTTGACAATCTGAAAATCAAACCTTTTAATCGGATTTCTTGAATTTGAAATTAAAACAGATTCAAAAAACGAAGAAATAAAAACCAAAATTTATTTCGATTTGGTTTTTAAATTTTTTTGGTTCAAACAAAAATATACCTAGCCCTAACTACCTCTAAACCAACTCTAACACCCCCTAAAACCCAATCCAATACAAACTCCAACGCACTACTTCCTCACCCTCTATATAACAGCTTAATATTAATAGAGGACATTTCAGAAATAGCAATCCTGAGCCTGTAATTAAATCTTTGCTACTTATACCCCATAGCAACTTATCTATATCCTTAATGTTCTTCTTGATTTACTTTTTTTCTCTCAATCTTGTATCTCCCTCCTCTCTTTATTCTTCATTTTTTTAATTCTTTTCTCTTTCTCTTTTTACTATCTCCTGTATTTTTTTATTTTTTTATTCTTTTATTTTATATTTTATATTTTTTGTTCTATTTTATTTCTTTCTTTTGGTTATATTTTATATTTTATATCTTTTTTTATCAAATAGTATAATGCAAATAAATTTATCATTTGTATTTGGATAGTTTAACCGTGTAATAAAATTATTTATATTTATATACAAGCAAGTATATGTATTAATTATATTTTCTTGAATCTGAAATATACAAATATGCAATGCATCATTTAACATAATTGTACCATTTTTATTTATATGTCAAAATTCTTATTTGTATTTGTATATAAACAAGTAACACTTATACAAATTTATCATTTGTATTTGTATGGTTCAATTTATATCAATAAATATAATTCATATCAATGAATACAAATACAAAAATAACCACTATTTTCAATTATATTTAAAAAATAAATGAGGCAGTCAACTACGAATATAATTACAAATAAATGAGTAAAATATATTACAAATACAAATACAATATATATTTGTATAAAAATGCAAATTATATTCATTTTTATCAATATATACAATTCATATCAATGAATACAAATACAAGTACTCATAAAAAGAGAATGAACCTTCCTTTACAATTATTAAAAAAAATGATGGTCAACTATAAATACAAATACAAAATATTTTTTACAAATACCAAATAATGTAGTTTTTCAGATCTGTCCGAAGTTTTAGTCATATATATTTCAAATCTTACCGACGATCATGTCATTTTCTTGATCATTCTGATTATGTGGAGCACAACCTCCTACCACCATCAAAGCACAATCCTCAACCACTACAATAGATTTGTCCACCACTTCCACCTCCTTCTCTTTCATTCTCCATCTTTCTTCTCTCTGTTCAAACAATCGAAAAAATCAACCCCTCTTTCTCCATCATTTTTTCGGTGGTATCGAACCTATATAAATAAAATCAATCCCTTTTTTCCTATTTTTTTACAAAGATCAAACTGAAACAAACTTGTCCAATGCCACCGCCAAAACCATTGAAGCAACTACTACAAATAACAACCACATCAATGTTCATGGTAAAATTTCATAGTTTGTCTATCTCATCAATGGTGGTGGTGTTATGGTGGTGATGAAGATGATGGAGAGACTAAACATAGGAGAGAGGAGAGCCTACTCTAGTAGTGTTGTGGTAGGAGATGAAAAAGACGGTGGAGGGAGTAAAAATGAGAGAGGGGTTGCTGATGTTGGCTTTAAAATGAAATTAGGAAGTTTGAATCTTTCAAATATATTAAATAGAAAATATTGTTACTTTTGGTATGATTTATAATTTTTGAAAGTTTTGTTATGAGTTATAATTAAGGGCTTAAGTTTCTTATGCCCTGTAGTTTTTCCATAATAATACTACCCCCATGCTCTTCCCAGCAACAAACCAACAAACTACTACTCACTCTCACATTTCAGCAACCAAAAGAATCCCTCATTTCCCAACACCCTCACATTCTCTTTTGAGGGTTTTTTGCGATTTTAGGTTAGTGGACTTTGGACGCTAGCTAGTGGAAATTAATTTTCGCAAGAGATAAACCTCAATCTTTCTTTGTAATCTAGTTTAGCAATTATATGAAACTTGATTTCAATATAATATTATGAAGCTACTCAAATTCTTAAGTGTTTAATCTATTAATATTTTCAATGTTATAACATGAAGGGTTGAGATTTTGTATCATTAGATTAAAAGTAAAACTTTATAAAATATGTGATCATGTCTCGTATGTTTAAAGGTTCAAATTAAATGTCACTCTTAATTAATATTTAGAGATCTATATGCTAGTAAAATTATTTTATATCTAGATTCAGTTTTTTATTGCATCACAAAACGACATTAGTTTTAAATTATTCGAATTCATCAGTAGTTTCTTGGCGGTAGAAGTTTGTTTTCTTTAAGTCGATATTATGGGAGTAGTAAATTATTATAAATTAATTACAAGCAAAATTTGAATTATTATGACATTGATTTAGATTTGTTACTCCCAAAATATGCAAAAGTCATTTATTTATTATTGAAATTGTCAATTAGTTGGACACAAAATCCATTTATAATAATCGATCTTTTATTATATTTAAGTAGATGTAGCTTAAATGTCCAATAGTTTTAATATTTAACGTTATCGAGGTTGATCATGTGTGTGTATATTCTCCTTGGTTAACCTCCATAATTACAAGTCTATATGCATGGTTACACTCTTCAATTCAAAAACTATAATCCATAATACTATGCATATTTCTTTGGTAAATTAAGCAATTAAAAAACCTAGTGTATCCATGAATTAAATTAAGCGAAATATAAGTTGAAAAAGAGACTGTGTGAGAACCATAGGACTCGAGGAGTACCTCACACCTTCCCCTCGTCCAACAAAATTCCTTACACAAAATTTTAGTTCGTAGATCAATATTAAAAAGTTAATTTTGTTTTTATTAGGGATCCAAAAATGGTGAATTGGAATGTTAAAACTCAATTTCAAGTGGTGACTTTGTAAATAAATAATCCCTTTTCAAAACGCCACTTTAATTAAAAAAATCCTTAAAATCAACTCTAAGTGAAATAAAAAAAAAGGGTGTGATAGGTGGCGACTCGGTTGGGGATAACCAAACTTTGATCTTTGTGTACTAACTTATTTCTAGTTTTATTTAATTCTTGGATATATATATATATATATATATGTATATATTTTGTTTGTTGGCCTAATGTTCTCTTGCTTTCTTATTTACTGCATTGATATTTTGTGACAGTATTTATAAATGGTCTTCCTTCGCTTACCCTTCTGGGTTTTTAAATATCTCTACCACTATTTATTGTATGTGTGATTATGTTCCACAAAACCTTCTATCTAAGATGAATCTGAGTTTGGTTACGCTCCTGATTTAAGGAATATTAGCCACATAATTTAGGCGGGGTTAGATCACCAATAGAGCTGGAATAGCCCTGCTATCGATAAATTGATTGTCCTCGATTTGAGTTGTCCTCTTTGATTATCCAGTCAAGATATCTTTTCCTTTAGGATATTAAACCTATCAGAACAAAACCATGATCAATGAATATCCCTTGAAGTATACACTTTATTTGCATCACATGCATTTGACTTAGTGTGACTTGGCACAGGGGACAGGTCTGTCTAAGACATGTAACCATTTTAAAAACCACCAGGTTCATTTTTATGTGCTATCTAACATACACTTTTTTTAAAGGTTTTTTACATTTTGACTGTCTTTAAGATGATAAATAGGTTAAGAAAAATATAAGATTTTATCCTTTAATTTTTTTCAATAAAAAAATAGAGAAGAATCCATTTGAAGCAAAACCTCTGAAATCCTTTGGTTTTCTTTCCTTTTTTTATAAAGAAAAGTCAAATAATTTATGTAAACTTTATGAATTATGCGAGCCTGATGATCACCATTTAGTTTTACCATTTTTGTTCTCTCAAAAGGGATAACATGAATCTACAAACTAGAGGAACATGTGAGAAAATGCCTAGAGTCAAAGGAATACCATAATTCATAATTGGCAATCAAATACCCCTACTTTTATGGAAATAGTGCAATGGCATAGAGGGGAAAAACAGAGAATAGTAAAATACTATTTGGAACATCTTGTGGACATGATGGAAATCATTTTTAGAAAAGATGTTCTTGAAACATAAATTAAAGTTTAGGATCACAATAACAATGTTTTTCATTTTTAAAACTTCAAGATGACCCCAACTTAGAGGAATTAGCAATCTTTATGGGGGCAGACTCCATTCACAAAGGATCAAATCTTCTAAACAAGATAACTTTAGTCCCTAAAAATGTGGATAGGATTAAGTTTTTGAAATTATTGAAAATTAATCTGATAAAAATAACAAGTTTGAAGGAAGGATGGATTTCTTTGGAAATTTTATTCCATAGGTTTGGCCGAGATAAAAAATTAGAGGAGAATCAAGGTCGATTGTACAACAAAAAGGACCTACAAGAATGGAAGAAACATACCCGTTTGGCTTTCATAGTTGTATTCTTAGGATAATTAGTTTTCTAGAGCACGATAGAAATATTGATATCCATCTAACTGGAGTAGTGAAAACATTAACCATAATGGATAATTCCATTTTTTCCTATGATTCTTGGAGATATCTTCCGCACACTAACAAAGTGAAAAAGAGGTGCCACAAACTTTGAAGGTTGCAATATTTTTCTATGAATATGGTTCTTGGAAAATTTTCATTATCACCCTTATGCACCAGGAGCTAGCGACTTGTTAAATCATATGACTTTCTTATGAGGAAAGATACATTAAAAGTAAACTTCCAATTGGGATCAAGGCATGGAAGAAAAAGGCCTATAAGCTGACTGCTGATCAAATTATCTAGACCTACTATTGGTTCCCAAAATAAGATATCACTTGTATGTGCTCAAACAATCCTTATTTGGTATTAATTAGATTTATCAAGGTCCAATCATATGTGACACTTCATTAAATGTGTCAAATGAGTCAATTTTAAGAAAGGCCTTGAACAAGGTAAATAAGTGAATTTCTGACATGACCCGCCTCTGGGCATTGTCGTAATGGGCATCCCAAGTCCAACCAGGACCGAGGACCACCCTCTGTTAACCAATCCAACCACCTATATCCAGCCTTATATGGGCTAAATTTCAAACATAAAACAAGATAGTGTTATTATTCTCATTATGACTCTAGGATAGGGTCACAACCATGACCGACCCAACCGTTCCACACCAACCTCTAACCATACCAAACCTAACCATAGGCCATCAACCAGGCCATAACCCAAGAGAATACCAAAATATAATAAAGTAACCAATCCCAAAAGGTAATACAATGGAACAGTGAGAAATAGTGTCCGATGATGCCGGCCTCCCAACTTATTCTAATGCCAAGGCCGAAACCAATATTGATCCCTTACATACCAACCCCCTGAAGTACCACAAAGCCTCTATCCAAAAGAGTAAATAAATATGGTTGGGATATGCCCCCAACCATGGCCAAAACCAATATCCCAAATAAAGTCAAAGCATCTAACAATATCCACAACATGAAATGAAGCCTTCCAAAAGGATGGAAGCTCAACACTTAAGTCCAAATGCTACTCTCGAGTCAATCACTATGTAGAAGGAGTTAAAGGGTTGGTTCCTGCATAACGTAGGTATATAACCTCCATTAAAAGGGTTAGCGAATGATTGCTAGCATGAAACTCATGATAAGGATAAAATAATGCCAGTTATAAAACCAAGTAAAACCATCCAATGCACATAACCATACATATATATAAGTTTCGGGAAAGGGAACCGGGTTTAGCATGCCTTTAAAACCTTTACGTGGGATGTATAGCTTGGCCATCCTAAACCACCCATGGGAGATATGGGTTTAGCTTCCCCTACTGAAAGAGTCCCAGTGTATGTAGCTGCACAACTAGGGAAGTATCCCATGGGATGACTAGTACATCCCCTAATAGTGTGAAATCATGTACACGGTCCACTGAGACTAATCGTCATATCTGCAAATACGAGTTTCCAGTTTTGGTCCCCTGGGACGGCCAATTTCCACAACCTTACTACATACTCCGTTATTAATGCCTAATTAATATTGTTTCCAAATAGCCGGCCAATATATGTACCATTTTATTAATCAAGTCTAATATTAGTGGTATCGTCATACCACCCTATTACTTGCAAGCAATATCCATAGCCAAATCATTAAGGTTAAGTGGACTTTCAACTGCCCTTCCATTTACCATATTAATCCACTTGGGAGACTTCCATGTTCCCCACAAGCATAACCATTTAGCCTTTAGACTTTTCAAACCATTTAAACCAATTAAAGCCTTATTACATAAGCTGAAAACAAGAAAGAGTTCCATTAAAAAAGTCAATGCAATGAATTTATCTTTACAAACATTTTAGCAAACACCTTGAGGGCATAATTTAACCAAAACCAATTACAAAGACCATTAAGGAATTACCATGCAATCCAATTATCTAAAACCACCATTAATGCATAAAAAAGCATAATTAAAACCATAGAAAACTATAACCAAGCATTTAATATCAAAGCTCCCAGATAATAGTGGAAAACCATAATCATGAATTAGTAACCCATGAAATTATCATATAAACCATGCCTTTAGTTGAAATTACTAAGCAGGAAGAGAATAATGCCTTTTAACAAAGAATTGATGGACAAAAATCACCAACAAAAGCCCCAAAGCAATCCTTTTGTTGAAACCCTAGCTCTCCTGCCCCAAAAGCTCTTGAGAGAATTATGGAGTATTTTTGAATAGTTTCTAAGGTATATTAAATAGAATAATAGAGTATGTAACCTCCTAAGTGTATTAGAAGTCATGGGTCCTAATTAGGGTAAGTAGGGAAATGCCTAGAATACCCCCACTTGTACAAAAATCCCATCATAGGGATACAACTTACCCATACAAGTCGTACCCGCCTATTCAGTTGGTTTCCACCATTCGTATCCAAGCCTCACTCCATTGGATTAGACAGTATCCAGTATACAACTCATCTTCCACGTCGTGACAATAGCATACGATCCGTATCCACGGACCGTATCCCTGGCAGAATGAAATACCAAGAGAATCAATCACTACCCTCCATATAGTCCTTGATATGACTCGTACCAAGCCATATGACTCATACCACAAGTCGTAACCATTTCAGTGACCAAAACCATCCCACAAGCTAATAATGGTCAGCATACAAAAAGACCATAACACTCGTACCCCAACATACGACTCGTAACCATGAGTCGTATTGGGTCTGGAGAATGGGAATTCTATGAAATTTTCTAATAGACAAAACCCAAGATGTTTTAGTCTCCCTCACTAGGAACATTCATCCCCGAATGACCAAAAAGGTAGGGGTATCCACACACAGAATCATTTGAATAATCAAACATATTTCCAATCTTCATCAAAGTTCCAAAACAAATAGGTAAAGATATTAATCTTTCCTTTAACAAACTCAAAAAATAAAGACGTGTTAAAGAACACATACCTTCCGCACAAATCCCAGGAGCAAAAAATAAATGCGGATACTTGGAATTCATGTCCTCTTCTGCTTCACAAGTAGCTTCTTCCACCTTATGGTTATGCCATAGAACCTTAACCGAAGCAACATCCTTGGTCTGTAACCGATGAACTTTTCTATCCAATATCTTAATCGGGACTTTTTCATAAGACAAGGAATCTGAAATACCCAACTCTTCTAAATGAACAACCGAAGAGGGAATCACCAACGCACTTTCTTAACATAGAAACATGAAAGACCAGATGAACCAAACTTAAGATAGATGGCAATTCCAACTCGTAAGAAATATTGCCAACTCTCCACAAAATCACATAAGGACCAACACACTGAGGATTGAGTTTCCCCTTTTTGCAAAACCGCACCACTCTCTTCATGGGGGACACCTTGAGGATTACTCTATCCCTGACTTCAAACTCCAAATCTTTACACCTAATATCCGCATAAGACTTTTGGCAACTTTGGGTAGCTTTAAGCCTATACCAAATTACCTTCACCTTCTCCATCGCTTGGTAAACCAAATTCGAGCGGAAGATGTCCACCTTAACAAGCTCAAACCAACCAATAGGAGATCTATACCTCCTACCATAAAAATCTCAAAAGGATCCATACCAATACTTTAATAATAGATATTGTTGTAAGCAAACTCTACCAAAGGTAGATGATTTACCTATTGCCACCATAGTCAATCACGCAATCCCAAAGCATATCTTCCAATATCTGAAAATTTCTCTACGTTTGCCCATTCGACTGCGAATGGAAAGTTGTACTAAGACTAACCTTGGTCCCCAACCTTTCCTGGAAAGACTGTCAAATGTGAGACGTAAATTATGTACCACGATCAAAGCTAATCGAAACAGGCACCCCATGCAGCTTTACAATCTTCTAAAGATACAGCTTCGCATAATAATTCATTGAAAAAGTAGTTTGTACTGGCAAAAAGTGTGCAAACTTAGTCATACTATCCATGAATACCCAAATAGAATCATACTTGTTTCGAGACCGAGAAAGACCAGTAATGAAGTCCATATTGATCACTTCCCACTTCCGTTCGGGCAAATCAATTTCTTGATACAACACTCCTAGCCTCATGTGCTCAACCTTAACCTGTTGATATACCATACACTTGGCCACAAAATCTGCCACATCTCTTTTTATGCCATTCCACCAATAGATCTCCTTGAGATCATTATACATCTTAGTTGAGCAAAGATGAACAACATAGCATGATTCATGCACCTCATTCAAAACCCTTGGTCATAATCCGTCGACATTAGGAACATACAACCTCAATTGGTACCATAAAGTACCATCACCACTGATCTCAAACACCACTATGTTTCGCCCACCAACGTCACTCTTGATTTTTATTAAGGCAGGATCCATTACTTGCTTCTCCTTAATCTCTGTAGCAAGAGACAATCAAACCACTTCTTGCACCATTACACTACCATTCCTAGAATCCAATAGATGAAATCTAAGACTAGCCAAGAGGTGAATATCCTTCACCAATTCTCGCTTTCTTTCTTTTACATGAGCTAAAATCTACATAGATAACATGTAAAGAGCTTCAACAATCATATTAGCCTTACCTTGGTGGTAGTGAAGACTCATATTATAATCCTTGGGAAGCACAAACCATCTCTTCTGCCTGAGATTAACCTCTTTCTGAGTGAACACATACTGAAGACTCTTGGGATAAAAAAAAATATCCACATAAAACCATTCAAATAATGTCACCATATTTTCAAAGAAAACACAACCGCCAACAGATCCAAATCATGATTAGTATAATTCCTCTCATGCATCTTCAACCTCCTAGAAGCATAGGCAAATCACCTTCCTATGCTGCATCAACACATATCCAAGACCCACTAGACATGCATCGCAATAAACCACAAGCCCGTCATTGCCCTCTGACAAAGTCAGGATTGGAGCCGAAGTGAACTTATCCTTCAACTTCTTAAAACTCCCTTCACAAGCATCCGACCAAGAAAACTTAACTTTCTTCTGAGTCAACTTAGTCAATGGAGTATCTATCGAAGAAAAGTTTTCCACAAACCGCCTATAATACCCTCTAAACCAAAGAATCTTTGAATATTGGATGGAGTCATGGGACTAGGCAATCTCTTTACCACAACAACCTTCTGTAGATCAACCATGATCCCGTCACTAGAAATTATATGACCCAAGAAAGTCATAACGTTCAACCAAAACTCACACTTAGAGAACTTGGCATACAACTGTTGTTCGTTTAAGGTCTACAAAACCACACGAAGATGATTAGCATGATCCACCTCAGTCATTAAATAAAAAAGAATGTCATTAATAAACACAATGATGAAGAGATCTAAATACTGCTTGAATACCCTGTTCATCAGATCCATAAATGTTGTCGGAGCATTAGTCAACCCAAATGACATTACCAAGAACTCAAAGTTCCCATACCGAATATGAAAATTTATCTTAGGGATATCCACTTTACTAATCGTAAGCCGATGATACCCAAATAGAAGATTTATCTTAGAAAAGAACTTGGCACCCTATAAATGATCAAATAGATCAGCTATCCTTGGGAGAGGATACTTGTTCTTGACTATTACCTTATTTAACTTCTTGTAGTCAATGCATATCCAAAGGGAACCATCCTTCTTGCACATAAACAACACCGGTGCACTCTATGGAGAAATGCTAGGATAAACAAACCCTTTATCAAGAAGATCCTTAAGTTGCTCCTTGAGTTTTCTAAACTCAACCACAGACAATCCACAAACGCATAATAAGAATGCAACCAATCCATACCCAAAAAGACATCAAAATCTAAAATATCCAACTCAATCAAATCCATCAAGGTCTGTTTGCTACAAATAGATACCACACACCCTCTATAGACTCTCTTAGAAATAATAGAGTCACCTACGAGGATACGAATAGAAAAATTTTTAAAATAACTTCTGGATAGAAACAAAAAGACACAGCCACATATGGAGTCACATAAGATAGAGTGGACCCCAGATCAAGAAAACAATATACATCACAAGAGAAAAGCTATAACATACCAGTAACGACATTAGGTGATGCCTCAGATTCCTGTCGGGATGCTAAAGCATACAACCTATTTTGACCAATACTAGAACCAAGAGCAGTAATAGAAGCAGATGCCACCCCACATAGTATAGGAATTGAAGATAATGCCATTAGAATCTTATTCACTCCTATAGTAACCATATTGATGGGAAAATCCCTGAGTTGATAGCCTACCTAGACATACTTGAATCATTTGTCCCTCCCCTCCTTACAATAACACTAATGGGGACGACCACAAAATTGATAAAAAGGACACGAAGAAACTAATTGACCTCTACTCTCCTGAGATTGGGAAACCTATGCTAGAGAACTGTCAATGTCTGTCTCCCGATTGGTAAGGAGAACTTAGTAGAAAAGGAGCCAGAACTTCCCTACTTCTTTTTTGGCCACTTCCCACCATCTTTACCACCCTGAGACTGAGCACCTCCCTGATCAGAGAACCTATCCCTCTTTTCCTACCTATCCCTCTTTTCCTACCTATCCTTAAACTTTGCCTCCCTTATCTTCTCATCCTCAACATACTGGATATGAATGGTAAACCTCGATATGTCCATATCTTTAATAGCAAGGCTGTCTTTCTCTCTAGAATCAAATATGTATTCAACCCAGAAGCAAACTTCCTCATTCTCGACCTCATATCAACCACTATGTCATGAGCATACCTTGATAGCTGATGGAACTTCAAAGCATATTCCTTTACTGATATCCCTCTAATATGAGGATCACAAACTCCCCTATTCTAGTTTCCCTTAACTCTTACGAAAAGAGTTACTCAAAGAAGGGGTTAGAAAAGTCCTACCACAACTCTTCCTCTTCTATATTACCCCTATCTTTGTCCTATTCCTTATACCACTAATAAGAAATATCCTTGAGGTGATAAGCTACAAGGTTAACCCCTTTTATATTAGTAGACTGCAACACCCAACAGATCTTTCCCTTCTCATCTAAGAAGCCTTGTGGATTCCCCTCCACCTCTACTCTAGTAAATTTTGGAGGATCCATCTTCATAACTTAACCAACCCTTGTCGTCTCAACAGATAAAGCACTAGACACACCCCTTTTAGCCTGAATAGCAACCAATTAGGCAATAATATGAATAGACTGATGAAATTCTGTGTTCATCACATTGCTCTGAGGGACCTAGGGAGAAATAGTTAAAATAGGATGAACTCCAGCACCATCAGGAATTGGACCATGTGATCTAAGATATACTCCAGACGTAGGACGTACCCCTTCAGCATTATCGCCAAATGGGACAAAAGAATTTCCCTGTGTTCCAGATCTAGGAAGCATGATTTGAAAGAGGAAAAAATAAGGATTTAAGGAGATTCCCGGATTGAGAACTCATGCTTGAATATAGAATACCAAGAAAGTGAAACATTCCTAAATGTCCTATAACCTCTCCCTTATGAGTTTGGCGCATTTTACACCTCTAAAAGAGACTCTACTCGACACATCTTTTTGGACTTTCCAGTTGACCATGAACCTGACTCTAATACCAACTTGACATAACCCATCCTTGGGCCTTTTCATAATGGGCATCCCAAGTCCAACCAGGACTGGGGACCACCCCTTGTTACCCAACCCAACCACCTATATTTAGCCTTTGATAGGCTGAATTTCAAACATATAACAAGGTAGCATTATTGTTCTCATTATGACTCTAGCATAGGGTCACAACCATGACCGACCCAACTGAGTCCAACCTTACCACACCAATCACCTAACCACACCAAACCAAACCATAGGACATAAAGCAGGCCATAACCTAAGAGATACCAAAACATAATATGGTAATCAATACTAAAATGTAATATGATGGAACAGTAAGAAATCATGTCCGATGATGCTAGCCTCCAAGATTATTCTAATTCTAGGGTTGACACCAATACCGATTCCTCCCATACAAACACCCAAAAGTACCACAAAGCCTCTATCCAAAAGAGTAAATAAATATAGTTGGGATAAGATCCAACCATGGACAAAACCAATATCCAAAATAAAGTTAAAGCATCTAATAATATCATTGATATAAAATGATGTCTTCTGAAAGGATGGAAGCTCGCCACTTCAGTCCAAATATTGCCCTTGAGTTAATCACTATATAGGAGGAGTCGAATGACTAGTTCCTTCATAGAATGGGTATACAACCACCAGTAGATGGGTTAGCGAATGACCGCTAGCATAAAACTCAGGATAAGGATATAATAATGCCAGTTATAAAACCAAGTAAAACCATCCAATGCACATAACCATACATATGTATAAGTTCCGAAAAAGGGAACCGGGTTTAGCATGCCTTTAAAAACTTTACCTAGGTTGTGTAGCAAGGGTATTCTAAATTACCCACGGGTGATATGGGTTCAGCTCCCCCTACTGAAAGGGCCCCAGTGTGTGTAGCCACACGACCAGGGATGTATCCCATTAGATGAATAGTACATCCCCAAATAGTGTGATATCATGCACACAGTCCACTAAGACCAATCATCATATCGGCAAATATGAGTTTCTAGTTTTGGTCCCCCCGGGACCACCACTTTGTACGGCCTTGCTACACACTAAGCCATTAATGCCGAATTAAAACCGATTCCAAATAGCCAACCAATCCATGTACCATTTTTTAATCAAGGCTAATAATAATGGTATCATCATACCAACTCATTAATTTCAAGAAATATCAATAGACAAACCATTAAGCTTAAGGGATTTTCAAGTGCCCTTCCAAATACCATATTAAACCACATGGGTGACTTTCATGTTCCCCACAAGAATAACCATTTAGCGCCTAGCATTTTCAAATATTTAAAACATTTGATGTTTATTATATAAGTTGAAAACAAGCAAAAGTTCCATTAAAAGAAGTCAATGCAATGAATATTCCTTTACAAGCATTTTATCAAACACCTTGGGGGCATAATTTAACCAAAACCAATTCCAAAGACCATTAATACACTACCATGTAATTCAATTTTCCAAAACCACCATCAATGTGTATAAAAGCATAATTAAAACCACAAGAAACCATAACAAAGAATTTAATATCAAAACCCCCAAATAATAGTTGAAAACCATAACTGTGAAATTGTAAAACCATGAAAGCAATAATTTAATCCATGCCTTTAGTTGAAATTACTATGAGGGAATAGAATCAAGCCTTATAATGAAGAATTCATGGAAATAAATCACCAACACAATCCCCAAGGCAATCCGTTTGTTGAAACCCTAGCTCTCTTGCCGCAAAAGCTCTTGAGAGAATTATGGAGTGTTTTAGAATAGTTTATAAGGGTTAATGAATAGAATAATAATGTAAATAACTTCCTAAGTATATTAGAAGATGTGGGTCCTAATTAGGGTAAGTAGAAAAAATGTCCAGAATACCCCCACTTATGTTGTACAAAAATCTCGTCATAGGGATACGACCAACCCATATGAGTTGTACCCTCCTATATGGTTAGTTTCCACCACTCGTATCAAAGCCTCACCTCTTTGAATTAGACGTTGTCCAGTATACAACTCATCCACCAAGCCGTGACCACTACATACGATCTATATCCATAACCCGTATCCTTGGCAAAATAAAATACCTGGAGTTTCAAACACAGCCCACCATTTGAATCCATGATACGACTCATACCAATACCTACCACTCATACCCTTATTCATAACCATTATAGTAACAAAAACCATCCAACCAACTAACAATGGTCAGCATACAATGGGACCATTCCACTCATACCCCAACATACAACTCGTACCCATGAGTCATATTAGGTCAGGAGAATGGGAATTCCAGGAAATTTTCTAAATGTCATAACTCAGGATTTTTCAATTTCATGTATGATACTTCTCTAAGTTTTATTTTTATAATTAAGGCTCCAGAATTTTGCAAAAGGGTAATATGATAGAAAATCAAAGGTTTAAGATAGAGTCAGGCATGCCCAACTTGAAGTAAAGCATGAGTTTCAGAAAAAAATTAATGAGCAATATATTAAAAATAAAGCAAGAATTATACAGACTTATGAAGAGGTGGAAAGGGACTACCAGTTGCTTTAAATAAATATTTAGATGCATCAAATAGAAGTATGACCAATTTGAGAAAGAGTTAGAAAGTAGAGTTGAGTTAGCAAAAAAAAAGGCTGAAGTAGACGACACTCAATCCAAGTTTTTCAAGAAGATTTGAGCATTATTGAGGTGGTAATGGGGCAGCAACAAGATGAATTCAAAAACAAAAAGGCTTAGCTAATATACACATGGTCCAAGATTTAAGTTTAAGAAGAGGAGACCATGAAATGAGAAAGGGAAATTGCAAGGCATTTTACATCATATCAAGAAAAAATTTGGACTGAAAAGAATTATTTGAAGACTTAGTGAGGTATACTTTACAACCAAATTGAATAACTTGAGGCACATAAAGACCATTTGAACCATAATGTATATACAACTTAGTAGTGGTTGTAGAATTTTCATAAAAGTATGAATGATTCCAAATGATAAGTACTTCAACACCTGGAGACATTATTTGATATTTATGTTGCTTATCTACACTAAGATAATGAGACGCTAGATCGGCAGACACGTCCCTTAGATCCATATTTACTAAAGGCAATGGCTAAAATATATTTAAGTATGGATGGGAAAATGGGGCCTAACGAACCTTGTGAATAGATCATGGATTACATTTCCTTTTCTTTGGTCTTTAGAGTCATTTTAGTTTTACTTTCTTCTGATTTTCGCATTTGTTGTATTTTTCATTATTAATTTTTTGAGTCTCTAGATTAGTAATATTTGGAGTGAATGGAATTTCTTATTACTTTATTTATTTATATTTTTTCCTATTTTTTTTATTTTTTTTAAAAAAAAAACGACCAACAAAAAAACTATTGTTATTTTCTCAAACTACATAATAATCTAATTCATGTTCTACATAATATGTAGGCAACCCTCAAGAGGTTTGATCATAATTCTGTCAAATTAAAATAAAAAGAGGGAAAAATAAAATCAAATTTAAAGAAACATTGAAACAAATTCATCTAAAAACTAGCTGAGACACCAAAAAACCTTTCAAATCTCATTTTAGAATATAAATATTGTTAGGAGCATGGCATATGTATACCGTGTAATTAATATATGTGAAATACTAAACACTAACTTATTTAATTTTTAAAGAGTGAGAAAATATAATAGTGGTTGGTTTATGGTTAAACTGAAATCTCATCCATACTAACCCGATCGAAAGAGAAAAGCAAAATGACCCAGAAATACAATATCGAGTCTGAAAATAAAGAAAACCAAACTCAGTTGGTTCCCCAGGATTCTACTTCAAATGAGAATAAAAGGTTATTAAGATAATAAATTATTGAAATGTACCAAGTCTAGATGAATGAATGAGCTCCACCCTCCTTAATCCCCAGACATTCGAATATACTTGGTTCAAGCTTCACTCAGGCTAAAACAACTTGTGATAACCCTCCATGCAATTTTCTTAATTTTAGTGGATTTCTAATGTTTTTACCCTTCCTAAAGTGGTTGCATGTCATTTATGACTGTTCAAAACTATCATTTTGATTATCAAAATATTTGTTGGGGTTTTAGGCTCATTCTTCTATTTTAGAGCTTTTATTGTTATGGAACTGGTCTCGAACTATAATTTTTAGCATATGGACTTGGATGAGAATTTCAATAGTGTAATTAGCTTTGAAAAATATATTTTAGGTTGGAGGCCTTTGATATGGGTCTCGACGCTTTTGAACTCTTTTTTTGCTATTGGGTAGAATTTTGTTTAAATAGAACTATAGGGCACCCATATTTAATAAAACAATTATGAATTAAAGTTTTGATGGTTCCGTTGAGTCTGGAATATCAAATTTAGTATGTTAGTATAGTTCATTTATGTTCATGTGGTTCCAAATAAATATCAATCACCCAATTAGAGTCTATTTGGACTTTGAATAATTTGATGCTTCAGTTGTTAGTGAAGCCACTTAAGTGGTTTGGGGGTCAATTAAGTGATAGTCTCTATAGCAGCCATGTGTTACTTTAGCAGCCTTGGCTTCCCAACTGAGGGTCACTTTAGTAATCCTTGTCTGCTTAAGCTGATGTCGCTTTAGCAACTAAGATATCACTTTGTAATGACCCTCCTAGTAATTTCCTTGATTTGTATGCACTTTCAACATTTCAAGCCTTCCTACAATAGCTACATGTAATTTATCACTTGCTGGAACTTTTGGTTTGATTATTGGATAGTTTCTTTGGATTTAAGGCTTATTTCCCTACTTTGGAGCTTTCGTTGTGTAGGATTTGGACTCACAGACCAAATCTCCTAGTAGATGACATTAGAAGAGAATTTGAATAGTGTTATAAGGTCCAAAATTTTAATTTTATGCTGAGGGGACCCTTTGTTCTGGTCCCAAGGCTTATAGACTTATTTTGGGCTATTGGGAGGATTATGTAAAAAATGAAACTATTGGTGTGGGCCTCATATTTTGTTGAAAAGATCTTAGATAAAGGTTTTAATGGTTCCATAGAGTTTGCTATGTCAATTCTAGCATAGTAGTATATTTGGTTTATGCGTACGGGGTTCAAAATATATCCCAATTATCTGGTCAAAGCTCATTTCAGACTTAGCAAAATCTAGTGCATTAGTGTACTGATGCGACCACTTAAGCGATCAAATGACCACTTAAGCGATCATCACATTTTTACATTATGTCTCTTAAGCGACATTATCCATCTACTCAATGGCCTCTTAAACGATGCATTATTCTCTTAAGCAGCCTGGGAGTTGCATTACCGATACCCAACCATGCTTTCTAGATTGCTTAAGTGATACTGGAGCTGCTAAAGCGGCTATTATGTAAGTGATAGGGTAGTCTCTTAAGAGACACCTGGTAGTTTTAAATACACTTTCCCACCTAATTTTCAATCAATTCTTCCACTATTTTTAGACCAAATTGAGAGCTCAAGGAAAGGAAAAAGTTGAAAATCTTCCACATAAGTTAATGTAAGCTAACCTAAATCTTCTTGGTCATTTCTCATTAATTTTCACTTCAATTTCCATCCGAATTCAAGATAAATTCTAAGAAACTATGTATTAAATTCCAAATTTTGGGGGTTGATTTGAGACCCAATTTGTGATCTCTTTATGCTTAGATTTTTAGCACACATTTCTTGTCCTTTGAGGGACCTCACGGTTGGTTCAATTTATGATTTTATTTACAGGCCCCGTGGGCTCATTCTTGACTCAAAATTTAACAAACCAATAATATTGCAGTATATGAATATCATTTTACTCCTAATGATGTGTAGATTAAAATTTCATAACATGATGATATTTTGGGATCGTTGAGTGAAGACACATGATTCATGAATAATTCAAGGATTACGATTTGACATTGAGGTAGGCTTCTGTCTACTTTTGTTCTTAACTAGTGTTTTATACATATTGCATATTAGATAGGAATGATAAGATGTGATTAAAGATAGAACACTGTTACTTAGCCTAAATGATGAATTTGGGGGATAGAAGGGTAATTGACCCTTAAGGTGAAATACTTATTATACTTCAATAATCTTATTACCTCAGGTTGCTTGTAATGTTAGGCATAGTTGAGACTAATGAGCCTTTAGTATAATGTTTAATACGTTACTCGGTTGTTTGTGATGGTTTTCCTAGAATATAATGCTATGATTATGTTAGATATATATTAATGAGCCCAAGGCTGTGAGTATGATATTGGTTTGAGTTCAGGAAGTATTTTATCCTTATAAGGGAAGTGGCTATTGTTTATATATGTATTGATGCTTATAATTATATTATTTGGATACTGATGATGGCTTGCATAATTTCAGCACATTCATGATGACAAAATCAGTAAATCATACGATTCCAACTAAAAATATGATTTTATTACTATTTTCACTAAAAAGGAAATTATTCCAACTTTTTAGTTTTAAAATAAATGCTCCCATAACGGGAATCATACCATCTTAATGAATAATTTATGTTCCCTTGTTATTGAAAATGATGTTTTAGAGATTTGATCGAGATAGATTTTGGTCCACAGTTTGCTACTACTGATTTTCTCAATCGTTAGAGATTTTGACCTTTTCCATACTTTTCTGATAATCTAGTCCCAAAGTTTACCCCGGGCAATGGATTTATGGACATACACTCTTTTAGCCATAGTTCTAGTCCATGCATTTTATATATATACACATATCCGGTACTGGACAAAGTGGATTTTTGATGATGATGATTATTGGTAATCTTGGATAAAAATTAGGTCGGTGTATACGGGTACTCCCGAAACCTATAGGGGCCCCTTCATCCGTGAGACATTATGCCAGAAAATAAAGGTCACTGTAGGTCCTATCTTTCTGAGTCATTGAGCTGGAGAAAGTGTATACACTGGGTTAATTTATGGTACTTGGATCATTTATGTTATTATAAACTTGGCATTTATTCTTGCATGTGTATTACCTATCACCAGTATGGCCTATATCTATTAGCCTTATGAGGGGTTGCATAGGTATAGGTATGAGTGTCCTTGTAGCATATTGTGTTGATCCTGTATCCATCAACCTTATGGGGAGATTTAATAGGTATAGGTTCTAATTGTTATTTGCTGAAGTTGAACCTTCAGAGCCTATGTCGACGGTGGCTTATGAAAGGCCCGATTATGCATTATTTGTCTAGGATAGACGGTTATGTTACAATATTATTGTTTTTCTTATGGTTAGTTTGTGATAGGTTTATTATTTGACTAGTACTGATTATTCGAGGTACGACTCTTATTTCTTTCTTTTATAGGTATTTATTATGGATAATTATCTCATGTTAGATGTATAGATTAGAGGCCCTGAATATGTTAGTTTTAGTTTCTACTATGATTAGGAGGCCTTAAGATGCTAGTGTGATTACTTTGGTTGTACCTTTGAGTTAGACTTGATATGGTGTATATACGTATATCTATCTATATATAGTTATGGTATTACCATATATCCTTTCCTTTATGTATTTATGTTGTATATCAATCCCTTGGCCTTGTATGTTACTATGTATATACTTATTCTACTCTTTATTATATATTATACAATGATATACGGTATATTGCATAAGACCTGGATTGAGGTTGGAATACTTTAGTTTATTTTATAGTCTCTTTAGCTTTATGATGTTAATTACCCTGGATATTTTAACATAATTTACATTCTCGTTGGCATTTTATATATGTTTACCTTATCTTTGGAGCTCAGTCAGCATTTGTATACTACATACCATGTGTTTGGTACTCATAATACAATTTTGCAGCCTACAAATCATAGTGTAAGTTCTTACAGTTGTTTTGTGCATTTTCAGAGTAGCTATGGTTTAGAGACATAGGGTGAGATCCTGGCATGCTATTCTCCCTCTTATGTACTAGACTAGTCTTTATGTGGTTTTCATATATGGGTTGTATTAGTATATATTCATTTAGTACTTAATTATGTAATATTATTACATTAGAAGCCCCTCAGGTTTTGGACAATCTTATGTATGTAGTCTTTTACTATAATTATTCTGCATTCTTACTTTATTTATTTTGGTAGTCCGTTATTAATAGTTCTGGACAAAAAGTTTGCTTACCCACTGATGGGTTATAGTAGGTGTCATCATGATTTGAGAAATTGGGTCCTAAAAATTAGTAGCAGAGCCTAGGCTTACCGGTGTGTTTATACAAGAGATAAGTGTCTAGTAGAGTCACGCAAATTAGTGCAAAGATGTTTATAACCTATCTTTAGGAGGCTACAGGGCATTTTTAGGAAATTCTATTCTTGACTCCTTCTCATGTGTTTGTGTATTTATAAACCTTAAGTATATTCGTTAACTATATTCTATCCTAAATGGATGATGTGAGGTTGTCAATAGATGTAGATGGTATTTTGATGCATGTTACAAGAGCTTTAGCACAACATTGACCCAGGAAGTCATGGATGGATGTCAAAGATATTCACTATTAGTCAAAGGATTTGGGGTCAGCCCAGGATTCTATAGAGTTTGCAATCGCTTCTGCCTCTTGAGATTCAGTATTGGGAATCCCAAACCTTTTCTTGGATACCTTACAGATAGAGATGATGTTCGATTCTTAGAGAAGTTCTAAGATAATAGTTGTGTTTGTTGGTCTTTAGTAGGGTTCCTTATTAATTTTAGTATGGGATTTGCTTTCTTGAGTGGGCCAGGTGAATGGATTTATTAGAGAATTATCATTGGCACACCATTTAGCGTCAAAATATTTGGTAGTAGCTGGGTTTTTCTTCTCTCAAGTGTTTGATCATGTAAGGACCACAGAGAGAGCATGTATTGAGACTTATGGAGGTGGTGGTAAGAGGCCATGTCATTAGTGCAATGCTATTCGTATTTCATTCGGAAATAAGGATCCTCCTAGTGAAGGTTAAGTTTATTTGTAGCCTATCAGTTCTATGTAGGTAACATCTCAGGTTATGGGTGTCTCTCAGATTAGTCATGGTAATCACAGTGGGAAGAGTTCTCATCGGACCTTGAGGAGTATTCAATATGAGTTTTGGGCCGTGGCGGCCATTTTGAACTAGTAAGGGCAGCCTCTCAGAGTATTCCAGGAGATTGTTTTGGATGTGGCGAGATAGGACCTTACTCTAAAGAGTGCCCCTAACGCGAGTTAGTTGATCAGATAAAGTTAGCATATTTTCCCTGCCAGCCTAATTCCTGAGATATGTTATGATTGTAGAGAGAATATATATTTCAGTAGAGAGTGCCCTCATGTCAATTATTCAAATAGTTGGGGTCAACTTAAACCATGTATAATTTCCTTAATATCAACTTTCTGTTATGTGGAGAATTGAATAAGCTTTCCATCGATACCAAATTTTCCCAAATCCGACACTCAGGCGAAGAGTTAGAGCCATTTTAGTGAAACAGTGTACCACCTGGTACTCTAGCACATCGCGGAGCCAGCCAAAATGGCAATTGTTAAAATCTAGTAAGCCTCCGTGATTCCACCACATCACGGTGACTTTCCAGTTCGCAACCAAGGTGGCAACGCGATTTCCACCGTGCCGTGCCATCAAGCGGTTTCCCAATTATCCAGTTTCCAGTAAGATAGCATGATTATGGCGCGTCGTGCCAGCATGTAAAATTGGGATTTTTCCAGTTCCGGATTTTTATTCCATGGGAAAAATGGTCATTTTTATACCTCTATATATACTCCTTAACATGAGATTTCTCATTATTTCACCCAAATATCATTGATTTCTCTCAATTTTCTTCATGAAACCTAGGGTTTCTAATCCAAGACCCAAATCATCAAGGTTTCACCATGAATTTTTCAAGAATTATATAGCAAGGTATGTTTGAAGTTAATTCTTGGGTTCCTTCCACCCAAGAAGTTTAAGAATCCTTTTAAAGTTCAAAGATTATATTTTTGTGAATTTTCATGATTTATGTGGTTTGAAGTTGAAGTCCTTGTTGACATGGAGTTTTGATTCATGTTGTGATCATAAAGATGCAAGTAGTGATCTTAGTATGCTTTGGTTATGTGATTTTCATGATAAAATCTCTTCAAGAAGCATGTTGACTTATGTAATTATGTTAATTTGGTGTATTGAAAGTTGTATGACCAAAGGGTGCCTCCCATATGCTTGATAAATTTCTTATGTGAAGAAAATAGTGTCATTGTAACTTGGACTATAATATCCCCAAGCATGTGTCAACTAGTGCATGCTAAGTGTTCGTTGAAAGGACTAAATAAATGAATTATGATATGTTGTATGTCTTCCTGTTTATGCGAACTCCTTGTTGGATGAGTTATGAGACAATAGCATGCTTCCCTTTACAATTACATGTTTAAGATTCCCAAGTACTCGAAATGATGCTTCATTGGTTATATTGCGAATGACAGTCTATTGTTATGATTATTACACAAGAGTTGTCATGTCTTATTTATTTATGTTATCGAGTCCTGGGGGTATTTAATACCCAAAAACTTAGCTGTTTTGTTTGTCTAGCGCCGAGTCAGTCTCAAGACAATCTCAGTCGTGCTATGATCAATATATTTCAGTTAGTGACAGAAGTTAAGGAAACTCTGTAAATCTCAGTATTTAGTCTAATCAAGATCAATACTCATTTTAGATTTCAGTAAAGCTTAGTAAGTTACAGAACTCAGTCGTATTCAGATAGAAAGTAGAATTTTAAAGTATTCCATCAGATAATGAAATCAAGTAAACTCGGTCAGATTAGTCAAGTAAGATTATCAAATTAGTAACAGATTCAGTTCAGTTTAGTTCAGTATAAGAATCAATTCATAGTCCTTCAGTTGGGAGTAGTAGCTAGCACCAAGCGAGTGCAGGGCTGAAGGCTTTCCCATTAGAGAGGTAGAGTCATTAGCAGCAATCCCTGAACTCCAGAACAACGTAGCCAGCACAGAACAAGGAGTCAACCATTATATTAAGGCTTGACTATCATATTGCCTTAGGCTTGACTTCCTATTCAGGGTCACCCGTTGGAGAGGCTTGACCATAGCAGAGGTCATTACCCGTGGCACGGTATTGACACCTTTCCAGCTAGGGTTATAGGTTGTACCCCACCAGATCAGATTCAGGGCATGTCAGTTAAGTGAGAACTCCTACAATTGTAGTTTCAGTATCAGTCTTCAGAGTAGAACTCAGAAATCAGGATTGTCAGATATAGTCTCCCATCTCAGTAAGGAACTTAGATAGTTCCATAGATTCATAGACCAACCGCTAGATAGGCCTGGTCTCATATAAAGTTAATCAGAATCAATACTAAAATATCGAGAGATCACCCATCAGATTGGCCTGATCTCAAACTCTGTCCATTATTTCTATTATTAAAAGATTCAAAGATCTTCCACTAGATAGGTATAATCTCAAATACAATCATTCTTTATCATTATAAGTAGATTTAGAGATCATTCATTAGAAAGGTTTGATCACAGATTTAGTCAGTCGATAATAGTAAGCTCAGAACTCAATCATTGATATGAGTAGATTCAGTTAATCAGCTTCAGTATCATCAGATTCAGAGATCACTCACTAGATAGGACTGATCTCAACTTCAGTACTCAGTTATTAATATCAAAAAATTCAGTTATTCAGTGTCTCAGTATTAGTCGTGAGTTTAGACGTTAGTAAAGAAGTATCCGAGTCCCAGTATTCTGAGTCACGATGATTTTATTTATGGTTAAGCATTCATGCATATGTTCTCATTCAGTACTCTCATGATTATTCAGTTGAGCTATGTTCTTGTATAAGCCCTTGTATTTAGCATTACCTCATCTAGCATACCAATACATTCAAAGTACTGACACATACTTTTCTCTTGCGCTATGGTGTCTTATACCATAGGTTCAGAAGCACGAGACCCAAAGCACCCTTAGCAGTCCAGAATCAGTCAGCAGTAGTAGACGTAGTGGTGAGTCCTCTTCATTCGAGGATGATCCTTATTTTATTATCACATTAGATTCAGTTTATTTACAGTAGACGGAGTTATTTGGGGACATATCCCATCAACTTCACAGTTCAGATAGTTAGAGGCTTTTCGGACAAATGTATTAGTATTCAGTTTTTAGTATTGATTATTTTAGATATTTTGAACCTTATGGCAAGTTTCCGCCAGTTTTCTGCATTTATTTTAGTATATTATGTAGTGCTCAGTTACGGATATCAAAAAGGCTTAGCTTATGGTCCCTCGAGGTCATGAGCACAATGTGGAATTCCTGTTCCAAAAATTTAGGGCGTTTCAGGGTTTCACCATGATAGGTACGCCTTTTTATTTCCTACCTTTACCTTTATAAAATCTATAACATAAAATAATGCCTTTCAAAAGGATGGAATATCACAACTTCAATCCAAATACTGTCGTCGGGTTAATCATTATGTAGGAGGAGTCAAACAATTAATTCCTACATAGAGTGGGTATACAACTACCAGTACACAGGTTAGTGAATAACCGCTAGCATAAAACTCAGGATATGGATAAAATAATGCCAGTTATAAAACCAAGTAAAACCATCCATTGCACATAACCATATATATATATAAGTGCATAGAAAGGGAATCAGGTTTAGCATACCATTAAAACCTTTACCTGGGTTGTGTAGCTAGGCCATCCTAAGCCACCTACGGGTGATATGGGTTCAACTCCCCCTTCTAAAAGGGCTTCAGAGCGTGTAGCCATACGACCAGGGAAGTATTCCCTGGGATGAAGAGTATATCCCCAAATACTATGATATCATACACACAGTCGACTAAGACCAATCATTATATCGGCAAATAAACGATTCTAGTTTTGGTCCCCCTGGGACCTCCACTTTCCACGACCTGCTACAGACCACGCCATTAATGTCCGATTAAAACCAATTCCAAATAGCCTACCAATCCATGTACCATTTTTTAATCAAGGCTAATATTAGTGGTATTATCATACCACCCCATTTCTTGCAAGCAATATCCATAGCCAAACCATTAAGGTTAAGGGACTTTCAAGTGCCCTTCTATATACAATATTATACCACTTGAGAGACTTCCATGTTCCCCACAAGCATAACCATTTAGCCTTTAAAATTTTCAAACAATTTAAACCATTTATAGCTTTATTACATATGTTGAAAACAAGAAAGAGTTCCATTAAAAGAAGTCAATGCAATGAATATACCTTTACAAGAATTTATCAAACCCATTGAGGGCATAATTTAATGAAAACCAATTTCAAAGACCATTAATGCACTACCATGCAATCCAATTGTCCAAAACCACCATTAATCCATATAAAAGCATAATTAAAACCATATAAAACCATAACAATGTATATAATATCAAAAACCCTAAATAATAGTTGGTTCGCTAGGATTCTGCTTTAAATGAGAATAAAAGGTTATTAAGATAATAAATTATTGAAATGTACCAAGTCCAGATGAATGGATGAGCTCCACCCTCCTTAATCCCCAGACATTCGAATATAATTTGTTCAAGCTTCACTTAGGCCAAAAAGACTTGTAATCACCCTCCAAGCAATTTTCTTAATTTTAGTTGATTTCTAATATTTTGACCCTTCCCAAAGTAGATGCATGTCATTTATGACTGGTCAAAACTATTTGTTTGATTATCAAATAATTTGCTGGGGTTTTAGGCTCATTCTTTTAGTCAAAACTATTTGTTTGATTATCAAATAATTTGTTGGGGTTTTAGGCTCATTCTTTTATTTTAGAGCTTTTATTGATAATGAACTAGTCTCGAACTATAATTTTTAGTATATGGACTTGGATGAGAATTTCAATAGTGCCATTATCTTAGAGATATTGATTTTAGGCTGGGAGACCTTTGGATTTGGGTCTTAAGGCTTTTGAACTCATTTTGGGCTATTGGGTAGAGTTTTGTTTAAATGGAATATAAGGCACCCATATTTAATCAAAACAATCGTGAATTAAAGTTTGATGGTTCCATTAAGTCTGTAACATCAAATTCTCTATGGTAGTGTAGTTTGTTTATGTGTATGTGGTTCTAAATGAATATCGAGCACCCAATTTGAGTCTATTTGGACTTAGAAAAATCTGATGCATTGGATGTTGGTGCAGTCGCTTAAGTGGTTTTGGGGTCACTTAAGTGATAGTCATTTTAGCAGCCATGTGTTACTTTAGCAGCCTTGGTTTCCCAACTAAGGTTCACTTTAGTGATCCCTGTCTTCTTAAGATGATGTCGCTTTAGTAACCAAGGTATCAAATTGTAGTGACCCTCCCGGTAATTTCCTTGATTTGTATGCACTTACGACATTTCAAGCCTTCCCATAGTGTCTACTAGTCATTTATGACTTGCCGGAACTATTGGTTCAATTATCAAATAGTTTCATTGGATTTTAGTATCATTTCCTTACTATTGGGGTCACTTAAGTGATAGTCATTTTAGCATCCATGTGTTACTTTAGCAGCCTTGGCTTCCCAACTAAGGTTTACTTTAGCGATCCCTGTCTTCTTAAGCTGATGTCGCTTTAGTAACCAAGGTATCAAATTGGAATGACCCTCCCAGTAATTTCCTTGATTTGTATGCACTTGCGACATTTCAAGCCTTCCCATAGTGCCTACTTGTCATTTATGACTTGCTGGAACTATTGGTTCAATTATCAAATAATTTCATTGGATTTTAGGCTCATTTCCTTACTTTTGAGCTTTTGTTGTGTAGGATTTGCTCTCAAACCAAATCTCGTAGTAGATGACCTCAGATGAGAATTCCAATAGTGCCATAAGGTACAAAATTTTGATTTTAGGCTGAGGGACCCTTGGTTCTGGTCTCGAGGATTCCAGACTCATTTTAGGCTATTGGGTAGATTATGTGAAAAATGAAACTATTTGTATGAGCCCCACATTTGGTTGAAATAATCTCGAGTGATGGTTTTAATGGTTCCATTGAGTCTGATATGTCAAATCTAGTCAGGTAACGTATTTGGTTAGCGATCACGGGGTTCAAAACGTATCCCGATCATCTGGCTAAAACTCATTTTATACATAGAAAAATCTGTTTCATTAGGGTACTGATGCAATCACTTAATCGATCAAATGACTGCTTAAGCGGTCATTGCATATTCGACATTGTGTCACTTAGGCTACATTGTCCATCTAGTTAATGGTCGCTTAAGCAATGCTTTGTTCTCTGAAGCTGCCAGGGAGTTGCTTAACCTATGCCCTACCATGCTTGCTAGATTGCTTAAGTGATGCTGGAGATGCTTAAGTGGCTATTACTTAAGTGATAGGGTGGTCTCTTAAGACACACCTGGTAGTTTTAAATGCTCTTTTCCAACACGATTTTCAATCAATTCTCCAACTATTTTTACACCAAGTTGAGAGATCAGGGAGAGGAAAAAGTGTAAAATCTTGCACATATGTTAAGGTAAGTTAACCTAAATCTTTTTTGTCATTTCCCATTAATTTTGCCTTCAATTTCCATCCTAATTCATAATAAAATTCTAAGAAACAAGGTCTTAAATTCCAAATTTTGGGGGTTGATTTGAGACCCAATTTGTGCTCCATTTATGCTTATCTTTTTAGCACACATTTCTAGTCCTTTGAGGGACCTCATGGTGGGTTCAATTTAGGAATTTATTTTCAAGCCCCGTGGGCTCTTTCTTGACTCAAAATTCAACCAATCAATAATATAGCAATATGGATCTCGTTTTATTTCTAATGACGTGTAGATTACTTCTTGATAGCATGATGACATTTTGGGATCATGGAGTGAATACACATGATTCATGAATAATTTAAGGATTACGGTTCTACATCAAGGTAGGCTTCTATCTACTCTTCCTCTCAATATTGTGTTTTATATATATTTCATGTTAGATAGGAATGATAGGATGTGATTATAAATAGAACACCGTTACTTAGCCTAAATTATGAATTTGGCGGATAGAAGGGTAATTGATCCTTAAGGTGAAATATTTATTATGCATCTATAATCTTATTTCCTCAAGTTGCTAGTAATGTTAGGCATAGTTGTGACTAATAAGCCTTTAGTATAATGTTTAATGTGTTACTCGGTTGTTTGTGATGGTTTTCCTTGATTATGATGCTATTATTATGTCAAATATATATTACTGAGCCCAAGGTCGTGATTATGATAATGGTTTGATTTTGGGGAGTGTTTTTCCTTGAAAGGGGAGTGGCCGTAGTTTATATACATATTAATTCTTATAATTATATTGTTTGGATACTAATGATGGGTTGTATAGATTCGTACATTCATGATCACTTATTTAGTATATTGTACGATTCCAACTAAAAATATGGTTTTATTACTATTTTCCCTAAAAAGAAAATATTCCCAGTTTTTACTTTTAAAATAGATTCTTTCATAACTAGAATCATACCATCTTAATGAATAATTTATGTTCCCTCTGGATTGAAAATGTACTTTTAGAGATTTAATCGAGATAGATTGTGTTCCAAAGTGTGCTACTACTATTTACCTCGATCATTAGATATTTTGACCTTTTCCATACTTTTAGAATAATTCAGTCCTAAAGTTTACCCCGGGCAATGGATTTATGGACTTTCACTCATTTATCCATAGCTCTATGTCATGCATTATATATATATATATGTATGTATGTATCTTTTACTGGACAGAGTTATTATTGATGATGATGGTTATTTGAAATCCTGGATCGGGATCAGGTCGGTGTATACGAGTACTCCCGAATCCCCTAGGGGCCCCTTCGTCTGTGAGATATTGTGTCAGAGAAGAAAGGTCACTGTTGGTCCTATCTTAATGATTCATTGATCATGAGGAGGTTTTTACACTAGGTTACTTTACGGTACTTGGATCAGTTATGTTAATATGAACTTACTTGGCATTCAGTCTTGCATACGTATTGCCTATCGCTAGTATATCCTTTATCTATTAGCCTTATAGGGGTTTCATAGGTATAGGTATGAGTGTCTTTCTTCACTTCTTTCAATTATTTCATGCTAAGAGTTTGAGTTGGTTTCTAAAGCACTCCTTTAGTTTTGCTCTTTTGCAGATAGCAAGGAAATACGCTACCGCTATATGAGATGAGGGTCTTGAAATAGTGTCTAGGGATCTTCTGGATATTCATGGATGACCTAGAGGTCATGGACAGCCTTGATATGTGTCCCCATATAGGGGACACAATAGAGGGCCTTTTTTTACTCTGAATCAGTGATTCTTCCTCCACAACAAGCGGTGGGCAAGTGTAATATCCCGAACTTTCTTTAAGCCTAATTTAGCCTTCAGAACATTAAGAGATTACTTCCTAAGTGAATAATGTTTAAATCAGATAGAGTTTTCCTAATTTTGACTTTTTATCATGTGGGAAATTGAATTAACTTTCCAATTATACCAATTTCATCCAAATCCGATATCGGGGTGAGAAGTTATGGCCATTTTTCTGAGAGCTATCAGAACTACCCAAGTGCGATGGGTAGGTTGACGGACCATCGAGCTTGAGATGGACCGTCGCTCAAGCCGTCGAAACCAAGTAAGTATACCCTTTCACTGGACAAGTGCGACGGTCAGGCTGATGGACCATCAAGCTAGCGATGGACCATCACCCAAGCCGTCACAGATAAGGCAGTGAGTACCTATTCTAATCCAAGTGCGACGGTCAGGCCGACGGACTGTCGAGCCATCGCAGATCCCATTTAGCAAATTTAAAGTAATTTTAAATGGACTTTTTGGTCTTTTTCCACTTCTTTTTAACACCTAGATATATCAAAACGAAGCATAGAACTTCAAATTGATCCAAAACTTTAAGAACTAGGGTTTTCTCTCAAGATTAACCTTCAAGAGCAAGACCCAATTCCTTCTTCAAGATTTCACCATAGTTTTTGCGAAGTGATTTAGATTCAAGGTTCTCAAGTCAAAAGCTTCAAGAACACTCACTCAAGAGTACAAAATAGAGTCTCAAGCCAACTTGTTCATCTAAATTCATAATCCAAGGTATGTGGGGTTTGAAAAAGGGTAACTCTTTCACCCATAGACCCAGAGACTAATTTTAAATACAAATTTCTGTAAATTATGAGATTTTCCATGAAATTGAAGTTAGGGTTTATACCCATTATTATTGTTTGCAAGATTTTGAGATTTCCCGTGGATTAAAGGTTGAATTACATGATTTTGTTTATATTTCCATGCCTATTTCCAAATTTTCCAGATTTCAAGAGGATTATGAATGTTTTGTTATCAAGCATGAATTTTGAGATGTTGAAATCATGATATTAATGTTATGACTTATTTTTCCAATATCTTGATTAAGATGATTGTAATCTTTTTAAGATGATGGTTGAGCATGAAGTTTAAATATGATTTCGATGCATTAAATCTTTATATTTTGAGTCCTAAGTACAAGTGCTGAGTTTATAAGGGGATTATGATCTCAAGTTTTGTTGACAAGTTTTGATAAGTACTTTCAAAAGATAAGATAGGAATCCACACTACTTATGATTTAAAGCTAAGAGAAGAATAATTTGGTCTTCATTATAGACCCTTGAATTATTTTAAGGTGGATTTCCTAAAAGTTCTAAGCCTAAGTATGGGAGTAGTATTTAGCACCGAGTTGGGTATGATTCCAAGGTCTCATACCCCAGAACTACATGCCACCATAGGATTGAGATTTATGGGCCCGAGGCCGAGATAGTTATCACTAAAGTTAAGGTTCTATTCCAATGGCAAGGATAGAACAGCTCTCTCTAACGTGGGAAAGATGTTGGACTCCATGTTAGCTCATATGGTTTATGTCGGTTAATAAAACCTCCCTACTAGTAAAAGTAAATAACAACTTTTGAGTATATTTCTTAAGATAAGTATTTTCCCTAATGATTTTAGGAACTAAGTGTAAAGGCTCACAAAACTTAATCAGATATTGAATTACTTGAGATTTTTAGTTACAAAGTTAAAACTTTAGTTTTCAGACACAAAGGTGAGATCATTTTTCACTTAGCCTATATGAATTGAGATAAAGTATTTCTTATGCAGAAAGAAATTTTAGATTTTATTTAGTTTACAAGATTACGAGAACAAGAAGAGAATACAAATTTTAGAACTAAATGTTGTGGCTCACGAGATTTGTAAAGCGAGTTTTTCTTCTTATGGCTACTTATTTCAGTAATTCAGATATTCCATCTTATGTGAGTCACATACATTTAGCATGCATTGTTTTATAAATGATGACTATGAGATATGTTTTTACTTATGCATTCACCCCTACATACTCAGTACATCCTCAAAGTACTGATCCACAAATATGTCTATTTGTTATATTATCTCATAATATAGGTACAAGTTTCCGTATCCATATTCAAACTCAGACAGTTGCAGATTCTAGCCTGTGAGATGATGAGTCCTCATACTTCGGGGACTTCAGTTATACTTATTTATATTCTTTACTTTCTCATTCATACGTATTGATTAGTGATAGTTGGAGTAGCTTCCCATCTTTCTATAGTAAGTATTAGTAGAGGCTTCATAGAATGACAATAAGTTAATTATTGAGTTTCAATTTTCTTTGTAAAAGTAGAGTTATAATCCTGTGAATTCAGTTTTGTATTGAACATATTTTAGAAAAGAATTATCTTTCACTGATTTTGTACAGATTTAGCTATTTTTATTCAGTTGCTTATGAGTTATTCCAGTAAAAGGGTTAGCTTGGGGTCACATATGATCCTAAGCACCGTATGATGCCTCGCGGCCCATTTTCAGGGCGTTACAAACTTAGTATCAGAGCACAGAGTTCAAGTGTCCTAGGGTGTCTGTGAATTCGTGTCTAGTAGAGTCTTGTGGAATGGTATGGAGACATCTGTACTTTTCTTCGAGAGGCTACAGGGCATTTAGGAAATGTTTCCCTTCTTTCAATTCTCACATTGTGCCATAGAAAGGTTCTCTAAGAAACTTAAATAGATTCTCATCTTGCTCTATTCGGACCATCTCTTCCTTATTTTCAAGGTAACAAAAATAGTCAAGCTTAAATCTTTACAGATAGATCTTTCTCAGACAGTCCCCACAGATAGTTATGGGATTGTACGTAGTGTCAAAAGTATCTCATCAATGCTTTTGAGTTCCAACTTTGAAGAACTTTATTCATGTTCATGGAAATAGTGCGCTAAGCCCAAGCCAGATGTACTTTTATATCCCTCCTCAGAATTTGTATTGTTAATCTATACTTCCTCATTTATACACCATTCTTGATATAACACAATTAGCAAGTTCCAAATTTATCCCTTGATAATGCTCTCATATTTGCTAGCAAGAAGTTTCAGAATGCACCCAAAGGGTTTGAGAGGAGATCTTTAGTGTGTCATAAGTCCCTCAAGCTAAAAGTTATGTCCTTATTCTTATGAGTTATTTAGTTGATGCAGAATTATATATGTATTCATATTGCTCGCTGACCCTTATTATACAGATAATGCTCATGAGAGAAGATAGTATGAACCTAGACTATTAAGAGTAGTGTGCATTCAAGAGATATTATGTACTTCAGTGTTATGATTTATGAATAGTAGAACCTTATAAGAGATATTATGTACTTCAGTGTTATGATTTATGAATAGTAGAACCTTATTATAGTTAGAAGTATGGGTATAGAAGAGTAGTTTCAAGAAGAAATAAGAATGATGATTAGTAGGAAGTATAGATGTAAGCTTATGCATGCTATCGAGATACGTCAAGGTAATATATCCTTGTGTGTTAGTTTAGTGGAATGTAGAGATGGAGTTATTAGTTAAGGTGAATTGTTATTTGCTTGAAGTACGGAAGGAGTTATTGATGCTATTTGTTATGATTGAAAGTATTGGATATTAATGAAGTATTTGGTGGTGTAGCATCATTAATTTAGGCTTCCCTAGAGGTTGCAAAAAGGAGTTTAGCTGAAATTTATAAAGCTATGATGGTAATTTAGATGTATAGAATGGTTGAAAGTAATAAGGTGTAGAAGGAGGATGTGTTAATGGATTATGATAAGATAGGCCATATGATTTTAATCAAATATTATTGCTATGAAGTTCTAGTGAACTAGTGTTTCTTGATGTTTTATTCTATAGATTCCAAGTGAGATTAGTATGTAAGGTGAGTTGTCAAATCATGCCTAAAACTAGACACTAAGTTTAAATAGTAGATGATTAGCAAGGTGGATGTAATAATTTCTTGGTTAGTGTGGCTAGTTGTATGGAAGTGATCTAGTAGGCTTGAACAATGTATGGAAGAGCTTAACTTTATTTGTTCGGAATGAAGTATGATATTGCAGGTATGATGTAGAGGAGCTCCCAAGGTGATATAAGGCTTCATTATTTTCAAAACTTACTAAGTGTTGTTTTATTATTAGTATTCCTTGAATTGATAAGTATGAATGAGGTTGTGTAGTATATGGTGTTCTTGTCAGTTAACATATGGGTTACAGATTGGTGATGTGGTAAGTTAGAGATGTGATATTAGCAGAGTATGAGGGAAGTTCAGCAAAGGTTTAGAGATATCATGTTTAGTGTTAGAATCTAAGTTGGTGAGTGTTTAAGTTGTTATATGATGACTTATGGGGCTATAGAAATCTAAGAGTTGAATCTTAGAAGGAGGTTCTAGCATTGGTTGTTATACGTGAAGATACAGTCCTTTAGGGTAAGTTTAGTTTTATGTGTATTGATTTTATCCCAGACTCTAGAATAAAGTGATTGCGGTTTAGATTAAAAGTTATATAGTGGTTCACAAACTGAGAGTGATGGCTTAAGTCTAAGTGGAAGATGATAGAAGGAGTAACCAAGTCAGACTTCCAGATTCTTGTTGAAATGCCTGTGTAGTGTAGAAAACTCGTAAGTGGGGAGGATGCCCGACCCATTCTTATTTCAGTATTTCAAGTTATCCCAATACCTATTCATTCCTTATGTTTTAGTTCCATGATCACAGTTCATGTTCATGCATATGATATAGAATCATGTACCCTCCTGGTTCCCAAAATAATGAGTTCTAGTTCTTTTAGCAGTTGGAATCACATTCCATAAATGATGAACTCCAAACTTAGGTCATAGAGCTCATGACTCATGTGCTCAAGCTTTACAGTATGTTCAGTTCAAACACTCAAGCAATACTCTTAATGAACAACAAAATTTTGATTTATATCATGTGTGTCCTCATATCAGACCTCTTTGATGAGTTCATGATGTTAAATATTATATTCCTCATGAGTTAATTGAGTATCAAGTTATACACAGTATCCCATCATGATTCAGGTCCTCATGTTCTAACCTTCTAGTACCTTTCCTTAAGTTAAGATAGTGATGACTAACAGTTGTCTGGATGGGAGAGAGTAAACATTTCTTGTTAATGGAAGATTGTTGTATGCTTATTTTAGCTAAGGCTATAAGTGTGAAGTAGGATTGAGGCCAAGTCATTGATACACGTCATGGATAGTTAAAGTTTTATATGCTATATATGAGTAGTTGAAATTTTATATATGTCTTCTTAAGAATAGTACATGGAATTTGTTCTTGATAGAGGTTTGTAGGATATGGAAAAAAATCATTATGAGCATTTGTTTAGAAGTGCATATGGGGTTATGAAGATAGGCTTGAAGGTTATGTTTGTATACATGCGGAGGGATGCATTAGGCGTTAGTGAATGTCTAGACTAGGTGGATTGTAGTTATTGGAGTGGTAGTGAGGATTATTCTGGAGATAAGAAGTTGTGAAAAGTACATATGTGTGTGAATTTATGATTCTGACTGGTGTTATGTGTGATACCTTGTGATTTTGAGTTAGGCTTGACCATAACGAGAGAGTTGGGTTCAGTTAGACTTTGGTAGATGGATTTGTCAATGGTCATGTTAGAATTATAAGTTGAGTCAATGAGTATGGTGTTTAAGGGAAAATTTTAGTTGATATAGTATTTTAGAAGTGTGGATAATCTTTAAAGTGAGAAGTTGCATTGCTTGAGGCCTAGTACTTCTATCCCGACTTATGATTCACAGGTCTATGTTCCATGCTATATTTGGAGCAATGTTGTAATTCCTTATTCTGAGGTCTTGTTCAGATCATGCCCAGAGTCCCTTACTCCCTAATGGCCTTAGAAATTTCTTAGAAAGGTGTTGAAGAAATACCCTATTTGGGGGAGAGCATTCAGCATGAGTCAGTCCGTGCAACCGGAAATCCAATTTAAATCTTCTGATTTAGTCTAGTCTCACTACTTAGAATTTTGTGAGTATGAACATTTCAAGAGATAGTTTGTTCGCATCCAAGTAGATTGCGAAATTCAGTTTAGTGCATGCATCATGCATCAGTTTCAGATTCAGATATTAAGTCATGGTTTAGTCCATAAGTATCTTGTATATCATCTTAGTCTTTTCTAGTATTTCAACCAAATTTGTATCATTTGGGGAAGAATGATCTCAAGGAGGGGTTGTTGTAATATCCCGAGTTTTAATGTCATAAACCTCTCATCTCTTCTCTGCGAACTCAGATCTAACCGAAGGCGATAGTCTTTCTTGATTCAGTTCTTTTCTAACTAATGATTCAGCTATATAGCTATTCTTATTATAAGTTCATGCATTCCCAGAACTGCTCAAAGTATTAGGAGGATGTAGAATCAGTTTCGTAATTTATTTCAGTTGTGCATACTCAGTTTTCTCAGCTAGCCAATCTCATTTGAGGATGAATGTTCCCAAGGGGGAGATATTGTAATACCCCAAACTTTCTTTAAGGATAATTTAACCTTCAGAAGATTAAGATATGACTTCCTAAGTGAATGATGTTTAAATCAGATAGAGTTTTCTCAGCACCGTGTGACATCTCGGGACCCATTTTTGGGGCGTTATAGCTAGGGACCAGCCCAGGCTCCATCGTGATTAGTTTCTTCTATAGTGCTTAGGTATTATTTGGTTCATATTTTTTGATTGATTAGTAGTGCACCATATGATGTTGCACAACCTACGGATCAAAGTGGTACTGAGGCGATGGCGCTGCCTGTAGCTGCAGCTCCTAAAGTTGAGGTCCCTCCTATACTGGCGATTTCTCAGTCAGTAGTTTCTCATCTTATCATTGTCCAACCTGCTATGCCTATAGAGGAGAAAAAGTGACATGACCCTCCCTAGGGCCTTGTCGTAATAAGCATCCCAAGTCTGACCAGGATCGAAAATCACCACCGTTACCCAACCCATCCTCTAATCGTCTGCCCTAAGTTGGCTAAATTTTGAGCATGTAACAAGATAGTGTAACCACTCATATGAAGACTCTAAGATAATATCACAACTGTGACCAACCCAACCGAGTTCAACCATCCGATGCCATAATCAAACCATACCAAACCATACAAAAACAAGGGCCATAAACCAATCCATAACCAAGAATGTTCCAAAACATAATATAATTAATCCCAAAATGAAATATGATGGAACAGTGAGAAATTATGTCTGATGATGCCAACCTCAATGCCAATACCAATGCTAAAAGTGAAATCTATACTGATCTTTCCAACTACAACCCATATAATACCACAAAGCCTCTGACAAAAAAAGTAATGAAATCCGATTGGGACATGCCGCCAACCATAGCCAAAACCAATATTAAAAAAAAATCAAAGTATCTAGAGATATCCATAACATGAAATAGAGCCTTCCAAAAGGATGAAATCTCACTACTTCAGTCCTAATGTTGATTCCCGAGTCAATCACATTGTAGGAGGAGTAGAACGGTCAGTTCCTGTATAGCGTGGGATACAGTCTCTAGTAGATGGGGTTAGTGAGTGACTGCTAGTATGATCTCAGGGTATGGATAAAATAATACCATTTATAAAACCTATTAAAACCATCCATATGCACAGAACCATACATATATATAACACCATGTCGAGAAAAAGGATCGCGTTTAGCATGCGTTTAAAATCTTTACCTAGTCTATGTAACTTTTCCGTCTTGAACAACCCACGGGCTATATGGGTTCATCTCCCCCTACTGAAAAGGTTCCAGTACGTGTAGCTTCACAAATAGGGAAGAAAACCTTGGGATGAATTGTACATCCCTCAAATATAGTGTTACATCATGCACATGGTCACTAAAACCAACCTCATATTGAAAAATATGAGTTTCCAGTTTTGGTCCCCCCAGGACCTCCACCTTTCATGGCTTAGATACACCTCCCTACATTATTTCCCAATTAAAAAAAAAATACCAAATAACTAAACTATTATGTATTTATTAACCAAGGCCATTAATATTGGTATCGTCATACCAATCCTTACTTGCAAGTATTATCCATAACTAACCATATTGAGGTTTAAGGGGACTTTCAAGTGCCCTTCCATTTACCATATTAAACCACTTGGGGGATTCCATGTGCCCCTCAAGCATGACCATTATCCATTCACCATTCCAAGACATTTAAACCATGCATAATTCCTTTACCAAGTTTTAAAACAAGCAAGAGTTCCATTAAAAGTAGTCAATGCAATGAACATATCTTTATGAGAATTTTGTCAAACACGTAAGGGGCATAAATGACCAAAACCAATTTCAATTACCATTAAACCATTCCTATTCAATATAATTATCCAAAACCATCATTAATACATACAAAAGCATAATTAAAACCATGAAAAAACATAACCATCCATTTAATACAAAAAACCCCAAATCATATTTGAAAAACAAAATCATACAATTGATGAAATCATGAAAACATTCATTAAACCATGCCTTTAGCTAGAATTAATAATGAGGGAAGAGAACATGCCTTAAACCAAGATGATGACGGAAAGAAATCACCAAGACAAGCCCCAAATTGATCCTTTAGTTGAAACCCTAGCTTCCCTTGCCCAAAAGCTCTTGAGAGAATTAGGGAGTGTTTTAGAAAAGTTTCTAAGTGTTAATGAATGAAATAATAGGGTAAATAACCTCCCAAGTAGGTTATAAGTTATGGGACATTATTAGAATAACTAGAAAAATGTCCAGAATACTCCCACTTAAGTTGTACAAAATCCCATCACAGGTGTATGACTGACCCACACGAGTCGTACCCTCCAATACAAATGGTATCCTTCACTCGTATGATGGTCTCAAACCTTGGATCCAACACAGTATAGCATACGACTTATCCAACCAAGTTGTATTAATAGCATACGATTTGTACCCTTCATCCGTACCCTTGGAATATTTAAGCTCAAGGAAGATTCAGACATTGTCCACCCTACGAGTCCATGGTACGACTCGTACCTTAGCTTATGGCTTACGGTGAGCCACTCGTACTCAGATCCAACCTAAGAAACCAAAACTAAGATTAAGTTAAGGTACTAAATAATTCATAACCACCAATACAACTCGTATCCCTAAGTTGTATCCATTCATGTAACCAAAATCCATCCCACCAACCAACACTGGTCAGTATATGACTGGGCCTTACCATCTATAACCCAAAATACATCCTATACCTATGAGTCATATTGGGTCCAGAGACCAAAATTCCAAGAAATTTTCTAAGGGTCGAAACCCAGGGTGTTATAGGCTCCCTCACTAGGAACATTTATCCTCGAATGAAGAACGAGGTTGGGGTAACCTAAGGCACGAGTCATTTGCATCATCAAATATATATATTCCCAATCCTTAACAAAGTTTGAACACAAAGAGGCAAATATATTAATCTTTCCATTAACAAACATAGAAAATAAAGATGTGCCAAAGACACATTCCTTCCGCACGAATCCCATGAGCAGAAAAGAAATGAGGGTATTTAGACTTCTTCTCCATTTTCACTTCCCATGTATCTTCTTCCATCGTATGATTCCACCAAAGAACCTTAACCGAAGCCATATCCTTGGTCCGCAACTGACGAACCTGCCTATCTAATATCTCGAATGGGACCTCTTCATAAGACAAAGAATTCGTGAGACCCAATCCTTCCAAAGGAACAACCGAAGAAGGATCACCAATGCACTTCTTCATCATGGAAACATAAAAGACCGGATGAACCAAGCTCAAGCTAGAAGACAACTCCAGCTCATAAACAATATTACCAACTCTCCGCAAAATCTCATAAGGAACTATATACCGGGGACTAAGCTTCCCCTTCTTGAAAAACTGTATTACACCCTTCATGGGAAATTCCTTTAGTAAAAACTTATCCCCAACCTCAAATTCCAAGTCTCTATGCCTAACATATGCATAGAATTTTTGACGACTTTGGGCCGCTTTAAGCCTATCCTGAGTCACCTTCACCTTCTCCAGAGCTTGGTAAACCATGTCAGGACCAAACATGTCAGCCTCACCAAGCTCAAACCAACCAATAGAAAATCTACACCTCCTAGCGTACAATGCCTCAATAAGGGTCATACCAATACTAGAATGATAACAATTTTTGTAAGCAAACTTCACCAAAGGTAGATGTTCAACCCAATTTCAACCATTATAAATCACACTCGCCTGAAGCATATCCTCCAATGTTTAAATAGTTCTCTCTGTTTGCCCATCCGTCTACGGATGGAAAGTAGTACTCAAACTCACCTTGGTCCCAAACCCTCTGTGAAATGATCGCTAGAAATGAGATGTAAACTATGTGCCATGATAAAAAAATAATTAAAAAAGGAACCCCATGCATCTTCACAATCTCCTGAAGATACAGCTTAGCGTAATCCTCCGCCGAGAAGGTAGTCCACACTAGGAAAAAGTGAGCAAACTTAGTCATCCTATCCACGATGACCCAAATTGAATCATATTGATTCTGAGACCAAGGAAGACCGGTAACAAAGTCCATATTGATCAGTTCCCACCTCCATTCAGGAAAATCATTTTCTTGATACAACCCTCCTGGCCTCATGTACTCAACCTTAACCTATTGACACACCATGCACTTGGCTACGAAATTAGGCACATCCCTCTTCATGATATTCCACCAATATATCTCCTTGAGATCATGATACATCTTAGTCGAGCTAGGATAAACAACAAAGCGAGACTCATGCACCTCAACCAAAATCATTTGTAGTAACCCATCGATATCATAAACACACAAACCTCCTTTGAAACCATAAAGTACCATCACCACTAATCTAAAACACCACTACCTTTTGGCCACCAATGTCACTCTTGATCTTCATTAAGATAGGATCTAGCACTTATTTCTCCTTAATCTCCACACCATGAGATGATCGAACCACTTTTTGCACCACCACACCACCATCCTTGGAGTCCAAGAGGCAAACTCCAAGATTAGTCAAGCGGTGAATATCCATCCCTAATTCCCATTTTTCTTCCTCCACATAAGTCAAACTCCCTAGGGAAAACCTGTTACGAGCATCAGCAACCATATTAGCTTTACCTGGGTGATAGTGAAGACTTATATCATAATCCTTGAGAAGCTCAATCCATCTCCTCTGCATGAGATTTAGCTCTTTCTGGGTGAACACATACTGTAAACTCTTATGATTAGAAAAGATATCCACATGAACACTATACAAATAATGGCACCATACTTTTAAAGAAAAACATAACCACACATAGCTCCAAATAATTAGTAGGATAATTCCTCTCATGTAACTTCAACTTCCTGAAAGCATAGGCAATTACCTTCCCATGCTGCATTAACACACAACCAAGACCTACCCGAGATGCATCACAATAAACCACAAACCTATCATTGCCATCCAGCAAAGTCAGATTTGTAGCTGAAGTTAACTTAGCCTTCAACTTCTCGAAACTCCCTACATAAGCATTTGACCAAGAAAACCTGACCTTCTTTTGAGTTAACTTAGTCAAAGGATCAACTATCATCAAAAAGCTTTCCACAAACCACCTTTAATACCCGGCTAAACCCAAGAAAATCCTAATGTCGGATGGAGTCATGGTTTTAGTCCACCTCGTCACCATAGAAATCTTCTGTGGATCCACCATGATCCCTTCACTAAAAATAATATGACCCAAGAAAGTTACAACATTCAACCAAAACTCACACTTGGAAAACTTGGCATTTAATTGTTATTCCTTTAAGGTCTGTAACACCACACGGAGGTGATTAGCATGATCCACCTCGCTCTTTGAATTAACCAGAATGTCATAAATGAACACAATAACAAACAGATCTAAATACTGACAAAATTCCCTGTTTATTAGATCGATAAATACCGCCGGAGCATTAGTCGACCCAAATAACAATACCAAAAACTCAAAGTTCCCATACCAAGTATGAAAAGTTATCTTAGGGATATCCATCTCCTAAATCTTCAACTGATGGTACCCAAACCGAAGATCTATCTCAAAAAAGAACTTGGCACCTTGCAATTTAGTCAAACAGATCATCTATTCTTGGAAGAGGATACTCTTTTTTTAATGTCACCATGTTCAACTGCTTATAGTCAATGCACATCCAAAGTGAACCATCATTCTTGTGCACAAAAAACATCGGTTAACCCCAGAAAGATACACTAAGATGAATAAACCCATTATCTTGAAGAACCTTAAGTTACTTCTTAAGTTCCCTCAACTCAACCAGAACCATTCTATACAGAGGAATAGAAATTGGATGAGTGTCTAGAATTAGATCAATACCAAACTCTATTTCCCTATCTGGAGGAAAACTGGGAAGATCATTCGAAAAACATCTAGAAACTCATTAACCACTGGAACTGACTAGAAAGAAGGACCTTCTGAGTTAGAATCTTTAACCTAGAGCATGTGATAAATATAACCTTTGGAGATTAACCTCCGATCTCTAAGATAACAAATAAATCTCCCCCTAGGATTTAAAGAACCACCCTCTTTTTCTATAACCGGATTACCAAGGAACCTCAAGATAACCCTACAGGTCCGACAATCCAAGGATGCATAACAAAAGTGCAACCAATCCATACCTAGAATAACATCGAAATCCAAGATATGTAACTCAAACATATCCAACAAGGTCTACTTTCCACCAACAGATACCACACATCACTTATAGACTCTCTTAGCAATAACCGAGTCACATGTTGAGGTAGAAATAAAAAAAAATCTAAAATAACTTCCAGATTGAAACCAAAAGATAAAGCCACATAAAGAGTCATATAGAAGAGAGTGGACTCCGAATCAAGCAAATAATATATATTACAAGAAAAAAGTCATAACGTACCAATAATGACACCAAGTGATGCCTCAAATTCCTGCTGAAATGCTAAAGCATACAACTTATTTCGAACAACACTAGAACCAGGAGTAGTATCAAAAGTAAATGCAACACCACCAGGTGTAGAAGAATTCATCCCCATAGCAACCTTATTAATCAAAAAATCCCTAGTCGATAGCCTGCCTGGCCACACTTGAAGCATTTGTCCTTTCCTTCATTACAATAAACTCGATGAGGATGACAAGAGAACCGATAGAAAAGGCATGAAGAAACTGATTGAACTCTGCTTGCCTGAGATTGGGCACCCTTTTCCCAAAAATTGTCACCACTATGATGACGCCTGTCGCCTGACTGGTAAGGAGCACTAGAAGAAGAGTAGGAACCAGAAGTCCCCCACCTCTTTTTCTTCTATTTTCCACCATCCCGACCACCCTAAGACTGAGCACCTCATTGGTCAGAAAACCTACTTCTCTTAACCTACCTATCTCTAAACTCTGTGTTTTTTCCTCTTCTCATCTTCTACCTACTGCATATGAATAGTCAACCTAGATATTTTTATATCTTTAATTAGAAAGGTAGTCTTTCTCTCCAAAATCAAATCCCAATTCAACCCAGAAGCAAACTTCCTCATCTATGCCCGTATGCTAACCAATAAATCAGAATCATACCTTGACAATTGATGAAACTTCAAGGCATATTCCTTGACAAAAATTCTCCCCTGCTTGAGGTTCACAAACTCCTCCATCTTTGCTTCCCTCAACTTTTGGGGAAAGAAATAATCTAAAAAGGCATTATAAAAAGTATCCCCATAAGACTGATTCTTCCACATCACCCCTGTCCCTATCTCACTCTTTATACCACTGATAGAAAATATCTTTGAGTTGATAAGCTGAAAAATTTACCCCTTCCATATTGGTAGCCTGCATCACCCAAAATATCTTTTCTATTTCATCGAAGAAGTCCTATGGATCCTCTTCCACCTTTACTCCAAAAAAAGTGGAAGGACTCATCTTCCTAAATTGGCTAACCTTGTGGCCTCAGCAGCCAAAGCACTAGTCGCACTCGCTCTAAGAAGCGACCATCTGAGAAATAATATGAATAGACTGACAAAATGTTATATTAGTCACCTTCCCTTGAGAAAGACTGGTAGAAATTGATGGAGCTCTATAACTATTAAGGATAGGATAATGAGATCGGAGATAAACTCCAGAAGTAGGATGCACCCCTTCAACATTACCCCTAGATGGGATAGAAGTATTTCCTTGGGTTCTGGATCTACAAGGCATGATCTAAAAAGTGAAAAAATATGGATTAGAGAAGATTCCAGGACTAAGACTCAAAGCTTGAAAATAGAATCCCAAGAAAGTGAAATATTTCTAAATGCCTTGTAGCCTCGCCCTTATAAGTCTGGAGTGCTACACACTCCTAAAAGAGACTCTACACGACATGGCTTTGTGGACTCCTAATTTACCATTAACTTAGGCTTTGATGTCAACTTGACACAACTCTCCTAAGGACCTTGTCGTAATGGGCGTCCCAAGCCCGACCAAGATCGAAGACCACCTCCATTACCCAACCCAGCTTCGAGCTGTCTTCCCTGATTTGGCTGAATTTTGAGCATGTAACAAGATAGTGTAACAGCTCACATAAAGACTCTGGGATAAGATCATAATTTTGACCGACCAAACCAAGTCCTACCATCCCATGCCATAATCAAACCATACCAAACCATATCGAAATAAGGACCATAAACCAGGCCATAACCAAGGATATTCTAAAACATAATATAATTAATCCCAAAATGAAATATGATGGAATAGTGAGAAATTATGTTTGATGATGCCAGCCTCAATACCAATACTAATGCTAAGGCTGATACCTATACTAATCCCGCCTATTCTGACCCATAGAAGTACTATAAAGCCTCTAACCAAAAGATTAATGAAATCTAGTTGGGACATGCCCCAAACCATAGCAAAAACTAATATCTAAAACAAAATTAAAGTGTTTAGAGATATCAATAACATGAAATGGTGCCTTCCAAAAGTATGAAAGATCATCACTTCAGTTCAAATGTTGATCCCCAAGTCAATTAATATATAGGAGGAGTAGAACGATTTGTCCCTACATAGCATGGGTATACAGCCGCCAGTACATGAGGTTAGCAAGAGACTGCTAGCATGATCTCAGGGTATGGATAAAATAATGTCATTTATAAAACAAAGTAAAATCATCCATATGTACACAACCATACATATATATAACCATGGCAGGAAAAAGAAACTGGGTTTAGAATTCGTTTAAAACCTATACATGCATTGTGTAGCTTTGTCGTCCTGAATTACCCACGGGCTATATGGGTTCAACTCCACCTGCTGAAAGGGCCTCAGTGTGTGTAGCCACATGAACATGGAAGAAAATCAATGGATGACTAGTACATCTACCAAATATAGTGTGGCATCATGCACACAGTCACCTAGACCAACCTCATATCGATAAATATGAGTTTCCAGTTTTGTTCCCCTTGGGACCTCTACCTTCCTCGAATTAGCTACACCTCCTGCCATTATTTCTAAATTAAAAACCAATTTCCAAATAATCAAACCATTATCCATTTATTAACCATGGGCATTAATATTGGTATGGTCATACCAATCCTTACTTAGGGGATTTTATGTGCCCCTAAATCATAACCATTAGCCATTTTCCATTCCAACCCATTTAAACCATGCAAAATTCCTTTACCAAGTTTTAAAATAAGCAAGAGTTCCATTAAAAGTAGTCAATGCAATGAACATATCTTTATAAGCATTTTTTCGAACACATTAGCGGCATAATATGACCAAAACCAATTCTAATTATAATTTAACCATTCCCATGCAGCATAATTATCCAAATCCACCACTAATATATTTAAAAGCATAATTAATTCCATGGGAAACCATAAATAACCATTTAATATCAAAACCAACAAATCATATTTGAAAACCAAAATCATACAATCAATGAAATCATGAAAACATTCATAAAACCATGCCTTAAGTTAGAATTAAAAATAAGGGAAGAGAACATGCCTTAAACTAAGATAATGATGGAAAGAAATCACCAAGACAAGCCCCAAATTGATCCTTTCATTAAAATCATAGCTTCTCTTGCCCAAAAGCTCTTGAGAGAATTATGGAGTGTTTTAGAAAAGTTTATATGTGTTAATAAATGAAATAATAGTGTAAATAATCTCCCAAGTAGGTTACAAATCATGGGACCTTCTTAATATAAGTGGGGAAATATCCAAAATACCCCCACTTAAGTTTTACAAAATCCCATCACAGGGGTATGACTGACCTAAACGAGTCATACCCTCCAATATGATGTGTATCCTCCACTTGTATACTAGCCTCAACCCTTGGTTTCAACACTATCCCGCATAAGACTCATCCAACCAAGTCATATTGATAGCATACGATATGTACCCTTCATCCGTACCCCTGGCAGAATAAAGCTCAAGAAAGATTCAGACACTGTCCACCCTACAAGTACATGGTACAATTTGTACCCTTGCTTATGGCTCACGATGAGCCACTCTTACTCAGATCCAACCCAAGTAACCAAGTCTAAGATTAATTTAAGGAACCAAATAATCTTCAACAACCAATATGACTCATACCCTTAAGTCATATCTATTCCAGTAACCAAAATATATCCCACTAACCAACACTGGTCAGTATACGACTAAACCTTACCATAAGTACCCCAACATATGGCCCATACCCATGAGTCATATTGGGTCTAGAGACTAAAATTCTAGGAAATTTTCTAAGGGTAAAAACCCAGGGTATTATAAGATCATATTAGGTAGATTTTTTAGATTCGCTCTGCCTAGGTTTTCTGATGCACCGGGCAAGGATGCTTATGTGTTTTTGATTGCTTGTGAGAATAGGCTTCATAAATTTGGCCTAGTTGAGACTTTTGGTGTAAATTAAACCACTTTAGTTAGACTTGGCATCTCAACATTCATGGAAACATTATCCTAATTCTAGGCCTGATAGATCTTCTCCTTTGACATGGACACAGTTCTTAAAGATCTTCTTGGAGAAGGATATGCCTCGTAGCCTTAGGGATCATTTGAGGGATACATTCTCGAGGTTGGAGTAGGGTACCATGATTTTGGTGGAGTATGAGGCTTATTTTTATGAGTTGGCTAGGCATGATATAAGAGGATTCATTTCTTTATCCGAGGATTGAGACTTCTTCTTCATATGTCTACATAAAGTATGGTTATTAAGAGTAGCTCTTTTGTTGACGTAGCATATCTCGCTCAGATTATAGAAGAGATATATCATGAGTCCCAATAGGGTAGCAATAAGAGGCTACGATATTAGAGTAGGTTCTATAGGAGTCATAGTAGCTCTTGATTTAGAGGCGGTGGTTATTAGGGTAAGTACCCTATGCACCAGCTATTTTAATATCAGGGTTAGTCTAGTAGACACACTCAAGTTGCATTTCAGATTACTAATGAAGGACATTCTAGATCTAGTGATTATCCTAGGAAAGGTTGTGGTCAGTCATCGAGAGGTTCCTCTTCTGGCTATTATAGTTGTTGTGGTTATTCTGAGTCATCCTGATCTTTTGATTTTAGTCCAGCACCTAGGGCATATTATGGTTATGGATCTTTTGGTAATTTCTTAAGGTAGTTCCCTAGTCATGGGGGAGATTATTCCTTTAGTTTAGAGTTTTCCACCTGTAACATCCCATATTTATCTTGTACTTGTTCTAATTATATGGAACTTGGTATAGCCTTATGGTATAGGTAACAAATGAGATTTCTTATGCGAGTATTAATGGTGTAGATGGAATTATAGATATTGCTCGTACATTTTAATGTGATTCGATCAAGTTAACATTGATACAATAATTTAAACTTGGCATTATAAGCTAGTATTTGAATCTAATGTTTAAAGTGACCAAGTATATACAAGTTTTAAGTTAGATCCAAGGGATTAAGAACTAAAAATGGAGTATTTTATTAAGGTGCTTTCTTGACTTAATTAAGCTAGTTGGTGAGTCACCTACTTGAGATATATGGACCAAGTTAATGGACCCAAGGTTATGGATCATATTTGATCCTATGTTAAGGTACTCATTTGGGCCTAACTTAAGTAAGAGAAATTTAAATGAAGAAATGGTTCAACACTTAAATCTGCCAAAGGTCCAAGTTAATTGAGCCCAAATAAGAACTTAATCAAGTAGGTGCATCACCTACTTTGACCTTTTGAGCAGCTTGATCTCTTTAAGTAGGTGCATCACCTACTTAGACCCATTTGACCTATTGTGAGGTCCAAAATCCAGCTAAATAGATGTCCAAAAATAGGGGCCTTATAAGGCTTAGTTGTTTGTCATTTCCTTTAATTCTAAGTCACAAAAGTACCATATTTCATAAAGTTCTCTCTACTTTCTCTAGAATAACAAAGAGCAGCCTTATTCTCGTTCTAGGGTACTTGAAGTAGTGCCCAACCTTTGCAGGCCAAGTTAAGTGAAATATAATGCCCCGAATCTGTACCTCGAATGATACACGGTGCTTATAACCTCAAAGGACCACAAGCTAACCCATGACTGATATCTATTGTGAGCACTGAAACATTATACTATAATAAATGCGGAATAATAGGATGAAATGACATAAGGTTCAAAACATCTAAAATACTGATAAATATCATCATTTGAAATAACAATCTATAAAACTGTACACTATCTATAAACTAGTCCGAAAAGCCTCTAACTGAAACTGTCTAAAAGTGGAGTTGATGGGACAATCCCCCAACTAACTCAATCTACTGAAATACTGAGTCCACTGAAAAAAGGAAATAAAAGAATATCCTTGAACGATGAGGACTCATTGTTAATCAACTATTTATTGGCTGAATCTGAGTATATCTATGCGCAGTCAGGATCCTGAGCATCCGAACCTATGATATGATACATCATAGCATAAAGAAAGAGTATGTGTCAATACGTGGAATATAATGGTATGCTAGATGAGGTAAGGCTGAATGAAGGGGTTCATATGCACGAACAATAACTTGCTGAATGATATAGAGTAACTAAACATGAGAGTACATGGATAACTAATACTGTTGTAAATACTGAGTATGCACTAATATGCATATAAATAAATATTGTGACTAAGCTTGTCTGAAGCTAAGTCCTGAATTCTGAAACTAAGTAACTGATATTTGAAGTTACTAATAACTAATTTATTGATACTGGTTGACTGTATCTGACAGTCTTGATTTTGTAGAACTGAGTTGAGTTCTATTCTGAAGACTGAGACTAAGATTGTTGGAGGTAATCATCTAACTGACATGCCCCAAATAAGATAACTAAGTTAGGGTCGAACCTGTGACCCTCGTTGGAAGGGTGTCAGTACCCTGCCATGGGTAAAGACACTAAAGAGTTACCCTTATGTAACTGGTACTCTAATGTGAATGGTGGAACCCTCATCTGGAAGGTTAAAACACCTCATAAACCCTCAACTGGCAGGTTTGATGTCTCAACCTACACTGGCTACATAGTTCTAGAATAAAAGGATTGCTTCTTGAGATCACACTCTCTATTAGCAGGTGATCCCCCATCCTTGGGTTCACTCAGTGCTAAATCCTACTCCAAACTAAAATACACTGAACTGAGTATACTGAACTGGACAGGATAGATACTGAGCTTGTTGAGTTTTCCTGAGTTCGGTAACTGACTGAGTTCTACTGAGTTCTATAACTGACTAAGAGTACTACTGATCGTGACATAACTGAGATTCTGCAACTGATACTGGAACTAGGCACAGATCTAAATTTTTGGGTATTAAATACGCTCATGACTCGATAGCATGAAGAATAAATCATAATATACTCTTGAAAATCAAAACAATGTATACTTGTCCATAGTTCACTCATAGAGGAATTTAACCAAACACTTGTAAGTCATCTACTTATTGATAACGCTCAATATACAGCTCTCAAAGGAGTGTAAAGCGGTCGTTAGCAAATATAGAACCCAACCTGGGTTGGGTATCGATCCCACAGGGAATAGCTTAGGCAACAAGTAAGCAACGATTACTAGACTTTTAGTGCAAGTCTCGTAAGAAGGGGGGTTTGTAATGTGTAACCAAATTAGTAGAGAAAAATGGCAATAGCAAAGTAAAAATAAAGAATGTTTAGTAGGTTGTGAAACAATGAGAATTGAGGAGTTGGGGTTATGTCCACCTTCTGAGTTATACGTCTCTATTGACTATGAGTGTGTTGAATTCAGACATGCATGTTCTTATAGAGAATTGTATTCGATGGTAAATCCAGGCGTCTTTCGACCTATTCGAGGATTATTTCACTTTAACTCTTTCGAGCTTAAAGCGTGTCTAACGGTACGAATTCTCCAAGAGGTTAATCCAGTTATGGCACTAACTTTTTAATAGGGGATGGGACCCTACTACCTTGACATTATCTCTTTTCCAGACAGATAACCTTTCTTTCGAACAAGTTAAATGTTATACTGGCGTATTCTTGCGTTTGCAACCACAAAGAATTTAGATTAAGATGAAGAGAATAATGATGTAAGAAACATACGTGTCACGAACTCACACTCTCACAGCAATAGATAGTATCTCATTCGGCTTCCATAACCCCAACAGAGAAGTTTAGTTACCCATGAGTGCGAAGGAAATCACAATTGATATTGTTGTTTTCCCACAATTATGATTTCACGTTGATAATGGTGTGGTAGGCGTTTAGGTGTGAATTCCTTAGCAAGGTAACATTTCTCTTGTTTCGGAATTTAAGAATAGATGAGTAGAAGAAGAAAAATAGAATTAATTCGGAATTGAAAAGTAGAATTTCGATGTTGAGAAGTAAGATAAGAAGTTCTAAAATCTCTAGCAAGATAGGGTATTTATAATACCCATATCCTATTCCTACTAAGCTAATAAAATGCTTAACCAAATCCTACTAAGCTAATGAAATACTTAACCCAATTGTACTAGGTTAATGTATCATTATCCTAATCCTAATAAGTTACTGCTAGTCCCCAAAGTCTTCAAAAATGTTGTTTTAGCCCGGGACAGAATTTCCATGCGCCATCTTTAGTCCTTGGCGTCCAAGATTGGCTTTTCTCCTTTCGTGAAGCTTTCTTTGGCGTCAAGTTATCCATAAAATGCTGAATTCTGCATCATTTATACCTGAAACTTTGCTAATCATGTTCGTTAGCTCACTTACAGGAAAAAGGACTAAAAGTGCATGAAATATATAATTTGTTCTCAAAACTAGGCTAAAATATGGGCAAAATATAGTGCTATAGGCGTGTAAATTCGCCTATCATCAACACCCCACACTTAAAGCTTTGTTCGTCCTCGAACAAAATATCATGTCCCTCTAAACATCAACTTAGGGTTTCACAGCAACAACACAAAATATTCGTCACGACAAGCACAACCATTATCAACAAAGAGTAGTTTTTCGATCATTAGTAGAAACAGTTTAACCTCTAGCATAGACTCGTGATGGTGGTCAACTCACATTCAAAAGTTAAGGCACAAAGAATCATACACGACTACCCAAAACTCATCAACCATGTGTGTCTCACAATATATTACCCATAATCACTCATAAGTGTAGCATATTTTTCAAACATGGGTATCAAAATATCCTTGCTCTCGCTCTCACAAAGAATTCATATGAAGTAACTGATGACCATAGGCTTGCCCTTAGTGTAATGCTCCACTAAATGTCAGAGTTCTAAGCTTAGGATCAAATAGGTCTTTTGATGGTTGTAATGTAGGCTAAGGGACGGGTAGGACTATTTTGGCCAGAAATAGTGACTATGTTCCTAAGCGCTTTAATACATCACATTGTGTCATTAACACTTTTCTTTTTAACAACCTTTCTTTCATTTATTCTACCACCCTTTTTCTCCTCTTTTGTTTTTCGATATTAAACATGACTAACTTTTCAGTTTTTTTTTCCTTTTTCTTTTCATAACATACCTTTTATGATAGCACTTCTTTTTCATAGCAATTTCAAGCACCAATGCATTCTAAAGCATCGTACTCACCTAATTTCCTCTTATTTTGTCACATGACTTTTTCACTTTAAAGCACTTAGGAATTTGGATCAAATTATGGTCTTGAAAAAAATGGATTAGGCTTACATATGAGGTTGTCAAAGAAAATAGGCTAAAGGCTCAAAAGGGTTAACTAGGATAATGTCCATGGGTAGGTAAAAATGAAGGTAAACAAATATAGGTTGCCAAAGAAATGCCTAAATCATCTCCTAAACTTACACTCCTTATTTTCGCTTTACATACATACTAGGCAAGTTCTAGCATCAGCCACAAGCACAGAATATACTATTAGCTCACACACACAAGGCACATGGTCGACTTTATTGAGAGTAGTATAGACTCTTGTCCCAACAGGTGAAGGAATTGAACCAAACAATATCACATAGTGAGTCACAATTAGAGCCTAAATGTCTCAATAGTCATGATTTTAGCACAAACTCTTGTCATAATCTCATGCTGCCTATTAGAATAATTTCATGCGAAGTTAAAAAAAATTTTACTACTAAAAATGAAAAAAAAACGAAACAAAAACAAAGCAAACAAACATAGATGCGCGTAGAGAAGTATAGAATGCAATACCACCACCCCATACTTATTCGGGACACTGTCCTCAGTGGAAAATAAATACGAAGAACCTGGTCAGTCGGACTCGTCCTCAATGTCTGGGGTCATACCCCCTTCGTCGGAGTCATCGTCATCAGAATTCTCCTCCATGTCAGAGTCTGGCATTCGTCGATCATCATCGGTCGGCACATCGTCATCGAGAGGTTCCTCAAAGTATGTACCTACTCCACACATCTCTCGTGCATGAATATTCATTGGATAGTCATGGTACAGCTGTTGGAGCTCTGAAGCAGTGGGAACACGACCTCCACTCATCATTGTAAACCTCATCATGCCGTACATATGGCGGGAGAAACTCTCATCCCGAGCATGTCTCTCTTCCGTAGTAAGGTTGGTGACATGTGTTGATTCAGCATCTTTGACCTTTGTGAGGTCAACCTTCTTTGGATTGTGTGGGAGTTTATGGTCAGCTGGTTCCTCTTCGATGTCTTCATTCCTCAAGATTGCAGTCAACAGATTTCCGAAGCTGAAATGGGATCGCTTGTGTAGCCTAGCCTTCCGCATTATAGATCGGATGATTACCCCAATGTTGATAGGGATATTCGTCATCATTGCGTATACCAAGCACACTCTATCTCTTGTTATTTTTGTGTATTGCGTCCCTGGAATGAGGCAACAGTTGATCATGCGCAACCATATCCTTGTTTCCCTATTCAAAGAAGCATATGGGAAAGTGTTGTGTCGACCAGTGTCCTTGTGTCTACTCCAGCGTGCCATGGATCTTGTTCCACAGAGTGTGTGTCGAATTGCTCTATAAGGAGGTCTGTTGTACAGCTCTTTAAATGGTGCTGGATCGACTGAAGGCAAGCCAAGAAAGGAGTTGAAGAAATCCGCATTGAGTTGTAACACTTGGCCCCGAATATTGACTTCGCTGCCTGTGGTTTTTGGCGACCAGTTGGAATAAAATTCTCTTGTCAAATCAAGATTACATTCTCCCATGTCGCGGAAGATGAAATCCAGATTTAATGCCATGATCTTCGCCAACATGCGCGGCTCCTTCTTCGCTAGGCTTTCCTTGTTTATCACGTCGACATGAACATATTTTCTTTCCTTGTTGTTCCTATACCATTCCTTGTCTTCCTCCTCAAGAACCCATTTTATTTCGAACATTCGGCGTGGTAATTGCATTGAGGATGATTCTCCTTGCTCCTTGCGACCTCTTTTCTTGCCCTTTTGGGAAGTGGTAGCCTTCTCCTTGCCTTGTCTCGCTTTGGGTGCCATTGTACCTGAGATTTGAAATAGAGTTCACGTTAGCACAATCTCAATGGATACAGTCTATACATAAGCAGTAGGGGTACCACCCCACACTTAGTTTGTTGGTACGAATTAGTAAAGTGAAAGTGGTCGATTACTTAGACTTCATCGACATACGTTGTAGGAGCTATATTCCAACAAGAAAATCAGAGATGTATCACTTCTTGCAACCTTTGCAATACTATCATGTTAGGTATATCAAGACTTCTACCTAGGGATTTCATCATGGTATAATCACAATCGCCTATGTCGGTGGACAACTATAAGTCTTATTCCGATGAACGGGACATTCTAACATGTAAGTATTCAAGTGACAAGAGTATGCAATGTCCATGACTGTAGCAATTCCGCAAGTAGAATAACAATGCATCAAAATGAAATTCAAGTCGGAAACAAGTTAAGAGTATCCTAACGTTCATGTTCACTCACTTGGTTTTGTATCAACAATTCAAACGCATTAACATCACCAATATTTCTTCAAGATGTAGCAATTCATAATAGACATAGCAACGTAGAACTTACAAAAAAATAGATGAAGAACAAAAGAGTACTTACGTGATTGAAGCCTTTGGAGATGTTCTTGTGAAGTGGGAGAGCAAAAAGAAAAGTTTTGAGATGATTTGGAGAGTATGTGCGGCGCCTAGGTCAAGTTTTCAATGTGTTTATGTTTTAAGACTAAGTCTCCTTTGTATAGGAAAAGAATGGGTCGGGTTTTGACCCATTTAAAATCGGTTTTGGAGACAAAAAGTGACTATAGGCAGCGCCTTTAGCTTTGCCTATGGTGACCATAGGCGGCGCCTAGTGCAATGCCTTTAGTGAGCATAGGCGGCGCCTAGTGCAATGTCTTTAGTGACCATAGGCGGCGCCTTTAGCATGGCATATGAGATTCAGAGACCAAATGCTATAGCATAGGCGGCGCCTATGCTATGGCATACTTGAGCATGGGCGGCGCCTATGCTATAGCACACTAGATTCCGAGACCTTGGGCTATAGTATAGGCCATGCCTTGTTCGTGGCCTAGTTTTACCTAGGCCTAGCCTTGCTCGATGCCTATTTTGTCATGAGTAATGCTCAATCCATAGCCTTATGCATCTTAATTCCTAACTTATCACCTTTACCATGCAATACGTCCAAATCGAACTTTGAAACCAATCACCTCGTTTTACACCTCTTGCACCTACATTTGCTCAAAAACACTAAAAACGATTAGAACGATGGGTTGCCTCCCATCAAGCGCCTTAGTTTTGGTCGTGTCACGACTCTTATTTTTGGATTTTTATTTATCAAAAGCGAAACACATACTAGAACAAAATAAAAAATGAAAAACGATAAACGATGGGTTGTCTCCCATCTAGCGCTTGATTTATTGTCGCGGCACGACATAGTTACCTCGAGTACTTAGACTTCATCGAGATAAGTGATGGCCATGAAGTTTGTCGAATCAAGAGGACCGATATAAGGTTTCACACGTTGGCCATTCACTTTAAAGATAACACCATTATTGTCTTCCAATTCAACTACTCCAGACGAGTAGACTTGGATAACTTTGTATGGACCACACCACTTGGATTTTAACTTACCTGGGAAGAGCTTCAATCTGGAGTTGAAGAGAAGTACCATATCATCCTTTTGAAAGTTTCGACGAACAATCCGCTGATCATGATACTTTTTCATCCGCTCCTTGTATAGGTCTGATCTTTCATAAGCATGTAGACGGAATTCATCCATCTCGTTCAGTTGCTCCATCCTCAGCTTCATTGCATCATCCCAATTCAAATTCAATCGCTTCAGCGCCCACAATGCCTTGTGCTCGAGCTCAATGGGTAAGTGACAAGCCTTCCCATAAACTAGTTGATAAGGGGACATGCCAATTGGCGTTTTGAATGCAGTCCTGTACGCCCATAGTGCATCGTCCAGCTTCCGAGACCAATCCTTCCTATTAGCATTTACCGTCTTCGCAAGGATTTTCTTGATCTCTCGATTGGAAACCTCTACCTGTCCGCTAGTTTATGGGTGATAAGGCGTGGCTACCTTATGTTGCTTGACACCATATTTTGCCAACACGGACTTGAATAGCTTATTGCAAAAGTGAGATCCTCCATCGCTTATGATAGTACGTGGTACTCCAAAGCGAGAGAAGATATTCTTCTTCAAGAATGCTACAACACGCTTTCCCTCATTGTCGGCCAACGCTACAGCTTCAACCCATTTCGAGACATAATCCACAGCAACTAAGATGTACTTCATTCCGAATGAATTTACGAATGGACCCATGAAATCAATATCCCATACGTCAAAGAGCTCTACTTCAAGGATTTTCATCATGGGCATCTTATGGTGTTTTGAAATAGCACCTTGTCGCTGACATTGGTCGCATCTTCTAACAAAGTAATGAGCATCTCTAAATATCGAAGGCCAATAGTATCCGCTTTGCAATACCTTTCTTGCTGTCCGATTACCTGCGTGATGTCCCCCAACTTGGGAAGTGTGGCATGCTTCCAATATATTTGGTACCTCTTCATGGGATATACATCGTCGGATAACACCATCCGCGCATCGTCGAAACAAATATGGCTCATCCCAAAAGTAGTGTTGTACATCATGCATAAACTTCCTCTTTTAATGGTAAGATAAATTTTTAGGTATCATATTACTCACCACAAAGTTTGCAAAGTCGGCATACCATGGTAACTCTTCTATTATCGTGGCTAAGATCTCCTCATCAGGGAATTCATCATCAATCTCGATTTTAGGTTGCGCCACATGCTCGCTCTCGAGTCTAGAGAGATGGTCGGCCACTTGGTTCTCGCAACCTCTTCTGTCTTTAACTTCGAAATCAAACTCTTGCAGCAGCAATACCCATCGAATTAGTCTTGGTTTTGCATCCTTATTTGTCATTAGATACCTAAGAGCTGCATGGTCTGTATGAACGATCACCTTAGTACCCAATAGGTAGGCACGAAACTTCTCAAACGCATACACAACCGCTAGGAGCTCTTGTTCAGTAACAGTGTAGTTCCTTTAGGCTTCATTTAGGACCTTACTCGCATAGTAGATAGGATGAAATAGCTTCTCCTTTCTTTGACCAAGTACAACACCAACGGCTACACCACTAGCATCACACATGACTTCGAACGGGAGAGACCAATCTGGTGCTACCATGATAGGGGCTTCAATGAGTTTTCCTTTGAGGCATTCGAATGACTTCAAGCAATCGTCATTGAAGTCAAACTTCGAATATTTCTCCAAGAGTTTGCACAATGGACTAGCAATTTTGGAGAAGTCTTTGATGAACCGACGATAGAAACCTGCATGGCCGAGAAAACTACGAACACCCTTCACCGAAATTGGAGGCGGTAGCTTCTCAATGACTTCAATTTTTGCTCGATCAACCTCAATTCCTTTTACGGAGATTTTGTACCCAAGAAAAATACCTTCTTTTACCATGAAGTGGCACTTTTCCCAATTCAGCACTAGGTTGAATTCTACACATCTTTGCAACGCCATACTTAGGTTTGTCAAGCACGCTTCAAAAGTCTCACCAACAACTAAAAAATTGTCCATGAATACCTCCAAAGTGTCTTCAACCATATCAGAAAAAATGGACATCATACAGCGTTGAAAGGTGGCTGGTGCGTTACAAAGCCCGAATGGCATACGCTTGAAGGCAAACGTACCATATGGGCATGTAAACATTGTCTTTTATTTGTCTTCTGGAGCAATACACATCTGATTATAGCCTGAATACCCATCTAAGAAACAAAACCATTCTTTCCCCGCTAATCGATCTAGCATTTGGTCCATAAATGGCATTGGAAAGTGATCTTTGAGCGTCCAAGAACTCAGCTTCCGGTAGTCCATGCATACTCTCTATCCAGTGACGGGTCTGAGTGGAATAAGTTCATTTTTCTTATTTGCGACCACCGTCATGCCTCCTTTCTTGGGAACACATTGTACCGGACTTACCCATGTACTATCAGAGATTGGATACACAACCCCTGCGTCTAACCACTTGATAATTTCTTTCTTCACCACTTCTTGCATAGGTGGGTTTAGACGTCTTTGATTCTCAATGGTTGGTTTGCAATTTTCTTCAAGCTGAATCTTGTGAGTACAAATCCCAGGTGGAATACTAATAATATCTGCAATGGTCCATCCAATGGCTCTAATATACTTTCGTAGAATTGTAATAAGAGCTGCAACTTGTTGCTCACCCAAATCTGCTGCCACAATGACTGGAAGTGTGCTTCCGCTTCCTAAGAATGCATACTTTAAATGACTTGGCAGCTCCTTCAATTCTAACGTGGGTGGCTCTTCAATAGATGGCTTAGATGGTGGTGTGGGTCAATTTTTGAGATCAAGGTCCAGCTTCTTGGGAGCATAGCGATATGTCCCTAAACCTGATAGAGCACAAATAGCTTCATTTCAATTTTCAGCATCCTTACTTTCTTCATTCATGAGTACAACTGCCAAAGGGTCAGCAATAATTTGCTCTTCTTTAAGTAATTCTTCCGGATCATCAAAGAAAACATCAGCTACCGAAAATACACTCGGATCTTTGGGTTGCTTCATTGATTTTCAAACATCAAAGCGAACCACTTCGTCATTTATTCGGAATGAAAGCTCATTAGCTCTTAAATCAATAAGCACACTTCCTGTAGCAAGGAAAGGGCATCCCAAGATTATGGGAACCTCTGAGTCCGCTTCACAATCCAAAATAACAAAGTCTGCTGGAAAGATGAATGAAGAAACCTTTACCAAGACATCACATAGGATACCAACAGGTCGTTTTACCGACCTATCTGCCATGACGAGCCTCATATTGGTTGGAGTAGGATCACCCAACCCCAACTTTTTATAGATAGATAATGGCATCAAATTGATGCTGGCTCCTAAATCACATAATGCTTTGGCAAAATTCAAAGATCCAACGGTGCAAGGAATAGTGAAAGCTCCGGGGTCAGCCTTCTTCTGAGCTATTGATCGGGTAGCGATTGCGCTGCAGTGATGGACATCATCTTTCAACTCATAACTTGCTGCCCGCTTCTTTGTCAAAAGATCCTTCATAAATTTCGCATACCCAGGCATTTGTTCAAGTGCTTCCACCAATGGAACATTAATGGTCAGCTGCTTTAACATAGTCATGAATTTGCTGAACTTCGTATCATCCGCCACCTTCTTCAATCTTTGGGGAAAAGGTGGTGGTGGGTATGGCATTGTTCTCTCCATGGCTTTCTTCTCCTCTTGCTTCCATTTTTCAGCCTTTCCAGGCTGTACGTCGTGAGGAGTGACGTTAAGGACATTAGGATCGGCTGCTGCGGCATCTTCCCCTTTCGCCTTATCATCAATTTCCGCCTCTTCGTCAGCCACTTGCTTGCCTTTTTCTGAAGTTTCCAGCACCTTACCACTTCTGGTAGTAATGGCCATGCATGACCCATCATTCCTTGGGTTTTGCACGGTGTCGCTAGGTAAAGTGCCAGCCTTTCTTTGATTGAGTGCTGCTGAAAGTTGGCTCAATTGCTGCTCTATTTGCTTGATTGAAGTGGAATGAGAATCAACTAATTTCTTCATAGAGGACAAATCATTTATTACCTCCGTTACTCCCGCGATAGTTGCTTCCACTCCTTTCAGTAGTTTAGCCATCATGTCTTCCATACTTCCCGAATTAGATGTGGTGGTGTCACGTCTTCCAGGGGGAACATATACACCACTCTTTTCATTGTTTTTTCTCCAACTACCTTGGTCCTTGTTTCCAGAATTATCATAATAGTTCCGACCTTGGTTTCCTTGGGTATTACCTCGGAAACCCCCCTGATTGTTTAAGTAGTTGGCTTCTTCTTCCGAATCAGATTCGTCTCTTCCTTTTGACGCAATAGCTTTCACTTTTTCGGTCTTCCCTGATAATAAATGCTTTGTAAGAAGATCCACTTGTGTTTTCATGTGCGCCATATCTTGATCACGTTCTTCTTGTCTTCTTCTTTGGTCTGCAGTCATGCCAATAGATAAAGTGGGGCTTGCTACCTCAAAATCCCTGGTATGCCAAGCTCTACTTTGTTTCGTCATACGATCTAGCATATTGCTTGCTTGACCAAAGGTGAGATCCATAAAGGATCCTCCAGCCGCATTATCCACCACTGGTTTAGTTATTGAATTCAGGGCTCTATATAATATCTCCATTAGGTGAACATTAGTCATATGATGGCTTGGGCACCTCGCTAGCTTTGTCTTGAACCTCTCTTATGTTTCATGAAGAGCTTTAATGGGAAGCTGACGAAAGTTGCTGATTTCATCTCTCAATTGTGCTCTTTTGGATGGCGGAAAGAATCTTTCTAGGAAAGCGTCTCTCAATTGCCTCCAATTTGTAATAGAATCAGGAGTCAGCCCATTCAACCATAGAGTTGCCTCCCCAGACAGAGATAATGGAAATAAACGTAATCGAATTGCATTCTGACCAACACCAGGATTGTCAAATGACTTGCATATAGAAATAAAGTTGATGAGATGCATATTCGGATCATCGCCTGCCAGTCCACCAAATAATCCCTTGAGTTGCAATAACTGAATCATGGTGCTTGTGATGTTGAACTTGGCTCCGGGCGCTAATGGTGGAGGAATAATGGCTCCTGTGGCTCCGGCTCCATCAAGATCATCATCATCGTCGTCCAAAGCTGGTTGCATGGGTTGGCGTTCAGGACTAAACCTAGCTTGACGATCTCTTCTGTTGGCAGGTGTTGCGATTTCAGCATCATTCCTTGGGTTTAGTAACTCGTCATCACCTAAATCCCCATCGTCAGGGTTTGTTGCTCGCCTAGGGTTATCAATGTTTTGTTGGTGTACTTGGGCGGCGGCAAGAGAAGCTAATCTCGCTTGCTCGTGTTGAGCAGCCATTCTTTCGATTTCCGTTTGTGCCTTCATTCTGCCAATTCGTTGTGGTTCAGGATTGATTGGTAATAATGGTTGACCAAAACTTCGAGTATGGGGCATGCACTGAATAAAAAAAAACCTGCAGTAAACAAAAACAAAAACTAAAAGTAAAAGTACAAGAATCTTTGACCAAAGGGTCTAGTAATTATCACGAACTTAATTGACACTTGTATTCCCCGGCAACGGTGCCAATTTTTGATAACGCTCAATCTACAGCTCTCAAAGGAGTGTAAAACGGTCGTTAGCAAATATAGAACCCAACCTGGGTTGGGTATCGATCCCACAGGGAATAGCTTGGGCAACAAGTAAGCAACGATTACTAGACTTTTAGTGCAAGTCTCGTAAGAAGGGGGGTTTGTAATGTGTAACCAAATTAGTAGAGAAAAACGGCAATAGCAAAGTAAAAATAAAGAATGTTTAGTAGGTTGTGAAACAATGAGAATTGAGGAGTTGGGGTTATGTCCACCTTCTGAGTTATACGTCTCTATTGACTATGAGTGTGTTGAATTCAGACATGCATGTGCTTATAGAGAATTGTATTCGATGGTAAATCCAGGCGTCTTTCGACCTATTCGAGGATTATTTCACTTTAACTCTTTCGAGCTTAAAGCGTGTCTAACGGTACGAATTCTCCAAGAGGTTAATCCAGTTACGGCACTAACTTTTTAATAGGGGATGGGACCCTACTACCTTGACATTATCTCTTTTCCAGACAGATAACCTTTCTTTCGAACAAGTTAAATGTTATACTGGCGTATTCTTGCGTTTGCAACTGCAAAGAATTTAGATTAAGATGAAGAGAATAATGATGTAAGCAACATACGTGTCACGAACTTACACTCTCACAGCAATAGATAGTATCTCATTCGGCTTCCATAACCCCAACAGAGAAGTTTAGTTACCCATGAGTGCGAAGGAAATCACAATTGACATTGTTGTTTTCCCACAATTATGATTTCACGTTGATAATGGTGTGGTAGGCGTTTAGGCGTGAATTCCTTATCAAGGTAACATTTCTCTTGTTGCGGAATTTAAGAATAGATGAGTAGAAGAAGAAAAATAGAATTAATTCGGAATTGAAAAGTAGAATTTCGATGTTGAGAAGTAAGATAAGAAGTTCTAAAATCTCTAGCAAGATAGGGTATTTATAATACCCATATCCTATTCCTACTAAGCTAATGAAATGCTTAACCAAATCCTACTAAGCTAATGAAATACTTAACCCAATTGTACTAGGTTAATGTATCATTATCCTAATCCTAATAAGTTACTGCTAGTCCCCAAAGTCTTCAAAAATGTTGTTTTAGCCCGGGACAGAATTTTCATGCGCCATCTTTAGTCCTTGGCGTCCAAGATTGGCTTTTCTCCTTTTGTGAAGCTTTCTTTGGCGTCAAGTTATCCATAAAATGCTGAATTCTGCATCATTTATACCTGAAACTTTGCTAATCATGTTCGTTAGCTCACTTACAGGAAAAAGGACTAAAAGTGCATGAAATATATAATTTGTTCTCAAAACTAGGCTAAAATATGGGCAAAATATAGTGCTATAGGCGTGTAAATTCGCCTATCATCACTTATACATGAATGGGGAATACATGCGATCATATTAAAATGGTCCTATTTCATTCACATAGGCATTTTATTAAACAAATGGGGAGCATGCTTAAGTTATACAATAATCAAAACATATAGTTAACATGGAAATATCAATAAACTTGAAAATTAAAGAGTTTATCATGAAGATTGTTTAATTAAACACATATAATGATTTATTTCATAAAATCATGTAATTTAATCATGGACTAAAATCCAATAATAACATAAACATGAAATCAATTCAATTAAAGCATGGAAGTTCATAATTCAACAATCTTGTATTTTGAAAATGGATTTGTGGACTCTATGGGTGAAAGGAAACCATAGATGAACACCTAACATGCCTTAATTTATGAATTTCTTGAAGTTCTTGGTGAATACTTTGAGATTTCTATTGGTTTCTTGAAGATAGGGTTTGTAGTTTTAAGAGAGAATGCTTTAAATTTGGGAATAAATTGAGTGAGTAATGACTTAAAACATTTTTAGGGATTAAATCCTGTATCTGGGCATGCTAAAATATGGGAAAGGACTTTTTTAACCCTGGATGAAACATTTAATTTAGTTGAATTTTTCCGAAATAGGCACATGGCGCGATGTGGCGCTATCATGCCGTGTCTTTTAAAATTGCCAACTGGGAAAATGCATGGTGGCGCGATGTGGTGGTATCGCGTTGCCACTTTGGTTGGGACCTAGAAGTTCACTGCGATGTGGTGGAATCGTGTTGGTACATTGGAAATGGACAATTATGAAAATAAGTTGTGGAGCGACGTGCCGGTATCGCGGTACTTTACTGGAAACATAAAATTGCCATTTTGACATACTCTGCGATGCTACTAACCTGAATGACAGTGTTTAATGACTGAAACTTAAATAGCCATAACTTCTTACCCGGTTATCATATTTAGGAAAATTTTATATCGTTGGAAAGCTAATTCAATTTCCTACTCAATGGCAGACTCTAAACTGAAAAATACTAAGCATTTCAAAAAAAAATTACTGGATAACTCATGAATTGAGAGTTAAGTTAAGCTTGAGAAATATGGAGTATTATAATATCTCCCCCTTGGGAACATTCATCCTCTAATGATACTAATTAAGGTAAGACACTGATAGACTGAGTTTACACACTGAACATGCATATCCGATGCATGACTACATAACTGAACTACTGACAAACTGAGCTCTTATGCTAAACATGCATATCTGATGCATGGAATTTATGACATAAGCTACTAACAAGATGGGTTTTTGTACAGAACATGCATATCTAATGCATGAGTACATAACTGAACTTATTTATGAATGCATGACTGAATATGCAATGATAATGGATACTAAGTTATAATTATAGCTGAATATGGAACTGAGTAAAATTAAGAAAGACTGTTACTTTAAGCTGGATCTTAGGTTGCGGAGAAGAGGTGAGGATACTTGGTCTGCATATTTGCTTCTGCTTCCTAAGTATCTCCCTCTACGGATTGATTCCTCCAAAGGACTTTGACTAAGGGGACTTTTTTTTCCTCAGTATGCGAATCTGATGATCGAGGATCTAGACTAGAACCTCTTCAAAAGAGAGATCATTCTGAATATTTACATGTTCTAAAGGAACTATGACTGTTGGGTCACCAATGCATTTCTTTAGCAAGGAGACATGGAATACTTGATGCACTGAGGCTAGATCTGAAGGCAACTCAATCTCATAAGCTACCTTTCCAAAATAACTGAGAATTCTGTAAGGGCCGACATATCGAGGACTGAGCTTTCCCTTCTTTCCAAAACTCTTTACACCCTTAATGGGAGAGATTTTCAAGAACACAAAATCACCAATATCAAACTCGAGATCTTTTCTCTGTACATCTATGTATGATTTCTGTTGGCTCTGGGAAGACTTAAGTCTTTCTCTGATTAACTAAACCTTCTCTAAGGCATCGAACACTAGGTCGAGCCCTACTACTATGGCCTCACCTACCTCAAACCAACCAATTGGAGATTTGCATCTCCTACCAAAGAGAGCTTCAAATTAAGCTATCTGAATACTAGAATGATAGTTGTTATTGTATGCGAACTAGATCAAAGGCAAGTGGTTATCCCAACTACCCTTAAAATCAACAATGCATTCTCTTAGCATATCTTCTAGAGTTAAAATGGTCCTTTCTACTTGACCATCTGTCTGAGGGTAGAAGGTTGTACTGAGATAAACTTGGGTACCAAGACCCTTTTGGAATGCTTTCCAGAAATGAGAGGTAAATTGGGTACCTCTATCAGAGATAATGGATACTGGAACTCCATGTAACCTGATCAACTCTCTTATATAGAGTTTGGCATAGTCCTCGGCTAAATAGGAAGTATGAACTGGCAAGAAATAAGTTGATTTGGTCATCCTGTCTATAATAACCCATATAAAGTCATGCTGATGATGAGTACGAGGAAAACCCATCACAAAGTCCATGTTCACTTCTTCCCATTTCCATGTGGTAATACCGAACTCCTGCATGGACCAACTAGGCTTCTGGTGCTCAATCTTAACTTGTTGACATATAGAGCATTTAGCTACAAATTCTACAATATCCCTCTTCATCTCACTCCACCAAAAGATCTCCCATAGATCACGGTACATCTTAGTGGCCCCTAGATGAATAGAGTAACGCACACCATGCGCTTCTGCAAGAATTCATTGCCTCAAGTCATCTACACCTGACACGTATAAATGACCCTAGAAACATAACACACCATCTCCTCCTTGGGATAAAACCTCTACTTTATGATCTCTGACTGACTCTTTTAACTCAACAAGACTGGGATCTCTATCTTGCTTTTCCTTCACCTCAAAAACTAGAGAGGATTTAGAACTGTTCTGCACCCATACACTACCTTTTACTGAATCGACTAAGCGGACACCTAGTTGGGTAAGCTGATAAACTTCCTGGACTAACTTCTTCTTACTGTCCGCGACATGAGAAACACTACCCATAGACAGTCTACTGAGAGCATCAGCCACTATAATGGCTTTGCCCGAATGATAAAGAACACTTATTTCATAATCTTTCAATAATTCTAACCACCTTCTCTAATACAAATTCAAATCTTTCTAAGAGAACACATACTACAATCTTTTGTGATCTGTGAACATATCTACATGCACCCCATACAAGTAATGCCTCCAAATCCTTTAGGCAAATACTACAGCTTCTAACTCAAGATCATGAGTCGGATAATTCTTCTCATGGGGCTTAAGATGTCTAGAGGCGTAGGCTATGACCTTGTCTCTCTGCATGAGTACATAACCTAAACCTACTCTGGATGCATCACAATACACAACAAACCCGTCTAAACAATCTGGTAGAGTCAAAACTGGGGCTGAGGTGAGTCGAGTCTTAAACTCCTGAAAACTCTTCTCGCAAGAATCTGACCACTAAAACTGGACTTTTTTCTGAGTCAATCTAGACATGGGGGATGCAATAGATGAAAAATCTTCAACAAACCAATGGTAATAGCCAGCTAAACCTAAGAAACTTCTGATATCTGATGGAGAGATGGGTCTAGGCCAGTTTCTCACCACTTTGGTCTTTTGAGGATCAACTCTAATGCCATCACTGGAAATAATATGACCAAGGAATGATACTGATCTTATCCAAAATTCAAACTTACTGAATTTTGCGAATAACTGATGAGTTCTGAAGTCTGAAGTGCGATTCTGAGATGATTTGCATGATCATTCTTTCTATGAGAATAGACAAGAATGCCATCAATGAAAACTATAAAGAACATGTCCAAGTACTGCTTGAACACGTAATTCATTAAGTCCATGAAAGCTTCTGGGGAATTAGTAAGACCAAAGGACATGACTAGAAACTCGAAGTGACCATACCAACTTCTGAAAGCTATTTTCAAAATGTCACATTCTCTGACTTTGAGCTGATGATAGCCTGATCTGAGGTCTATCTTAGAAAAGTATCTAGCACTCTGAAGTTGGTCAAACAAGTCATCAATTCTGGAAAGTGGATATTTATTCTTGATTGTTACTTTGTTCAACTGTCGGTAGTCTATACATATTCAAAGAGAATTATCTTTCTTACGCACGAATAAAATTGGTGCACCCGAAAGGGAGATGCTGGGTTTGATGAATCCCTTATCTAGGAGATCTTTCAACTATTTTTTTAACTCTCTGAGTTCTTCTGGAGCCATTCTATATGGCAGAATAGATATGGGCTGAGTATCTAGAAGAAGGTCAATTCCAAAGTCAATTTCCCTAATAGAGGAACTCCAAGAAGATCTTTGGGAAACACATTTGAGAATTTATTTACTACTGGAGTTGACTCAAGACTTGGATTTTTTGAGTTAGAGTCTTTGACTCGTACAAGATATTAAACACATCCCTTGGATATCATTTTACTCACTCTAAGGTATGAAATCAACTGACCCTTAAGCGATGTGGTACTACCCCTCTACTCAAGAACTGGTTCATTTGGAAACTAAAAATAAACTATTTTGTTTCTACAATCAACTAAGGAATTGCATGAATAGAGCCAATCTATGTCAAGAATGATATCAAATCTGTCATTTCTAACTCTACAAGGTATGCTGAAGTAACTTTCTGAGATATCATAACCGGATAGTTCATGTATACCAATTGGGCTATGATATATTTACCCACTAGGCTAGAAATTGAGAAAGGCTCTGCTATGATTTTTGGACTGACTCTGAAGTTAACAACTATATAAAGAGTTATGAAAAATAAAGAAGCTCCTGGATCTAGTAAGGAATAAACATGTAAATGGAAGATTTGTAACGTAGCAGTGACCACATCAGGAGAATTTTCCTGATCTTGTCTGGACTGAAGTGCATAAAGCCTGTTTAGGTGTTGCCCACTAGTGGCACTGGAAGCGAAAACCTGCTGATTTGACCGACTTGACTGAGCTGAAGAACGAGTATGCTCACCTTGAGAACCTTACTGAGGGCAATCTCTAACTCTATGGCCTGGCTTGCCACACCCAAAACAAACATCACTGCCAGCTCTGCAGACACCCATGTGGTTTCTTCCATATGTCAGACAAAAAGGATTTGTTCAAGCACTATTGACACTACCATGAGATTTAGAGCCTGGTGCCCTATCGTTGTTACTATTTATAAACTTAGGTACTGGATCATTGGCTGAGGATAGAGCTGGAACTATAGACTTTGGGAAAAACTAGGAACGATTACCGCCCTCTGACTTAGGTTGATTAAAATTAAAGCTACATATTCTAGCTCTCTTGTTCTGCCTTTCTCTCTCTGATATTAGCCTTTTCTATCTGTTGAGCATGGACTATGAGCCTGGATATGTCTATCTCCTTAATCAACATCATTGTTCTGTACTCCTTAACCACACTATCTAACACCCCATATATGAATTTGCTCATTCTAGACCTACTATCTGCTACTACATAGGGATCATGCCTGGTTAACTGAGTAAACTTAGGGAATACTCTTTCACACTCATACTTTCTTGACTGAGGTTGATAAACTCTAACACCTTGGCTTCTCTCAGCTCTAATAGAAAGAATCTCTCTTGGAAAGTAGTAGCAAACTCTTCCCACTCTATGGGTCCTGCATATGTGCCACATCTACCTTCTACTACTTAAACCATGTATGATCCACATCTTGTAGATGATAAGTGGATAACTCAGCACTCTCACTAGAAGTCACTCCCATAATATCTATCACTTTCTAAACCTGATCAAAGAACTCATGTAGATCCTCTTCTAGCTTAGATCCTAAGAATTGGAAAGGATTCATTCGGGTGAAATCCCGAATCCTGGCTATAGGAATATTGGCCACTAGATTAGCCGGAATAGCAGTTGAACGTTCATTCTAGGCTTCTATAGAGTTGGCTAGAGTAGTGAATGCAGCTCTGAATTCTTCATGGGAGACATTCTCATCCAAGAGATCTACCTGAACGAACTGAGGTGCTGACTGATTTTCGATTCTTCTTTCGTTAGTCCTTTTGGGAGAAATGTTCTATAAATAAAAAAGTGGAAAGGAATTAGACTGAGATTTTAACTTCAGCTCATGCTCACTTGCATGACATGAATACTAAAAGAAGGGAAACTGTTTCCTAAAACATCTCATAGCCCCATGTCCATAAGTATGGCGCGCTACACACCCATGTACAAGACTCTACTACATCGGGATTTCTGACATCCTAGGACAGTGTTGAACCTTAAGCTCTGATACCAAGTTTGTAACACCCTGAATCTGTACCCCGAATGCTACACGGTGCTTATGACCCCAAAGTACCATAAGCTAACCCATGACTGATATCTGCTGTGAGTACTGAAACATAATACTGTAATAAATGCGGAATAATAGGCTGAAATGCCATAAATTATATTGTCTGAAATAACAATCTGTAAAACTATACACTATCTAAAAACTAGTTTGAAATAACAATGTGTAAAACTATACACTATCGGAAAACTAGTCTGAAAAGCCTCTAACTAAAACTGTCTAAATGTAGAGTTGATGGGACAATCTCCCAACTAACTCCATCTACTGAAATACTGAGCCTACTGAAATAATGAAATAAAAGAATATCTTTGAATGATGAAGAATCACTGTTAATCAACTGTTGATGGCTGAATCTGAGTCTATCTATGCACGATCGGGAACCTGAGCATCTAAACCTATGATATGAGACATCATAGTGCAATAAAAGAGTATGCGTCAGTATGTGGAATATACTGGTATGCTAAATGAGGTAAGGCTTAATGAAAGGGTTCATAAACATGAACAATAACTGACTGAATGATATAGAGTAACTAAACAGGAGAGTACATGGATAACTGATACTGCTGTAAATACTGAGTATGCACTAATGTGCATATAAATAAATATTGTGACTATGCTTGTCTGAATCTAAGTCCTTAATTATGAAACTGAGTAACTGATATTTGAAGTTACTGATAACTGATTTACTAATACTGGTTGACTATATCTGACAGTCCTAATTCAATAGAACTGAAGAGAGTTCTATTTTGAAGACAGAGACTAAGACTATGGGAGGTAATCATCTAACTTACATGCCCCAAATAAGATAACTGAGTTGGGGTCCAACCTGTGACCCCAGTTAGAAGGGTGTCAGTACCATGCCATGGGTAAAGACACTGAAGAGTAAGCCTTATCTGATAGGTACTCTAATGAGAATGGTGAAACCCTCATCTGGTAGGTTAAAACACCTCATCAACCCTCAACTGGCAGTTTTGATGTCTTAACCTATACTGGCTAGGCAATACTGGAATACAAGGATTGCTTCTAGAGATCACACCATCTACTGGCAGGTGAGCCCCCATCCTTGGGTTCCCTTGGTACTGAATCCTACTCCCAACTGAAAGACACTGAACTGAGTATATTGAACTAGATTGAAATGATTCTGAGCTTACTGAGTTTTCCTAAGATTGATTACTGACTGATTTCTACTGAGTTTTGTAACTGATTGAGAGTACTACTGATTATGACATGACTGATATACTATTACTGACACTGTCTCTAGGCACACAGCTAAATTTTTGGGTATTAAATACCCCCAGGACTCTATAGCATGAATAATAAAGCATAATATACTCTTGAAAATCATAATAATGTATATTTGTCCATAGTTCACTCATAGAGGCATTTAACCAAACACTTGTAATGCATCTACTTATACATGAATGGGGAATACATGCTATCATGTTATAATGGCACTATTTCATTCATATAGGCAGTTTTTCAAACACATGGGGAGCATTCTTAGGTTATACAATAATCAAAACATATAATTATCATGGCTACATCAATCAACTTGAAAATTGAAGGGGTTTATCATAAAGATCATGTAATTCAACACATACAATGATTTATTTTATAAAAGCATGTAACTTAATCATGGACTAAAATCCAATAATAACATGAACATGAATTCAATTCAAGCATGGAAGTTCATAATTCAACAATCTTGTATTTTAAAAATGTATTCGTGGACTCTATGGGTGAAAAAAACCCATAGATGAACACCTAACATACCTTAATTTGTTTCTTGAAGTTCTTGGTGAATCCTTTGAGATTTCTCTAAGTTTTTTAAAGCTAGGGTTTATAGTTTTGAGAGAGAATGCTTTTAATTTGGGGATAAATTGTGTGAGTAATGACTTAAAATATTTTTAAGGATTAAATCCCATAAATGGGCATGCTAAAATCATGGGAAAAGATTGTTTTAATCCTGGATGAAACATTTAATTTCTGTTGAAATTTTCTGAAATAAGAACTCAAAGCTACGCGGCGCTATCACGTCGTGTCTCTAGAAATTCCCAACTGGGAAAATGCATGGTGTCGCGATGTGATGGTATCGTGTTACCTCTTTGGTTGGGACCTAGAAGTTCACCACGATGTGGTGGAATCACCTTGGAATACTGGAAATGGACAATTGTGAAAATAAGTTGTTGCGCAATACGCCGATATCGTGGTAATTCCCTGGAAACTGACAATTGCCATTTTTACATACTCTGCGATGCGCTACTCGCCTGAATGACGGTGTTTAACGACTGAACTTAAAATAGTCATAACTTCTTACCTGGTTATTGGATTTAAGAGAATTTTATATCGTTGGAAAGCTAATTCAATTTCCTACCGAATGACAGGCTCTAAATTGAAAAATACTGAGCGTTTCAAAAATTTTATACTGGATAACTCATGAATTGATAGTTATGTTAAGCTTGATAAATATGGTGTATTACATAAAAACACTTATTGTTTAGATTAATTATCTCATTGAATATTAGGAAAACATATTATAAATGCTTAATTATTAATCCAGGGTAGAATATAGAACAAGCTACTTGCTCACTCTTACTTTGTTATTAAGAGATCTCTTTTCTCCTTTGATATAAAGTGTGAAGGAAAGTTAAAGTTAAAGTTAAAGTTCTTGAGGAGTTCAGATTTAAAGGATAAGTTGTAGAATTGAGGGAAAGTGATTGCCCTATTTTGTTTTCCTTATACATGAATTTGGGAAAGAATTATGGATGTGTTGTTATTGAGAACTCAAGAGATGATGAGTTCAATAATTGATTGTTAAAACAAAAGGGATTTGGGGCTATTTTGTGGACTGTTTTGTGTGTATATATTGGGGGCTGCCAGGTTGATGTTTGGGAAAGGTGTAATTAGTTTGTATTGAAATATAGAAGAAGGGTTGGTGGTACAGCACTAAACTAATAGTTGTATACGTCTACTGCCCATTCTATTTCATGTATTGTTTGAAGGGTGTATTGAACCCAAAGTTATGTCGGGGGATCTTATAATAATATGTATGATATGTGGATGTAATTGGAGAATAAAAGGGATAAAATAACACTCTTGATTGATAAATTAAGGGCTTACTGTCCGACAACTATTTTGGTGAAGTTAAATAGCCCAAAGTGTCAGTTGGTTGATACTATTAGTTTACCAATATTTTATTATAGATAAGTAATCCAAAAGGTGGGAAGTCAAGTTGGGTAAGTATTGGATTTTTACGACCAATTATGTAAGTCATACTCTATTTTGCACACTTTGGCATGAAATCGGACATTTGTTCCATCAAGTAAGCTTCCAAGGTTATACTATAACAAGTGATACATAATAGCAACATATTATATCCCATGTATACAATGACCTGGTTCCCACTCATTAACATGTTAAAACACCTCAATACATGCTTATTATTAAGCCTGAACGTCTATTTTCATTAGAAAATTTCAGGAGTTATCTGTTTACTCAAATAAGACCCATGTGTTATTTTCATCTCCTAAACACTTCATTTGTGTGCCAACAGATCCCTACCTCATTGTTGTTGCATTAAGTTCCCATTTACATGTCTCTTATTGGTAGATTACTGTTTCAAGGTACCATAATATTATGACCACGAAAGTAACAATCTCAAAGGCTAAATAAATTAAGTAATACAAATTTTTATTAAATGGGTGGCAGCTCAGGGGAAAAGTCCTAGCATGGGCCAATCTTGATACTTTATATATGGGAAGAAGCTTAAGGGCGTAAGCCTAGAATGGGCCGATGCCAATGTTTATTTATAGGTGGCAGTTGAGTTGCGTAAGCCTAGCATGAGTTGGTCTCAATTTGTCTATTTACCACTGATCAGTTGGTCATTTGTATCATATGACTTACAAAGATTATAAAGTATGAAAGGTAAAATGATGAAAGGAATTTAATGTACCTTACCCTACAAGTATATATAAAGGTGGTCTACTAGCACTATTTGTATACTTATATCTTTTTTCGTTGAGCTCCAATATCATGTGTGGTTACTTTTAGCCTTACATATTCAGTACATGCTTTCATACTGACGTCCCTTATAGGGGACCGGTATTTCATGCTACAGGCATAGGTGCTTCAGAAACTACATCTTCTCAGTATAATTCAAGGATATCCATCGTCTATTGGTGAGCTCCAGATCGATTCAGGGCTTTCCGAGTCTATTTTATATATTTTGGTATTGTACAATTGTCAAGAGTAAGGCGAGGGTTTTTCCCTACCTTAACTGGATGTCTATGTATCTTTAAGAGGCATTGTAGACCAATGTAAAGTTAAGCATGATAGTTTCTTATCTATTAGATGTCATGGCTCCAACAACCAAGTATTATATAATATAGTTTTGGGAATGTCATTTATTTTTCATCAATGCATTATATCCATGTGTGGTAAAACCTTTGGTTATTATTGTTACATGCATGAGGAGTACAAGGTCATGGATTTGTTCTCTAAGGCCTTCATGGCTACGGATTTCTATCCTCCCAAATAGGATTTAAGGCGTGAAAAAAGTTGTATCAGAGCAGGTCATCTTTAGGAGTCTACAAAGTCGTGTCTACGTAGAGTCTTACTTATGGGTGTGTTGTGTACGACATCTATAAATAGGAGGCTATGGGACATTTAGGGTTTGTCTCTTTTTCTTCATATCTTAGATCGTGCAATAGATCCAATGTTGTAGGTGAAGTCATATTTTACCATTGAATCTATTTTTCTCTTATTATAATAAAGATGGCGGTTAAAAGAATGAGAAGGAATACAGGTAAGCGAATAGATGTGGCTGCCGGAGAAGGGACCAGCAAGTTACCACCTAGTCAAGTTAATCAAATTGAGGCTCAAGCTAATTTTGTATCACAAACTTCTTTTACTCCTCCATCTCCAGAAGACCTAAGAAGGAGAAGAGTAGCATCCTCAGAACCACCTATTAATGCTACTAAGAAAGATCTAAGGAATGCGATGCAATTGTTGGCTCATATAGTTACTGGACAAGCTCAAGGTCAAACTATTCCAATCACAGGTTCTAGTGGTGTAGGTAGGGTAGCTAGCCTACAGACATAGGATTTCCTTAAGCTAGATCCTCCCACATTCACCGGATCAAATATTAATGAAGAACCACAGGATTTTATTGATCAAATCCAAAGGTATCTAGATGTCATGCATGTATCGGGTAAAGAGACAGTTGAGCTAGCAGCATATAGATTCAAAAGGGAGGCAATATTTTTGTATGAAGACTAGAAATGATCAAGGGGTATTGATGCACCTTTAGTTACTTGGAAAGAGTTCAAAGAGGTATTTTTTTATCATTACCTTCCATTTGAGATCCAAGAGGCTAGTGCAAATAAGTTACTAAATCTTCACCAAGGGAATATGAGCGTGAGGGAGTACAACCTCTAGTTTAAATCAGTGTCTAGGTATGCTCCTAGTGTAGTAGCTATTATGGATGATAGAGTTGATCGATATATGGATAGATTGGATCCATATCTAGTTAGAGATTATACTACTTCTACTTTAAACAAAGACATGGACATAGCAAGGATACAAGTTTTTGTGCAAAAATGGAGGATCAGAGGCAAAGAAAAAGAACACAAGAATCGAAGGGTATTCCAAGAGAGACAGATATATGGGGCAGTTTATGGCATCCCAAAGAGATTTTAGGCCTCGATTTTCTATAAACCGCCTAGGAAATCATCTTCTTATTCTATAGCTGGTGCTTCACCACAGTTTCAAGGGTTTAAAGGCAACTAGTTTGGGAAAAGAAATGAGAGTTAGAGTTCACGAATAGCGGGGTATCAAGAGCAAGGAAGTATGAGCTAATTTAGACCTCCTCGGCAAATAAGATAATTTAGACCTCCTCGGAAACCATGTAAATAATGTTTAAACGTTTATTTAGGTACATATTGGTTTGGTACAAATGCTTGCTTTTGGTGTGATATGTTGGGGAAAATAATGAGAGAATGCCCACAAAAGGGAATAGGTGGTATGACACGACCTACTGGATTAGTTGTTGCATCATCATCATCGATTCCTTATTCAGGTAGGGGTGTACAACCTATGGGTCATGGTAGAAGTGCTAAAGAAGTAGCTAGCTCTAGCGGAGTTCATAATCGTACATATACTATAGCGGATCAGATAAATTTAAAGGCTTCTCCAGATATGGTTATAGTTACATTGTCCATCTATTTACATGATGTATATGCATTAATTGATTTGGGTTCTGCCATATCATATATCTCTCCATTAGTAGATGGAAAGTTCAAAATAACACCAAAATTGCTAGTTAAGCCATTTGAAGTATCTATGTCGGTTGGTGAATCTATTATAGCTAGGAGAGTGTATCAAAATTGTATAATAACTATTTGTGGTCGTGATACAATGTATGACCTTGTTGAGCTAGAAATGGTATATTTTGATGTTATAATGGGTATGAATTGGTGGGCTTCTTATTATTCACAGTAGATTGCCTAGCTAAGAGGGTATATTTCCATTTTCAAAGAGAGGTAGTCCTTGAATGGAGGGGTAATATTGGTGCGCCAAGAGGTAAATTTATTTCATATTTTAAGGCAATAAGGATGATTTCTAAAGGTTACATATATCATCTAGTTAGAGTGAAAGATACAGATGCAGAGCTATCAAATCTTAAAACTATTCCAGTGGTAAATGAATTTCCCAATGTATTTCCTAAAGATCTTCCTGGTTTGCCTCTATAACGAGAAGTTGAGTTTCGTATTAATGTGATTCTAGGTACTCAACCAATATAAATTCCTCCGAATAGAATGGCCCCAGAAAAATTACGGGAGATGAAAGAGAAATTGAAATTCTTTCTAGAAAAAGGATTCATAAGGCCTAGTATGTCCCCTTGGGGCATACCAGTGTTATTTATGCATAAAAAGATGGCTCATTTAGAATGTGTATTGACTACCGACAACTGAATAAGGTGACTATTAATAACAAATATCCCCTACCAAGAATTGATGACTTATTCTACAAGTTGCAAGGTGCCAAGTGTTTTTCAAGGATTAATTTGAGGTCAAGTCACCAAGTGATGATCAAAGAGAAGGACATACCCAAGACATACCAATGACAGCCTTTCAAACACGGTGCGGTCATTATAAGTTTCTAGTTATGTCCTTTGGGCTAACTAATGCACCTATAACTTTTATAGATTTGATGAATAGGGTGTTCAATCCATTCTTAGATGTGTTCGTGATAGTTTTTATAGATGATATTATAGTTTATTCGAGATCAAAGGAAGAACATATCAGTAACTTACGATAGGTGTTACAGATTCTTCGTTATCGTAAGCTATATGCAAAGTTCTCTAAATGTGAGTTTTGGTTAAATTCTATGGAATTCTTGGGTAATATTGTATCTAATGAAGGAATAAAGGTTGATACTCAAAAGATAGAAGCTTTGTAGAACTGGCCAAGACCTACAAAACCTATAGAGATTTGTAGTTTTCTTGGGTTAGCGGGTTATTATGGAAAGTTTGTTGAAGGATTTTCTTCAATTTCTGCACCTTTAACAAAGCTACCTCACAAAGCATCCACGTTTTAATGAAATGATGCATGTGAAAGGAGTTTCCAAGATTTGAAGAATAAGTTGACTTCTACACCCGCATTGGTACTTTCAGAAGGTACAGAAGTATATGCAGTGTATTATGTTTCTTCAAGAATTTACTTAGGGTGTGTATTGATGCAGCATGGTAAAGTCATAGCATATAAATCAAGACAATTACGGCTACATGAGAAGAATTATCAAACGCATGATCTGGAGCTAGCAACTATTATATTTATCTTAAAAATAGGCATCACTACTCTTATGGGATTCATGTTGACATATATACTGACCACAAGAGTTTGTAATATATCTTTAATCATAAGGACCTAAATTTGAGGCACTGGAGATGGTTGTAGATATTAAAAGACTATGATATTGATATCTTGTATCATCCGGGAAAAGCAAATGTAGTAGCTGATGCATTAAGTCATAAGGCTATTGTGGGCACTTGTAGGTAGCCTACGAAATGACAAGGAAAGACTAAGGATCTACACCAACTATCCAATTTATGGGTTCACCTTCTTGAAACTCCAAATGAGGGTCTTATTATGCATAATACGACAGAATCTTCATTAGTAGCCGAAGTGAAAGAGAAGCAATATGTTGATCTTGTTCTATTATGGCTTAAGAAGAATGTATAATGTGGTATGACAAAGGAATTTGATCTTATACAAGAGGGAGTACTTCGGTGCCAATACAGATTGTGTGTGCCTAATGTAGATGGGCTAAGAAAGAGGATTATGACAGAGGCACGACATTCAAGGTATTCCATCCATCTAGGGTCAACTAAAATGTATCAGGATTTGAAAGGAATGTATTGGTGGGGTTACATGAAGAAGAACATTGCAGAATTTGTAGTCGAATGTCCAAATTATCAAAGAGTTAAAGTAGAGCACCAAAAGCCCGGGGGTTATATGCAATGTATAGATCTTCCAATCTGGAATTGGGACATGATCAACATGGATTTCGTCACCAATTTTCCTCGTACATATCAAAACTTTTATTCCATATGGGTGATAGTTGATAGGCTTACCAAATCAGCTCACTTCCTACCGATTAGGACTACTTACATAGTTGAAGAGTATGGGAAATTGTATATCAAAGATATAGTTCGATTACAAAGAGTACCAGTATCTATTATATAAGATAGGGGAGCTCAATTTACTATAAATTTTTGGAAGTCTTTTCAGAGAAATTTTGGAACAGAAGTTAATTTGAGTACAGCTTTCCACCCTCAAATAGATGGACAAGCAGAATGTACCATTCAAATGCTTGAATATATGCTACGATCTTGTGTATTGGACTTTAAAGGATGTCGGGATGATCATTTACCTCTCATTGAGTTTGCCTACAACAATAGCTATTATTCAAGCATCAAAATGGTACCATATGAAGCTTTGTATGGAAAAAAGTGTATATCACCAATTGGATGGTTTAAAGTGGGTGAAACTGCCTGTTCGAGCTAGATCTTGTTCATCAAGCTATGGAAAAGATTAAATTAATCCAATGGTGGCTAGAAACTGCCCAAAGTTGACACAAGTCATATGCAGATGTTAGAAGATGGGCTAGAGTTTTCTATAGGTGATTGGGTATTCTTGAAGGTGTCACCAATAAAGGGGGTTATGAGATTTGGTAAGAAAGTAAAACTAAGTCCACATTATTTAGGACCATATAAGATTACTCGAAGGTTTAACCAAGTCTCTTATGAATTAGAGCTAGTCCAAGGGCTCTCAACAGTTCAAACAGTACTTCATGTCTCAATGCTTCAAAAATGAATGGGAGATCCATCTCATATTACTCCTACTGAAGTTGTACAAGTCACGAAATAACTCACCTATGAAGAAATACCTATTGCTATCCTAGATCGATAAGTTAAGAAGTTAAGGAATAGAGAAATATCTTCTATAACAGTGCTTTGGAGAAATCAACAATTAGAAGAGATAATATGGGAAGCTGAAGAAGTGATGAAATCTAAGTACCCCCATTTATTCAAATAAAAAGAGAAATTTCAAGATGCTGAATTGGGTCAATAACAAGTAAGTGTAATATATAGGTACTATATGATAAAATGAGTATTAAACTTAGGCATGAACTTGTGTTGGTTGGACAATTATGCTAACATTCGAGGAAGAATGTTCTTGAGGGGGAGGATGTAACATCCCGTATTTTACTTGTACTTGTTCTAGTTATATGGAACATGGTATAGCCTTGTGGTATAGGTAACGAATGAGATTTGTTATGCGAGTATTGATCGTGTATATGGAATTATAGATGTTTCCCTTACGTTTTAATATGATATGACCAAGTTAACATCGATACAACTATTTAAACTTGGGATCGTAAGCTAGTATTTGAATCTAATGTCTAAAGTGACCAAGTATATACAAGTTTTAAGTTAGATCCAAGGGATTAAGAACTGAAAATGAAGTATTTTATTAAGGTTCTTGCTTGACTTAATTAAGCTAGTTGGTGAGTCAGCTACTTGAGATTTATGGACCAAGTCAATGAGCCCAAGGTTACGGATCAGATTTAATCCTATTTTAAGGTACTCATTTGGGCCTAACTTAAGTAAAAGAAAAAGAAATGAAGAAATAGCCTAACACTTAAATATGCCAAAGGCCTAAGTTAATTCAGCCCAAACAAGAAATTAATTAAGTATGTTCATCACCTACTTTGACCTTTTGAGCATCTTGATCTCTTTAAGTATGTGCATCACCTACTTAGGCCCATTTGACCCATTTTGAGGTCCAAAATGCATCTAAATAATTGTCCAAAATAGGGGTTTTATAAGTCTAAGTTGCTGGTCATTTCCTTAAATTCTAAGTCAAAAAAGTACCATATTTCATAAAGTTCTCTCTACTATCTCTAGAACAACAAAGAGCAGCCTTATTCTCCTTCTAGGATTGTTAAATAAACCCCCAACCTTTGTAGACCAAGGTAAGTGAAAACACTCAAGAATACCCACTCACTCTTTAAGCATACTACAAAGATAAGAACATGAGCAATGCTTGAGAAATCTTGGAAATAAGTTTTTGCTGCCTCTCTTAACTCTTTATATTTGTTCAAAAAATGTTTGATGAAGAAATCAGTTTTTCCTTTTATAGATGGTTGATTATTAGGGATAAAATCTCATTGGACCAGGTGTTTTATTTAGTACAACTAGAACTTGCAAGTTTGTTACAAAAAGGACAAAACTATGTAGACATGTGTGCCAGCTGTATTGTAATATGCACACCCAGGGACCTAGCCCCTTGAAGTTAGTTGCTCATCATCAAAACTACATATAGAAATTTTCCCTCTTTTTGATGATGAAAAACCGACCATACATCTTTAATTACATTCGTCATATTTAATTAACATGATTACCACTCTAAAGATGAATGTTCCTTCTATTATCATGCTTCCACCATCTTGCAACACAGCGACCTGGTCCCTAGTTGTTATTTGTAGCAAAAACTCTTATTTTTTCTTGTTGTCATCATTACTTCCTTCATTTAGTGCATTTTTATACTTCCCCTATCAACATGACTTTTTTCATTCATCTATTTAGCATATCACTTACTTCCCCTATCATCACACTATTTAATTCTGCAACTCAATTCACCTAGTACCTGGTCCCTACTATATGAACACAGTATTCCCTCTTTTGGGATCATAGAAATGTGAGTAAAGTAAACCAAGAGTAAAATAAGCATCAATTAGTTAACTCATGTCCACTAGGGCAACACTAACATGAAGAATAACTTTGCAATCTAAAAGGAACAACTGTAACACACAAATCAAAGATTCATTCACAAATAGAGGATAAGTATCATTGCAGTGCATAAATTAAATTTTCTTAGGGAAAAAGACACAGGAATCAAGAAGGATTTGCAGGTGAAGGACTGGGAAATTTTTTTTGAAGAAGTAGGGTTAGGTTATTGTTGAGATATTTTATCTATGGCTTTAGGATACGAACCTCATTTGTTAAGATTGACACCCTCTTCTTTAGTTCAACATTCTTAGTTCTGAGTTTTTCAGAGACACATGGGCTTCTTTTGGAAAGATGATCAATTTTTACCTAGAGCTTGCTAATTTTTTTATCCTTGGCAGCTAAATTGACCTTCAGTTCCTCCATTTCCTTGCTAATCTCCCTTTGATAAATGCTACCTGATTTGACTCACTCAATTTTGACCAGTGTTTTTATGCTAAGCATTTGAAGCACAGTCCCTTGGGTTCCATTTTCACAGACAATACCAAATTGGTCAAATACCTTATTCAACCAATATCCATAAGGCATGCCTTGCTTTCCATTTTTTTCTAAGAACAACTTTGTGAATGTGTTCTATCACCAATGTAGGTAAATTAATGAATTTAAAGATACTAAGGCATTCCATCACATACAAATTAGTGGATGAGGCAATGCTTTTCTTTTGTGATTTAGGAAGAATCGCCTTGTTCACAAAGTCAAAGACCTATTGAAACTCATTCTTGAGTGATTTTCTATTCACTGTGTGCAACATATTTTTCTTTGACCTTTGATGCATTTTCTAAGAATTTTATTAAAGGTATCTTCTTGGAGACAGTTCTCATCCCATATAAGGAACTTTTAAAATTCTTCCCAGCGTTTCCTCATTCAGCTTTTTTTTTCCTTGGACCTATGCAGTCAGATTCATCCTATCTTCTGAGAATTTCAAAGTGAAATAGAATTCCCTGACTGTCTCATCAGAAAAAGTGGGAATAGGTCCTTTCATGACATGCAACCAACCTTGATGTTTAACCAGCTAAACTAATTCCACCATACCAGGTTTTGTTAGCATATTTGAATCAAAAATCCTTCCAGTGAACACGTTTTGATTCTTCAAGAACTTATTTCTACCTTCCTTGGATATAGCCTCACTTTTATCCCTATTCTTTCTTCTAGTATAAGTGATCACATATTTGTTTTTAGCTACTTTTCTCTTCTTTGGACCAGGTACCTCAAGAGTGAACTACTTCTCAATAAACTTCTAGACCATTTTCAAGAAATTCTTGGTGTTTTATTGACATTGTTTTTCTTGTGATCAACTATGCTCTTTCCTGGACATTTTGACAACAAGATGAGATTTTCAGCAACCCAAGTTTCATCCACTACAACACAATCAGAATAGTTTTGAAGATTTAGGGAAGATTCTTCATTAACAAGTTAAGTGATAAAGGAGTTAAGCTTTGGAAGAGTAGGAGAATAAGGATGTTTTTCAGGAAGGATTGGAAGGGAATTTTAACTATGCTAAGCTTAGAATCATTATAAGGACATTAAACTAGGAGAGTTGCAGCCATCAAGAAGGGTTTTTTCTTGAAGGGCTATTTTGAATTAGGATTTTCCCTTTTTGATGAGAGAAGGTGTGGGTGCAGAAAAATTTAAGGAATAATGAGCACCGGAAAGGGTTTTCGGTGGGAATAATATATGATCAATTTTATATTTTAGGTGACTCACTTTCCTTTTTTGAATAGGACAACCTTTTTTTGTCACAAGGATAAGGAGGACGCGGTTTTTTCTTGACAGAATAGATAAAATTTTGCACATACAAGATATTAACCTGAGAGATGGGACCAGGTCCTTCTCTAGTTAGAGTGAATCCTCAAATTTGTGCTTGTCATATCTGTCCACCTCAAAAGTTATTTCCATGGGGGTATACCTGCAAAGGTATGGTACTGAGTTAGACCAACATTTACCAAATTTATCAAGGAGACCTGCCTCCTAAACATAGACAATTTTGTGAAGAGACACTAATTCACTTAAAAGTAGGTCAGTCTAATCTGATCAATCCCAGCATCATCTTGTTAGGTTTATTACACCACATCAGAAATAGGTCTAAAGACTAGGTCTCATACTTGACTTTATTCACAAAGATGAAGCTTCTGCACCTGAGATGAGTTTCCATAAGTTTCTTAGGGACCAGGTCTCTGAGAGTTTTATCATGACCCCTTTTGATTATTCTTAGTCTTGATTTGGGATCAGTTATTGATATTTTTCATCATTACCATTCTCATCTGCATTTTCCAACCATTACACTTCATTTTCAGAATCATCAACCCTCTTTCTTCAAATCACATAGTTTTCTTTTTGTTTTGGAAATTTTCAGCTATATTCTACCATGGATCAGGTGCTTTGAAGTTGATTATTTCACCAGAGACACTTCCATCTTGAAGTGTCTTGAGTGAGAGAATACAATCAGACCTTTTAGCATTGAGCTTTTTGATCATTCATTTTTTAATTATTATTCCTGACTACAATTCTCTTTGTCATACCTGAGACTATAATCACTTATTAGATTTGGGAACCAACTTAAGTCTGAGTTCCCAGTAGTAAGACAATGGAGTGATCAAATCCTTCTTGGTCCATCTAGGTAGAGACTTTTTCTTCATAGTTTTCAAGGACATGAAATTCTTTGGATAGGAATTCTCATGATGGATATATCTATCATTGAATATTCTTGCTCTATTCCAGCTTTGACAGTGTTCCTTCAGGTCTCCATCTCTTCCAAAGTGAGTGCACAAGGGTTTATAGACTTTAGTTTTGACATCTTGAACAACCTTGTCTTGTGACCCAAAAGATTGAGATTTGTACTGATATCAAAAGCCCTTACCATTATTGACACCCTGACCAGTGATATTAGAGAGGATTTGTGAGGATAAAGTTTAGTAAAAAGATTTTTTGAGTTCTTCCCTCAGACGGACTAGGTTTCTCTCCAACTCTTCATTCTTCTGGAGTGCAGAACTAAGATGTTTTTGGGAATCCTCTAATTTTTTCTTCAATATCAACCTAAAACTTTGATGCTTCTTTCTTCCCTTTGCTCTCAGAAGCATCTAATTTCTCGAGTTTACTCACCAAGCTCGGATTTTCAAATTTTAACTAAGTAACCTGCATTTAAGTTTCACATATTTAGAGAATTAGAGCAATTAACTCAAGCTATTGACTTTTCACTTTTTCTTCTAGAGAAAATTTCATCTCAGTCATTTCAAATATAAAGTCAATCAACATATTTTGAGATCCTTTTTATCATTCTAGCAGAATAGTTGAGTGATTTTTCTTTAAGGTTAGAAAGTGTTAATTCATTTTCTTCTTCATCTTCAGTGTTTTCCATAAAAGCAAAAAAGGAATCAAAGGTCAATTTCTCATCCTCCACTGCAAGCATGGAAACATCTACTGACTTCTCAACTTCATCAAACTCATTGAAGGAGTCACCCCAACCAACTAAGGCTTGTTTAACTGCAAAATCAACTACAGTCTGTCTTCTTGATTTTATAAGGACCTAGTCCCTATTTCTTCCTTTGTCGCCGTCAGTGTTGTAATAATCCTAATAGTTAATTTTTTGCATTGGAAAATCCTTACTAAAATGTTTAGGACTTCTACATTTGTGAAAAACTTCCATAGTGGCTCCTATTCTGTTCCTTCTTCCACTTCTTTGAAACTGGCCACTTTTCTTCATAGCTCTAACAATTCCTTTTTCCAAGTAGTAAACATCAGTGTCTTATTCATTTAATCCTGAACTTGAAGCTTTTAGAGCCTAAGAATATTCCCTTTTGACTTTCTTCTTCTCTTTTCCTTGCTGCTTCTTGAGTTCATGGGTTTTCAGGTTCCCGATAAGCTCATCCATAGTGAGGGTCTTCAAGTTTCTTGCCTCAGTTATGGCATCCAGTTTTCTTTCCCATGACTTGGGAAGAACACCCAAAATCTTCCTCACTTTCTTATACAATGGAATAACTTTTCCTAAGCAGTGTAGCCCATTGGTAATGGAAGTGAATCTTGTACGCATTTCTTTTATTGACTCTTCTTATTTCATAGTGAATGTTTCATATTGTGTATACAGTATGTCAACTTTAGAATCCTTCACATTTTTAGTTCACTCATGAGTAGTTTTTAAGAAGTCCTAGATTTCTTTAGCACTTTCACATGCAAAAATCATGTTGTATTCATTTGGACCTATACCACACACTAGAAGTTTCTTTGCCTTATAGTTCTTCTCAATTCTTTTCTTGTCTTCATTGAAATCCCTCCTGTTTTTGATAACCATTTTGAAACATATCCTTCTTTGACTTCTTTTATAGGAACATGAGGTCCATCAAGGATTATGTCAATCAGTTCACTATCTTCAACCATAATAAAGTCAAACATCCTTGTTTTCCACCACCCATAGTACTGTTCATTAAATCTAGGTAGTCTAGTGGTTGATTACCCTTTTTCCAGGTTAGGTGGAGCAGTCATGCTAACCAAGACACTCTAGGTGTGAACCTTTTAGAGTGAACATGGCTTTGATACCAATTGTTGGAACCCTGAGGGTTTCACCACAAAGTGAGCGACCAGGTCCCTCAAATTCGATCACTGACAATCAAATAATAAAGTGCAGGAAAACTAAGGGCAGTGCAGGAAAGAACCAACACACAAGATTTAACATGGAAACCTTCTTTCTCAAGGAAGGAAAAACTATGACTTGCCCTTACAAGTACTAACAAAATCCATTATAATCAACCTCTTGATTATAGACTCGATATTAACCTAACTCTTTTCTCATTTCACTTGTAATAACTCTACTACAAGCTCATCTTGGCAAGTCCGCCAAGCACCATCAAAACCTGGTTAAATCTAACTAGCAACAAGGTTAGGCAACTCTACCTAAGTACTTTTCTCAACAAAAGAAAACACTAGTCTTATAGCATGAGTAGTTCGATTACAAATTAGCACTCAAGAACACTCACACACTCTTTAAGCATACTATAAAGATAAGAACATAAGCAATGCTTGAGCAATCTTAAGATGGAGTTTTTGTTGCCTCTTTTCACTCTTTATATTTGTGCAAAAATTGTTTAATGAAGAAGCCTTTTTTTCTTTTATAACTGGTTGATGGTTATGACTGAAATCTCATTGGACCAAGTGTCCTATTCAGTACAAGTAGCACCTGCAAGTTTGTTACATAAGAGGACAAAATTTTGCAGACACGCGTGCCGGCAGTACTGTACCATGCACACCCAGGGACCTGGTCCCTTGAAGTTAGTTGCTCATCATCAAAACTAAATATAACAGGGATGTTGGCATAAAACTTTTCATCCCTCAATCTCTGAAGCACAATCCACAACTGCTTCTTATGCTCAGCCTCACTCTTGGAATAAACTAAGAAATCATCTATAAATGCAATAACAAAGGAGTCGATACACAGGAGAGACACACGATTCATCACCTCCATGAATGCTGCAGGGGCATTGGTCAACCCAAAGGACATGACCAAGAACTCATAATGACCATATCGAGTCTGAAAAGTTGTCTTCAAAATATCCAAAGATCTAATCCGCAATTGGTGATACTCAAGCCTCAAATCAATCTTTAAAACACCACGGTACCTCAAATTTGGTCAAACATATCATCAATTTGAGGAAGAGGATACTTATTCTTAACCGTCATCTTATTCAACTATCGATAATGAATACACATATGCATAGACCCATTCTTTTTTTTAACAAACAAGATAGGAGAACCCTAAGGTGATACACTTGGTCGGATAAATCCCTTATCCAACAAGTCCTGCAATAGATTCTTTAATTCCTTCAACTCGGTTGGGCCCATCCTATAAGAAGGAATAGAAATAGGCTTGGTGCCCGGCACAACATCAATAGAAAAATCAATATCATGATCTAGAGGCATACCAAAAAAATCCACAAGGAACACTGATAACGCGCAGCTTACATGTCAATTTAAGTACAAGGCGGTCATCGTCAATATATTTACCCAACTTTGAAGTCGAGGTCAAATCCACGAGGAACAATGTGAGTGGTGATCAAATGATAGATACAAGTTAAATTCAAAAAAATGGTATAAAAATAAAAAATAGGGGATAGGTTCATACACTAGTGTTTCTTTTTGGGTTTTTCTAGTATAACTTTGGGTCTATGAATAATTAGACTTTTAACAATTATGCACGGATCTCGAGATTATGCATTAATAAAGGAGTAACATATCGGAGTTAGTAATCAACATCAATTAGTAAATCAAATATAGGTAGGTGTGGTTATTGATTTTGATGCTAGTCTTTTGAAAAATACCAAACTTTCACCCATTGATTCTTTCGAATGCCTAATAGGTGTGTTCAACAATTGGTAACCACAACTTCAATCTAGGAATCCCTATTTCTAGCATGATACCCATGGCATAGTCAACCTCACATTCACCCTTATGACTAAGTGAAAATTTAGCAAACTACACACATAATTGTCTATCATTTCTTTGGTCTCCACATCCCTCTTTCGAGGATGATATGAATTCCTAAACTTCACCCAAAACCCTTCTTTCGAAGATAGCCTTGAGCTTTCTAAAGCTTGGAGCTTTCACTCATCAAACCCATGAGGGTATTTGGGGCTTTCACCCGTCAAATCCCAAGAAAAATAGCATAACAATGATAAAACCCATAAACATGAACTACCAAATAGATGCTAACAATAACAACCCATACACACTTAATCCCCTATTCACACATAACCCCAAGAGGGAGATTTAGCTACACATAAGATAAATAAGCATAGATATATCCATAATTTCCATTGAAATACCTTGTTGAAGAACTAAGTGAATGTTACTTCAAACTTGGCTCTCCCATAATAGCAACAATGGAAGTGAGCAAAACTTCCACTTAGAAAGTCTCCAATGTATTTTTCACCCAAAATTTATATAATATTTTCTTCTCCAAAAATCGAGGCTATGAAGTCTAGAACTAAAACCTAAAAATTTTGGGAAGATAGAATATGATACATGATAAGGTTTAAGTCATTTTGTCAAAATTGGGGTCAGCTACATGTATTTCCAGGTTTGCTCTTGGGCTGATCTCTTCTGCTAAGTCGTGATCACGTGAATCTGGTTGCGACTGCGGTTACGCTACTGTGGGTAACTACGATCGCGATTGAATTTTTCTTGACTGTAGCGATGGCGGTCAGTAGACTGCGACCGTGGTACCTGAGGCCTTGCTGCTCCAAGTCTTCATCTGCATTTTTCTTGCTCCATTTTGAACATTTTTAGCTCCCATTCATATCTTTTGTTCTCCTCAACTTTATGCCTGCAAAGAGTGGGTATTAGTGAATCTAACCACGAATTTGTCTCATTTAATCATTCAAAACAAGGTAATGTGAACGAATAATGAGTACAAATGCGTGGTAAAATCACCACTCATCAACACCCCAACTTAAAATATTTGCTTGGCCTCAAGCATCATTACCTCTTACCATGAGACATAATTATTTAAGTCCAACCTTTATGCCTTAAAGATCAGAATGCCCTCAACTTTAATCGCAACCACAAGTATCTCATTACACGTGTGCTAAGTTAGTTTCACTACACCCCTTATCATAAGATGCATTATCAAAAGATGCACAAGACTTCAAAGAGCAATCAAGCAACAACCACTAATGCTCTAGAAGTGATTCATCTTTTGACCAAAACTAAGTCATACTCCATTTGCCTCGTCACTTAGGAGGTGACAAAATCACCCACCTCAACTTTTTTCATATACCATCATCACAAAAAAATGAATTTTACACACCGAGCTACAAGATATACAACACAGAGTTTTAAGTGTCAAACTCTCTCCCTCACAAAAGAAATCAATATTCAACAAGTGTCATACCATAGGCTTTCCCCTATTTTCATTCGCCACTACAAAGAAAGTAAATGGTCAGAGATATCAAAGGACTTTCTAAGCTTGTAATATAGGTTTGGGTTAGGGTAGGATACCATTTACGAAAAACATGGCTACACCCTTCCTTGAACATCTACATCACCCTTTATAATTCTTTCTTTTTTAACTAAGGGCCACCTTCTTTGTTTTCTTTCTTTTCTTATGCTTACAATTCACTTCCTTTGTTCACCACTTTTCTTTCATTTATTGCAACTTACGTGTAATTCAATCCTTTGTTGGACCCTTTGTTTTTCTAAACATTTGTTTTCATCACTTAGGCACATTGGGCATTTCACTAACACTTCATGGCTCCAAACTTTCTTCCATCACTTTCACTATCCCCAACTTAAACTTTAATCCTTAAATTGTATTTTCAAGCTCAAGGAGGGTACGATTCAAAAGAGGGATGAAAAGAATGGAACACGGCTTGTAATGAGTTTTCCAAACAAAGGTCTAAAGTCTCAAAATGGTTACTAGGGATTACAATCATGCACAGAAAGGCTTTTTAGGCTAGAGTGGGTTCCAAAATTACAAGGATGGCCTAAGGTCATTTCTCCAACCACATACAATAAAAATTAGTTTTGAAAGGCTAACTAGGCAAGTTCTAGATAGCATAAGTGTACAAGAGATGAATATTAAAATCTCACTACACTTCGCAAGCAAAATTCACCAAGGGAGTTAAAATGTCCCTCCGTGAGAGACAAAAGTGGAGTATTTATCACTATTTACAAGTAAAAAATTTGTGGAGACACAAACAGAGAAAAATATTTGTTGCAATATTGCTCACATCCATGCCCTTGATTTTTTAAAGATTTTGGATGGAGGGGGTTTCGTGATTTGCAATAGCACTATGCACAATTTGTTAAACTATGGATACAACCAAAACCTTAGTCTCACATCTTGGCACAAAATGGGCTAACTACCCATATGGCTACTCAGACATCACTAATGGTGTACAAAGTGACCCCAACTTTTACAAAATAAAATGCCACGGGTAGTCAGACTTCCTTTGCATTCCTGAAACTCGTGGTACGAGTACTCAGAATTCCCCTGCACCTATGTCTCAAAATCCAAACACAACGCTTCACCCTTAAGAATGTCATCGATCAATCCATCATAGGGCAAAGATAATCATGCATAACTAATATCAAAATTAAATTAAATTAAAATAATGCTAAAAATAAAAGAAAAGCATGATAATCCATAAAATGTGGGCACCATCATGGTACCTAAAAATGCAGTATTCCAAAAATACAAAAATAAAAGTAGTATCCAAAATGTCATCCCAAGACAGCATCAAACAAAAATATCCAGCAACACATCAAAATAATACAAATCTAGAGGCACCCCCAACTAAAAGAGTGCAGTGTCCCCACTGCATGTACAAATAAGCAAGAGTAGAAGGGGTCTTCCCGAATATGTATCAAGAGCTAGTCTCTCCTACTGGCTCTGCATCATCACCCTCTGTAGACCAATCAGCAGTGGCCTCATTCTCGCTGTCCATCCTAGGTGAAGGTAGTTGATGTTTGGGTGTGATCACCTTGAAGATGCCCTTCACCCCCTTCCACAGCTTCTTAAAGAATTTGTCTTGCTTTTTCTCTCTCTTCACTATTTTCTCATGTGATTTCTTAAGGTCCCTGTGTGATGTATCCAAGGCTGAATAAGCTTTCTCTAAGTAGGCAATAGTGGCTTCCTGAATCTCCTATTTCTCCCTATATTTCCCATTTTCATACTGAGCTACATACGAGTGACGAGTGGTGAAAGGCTCTCCTAGTCCCTGAGGCAATCTAGACACTAGCTTCTGAACCTCTCTCATTTAATCTGAGATATCATCAAGGGGGTACCTGATTAAGGTCTACAAGAATCTGTGTCCTCTTGGGTTGATTTGTCGGAGTTCGTCTTCCTCTTCTTGTTCTGGCTTGTGGCACCCTCACCTCTAAATTTAAGTGGGAAGATGTAGGAACCTGGGAGCACCTAGGTATCTGTAGTAGTCTCTTCCACTTGTGCCCTTCTGCATAGATCTGTGATAAGGGAAGGGAGGAGAACATGTATATCTCCATGATTTTTGATGTACCTCCATTCTAAATTAATAATTTCTCCCATATTCAGCGCGATTCTAGAGAGAAGATAGGTCACTATCTGATCTTGAAAGTTTGTAACAATGGTCATATACGTGCATGACGATACTCAGTTACAGATAATATTCAGCCAAAGTCTGGCCTTAGTTGTGAAGTGATTTATCAGAATGTCTCTCTTGGTAGTGGCCCAGGGAACATCTTTGCCAGGACATAAAATATTTGTCATCCAAGTCCCTGGCTTGCATGATTTTGCATGGAACTACTCCATGTCAACATTTGGGAGTCCATACACCTCGCTGTTCCGCTCTGTCCCAAAGTTCACTTGCTTCCCTCAAATCATCATCACTGGGTTCATGAAAGAAATTATACTTAAGTTAGCATAGAATTTATTCACCCAATGCTTATTATCAACACAGGGTTCCGAGGAAAAGCATCGCCACCCGATTTGAGTGAGTCTAGTATGAAAACTTGGGAACTTTCCTCTACTTTATCCAAGCTTATACCCTTTTCAAGGAGTAACTTAGTCCCGTGAAAATCCGCATTGCAGAGGTTCTGACACTCTGGGGTCATGAATATGGTGTTGTGAAATCCCTCTATCTCTGAGGCTTAGATTCTATAAACAATGCACTTAGGCCATCATTAGTACTATTATACCAAAATCATAGTAGATCAAACAAATAAATACATGCAATAGTGTTATAGATAGTTTTGGGGGCAGAGAAGGATGTGTAGGACTTTTTAGTTCCTGAAGACACTACCCTCAGGTCTGGAGATCTCAGAGCAGTGACCGCAATCACGATGACGCGATCGTGGTCATTGGGATGGCGATCGCGGTACCTGAGACCATATTCTAAAATTCTGCACCAGTTAAATCATACAATTTTATCCCTACATCCGTGTTCTACTAGGAATGTAAGCATTAAGACTAGGTGATCCAGGCCTAGTTATCAAGATTTTACCCCCAAACTCAAAGAATTTAACATATAATTCATAGGGGCATTGAATTGAACACAATGTGTGCAGACTTATTTCAACCGTTTAAACCTTAAATTCTGGGTACTCAAGACTTCCACATGAGTGTGTCCACCAACTACAACAGATAACCACAACAATAGTCAAAAGTAAGCATGCATTTAGAAATAAAAGCACTATTTCAGGCCATTCTTTATACTATGAGTTCTAAGCATTCAATTATATTGAAACCAAAGAAATTTAGACAACTTATTGAATTATATAATGCACAGGATGAAATGGTACTTGGATATGCAATGCAAGGACACAAATTTGAGAGAAATTTTTTGAGACTTTGAAAATGAGGCACAAGGGAAAATGGCATTCGGCTAGTCTTTTTAATCTGATTCGACCACAATCGCGGTCCTAGTAATGCAGTCGCAGTCATGCGGCTTCCGCAATCGTAGAGGTACGAACCACAATCGCGGTAACTGAGACTAGGAATTTGATCTTCTATACTTCCTATTCAATCCAAATTGCCAAATTCACACTTTCTTTTTTTCAAATTCAATTAGAATTCCTTTGAGCACTATGTTTCATGGATTATGCATTCATAAACAAAACAAAAATCTATTCTACCATGCATAGTTAAAAAGGATATATGCCACTAGTAGTGGCATGATAGGTTGCTTTTTATTGAGCACTTAGTTTAATGTCTTAGAAAGACCCCCTTCCACTTTCCTTTGTACTTCCACTTAGAAGATTTGAATCTTCGTCCTAACTTTCACTCAATATGCAACAAGCGGCAAAGGGACAAAAGATTCAGATTTTCCAATATGAGGCTTAGAAGAAGTGTTGAAATGGCAAGCAAGCTTCGGTCTCACCATTTTGAAGATTTGAACCTTTTACCCAACTTTACATCAAACTTCCTAATTTCTTTCTTGGGTAAAAGTAAGAACATCAATAGGTCATTCCTTGTACTTTGGAAGTTGAGCATCTTGGCGCTTGATAGATGGGATTCCATGTGCTCCTTTGGAATGTCAAACTCCAAAATATAAGAGTCGGACTCCTTTTCCCTACAATCCACTATTTATTTGAAGGTATGGATCCTCATCATATCCTATAAGCATAATGTTGAAAAGTGATTTGAATGAGGTCCAACCCTTAATTCTGGGTTAGCCTCCTCCAAAGCATCTTTACCCTAAAATAAGTTAGGGCCCTCATAAGATATTTGCTTTGCTTATTCTTGAGACTCTAGCACCATTCCTTTTGTTGTTACTTCTTCTCCCTCACATGACTTAGTTGATTGGTAAGTCACCGAGGAGTCTTCACTACCTAGCTCATCATCGTAACTTGGTTTCTCTTCTTGATGAACCTCCTCTTGGGAATTCGGCAAGGTTGTGAGATTTACAAGAATGATGTTCTTGCCTGAATCTCTTGCCTTGAAATTTACCTAGGTGAACACTCCATAAGATTGATGTAAGTCTTACACATTCTCCTCGGTTATAGTCACCCAATCCAGAATAGTTTGAAGTATCTCTCTAAAACCAATGGGTCCGATTTGTTACTCCTCCTTCTTCTTATCATAAGACCTATCAATCTCATAAGAAGTACTAGTAATTTGGTTAGTATAATAGGGAAGGGGGCATTTGGATAGTACTCCCAATGTCCATCTTGACCACTACATAACGAGCACCTATACTTCCTATAGGGAGTATAGTTACAATCGAGCCTAAAGTGTGATCCTTCTTAGATTGGACATAAGTCGTTAGGATAGGAATCCTAATTACCGACATCATACTTGTCGAAAGATGCCACAGAGAAAAAATAAATAAATTGAAATCTACCTACAAAGAAAAATCACAAACAAGTATATACAAGCTTGAATTGAATCAAACAACTAAAATTTGAAACTAACTAAATACTCCAAATTGTTCCCCAACAATGGCGCCTTTTTTTAAATTCTCAATTTAAATGTCAATTTAAGTGCAAGGAGATCGTCATCAATATATTTACCCAACTTTGGAGCCGAGGTAGAATCCACGAGGAACAATGTGAGTAGTGATCAAATTAATTCAAAATTATAGATACAAGTTAAATTCAAACAAATGGTACAAAAAGATAAAATATTCAAAATGATAGATACAAGTTAAATTCAAACAAATGGTACAAGAATATAAAATAGGGGGATTGGTTCATACACTAATGTTTCTTTTTGGGTTTGTCTAGTATAAATTCGGGACTATGAATAATTAGAGTTTTAACAATTATGCACGGATCTCGAGATTATGCATTACTAAGGGGGAAATATATAGGAGTTGGTAATCAACATCAATTTAGTAAATCAAATATGGGTAGGCTTAGTTATAGATTTTGATGCAAGTGTTTTGACAAAACACCGAACTTTCACCCATTGATTCTTTCGAATACCTAATAGGTGTGTTCAAAAATTGGTAACCACAACCTCTATCTAGGCATCCCTATTTCTAGGATGATACCCATGGCATAGTCAACCTCACATTCACCCTTATGTCTAAGATAGTGAAAATTTAGCAAACTACAGACATAATTGTCTATCATTGCTTTGGTCTCCACATCCCTTTTTCGAGGATTATATGGTTTCCTGCACTTCACCCAAAACCCTTCTTTTGAAGATGGCCTTGAGCTTTTTAGAGCTTGGAGCTTTCAAACATAAAACCCATGTGGGTATTTGGGTCTTTCGCCCATCAATTTCTAACCAAAATAGCATAACAATGATAAAACCCATAAATATGAACTACCAAATAGATGCTAACAATAACAACCCACACACACTTAAACCCCTATTCACACATAACCCCAAGAGGGAGATTTAGCTACACATAAGATAAAGAAGCATAGATATACCATAATCTCCATTGAAATAACTTGTTGAAGAACTAAGAGAATGTTACTTCAAAATTAGCTCTCCCATAATATCAACAATGGAAGTGAGAAAATCTTACACTTAGAATGTCTCCAATGTATTCTTCACCCAAAATTTATACAATATTTTCTTCTCCAAAAATGGAGGCTTTGAAGTCTAGAGCTAAAACCTAAAAAAATGGGGAAGATAGAATGTGATACATGATAGGTTTTGAGTCATTTTTTCAAAATTGGGGTTAGCCACATGCATTTCTGATTTTGCCTCTAGGTTGATCTCTTTCGTTAGGTCGTGATTGCGCGAATCTGGCTGTGACCGCGGTTACGCGACCGCAGGTAACTTCCATGATCCTGGTTGGATGACGTTTGCTTATCTACCGTAATCGAGTTCAGCAGACCGCGATCACGGTACATGAGGCCTTGCTTCTCCAAGTCTTTATCTGCACTTTGCTTGCTCTATTTTGATCATTTTTAGCTCTCATCCACATCTTTTGATCTTCTAAACATTATGCCTGCAAAGAGTGGGTATTAGTGCATCTAACCATAAATTTATCTCATTTAATCTATCAAAAAAAGTAATATGCATGAACAATGAGTACGATTAAGTGATAAAATCAGCACTCATCAAACACATCCATTAACTCATGAACAACACGAATAGAATCCAAGGAATAAGGTAAAATAACACTAGTATAATGAATATGTGACAAATAAGATAAACATCCCTTCTAAACCAATCTACGAGCCTAAACAGAAGATATAAGCCTCATAGAACCTAAATGAATTGCAACCTTCCAAGCTATCCGTGGTACACCCGGTGAAGCTAAAGTCACGATCTTAGCATAATAATCTAAGATAGCATGACAAGGAGACAATCAATCCATACCCGAAATAACATCGAAATCAACCATATCAAACATAAGAAAATCCACCCAAGTCTCATGGAAAGAAAATATCACAACACAAGATTGGCACACCCAATTCACCACTAAAGAATCTCCTATGCGGGTAGATACATGAAAAAGAATGGCAAGAGGCTCATTAGAAAAATCAAAACCCGAAGCAAAATATGCAGACATATAGGAGAAAGTCAATCTAGGATCAAATAATAATGATACTGATCTAAAATAAAAGAGGACAATACCTATGATCACAGCAACAGAAGCCTCAGTCTCTGGCCTGACGGGTATAGCACAATACTGACCATGACCACAAATTGGTTATCCCTATGACCACCATCAAGGGCTTCACTACCTCTGCACCTCACACCTCTGGTCAAACCCCTACCTCTCACAGCTAAAATAGGAAACATGGTAGTGACAGTCCTTGGCCAAATAGCTAATATCATCACATACAAAGCAAACTCAATGGCCCGCCTCAATAAGAGAAGGTACCACTAGGCCCGAACAGCCACTCTTAACTGCTAAACCTGACAATCCACCACCTGAACTGTATAAGACCGCCTACACTATCCTACCACGATATCCATGAGAACCTCTAAAATATCTACCACGGGGAGTCTAGCCCTTTAACTTACCAAAATAGTGCACCTTCTTGGTGCCTCCCTGAGATACTCTAAGAATACCCTGTCATTTTCACATGATCCACAATGCTCTGAAAGGATGCTTTATACACAACCATTTGAGGCGTGGCCAACTGAAGGGATATATCTAAATCCTTCATTATATCCTGAATCTTCTCATGGGAATAATGGCATATGAATATGTAGACAAGGCACAAAAACGTGCCTTATACTCAGAAATGGTCATAGAGCCCTACTCCAGGCGATCAAACTCATCATGTATCCAATTTTTCAAACTATAAGACACAAATCTCTCTAAAAAGGCATCGACATATTGATCCCACATCATCTCAGGAGAATCAAGAGGTCTACAACCAACAAGTGACCTCCACCAATCTCTAGCAGTATCTCTCAATCGATAAGCAGTATAAAAAAACCCATGTGACTCAAGCAAACCAAAATTATGCAACTTCTCTCGACAATCAATCAGGAACTCATCAGCTTCCTCGTCCACACCACTAAATCTAGAAGAACACAAATAAGTGAATCTTTTAAAATTCTTCTGATCCTCAAAAGACATAACTATACTTACAATAATAGGAGGCATGGTGAATCTGACGAACGAGATACCATTTGCGAAGGTAACATAGATGAAGGTTGAAATCCTAATCTCAGAATACCATACTCAAATGTCGGCTCTGAAACTAGGTCTAAGGAGTACCCAAACCCAAAGAAGGTGCAACTAGAGGATCCACCCTCAAAATGGAGGAACACCCGACATAAAAAAAGGAGAACCCTATGAACGGGTCAGCAAATGTGCCAACAATCCCTCCAACACAGGAGAAGATAAACTCTGAAGAACTAAAATGGAACTTACACCCCCAACCTGCTCTACAGAAGTCTCGAGGGAGAGTCCCCTAGCACTCATCCTAGATGGGGCTGATCCATGGGCCTACCCACTCTCTTAAGTTCATCCACGACTCAAGGCTCGCCCTTTAAGTAATGGTTGTGCATCTCTCAACACCATCAGGATCTAGTAACACCATTTACACAAAAAGAATGAAACAGAACTCAGATCATAAGGTATAAAAGAAATTCGCATGATAAGGGATAAAATGAGAAAAGTTTCCCAAAGACATATTATAGCCTCTCAAAGATAGATACAAAAATCTATGTACTGATCCATAGGACTTTATTAGACATACTGGGCTTACATCGTTGAGACTAATGAACCTGGATGCTCTGATACCAATTTGTCACAACCCAAAATCCAAGGGTCATGATGGCACTTGTCGCAATAAACTTTGGCAAGTAAGCCTATTACCTAAACTGATACGCAAGGGCAAAAAAAAATAACCCCAAGGTAAGGCTTCTAGAACAAAGCAAAACCATGAAAGTATAATAAATGTTGAAAGAATATAATCAGTCATACAGTTATAACTCCCAAAACCTGATGTCAATAGCACAAAAATGTATTTAGTATAACGCGAATCCAAAAGAAATACATAAGAAAGTAAAATAGATACAACTTTGTCTCTGAAATATAGTAAAGACATAGTCTAATGATAGAGAAATATAGTAGAAGACATTCGGAAGCTTGAAAATCAATTACTACCTTGAAATCTCCCACAATTATTGAGTCAAGCAACGTGGGATGCACCTAAACCTAAATCTGCACCAGAAGGGTACAGTAGGAGTGAGTTTGGTCCACTTGTACTTAATAGGTATCATAGGCCGATCGAGCAAAGTAGAAAATAAGAAATACAAAATACACACTAAGGGCATATCATATACAATCAGAAAATATCCCTCAATAGTATCCCACACCGTTTGCACTAACAATTCTAATATATTAAATATATTGTAACAAATACTAGAAAAAAAACACAAGTATACAATATACCATGCACAAGTAGGACAAAAAAGTAAAATATAAATACAAGATCATTAAATGCAAGTATAAGAAGGTAGAACAATTAGATAAGTAATAAGTCAAAAAAGATATACAATCACATCACCAACATTGTGAAGTAAAAAACACAAGAATGTCAATGGTGATGATGATGATGATGTACGAGGTTGTCGCACAATCTCCGAGACCATCGCACAGTATTCGTATACACCTATGAAGCCAAATCTTCCCAACTTAGGACCCATGGGGGGTTCGCCAACCCATATACAGTCCATATATCATACCTCCTCCCTGATATATTCCTTAGGGAGGGTTTTATAAGATGGTACATTATTTCCTCCCCGGCACAACCCTTGAGAAAGGTTTCAAAAAAAAGTGTTGCCAGTATTTCTTAGGTGTTGCCACGGTGGTACCAATGTTTCATGAATGAGTATGATATGAGAATTTAATGCTCACAACCAATCACAATGAATATTTCCACAAACAACCACATGATGTATTTTAGCAACCAACCACAATGATATATTTCCACAACCACATAAGCCAATATCCAATCATTATTTCCAATCATCCATGATTTTCCATATATTTCATTAATAAAGTATGAATACATAATAATACACACATGGTACCACAATATACTTTTTCATCAATAATATACAATTTATTTACATGTATATAAGGTTATCAAAATCATAAAAGACCCCACACGATCACACATATCATATAATCACTCAGAACCAATAATTATACCACATATAGGCCCCCACACGAGCACAAAACATTAAGATAGACAATTTCATGATTAGTTCCCATCCCCTTAACATGAATTTTGTATACAAATTAACTACCTAGCTTAGTCTTAAAGAGGTAATTCATAAGCTATCTTGAATGCCGAAATTGGTTCGCTACACTTTGATCCCAAACCCTAATCCTCACGAATAGACCCAAAATCAACTAAAATATCAAAATATAGAATCTATGCATCAAAAGAAAGCCAACAACACTCATATTGTCTAATTCCAAGTTGGGGTCAAAATGAACCCCCAAAATGGGTTTTCAAAAAAAGAAGGGGAAAATTGTAAACTTATTTCAAAAATGTGTTCCTCATACTTTTAGGAACCTACATCTAAAAATCCAAGACAAATTGAGTCAAAAATGAGGTTTGACCTGAAGAAAACCCATTTTTAAACTTTACTAAGTAAAACCTTCAAAATACATTTTAAAATAGAGATTTGAAGTTGTTTTGAAAATAAAATTCAAGAAAACTAGTAATTATAAAATTAGGAATATTATTCAAGTGAAAAGGAGTGAAATTGGGATTTAAATTGGTGAAATACGATTTTGGTCCTTTGGGGCCAAAACCTCTAATTTCCACATTAAAATTTAAATTTAAACAAGAATCTAATGTTAAAGATGGAAGATATTAGTTGAAATGAGTGTAATGGAGATTACCCAATCTTAGAAGTGAAGAAAATAGCTCAAAACCATGAAACCCTAAGATCCAAATCTAAAAAATAGTGAAAATAATGAGACACGAGTATTTATACCTAGTACTCACGACTGCGGACCACGGGTTTTGATTGCAATACTGCGACTGGAAGGCCTATCATGATTGTGAAAGGGATATTAAGATTGTGAAACCTTATCCGATGCCCCTATTGTGGTCGCGGTCCAAGGCTCTCAATTGCAGGTGCACCAAATGGGGATTTGGATTCCATCCAAGTCCCCGCGGGCCCCTCGAGATTCATCCAAAATCCCGTCAACGGAGACGAACTGTGTAACCCTATCAAATTCGATGCTTCGGACTCAATGGCAATAGTATAAATTAAAAAAATATTATTTTCACAAAATTGATCCCCAAAATAAAAAATTACAACTTTTCAAACCGACGGTCAAAATGAGATTTAAAAGTCATAAAATCACACTAAATATGTTACAACCCTAGAATCATCATCTGGGATCTGATGGTGCAATCTATTTTTTCATCTGTTGCACGAATCAAAAGATAACTACTAAAGTCCATAATAAGGCTCTCGAAGCCACCAAAAACCATATTATCACATAAATGGCAACAAAATGCATCGAGAATCATGTCAATTACCCTCACACCCCAAAAATGCCACAATGCAACTATGGAGATGGGTAAAAAAAGTCAAATCAAACCTATTTTTTGCAACTATGGAGAGGGGTAAAATAATTCAAATCACGATAAAAAAAGTCAAATCACACAAAAACACATATTTCATATATTTCATCAAAATTTTAGGTTGTTATATCAATGTAGACACCGCCCAGTAGAGGAGGCTACTTCAGAGATTCAGAGCAAAATGCGAGCCCAATATCCTCACAAGTTTGAGACATCAAGTACATCCTAACCCTTTACTTTTGTAAATAAAAGTTTTTTTAGTAGTGGATATTATAATGACCCTCCAAGTTATTTTATGCATTTCTACATCTTTCACCGTTTAGATCTTTCCAATAGATTCCACAAGTCATTTATGACTTATTGGAGTTGGAAGTTCAACTACTGAGCAGTTCGTTTGGTTTTAGAGCTAATTTCCTATTTTGAATCTTCGCTGCTAAGAATTGGCTACCATGTGAAAGCTTTAGTTTAACAAAATTGAATTCCAATTCTAGCAGTTCTAACAACTTTGGAACATCAATTTTAGGCTAGGGGGCCTTTGGTTTGGATCTTAAGGATTTTTTACTCATTCTGAGCTATTGATTGAAAGTTGATAAAACTGACTCTAAGGTGTGGGACCCATTTTTTGTCGAATGGCATTGGCTAAAAATTTCAATTGTCCCATTAAGTCGAGAATGTCAAATTCTATAGGGTATCATAGTTTTTTTGCACATACGGGATTCCAAACGAATCTCGGGGGGTCAGAGGAGACTTGGAAAAATACCAAGTCTTCAACAGGTGCATCCACTAAAGCGGCCTTCCAGGCTTTAGCGGCATGGTCAGCCAAGTGAGTCGCTCATGCACTTTAGCGGCATACTAGGCATAGGTGGGTACCTCTTTAGCGGCACTTAGGCACTTTAGCACTAGCCGCTAAAGCGGCCTAGTACCCAATTTAGTGGAACCTGGGATCTATTAAATGACATATTTTATCAATTTTTCTACCATCTTCACACAATTTCAAGAGTGAAAACCCTAGAAAGTGTGGAAACTTATAAAAAAAACATTAATAGGTGACTTTGGGGTGTTCGTGAGCTTGGATTTATTATTTCTTCTTCGAATTCTTAGTGAGTTTCCATTAATTTAATGATTAAATTCCTTATTATTTCCTTAAATCCCTAGATTATGGTTGAGTTAATGTTAGCACTATTTGAGATAAGAAATTACCCATTCTTTAGGGTAAATATTCCTTGAACATAGAGGAATGAGTTATCGATTTTGAAAGTGTGATTTCGCAAGCTAGTCCCACATGGGATTTTTGGTTGATTTTGTGCCCGAAGCAAAAAAATGAAACATAGGTACTATTGTTGTATTGATGAGGAGGTTATCATTTTTATAGCGTGGCATCTTGCGGAGGCTCTTCAAAAAGGGAATTCACCGACTTAGTGGATTTCATCGGGAATTCTTCCCATTCAGGTAGGATAGGTTTAACTTTCTCATAGATTGAGATAATTTATAGTATATTTATGATAATGTGCTAGATATGGGTTAAGAAATTAGGTCTTGGGAGTATATTTAGGGTAATTGGATTATCTTAGCCAATTTAGGGACCGTGAAATAGACATAATTGACTTAGTTACTCATACTTAGGGTAGAACTGATATCTTAGGTCTCAATGTGGCTTATTCAATAGTTTTTAGTTAAATTTAACACCTTAGCCTAGTTTGTGTAGAATTTTCCTTAGAATATATTTTGGGGATTAGGTGTGGGCCCTTCGTCCCACCTTAGGTCAAGACTATCATTATCTCCTTGTAGACTTATTAGGCGTGTTATATCCTTTAAATATTTATTTTAGAGTTTGAAGGGACTAAACACATGATGTTTATGCTAGATTAGTACTTGTGAGTTGATGTTAGTTTTGATTCAAGTTCATCTATTTATGATCTTAAGACCGATTTGATTTCAGTGTTTGTTCATTACATGAGTTTCGATTCAAGTCTGATATTAGGAGGTTACTTATAAAGGTTATAGGACTGGTTCGAGTCTGGTCGTTTTAGAATTAAAGGATTCATGGTTATGGCTTCAAGATGTGGTTATTTAGTATATTTTTGGTTACTTCTTCTCTTTATTGCGCCCTTCGGGCTTATGGAAGCCCGTGTTGGGTTGTTTACTTTTTCGCGCTTATTGGCTTATGGGGTCCAATTTAGTTCAGTCGGTCGATGATGCCTATTGAATACCCGTGGCTTATATATTCATACTACAGTTCTGTAATTTTTTTTGTGAAGATATGAGTACTAGTTGGTATTGTTGATCTACGGTCGTGTTAACTAGAGTTCAGATACAGGGTGAACTCTTGGGTCCGGAGTTGACCTATTCTTCTTCTACTTTGCTTAGTCTTTCTATTTCGAGACTAATGTATATTTGACTAGTACAATACTCATATTCTTTTGTTAGTGGCTCTTGTACCGGCACTACTAGGTTGTGGGATGTTACCTTTATCTTATTTATCTTTTGTACTATTATTATCATCATTCCTTGTTTTGTTGCTTGTAAGCTTTTATTTACGTATTTCCAGCATTTATACTATTTTTCACCAAATTAGCCCATCTCTTCTAGCTTCGGGCTATGGTTTAGCTACCTTCTGATAGGATAAAGTAGGTGACATCATGACTCATAAATCGGGTCATGACATATTCTTTTCATTTTTTACGTGAATGCTCTTTTCTTTTTCTCTCCAACACCCCTTCTCCTCTTCAAATATTTTATATCTGACTTCAACATAATTAAAGGACTCAAAACAAGTCATTTTGAACATAAAAGAGGTTTTTAGAATTATCAAAATATAAATTGCATACCATCTTATATGTGTGACTATACACTAATAACTTTTAAAATAAATATTTATATAGTTAATTTTGTGTAATTTTAATTTTTTTTGTTTAAAATTAAAACCATATCCAATTATGCCAGTTTTTAATATTAAAAATCTAATTCAAACCAAGTCATAAGAATTTCTTTAATTTTTGTTTAGTCAATTTTTTGACTTTATGTGAACACCTGTTACTACAATATAACATTTTGCATGATCAATTCATTGTTCGAGATTTATCTTTTTGAGGTTCTTCTCAAGTTTGATCAATTTTTTGAATATATAATAAAAAAATTTAAATATGTTTGAGAATTTACCACTACTAGTTTATGCAGTTATTTAATACTAAGGGTAAAATTTTAAAAATATTTTAAAAAAAATAATTTCATAAATTAGACAAATAAATTAAAACAACATTTTAGTATGAGCGTCAAGTAATATGAAATGGTGGGTATTCTCTGTTGTCTATATAAATTAATAGGTTTTGATTTCATTAATAGTATTTACATAAATTATAGTTTAAAATAATTTATAATCTCAACAAATACAATCTTTATAAAATTGACCTCGATTTAATTAATTATTTTGTATTTCCTGTATCAATATATTTGTATATTTAGTATTACCTGCTATTTTCATTTGTATAAATAAATATTAAATTTTTTATTATTATTAATAAAATAAATTTTCTCATTATGATAATTTTCTTCATTATAGAACGTCATTAGCTTATATACTTAACTAGTATTTCTCATTTTTTTAATCCATAAGATAATGTTTATGTTTTATGAAAAATTTGTTACATGAATTTAAAAACTAAAATTATTATTATTTTTAAAAAAGTAAAAAAAAAAATTGATAATGAAAGAGTACAATAGACATTTTAAAGATTTAGTTAGGATAAAGAGGGGGTTTAATTATTGTTCAAAGTTGAGGGGGAAGTTTGATTTTAAAACAATGTTGGAGAGTGAAATAACTTTCACCCATTAGAAAAAGCACTAAAGATCTATAGAAAATACAAGTGAAAAACAGAGAAAGGATCGAGATAAAATAGAGATGCATTGTTGAAAAATGAGAGAAAAGGAAAAAATAGTAGTGAACTGCAAATATGAAAATGAAGGGGAATTTGAGAAATGAAGGGGAGAGAAAAGTGGGCTGACAAAATGGGACCCATTAAAATACGGGAAAAGGACACAAATGTCACTTTACCCAAAACTATTTCCACCAAAATAGCCATTGAACTTAATTACATCTAATTAACTATTAAACTAATTTTATTTCCTAACCACATCTAACACATGTTTAAACACCCGCGAACCACAGCAAAAAAGATATCTTCCTTTTTCGATTCAAACTCGTAATTCCCTTTTTTGATTCAATCTCATGATTCCCTTTATGATTTAGCCTCTGATTTCCTCTTTCCTATACAACACATTACCATAAATGATTTTACTAATTTGTATATAAGTCTATAAAAATTCTCCGTCAATCAGTTTCATAAACTTTTTCATTCTCAATTACCTGAAATTGATCCTAAATAATAGCTTCAAGTTTGATATTGGTTCCAATTATGTTACAATACAAAGGACAGTGGTTAAGTGATGTTCAATTTGAAAAGTTCACAATCAATAGAGTAATTTTGAATTCATATTACAACTATGAATATTTTGTTGATGAACTGTATAAATAGTTGAATATAGAGCCAACTTCAGGTTTAATAATGATAAAATACATTGTGAAGAGTGGACATATCCTTATATACAATGATATGGGTGTCTGACTTAATATGGAGATGATGAAAAAACGTTTGGGCATCAATGAGTATCTATAGTTTATAACCCTATAAGGCACATTTGAAAATGGAAAATCCTCAACTAGTAATTTACTAAAAATATCTCCATCTACTATATAGATTCATCTGATGCCCATTTCTAATTTAGTTAGCATTGATTATATAAGTGAATATGATTTTTCTGAGGAATAAATGGAGAAAGATCCAAAACCTATAATAAAATATCCATTTCTTTGAGAAGTTGCAAAAAGGCAACTATACTCAGACAAAAATACAATATCAACTGTCATGAAATACTATGCAATCCTTCAGAGATTCTAATTTAAGAGGAATAAATCATCATCATCAAGGTATTAATCTTCATATAAACTATATAACTATTGTACAGGACTGGTATCAATCATGTATCAGTCCTACATGTGATTGGGATATATGTATGAACTTGTATTAATGTTGCATATAAACTATATATTATTGTATATGATATGTATCAATCATGCATAGGTCTTATATATGATTGGAATATATGTATGAACTTATATGTATGAACTTATATCTATATTGAAAATAAATTTTATAACTACATTATAGGACCTGTATTAACAATGTATATGTCCTGTGTATGGTTGGGATATATGTATGAACTTGTATAGATAATGCATATAAACTATATAACTACTATATAGGGCATGTATCAATACTCCATATAAACTATATAGCTAATTTATAGGACCTGAATCAATACTGCATATAAACTGTATAACTACTGCATAGGACCTGAATCAATACTACATATAAATTGTATAACTACTATGTAGGACTTGTATCGAAATTGCATATAACTTGTATAACAACTTTATAGGTCATGTATCAATAATTATAGGACTTTTATATGGTTGGGATATATGTAGAACCTATATTATTATTGTATAATACATTTATGAATATTCTTTCAAAAAACGACCTTCTATTAGTATAGAATGTCAAATAGAAATTCTACACTAATAGAAATTATATTAGTATAGAACTTCTGTACAGAAATTATATCCTTAATGTAAAAAGGTAGAATTATTATATATAAATGTATCTATATATGTACTACCTTAAGTGTCTAAATCAAATATGCAAATGGAAATTTTGATCTTTAAGTAAACAACATTAAGAAGATTTCATGGTGAAAAAATTTATCGATGATAACGCCTATCTAATTGCGGACAGAATGTGTAATGACCCTCTAGGTCATTTTCTACATATTGGAACTATTTCACTATTTAGATCTTTTCTATAGCTACTAACAGTTTGGTTACTGGTAGTTTATTTTGTTTTTAGAGTCAATTTCCTATTTTGAAGTTTTTGTTATTACGGATTGGCTATCGGGCAAAAGCTTTAGGTTAACAACCTCGTATGCCAATTATAATAGTTTTATCATCTTCAAAATATTGATTTTAGGCTGGAAGGACCTTTTATTTAGTCCCCAAGGCTTCTGGTCTATTGGGTGGATTTTGATAAAAGTTTCCTTTAAGTGTAGGGAGCATATTTCATTGAAATAACCCCGAATGTAAATTTTGATGGTACCATTGAGTATGAAATGTCAAATTAGATAAGGTAGCATAGTTCATTTGTGTTCCTAGTATTTCAAATGAATCTCAAGTGGTCTATGAAAACTTGGGAAAAAACTAAGTTTCAGCTAGTACAACCGCTTAAGCAAACCTTTGGTCGCTTAAGTGGCTAGGAGGGTCACTTTAGTGCCTATGTTGGGTTCCCACCCAGTTGATTTATTAGAGACACAATTTCTTTAGAGGGGCTCTCTTAAGTGTTGTATTTTCCTATTTATCAAAGTTCAGTCAGAGCATGGGTTGCTCAAGCGACCATATGTCACTTAAGCAGCGATCGCTTAAGCGATCATATGGTTGCTTAAGCGAAAACTACAGGGGCATTTATTTCACCCTTCACCCATTTTTCTCTCATTTTTATTCAAGTCCAAGAGCCATTAAACCCCTAAGAAGGTTAGAAAAATTAGGAGGTTGATCATTAGCTGATTGTGGGGTGTTGGTATGCTCGAGTGATAAGTAGTCAATTTACCAGTCATTTACATCAAAAATTCATGCACACTACTATTATTTAAAGGTATGAGTGAGACAAGTTTGTTAGTTTAATGCACTAATTTCGCTATTTTTCAAGCATAAAGGTGATGAGAAAGAAAGATGTAGATTTTAGCTAAAAAAGAACCAAAAGTAGAAGAAAAATAGAAGCTAGCAAACCCTACACGTAACCAGGCTTAGCTACCGCAATCTCGGTCTGAGGGTCGTGATCACAGATAATCCACTTTGGTTAACTACCATGATCGCAAGGATAGAAAGGTATTCGCGGTAGCTACGATCGCGAACAAACTGTAGCGATCGCGACTTGGCGGGTTTATTCCTAGGGGAAATTCTATCATTTTACCCAACGGACCCCAAATCCCTTATAATGCTAAACCCTTTTCCCATTTGTTATTCCATACTTTGAACAATTGAATTTTTGGCAATTTGTAACTCTACTAATTGGAGGAACTTTTGTGTTTGAATTTTCCAATTTGAGTTTGGTAGAATTAAAGTTAAATTGAAGATTCATCTAATTTTAATTCCCATGGAGGTTTTGAATAACCTTTTGGTATATCTCTTCTCTTTAACTTTATTAGCAGCTAAATTTTCTTATCTTGGGATTATGTTCAGGTAAGGTACAATTATGTATGGGTTGTGATTAATTTATGTAGATTCTAGATTGTTGATGATTGGTTTCACTATTGCTTGCTTGAATTAGTTGGGATTTATGGGTGAAAACCACAAATGCCCAAGATGGATTTGTGGGTGAAAACCCCAAGTTCATGAAAGCTCTCATCATCCTTGAAAGAGGGATGTGGGTGAATTTTTAGAACCTATATTATCTTTGAATGTGGGATATGGGTGACAAGGCAATAGTGGACAATATTAGATATAGTTTGTTCTCTATACACTATCTTAAAAATAAGGGTGACTAGAGAGTTAGCTATGTCTTGGGCATCTTTCTAGAAATATAGATACCCGATTGAGGTATTAGGTGGGTTTAATTGACACACTTATGAGGTACCCAAAAGTGTTAATGAGTGATATTCATGGGATTTTGTCGACAAACTAGCCTCAAGGATCTTCAACCTATCCTACCATATCGCTGGTGACTAGAATTTTCAACAAATCATCATGAACTCATACATAACTTGCCCTTAGGTAGACATAATCCCAAGATCCTTCTCATATTGAATTTTTAATCACATTTGTTGCCTATTGATTGTTAGTTTGAATAAACTTTGATCAAACCATATTCCAAACTAACCCCCCATTTTAAATCATGTATTTTACTTTACTTACATTATGGGTATCTTTTTAGTAACTATTAGCACCCATAAGATTAGAAGGCTAATTCCACTCCTTAAGGATTTGACCTCAACATAAGTTGAGCTTAATTGAAAATGATCTTCCTCTACCAAATATAATCATATAGGTGAGCGTTAATTAAATGGCGCCATTGCCAGGGAGAAAATTTTAGTTTTCACTTGTGCAGTGTTGAGTGTTTCTTAGGGTATACCCATAGTGGTTTAGATTTATTATGGTTGTTGTTTTTGTTTCCTTTGAGGTGATCTCCATAGTATCCATGATGCTATGAGTGAAAATGAAAGTAACGTGGGTTCTTTCAATGGTCACCTTTATTATGAGGAGAAACTAAATAACGTTGGACGTGCAAGTGCTATTTGTATCCCGCCTATACATGGGAATGGGGTCTTTCATATCACAATTTTTATTTTGCATATGCTCCACATAAAGGGATATTTTTTTTGGGGGGGGGGGGCAAGCTTATGAGGACCCCAACTTGCATTTGAAGAACTTCATAGAAGTGTTTACACCCATTGATATTGCACACATAACCCAAGAGTCCATCCGATTGTGCCTTTTTCCATTTTCTCTAATGGGTGAGGCGGTATTGGGGATTTAATCTCTCCTGAACAGGTTAATTACATCACCGGATAAACTTATTGTTGCCTTCTTTGATTGGGATTTCCCACCATACAAGATGCTAAAATTGTGTAACTAAATCATCAACTTTTGTTAATTGAACGAAGAACCTCCTTATGAGGTGTCAGAAAGATTCACCGGGAAGCTCATGAAATGTCCCAACCACATGCTCTCGGAGAAATGCTTCTCCAAATCTCCTATCAAGCTTTAGATCAACACAATAAAATTGTGGTAGACAATGTTGTGGGGGGATCTTTTATTAAGTTGACTTATCATCTGACTACAACCTTGCTTGAGGAAATGACCAAGAGAAATTGGGGGTGGCACACCCATGATATCGAGGTACCAAAAGAATCCCCTAGTACCTCCTTTATTGGTAAAGATCTAAAGAATAGAGATTGAGGGAGAGACGAAAACTTGGAAAGAATGATGATGCAATTGGAGATTTTAACTAATCATGTGATGGATGCACCCACAAAAATGGTAAATGTCGTGGAATCCAATGCCTATGATGTTGAAAAGGACAAGAGGCTTGATGAAGAGATTTTATAGTTGGCTAACTATTCGGAGGGTTCCCGTCCAGCCTATCAAAGGCAAGATGGGAACCAAAGTTGGATGGATAGTGATCGTGACCATGATTGGGGGGATAAATACCGAAAGTATGATCATTTGTGCCCCTCCATGAGCATGCAAAGAACAAAGATGCAAATCTCATTGACCCTGATAAATACAAAACCAAAGATATCTTGGCATGAATCTTGATAAAAGTGGATGGAATTGGACAAGATGGACCGTGAATTGAAAGGTGACTTTTTTGCAAATCAACCAAATGGTTGTGTCCCACTATGATTTGATTAAACAATTAGAAACCCAAATTGGCCAAATTTGCTCTCAAATAAATACTAAACAAAAGGGAGGCCTTCCTAGTGACACTACTATGAACCCAAAAAATGGTGATCAATTTTTAGCAATAGTCATTAAAAGTGGCAATACCCTCGGTGATTATTTGAGAGAATTTGAGGGAGAAAGTATGGTTGAGAAAGAACCTAAGATTGAGCACATGAGTGTGAATAAAAAGCTTGTGGTTGAGCCAAAAGAAAAAACTCCAAAATCTCAAGAAGAAGGTGATGAAAAAGAACTGGTGGAATTTTATGAATAGGTGGTAAAAAAATAATGAGTCGTGAATTGATACATTGCCCACCATGAAAATCCCTCCTCCATTTCCACAAAGGTTTAATAGAAAAAAAGAGAACAACAAGCTCAAAAAATTCATGGCTAAGTTTAGCAACCTCTCTTTTACTATCCCATTACTTGAGGTTATCCAAGAGATTCCAAGGTACGCTAAGCTTATGAAGAAGAAATTGATGTTGAAAAAGAAACTTGTTGAAGGTGACACCATCAAAATTTCCCATGGGTGTAGCTCTATCATGCATAGTGCAATAACAGAAAAGAAGGAAGATCCCGAGGCCTTTACAATTCCATGTACCTCATTGGAACACATAGGTTTTAAAAAGCTTTATGTGACCTTGGTGCAAGTATAAATCTCATGTCCTTTGAAATATACTCGAGGCTTGGCTTGAGCACCCCTACTGCAACATTAATGAGGCTTTTGATGGTAGACTGATGTATCAAGAAACTGATTGGGGTTTTGTTTGATGTGTTAGTGAAGGTGGATAGCCTTATCCTTTCAGTAGATTTTATGGTGCTAGATTATGAGATTTAACAAGAGGTGCCTATTATCCTTGGTCGACCTTTCTTTGCCACCGGAATAGATATAGTTGATTTGGAGTTGGGTGAAATAAAGTTTAAGGTACATGATGGTGAAATGTCCTTTTGGTGTGCAAAATAGGAAACAACCCATGGAGCTTCAAGTGGTATCGGTTATAGATGTTGCAGATAAGGAAATATGGGCTCCTTGTGGATCCAACATAAAGAAATTGAAGAATGTCGTGCCACGATGATAACTAAGGCGCTATGTGGGAGGCAACCCATAAAATCTACGAAAGTCGCTTGTACCCTTTGTTTTTTATTTAGTATAGTAGATTTGTGGCACTTTGGAGTGTTTGGAATGAGATTGAAATAGCGGAAAGTGTGTCAAAATAGAGTAATAAGATGAACAGGGAAAATAGAGGTGTAGAAATACTCTTTATTACCACGATCGCAGGTCATGTGTCTCTATGATCACGGTCGCTGCTTGTTCATGATCGTATAAATTGTACCGCGATCATGGTCGAGTCAATTTAAATGACCATACGAATGCCCCATTTCCCTCACACTTTCTTTTTAATTTTTTTTTAAAAGTTTACTCATTTTTGGACATAATTTGGGCATCCAAAAGCATTGTAGCATCCATTTCGCATCCTTACTATATTATGTACTTTGAATTTATGCTTTAATTATTATAGGTAGGCCATAGACTGTATGAAATAGGGTAGGACTAAAATTTTGCTTTTCATTGTTAAATCCTTGTTAAATTATACTTGTATGGTGGTTCGCTGTTATGAATAGTGTGCACGCATGTGGGAAAGTCTTTAGTACCCAAATTGTGTTCAAAATGGAGAAAAATGTAACATGCACAACAAATGCTTGATAAAATGCCCAAACAAACTTATAACTAGTTGTTTTCACATTCTCATGGCATAATCGAGTGCTTAGGAACCTTGTTCAAAGTTCTTATTGATAAATTTCTATTTTGGAACATGATTTAGACCTGATATTAGAATTTTGAACTATTGAAAAATCTGGCCCAGACTGGCCTCAGGTACCGTGATTGCGGTCATTGAATCGTGATCATGGCTATGCAATCGTGGCTCAATGTCCTATAATCTCCATATCTGCGGCTGGATTTTAGCTAGGGAAAAAAATCATGTACTTCCAATTCTTGTCTAAAACCACCAAGTAATCATCCCATGAGCTTAATTGGATAACATAGCATAGTTTTTGCATTAAATATTAATGATGCATGTTGTTGTATTGTTGTCATGTTTCCAACATCATGGGTGATTATGATCAAGTCTATTTCATGGCCCCTTATTGCCACAACATATACTATAGTGATCTGCCAAGAACAAAGTTGCTTCTGGAAAGGGGAATATGCTTAGAAAAGGTACCAAAAAAGCTTCTAGCATTTTATGACAGACTCTTATCCACGGGATATAAGTGTTTTACCTTGGATCCTTGCTAAGCAAATAAACAGTGAGTACGAGAATTCTATGCTAATATTAGCATGCTATCATTCTCATACCCAGTCATTAAGATTCGAGAAAAGATGGTAAACTTTAGAGCTAAAGAGATAAATGACATATATGGTCTCTCAAAGGCAAACATGGATCAATTTAAGGCTAAAAGGTATGAATCGAGGAGGTGGTTGGTGGAGAAGTTATGTCAAGGCAAGTAGGTCCCTTAGGTAGCTACCAAGAGGAACATATAGGTGAATGACTTCACTGCCAAGGCCCAAAGTTGGTTGACCATCATTTGTAGCCGTATCTCCACTTGCACCAATTTTACAGCAATTCCAAAATTTTTGGGCCATATGGTTGCTTCCATACTAGACAACATTACTTTGAATGTTGGTTGACTTGTGGTCTCTGATCTAAAGTTCTTCAAGACCCATGATGGTATGTATATCTTATTCCTCTCTTTGATTACTGAGTTGTATAGGAGAGTTGGGGTTTTGGAGTACCCTGAAGACACGTGGGTGTGCCCTAAAACCCCCATTTATCCTCTCAAAGTTTGGGGTGAGGGTGCATAGGGAAAGAGTAAAAAGAGAAAGATCGACTTGGGGAAGTCCACATGTCAGGAGATAGAGTTGTGTAGGCAATCCGCACCATCCCTATTGAGGAGATCAATGTTAACTTGAGGTAGATTAGGGAGCTTATGTCGGTATTGCCTTAGGAGTCAGGAAATCCCTCCACCACCCTCCATTCATATATGTCTCAATTTGATTATGAGAATTATTTGGAGGACCAGCAGACGTAGGGAGAAACCATTTCTATTCTTAAGAGGTCCTACTCATCCTTGACAAAGTCTCACAGAGAGCTCTGGGACTCACATGAGAAGATGAATATAAGGGAAAAGAAGAGAGACAAGTTCTTTAGCAAGATTGGGAAGAGGGTAAAGGGACAACAAAAGGTCCTAAAACCCTGAGACAGACTACCTTTTTCCAGAGTAGAGAGCGATGTGAGGCCTCAGCTAAGTGGTTTGATTCTGAGGATGCAGGAGATGATGTAGAGTTTAAGGGAAAGAGCATCTTTTTATGTGGTTTCAGGGAGTACCCTTATCTCTCTTTATGCTTTATTGTTTAAGCAGTGAGTACATTGTAAGATTTTTAGTTGGGGTGCCTATCTCTGACTTATTCATTTGGGCCTGTATTTTTTAGATACTTCTGGATGTTTTTATGTCATTTTGGATGATTTTTATTTTTTCTGATTGTAATATCCGGGGACTCTGATAGTGTCCACATTGCATGGATTAGTTGTTTATTTTATTTTTATATTTTTTCTTTACCTTTAGTTTATTTATGGTGACATCGGATGAGCCTTTCCCTATCATAGATTGAGCAATGACATTCTTAAGGGAAAATCATTATGATTGGATTTTGATCTATGGATGTAGGGAAATTCTGAGTACCCGTGGCATCAGAGTTACAAATGCAAGGGAAGTCTAAGTACCTATGGCATTGTGGATTTGGGATCACACGTATACCTATGGCAAAGGCTGATTAGACATATAGTTTACCCGTATGAAAGCCAAATGTGAGACATTATCTTGGTTTTGTGCTATAAATAACAAGTTGTGCGTGGTGCAAATGCAAAGCAAACACCCCCTTTCATCCAAAAAAATTTCGAAAATCAATGGCACAAACATGAGCGACCTTGTAACTATTATACTTTACCTCTTTTTGTGACTCCAAATTTTTAGCTATTAGAAATTGGTAAATACCCTTTTTTGTCTCTAGTGGAAATGACAATTGAGCCCCTTTGAAGAGTTTGTATGCCATGTGCAGTGAGCATATTTGTATAAATATCATGCATACTTGCACAATCTTGAACTTGCCCCCATTAGTCTCTCAAAGATAATTTTAATTATGTTTGGTTTATGAGATGATCATAGGCTATATTTGTGAACATAGGAACCCACTTTAGCCTAAATATCCTACCCATGCATAGAATAGTATCCTTAGTTACCCAATTCGAGCCTTTAATCTTTTCTTTGGCAACCACATTACAAGCCTTGAACCATTAAAAGTTTTCCCCCTCTTTAACCCTACCCTCCTTCAACATAAAACAATTAAAATTGAGGCTAAATACCTAAGTTGGGAGTGGTACATTTGGAAATGATAACCTTGGGCCAAGGTAGTGTAAGTGGATGCTTATGAGCTAAGCAATGATAAAGTGAAAAGGAAAAGAATGTTGAAAATAAGAATGAGGCATAAATTTCAAAACAAATAAGCAAATGAAAGATGCCTTCAAAAAAGTTAGGTAAATCAAGGTAGCTAAAAATAGGCATGTGTAAAGTGTGAAAAAAAAAAGTGGTCCATGGTCAAAAGATGGATGGAATAGTATAATGTAGATATTCAAGGATGGCATAGCCACTTTGTTCCTAAATGATATCCAACCCTACCCCGAGCCTACATTACAAGCTCAAAAATCTCTTTGAAATCTCTAATAAAGTATACTCATTGTAGTGGAAATTGAAAATAAGGGCAAGCCTATGGTATGGTACTTGTTAGCATCGAGGGTCTTTGTAAAAGAGAGAGCTTAGCACTTAAATACCTTGTTGCATATTAGATAATTTGGTTTGGGAGGGATATCCTTCTTATAAGGAGGCATGTAAACAACTTGAGGTGGGTGATATTGTCATCATCCAAAAAATAGGGCAAAAGGGGGTATAGTGGAATTGAGGTCAAAAGGGAGTCACTTCTAGAGTGTTAGTGATTGTGCATTGTTGTTCCTTAAAATCCATTGCATCTTTGAAAGTGCATTTCATGTTAAGGGGTGTCATGAGATTATCTTTGACCATGTTTAAAGAGCTACTTGTGGTAGTGATCAAGTTTGAAGTCATCGTGATCATTGGGTTGTATAAATAGGCTTAAATTTGTGTTGTCTTAGTGAGAAAGAGGTAGTGTTGCATGAGGACAAGAAAAGGTTTATGTTTTGAGTATTGATGAGTTGTGAATTTACCACTCATTTACATCCAAAATTTGTGTACACTACTATGATTTGAAGGTATGAATAAGACAAGTGTGTTAGTTTATACACTAATTTCCATATTTTGCAGGCATACAGGTGATGAGAAAGAAATATGTAGATTTTAACTGAAAAGGAACCAAAAGGAGAAGAAAAATGCAAGTTGGAAAACCCTATACATAATTAGGCTCAGTTACATCAATAGCGACCTGAGGGCCGCAATCACGGCCAGTCCACATTGGGAAGGAACCACGATCATAAGTATCTGAAGGCATTTGCGGTAGCCGAAATCACAAACAAATTGCAGCGATCTCGGCTTGACGGGTTTATGCCCAGGGTCAATTCTGTCATTTTACCTAGTCGAGCCCAAATCCCTTATTATGAAAAAACCTTTCCCATTAGGTATTCCACACTTTGAACAATTGAATTTTAGGTAATTTGTAACCCTACTAATTAGGGAAACTTTTGTGTTTGAATTTTCCAATTTGAGTTTGGTGAAATTGAAGATTCTTTAAAATTTCCATTGACATGGATGTTTTGAATAAACCTTTACTTTATGAGTAGTTAAATTTTCTTGTTTTAGGATTATGTTGAACTAAGGTACAATTATATACGGGTTGTGATGTATTTGTGTAGATTCTAGTTTGTTGATCATTGGTTTCACTATTGCTTTCTTGAATTGGTTGGGGTTTGTGGGTGAATACCCTAAATACCCAAGATGGATTTGTGGGTGAAAACCCAAAGTTCTTGAAAGCTCACATCATCCTTAAAATAGAGATGTGGGTGAACTTTTGGAACCTATATTATCCTTGAAAGAGGGATATAGGTCAAAAGAAAATAGTGGATAATATTAGATATATCTTGTTCTCTGTACACTATCTTAGAAATAAGGGTGATTAGAGAGTTAGCTATGTTTTAGGCATCTTCCTAGAAATATGGCTGTCCGATTGAGGTATTAGACCTATTTTAATTGACACACTCATGAGGTACCCGAAAGGGTCAATGGGTGATATTCATGGGGTTTTGTTGACAAACTAGCCTCACGGATCTTCAACCTATCCTACCATATCGTTGATGACTAGAATTTGCACCAAATCATCATACACTCACGTATAAGTTGCCCTTAGGTAGATATAATCCCAAGATCCTTCTCATATTGAATTTTCAATCACAATTTTTGCCTATTGATTGTTAGTTTGAATAGACTTCGATCAAACCACATTCCAAACCAACCCCCCATTTTAAATCATATATTTTACTTTATTTACATTACGAGTATCTTTTTAGTAACTATTATCACCTATAAGATTAGAAGGATAATTCTACTCCTCAAGGATTCGACCTCGGTATAAGTTGAGCTTTATTGACAACTATCATTATCTACCAAATGTAATGGTATAGGTGAGTGTTAATCATCGGGAAAGTCATTTCCTTATCGTAATCCTTGTACTTTTCATCTAATTCTTGATTTAATTAACCTATTTAGTATTAAGTCTCTAGTTTCTTGATGGGTTGATTTTGGTGTCATTTAAGCTCAGAATTTACTCCTTCTTGAGGATAAATAATCGCTGAGCATAGAGGAATGTGCTAACAATTTTAAAATTGTGATTTCGCAAGTAGGCCCCACATGGGATTTTGACTCAATTTTGGACAAAGTATTAAAATGCAATTTTAGTATCATTATTCTTATATTAATATGTAAATTACTTTTTTGATAGCATGGGATATTGTGGAGGATTCTCGAAAAGGAAAATCTCTAATTTACTGGACATTATCGGATATTCTTAGCATCTAAGTAAGCTAGCCTTAATTTTCTCTTAATTGGGATTTATTATGGTATTGGTATGAAATTATTCTAGTATTGGGTTGGTATATTATGACTTGATTGTATATTTAGCAAAATTTGGATTACTTAGCCGGTTAGGGAGCCGTATTTAGGTGAATTTGACCTATTTATCTATTTCTTGAGTTGAATTGCCAACTTAGGACTTAATAAGACTTATTTAGCACCTTGTAGTGAGACTTTGTAACCTTAGACTAGCTTGGGGTAGAAATTTCCTTGGAATGAACTTTCGGGGTTTAGTGTCAGGCCTTATCGGCCCTTTTAAGGTCAAGTCCTTAATTAGTTCCTCGTACATCTTGGAATCCTTTGTTACGTCTAGTCTTGGACCCTAGGATCCTTTAGACATTGTCTGGATTTTGACTAGACTTGTATTTTGAATTTATGTGAAGACCGATTTTAGTCCAACATTTATGATATTAAGATTGGTTTGAGTCCATCATCTATAATACTGATTCCAATTGGAGTTCAATATTTAAGATACTACTTTCGGTTAAATTTTGGCTTTGATGGGTTACTTTTGATGATTAAGGAACTAGTTCTAGACCGATGTTCTTGTATGTATTGGTATTTCCTTTGGTTTGATTGCTTTATTGATGGTGGCCAATGTTAGGAACTCGCCTGTATTCTAGAATTGCTCGAGAGAGAGGTAGAGATTGGTAAAAGGAAATAACAATAGTAATTTTAAACTACCAATATTTAATTAATTAACTTAAGCTGAAATTGGGATAGTTCATCTAAAATTACAAAATAAGGTTTGGTAATGTGACGCTCTAAGTCCAAGAGGAGATGAGTGAAATCCACCCAAACTAAGGTCGAGAGACGGTTAGTTGATACATAACTTGTTAAATTTTGCATGAAAGGCATTGGGATAGTTTGTTAAGCATGAAAAACATGTGGAGTTATGAATTCACGGGAACACAATCTTAGTGTTCATATCATATTGATCACAATCTAATTAACCATCAACTACTACAATTCGTTTTAAAAAACCCTTTTTTATTTATGTAATTCCAAATTACATCATCAAACTCTTGACAACTTCAGCCTATTCCTTATAGGATCGACCCCAACATTATTGGGTTCTATATTTCATTTAGTGATTGCCTTATACTTTTTAAGAGGTGTAATTTGGGCGACATCAAATTTCGGTGTCGTTGTCGGGGAATGCGGTTATAAATTGATAGCTTGAATTTGTTGAAGTTTTTGTTTTTGTTCATTGACTTCTGCTTTTCTACTATTTCTTGGACACACATTGGTGTATGTCTAATACTCAGAGTCAAGGCAATCCCCTAATTCTAGTTGATTTGGAACTTTAGAGAACTCTTAGACATAATTGAGATATGGAGACAAAAAGATTTCATTATCAATGTGCCCCGCTTGAAGGGGTTCATGATGACCCAGCAACAGTGAATTAGACACTTTAGCATGATGTTCATAAAACTATAGAGAAGGTTACCACTCATTTAATGGTCAAAAAAACTACTAGGCAAGCAACTTCCTAACGAACAGTTAGGGAAGAAAGGGCTAGGCAATAGGAGGAGGATCGTCAAGCCGTACATGAAAGGGAAAAATAAGAAGAAATATATGATACAGCCTATCCAACAATATCTTCCAGTGTATGATGATAAAAATAAAGATTTGGGGTATGTTGAGCCAATTGAAATAGGTGCAATCATTCCTCCATAATTTCGCCAAGGTACCTAGTTTGATATTACGAGTGCTATGATCCAGTTGCTAAGTTTGAAGAGGGTGTTTGTTGGCGTAACTACTGATGAATAAAATATGCATATCATAAATTTTGTAGGGATCTGTACTTCACATAATCTTCTTAGGCTAAGTCAAAAAGCTATATGACTGAGGTTATTCCCATTCTCTTTGAGGAGGGAGGTAACTTCGTGGTTAGGAGAGCTACCTCATGGATCTATCAATAATTAGAATGAGTTAAGTACATAGTTCTTGGAATGATTCTTTCCATCCTCTAGAATATTGCAATTGAAGGATAAGATCTATAATTTCAGACAGTTACATTTAGAGCCACTATATGAGATGTGGTTTAGGTTTAAAAAGAACCTATAGAATATTCCCAATCACAGAATCATGAGGATAAACTTGCTTGATATATTCTATAGGGCCTTTAATGTTAATACAAAGGTTATAGCTGATACTATTACAGGTGGAGCCTTCATGAATCTTTGCTGGGAGAATGCTTCTGAGATCTTAGATTGGATCACGAAAGCCAATAGATGGTGGCATACTCAGGAGAAGGATCAATCACTCGATACTTATGCAATTGGTTCTTACAGCGAATAGGGAGCAATAGATGATAATGTTTCTCAAGAGGTAGCACTGTTGAGAACTGAGATTTTCCTACTCACAAAGAAATTTACAGTGATTGGAAGAGAAAAGGTAAATGCAGTGGGTACACGAGTTAAGGCTTCTAGACATAAAGAGTTAGATTCTAAGGAAAGAACTAAGTATTTTTTATAAAGATATAATGGGTTTTTAAGACAAGGGACAAGGTGTTATTCAAGACAATTCAAACTCAAGGCAAGGGAATTAAGATAAAAAATATTATAGAGACAGGTATAGGGACAAGAGTAGAGAGTGTGATGGTGATTGGAGGAGGAAAGATGACTACAAGGTAAGGAGCAGACTTTATGTTCTACCAACGAACCAGGATGTTGATTCAGGGTGTTCGAGAATGAAAGTGTTACTTGCAAAGATTATGAAGGGTTCGATGAGCCAAGAGAGTTGCCTTAAAGAGATTAAGGCCAATTTTTGTATCCTACCACACACGCAGGTGTACGTGGCCGTACAAGTAATATAGTAGACCTTTTGAGTCGAATATAAACACCACAAGAACTTGGTTATCAACAACTATCCAATTCTAGTGTTACTTGTTAGATTAAACAAGTGCCAGTGTAACCAATTGAGAGTTGAGTTAGTTAGATTAAACAAGTGCCAGTGTAACCAATTGAGATTTGAGTTTTTAAATTACATTAAGTAACAAAAATTAACAATTGTATGAAATTTGTATTGTAAACATTATATAGAGAGTTACAGGGTTGAGGAATTTATTTCACATTCTTGCATAACCATGGTTTCTAGTAGGTGATGGTTTTTATCGTGATTGTTGATTTATGGGGTTGATACTATAAATTAGGAATGGTCATCCTCAAAGTTATCTACCCAAACTAATATCATAACTACATCATTGAGTAGGGATGTGAGTTTTTAATTCTAACACATTAAAGTATCTTCCTGCTTTATTAACCATGTGGGACGTTTAGGTATATTTCTATTCTAACGCCAATCATTCTTTAACGATTAGTATCTAACAATTAAATTCATGATCCGCACTAGGTAATTCCTCACTTTGTCTTTCCACTCATATGGTTAATTCGATTCAAGACTTGGATTTATCTAATAGTTTATGATGTTTTAGAACAGTAAAACAAGAATGTAAGAACAATCACATAACTTGATAAACATATAAACTAACTATAAGCCACAATTACACAATTATGTTAACAGCCTCAACCCTAGAATGAGGGTTTTAGCCACTCATAGTCTTACAAAGAATGATTCTAATAGAATTCATATGTAAAAACTAAAAGAAAACTAAAGAGAAGAAGAAATCCCTAATTGAATCCTTCCTCGTGTATTTTATCTCTCCAAAATTTTTCTAAGATGTTTAGAATAGGAGCTAAGTGTCCTATTTATAGTATAGAATGATTTTTGCCAATTTTTACCCTTGAGAATGACACGCCCTTAACGCACGTGCTCACTGTAATTTGATATTCACTTTCTGTGTTAGGGCGTGGAATGCCCTTATCTTGGAGTTCTGAGGGCATGGCACGCCTTTGTGCTCCAAAATGCCACTTTTCTTTGTATTAACTCCTATTTGTCTTCAAGTCCCGCACTTTGTGGTTGCCTTTCCAACTTAACTACAGATTTTTTAGCTTCCCAACATTGCTCCTAACACCTTCCATGATCTCCTACAACATCAAGCAACAAGAATTAGCTCACACAAGATAATAGAGTCCATCCAAGTCCACTAGAAATGAACTTGCTCAAGCTAGTAACAGTAGTTTTCTCATCTAAACTCTATGTAATCATTTTGATTTGTAAGGTTTTTTATTTACAACTTAAAAACTCTAAACATGTACTTCAACATATATATACTCAATTACACCATTAACAACTCTTTAAGTACACAAAGAAGTCCTTAAAACTAGGCTAAACATGCATAGATAATGATACTTAGTAGTATAAATATGCCTAAGATCACCACCCCACACTTAAAGCCCTGTCCATCCTCGAACAACTCTTTATGTTGAGAACCATCCAAGGAAGGCTCCAACATTACTACTACAAATAAGACACTCAAGCTAGACTACCATGACTACATAAATAGCTAGTTTCACATTAAGCATGCCATATTACCCTTCAAGAACTCATGAACATTATTTCAAAACATCCTAACCTCAGGAATTGACTCTACCAAGTTGGAAAACTTATGCATATTACTCAATTAGAGATATTAGACAAATCTCCTAACCATCATCAAATATGTGCCCTCACCACAAGAGAGACCCATATTCACTCACAAATATGCAATTTATCATAGAATGGGTGTAAGAATCAAATTTTGATCACTCTCCCAAATAATTAACATGCACATAAGATGAACCATATGCTTTCACTTAATGTAGTACTCCACTAATATCAGAACACCAAGACTCAGAATCAAATAGGATTTTAAAGGTTATAATGTTGTCTAAGGGATGAGTCAAAATTATTTTGTCTAGTAATAGTGACTATCTTCCCTAAGCGCTTCAATACATCACACATAATATTGAAATCCTCTATAAACAACCAAAATTTTACCACATTTAAATTCCCACTCTTTTTTGTTTTCCCCATCTCTTTAAGCTAGTTCACACATCTTAAGGAGTGAGAATTTTCTCTCAACGCATGATTCACTCTTTATCATATTTTCCTTTTCATTCCATTACTCCCAACTAACAATACATAACATTTTAACACACCAGCAACTATTTTCTTAGGGTTGCACTTTCACTTTTTCCTTCTTTAATTTTACACTTCTTAGCATCTCAATTTTTCATCTAAAAGGCTTAGGAGATTTGAATCAAATTAAATGATCAATTGAAAAAATGGACTACGCTACATATGAAGATACCAAAGAATAGGCTAAAGGATCAATAGGTCTAACTAAGATCATGCAGAAAGGGTAGAAAATAGGGTATGAAACATGGCTATCAAAGAAATACCTATATCATCTCCTAAACCCAACATTCTTTATTTCACTTTGCAAACACACCAGGTAAGTTCTAGACATCACTATGAAGTATGAAATATAACAAATAACTTCACTCATTCATGAAACATGCTCAAATAAAGTAGGATCACTATAGACTCTTAACCAAGCAACAACAAGAATTTAGAATTAAGCCAACATCGTACAAGATTCATATAAATGATTCGAGGTGTCTCAAACAAAATTATTCAACTCATTCAATATGTTATCACATTCAAAAACAATTCACATCATGTAATCATACGTAGAAACTAGAAACAACGTCTAATTAATAAAAAGGGGATACTAGTTTAAAGGGCGCCCCTGGGAAAAGAAACGAAAAGAAAAACTAAGGGTTGGGTGACGTGGGCTTCTACTAGAAACCAAAAACAACTAAAAATAAATAAAGATAAATTTGTAATTTTTTCAAATTTAGTCAAAAAAATAGAAAAACTAAAAATAGAAATCCTATAGCAGCACTTCACCCTAACCAATAGGAATATTCCCCACCCTATACTTAAAATCATACTTTGTCACTAAAGAATAACTAAAAAGTAAGGATAGAAGTACTTTGTGAGGCCTCTATCCCTAGATAGTAGCATCTTGATCATCAAAGAGGTTTGGTGGGCCACACACTCAGTCTCTGCCATGCTCCTTATGTTAAGTCTCTGGTACTCAGACTTCTTTTTAACCTATCACTCAAACAAAAACAAAAAAAAAAGATTATAATCAAAGAAAACAAGAAAATAAAATACCTACCTTAACTTAGGTTTCCTTCCTATCAGCGCCTAATTTTCTATCATGGCACGACACATATTATAACTTTTAACCACATTCTTTCATCTTCTTCCTCCTCTCAAAGACATCTTATTACTCTTTTATGACCCCTTGAGTGCGTACTCTCAAGGTATGCAATTTTCTCCATTATTGCCTTATTAGGATCCTCTTTTAGTTTCATAATTTTGGGCTAAATTATTAATTAGGACAACTCTATGAGGGATATTGAATAACTCATTAGAGGTTTGCACTCTTCCACCCTACACTCATCCACTTCTATGGTTGTGATCATACATAAATATTTTTAGTGTGAGAGTATATTGATTGCTTTGTATACCTTGAAGACCACCTCTTTATTATTCAATCTCATTTTTCGAGTGCCCTATCTCACATCAATCAGTGCTTTTCCAGTTGCTGAGAATGGATGTCCCAGTATGATTGGTACCCTATCATCGCCATCATAATTAAGAACAATAAAGTTAGGAGGAATAATGAACTTACCAACCTTAATGAGAATATCCTCTATGATTCCTTTGGGCACCAATCTTTTTCTATCCACCATTTAAAGTAGCTCTGAACATGGTATCGATTTTCTACCAAGAGTCTTGAAAACTAAAATAGAAATCAACTTTATACTCACCCCCAAGTTACTCAGAGCATGGACCACACCACTTTCACTAATTTGTATAAGAAGGGTAAAACTCCAGAGGTCTTTAAGCTTTTTCAACAACTTTCTCATCACCACTTAACTGCACTCCTCAGTAAGTGCACCTGTCTCAATGTCACCCAACTTTTTCCTTATTGGTCACCATATCCTTTAAGTACTTAGGGTACTTAGGAATTCCCTGGAAAACATCTAACAAAGAAATGTTAATGTGAAGTTCTCTAAATGTGTTAAAGAACTTCTTAAAGCATTCTTCTTTTTTAGACTTTTTAAGCCTCTGAGGAAATATTGGTAGGGGTGTCTCTTGCATACGCTCAACTTTTTTTGATTTTGGGTACTCAAACTTCCCTAATTATTCAACTTCTTTGGTTTGTGCTTGCTCCTCATCTACCTGATATGGGACTAAATATGCTTGTGCCTCCTAATTTTTCTTTAGAGGTATGTCAATCAAGTCTCTACCACTCCTCAAGGTGATTTCCATTACTTGCGTTGGATTTTCTATGTTACTAGGCAAAACCTATTGATATATTGTATTTTGTTCTGGAGCCAATTTCCCCAACTGTGTCTCCAAATTCTTCTGAACAAGTTGCTAATTTTTTATCTCTATAGCCATTTATTCTTGGTTGGCCAAGATATTTTTAAATGTCTCTTCAATATTGCTAGCCTGAGTATTATTTTGACTGCTTTAATGTTGCTGAAACTACTGATTCTAAGCCTAATTATTGCCCCATGAGTAGGTGGGCTAGCTATGGCTCTTGCTCTGCCAATTGAGGTTATAGGCATTACCATAGTTTTAATTTCCATTCTATGCATTGCCTACAAAATTCACTGACTCTAGATTTTCTCCACATAAGTCTGTAGAATGGCCACTAGTCCCCCAAATCATACACCAATACTGAACCTCTAAACTTTATTTACTTGGGCCTAAGTTTGATTCACACTTAACTTACTAAATTTTATCATCATTTGATTCTAAAAAGAGGCCAATTGAGCAGCCAATGTTGTGACACTGTCAACCTCAATCATACATGTTGGCTTCTTCACTGCAATTATATAAATATCACCATGCCATTCGAGATTAACTTATGCAATTCTATTTGAAAAAGGTGTACAACTCATCATAAGTTTTCTCCAAAGCTTGACCACCTGCAGCTGAATCTAGCAAATTTTTGTGTTTTGGTCAAGAGATTTATCAAAAGTATGATCTAATACCCCTTTGGTCTATTGGTGATTCAAACAATCTATGAGATGATACTTAAATCTCTCTCATGCATGATATAAATTTTAATTGGATTTTGTTTGAAACTTAGGATCTCACTCCTTAACCTCACAATTTTTCCAAATAGAAAGAATTGGATGAGAACTTTTTTGCTAAGTCGTCCTATGTAGTGATGGAGTTTGAAGGTTCTATAATCAATCATTTCGTTTCTTCCCCCAATAGGGAGAAAGGGAAGATAATGAGTCTCACGTAGTCTGTGGAGACTCCAATGGAAATAAAGGTGTCACTGATCTCTAAGAAATTTTGAATGTGAACCTGTGGATCATCATATGACAAGACTATGAATTTCCTATTATTATGCAATAATTTCACCATATTGTACTTGAGCTCAAATCTACCACTAGGTTTTAATCAATAAAGGGTGGAGGTGACATTAGTTGCGAGTGGGATTGCCACTTAGCATACTATCCTGTGGGCTAGTTGTTCTTCAGCCATGATTGTAGGAATAGATTCGTTCTATTGAACTTGTAGGATGCAATAGAGAATTATTATTTCACTCATTAATTGACGTAAGCGTTACTCAAATTTAGGATATGGGTCAACCAAATCCATTTCCCTTACCAGCTTACTTGAGGTTCATACCTGTACCTAAAATTTCAGTAGCTAAGACCAAGTTGTTAACAATTATGAAATGAAATATCAAAGCTAAAAATTAGAAATTTGCCAATTTTCAAATCCCTAACAACGATGACAAAAACTTGTCATGTCCTATCGCACACACAAGTCTACGTGGTCATACAAGTAATAGAATGGCCCTTTCGAGCCGAATATCGATCCTACTAGTACTTGGTGATTAACAACTATCACTCTAGAATTACTAATTAGATTAACCAAAAGTGAGTTTAACCAATTGAGAGTTGAGTTTTGTAATTATACTAAACAACAAAAATTAACAATGGTATGAAATTGGGATTGTAAATAATCTATGGAGAGTTTCAAGGTTGAGGAATTTACTTCACATTCATGCATTACAATGGTTTCTAGTTGGTGTTGGTGTTTATCGTGATTGTTGATTCTTGAGGTTCTACCCAAACTTATCTCACAACTACATCGTTGAGCGGAGATGTGAGTCTTTAATTTGGATATATTAAACTATCTTCTTATTTCATTAACAAAGTAGGGAGTTTAGTTATATTCCTATCTTAACCGCAAGTCATCCTTTAATGATTAGTATCTAACACGTAAATTCATGATCCACACTCCGTACATTTTTCATTTTGTCTCTCCACTCCTATGGCCAACTTATTTCGAGACTTGGATTTATCCTAAAGTTCATGACACTTTAGAATAGTAAAACAAGAATGTAATAACAATAATATAACTTGATAAAAAAATAAACCAACTATAAACGACAATTACATAATCATGTAAATCGCCTCAACCCTAAAATGTGGGTGTTTAGCCACTCATAGTCTTAAAGAGAATCATGTTAATGAAATTAATATGTAATACCTAAAATAAAACTAAAGTAAAGAAGAAAACCCAATTTGGAGCCTTCCTCATGTGTTTTCTCTCTCTAAAAATCATCCAAGATATTTAGAATAGGAGCCTAGTGTCCTATTTATAGTATAGAAGGACTTTTGCCAATTTTTACCCTTGGGCGTGGCACGCCCTTATTGTGCATGTCTTTTGGCATGGACGCCTTTAAGTTCCATTCTCACTATAATTTGACATTCACTTTGAGTCTTATGTCATGACACGCCCTTATCTCGGAGCTCTGATGGTGCGGCACGCCCTTGTGATCCAAAATGCCACTATTCTTTATAGTCAACTCCTTTTATTTGTATTTAGGTCCCTCAGTTTGTGGCTGCCTTTCCAACTTTACTACAACTTTTTTAGCTTCCTGGAATTTCTCCTAACACCTTTCATGATCTCCTACAGCATCAAGTAACAAGCATTCTCTCGCATGACATAATAGAGTCCATCCAAGTCCACTAGAAATAAACATAGCTCAAGCTAGTAACACTAGTTTTCTCGTCTAAAATCTATGTGATCATTTTTATTCTTAAATTGTTTTATTTACACCTTAAATACTCAAAAATATACTTATACACATAGATACCTAATTACACCATTAACAACTCTTTAAGTACATAAAGAATTCTTCAAAACTAGGTTATACGTGCATAGGTAATGACACTTAAGAGTATAAATACACCTAAGATCACCAATATTTTGGATTTGATCCAAATGGTAAAATCCCATCCAATTTCTATTAAGAAGCTTTAGCAACAATTTAGGCAGATATATACCATATTAAATCAGCATTAAGCAGTCATTCTTCATAGCAATGCTATTGAGAATTTGAAGAACAACAGTAATTGTAAAGTATTACTACTCAAAGTGATAAGGCCACTATTAATCCACCCATGCATATGTTTGATGACATAAGGAATGATCTATTGGACATTGATAAAGCAGACAAAGATGAAATAGAAAAGTTAGTGATGAATGATGAGGAATCTTAAAAGACTATAGTTGCAGAAAAATATCTGACACTAATAAGGGAAAGGGTAAGGAGTTCACACTGGTATTAAATCCCATTCCCTGACCTCCTCCACCTTTTCCCCCAAAGGTTAAAATAGAAATCTAAAAAAGAAAATTATCAGAAGTTTATTTCAATGCTGAAGGAGTTTTTGTGAACATCTCTCTTGTAGAGTCTCCAGAGCATATGCCTTCTTATCCAAAGTTCATGAAAGACTTGGTGACCAAGAAGCAGGAGACAAGCTTTGAGCATGTTGATAGTGTGTACCAATGTAGTTCTATTGCCTCTCGATCTTTAGTTGAAAATAAGAAAGATCTGGGAGCATTCACTATTTTTGTACTATTATTTCTTTTAATTTTGCACAAGATTTATGTGATTTAGGATCTGGAATTAATTTGATGCCGCTAGTTGTCTATAAGCAGTTGGGGTTGGTGTCGCCTAAGCCGACCTCTATGAGACTTTTGATTGTGGATTGCATAGTGAAGAAGTCATTTGGTAACTTGTGTGATGTGTTGGTGAAGGTGGCTTCTTTTATATTTCCAGCTAATTTTGTGATTCTTGAATGTGAGGTTGACTTAGATGTCCCTATTATATTGGGAAGGCCCTTCCTAGCCATCAATAGGGACTTGGTTGACATAAAGACCGAATAGATTAAGTTCAAACTTAGTGATGACCAGGTCACATTCAATGTATGCCAAATGATGAAGCATCCAAATGATATGCATATGATTTTAGTGATGGACATGGTAGAAAAAGATACAAGGGTTTTACCCATTGAGGTGAGGGTTGGTGTGGAGGAACTTACAACAGTGATAATGAATTTGGAAAGTGATGGTATTGATGGGTATGATGAGATAGTGAGTGCACTTATGGGAAGAGTTTCATACTTTTATGTGCCAACGAAGTTGGATCTTGATCTAAAAAATATAGCAACCCCTCCGGCCAGACAATCTATTAAGGAACCAGCAGTTATGGAATTGAAGGCCCTTCTCTCTCATTTGGATTATGTGTTCTTAGGGTCCAATAATATCTTGTTAGTTATTATAGAAATATATTTATTGGGAGGTAGGTTAAGGCTATGATATTAGTTTTGTAGTGGTTTAAGAGAGCTATTGGTTAGACCTTGACTAAAATAGTTGGAGTTCCACCAAAAATTTGCACTTATAAATTTTAGCTTGAGCCAAAATATATATCTAGCACTGAGCATCAGCATAGATTAAATCCATCTATGCATGAAGTTGTGAAGAATGTAATCAGTAAATGGTTAGATACATATGTAGTTTATCCTATTGTCGAAAGGAAATGGGTGAGCTCGGTCCAGTATGTGCCAAAAAGGGTAGGATCATTGTGGTTCACAAAGAGAATAATGAGCTAGGTCCTATGAGATCAGTCATAAGATAGCGAGTTTGTATGGATTATAGGAAGTTGAATACTTATACCTAGAATAATCACTTTCCCATGTCATTCATGGATCAGCTATTAGACCATCTTGTGGGTAGATGATGCAACTTTTTTCTTGATGGTTATTCAGGGTACAACTAGATATCTATTGCTCTCCGGGAACAAGAGAAAACCACTTTCACTTGTCCATATGGTAATTTCGCATTCAAAAGGATGCCCTTTGATTTTTGTAATACTTCTATAACTTTTCAGCATTGCATGATATACATCTTCTCTGATATAGTAGAGGACACTATTGAGATTTTCTTGAATATCTTCTCAATTGTGGGTGATTCATTTGATGATTGCTTGGATCATTTGTCCAATTCCTTTCAAATAAATGAAGAGTGTAATTTGGTACAAAATTGGGAGAAGTGTCAATTCATGGTTAAGGAAGGGATAGTTCTTGGGCACAAAATTTTAAAGAAGGGGACAGAGGTCGACAAGGCAAAGATTGAGGTGATTGAAAACTTACCTCCACTAATTTCTATAAAAGGTATTCAGAGTTTCTTGGGCCGTGCAGGTTTTTGATAACGGTCAACTCACTTCCATGATTGAGAGGTAAGGCATTCATTATAAATAACCCAACTAGAGTTGGGGTCGAATCCACAAGGAGAGAATTATAAATTTCAAGTCCTATGTGTGCTCTAATTACTAAAAGGTTACCTGGAATGATAATAAACAATACATGTAAAATAAAATAGTTGATTGGTTTGTAACAATTTTTTACTACAAATGCATGAATATGACATTTTTTATTTAAAATCAAGAATAGAGAGGATCTTGGGATTATGTCTACCTAAAGGTAAATCATGTGGGTTGATGATGGTTTAACATGAAGATTATTTTTTGACCAAAGGATAGGCTAGATCTAAAGTTATTGTAGTCAATATTTCGATAAAACTACAGTGATAATACCGATTGGCTCTTTCGAGCACCTAACAAGTGTACGATTTTTAATTATCCAAAACCTCAATCAAGCATCCCTATTTCTAGGATAATGCTCTTGACATGATTTATACTCCAAATACACTTATTTCTAAGATTGAAAAAGGTAGTAAACCATAGGCTCAATTTTCCACCATTACCTTGTCCCCCTATAACCCTGTTTCAAGGGTGTTATGGGTTACCTCATGTTCATCTTCATCCCTCTTTCAAGGATGATGAAGGGTTTTTAGAGTTTGGGGTTTTCACCCATCAAACCCATTTGGAGATTTGGGGTTTTCACCCATAAAATTCCAATTCACTAACCCAAGCAATGGTGGAATCCATACTCAACAACTAAAAATTATGCAAACACATCAAATCCCACACACAATTACACTTTAGTTCAACATAATCCCAAGACTAAATTACTTAGCTACTCATGAAGAAAGTAAAGAGAGATATACCATAAGCATTATCCAAAACATTTATTCTTCACAAAATTACTAAGAAATTAAGCCTCCAAGAGTAGTTACACACTTTTCTAATTAGGGTTTCTTGATTTCAAACCAAAAATATCTATGTGGTAAGCAATACCCCAAGAAGAAAAGTTTTTTGCATATATATGACTTGGGATTTGTCTATGCAATTTTACAAAACTGCCCTGGGTCATATTCCCGCTGAACCGTGATCGCGAAAGTTTGACTGTGATCGCGGCTATGTGACCGCGGTTGTGCTCTATGATCACGTTATGTTGACTATCTTGACTGAACGCGACTGCGGCCTGAGGACCGCGGTCATGGTAACTGAGGCTGAAATGCTTCAGGTCTCCAACTGTATTAATTTTTCTTCTATTTGACCCCTTTTATCTTCGATCCACATCTTTTCACCTTCTCAATTTTATACCTGCAAAGTATGGTTATTAGTGCATTAAACCATGATGATATCTTATTTTCTTATACAAAGCATGGTTGTGGGCACAAATGTTTGTTGCAAATGAGTGGTAAAATCACCACTCATTAACACCCCCAACTTAAAACTTTGCTAGTCCTCAAGCAACACCATCCACTCATTCTATCACCCAATGATCATGTGACTTAAACTTGATGGCTACCATAAAAATCTCTTTGCATATGGGCAAAATGGTTTCAACAACACCCCTCAATAAAATGCAATTTTTTAAAGATGTATTAGACTTTGAGGAGCAACCATGTAACAACCACCTGGGCGGAGGATTACAAAATCACCTAGAAATGACTTTGAAAGATGTATTAGAATTTGAGAAGAAACCATCTAGAAATTAATCAGTTGTTGACTATAGCCAGGTTATACTCCTTCTTATCTCATTGGGCGGAGGATGACAAAATCACCCACCTGAACTTGTTCACTTGCCTCTTCACAAGAAAGAAGATTTCAAACACCTTGTTACTAATCACACAACAAGAAATATTATGTGCAAAAACTCTCTCTCTCTCTCTCAAGAAATTCTCCATGATAACAAGTACCATGCCATAGGCTTTCCCCTATTTTTCTATCGCCACTATAATGACCACACTCAATTTGGAATCACAAAGGACTTTTTGAGATTGTAATATAGGTTTAAGGCAGGGTAGGGTATCAACTTAGGACAATAGGGATAAACCCTCCTTGAACTTCTACATTATACTTTCTTCACCTTTTTTGCTATTGGGCCACTTCTTTTTCTTTTACTATTTTGCCTTTTCTTTGTTTTCCCACTTTCCTCTTTTTGTCTCTCTTCTTCTTTTTTTGTGTGTAAATAAAGCCTTTTATTCCTTTGCGGGATCTTTTCTTTCTTCAAATCAATATGCTTTATTTGCTTAATCATGTAGGTACTTTTTATGAATTCTTAGCCTAACTATATTTCCTTCAATTTACACCACCCCCAACTTAGGCTTTTAGCCTCAACTTGTGTCCTTCAGTTTAAGAAGGATAGGGTTCAAAATAGGAAAAATAGAAAGGTCACGTCTTGTAATCTGTTTTCCAAAGAAAAGTCCAAAGGCTCAAAGAGGGTGACTAGGGATAACTCCTATGTATTGGTAGGCTTTTTAGGCTAAAGTGGGCTTCCAATGTCACAAAATGGCCTATGATCATTAACCCAACCAAGAACAATCAAAATTTAGCTTTGTAAGACTAATGGGGAAATTTCTAGATGGTACAAGTACACCTGAGATATAGACAATAAGCTCACACTCATGGCATGAGAATCTCGTCAAGGGGGTTCAATTTTTCATTTTAAAGTCAATTTTTGGAGTCATAGAAAGAGGAAAAGTTTTGTCACAAGGTTGCTCACGTCCATATCCTTGAATTCAAAGAAAAAAATTGACGGAGAGGGTTGTTTATTTTGCATCCGTACCATGCATAATTTGCTAATCATGTCAACAATCAAAGTTGATGTCTCACATTGCGGCTCTAATACGGGTGTACCACCCACATAGCTACTTAGACTTCGCCAATAGTTATGAGTACAATCCCCAAATCATCAATGCCACAGGTACTCAGACTTCCCTTGAATTGACCATGATGTCATGGGTACTCAGACTTCTCCTACATCCATGGTTAAAATCCCAACCACAATGCTTTCCTTGTAAGAATACGGTAACTCAGTCTATAACAGGGAAAAGCTCATTGATTAAAACTAAACTAAAGCCGCAAACTAATAAAAAAGTAACTAATCCATGTAAATGTGGACACCATCATAGTGCCCAAATATTACAACACAAATAAAACTAAGAATCATCCAAAAGAGTAGAAAAGTATGTAGAAATATCAATAATATAGGCCCAAATCAAATGAATAAGGAGAAACCCCCAATTGAATGGATAGCAGTGTCCCCACTGCATAAATAATCAAGGATAAAAGAGATAAGGGTGCTCTCTAAAAATGCATCAAGGTATGCTTTCACTCTCGGATTCTCCATCATCACCATTCTCCTCAAGATCAGTCCACTTGGCTAGGGCCTCATCATTATTCTCCACCCAAGAGGAAGAAAGTTTATCTCAAGGTTTTAGGATATTCCATAGACCCTTCACCCCTTTCTACATCTTGATAAAGAACTCATCTCTCTTCTTATATCTTGTAACTATTATTTCATATTCAATCTGGAGGTCTCAGTATGACTCTGCCAAGGAGGAGTAGGCTTTCTAAAGCTTAGCAATGGTAGCCTCTTGCTTTTTTTGGTTCTCCTTGTACTTCTCATAATCAGCATGTGACACATATAAATAATGGTTGGTGGAAGTCTCTCTAGGTCCTTGGGGAAAACTTGACACAAACTCTTTGATGGTTGCAATATTTACTCTAATCTCCTCAAGAGGTCCTGTGGTGTTTGGCCTATGAAACTCAGGCTCAATGTTTGCCGATTTTTGTTAGTCGATCTTTATTTTCTTATTTTTGCCGGATGCGCCCTCTCCTCAAATCTTCAAGGGGTAGATGGTATCACTAGGATTCACCCATGTATTACTAGCATACTCTTCCACTCTTGTTTTCCTGCAAAGTTAAGTAATCAAAGAGGAGAAGAAAAGATTCGTATCACCTTGTTTCTTGAAATGATCAATTTCATTGACCATGAGTTGACAAACATCTAGTATGATGTCGTCTAAAATACAAGAAACCATCTGATCACACAATTCTGGGATTGCTGTCATATGGGTTCAAGGAGAAACTTGGCTACAAATGATGTCTAACCATAAGCGAGCCTCTAAAGTGAAGTCTTTCATGGAGATTTTTCTTTTAGTCTTGGTCCAAGAGACTTCCTTTATGGGGCATAGTCATTGCGCCAACCAACTGAGTCCATAACATCATTGACTTACATAGCCCCAACTTTAACTGGTTTACCCCGAATCTTGACAGTCACATTGATCGGTTCTGAAAAAGACATTTCACTAATATTGGCATAAAATTCCCGAACCCTTTGTTAATTTGCAATGCATGGACCCGGAGCGAAACACTACCACCCTATAGCTTCAAGTTTTTCATGAAATGCCGATAGTTTCTTCGGAAAATTCTCCAAGAAAATTCCTCTTTCTGGGAGTAGCTTTGTCCTCGGCAGATCACTGTAGTAGTGAGTATGGCACTCGGGTTCCATAAATTGAATGTGATCATACTTGTCCATGAGGTTGTCCTGAAAGAATTAGGTACACATTATATCAATCAATGACATTTTAACATGCAAATTGTACCATATTTTTTATTAATGCTCATTGGAATGGGTGCTCGATTGCGCTAGGTTAAAAATTGGAAGTGAAAGATTTTTTTGCATGGAAAGAAACTAGCCCCGAATACCGTGATCTCGGCCCATGACCCTGATCATGGCTATATGACCATAGTCACGATACCTAATATTGGTTTTAGTCCAGCTTCTTATGTTCAGACTTCTTCTAATTTGGGTTACTAGCATACTTTATAATATGGATGTAAAGGAAAAACAATTGAGCAATGCTAATAAGGGTTTGAGTATGCCCTTTAAAATGTAGTTATCCCTATTGAAAGTTGATTTGGGAAAAGTGTCAAACACTTGGTGTGCACATCTTGCTTGTATATATTTTTCACACATAATTAGGTATTCAAGATGTCCCACATGTGTGCACACCTTATCTAAGAATCTAACATCACTCCACACTAAGTATGACAACATGGAAGTCATAACAATCAAAACTTTAGGCCCTCTCTTAATCATGCAGTCTAAGGCCTATCTTTAAAAATAAAAACACTGATTCATGACACTTACCGGAGTTATGATACAAGGGGGTGTAAGGATGTTGTTTGAGAGCTCACAAACTTGGCCAGAAATTAGCCCAAATTAGATAGTACAATTTTTTAAGGGAGTGTAAGGGAAATGAGGGGAAATGAGGGGTTAAATGACTTAAGTGGAAGCGATCATGATTAGGTGGCCGCGATCACGGACACCTATATCACCGTGATCATGATTGGGAACCACAATCGAGGTAACTAAGAGCAGTTTTGTTCCCTTGTTTTCCCCTGTTCAGCTATTTACTTATTTTCACAAATTTTCCCAATTTAGTTTTCAATGTAGAATGACACCCTTTCCCCTTTTCAAGATCATCCAATTCACTCCATAGTTCCACAAATGCATGGGTTATTCATATGTAAAAGATAACATCAGTCCTACAAAAATATACCAAAAAGGATACGAGCCACTCTCGTGGCATTTATGGGTTGCCTCCCACCTAGCATCTTTCTTATCATCATGGCATGATGTATTCCTACCTTTATTATTAAGGTGGGTCTTCAAAACTCTCCTCATTCACCTTTTCATTTTCAACATCCACCACGGATATTACTTGAAGCTCTGCGGTTTGTTTCTTTGACTTGCAAATATTGAAAGAGACTTCATCCTCTTACACCCTAAATTTCATATCCCCCATCTCTAGATCGACAGTGGATCTCTCAGTGGACAAGAAAGGATAACCAATGATGATAGGTACCTTTTGGTCTATTTCATAATTTAACACCATAATATCCGCCGAGAGTATGAACTTTTCCACTTTCACAAGGACATCAAACAAGATTCCCACCTGTCTTTTGATAGACCGGTCCTCCAGGAGAAGTCACATAGATTTCGATGTAGGGGAATCCAACCCAAGATTCTTGTAGATGACAAAAAGCATTAAGTTGATACACGCACCAAGGTCATAAGAGATTTTTCAAACTCATGTTTCCCAATTGTACAAGGAATCGTGAATGCACCGGGGTCATTTTTCTATTCTACAACCTTACTATACATGATATCACTACACCCATGAGTTACCTCAAAGGTATTACCTTCAATAAGTTTCTTTTTAGACATCAACTCTTTTATCAACTTAGCGTATCTCAGAATCTCTTAGATTGTATCAAGCAATGGGATATTTATCGATAGGTTGCTAAGTTTTTCCATGAGCTTCCTCAATTTGTCACTTTCCTATTTTTTATGTAATCATTGAGGGAATGGGGGAAGAACTTAGGTTGTGGGTCTTGTTTCACTTTGTGGATTTCTAATCTTAACCCCTTCTTCATCACTTTCATCGATTTTCTTCTCATCATTTCCTTATTGACTTTGAGGTAACACCTTATTTACCTTCACTTTGGGAATTTTCTAAATCAACTCTCCTTTATAGGGTTCACCAAGGGTCTTTCAACTCCTTGTGACAATTGCTAGAACTTGGACATTATTCTTTGGATTAGTAATCGTGTCACTAGGGAGTCCACCTCTAGTCCTAGTATTTAGTTGTGTGGAGATTTTCCCGACTTGGGTCTCCAATTGCTTAATAGAGATGGAGTGAGACACTATGATTTGGGAAAGTTGAGAAAAGTCACCTTTCAACTCATGAACCATTTTGTTTGTACCTTCCACTCTATTCAATATTTTTTCTAACATATCCCCTGTCTTGAATTTTTTGAGGTCAATTGCACTTGACTCCTTATCCTTAGCTTGATCATGAGGGGTAACATAACGTTCATAATTGAATTCCCAATCTCTTTCCCTCTCTTAGTCCATTCAAGCTTAGTTCCCACCTTACCTTTGATAGGAAAAGAAGGAACCCCCTGAGTAGTTAGTCAAATATTGAATTTCCTTATCCAACTTCTTTGCTTCTTCATCATCTTCATAAGATTTTGATGCTATGGAATTTACCGCTTTCCTGGGTGCACCCATAACATGCTTTGTCAAGATTTCAAGTTAGATCATCACTTTGTCCATATTCTCCTCCTTTTCTTCATTCCGCTTTCTTTGCTCATTATCGACCATGGAAGTAGTATAAGGGATATTGGGAGCTTTGGTTTCTCGGGTATGCCAACCCCATTTTTTCTTTGACACTTCTCCAATCAATAGAAAGGCCGCGTAGTGGTGTAACTTCACTAGGGAATCGCCCACTGCATTATCCACCACCGTTTTGTTTAATGGACCAAGGGCACAAAAGAAGATCTCAAGAAGCATCTTCTCTGTGACTTCATGATTTTGGCATTAAGCTAGCTTACCATTAAACCTTTCCCAAGCTTCAACCAATGGCTCTCCATTAATTTATTGAAAATTCACAATCTTGTCCCACTTTTAAAGCATTTTATGGTGGTAAATATCTATCTAGAAACATTTTAGTAAGCTCATCCCAACAGGTAATCGAGCCAAGTAGAAGTGAGCAAAGCCATAAAACCACCTCTCCCATTAGTGACAAAGAGAAGAGGCAAAGCCAAATGGATTCTTAAGTAATGTGTTCTATATTGAATGATTCACACACCTCCAAAAATTCTACAAATGGACATTTGGGTCCTCAAAGGTTTGACCCCCATACAATCCTTTCATTTCCAACATGTGAAGCATGACGCTAATCATATGGAAGACTCTATTCCCATTATTTGGTGGGATACAGATTTCACTTATTTATCCCGCTTCATGTATTGGGCCCTCATCATCTAGAGGGGCATCAAAGGGGCCCTTATTTCTTGTGCTATCACTCATTGTTCTGTTAACACTTCGATTGTCTACAAAAGATCAAAAATAACAAATAAAGTAAATTACATCACCCCGGGTATTAACAAGTAAGAACCACATCGCACAAGTGAAATCTATATTCCACTCCCCAACAATGGCGCCATTTTGATAACACTCAACTCACTCCCATAACTGAGAAGTAAGGAGGTCGTTGTCAATAATCCAACTAGAATTGGGGTTGAATCCACAAGGAGTGAATTATAAATTTCAATTCCTATAGGTTCTCTAATTACTTAAAGGTTACCTTAAATGGTAATAAACAAGACATGTAAAATAAAATAGGGGTGATTGGTTTGTAATGATATTTGACTACCAGTGCACGAATATGACAGTTTTGATTTATAATCATGAATAGAGAGGATCTTGGGATTATGTCTAACTAAAGGTAAAGCATGTGGGTTGATGATGGTTTAACATGAAGCTTAGTTGTTGACCAATGGATAGGCTAGGTAGAAAGTCATTGGAATCAATCTTTCAATAAAACTACATCGATTTCACCCATTGGATCTTCTGAGCACCTAACAAGTGTGTGATTTATAATCACCCAAAACCTCAATCAAGCATTCTTATTTTTAGGATGATGCTCTTGACATGATTTACACTCCAAATACACTTATTTCTAAGATTGGAAAAGGTAGAAAACCATAGGCTCAATTATCCACCATTACCTTGTCCCCCTATAACCTCTTTTCAAGGGTGTTATGGGTTACCTCAAGTTTACCTTTATCCCTCTTTCAAGAATGGTGAAGGGATTTAGAGTTTGGGGTTTTCACCCATCAAATTCCAACTAATTAACCCAAGTAATGGTGGAATACATACTCAACAACTAAAAATTATGCAACCACATTAACACCTACACATAATTATACTTTAGTTCAACACAATCCCAAGACTAAATTACTTAGCTACTCATGAAGTAAGTAAAGAGAGATATACCATAAAGATTATCCAAAAAATTCATTTTTCATAAAATTACTAATAAATTAAGCCTTCAAGAGTAGTTACACACTTACCTAATAGGGTTTATTTCTTTCAAACCAAAAATATCTATGAGGTAAGCAATACCCCAAGAATAAAGGGTTTTTGCCTATATATGACTTGGGATTCGTCTATGCAATTTTTCAAAACTTCCTAGGGTCATATTCCTGTTGAACCGCAATCGCATAGGTTTGACCACGATCGCGGCTATGCAATCGCGGTTGTTCTCCACGATCCCATTATGTTGACCATCTTGACTGAATGTGACCGCAGTCGTGGTAACTGAGGTTGAACTTCTCCAGGTCTCCATCTGCACTCTTTTTGCTTCCATTTGAATCCTTTTTAGCTCTGATGCACATCTTTTCACCTTCTAAACTATATACCTACAAAGTGTGGTTATTAGTGCATTTAAATCAAGATGATGTCTTATGTTCATATACAAAGCATTGTAGTGTGAACAAATGTTTAGTGCAAATAAGTGGTAAAATCACCACTCATCAGTTTCTATAAACGATTCATCAATGATTTCCCTAAATTTTCAAATGTATTGTCCAAATTGTTAGAGAAGGATGTGAAGTTTGTGTTTTATGATATTTTCCTTAAGGCTTCTGAGTTCCTGAAAGAGAGGTTTATTTCAGCTTCTATTATTATGTCCCCTGATTAGATCACACCATTTGAAATTATAGTAGTGTTGTGGACCTAAGAAAACTCATAGTCCAAATGAGAGAGAAGATATATTCACCCAATCTACTATGCCAGCAAAGCATTGAATCTCACATAAAAGAATTACATAGTGACTAAACAATAATTGCTTGCAATGGTGTTGGATTTTGAAAAATTTTGGTCCTACTTGAGTGGTACAAAAGTCTTTATGAAAACTAATAATACTACTCATAGGTACCTTATGGCAAAAAATATGCTAATCTGAGGTTAATTTGATGGGTAATTCTGCTACAGAAATTTGATTTCGAGGTTAAGGATCGGAAGGGCACCAAAAAACAAGTTGCATACCATTTGTTGCACTTATAAGATGAATTTATGCTAAAAATAGGGGATGGTCTTGAAATTATTGATACATTTTGAGATGAGCAAGTCTTGGCAACATCACAAGACTTAATCCCTTGGTTTGAAGATTTTTCCAATTATTTGGAAGGTGACCTCATTCTAAAAAATATGTCATTTCAGCAGCACAAGTGATTCATTCATGAGGTGAGGAAATTCTTTTAGGATGAGCCATATTTATTCTGTGGGTGTACTTATGGTGTGATTCAAAGGGGTATTCTCAAGGTTGAGATGATAAGTATTTTGGAAGCATGTCATTCATCCCCAGTTGGGGGCCATCATAGAGATACTTAAACTGCCTACAATATCTTGAAATTTGGTTACTATTAAACTACAATCTATAGAGATGCACATTATTATGCTCGGGATTGTGACCAAAGCCACAGGCAGGGTAATATTTCATGAGAACATGAGCTTCCTATGATGCCATTCTTGATTTGGAGTTGTTTGATGTTTGGGGTATTGATTTTATAGGATCATTTTCTATATTTCATGGGATGAAGTATATCTTGGGGGTTTTCGACTACATTTCTAAATAGGTGGAAGAAGTTGCACTTATAAACAATAAATGTAAGAGTGTCATGGCATTATTGAAGAAGAATATTTTCTCTAAATTTGGTAACCCATGAGCAATCATTAGTGATGATGGGTGACACTTTCTTAATCATCTATTCAAATCCCTACTTGAGATATATGGTATGAAACATAAGGTGGCAACACCTAACCATCCGACAAGAGGGCAAGTTGAGGTCTCCAACTGGGAGATAAAGTCTATTCTGATAGAGACTGTGAATGCCAATAGGACTGATTGGTCTAGAAAGTTAGAAGATGCATTATGGGACTACCGAACTTTGGGATATATCCTTATGAGATTTTGTATTTCATATCATGCCACTTACTGGTCAAACTTGAACATAAGGCAGTATGGGCACTAAATAGGTTAAATTTTAAATGGAGTGATATTGCATACTTGTGATTAGATATAATGAATGAGATGGATGAGTTTTGCCTCTGTGCCTATTAGAGTTCATCCTTGTATAAGAAAAATATAAAATTGTACCATGATAGAAGAATTAAACGGAGAGAATTCCAACCCAGTGATTTGGTTTAGTTGTATAATTCAAAACTTTGCTTGATTCCTTGAAAGCTGAAGTCTAGATGGTCTGGACCTTTCATCATGGTGAGAGTATGTCTACATGGTGAGATTAAGATATAGTGGGATGTAATGTCATTCAAGTTGAACGGACAACGTATTAAGTATTATATGGGAAACATGGAGAACATTAAAGTATGTGAAAATGAGAGCCTTAATGAAGTCTAAGTAGTAAAGAAAGATGAGTCGTGTCATGATGTTAAATCAGGTACTTCATAGGAGTCAACCTATGGGCTAATTTGTGAAGTCTGAATACCCAACATAACCATGTCTTGCCGCAATGTTAAATTAAGCATTGCTTGGAGGCAACCTAAGGTTTTAGTGTTAACAGTGTTTTGTTTTTTGTTTTTTACGGAATGAAGCATGCATGAATCATTGTCTTAATAAAAAGGTGGAAAATTCAGACAATTCCAGGTAAGTTTACTCACAAATTTAGTTTACGTGTCGCGAGTCATACCCACAACTCATGGTTCAAGTACATCAGAGGAATAATTAAGTCTTAGATCATGAGTCATGACCCCAATCTATGGGTAGTAGTTAGACCCACGACTCATGGTTCATATCATGGGTCCAGTGGGTAAAATTTTACACTTTTCATTTAAATAAAAAGGGCATGCGACCCGACCTGACTCACCCTTTTCCCTTATTTAAAACCCTACGACCCTTAAATTTGATTTCTTCTTTAAATACAAAAACCCAAACACAATTAAAACCAAATAAAATCCAATCCTAATCAAATTCAAACAGCCATATTCCCACCATAATTCCATTATTCTTTTTCCCCCAGTCAAATCACCACCATAATTCCATTATTCTTGAGTGTGAGAAGTTTTTCAATTGTGAAAATCAACTTATTTCTTTCTCTTTGATCTTCATATGTGAAAAAGGTAAATTCTTTAATGGTTCTAATTATGTGATTAATAATTCTTGATCAAGGTGAATTGAAACATGATTCCTTGTTTCCCAACAGTTAGACTAATGTAAATTAAATAAGGACAAGTATAATTATTGATCGAAGTTGAACTAAATAGGTAAAATTGTGCAAACTTGAGTCAAAATTGTAAGGAATCAATGGCAATTCTCAGGTTTGAACTCCCATGTCCAACCCATGATTTATGAATTGCATTCATGACTCATGGATTAGATACGTAGGAATCAAACCTAGATTCTAAAACTAAAAAAATTGGTCATACTTTCATGAGCCATGGATTTAATTCTTAGTTTACAATTCTAGTCCATGAATCATTAACTTAGTACATGAGTCATGGACTTGACCTATGGGTTGGACCTGATAGTTCAACTATTTTTAAAATCTTTCCCAACTGATGTGGTTTGAGTACGAATGATTCTTAATACAGGTACCATGAAACCAAAGGGAACACAGAAGAAGGGCCTACAATCTAGATTTTGAGATGAGTTTTCCAAGTGGAGTAGGTCTGTGGAGGAGTACTTAGTTTAAACTACACCATTGGTACAGTTCCATACATGGCATCAGACTCCAAGAGATACTGCAGCCAGGGCATCCATACAACTTCCATCTCAGCCAGCACTTCAGAGTGCACTATAGCCTAGGCTTCATCCTAAGACTCAGGCCCCACCAGCTCCTATTGCCCCATCCAAGCCTTGAATAAAGAATGTATGGCGATCACCACCGTACTTCCCTTCTCCTGCCTAATATGATAAGAGAGAAGGTATCTAGTTTTGGTAATAGTAAGGATAACACAACTACTCCCTAGTCTAAGGAGAGAGTAATGTCTTCATAGGGTAGAGAGGATGCTATAACACCAGCCTCAACTGTAGTGGTACAGGAGTCTATACACACCTCCATTATGCCAGTAGCTCCAGTGATTCAAAGGTGGTATGTATAGGATATGTAGTATATTTATGACTGGTATATTGAGATAACTGAGTAGGGATAGCCTAGTGAAGCATAATGGAGAAGCCCAACATTAGGAAATTCTATTTTGGTGGGATACCTGATATCAAGGCCACCTTTTACAAATATCGACTAGGATGGATAGGTGAGCCTTCCAAATCTTATAGCTCAAAGTTGGTTCATGAGTTATATGCTTCCTATGTTGCCTACATAGATTTGATTACATCAGCGAGGCAGAGAGCTCAGTACGAGCCTCTACTAGCCCATACATTAGTGAGAGATACTCCAGTTGACTTACCTAGCAAATTATTTAGAGATTCTTAGGTCGGGTTACAAGATACCAACTACTACTACTGATTTAGATTATATGATTACAACAGTGAGGATATAGACCAATATAAGAGATTTGGAGCAATGGAGAGAGTTAATGAGTTGGGTTTCTCATTAGATTGCGGAAGATGGTATTATTACCTCTTGAGTTAGGTGAAGGCATAGATCAAGAAGCATACCCTACATATTGCAGGGAAGTTTTGGTTAAACATAGTTCGATACAAGTTATGCCCCATAATAGCAGATAATGCACTTACTTTGGACCGGGTGGTACTTGTGGCTAACATCATAGTTGGGTATGAAATAAAACTCACCCAGTACATCAGATATAAGATCCATGACAAAGCTTTTTAAGATATCACTAGTATACCATTCCCCTTCTTGATTCAAAACTATGTGATGTAATAGGAGTTGCAGTATTATTAGGTATTGACAATCCTATTAAGGTGTCCTAGGTGGATAACATATAAATTATCAACGATGACACCAACCCAGTTGTACAGAAAAAGGTACAACCATCTACCTTTTTTACAATGTTGTTTTAGAGGCATTTATAGTCAACCGAGTAGGTAGATAGGCAAACATTGGGTGGTGCTCATGAGATAGATAGTCAACCGATAAAGGGTTTAGCTTTTATAGGCAGTGAGGTGGCCGCAGGAACTTTATATCCAGCTTTTACATCTACAGTACCTCATCGTCGACTACTTATGGTATGGTAATAGTATCTCGAGAGTTTCTACATTAATTGGTGGATAGACAGGCAGAGTTAGTAGAGCTCCAGACTTACACCGACACCTAGTTGGCCAAGTTGTTAATAAAGATTTGTACTTAGGTGCGTATAAATATTGAGACATTAGAGGCACGTGTTAGTCATTACGATATCCATGGAGTAGTTTACTAGATATCTATATGGAAGGATCAATTCTTTTCATCTTTTAATGGAGGAGATACTCTGTAAGGCTCGGGTTTTTAGTTTATCAAGTTTAAGAGAGGAGGTAGCCATACTAAGGTCTGAGGTTTGTACATTAGATAAGAGCCGCACTTCTATTATCCCTCATCTGTACCTCTCATTCTACAGCTAATGCGTACACCACCATTCTTGGCCTATAATTCTTTTGTTACTGATGATGAATCCCCCACTGCTAGAGGCATGAGAGGATGAGATCTTGCCAAGTGAAGTGGTAGTTTGGATAAGTTTGAGTAGGATCTGAAGAGGGAATCCATGGAGTGATTTATTTAGTTTTATGTCGGCCAGAATGAGCATGAATAATGAGAGTTAGGATCCTCTTCTAGTCGACCACTACCACCTTCTGGAATTGATCCTGACATACCTCATAATGCCCCAGCTGGGGCTGAGGACAAAATCGACATCTAGATCATCTCAGGTATGTCTCTACTCCCATGTTTTTAGTTTTTGTCTAGTTATGTATTGGGTACAGTGCATCAGTTTTTAGTTGGGGTGGGGGTATACCACTACTTGGGGTTTTGTTTGCCCTATTTTTTTTCTGGAGTATGTTATCATAGTAGAATTGACATGCTTAGGATTTTGTTTTGTTCATTATGTTTGTGTTATATTTGTTATGTTTGACTAGGAGAAAATAAGGAACCTTAGTGTAGTAAAAAAAAAATATTTATGATGAATAAAATGATACTCCCTCCTATTTTTTTATGAAGGTTGTGTTTGTAGTATATGATTGTGAACATTGTTCGTTCTTTTTATGGAATAATTATTAGGGACAGAATAACCTTAGCTTAGCATTGCATGAACTGGATAGGTAGTACTAGATAATGTAACCCTGTACTATGTGAGTTTAAGGTGTTTACTTAATTCTCTTTGTGTGTGCAATCCAAAACTTTCCTAGTTAGTCTCGCCTAGGTTGTAGGATAGTTGTTTGGGACAAGATCATAGGACGTTCTTCAATAATTCCACTTTTAGCCTAAACAACCAACAAAATAAATATTAAGTATCCCCTGATCCTAAATTTAAATTTGAGCCTAAAGTGACCTATTTTCTTATATTAACCCACTCACCTTCCCATTTTAATTACAATGAACCTATTTTGGCCCTGGTCCCTCCTTGGACATTGTGTACCTCAACACAGACAAATTTACTAAATTGAGGGTGGATATCATAGGGGTGCATAGTTGGATATGGGTATGGTAAAAAGTTAAGAAAATAAATAAAGGTAGAGTTGGGTGTGGTAAGAAAAAAAAAGAAAGATAAAAAAAGAGATAAAAGAAAGAAAAGGAACAAATAGAAAGTATGGAAAAAACTACATCCAATCTAAAAATAAATAAATAAAAATAAAAGGAGCATGGTTGAATAGTGAAGCCAAAAATATGATTGTAGTATTAATAAGGGTTGAGTCACTATTACCCATATGTACCATACCTACTGCCAAACCTACATTATAAGCCGAGAAGAATCCTATAGAGATCCCAATCCAATTGTTTAAAAAACTAAGGTGTAGAAAATAAGGGCAAGCCTATAGTATTTCATGAATATTATTTGAACTTATTTTTTAGTACGAGTGCTTGGATATAGTCCTGGTATTGATATTCATTATGATATTATAAGGGTATGGGACTTCTTTACTGTGAGGGTACAAGGGTTTCTTTATTAGCTATTTATTTGTTTGGGTAATGTCATTTGCATACCTGCTTGGTTGTTTATTTCTAATCTTATGCCATCACTTAATCCCTTTTGTGTCATGATATTGTGCTACATGTATACATATGGTGTTTTTCAAAGTTGTGCTTAGAAGGGAGTTGAAATTTTAAGCTAAATTGAATGAAGTAATAGCCTTAGGTGCCTTAGATTTCTCTTAGTTAGGCATTGTGGTTGTTTATTGTGTTTTGTTTTCCTGAGGACATGCAAATATTCTAAGTTGAAGGTATTTATGTTTCATCATTTCATACAACTTTTGATACTTCAAAACAAAATTATGCAAAAACTTAGGTATTCTTATTAGATATGATGTGTTTTTGTGTTGATTTTGCAGGAACAAACATTTTGGAGAAAAAGTTGCAAAAAAAATGAAGAGCTTCTAAATTGGTGACCCACGTTACATAGGTGGAGTCTATGCCTTGTGGGTGGACATGTGACTCGAGTCCTAAAGAAGATTGCCAAGCCTGATTTCCTCAATGGCAACCTATGATTTATGAACCTATGATTTGTGACTCCAACCCATGCTACGTGAGTTGGAGTCATGAACAATGTTCTAAAATAAAGCTAGATCTGATTTCCATGGGTGAAAGGCATGAGTTTAGCATCTGATCCATGACTTAATGAAACACCTAGGATTTGAACCCTTACAAAATTACCCTATGTTTTGAGTTTCTAGGCAGAGTACAGTTTAAGCATACCACTTGTATGCTAGGGTATGACTAGTACCCACCTTCTTGTATGATGATTAGTGTAGGGTGATGGCATTCTATCCAAGGTACAATTTAGTATCATACTAATCATATTATAGTGTACGAGTCATAAGATACCTAGTCTTATGATTCTTGAAGTGTTGACCAAAGCATTCTGACTTGGGTATGGGTTATCGGGAACAACTTGTACCATAGGATATGATTTATACATATGTTGGTCAGTTTAGTGGTCCATGGTAAGGTCTAGAGTATGAGTTAGGGTACCACTCATACCCTAAGGTCGGGTCAAGGGGGTGAGTGAACCCTCGTGGGTTCCATTTGTAGCTTTTAAGATGAGGACATTTTAGGCATTTTCCACCACTAAACCCTTATAACCCATGACTTATAACCTTATTTAGCCCTTCAATATTCATATATACAAGATCAAAAACAATCTTAAATCCTCTCTAAATTCTTTAATAAAAATTGGGGCTAGGGTTTATCAAAGAGGCCATCTAGAGACTTGAGGACCAAGAATCTCTCCGTGAATCACATTGTATAAGGCATGTAACTCTTCCCTCATTGTTAGTTCAAAACTATTAGATGTTTGAACATTGTTTTTTTTTCTTAAATGGTGGTTTTTAAATCCAATGTTGAGGGTTTTGATGCATATTGTTAAGTATTATTTACTCTTGATTTAAATAATGCTTTCATATGTTTTTGGTAATGGTTTGCATATATGGGTGCTTGTTAATAGTGGTTTAATGCATGGGTCATAGGTAACCCTAACCTTAATAGTTTTTACCTTGGTTTTAGTCTTGTTAAAGGTGATCCCACAACGTGTTTGTGAAATATCTAAAGGAATTTACTAGTCACATGTTAGTGGTATTTAGAACTAAGGCAATGGCTTAATGAGTATGACTGGTTTAAAAATGGTTTGTAAAGGCCTTGTTGGCCATGAAATGGTTTAAATGGAAACCATGGTAGTTTAATTGATTAAAATAGGTTTTGAGTCCCTAAACCTTGGGGTTAATGAGTGTTCTTATTGGACGATAGGTTAGAGACCCAAAATCATATAAATGGTCAATTGATATAAGTAATGGAACGTTTATACTTGCAAGTAGTATTGGTATGACGATACCAACAAAGTGTCTTTGGTAAGGAATTGACTAAATGGTTGGTTTTGTGTGAATGGTTTTAATTTTGTCTTTAAAGCAGGATGTTTAGCAAAGCCATGGAAGAAGAATGTCCCGAGAGGACCAAAGCTGGAAACTCATAATATGCTAGTGTGAGGTTGTTCATGGTGATCGTATGCATGAGGTCACACTTATACTCCAGGAGATGTACTAGTCATCTCATATTTTCTCTGACTCATGCGGCAAATATCCGTTGGGGCTCTTTCAGTAGGTGGGCCTAACCCCATATAGCCCATGGGTGAAATCTTAAATGGCAAGGCTATACATCCCAGGTTAATGATTTCAAATTTCATGCTATACCCAGTTCTTTTTTTTTGATATGGATCATATATATGAGTGTATGGAAATATGAGCATATGGTTTTTTGATTAGTTTTAAATTATTGGCATTATTTTATCCTTATCCTTTAGTTACATTCTAGCGTTCCAACTATTAACCATCTCTGAAAATTATGTCCTATGCGACACAGGGGTCAGAGCTTCTTCTTCTCTTCCTACATAGTGATCAGGTGTTTGAGTGGTTTGAGTGTTGACATTGAAATGGCGAGCTTTCATACTTTAAAAGGCACACATTTTATGGTCTTCTTACCTTATGACATAGACTTCTTTAGATTTGGTTTTGGCTATTATTGGGGGCTTATCCCGTAATATTATTGACTACATATTCATAGAGTCTCTATGGATGACTGTGGACTTGGGTAGGTTGGATGTTGTATGTGGATATAAATGGAATGATTAGATATTCTTAAGTTATGTTTATTAGTCTCGTTTCTACTATATCATTATTATATGTTCGGAGTTCATCCAACACTTATGGTTTGATATGGTGGTTAGGTTAGTCTAATGGGTCAATCTCTGGTCCTTGTTGGGCTTGAGATGTCAGTTATGACAAGGCCTTGATTTGGCTCGTGTCAAGTTGGTATCAGAGCCTAGGTTTATGGTCAGTTAGGTATCTGCTAAGCCATGTTAAGTAGAGTCTCGTTTATGGGTATATAGCATGCCATACTTATAAAAGAGAGTCTACAAGGCATTTAGGAATGTTTTACTTTCTTGTTGCCTTATTTTGAGCTATAGAGTCAAAGGTCTTGTATGCTTTTACTTTTTGTTTGCTTATTTTTTTATATCATGCCTCTGCGATGATCTGAAGCTCATGGAATCTCTTCTGTCCCAACTAGGGATGATGTTGATGGGACTCGCTCTTCTTATAGGGTCTATACCTAGTCTAGGGGTCTAGTTCTCGATATTCTAAGAGTTCCACCAATTCTCTCTAGTCCTCCTCCTAGGTCACCTTAAGGGGATGCTACCAATGTTAAGTTCTATCATTTCATTACTCTATTAACACAGTTGGTGGCTTCACAACTTGAGCATGGTGCTCTGATCGCTCCATCTTTTGAGGCCACAAGGGTTTTCCAGTTTATGAGGTTGCATCTTCCTATGTTTACCAGTACCAAGGTTAAGAAGCATCCTCAAAGTTTTGTTGATATAATAAAGAAGATCTTTCAAATTATGCATGCTTCTTAGATTGAAAGTGTTGAGTTTTCTTTCTACCAATTGAAAGATGTGGCATACCAATGGTACAAAGAGTGGGAACAGTCAATAGGTATGGATGCTTGTTTTGCCGTGTGGAAGAATTTCTCTAGTGACTTCTTGGATTGCTTTTTTCCTCAAAGTTGAAAGAAGTAAAAGTGGAAGATTTTGTGAATTTAAAGCAAGGTAAGATGTCTGTTAGGGAGTATTCCCTAAAATTTCATTAGTTGTCTAGGTATGCTCCTGAGATGGTTTCTAGCATGAGGGTTAGAATGTGTAAGCTTGCTTCGGTATTATCCCGTGAGTTGGCCCTTGAGAAAAAGGTAGCTTTTTAATCAAAGACATGGACATCTCTCGGTTGGTCATGTTTATAAAAAAAGTGGAGGAAGAGAAAAGAGGTAGGTTGAGGAAAGTGAAAGACAAGGGAAGAAATTTAGGCCTTCTAAGAAAAGTGGTGGAGATGGTGGCAAGTGGCCAAGGAAGAAGTGAGGGAGTTTGGGTTCTTTATCCTCAGCTAGTGCTCCTTACCTGAGGCTATCGGGTAATCATCGATCTTAGTTTGATGGTGTATTTCAAGTATAGGGTGCCCAATATCAGGCTAGTAGGGATCAGTCGGCTCCATCTCTCCCTTCTTGTAGATTTTATGGAACGTTGTATTGTGGATTCTATGCGAAAAGGTAGAACAAGTATTTTTCTTAAGGTCAACGTGGTCATATGCAGGATGACTATCCTGCTATGAGGGATTGTGGGGCTAATAGTGTCCCTATTATCTCTTCATCTGCTCCTGCACTGAAGGGTGCTTCTTTTTCTTTTGCTTCTATTTTGAGTACCGGCATTAGCTATAATCAATTATATGCTTATGCATCTCGCTAGGATTCTAAGGAATCTCCCGATGTTGTTATGGGTATTTAGAAACTTTTCTCCCATGGTGTTTACTGTTAACTTGATCCAGAGTCCACTCTATCCTATGTGACCCTAGTTGTGGTTATTCATTTTGGTTTTAGTTGTGAGTGTATGTTAGTTTCTTTTTTTGTTTCTACCTCAGTTGGAGAATTTGTGGTTGTTAAATGAGTCTATAGGGGGTGTGGTATCTATTAGTGGTAGAAAAACTCATGTAGACTTGATAGAGTTGAATATGGTTGATTTTGATATTATTTTGGGAGTAGATTGGTTACATTCATTCTATGTTTCCTTAGATTGTTGGACCCATACGATCATATTTAAATTCCCTGATGAGTCAGTCATTGTATGAGAAGGAGGTTCTTTTGTGCCTAAGGGGATGTTCATTTCATATCTTAAAGCCCGAAAGTTGATTTTTAAAGGATGTTTGTCTCATTTAGTCCAAGTTAAAGATTCTAACTCAGAAGGTCCTTCTCTAGAATTTGTTCTTGTTGTTAATAAGTTTCCCGAGGTCTTTCCTGATGACCTTCCTTGTATCCCTCCCGATAGGGAAATTAATTTTAGGATTGATCTTATTCCGGAAACTCGTCCTATCTTTGTCCCTCCATATAGAATGGCTCCAGTAAAGTTGAAGGAGCTTAAGGAGCAATTAGAAGATCTCTTACATAAAAGTTTTTTTCATCCTAGCGTGTCTCCTTTGGGTGCTCCAGTGTTGTTTGTGCGTAAGAATGATAGTTCCTTTTGATGTGCATTGATTATCTATAGTTGAACAAGGTTACCATAAAGAATAAGTATCATTTTCCCAGGATCGATGATTTGTTTGATCAGCTTCAGGGTGCGAAGTATTTCTCTAAGATTGATCTTAGGTTGGGTTATCATCAGCTTAAGATTAGGGAAGTGGATATCCCTAAGACTACCTTCAGGACCTGGTATGGTCACTATGAGTTCCTAGTTATGTCTTTTGGGTTGACCAATGCCTTAGTGGAATTCATGGATTTAACGAAAAGGATCTTCCATCCGTTTCTAGATTTGTTCATTATTGTCTTCATGATGACATCTTGGTCTACTTTAAGAGTGAGGTGGATCATGTCGACCACCTTCACACTGTGTTGCAAACCATGAAGAATCATTATTTGTATGCCAAGTTCTCTAAGTATGAGTTTTGGTTAATGGTTGTGTCTTTTCTTTGTCATGTTATCTCCAGTAAAAGGATCATGGTGGTTCCACAAAAGGTTGTGATGGTTAAGAAGTTTCCTAGACCTGCGACTCAAATTGATATTCAGAGCTTCTTGGGTCTAGCCGGTTACTATAGGATATTTGTGGAAAGTTTTTTGACTATAGCTGCTCCATTGACTAAGTTGACCCAGAAGAAGGTCAAGCTCCAATGGTTGGATGCGTGTGAGGGTTGTTTTGAGAAGTTGAAAGATAAATTGACTTCAGCTCCAGTTTTGACCTTGCCCGATGGTAATGATGGTTTTGTTGTGTATTGTGATGTTTCTCATATTGGGCTCGGTTGTGTGTTGATTCAATATGGTAGGGTAGTGGTCTAGGCTTCTAGGCAATTAAAAGTTCATGAGAAAAACTACCCTACTCATGATTTGGAGTTATTAGTCATGGTTTTTTTCATTAAAGATTTGGCATCACTATCTTTATGGGGTTTATGTTGATGTATTTTTGTATCATAAGAGCCTACAGTATGTATTTACTCAGAAGGAGTTGAATCTCAGACAGAGGAGATTTCTTGAGTTACTAAAGGACTAATACATGAGCCACCATTACCATCCAAGTAAAGCTAACATTGTTGTTAATGTTCTTAGAATGTTATCCATGGGGAGTCTAGCGTATGTGGATGAGGATAAGCGAGAGTTGGTGAAGGACATTAACTGTTTGGCAAATCTTGGAGTTCATCTCATAGACTCTAAGGATGGTGGTGTATTCGTGCATAAGGTATTGCAGTCATCTCTTGTGTTTGAGATAAAGGTAAAGTAAATGTTAGATCCTGATTTGATAAAGATTAAGAGTAATGTAAGTCAATAAAAAGTTTTTGATTTTTCTATTGGTGGTGATGGCAACTTGAGGTAACAAGGTAGGTTATGTGTTCCCAATGTTAATGGATTGAGGGAAAGTTTTGGCTGAAACTCATTGATCTCATTATGCTATTTATCTCGGTTCTTCGAAGATGTATCATGATCTGAGGGAGTTATAATGGTGGAATAAGAAGAAGTAAGATGTGGTTAGTTATATGGCTAAGTGTATGGTGTGTCAACAAATGAAGGTTAAGCACATAAGGCCCGGATATTTGTACCAAGAGATAAAGTTTCCCAAATGGAAGTGGGAGGCAATTAATATGAATTTCATCACTGGTCTTCCCCGATATTGGAATCAATATGATTCTATTTAGGTCTTTATGGATAGAATGACCAAGTTAGTTCACTTCTTACCCATGAAGAATAGTTATTCAGCAAAGGATTATGCTAAGTTGTATCTTGCGGAGATTGTAAAGTTGCACGGTGCTCTAGTTTCTGTCATCTTGGATTATGGTACGTTGCTCTTATCTCATTTTTGGAAGTTATTTCAGAAAGGTTTGGGAACTAAGGTATGTCTTAGTACCGCTTTCCACCCGCAGACGGATGGACAAGTGGAAAGGACCATTGAGACATTGGAAGATATGGTGTAATCTTGTTTGATCCATTATGGTGGGAACTGGTACGACCATTTTCCTTTGATTGAGTTTGGCTATAACTATAGTTACCATTCTAGCATTGGCATGGCTCCTTTAGAGGCATTGTATGGTAGGAGATGTCATTCTCTTATTGGATGGTATGAAGTTGGTGAGGTTAGGTTGCTTTGCCCCGATTTGGTTCACCAATCCTAGGAGAAGGTGAAGGTGATTTGTGATAGTTTAAAAGACGCTCAAAGTCTCCAAAAGTCCTATACGGATGTGAGGCATAGGGATTTGGAATATAAAGTTAGTGATTGGGTATTCTTGAAGGTATCTCCCATGAAGGGAGTGATGTGATTTGGTATGAAGGGGAAGATTAGCCCCCAGTATGTTGGTCCATATTTAATTGTAAAGAAGGTTGTTACTGTGGCCTATGAGTTGGAGTTTCCCTCTATTTTGAGCTCCATCCATCCGGTATTCTATGTATCCATGTTGCAGAAATGTATAGGTGACCCTTCATTAGTTGTTCCCTTCGAAGATGTTGGTATTTCGGACTCTCTGTCCTATGAGGAGGTCATGTTGAGGATCTTGGATTGATAAGTTCGTCATTTGCAAATAAAAGAGGTGGCTTCTATGAAGGTTCTATGGGGAAAAAAAGTCTGAGGAAGCCACTTGGGAGGCAGAAGAGGACATGAAGTCCAAGTATCTGCATTTTTTCCCCATTCCAGAAACTCATGCTTGAGGTATGTGTTGATCTTCTCATTTTTTTGTATGTTCTTTTTATATAGCTTGGTTAAAGGTTAGATTGATGTGTTGTGATGTGTTAACTCATGCTTGTGCTTTACTTGCCTGTCATTCGAGGAAGAACGATCCAAGTGGGGGAGAATTGAAACACCTAGGCTTTGAACCCTTAGAAAATTCCCTAAGTTTTGAGTTTCTGGGAAGGACTAGCACCCACCATACCACTCATATTCTAGGGTAAGACTAGCACCCACCTTCTTATATGATAATCAGTCTAGGGTGATGGCATTCTGTCCAAGGTACGGTTTATCACTATACAAATTGTATGATGGTGTACTAGTCATAAGATACCTAGTTGTATGACACTTGAAGTCTTGGCCAAAGCATTCTGACTTGGGTACGGGTTGTAGGGTACCACTCATACCATAGGGTATGAGTTATATATGTAGAGTTCGTATGTTTGTCTGTTTAGGGGTCTATGGTGTGGTCTAGGGTACAAGGTTGGGTACCACTCATACCATAGGGTACGGGTCAAGGAGGTGAGTTGTACCCTCCTGGGTTTGATTTTCAGCTTTTAAGCTGAGGACATTTTATACATTTCCCACCCCTAAACCCTTACAACCCACGACTTATAACCTTATTTGTCCCTTCATTCTTCACATATACAAGATCAAGAACACTCCTAAATCCTCTTTAAACTACTTCAACAAAGATTGGGGCTAGGGTTTATCAAAGAGTCCATATAGAGACTTGAGGTCCAAGAATCTCTTCGTGAAGCATCTTATACAAGGCATATAACTCTTCCCTCATTGTTAGTTTGCAAATATCATGTGTTTGAACATTGATTTTTGATTCTTAAATAGTGGTTTTGAAATCCAATGTTGAGGGTTTTGATGCATATTGTTGAGTATTGTTTACTCTTGATTTAAATAATGTTTTCACATGTTTTTGGTGATGGTTTACATATGTGGGTGCTTGTTGATTGTGGTTTGATATATGGGTCATAGGTAACCCTAATATTAATGGTTCTTACCTTGGTTTTGGTCTTGTTAAAGGTGTGTCCACAAGGTGGTTGTAAAATTGTCTAAGGGAATTTACTAGTCATGTGTTAATGGTTTTTTGAACTAAGGCAATGGCTTAATGAGTATGAAGGGTTTGTAAAGGCCTTGTTGGCCATGAAATGGTTTAAATAGAAATCTTGGTGGTTTAATTGATTAAAATAGGTTCGAGTCCCTAAACCTTAGGGTTAATGAGTGTCATTGTTTGACGATGCGTTAGAGCCCAAAAATCATATAAATGGTCGACTGATAAGAGTAATGGAATGTGTATACTTTCAAGTAGTATTGGTATTACGATACCAACAAAGTGACTTTGGTAAAGAATTGACTAAATGGTTAGTTGTGTGTGAATGTTTTTAATTTGGGATTTAAAGTGGGATGTTTAGCCAAACCGTGGAAGATGGAGGTCTCAGGGGGATCAAAGCTAGAAACTCACGATTTATCGGTGTGAGGTTGGTCCTGGTGACCGTGTGCAAAAGGTAACACTTATACTCTTGGAGATGTACTAGTTATCTCATATTCTCTTTGGCTTATGCGGCAAACACGCGTCTGGGCCCTTTCAGCAGGTGGTGCTGACCCCATATAGCCCATGGATGAAATTCTAAACGGCAAGGCTACACATCCCAGGTTAATAATTTCAAAGTTCATGCTAAACCCCGATTCCCTTTTCCTGACATGGATCATATATATGTATATATGTGTGTGTGTGTGTCTGTATGTGTGTGTGTATGTTTGTGTTTGTGTGTGGAAATGTGTGCATATGGTTGTTTGATTGGTTTTAAGATGTTGGCATTATTTTACCTTTATCCTTGAGTTACATGCTGGCGTTCTAATCACTAACCATCTCTAGACACTGTGTCCCTACGTGACAAAGGGGCTGGGGCTTATTCTTCTCTTCCTGCGCAGTGATCAGGTGTTTGGGCGGTTCGAGTGTTGACATTGAAGTTGTGATCTTCCATAATTCAGAAGGCACACATTTCATGGTCTTCTTACCTTATGTCTTAGAATTCTTTGGATTTTGTTTTGACTATTGTCAGGGGATTGTCCTGATAAATTATTGACTACAGATTCGTAGAGGCTTTGTCGATGACTGTGGACTTGGGTAGGTTGGATGTTCATGTGGATATAAATGGAATGATTAGACGTTCTTAAGTTATGTTTATTAGTCCTGTTTCCACTATATCATTATTATATATTTGGAGTTCATTAGACACTTATGGTTTGATATGGTGGTTAGGTTAGGCTAATGGGCTAATTCCGGTCCTTATTAGGCTTGAGATGCCCATTACGACAAGGCCCCGGTTTGGGTCGTGTTACTCAACCTATGAGTCGTAGGTGCTGCCCAACCTAGTTTTCCTACATAGTTTAGGATGGGATTTATTTTGTATCTATAAGTGCTCCCTTGGTATTTTTTACTAGGTTACACAATTTATACACTTTAAACATTATTTTGAGGTTTTGAGATACATTATTGGTCTTGGAATCATTGACAATGATTTTTAGGGTTTTTCATCAATTTGAGATTTTAGTTTTTCATTATATTCTCGTAACTCATCACCAACGACTGACGAACTGAGTTGATCCACCTAACACTACACAAGAAAAGTAAAAGTATCTTCGGTGCCTACATTACGTGGGGATACAGCATTCGAATGTGATTAGTAGGTTGAGCACTAGCATATAACTCAAGGGTACGGGATAAAATAATGCCATGAACCACATTTTCAAAACCATTCAAGCCAATGCACATAATCATATATACAAATAGATATGTCATGCCGGGAAAGGGAACAAGGCTTAACATAAAGTAAAAACCTTATTCTAGACTATACAGCTCAACCGTCATAATCAGACACCCATGGGCTATATGGGTTCAACTTCTCCTGCTAAAAGGTCCCCAGCACATATTAGCCACACGAACCGAAGGTATCAAAGAAGACCAGGGAATGCCACAACCCTACATCAATCAAAGATACAAATATATCAATAGTGTGAACTATGAACACAGATCATCAAGACCATAACCTTACGTCGGTAAACATCAGTTTCCAGTACAAGTCATCCAAGACCCACACCTTCACGGCTCCACTACATAAACCCCATTAATCCCAATTTAAAGAAAGTTTCACACAGCCCATTTATTAACCAATGAACCCACCGTTAAGGTACACCATGGGTATTTTCATACCCTTACACTTGCAGGCTTATTATTTCCATGAACCCCATGAGTTCAAAACCACCAATAAAGCATAAATAATGCATAATAAATCATGGAAAACCAATTTAAGAATCAATCATATCAAAACCCTCAACCACATCAAAACCCACATTCAAAACTATCCAATTAAACCATTTAAACACATGTTTTTGATAAAGTAATAATTAGGGAAGAGTAGCATGCCTGAAATATCAAGAGTTATGGAGAGAATTTTCCCTTGAGAGCTCTAATTGATGAACTTCTTGGAAACCCTAAGTATCTTGCTTGAGAGAATTTAGAGAGTTTGAGAGTGTTTTTACTGTGTGATGAATAAGAAATAACCCCTTAAAGTTCTTTATAGTCTTGGGGTTCAAGCGAGAAAAAGGAGAATTAACCAGAATGCCCTTAATAAAAAGACTGAAAAATCTCCTCCCAGTCACTATGGGTCACCTTACGACTCGTAAGGTCCCACTCATAGTCTGGACAGTGTACAGAACCACCAACACTGACTTACTTATGAGTCGTACCTTATGGCTCGTACTCAGTCATTACAATTCACATAGTCTAGTGTTCGTCAAAGCATAAACATTTGGGCATCACACTGGTTAGGCTACAAAAGGCACCATATGACTTGTTTTGAGTCTTTACGACTTGCTAGAAGTCACTCATACTCAGGACAGAAAACTTAGCTACACACACTAGTTAGTCTACAGTTAGGTCCATAAGACCTGTCAAGACTCCCTACGACTCATAAGTGGAGTTGTAGTCTAGGCGGTGAGGATAATATTTCAGAAAGTTTCAAGGACTAAATATCTTGGGTGTTACACTTACTATGCCTTAGGATACTTTAACATTTTCCTTATTTATCTCTAGTTGTGTTATTGTTCTTATACTTTATTGCTTGTAACCTATTTACTTGCATAATTTTTGTATTTAGTCAACTTTCTACCAACTAGACCATTACTTATCATTTCGGGATATTATTTGGCTTACCTACCTATGAGTTAAAGTAGGTGACATCATGGTTAATGAAATTAGGTCATGAAAAATTGGTATCAAAGTCCAAGTTTCACTTGTATTGTTTGTACAAAAGCAAGTATCTAGTAGAGTCCTGTAGATCAGAGTGATGACGTCTATTTTTTATCTTTAGAAAAATATACGACATTCTTAGGAGATCTTTAGTTCTTCATTCAATTTTGCTACAAGTATGAGTCAATTTCTAAAATTTACCTTGTTTCACTATTTCATAGATAGCCAAGAGGCGAGCTACTACTACTAGAGATAAGGACACCAAGATCGTGATAGGGGATCCTACTAGAGGTCATGGCCAACCTATAATTCAGAGACAAGAAAAAGTTGCATCCCCAACTAGGGGTCCAGATAGGGAGCCTTCACCATATCTTATTCTTAATCCCGCACTAGAGGTTCTTCCATCCTAACTAGTGGTAGGCCAAGGGGAAGCCCATACTCTACCGAGGGTCATTTCTTGGTCACTATTCACAGAAGCTTTAGTTTAATTTTTGGGTTAGTTGGTAATACACCATATGATGGTTCTCATTCTGTGAATCAAAGTGGTACAGATGTAGAGTAATAACCGATAGCTGCAGCCCCCAGGGTTGAGATCCCTCTAACATCGATAGTTGCTCTACTAATAGTCACTCAGCCTACTATGTCCATTGAGGAGCAGAAGATGTTGAGTGGATTTCTGAGATTAACTCTACCTAGGCTTTTTGGGGCACCGAGTGATGATGATTTTGAGTTCTTGATAATTTATGAGGATAGTCTCTATAATTTGGGCTTAGTTGAGGCTTGTGGAGTTTATTGCACCATTTTTTAGTTGACCTTGGCAGCTCGACATTGGTGGAGAGATTATCTTAATTCTAGGCCAGTTGGATCTTCATCTATGACATGGACTCAATTCTTTGAGATTTTCTTAGAGAAATTTGTGTCTTATAGACTTAGAGAGTGTTTTAGAGATTATCTTTTGAGATTATATAAGAATTCTATAACCATTCTAGAGTATTAGTTCTATGAGTTAGCCAACCATGCTACAGCTATCTTACCAATTGAGTATGAGTGGATATGGTGTTTTGTTTGGGGATTGGGACTTCTTCTTTACATAGCTACTAAGAGTTTAGTTACCACTGGCAGGTCTTTTACTAAGGTCTCTGATTATGCTCAGACCATGGAGGAGATGCATTATGAGGCCCAAAGGGGCAATGATAATAGGATGTATTACCAACTTAGTTTTAGTGAGATCCAAAGTGACTCACACTTTAGTGGTAAAGATACTCAAGGTAGGTACCCTCTACGTTAGTTGTATCAGTGTCAAGGTCAATCTAGTAGGCCCATTCATGCTACGCTTAAGATTTCTAAATAGGGTCAACCCATTTATAGTGATCATCCTGGCCAAAGTAGTGGTCACTCTTTGAGAGAAACTTTATATGGGTTTTCTAATTAAGATGGATATTCTAGGTTAGTTGAATTTTCTTGGCATAGTGCTGCACCTGGGGCATGTTATGATTATGGGGCCTTCGACTATTATTCTAGAGAGAATCCCTGTGTGGGATAGTTAAACCTGTAGTGTAGAGTGTTCCACTTATTAGGGTAGTGTTGCCCCTAGCCAAAGATGGTATGCATGGTCATTGGGGCATCCCTTAAGGTTGTTAAGAAGGTACTTAGGTAGGTAGGATAGGTGTTCAGCTAAGCTCCTAGGTAGTTGGTGGGTGAGTTTTTTTATATGCTTTACCTAGTATATTAGAGATAGAGTCTTTGTATGTTGTAAGTACCTCGATGTTGTTACTACAGGTAGAATCTTAGTGTGCCATTAGCCGGTTTTTGCTTTATTTGACCTGGGATCCACTTATTCAAATATGTATGATTATAATACACCATAAATAGAGTTATCTTGGGATTCTTTATTTGTCTCGTTATGAGTATCTACTCTTAAAGCTGAATTTTTAGTAACGGATTAGGTTTATAGATAATGTGTTCTTACTATTCAAGAGTTTTATAATTAGGTTGATCTTATTTTGTTAGATATGGTGGACTTTGATGTGATTTTGGGCATGGACTGGTTATCCCCCTATCATGACGTCTTCAATTATTTCATCTTGACCATTACCTTAATAATGCTTGGCATACTCTTAGTCGTGTGGAAGAGATCTATTAGTTCCATGACAATAGAGATTATTTCTTATGTTTGTCCTAAGAGACTTATATCGATGGGTTGCGAGTCTTATCTTACATATATTCGTTATGTTAGAGAGAAGGGTCTTTTACTTGATTCTATTCCTAGAGTCCATGATTTTCTTAATGTCTTTCCTATCGATCTTTTTGGACTTTCTCTTGAGCATGATATTGAGTTTATTATCAATCTTAATTTGGGCACCCGACCCATTTCTATGGCACCATACCGTATGTCTCCTGCTGAGCTAGAGGAGATAAATTTTTTGGTTTAGGACCTTTTACATAAGGGATTTCTTAGGTCGAGTGTGTCGCCTTCTGGTTCTTCTATTTTGTTTGTAAAGAAAAAGTATAGTTCTATACATATGTGCATCGATTATCAGCAGTTGAATAAGGTGATAGTAAAGAATAGGTATCCTATTCCTCCCATTGATGACTTGTTTGATCAGCTTCAAGGAGCAGTAATATTTTCTAAGATTGGCTTATGGTTCGGGTACCACTAGTTGAGAATTTTGGTTGAGGACATCCCTAAGACAGTCTTTAGGACTCGCTATGGCCATTATGAGTTCTTGGTGATGTCTTTTGGGCTGACCAATTCCCCGTATTCATTTATAGATTTGATGAATCGCATGTTCAAACCTTATTTAGACTCCTTTATTATTATGTCCATCCATTGATCATATTTTTATGTTTCGAGGAGTAGGAAGAAGCATGAGCAGTATTTGATGATTATGCGCCATACTTTGAGAGAACATCTATTTTTTTCCTAAATTCTCAAGGTGCGAGTTCTGGCTCGAGTCTATTACATTCCTAGGACAGGTGGTGTCTAAGGATGGGATTATGGTGGATCCAGCAAAGACTGAAGCTATCCTTAATTGGGCCAGACTTATATCCCAGTTTGAGGTTTATAGCTTTATTTGGTTGGCAGGATACTATAGGCGATTTATTGAGGTTCTTGCTATTATTGCAGTATCGATGACTAGATTGACCAAGAAGGAGGTCCCTTTCTAGTGATCTGAGGAGTTTGAGTCGAGCTTTCAGAAGCTCAAGGATTTTCTCACTACAGCTTCTGTATTGACTCATTTATTTGAAGGCAAGGGATTTACCTTATAATTTGATGTTTTTAGTGTTAGTTTAGGTTGTATTCTGATGTATTAAGGCTGAGTTATTATTGATGCATCGAGGAAGCTAAAGTTTCATGAGCACAACTACCCTACTCATGATTTGGAGTTAGCGATAGTAATTTTTGCACTTAAGATTGGGAGGCATTACTTCTATGACATTTATTATGAGATCTACACTAATCACTATAGTCTTCGATGCCTTATAACTCAGAGAGAGATTAATGCAAGAAAAGTAGATAAATGAAGTTTCTAAATGTGCACATATCTTTTCTATACCATTTAGGCAAGGCCAATGTGTTCGCGGATGCCTTGAGATGAAAGGCAGTGAGTATGGGTAGCTTGGCTTTTATTTTAATCTTTGAGTGGCTTTTGGTGTGGTATATCTATTCCTTATCCAACTTGATGGTTTGACTTTATATTTCAGAATCTTGGAGGATCTTTTCTAGTGTTAAGGGTAGGTCTACTTTATCCTACCAGATTCAGAGTCATCGGTTTGAGGATAGTAGATTTTGTGCCATCTGTGATCTGATTCAAAGAGGTGAGTCTAGGAAGGCTACTTTGGATCCTTAGGGTGTTCTAAGATATGATGGTCACATATGCATTCTAATGGTTGGAGGTTTTATTTAGTTGATATTGCGAGAGGTTCACAGCTCTAAATATTCTATTCAACTTGGGACAACTAAGATATATAGAGATTTGAGGCTACATTAATGGTGTACTGACATGAAGAGAGATATAGTGAACTTTGTAGCTCATTTCCTATATTGTCGGCAAGTGAAGGTTGAGCATCAGAAGCCTAGTAGGTTGATTTAGAGATTTCCCATTCCCAAGTATAAGTGGAAGTGGGTCACCATAGGCTTTTAGGTAGTTTTCCTTGCACCTCCCATGGTTTTGATGGCACTTCGTTCATCGTAGATCGGTTGACCAAATTGATATATTTATTTCCTATTCAGATGTCCTTCAGTGTCGGAGGTTTGCTTCTATCTATGTTTGTGGGATAGTTTGCTTACATGGGGTACCTATGTCTATTATTTCTGACCAAGGCTCATTGTTCACTTCTATCTACTAGAGGACTTTTCAAGAGAAGTTGGGTAATCATGTGGACCTTATCCCCACTATCTACCCTCAAACCAATGGCCAGTCACAGCAGACTATTCAAGTTCTCATGGATAATCTTTGGTCTTATGTTATGGTCTTTGAAGTTAGTGGGAGAAACACTTAGCATTGGTGAAGTTTCCCTATAATAATATCTACCATTCTAGATTTGATATTGCACCATTTGACCTATTTTATGGAGGTGTTGTTGATATCCAATAGGGTGGTTCAAGACCTCCGAGGTTAGGCCCCATGGTACTAACTTACTTTTGGAGCATTGGACAGATTCTGAGTGATTCAGGATATGCTGAGGGAAGCTTAGAGTAGGTAGGAGACTTTTACATATTGTAGACTTCATGCCTTGAGGTTTAGACTTGGTGACAAAGTGTTCCTTCAAGTGTCTCCTATGAATGGCGTGATAAAGATTGGGAGGAAAGGCAAACTCAGCCTCAAATTTATTTGTCCTTTTGAGATATGTTGCACAGTTGGGAGGTGGATTATGAGTTTCCCTTACCCCCATATTTTGTCATGGTTCATCCAATTATTCATATTTTTATGTTAATACATTATATCCCTGATGATTCATATGTGCTTTGTGGGACTCAGTTTGGTTAGATAAGAGGTTAACTTTCATAGAGAATCCAAATTTCAAATTGGTCAGGGATGTCAATAAGTTGCACTCTAGGGGTATTCCAGTGGTTAAGGTTCAGTAAAGGCACCGCCTGGTAGAGAAGGGTACTGGGAGATCGAGAATGAGATGTGGGATGATCTGAGGTGGATTTATATACCTTAGTGTTGTTATTGTAGCTTGTTTAGCCTTGTTTTGAGGACTTCTTGTGTGCTTAATGAGTAAATAATGATATAAATAAGAATCTAAGTGTTTAAGTATGTGTTACAATGTTTAAAGGTGTTTTCAAACAAGTTTGGATTCAATTTGATCATTTAGAGTCTAGACGAGAAAACTAGTGTTACTAGTTTGAGCTAGTGTTGTTCTAGTTGATCTCGATGGATTCTAATGTGTTGAATGAGTTCCTAATGGTTTGATTTTGTAAATATGTGAGGAAAAAAATTTATAGTGTTCAAAGTTCAATAGAAACAAGCCAAGAGTCAACAATAAGTTAAAGATTAAAGAGGGTGAAACTAGTTCTTAGCTTAAGTTTCTAGTGCGTTGTTCTTAATGATGTGTTGAGTTGAGCTCTATTCCATGGTTTTTGATGATATAGGATTCTTGGTCTGCTGATTTTTATGATATTTTGGATGATACACAAGTGGAAAATCAAGTGGAAACAACACCATAAGGCTTGGATGGACGGACAAGTGCAAGACATGGTTTAAACGGCAAAGGATGCAAATTCCAGCGATGTCAATTGGTTGCACTCTAGGGTTATTCCAATATTTAAGGTTCAGTAGAGACACTGCCTGGTAGAGAAGGCTACTAGGAGATCGAGAATGAGATGCGGGCAAAGTATCCCAACCTGTTCAAGCCTTCAGGTACATCTTAACCCTTTAATTTTGTAGATGAAAGTCCTTTTTGAAATTCAAGAGGGGGTAAATTAAAAATTTCTTAAGTCGACTATTAAGACTTCATAGTCAACTTGCCTGCAAATCAGTATACTTCACAAAATAGATTACATATAGATAAATAGACAAGTAAGCAATCAACTTAAAATAAGAACATGAATATTTATGCTGGTTTAGAACACCAATGTGGTGCCTATTTCCACTCCCCTTGGGTTTCAAAGTTTCCTTAGATCCTTCATAGTGAAGATCGAGTACAATGGTGATGAAAAAGTCCCGAAGACTTATTTTGTTCTTCAGATCTTGTGATACAACCTTAGTTTGTATTACAAAGTTGAATAGATCTTATTATTTATTTAACAATTGAAACTAAGAAGTACAAAGCTTTGTAACACTAAGATTAAGACACTTTGAGATTATTTTTGAAGTTGTGTGAGTGCTCAGATCTTCAGTCCTTTCTTTTATATTCTTTAGCTGCTCCAGCTTCTTTTCTTCATAAGGAAACCCAAGATATTTCATCCCAATCAAGGATTTGAATTGATTACTTGATTGGGGAATTCTACCATATTGTATGTCCATATAAGATATGTCCATAAATGGTACTCATACATGTCAGTATCAGATACATCTGTGATTTTCTTTTCTTTTTCTCCTGTGGTGATTGATACTCTTTCCAGGTTTTGCTCCATTCAAGTTGTTGTTGGATGCTTTATTTTTGTTTTCAAGATATTCTTGGATATCTTGAGTTGATTCCATGATTAAAGTTATTCCAAGTTTAGCGCCACCCATCTTGTTGTTGGATTCATGCTTCCTTTTGCGAGATATTCTTGGATATCTTGAGTTGATGCCTTAGAGATTCTGGAATCTCTTTTGATCTCCTATATCTTTGGTGTATCCTGCAAGATATTTATTTATTAGATTTTTTTTATTAAAACATTTAGTGAGAGTGTGGGGCTAACAATCTCTACCTTTTTTATAATGACAAATAATTATAACACTCAAAATCTGGTACCCGGAATGATACACGGTGCTCATGACCCCGAAGGACCACAAGCTAACCAATGACTGATATATGTAACTGAGCACTGAATAATACATTATAAATATGCGGAATATAAGTTGTAAGGCCATAAGGTTCAAAACTTAACTAATACTGAATATAATGTAATGTTTGTAATGGGGTATGACAATACCCAAAACTGAGATAAATTGTCTGAAACATGTTGTAGTCTGAAAGCCTCTAAACTGTCTGAAAACTATGGAGTGGATGGGATATGTCCCCAACTAACTCTGAACTATTGAAATAATAAAGTAATAAAATAATCATGTTATTCTCAAATAATGAGGACTCACTGCTAGTTTGGCTGCTGAACGTCTAATCTACAAAGGATGCTCGGGAGCTTGTGCTTTTAAACCTATGGTATAAAACACCTAGCGCAAATGCATCAATACGTTGAATGTACTGGTATGCAAGTGAGTTAAGATGAATTCAATGGTTCATATGCATGAACAATACTAACTGACTGAATAACATGAACGTGAGAATACATGCATGAATACGTAACTGTAACTGAGATCATAATAACGCTGACTCATGAATTCTGATAACATGGATTTACTGATATCTAAGTGCTGAACTGGAATACTGAATGAAAGTGTCTACTGAATACTGAGGAACTACTGTCATATTACTAATAAAGGAATGACTATTTCTGACAGTTCAGATTATGAAGAACTGGTTTGATTGACTGTATCTAACAGTCTTGAAACTGAATACTGATAACATGGGATACTGATAACTATATAAATGAAATAACTGATACTTGGCGACTGTATCTGACAGTTTAGGTTCTAATGGAACAAGATGAGTTCTGTATTATTCTGAGTTGACTGTATCTGACAGTTCTGAATTATGTAGAACTATCTGAGTTCTATTACTGAGGTTGAATGACTATATCTGATAGTCCTGATTCTGTAACTGAAATTGTGGGAAGTAGTTATCTAACTGACATGCCCCTAATATGCCATTATAGCTGAGTTGGGGTGCAATTTGTAACCCTAATTGGAAGGGTATCAATACTGCGCCACTGGTAAGGACAAGCTATGGGTGACCCTCGTCTGACAGTGTCCCCAAAAAAGAATGGTGGGGCCCTCATCTGACAGTGCTTATCCACCTCATCAACCCTCATCTAACAGTGTTGATGTCTTAACCTATTTTGGCTACATAGTTTGGAATGTAAAGATGACTTCTAAGAATCACACCCTCATCTGACAGAGTGTTCCCATTCTTGGGTTCACTCGGTGCTAATTCCTACTCCCATCTGAATAGACACTGATCATGGAGTACTGAACTAAACTGGACTAAATTAACTAAGTTCTGTTGACTGAAGGAGTAGTACTGATATTACTGTATTACTAAGCTTTCTTGAGTCACATGACTGACTGAGTTTTGTGGATCATGGCTTGACTGAGGATATCGTGAAAACATGACACAGACTCTAGGCACACATCTATATTTTTTGGGTACAAGTACCCCCAGGACTCGATAGAAGGAAACTGACAAAGCATGACTTTCTTGAGTACAAGACCAACATCAACAATGCATAATCCATTGGCTAAGACATTTTATCAAACACTTGACATACATAACTTGTACATGAATGGAATTGCATATATACATGTCATACTTTTATAAACCTATTCTCATGGACATTCCCTCAATTATTCATAATGCACACAATATTATAGAAGTCATTCTTGGTCATAGGGTAAAGCATGCATTTATCACTTGGGTCACAATTAAGCTATATTGCATAATTTCTATTCTCTTAGGCATTTTATGAAACACCCAGGATGCATGACTTAGGTCATAGACATGACCATCAAATTAATACAACAAAACTCTGTATTTCAACTCAATTTCACATGTTTCAGACCACATACTGTCATATTTTCATGAACAACATATAAAGATTCCAACTTGGGAATCATACAACCATAATCACATGAACATAATAAACCCACAATAAAATATTCACAATACAAGATTTAAAACTTGATTCTTAGGCTTCATGGATGAAAGGAATCCATGAATGAACATTGTGCATACCTTAGTTCTTGATTATACGAATATTTATGGAGAGATTCTTGAATTTAAGTCTTGGATTTGAATCCCCAATTGAAAATCCTAGTTTGTTCTAGAGAGAAACTTGAGAGAAACACATGTTTTGGATGAAAAAATGGATGAATCATGAGTTATTGGGTTTAAATAGAGGTGGTACATTGACCTTTTTAATCCTTGGACTCGTATTTTAATTTTTGTAACAAAAATTCTGATTTTCATCCTTTGTGCGACGCGCCACTATCGCGCCAAGTCACTGAACTGGACAATTGGAAATCTGCATGGTGGCGCGACGCGGGGCTATCGCGTTGCCACTTTGTTTGCGACCTGGAAGTTTGACACGATGCGGTGACATCACACTGAGATACTAGAAAAAGGACAATTCTAAATTTGAGCCCTGGCGCGACGCGCCATAATCGTGGAGGCTCACTGGATTTTGACGATTGCCATTTTGGCCTGCTTCGTGATGCATTGATGTCTCAGGTGGCACACTGCCTTACTAAAAAGTCTCTAACTCTTCGCCCGGGTGTAGTATTTGGGAAAATTTGGTATCGATGGAAAGATTATTCAATTTCTCACATGATAAAAAGTGAAAATCTTGAAAATACCACATGTATAAAAGTGGATTCATCTTTAAAACAAGTTTTTAACATTTCTGGGATGATTTTAAGCTAGGTAGAAGTACGGGGTATTACAATATCTCCCGCTTGGGAACATTTATCCTCGAATAAGACTGATTTAGTTGGGAGAAACGATAATCTAAAGTACATACTGAACATGAATAGCTGAAACATGACCACCTGACTGACATTACTGAGATTCATACTGAGCATGCATATCTGATGCATGATTTTATGACTGAGCTGATACATGACTGAGAGTACTGATAAGCTAATAACGCATATCTGATGCATGAATACATGACTGAACTAACTCATGAACATGCGACTGAACATGTAAGGGTAACGATACCAAGTTTAAAATAAAAACTGAGCATGGAACTGAATACCACATTAGTAACTGAAACCTGAACATAAAACCGGATAATCTTAAGAAAATCTATTACCTTGGGATGAGTCTAAGCTTAATTACTAAATATGCATGAGCGGAAACATGAGAACGTTACTGGGTCTGGAACGTGATACATGAGCTGAAAATCGTGATCTAAACTAAATACCTTGAATATGTGGCACACAACCGAGATTGGATCTAGAGGGTCAACCTATGGGTACCCACTACTCCAAACTGGATTTGTTATGAGAAGAGAGTGGCATGTTTATTTCATGAAAGTTTCAAGGAATTGTAGTGTATCTCCCCCTTGGGATACTAGGTCCCTAGAAAAATACTGGCTTGACTGTGATACTGAGGAAAACTGGGATGATGCATAGGGCACCAATGAACTGAATCATGACTGAATATCTGGGATATGAAACTAAGGCATGATACATGAACCAAGTTAAACACGCAACTACCTAGTTGTTCCATATTATAATGATCACATTCATGAGATTCTTAATAGTGCGATTAGGTGGAAAATGCGGAAACCACACCATTTGAACTTGTCCATTCTGACTGCTAAACTGAAGTACTAGCTTTGTGGACTAACTCATGCTGAAAACTTATACTCGATCGGAGCATTTTTGTGACACTCTTTCTATAGAGTTCTAATGACTATAGAGAGAAAGAAAATCTTGGACTGGTCTGAGTAGGACATCAAACAGGAGATCATTACATGGTTGGGTTCTTGTATTAGGAGGCAAGTCCTATGAAACATCATCTAAGATAAAGTGACCAAACCTTATGCTCTACAAAAGAGACTGCTGAAAAGGTTCACATGGGTGCTGAACACGAGTGCATAAATACACTAACTTATCTGATTAACTGGATAGCTGATAGCTGAATATTGGGCGTGTAAGACTAAATTGTACTTAGTCATGAATAACTGGACTGCAACTGCAGAGCGTTATACATAGGAGATAAGGACTGACTGGTTAACATGAGATACTGAGCATAAACTGAGGGTAATTGTATAATTTGTGAATGCAACACCAAGAGTACAATATGCTTCTAGAACAGTCTTGTAAACTGAGGGTATTGGAAGGCTGACAACTGAGTAGCTGATAACTGTATGCTATGGTCGAGTAAACCCAAAACTATATTACTGACCTAATTACTGAACTAGTACTGGGACTGAGATTAAAGATAAGACGGTAATTGAGACTGCAACCGTAACTAAGACTGTAGCTGGGACTGAATACTAGTTTCTTATAACTAAGGTTTATACTGATACTGAGCTACTGAATTTTGAGACTGAACACTGATTACTGAGTACTGAATACTAAAACTGAAATAGAGATGGCAACTGAATTTTGATAGTTACACGACGGGGGCTGACATAAGTTAAAAATCTAAATGCACACTCACACTCTGTACTTTCCCAACTTCTAAATACAACTTCTTGCTACCCATTTACTTACACACTAACATGAAATTCAAGCCTATCTTCATAACTACACCCTCGTGTAAAACAACCATGCAGCAATCATCTCTTAACATGTAATATTTAGTCTCTCCTCTTTAAGCAACTGCCCATCACTACACTGTTTTCACAAAGAGAGCTCACTGAAGGGTTAAATCAGGAGTACCTAAAGCATGAATGGACACTAACTGAACTTGACACTTAACTGAAGCCTGAGGAATAGAATATAAACATCATGGACTCACCAAGAGGTCTAAACTAAGGATATGCATAACATAGTCTGAATTTAACTGATCAGTAGAGGCATACCATGAGCCATGGAAACTGAGTATACTGTAAAGCATGATATATGTACATAAGTCATGAGCTGCATGACCTGAGTTTGGATTTTTCTGCATTCATGGGATATGATTTGTATTATTGAGGGGAATAGGATTGAACTACTTATGCTGGGAACTGGAATCATACATGATTCTATGGAAAATGTATGAATATAAGTTGTACTCATGGAACTGATATGTGAAGCATGCGTAGGCATCATGCTGACTGAAGTACCAAACTTTACACTAAGATAAGGATAGGTCGAGAATTATCTTCCCTTACTACTTTTCTATATATACTGGCACAACTACAAGAATTTAAGAGCCTGAATTGGTCACTTGATCTATCATCTCCCCCTTAGCTTTAAGCCATCATCATAAGTCTGTGAACACTTTACCAAACTCTGAACTGAACTGCAATCATCATCACATACTTACACTCTATTCGACACATTCTTGCCTTACTAAACACATTATCTAATTTTGTTTCTTCATAGACTAATAATATTACATCTCCCAATTCACATCCACACCTTCATACTTAATTTTAGATCAATAATCTTACATTTTTGCTTGCACTATTTAAGCCTACTGGTCTACCTTAGTACAACTATCCCCATAAATATATAAACTGCTCAATTTAGATAACGTTATCCAAAATCTACTACTACTAAACTCCCGGGTTCATGCCTCTAACTCTAGGTCATATACTATCATAGGATTCTAAGAAGGGATCTGATGGCATATCTAATTTTGGGTTCACAAATGAGTTCTCATGATCATGAATAAGATCTGTACAACTTTGGAATATAACAAAACTGATGGGATACTTTTGAGCCTGTGGGAAATCCCATAACGGTCTGCGGGGACTGTCTAAGAAAGCCCTACCCCTAGGACCTTGAGCTTTACTATTTCTATTACCTTGAAAGTAAGGTGGAGTTGAAATAAGCAGAGTATGATGAGAACCTACATGAATTTCTTAGAGAACCTTTCTATAGCATGATCTGAAACATGAAAGAAGGAAAATAGTTCCTAAAACATCTCATAGCCTCCTGCACATAAGTGTGGTGCACAACACACCCATGCATAAGAATCTACTAAATGCATATTTTTAGACTTCCTAGGACACTGTTGAACCTTAGTCTCTGATACCAAATTTTTAACGCCCCAAAGCTGGTACCCAAAATGCTACACGGTGCTCATGACCCCGAAGGACCACAAGCTAACCCATGACTGATATCTATAACTGAGCACTGAATAATACATTATAAATATGTGGAATATAAGTTGTAAGGCCATAAGGTTTAAAACTGAACTAATACTGAATATAATACAATGTCTGTAATGGGGTATGACAATACCCAAAACTAAGATAAATTGTCTGAAATATATTGTAGTCTGAAAGCCTCTAAACTGTCTAAAAACTATGGAGTTGATAGGACATATCCCCAACTAACTCCGAACTACTGAAATAATAAAGTAATAAAATAATCATGCTATCCTTGAATGATGAGGACTCACTGCTAGTCTGACTGTTGAACGTCTGATCTACTAAGGATGCTCGGGAGCTCATATTTCCAAACCTATGGTATAAAACACCATAGCACAAATATGTCAATACATTGAATGTACTGGTATGCAAGTGAGATAGGCTGAACGCAATCTTTCATATGCATGAACAATACTAACTGACTGAATAACATGAATGTAAGAATACATGCATAAATATGTAACTGTAACTGAGATCGTGATAACGCTGACTCGTGAATTTAGATAACATGGATTTACTAATATATGAGTACTAATTCTGGGATACGGAATAACTGAGTCTACTGAATAATAAGGAACTAATATCATATTACTAATAAAGGAATGACTATTTTTTATAGTTTTGATTATGAAGAACTGGTCTGATTGACTGTATCTAACAGTCCTGAAACTAAATACTGATAATATAGGCATTAATGACTATATAATTGAAATAACTGATACTGAGCAACTGTATCTGACAGTCTAGGTTCTGATAGAACTAGCTAAGTTTTGTACTATTATGAGTTGACTGTATCTGATAGTCCTGAATTTTGTAAAACTATTTGAGTTCTGTTATTGAGACTGAATGACTGTATCTGACAATCCTAATTCTTTAACTGAAACTATGGGAAGTAGTTATCTAACCGACATGACCCTAATATGTTATTATTACTGAGTTAGGGTCCATTCTGTAACCCCAATTGGAAAGGTGTCAATACCGCGCCACTGATAAGGACAAGCTGTGAGTGACCCTCATCTGATAGTGTCCCCAAAAGAGAATGGTGGGGCCCTCATCGGATAGTTCTTATACACCTTATTGACCCTCATCTGATAGTGTTGATGTATCAACCTATGCTGGCTACATAGTTCTGGAATGCAAGGATGACTTCTAAGAATCACACCATGATCTGACAGTGTGTGTTCCTATCCTTGGGTTAACTCGATGTTAATTCCTACTCCCATTTATATAGACACTGATCATGGATTACTGAACTAAACTAGACTGAATTAATTATGTTCCGTTGACTGACGGAATAGTACTGAGATTACTGTATTATAGAGCTTTCCTGAGTTACATAACTGACTGAGTTCTGTAGATCATAGCTTGACTGAGGATATTGTGAAAACATAACACAGACTCTAGGCACACAGCTATATTTTTTTGGTACAAGTACCCCCAGGAATCGATAGAAGGAAACTGACAAATCATGACTTTCTTGAGTAGAGGACCAACATCAACAATACCAAATCCATTGGCTAAGACATTTCATCAAACACTTGATATAAATAACTTGTACATAAATGGAATTGCATATATACATGTCATACTTTTATAAACCTATTCTCATGGACATTCCCTCAACCATTCCTAATGCACACAATACAATGGAAGTCATTCTTGGTCATAGGGTAAAGAACGTATTTATCACTTGGGTCATTATTAAGCTATATTGCATAATTTCTATTCTCTTAGGCATTTTATGAAACACCTAGGATGCATGACTTAGGTCATAGGAAAGACCATCAAATTAATACAACAAAACTCCGTATTTCAACTCAATTTCACATATTTCAGACCACATACTAGCATAGGTTTATGAACAACACATAAATATTCCAACTTAGGAATCATACAACCATAATCAGATGAACATAATCAACCTACAACAAAATATTCACAATACAAGATTTAAAACTTGATTCTTGGGCTTCATGGATGAAAGAAATCCATGAATAAACTTTGTGCATACCTTAGTTCTTGATTCTATGAATATTGACAAAGAGATTATTAAATTTGAGTCTTGGATTTTAATCCCCAATTGAAAACCCTAGCTTGTTCTTGAGAGAAACTTGAGAGAAATACTATGTTTTGGATGAAAAAATGGCTAAATCACGTGTTATTGGGTTTAAATAGGGGTGGAAAATTGACCTTTTTAACCCTTTGATGCGTATTTTAATTTTTGTAAAAAATTTCCCTATTTTCATCTTTGGAGCACGCTCCACTATCGTACCAAGTCACTGGAACTGGAAAATTGGGAATCTGCATGGTGGCGCGATGCGGGGCTATCACGTTGCCACTTTGTTCGTGACCTAAAAGTTTGGTGCGATGCGGAGACAGCACGCTGAGACACTGGAATAAGAACAATTCTAAATTTGATCTCTAGAATGATGCGCCATAATCGTGGAGGCTCACTGGATTTTGGCGATTTAAATTTTGTCCTGCTCTGTGATATATTGATGGCTCAGGTGGCACACTACCTTAGTAAAAAGGTTCGCGGAGGCTCACTGGATTTTGGCGATTGCTTTTTTGTGCATGTTATGACAAAATCATTCAGAGGGTTCTTGACATTCTTAGAGATAGAGGAATAGGAGTTTTGGACAGATAAAGCAATGTCATTATTAGAGGAGTTGGATTCAATTTTTAGAGATTTCAAGAGTGAGAACACTTTAGAGAACAATCTGATGCCCTCTTGCTTGAATCTGTCAATGGTAAAACTCACCCTATTTATGTTAGAGTTTATATCCTTCCCAAGCTACATCAATTTAAGAGTCGACTCCTGAATCAACACCACTCTTTCCTCGATTATCTTCAAGTGGTCCTTATGTTTTTCCGGTTCTATTAAAATAAGAAGCATGGGGTTAGAAACAGGCTTGCTGACCTTGGGTAGATTGGATTTTTCTCTATTTGAGTCTTTTTTGCACCATTCATCATCAACTAAGGTGTATCTAATACTGGAGAAGGTCTTTGAATCATATATGGCAGATATTTCTACGGTTAGGTAGGCAGTTAGGTCGATGGAGTAGTATTGGAGAATTCGGGTGATCAATATTTCGTGCTGGCATAAGCATGTGAATCTGTAGTACTCTCAAGAATGTATTCACGAAACCATGTTTCCCAATTAATATTATATTTTTTCACCAAAAAGTTGAGAACAAACACGTTACGGCAAGTAATGTTACTGAGGGAACCTTTTCTGGGGATTAGGGTGGTAGCGATGATATGAGCCAAAATGTGATACTTAAAGTAGATATAAAGTGTACCAAAATTGGATGATATAGTGTCTGAATTGGACACAACCTATTTGGCCTCCTCAAAACTAACTTCAAACTCGTAAGGCCAAGATCCATTCATAAAGTGAATTGCTCCAGAGAACTTCGTATCAAACACTTTTTCAAAAAGAAAGTCATTTAGAATAATTCTAGTGCCTAGTACCAGAGTCTCTAACTCACCACTGTCAGGAGAGATATGGAGATTTGCAAAGAATATGCAATCTAGGTCTTCATACACTAAAAATCCACAAAGATGGAAAACCAAGGATAAGTCTTGAAATTTAAGAAACAAATTTACATTACAACATGCTTTCTTTAACTGGCATAGATTCATAATACGATCAGGTACAAAAAAGCAATTCTTAAAAGTGGAGAACTTTTCTTTTTGCATGCCAGTCTAAAACTTATGCATGTCTTCTAGAGGAAGAGGATCCAAAGGAAGTGAGTGAGGCTTTTTGACTGATGAAATAGGTCTTGGAGAAAGGAATTTTTTAGTAGCAACTGACTGTTGAGAATTAGAGGAGGATTTATCAAAGGACTTGGAAATAAGGACATGGTTGTCGAGGAAGAAGGTAGGAAGAGTTTTGGAGAGATTATCCATAGAGTGAGTTCTGGTTATTTAGTAAAGGGGAAGTCTGATAAGGGTTTTTTAATGAGAGGATGAGAAAGATAGAGAGATGGAATATGAAGAAAGGGGAAAGAATGAGAGAAAGATAAAGAGTGTGAGATGACTGTTGAGGTGAAAGGGTGTCAAAAGAGGGTGTTGGGGAAGGTAAAAAGTTACAGGGGCATTAAAGAGGCGTGAAAAGGGGTAAAAGTAATGATGACTCCTTTTCAAAAAGGTTTACCAAAAATATAGTTTTCCTTTATTTTAATATATTTTTATAAAACAATGGGCAGACAAATCATAAGTATTTAATGTTAATAATACCAAGTCTTTTTCGAATGAAGCAAAATCTTTCTTCGAGCAGGGGCTTAGTAAAAGTATCTACCAATTGATTTTCAGAATCAACTAAAGTAAGGGAAAAATCACCATTTTCTACATGATTGCAAATAAAATAATGTTTAATATCAATATGTTTAACCCTAGAATGATGCATAGTATATTTTGACAAACTAATATCACTAGTATTGTCAGACGTTATAGAAACAGATTCAAATGACAAATTAAAATCAAGTAGTTGATGTATAATCCATAAAATTTGAGCACTACAACTTCCAACGACTATTATTTGACTTTCATTGTTGACAAGGCAACTGAATTTTGTTTCTTACTATGACAAGATATTAAAGCATCACTAAGAATTTGGCATATTCCACTAGTGCTTTTTCTCATTCTTATCATCTGCAAAGTCAGTGTCTGAATATCCAATAAAATTAAAGTGAAAAGAGTAAGGATACCATAATCTGATGTCTTGTGTTCCAATGGGGTATCGAATGATGTTTTTAACTATAATCAGATAAGACTCTTTGGGAGCCAATTGTAACCTTGCACACTTACATAGTCTAAATATAATGTCTAGAAGACTAGCGGTCAAGTAGAGAAATAATCCAATCATTCCTCTGTATTTATTTTCATCAACATCTTTTCTAGATGATTCTGAATCAAGACTTGTGTATGGACTCATCGGAGTTTCATAGGCCTTTTCTTTTTCCATGCTAAACTTTTTAATGAGTTCCTTTATGTACTTGGATTGACTGATGAAAGTACCTTTGGGTGTTTTTTTGGTTTGTAATCCCAAGAAAAATGTGATCTCTCCTACGAGGCTCATTTCAAATTCTCCTTTCATCATCTTCTTATTTTGGAGTAACCTTGAGCTACAAGTGTGGCCTTATTTCTAATAACCTTACCTTCTTCATTCAATTTGTTTCTGTAGACCCATCTAGTTCTAATTACAGAGCAGTTTTTGGGTCTTTCAACTAGAGTACAGACTTGAGTTCGTTCGAATTGGTCCAATTCTTTCTTCATATCCTTGACCCCGGATTTATCTTTGAGGGCCTCAATGGTCTTCTTTGGTTTGATTTGAGATACAGGGGCAATAGATACTTTCTTTCTCAATGGTTCTCTTATCTGCATCCTATCATTTGTATTTCTTATTATAAATTAATTTGGATAGCTAGCATTGTGTTTCCATTCTCTTGGAACACTTGGTTTGACTATTTCTACTGTGGGAGTTGACTCTAGAGGGGGTGTAGTCAACTCATCTTATGATAACTCGAGAGTTGTTCTAGCATTGGCTCCAAATTATAGATCACTCACCTGTTTTCATCAATACTTAAACTCGTAAAAGGGTGATTAGTTTTATCTAATACAATACGCATAGATTCTTCAACACATAATATTTTTTATTGTAATCCCTCTAAGAACGAATGGTGGGAAAGTACCTAAGAAAAATACCTTTGTCACTTTGTGGATCAAATTTTCCCAAGTTATTCTTACTGTTGTTTTGGATGAAGCATTTGCATCCAAAGGGATAAAAGTAGATGATGTTTGGCTTCTTCCTTCTCCTTAGCTTATAAGGAATCTTCTTTAGAATAGGTTTGATGAGGCATCTATTGATGATGTGAAATGATGTGCTTACTCCCTCTGCCCAAAAGTTATTTGGGAGATTGTGCTCTAGCAGTATGGCCCTAGCATTTTCCTGGAAAGACTCAGTCCTTTGCTCCACCAAACTATTTTATTGAGGAGATCGAGGTGATGAGAAATTCTGAGAGTATCCATTCTGAGCATAGTATTCCTCAAAAGCCTTATTTTTAAATTCTCCTCCATGATCACAGTGAACATAGGTGATGAAGTGTCCAGCTTCTCTCTATACTTTTCTACAAAAGATCTCAAAGTTTATACAAGCCTCATGTTTAAGATCTAGAAACATTACCCAAGTAAAATAAGAATAATCATCAACGATAATGAAAATATATCTTTTTCCACCAATACTTGCGGTGTTGGTAGGGACAAATAGATCCATGTGGATTGTTTGAAGGGGTTTGGTTGTAGATACAATGTCTTTGACTTTGACTGATGTCCGAGTATGTTTACCCAATTGGCTGTCATCACAGATGTGATCCTTTTTAAACTTGAGTTTTGGCAGACCTTTTACCAATTCTAGTCTGGACAGTTTGTTAATGATATGCTTTCTGGCATGCCTAAGCTTTCTGTGCCACAATAAAGTGTCATTGGTTTGAACAATGAGGCAAGTTAAGGTAGAAAATCAGGACTATTTAATACATAAATATTATTAATACGTTCATCACTAAGAGAGATATCTCTTTTATCATGTTTAATGGAACAACTTTCAGCTTTGAAGGAGACTCCAAATCCATCATCACACAGCTAACTAATACTGAGCAAGTTATGTTTGAGGTCGTCTATGAGATATACTTTAATAAGTTCACATGAGGAGTTGAACTTTACTGAGTCGACTCCTATGGCGTTGCCTCTAGTATTACCACCAAATCTGACTAATCCCCCTTCTATTTTGTTTAGATCACAAAAAAATTCTTTTTTTCGGTCATATGTCTAAAAAATCCGCTATCAATGATCCACATTCCCTTCTTATAGCTTTTGCAAACAAGTTCCTGCAAAATAAGAAAATCAATTTTGTTTAGGTACCCAAGTCGTCTTGGGTCCTTGAGGGTTAAATATGTTTCCTTTAGGCCTCCAAACCCACACACTTTTAGGCTTTTTCCTGTAATTATAAGATTTATGACCTTTCTATCCATAGGTATAGAAGACAAGTCCTTGAGAGGAGAAAGAGGTCTTGGCTGATTTAAACGATCTTGATGAGGAACTTAAGTTGGTTTTAAAAGAATTTTATCTCATAAAATTGTGACTTGGTGATTTTTTAATTCGATTTAATTGCATTTTTACATCATCAAGCTCTTCTTAAAGTAAGTTGATTTTAGATCATGCTCTACAAAGATCTGATGGTCATCGAAACTCAATCGAAACCTCCATCCCAACTAGAGCAAGCATGGAGGATGTTCACCCTACACATAAAATGCAGACTCGATATGAAGCCCATACTCTTAACTTCGCTACTCCACCTGGGGTTGCATCGGCCCCTACTAGTCCTCCTCGGGCTTCTCAAGCTGGTTTTAGTCCCCTTATAGAGATATCTTGGATGTTGAGTTTTGTCAGTCTATTCACATGCTTGCTCAGAATGTAGCATTGTCGTCTCATCGTTCTGATCATATTGGAGTTTCCCCTAGTTCATCTGAGGTCACTCGGGTTGGACAATTTATGAGGCTTAATTCTCCAAACTTTGTAGGTTCTAAGGTTGAGGAGGATTATTAGAGGTTTATTGATTAGATGGAGAAGATTTTTATATTGATGCATGCTAGTGATTTGGAAGGAGTTGAGTTTACATCTTATCAATTAAAAGAGGTGGTTTATCAATGGTATAAGGAGTGGAATGATTTAAGGGGTAAAGATGTTAAGCAGACTGTGTGGGAAGAGTTCTCGAGTGCTTTTATTGACCACTTTTTTCCTCAAGAGTTGAGGGAAGACAAAACTAAAGAGTCTGTGAATCTGAAGCAGTATAAGATGAGTGTTAAGGAGTATGTGTTAAAGTTTGCCCAACTATCTCGTTATGCTTTTGAGCTTGTATCTATTATGAGGTATAGAATGAGGAAGTTTTTTTTGGGTCTATCACGTTACTTGGTGTTAGAGTGTAAGGTTTCTATGCGGAATGATGACATGGATATATCAAAGCTAGTGGTTTACATATAGCAGGAAGATGAGAAGGAAAGCAAGTAGAAATAGGGAAAATGCACGAAAAGAAGTTTAAGTATGCAGAGCAGGGTGTGAGTCAGCAAAATAGTGGAAAAAGAGGTATGAAATGGCCTAAGAAGAAAAATTAGGGAAATTCTTATTCGTTAGCTAGTGCTCCTACTCGTAAGCCTTAAGGTGATCGATGTTTTTAGTTTAGCAAAGGTCCTAGGGAACAGGGTGCCCAATCTCAGGTTAGTGGAGCTTAGTCGGCCCTATTTTATCCACTTTACTATGGTAGTGGGAAGCCGCATTGAGGATATTATAAGGAGTGGAGAAAATTATGCTTTAATTATGGTCGTACTGGTCATATACAGAGAATTTATCCTATAGCTAGAGGTGTATCTGGGGCTAGTGAAGCTTAGGTTGCTACTTCTTTAGCTCCTGTGTCTAAAGGCACAACTTCAGGGATAGAAACGGGTTGAAATTGCCTATATGCACTTTTTACTCATCAGAAATCTGAGGCATCCACAGATGTTATCACTAGTATGTTACAACTTTTCTCCCGTGATGTTTATTACTTGATTAATCCTGGCTCTAACCTATCTTATATGGCTTTTAATATGGTTGTAAACTTTGATTTTTGTCCCAAAAGTATTTTAAACCCCTTTTCAATTTCTACCTTGATGGGTTAGTTTATTTTTTCTAGAAAAGTCTATAGGGGTTGTGTGGTGTCCATCTTTCAAAGGGAGATGTTGGTATATTTAATAGAGCTTGATATGGTGGATTTTGATGTAATCTTGGGTATGGATTAGCTTCATTCATGCTATGCTTCTCTGGATTGTAGCACCTGAAAGGAAACTTTTTATTTCCTAAATAAACTGGTGATAGAATGGGGTAGGAGTTCCCTAATACCAAAAGGGGAGTTTATTTCTTGCTTTAATGCTTAGAAATTGATATTAAAAGGATGTTTGTATCATCTAGTTTGGGTCAAGGATTCTAACTCTGAAAGTCCCTCCCTGCAGTCTATTTCTATAGTTGTTAAATTTCCTAAAGTTTTTGCCAATGATCTTCCTAGGATTCCTACTGATAGGGAAATAGACTTTGGGATTGATCTTATACCGGATACTCATCCCATTTCTATTCCTCCTTATAGGATCGCTCTGGCAAAGCTGAAAGAACTAAATGACCAATTAAAGGATCTCTTTGATATGGGTTTCATTTGTGCTAGTATTTCTCCTTAGGGAGCTCTTGTACTTTTTGTCTGAAATAAAGATGGATCTTTCTAGATATGTATAGATCATCGCCAGTTAAATAAGTTCAAAGTGAAAAATAAGTACCCCCTCCTAAAATTGATGACCTATTTGATCAGCTTCAGGGTGTGAAGTGTTTCTCTAAAATATATCTCCATTCAGGCTATCACCAATTGAAGATTAGGGAGGTTTATATTCCCAAGAATGATTTTTGAGCTCGTTATAGCCATTATGAGTTCTTAGTTATGTCATTTGGATTGACTAATGCCCCGACTTCTTTCATGGATCTTGTGAATCGGGTGTTCAAGCAGTTTTTGGATTTGTTCATTTCAGTCTTCATTGATGAAATTTTGGTGTACTCCAAAAGCAAGGTGGATCGTGCCAATCACTTCCAAATTGTATTGCAAACCCTAAAGGATCAGAAGTTATATGAAATATTTTCTAAGTGTGAATTTTGGCTAAGTGTCGTGACTTTTTTTGGTCATATTGCATCAAGTAAAGGGATCAAGGTGTTGAAGGGATTAAGGTGGATCCACAAAATATTGAGGCAGTTAAGAAGCGGCCTAGACCCACGAATCAAACCAACATTAGGAACTTCTTGGGCTTGGTAGGCTACTATAGCAGATTTATGAGAGTTTCTTATCTATTGTTGCTCTGCTTATGAGGTTGACTAAAAAAAAGGTAAAGTTTCTATGGTCTAATACATATGAGGGTTGTTTTGTGAAGTTGAAAGATAAGTTGACTTCTGCTCCAATTTTGACCCTTTCCAAGGGTGTTGAGGGGTTTGTAGTATATTGTAATGCATCTCGTGTTATACAGGGTTGTGTCCTGATATAGCATAGTAAGGTTATAGCTTATGCTTCCAGGAAGCTTACGGTTCATGAGAGAAATTACTCAACTCATAATCTAGAGTTGGTGGATGTGGTTTTTTCTTTGAAAATTTGGCATAACTATGTGTATGGGGTGCATGTGGATATTTACTCAGACTATAAGATCTTGTAGTATCCATTCACGTAGAAGGAATTAAATCTTAGGAAGAGGTGGTGACTCGAATTACTTAAGGACTACGACATATGCTTGCACTGCAATCCAGGTAAAGCTTATATTGTTGATGATACTCTTAGTAGGTTATCTATGGGAGTTTATCTCATTCTGAGGAGGAAAAGAGAGGTTTGGTGAAGGATATTCACCGGTTATCCAATTTGGGAGTTCATCTTTTAGACACTGAGGATGGGGGAATAATCATTCAGGAAGTGGCTAAATCATCTCTTGGGGATGAAGTAAAGGAGAAGTTGGTTCTGGATCCCGTACTTACGCAAATTAAGGATGATGTGGCTCAGCAGCAGGTTATGGTTTTTGAAATTGGGGAATATGGAATTATAAGGTACCAAAGGAGGTTATGTATTCCTGATGTAGATAGGCTGCGGGAAAGTATTTTAACTGAAGCCCATGTTTCCAGATATATGGTTCAGTTGGGTTCGACAAAGATGTATCATGACTTGAAAGAAATTTATTTGTGGAATAATATGAATAGGGATGTGGTAAATTTTGTTTCCAAGTGTATAATTTTTCAACAAGTCAAGGTTGAGCATTTGAGTCCAGGTGGAACATCTCAAGATATAGAATTTCCCACGTGGAAGTGGGAGATGATTAATATGGATTTTGTTATAGGTCTTCCGCAGCCTTGAAATCAATATAATTCCATTTGGGTCATTATGGATAGAATGACCAAGCTCACTCATTTTATGCTTGTGAGGACTAATTACTCAGAAAAGGATTATGCTAAGTTATTCATAAGGAGGCATTGGTAGATTTAATAGTGATTGATATGGTGGATTTTGATGTAATCTTGGGGATGGATTAGCTTTATTCGTGTTATGCTTCTCTAGGTTATAGGACCTGAAAGGTCACTTTTCATTTCCCAAATAAAATTGTGATGGAATGGGAGGGGTGTTCCCTAATACCAAAAAGGGAGTTTATTTCTTACCGTGCGCTCAGAAATTAATATCTAAAGGATGTCTATATCGTTGAGTTTGGATTTAGGATCCTAACTCTGAAAGTCCCTCCCTACAGTCTATTTCCATAGTTCATGAATTTTTTGAATTTTTTCTCAATGATCTTTCTAGGATTTCTACCGATAGAAAAATAGACTCTGGGATTGATATTCTATAGGATACTTATCCTATTTTCATTCCTTCTTATAGGATGGCTCCGAAAAATCTGAAAAAACTAAAGGGGCAATTAAAGGATCTCCTTGATAAGGGTTTCATTCATCCTAGTATTTCCCCTTGAGGTGATCCTATGCTTTTTGTGTGAAATAAAGATGGGTCTTTCTGGATGTGTATAGACTATCGTTAGTTTAATAAGTTCACAATAAAAAATAAATACCCCTTCTTAGAATAGATGACTTTTTTAATCATCTTAAGAATGCCAAGTGTTTTTCTAAAATAGATCCCCAATCTGGCTATCACCAATTGAAGATTAGGGAGGTTTATATTCCCAAGAATGCTTTACGAGCCCATTTAGCCACTATGAGTTCTTGGTTATGTCATTTGGGTTGACTAATCCCCCAACTGCTTTTATGGATCTTATGAATCGGATGTTCGGGCAGTGTTTTGATTATTCATTGTAGTCTTCAATGATGATATTTTGGTGTACTCCAAAAGCGAGGAGGATCATGCCAATCCCCTTCAAATTGTATTGCAAACACTAAATGATCATAATTTGTATGCAAAATTTTCTAAGTGTGAATTTTGGCTAATCTTTGTAACTTTTCTTGGACATGATCCACAAAAGATTGAGGCGGTTAAGAAGTGGCCTAGACCCATGACTCAAACCGACAATAGAAGCTTTTTAGGTTTGGTAGGTTACTATAATAGATATGTGGAGATTTTCTCATCTATTGCAGCTTCGCTTACAAGGTTAACTTAGTGGAAGGTAAGGTTTCTATGGCTCGGTGCTTCTGATGGTAGTTTTTTTATGTTGAAAGATAAGTTGACTTTTTCTCCTATTTTAGACTTACCCGAGAGTATTGAGGGATTTTTGTATATAGTGATGCATCCCGTATAGGACAGGGTTGTTTCCTGATACAGCATAGTAAGGTCATGGCTTACTCTTCCAGGCAGCTTAAGGTTCATGAGAGAAATTACCCGACTCGTGATCTAGAGTTGGTGGCTATGGTTTTTGCTTTGAAAATATGGCTACACTTTTTGTATGGGGTGCATATGGATATTTACTCAGACCATAAGATCTTGCAGTATGTGTTCATATAGAAAGAATTGAATATCAGGTAGAGGCTGTGGCTCGAATTGCTTAAGGACAACATATGAGCCTGCACTACCATCCAGGTAAAGTTAATGTTGTTATTGATGCTCTTTTAGGTTATCTATGGGGAGTTTGTCTCACCTTTAGGAGTAAAAGAGAGGTTTGGTGAAGGATATTCACCAGCTAGCCAATTTGGGAGTCCGTCTTTTTTACTCTGAGTATGGGGGAGTAACCGTTCAGAAAGTGGCTAAATCATCTCCTGGGCCTGAAGTCAAGGAGAAATAGGTTTTGGATCCCATACTTATGCAAATTAAGGTTGGTATGGGTCAGAAGAAGGTTATGATTTTTGAAATTAGGAGAGATGGAATTCTAAGGTACCAAGGGAGGTAATGCGTTCCTGATGTAGATAGGTTGCTGGAAAGGATTTTGACTGAAGCCCATCTTTCCAGATATAGGGTTCAGCCGGCCTCAAACAAGATGTATCATGATTTGAAAGAAATTTATTTGTGGAATAATATAAAAGGGGATGTGGAAAATTTTGTTAGCAAGTGTATGGTTTGTCAACAAGTCAAGGTTGAGCATTTGAGGCTAGGTGGCACCTCTCAAGAGATAGAATTGCCCACGTGGAAGTGGGAGATGATTAATATGGAGTTTGTAAATGTCTTCCGCAGTCTCGAAATCAATATAATTCCATTTGGGTCATTGTGGATAGAATGACCAAGTCCTCTCACTTCTTCCTTATGAGGACTAATTACTTAGGAAAGGATTATGCTAAGTTGTTCATTCAAGAGGTTTATGATGCGTCGTGGAAAAATGACACTTTCGATGCTTAAAACCTTGAATTTATGCATAAACTTAGGTTGTTTTAGTAGATATGATGCACTTTGGTGTATATTGCAAGTAAATTAGGTCTACAATTGTATTGGGATAAAAATGGAATAAAAGACTTGGAAAGACAAAGTCTGATCAAGATACGAGTTACCTCACGAGTCATCAACACACCATACGACTGGTAGGATAACTCGTAAGTACAATAAAACCCAAAGACAAATTGAAAATATAAGTATGGAGAAGATATGACTGGAGCATCTGAGTCATAAACATAAGGTACGGGTCGTGACAATGAATTATAGGCATAACAAAATTTAAATCTACCATCCAAAATTGAAGTCTCAGAAGTATACGAGTCGAAAGTCTGAGTACAACTCGTATAGGTAAATAGTAAGAAGACCAATGTTTAAAAATGTGAAAGACAGAAGTCCCAGGTGGATATGAGTGAAGGCCACGAGATGGATGGTCAAGGTACGAATCATCAGTAAAAGTCATAAGAAGAACTGAAAGTTGAAGCCTTGGGATATCTGACACTGTAATGGGTATGAAAGGCAGGGTATAACTCGTATGATGATGGTACAAGTTGAAGAGAGAGTCATACCATGTGCCGATAGAACCTTACCTTTCCTATTTTTATTAGGATTTCTAAGTATTTTTTAGATACTATAAATACCCTAGGGTTTATCTTTTATTAGGTTACATTCTTTGAGTTCTTCTTATGTTCCAATATACTCTATTACATATTTTTTCTTTGTTCTTGAGATTTTGAGTTATTATTCAATAGTAGATTTTGGATTTATTCTTCTCATTATTGTGCGATCAATTACATGCTTTCTTTATTGATTATCATGGATTGCTTCATGAACATGAGCGGCTAACTTCCCTTACTAGGGTTGTGGGAACCCTGGTGGATTAACTACATAAGGGAAGTGAGAGATTCATCTATTCTAAAGTAAACTACATGTATCTTAATCTTCTTTGTATAAATTGACCGTGAAGCTACTGCAGAAGCTTAGGGATAGTCTATATTCGTAAACATCCTCATAAGGAAGTTTGTGATTGGGAAAAAAATATTAAGATAGGAATTTAGATTCACTTCCATCATTACTATTCCAACATCTCATCTAATCAACTCGAGACTCAAAAGGTGAGATTTGAACTGAAGTCATAGGCAAGGAGCAATAAGGTGACGCCTTGAGACTCATAAGGTAAAGGGTGATATTTATCAGTACATTCACAATTTTGTTCATAATACATAGCCTATCGACTTTACATAAAGAGCAGCAGAACAAGTGGGTTAAACACGAGAAACTTACATAGTAAAGAACCCAGCGGGAACACAGTCCTAGTGTTTGTCTTCTATTGTTTACAACTCAAAGAATTCAAGTTTAGTTACTACTTACTAATTACTTCCAACTTCCCCCCTCTTAATTTTTTGCATTGCTCGTAAACTACATAAAGTTAAGCAGCTATTCAGCATCTTCTCTGTGGGATCGACCCCAACCTTATTGGGTTACTATATTTGTCATCTACCATATCATACTTCTTTGGAGGTGTACTTTGGGCATCATCAAATTTTGGCGTCGTTGTCAGTGGAGACGGTTTAAGAAGTTAATTGAATTGGCAAAGTTCGTGGGTTTTTATTTTCTGTTCTTGATTTGTCATACGTCGGTGTATGTCAAACACTAGAAGAAGAGGAAATCCCTTACTCCCTTTTGATCCAGAGCCAAAGACAATTCTTTAAAACCCAAGAAGAATGTAATGACAAGTTCATGATGGTGTCCGAGACCCTCCCCCTCCACCTGTTGATCCTAATGCATCACTCTCGTGTTCTCCATTTATCCTTAGAATGATGAATATTTATAGATACAATAACTTATAGCTGCTGCTGAGTAAAAAAAAAGAGCAGTCGAAGAGGCTCGATTAGCGGAAGGGGATGGATTAGCTTCGCAAGAAGGAATATCCAGGCCATTTGAGCATCAAGATAGAGTTCAAAGAGGCAGATCTCTATTGATTCCTTCTTATCAACACTTGCACCCATATGATAATAAAGATGATATGGGTTATGTTGTAATGCCCCGAGAATTCCAACCGATAGTAGAACCATGCTTCAAGATCATGAGAAATAAATTTTAGTTTTTGGGTAGTTTTATGATCAAGTTTGATGTATATTAAGGCCTCAAATACGTCCTAGCTATTAGATGAATCAAAACATCCTTTACCGATTGAATTCTTGAGAAGGATATTGTCATAGTCAACTTGAAAAAATAATATCTCCTTTTATACAAATAATTTTTGACATCATGACCCATAAATAGATAGATAATTTAATTATCTTTCCAACGATACTAATTTCGCCAAAATCCGATATCGGAGTAATAAGTTATAACTGCTATACTGAGAGTTGTCTGAACTGCCAAGGAGCGACGGGAGAGTTGACGGACCGTCAAGTCAGCGATGGACCATCGCTCTGGCCATCGTAACTGAGGAATTAAGGCCCTTTTTTGGGCCAAAACTAACGGTTGGAGTGACGATCAGTCACCAGAGTGACGGTCCATCACCCAGACCGTTAACTTTATCTGAAACAGCGCTAAAACGACATTTTAAAGGGCTTTTTGGGTCTTTTTCCACCCTTTTTGATGCCTAATTACATCAAATCAAAGCACATAACTCCTTATTCATCCATAACATTAAAATTAGGACTTTTTCAAGATCAAAACCTTAGAATAAGATTCAAACCCTTCTTTAAGAAAACTCAAGAATCAAAATGTCACCATTCAACAACCTTCAAGAAAAGTTAACCTTCTTCAAGATTCAAGCTTTTGAGGTATGTTAGATGTTGATTCATGGGTTCTTTCCACCCATAAAGCTCAAGAATCCTTTTTGAATTATAAAGATTATGTATTTATGATTTTCATGATTATGATTGAATTGAAGTTTATGTCTAAGTTATTGTTGGGTTATAATTCATGTTTTAGATTACAAGTTAAAAGCGTTGAACCTAGTATGTGATGATTTACGTAATTTTCATGATAAACCCTTCAAGTTGCATGTTTATTTGTGTAACCATGTTAATTAGATGTAGAAATTGTTGTATGACCAAAGCATGCTCCCCATATGTTTGATAAAAGGTATATGTGAAGAAGATAGTGCCATTATAGCATGTTAATATGAAATCCCCTTTTTGTGTAAAATTTAATGCATGCTAAGTGTTTGTTGAAAGGTCTTAGTGTATGAATTATGATATATTAGTATGCATGCCTATTCATGTACAAGTTTATGACTTTCAAGTGCTTGATGAACTTCCTCATTGATTGTATTGTGAGTTGTTGACCATTGTCAAGTATTAGAGAATTCTCATGTCCTATTTATTTTTATGCTATCGAGTCCTGGGGATATTTAATACCCGACAAGTTAGCTGAATGTCTAGAGCCAGTGTCAATTTTTAAGATAATCTCAGTCGTGCCATGATTAGTAGAACTCGGTCAGTTACAGAACTTAGAAAGACTCAGTAATCTCAGTAGCAGTCTATTCCAGTTCAGTATGCGATTCAAACCTCAATAGTATTCAAGTATTCAATTCAGAACTCAGTAGTACTTAGTCAGATAATAGAACTCGATAGTATTCCATCAATCAAAGAAACTCAGTAGATTCAGTTTAGCTCAGTTAATCAGTGTGGTCAGTAAGAGATTCAGTTCAGTCTAGTATAGTCTACGAATCAGTTCAGAGTCTATTTAGTTGAGAGTAGGATTCAGCACCGAGTGAGGGCAGGGATGACGGCTTCCAGAACTGCGTAGCCAGTGCAGGATGAGGAGTCACCCATTAGATTAAGTCTTGGCTACCTTCCAGGAGTCACCTGTTAGATTAGGCTTGACTTTCTATTTAGGGTCACCCGTTAGACAGGCCTGACCATAGAAGTGTCTTTACCCATGGAACGGTACTGATACTCTTCCAACTGGGGTTATAGGTTGGACCCCATTAGTTTAGATTAGGGGCATGTCAGTTAGATGACTACCTCTCACAGTCTCAGTTTTAGATTAAAAATAGTAATAGAACTCAGTTCATCTTTACAGAAATTAGGACTGTCAGATACAGTCAATCAGCTCAGTAAAGAACTTAGATAGTTCCAGAGATTCAGATATCACCCGTTAGATTGGCTTGATCTCATATTTAGTCAATCATTATCAGTTTCAGCAGATTCAGAGATCACCCGCTAGATAGGCTTGATCTCAGATTTAGTTAATCAATGGTCAGACATTAGTAAACCTACTTATCAGTAATCCAGTTATTAGAACTCAGTATTTAGTGTTACTACGATTTTAGATATAGTTTATGCATTCATGCATGTATTCCTCATTCAATTTACTCATGTTATTCAGTCAGCTATAGTTCATGCATATGAGCCTTTGCATTTAGTCTTACCTCATCTAGCATACTAGTACATTCTAATGTACTGACGCATATTTTTTTGCGCTATGGTGTTTTATACCATAGGTTCAGAAGCACGAGATCCAGAGCACCCTTATCAGTTAAGATTCAGATAGCAGCAGTAGACTTAGCAGTGAGTCCTCATCATTGGAGGATATTCTATTATTTTATTATATTTTTAGATTCAGTATTTTAGTAGACAGAGTTAGTTGGGGGATTGTCCCATCAATACTTTATTCAGATAGTTTAGAGGCATTCAGACTAGATGTTCAGACAGTTGCTTTAGTATTTTTGATACTTTATTCAGTTATATTTTAGTTTTTGAACCTTATGGAAATTTTCCGCTAGTTGTTTTCTGCATTCTTATAGTATATTATGCAGTGCTCAGTTATAGGTACCAGAAAAGGGTTAGCTTGTGGTCCTTTGGGATCATAAGCACCGTGTAGCATTCGGGGGTCAGAATCCGGGGCATTACAAACTTGTTATCAAAGTCTAAGGTTCAACATCGTCCTTGGAAGTTTGAAAGTCGCATCTAGTAGAGTCTTGTGCATGGGTGTGTTGCACACCACACTTATGGACAGGAGGCTATGAGATGTTTTAGAAATAGTTTCCCTTCTTTCAGTATTCATATCGTGTGAGTGAGCATGACATCAAGTTAAATTCTTATTCTAATCCATTTCTTCCTTTCATTTACAGAATATCCCTCCTCACAGAGCTAGTGCCTGTAGGGAGGATAACCAGCCACCTCAGCCCGTAGATCCCTTAAATGAGAATGTGTCACTTGTAGAGTTTTGGGCAGCTTTTCAGGTGCTAGCCCATACTGTGACAACTAATGTTCTGGGTAACCCGTTAGGATATAGCCCCACCTCAGCAAGATAAGAATTTAACCGCAGCCAGAGTCAGAGATTTCATGAGAATGAACCCGCCAAAATTCTTTAGGTCAATAGTAGGTGAGGACCCATAGCTTTATCTTGATGAGGTGAATAAGATCACCCAAGTTATGCATATGTCAAAAGATGATAGTGTAGAATTGGCATCCTATAGGTTGAAGGATATTGCTCATGATTAGGTAGTGATGTGGAAGAAGAGTATAGGGGAGGTTGCAGCTCCTATGACTTGACAGATATTTCAGGATGCGTTCTTAGATAAGTTTTTCCCACTTGAGATGAGGGAAGATAAGGTAGAAGAGTTCATGAACCTGAGGCAAGGCTCCATGATAGTGAAGAAGTATTACCTTAAGTTCAATCAGTTGTCTAAATTTGTCCCTGAGCAGATGGTTGACTCTAGGTCAAGCATGAGTAAGTTTATGACCAGTGTGTTGAGGTTGGTGGTTAATGAGTGTTGGACTGTTATGCTCAATAGGGACATGGAATTTTCTAGGTTGATGATGCACGCTCAGCAGATTGAGGTAGATAAATCTAAGGAAAGAGAGAGAGTGAATAAGAAAGCTAGAAAAGGTAGTTTTAGTTTTTCTTGTCCAAGGTAATAGAGTGGTAACCATTCTCAGAATAGTCAGAAGTTTTTAGGCCTAGCTCCATCCTTAGATAGTGCACTAGTACTAAAGTTTGGGAATGACAGTCATGATGGGGCGCCAGGCTCCAAAACCTAGGGTAGTGTTAGAAATGATCATACCTATCCACTTTGTGAAGAGTGTAGTAAGAATTACCGAGGTGCATGCAGAGCAGGTAGTGAGGTATATTTTGGATGTGGTAAGCCATTCCACAGGTTGTGGAAGTGTAGAGTAATGGCTCAGAGGGCTAGATATTTATGTCAGCAGGGCACTACTTCCAGCACCACTAGTGGTCAGCGTCAGAACAGATTTTATGCACTCCAGACTCACCATGATCAGGGAAGTTTCCCTAACATAGACTCGGATACGTTTTAAGCCCTTCATTTTCATGATATGCATTATTAGATTCTTTGATCCCATTTGAGCTTAAGTTTTTAGCATGAGTTAGTTAATAAAGCCAGCAAGTCAGTTTAGCAGTCAGACAGTCAGATTTGTATAGTTTGTTTTCTCATCTTTCCATTTAGTCATGCTATCAGAAATCTAAGGAATATAACTATTCCAAGATAGAAAGTCCCAGTAGTTGCAAGATTAACCCAGTTCATGAGTCATGCATTAGTTTTAGGTCTCAGATGTTTAGTTATGATCCAATTCATAAGTGCCTTGTGCATTGCCTCAGTTTTCCCAGTATCCCAGTAAAGTAAACATTCTTAGAGGGACATAGTGTCCCAAGGGGGAGATACTCTATAATTCCCCGATGCTTTCATGTCCTTAAATCCATTTGGTTTTATGCTTAGATTTTCATTACAAACTTAGCATCAGTTAGCATAGCATATTCAGCCATGCATTCAAGAATTAGTTCATTCAGATATTCATGCATTAGATATGCAAGTTTAGTAGGAGCAACTCAGCTTATCAGTAATTTCAGTCATGCATTCATGAGAACAACTTAGTCAGATATCCATGCATCAGATATGTATGTACAATATGAAATTTTAGTATATTAGTAGTTCCAGTCATATAGACATGTTTTAGATGTTCACGTCCTTTAAGTAAGTTCAGTCTATCAGAAATCTCATCTTAGTCAGTCCCATTCGAGGATGAATGTTCCCAAAGGGGAGATATTATAATACCCTGAGAATTCCAACCTATATTAGAACCATGATTCAAGCTCATGAGAAATAAATTTTAGTGGATTGGTAATTTTATGATTAATTTTGATGTATATTAAGGACTCAAATACGTCCTAGCTATTAGATGAATCAAAACATCCCTTACCGGTTGAATTCTTGAGAAGGATATTATCATAATCAAATTGAAACTATCATATCTCCAATTCTACAAATAATTTTTGATCTCAGGACACATCAATAGATATATAATTTAATTATCTTTCCAACGATACCAATTTTTCAGAAATTCGATAACGGAGTAAAAAGTTATGGCCATTTTACTGAGTGTTGTCCGAACTGCCAAGGAGCAATGAGCAATCTGATGGACCATCAAGTCAGCGATGGACCGTCACTATGGCTGTTGCAACTAAGGTAGTAAGGCCATTTTAAGGCCCAAAACTGATATTTGGATAGACGGACAGTCACCAAAGTGACGGTCTGTCACCCAGACCATCAACTTCGTTCGAAACAACACTGAAACGACGTTTTTAAAGGGCTTTTGGGGTCTTTTTCCACCCTTTTTAACCCCTAATTACATAAAATCAAAGAACATAACTCATCATTCATCCATAACATCAAAATTGGGATTTCTTTCAAGATCAAAACCCAAGAACAGGATTCAAACCTTTCTTCAAGAAAACTCAAGAATCAAAACGTCACCATTCAAGAACCTACAAAAAAAGTTAACCTCCTTCAAGATTCAAGATTTTGAGGTATGTTAGATGTTGATTCATGGGATCCTTCCACCCATGAAGCTCAAGAATCCTTTTTGAATTATAAAATTGTGTAATTATGATTTTCATGATTATGATTAAATTGAAGTTTATGTCTATGTTATTATTTGGTTATAATTCATGTTTTAGATTACAAGTTGAAATCTTTGATCCTTGTATGTGATGATTTGCATAATTTTCATGATAAACCCTTCAAGTTGCATGTTGATTTATGTAACCATGTTAATTAGATGTAGAAATTGTTGTATAACAAAAGCATGCTCCCCATATGTTTGATAAAATGTTTATCTGAAGAAGATAGTGCCATTATAGCATGTTAATATGAAATCCCCTTTTATGTAAAAGTTAATGTATGCTAAGTGTTTGTTGAAAGGTCATAGTGAATGAATTATGATATGTTAGTATGCATGCCTATTCATGTATAAGTTTATGACTTTCAAGTGCTTGATGAACTGCCTCATTGATTGTATTATGAGTTGTTAACCATTGTCAAGTATTCGAGAATTGGCATGTCCTAATTATTTTTATGCTATCGAGTCCTAGGGGTATTTAATACCCAACAATTCAGCTGAACGTCTAGAGACAGTGTTAGTTTTCAAGATAATCTCAGTCGTTCCATGATTAGTAGAACTCGGTCAGTTATAGATCTTAGAAAGACTCAGTAATCTCAGTATCAGTCTATTCCATCTCATAATGTGGTTCAGACCTTAATAGTATTCAAGTATTGAGTTCATAACTCAGTAGTATTCAATCAGATAACAGAATTCAGTAGTATTCCATCAGTCAATGGAACTCAGTAGATTTAGGTCAGCTCTATTAATCAGTATGATTAGTAAGAGATTTAGTTCAATCCAATACAGTCTAAGAATTAGTTCAGAGTCTATTTAGTTGGGAGTAGAATTCAGCACCAAAAGAGGGCAGGGATGATGGCTTTCCCATTATTAAGGCAGAGTCATTAGTAGCAGTCCCTGTAATCCAGAACTGCGTAGCCAGCATAGTATGAGGATTAACCCATTAGATTAAGGCTTGGATACCTCCTAGGATTCACCCGTTAGATTAGGCTGGACTTCCTATTTAGTGTCACCCGTTAGAAAGGCTTAACCATGGAAGTGTCTTTACATGTGGCACGGTACTGACACTCTTCCAGCTGGGGTTACAGTTTGGACCTCATTAGTTCAAATTTGGATCATGTCAGTTAGATGAGTACCTTCCACAGTCTTATTTTCAGATTCAGTCTCAGTAATAGAACTCAGTTCAGCTATACAGAAATCAGGACTGTCAAAAACAGTCAATCAACTCAGTAAAGAACTTAGATAGTTGCAGAGATTCAGAGATCACCCATTAGATAGGCTTGATCTCATATTCAGTCAATCTTTATCAGTATCAGTAGATCCAGAGATCACCCGTTAGATAGGCTTGATCTTATATTCAGTTAATCAAGTGTCAGACATCAGTAAACCTAGTTATCAATAATCTAGTTATTATAACTCAGTATTCAGTGTTACTATATTAGCTATAGTTTATGCATTTATGCATATATTCCTCATTCAGTTTACTCATATTATTCAGTCATCTATAGTTCATGCATATGAGCCTTTGTATTTATCCTTACCTCATCTAGCATACCAGTACATTCTTATGTATTGACGCATACTTTTCTATTCTATTGTGTTTTATACCATAGGTTCAGAAGCATGAGATCCATAGCACCCTTAGCAGTTCAGATTTAGTCAGCAGCCATAGACTTAGAAGTGAGTCCTCATCATTCGAGGATGTTCTATTATTTCATTATATTTCTAGATTTAGTATTTTAGTAGATGGAGTTAGTTGGGGGATTGTCCCATCAACTCCTTATTCAGACAGTTTAGAGGCTTTTATACTAGATGTTCAGACAGTTGCTTTAGTATTTTTGATACTTTATTTAGGTGTATTTTAGTTTTTGAACCTTATGGCAAGTTTCCGCCAGTTGTTTTCTGCATTTTTATAGTATATTATGCAGTTCTCAGTTACAAGTACCAGAAAAGGGTTAGCTTGTGGTCCTTCGGGATCATAAGCACCGTGTAGCATCCAGGGTTTAGAATTTGAGGTGTTACATATGTTGAAACTGCTTAGATAGGAACTATCATTTCTCCTGCCTTACCACCCAATATGAAGCTTGATATTACGAGCACCATGATCTAATTGTTGAACCTAAAAAGTGTATTTTTTAGATTAGCTACCGATTATGGAAACATACATCTTGCTAATTTTACTAGGATTTGCACATCATATACTATTCTAGGGTGGATCAGGAAGCTTTGAGATTAAGGTTGTTCCCATTTTCATTGACGGGTGAAGCATCATTATGGTTAGGGGAACTTCTAAGAGACTCAATCACTACCTGGAATGAGTTGTATAAATAGTTTTTGAATATATTTTTCCCTCCTACAAGGATGCTACAGTTGAAAGATGAGATTTATAACTTCAGACAGATACTCGTTGAATCCTTGTATGAAGCGTGGTTTAGATTCAAGAAGAAGTTGAGCATGGTACAAAATCGTAGAATCATAGGGTTGAATTTTTAGGAAATCTTCTATACATCACTGAATGCCAGTTCCAGAGCAATGGCAGATATGAATTCAGGAAGTGCACCCATGCATCTTTGGTGGGATACTGCACAAGAAATGCTAGTCGATATTTTGGTGACTAGTAGAGGCATGCATACTAGAGAGGATAATCATGGTACAGGTACATATGCTATTAGGGATTATAATGTATATACAGTTGTTCATGATATGGTAGATCAAGAAGTTGCATAGCTTCAAACAGATATTAGGATGCTTACAAAATAGTTTGTAATAATGAGTGCTGAGAAAGTGAATACAGTTGTGGCATAGGCATCTACTTCTAGGACTCTAGAGATTCAATCTGAAGAGGAAGAAAAGTATCTTGATCGTAGGTTGGCAGATTTCCAAGCCAAAGGCAAGGGAATCAAGGTCAAAACTATTATAATGATAGATAAAAAGACAAAAATAAAGAGAGATAGTGATTAGCAGCTAAAATATGACTACAATAGAAGAGTGACAATTATGTTCCACCAGGTAGATGAGATACCGAGTCTAGAGTGGAGGAAATATTGTCAAAACTGGTCAAAGGGTAAAAAAGTCAAGAGAGTTGTATTATGGAGATTAAGGCATATCTATTTGGGATGAATTAGAAAGTTGAGTCACACGCTATGGCAATAAAATAACTGGAGCAGCAGTATGGCCAGATGTCGTCCATATTGGATCAAAGAAAACCCGGCACTCTTCCTAGTAATACGGTTTCAAGTCCAAAGAATAATGGTCACTGCCATGCCATTACCACTCGGAGTGGGAAAACCACCAAAGACCCACTTGTACCAATTGTAGATAAGCAAAAGAATGATAATGACCCTGTTGATGTAGAAAGTAGTAGAAAGCAAGATAAAGGAAAAGAGAAGGTTGAGGAGCATGTGTTAAAGACCATTCTAAAACCTCTTCCTTCTTTTCCTCAAAGGCTAAAAAAACAAGAAGATGGTTAGTATCAGAAGTTTTTGTCAAGCTAAAAGAACTATCAGTCAACATCCCCCTTGTAGAGTCATTGGAGCAAATGTCAGGATATGCAAAATTCATGCAAGATATAATCACCAATAAAAGGTCAGTCAGTTTTAAGCCAGTCAGCAATATTCATCATTACAGTGCTATAGCTACTAGATAATTGATGTAGAATAAGAAGGATCCTGGTGCATTCACTATACCATTCACCATTGGATATTTTGAGTTCGCTCATGCTTTATGTGATTTGGGTAATAGCATCAACCTCATGCCATTTGTAGTATTTAAATAGTTGGGATTGGGAGCACCTACACCAACCACTATGAGATTAGTGATGGTAGATAGGACTATGAAAAAGCCAGTTTGTATTTTACATGACGTATTGGTGAAGGTGGATTCTTTTATCTTTCCTGTGGATTTTATGATATTGGACTACAAAGTGGATTCTTAAGTCTCAATTATTCTAGGAAGACCACTCTTATCTACAGGAAGGACGTTGATTGATTTAGATCTAGGTCATCTGATGTTGAGACTCAATGATGAATAGGTGATATTCAATGTATGCAAACCCATAAAGCAGCCTGATGAGTTAAGAGTAATATCAGTTATAGATGTTTTTGATAAAGAAATAGACTCTTTCCATGATATTTATATAATAGAAACTTGGGAGGATACTTTTGATACTACTCCTATTGAAGAGAGGTTGGGCATCATGATCATGAACTTTGATAGTGATGGTAATGAGGACTATGATGAAAAGGTATGTGCTCTCTATGGGAGTGGTTATTATACTTATGCACTAAAGATGGTTGATTTTTATTTGAAGAATATAACTACTCCACCTCCTTGTCTATCCATTGAAGATCCGTCGATCTTAGAGTTAAAGGGTCTCCCTTCTCATTTGTGATATGCATTTTGGGGGGGACAACAATGCTTTACCAGTAATTATTGTAGCTAATTTGATTGACTCAGAAGTGTAAGCATTGTTATCAGTATTACACAGATTCAAGAGGGCCATTGTTTGGTCCATTACGGATATTGTGGGTATCTCGACTGGTCTTTGTACTCATAAAATTAAACTTGAGCCGGATTGTATTCCAAGTATAGAGCATTAGCATTGACTCAATCCTCATATGTATGAGGTGGTAAAAAAGAGATAATTAAGTGGTTGGATGCTGGGGTAGTGTATCTTATTGCTGATAGTAAGTGGGTCAGTTTGATACAATGTGTTCCGAAGAAAGGTGATATTACTACAATGCGTCCAGTCACAAGATGGAGAATATGCATGGATTATAGTAAATTGAAGCATGGACTTAGAAGGACCATTTTCCCATGACCTTCATGGACCAGATGTTAGACAGATTAGCAGGCAGAAGATGGTACTATTTTCTTGATGGGTATTCAGGATAAAACCAAATCACTATTGCATATGAAGAACTAGAGAAGACCACGTTCACTTGTCCTTATGGGACCTTTGCATTCAGACGTATACCATTTGGGCTATGCAATGCTCCAGCTATATTTTAGAGATGTATGATGTTAATCTTCTTTGAGAGGGTAGAAGAAACCATCAAAGTATTTATGGATGTTGTTGGTGATTCTTTTGATGACCGCTTAGTGCACTTGTCAAATGCTCTTAGAAGGTGCAAAGAATGCAACTTGGTACTTAATTGGTAAAAGTGCAATTTTATGGTCAATGAAGGTATAGTCCTTGGGCACAAAATTTTGAAATGGGGAGGCAGATAGAGCAAAGATTTAAGTGATCGAGAAATTACCTACGCCAATTTCTATGAAGGGTATTCATAGCTTTTTAGGACATGCCAGGTTTTATAGGTTATTCATCAAGGATTTCTCCAAGATTGTCAACCCTCTTTGTAGGCTTCTTGTGAAAGAGGTTAAATTTGAGTTTATTGAAGCATGCTTAAAGGCTCTTAAATATCTGAAAGAGAAGTTGCTGACTGCTCCTATTATTGTGTTTCTAGAATGGTCCTTGCCTTTTGAGATTATGTTTGATGCAAGTGGATTGGCCTTAAGGGTTGTACTAGTTCAATGAAAAGAGAAGATCCTTCATCTCATCTATTATGCTATCAAGGCTATAAATCCTTCCCAAAAGAACTACACCATGAAGGAACAAGAGTTAATGGTTGTGGTTTTTGCTTTTGAGAAGTTTATGTCTTATTTAATTAGGATAAAGGTGATTGTACACACTGATCATTTAGCATTGCGGTACTTAATAGTGAAAAAGGATGCTAAACCTAGACTAATTAGATGGGTGTTATTGCTGCAAGAATTTTATTTTGAGTTCAAGGATAGAAAAGGCATTGAGAATCAAGTTGCAGATCATTTATCTAGGCTTGAAGAGGAAGCTATGAAGAATATTGAAGATAGGCTAGATATTGATGATAGTTTTCCATATGAGCAAATATTAGCAGCTTCCCAAGATCTAATTCCATGGTTTGTAGACTATAAAAATTATCTAGCAAGTGATCTAATTCCAGAAGATCTTTCCTTTTAGCAGAGAAAGAAGTTTATGCATGAGGTAAGGAAATATTTCTAGGATGAGCCTTACTTATTCAAAATATGTCTAGATGGGATTATTCAAAGATGTATACCTGAGGTAGAGATGATGAGCATACTTGAGGCCTATCATTCTTCGCCGGTTGGGGGTCATCATGGAGAAACCCATATTCCCCACAAAATTTTACAATGTGGGTGTTATTGGCCAACAATCTACAAGGATGTGCATGATTTTTCTTCTACTTATGATCAATGTCAATGACAAGGTAATATCTCTTGACTCCATGAACTTTCTATGACTCATATTTTAGAATTAGAATTATTTGATATATGGGGTATAGATTTCATGGGACCTTTTGTGAGTTTATTTGGCATGAAGTATATACTTGTGGCTGTGGATTATGTATCCAAATGGGTGGAAGCAGTTTTGCTCCCCAACAATGAAGTACATAGTGTCACTGCATTCCTGAAAAAGCATATTTTTTTCTCAATTTGGCACCCCACATGCTATCATTAGTGATGATGGGTCACATTTTTGTAATCGTCAATTCAAAAGTCTTCTTGAGAAATAAGGAGTGAAACACAAGGTGGCAACAGCTTATCATCCACATACTAGTGGACAAGTTGAGGTGTCCAATGGAGAAATCAAGTTTGTCTTGGTGAAGACAGCAAATGCCAATAGGACTGATTGGGCACAGAAATTAGATGATACATTATGGGCTTACCGAACAGCATTCAAGACCCCCATTGGTGCTTCTCCTTATCAATTGGTGTATGGAAAGGCTTGTAATTTGCCTATTGAACTTTAACATAAAGAAACTGTGGCCTTTGAAGAAGATGAATTTTGAGTGGAAAGATGCAGCCATGTCAAGGATGAATAGTATGAATGCGTTGGATGAATTCTAACTTCATGCATATGAAAGTTCTGCACTTTATAAGGAAAAGATAAAGTTATATCATGATTGCAAAATTTAGAAAAGAATCTTCGAAAAATGTGACCAGGTATTGCTCTACAATTCAAGGCTTCGCTTGTTTCAAGATAAGTTAAAGTCTAGATGGTATGGTCCCTTTACTGTGCTAAGAGTGTTTCCATATGGTGCTTTGGAATTGAAGTGGGATGGAGAATCCCCATTCAAGGTGAATGTCCAAGGAGTCAAGAACTATATGGGTAACACTAATGAAATTAATGTGATTTTCAAGATGGACCTTGGTGAAGGCTAAGTAACCAAGGTAATAGTGTCATCCCAGGACGTTAAATCAAGCGTTGCATAAGAGGCAACCCATAAGGCTAGTTGGTGAAATCTAAGTACTGAACTTAGACACGACGTGTTGTGATGTTAAATTAAGCGTTATGTGGGAGGCAACCCATGTTTTCGTACTTATTTATTTATATGGTAATATGCTTGTTCAGTGTGAAGACTAAAAAAATTGTAGAAAAGATCCAGAAAAGTTCAAGAAGGTTGGTCATACGGACACTTCACGAGTCGTATCTTGATGGTACGACTCATGAGCAAGAGTTGTAAGGACCTGGGATACTAATTAGATTTAGGTAAAAGTTTCTGGAGTCTTTACGACTTTCAAAATGAGTCGTACCCTCAAGGTATGATTGGTTAAATTGAGTCATATCCACTACATAACCCAGGTAAGGTTCCAGGTCAATACGAGTTAAGGAAAAGACCCATAAACCTGAGTACGAGTTATACATACAAATCGTACCCAGGCTTATCAGGTTAGGGTCACGGGTCAACCCAGCCCAACACCTAATTTAAAAAGAATTGAGAACCCAAAATTGGGTACCCGATACCCAAAATTGAACCCATCTCTATTGTTGATGAATTTTTGAGCTTCCAACTCATAAAATTACTCGAAAACACTTCAAATCACACACCAACTTGCTCGGATTTCTTTACTTAGCATGATTTATGCATGAATTTGAGGGAAGAAAAGTTGAATTTGGGAAAACTACAAATTTATCCAAGAAAGTAAGTTTTCAAACTCAACCTCATTATATTTCAAGCTGAAATCGTAAATGTGAGTTAGCTCTAATTTTCTTTAAGTTGACATTACTTGGTTGTTGTATTTTGGAACCCTAGTTCTTAGGTTTAGGTTGAAAATGGTAGTGGGGAAACATTTTTGATATTTTTATGTGGCTATTTTGTGTATTTTAAACTGATATGGGGTAAAAATGCTCTACAATAGATGGGTAGTTAGGGAATTTTAATTTTGAGTCAACTTTGAAAGATAAACTTTTATGTTTTAGTGGATAGGAGACTCCTTATGACTCGTACCCACTGGTAATGGTGTCATAATGAGACTCGTACCCACTGACAACATAGAAGTATAGCTAAGTTTAAATTTTGGTGTAGGTATGACTTTCCTAAATAAGTCGTACCTAACCTATATGACTCGTACACTAAAGTCATACTGACCTGGGAGAAAATTAAATTTTATAAGTTATTTCTGATCCGCTTACGACTGTTGGTAATGAGTCATACCTTATTGGTATGACTTGTTAAGAGGACTCATAAGCAGACAAGTGAACAATCATCACTACACTAAACATCATATGACTCGGTCATACGAGTCCCCATATGACTGGTACCCTCCACTCGTACCCTAGACAAAACTTGCACACAGAACTTTAGTTTTTCTTTTCTTTGTTTTCTTTATTTACTTACTAATGAATTTGTACTTTCAAGTACAATGCCTCCGAAAAATGCATTTTTTTCCAAACAAGTGCCTAAAAAGGAAGCAAAAAGGCACAATCTTCAAGTTCTGAGGCTACTGAGTCATCCACCAATAGCGGCGACTTATATGGATACCCACAGAAGGGCAAGGTTTACCCAAAGGCACAAAAGTCCACAAATAGGAAAATGGTAGAAAATCCGAAGAAAACACCTACATGGGGTTCAAGGAGAAAGAACCCAACTATTTCCTCTCGTTACTCACCTCCACCTTTAGATACTGAATATGATGTTGAATCCAATTCTGAAGAAGCAAGTTTTGAAAATGCTACTGATGCAGAAGAGATCAATGTTACATCGATCGATAGATCAGACCCTCCCCTAGCACTCACCACTACTTTGGTGCTCATCGTTGAACGATGGGGGCACCTCAGTATATAGAAAACATTTAATGATGGCCTGAGTAGACTCCATAATGGAAAGATCAAACGGGTCTTATATCTGGAGAGGAGGTTGACTACTACTGGTATGATGGAGTTACCTAGGTTCGAGGCACACTTCAAGTAATATGACTTTGAGTGGATGATGAGAGCACCCGGGATATACAGTAAAGTGATAGTCTTTCTATGCAGCGTATAAGAGTGAGTTAAAGAGAAAGTATCCACAGGGTCAATTGTGGAAAAATGGTGACCCTATCACTTCACTAACTATTCAGGGAGTGATATGATGAGCGGTAATTTTACCACTCATTCTCACTCAACATTCGTGCATATTACCTTTTTTTGAATGAATATACGAGACATATTTGTGAGTAAATGCACTAATATCCACTCTTTGCAGGCATAGAGTTGAAAAGATAGAAAGATATGGATTGGATCTTAAAATAGTCAAAAGGGAGCAAGAAAGTACAGCTTAAGACTTAGAGCAGGAACTAGTGTCAGTTACTGCAGTCGTGGTTTGGCGACCATGATCGTGGCAGTTAAGCAGAAGTCAATCAATTACGGTCGCTGAAGATAATCGTTGAAGTTTAGCCGTGATCGCGGCCTAGCGGAAGAATGTAGTCCAAAGAAAAATCTGGAAATGCACGTGGCTGATACAAATTTTGACAATAAGACTCAAACCCTAGAATTATTCATGATAATTCCATCTTCCCCAATTTCTAGGTTAAGCTCTTGAGTTCATAGCCTCCATACTTGGAAAAGAAAATATTGTATAAATTTTAGGTGAAGAATACAATCGAGACTTTCTAAGTGGAGGATTAGCTCACTTCCATTGTTGATTTGAGGGAGTGCCAAGTTTGAAGTAACATTCACTTAATCTTCAACAAGTCATTTCAATTGAGATTTTGGGTATATTTATGCCTATTTATCTTAAGTATAGCTAGATCTCCCTCTTGGGGTTATGTGTGAATAGGGGATAATAGTATGTGTGGTTTGTTATTATTAGATTCTATTTGGTAGTTCATATTTATGGGTTTTATCATTGCTATACTAACTTTGTTGGGATTTATGGGTGAAAGGCCCAAATACCCATATGGGTTTGAGGAGTGAAAGCTCCAAATTCTAGAAAACTCAAGGCCATCTTCAAAAGAAGGGTTTTGGGTGAACTTTAAGAATCCACATCATCCTTGAAAGAGAGATGTGGAGACCAAAGCAATGATAGACAATTATGTGTGTAGTTTGCTAAATTTTCATTATCTTAGACATAAGGGTGATTGTGAAGTTAACAATACCATGGCTATCATCCTAGAAGTAGGGATACCTAGATTGAGGTTGTGGTTACCAATTGTTGAACAGACTCGTTAGGTATTCGAAAGAATCAACAGGTGAAAGTTTGGTGTTTTATTGAAAGACTAGCATCAAAACCTATAACCAAACCTACCCACATTTGAGCTACTAATAATGAAGTTAGCTTATAGAATCCACATGTCACTCCCTAAGTAATGCATAATCCCAAAATCCATGTATAATTGTTAAAACTCTAATTATTCATAGCCCTAAATTTTTACTAGAAAACCCCAAAAGAAATATTAGTGTAGACACTTTTCTCCCCCACTTTTATCTTTTTGTACCAATGGTTTGAATTTAACTTGTATCTATTATTTCTAATTAACTTGATTTCCACTCACATTGTTCCTTGTGTATTTGACCCCAACTCAAAAGTTGTGTAAATATATTAACGACAACCGCTTTGCACTTTAATTGACATGTAAGTTGAGCATTATCAAAAATGGCATCATTGCCGGGGAACAATTTGGTGTATTAAGTTAGTTTGGAATTTTATCTTACTTGCTTGAATTCAAGATTGTATATATTTGTTTGTCAGTTTCTTTTATAGGTAGATTTTTATTTTATTTCACTTTTCTCTATGGCATCTTCCAGCAAATGTGATATTGGTAGTTGGGAACCCTATCGTGATGACCCATGTCCAATTTATGACAGACCACACTTCAGGAAATATTGTAACTATACTTCTCGTAGACTGATGGACCCACCATCTTAATCCTATAGGGACTATAGGTGTTCTTTGTGTAGTGGTCGAGATGGACATTGGGATGATTGTCCAAATACCCCTCCCCCTTTTATGAGCTTCATAGGTCTTATGATTAATAGGAGGAAGAGCAACATACCGAGTCTAAAAGCGTTGACCAAGGGCTACTAGCTATTTTGGATCAGTTGGATACAACGGAGGAGAATCTAGAAGACATCCATCAAGAGTCATTAAGAAGGACAAGTGTCAAAATAGAAGAAATGAGCAAAGAAGAAAATCTTGAAACCACCACTACTTTGCCTATCCTCCAAGAGGAGGTTCATTAAGAAGAGAAACCAAGCTATGATGATGATCTTGGTAGCGAAGACTCCTCGGTGACTTCCCAATCTACCAAAACAAATAAGGAAGAAGAAGCTAAAATAAAAGGAATGGTGCTAGAGTCTCAAGAAGAATCAAGACAAATCTCTTATGATGTCTCTGGATCATTCTGGGGTAAAGATGCTTTGGAGTAAACAATTCCAAAATTAGGGGTTGGACCTCATTCCAATCACTTCTGAACATTGTGCTTGGAAGATGTGATGAGAATCCAACTACCTAGGCAAATAATTGATCATGGGGAGAAGGAGTATGATTCTTATATTTTAGAGATTGTCATTCCAAAGGAGCATATGGAACCCCACCCATCAATGGCCAAGGAACTCAACATCCGATGTACAAGGAATGGCCTATTAATGTCCTTACCTATGCCCAAAGAACCAATTCAGAAATTTGATATCAAATTGGGTAAAAGGCCCAAGTCTTCAAAATGGCAATATCGAAGCTTGATCACTATGTCCTCACATCTTCTAAGTTTTATCTTGGAAAATTTAAATCTTCTGTCCCTTTGCTGCTCATTTCATATTGAATAAAAGTTGGGACAGATATTCAAATCTTCTAAGTGAAAACATAAAAGGAAATGGTGAAGGCATCGTGTCGTGATGTTAAAATAAGTGTTAGATGGGAGTCAGCCTATCACACCACAAAAAGTGGCCAGTATCCTTTTGATTTATGTATGTTAGAGTATATTTCATTTTTTTTGTTTTGTTGCATACACAATCCATGAAAAGTTGGTGGTAAGAGGAATTTTGATTGAATTTGAAAAAAAAATGTGAAATTAGAAATTTGGACTGAACAAGAAGTGGAGGAGACCCAGTTATTTTGTCTTAGTTAATGCAACCGTCGTCTGTGCGACCTTGATCGCGGAGCCTCATGTCTGTAATCGCAGAACTAAGACCGCGATTGTGGTTAAAACAAATTAAAAAGACCATCCAAATGCCTTTTTCCCACACGTCTCTTTTTCAAATTTACTCAAATGCTCTCTAAATTTTTGCTTTGTATGGAGTATCTAAGATTCAATTCATTCCTTCCATCATCTAATTCAGTAAGTTGTCTCAATTTTGTTGGTTTTGAAATAAATACATGCTTAGAACTCGTAGTATAGAGAAAGGCCTATAATAGTATTTTCAAGGATAAATACATTCTTAGTAGTGATTAATGATGTGGTTAGCTATTATAGTTAGTGTACACGCTAATGGGGAAGTCTTGAGTACCCAAACTTAAGCTTTAAATAGTCGAAGTAATCGCGTACGCCATGTGTTAGATTTAATGCCCCAAGGAGTTTTATTTGAATTCTTTCAAGTTTGTGGGCTATAATCATACATTCTAGGCTTTAATTCATTGTTTATAATGTTGTCATGCCTAGTTGAAATAAAAGTTGGGGCTAAAACTATGCTTGGATTGAAGTACAGAAACTGGCATGTTTGGTCTCACGTACAGCAATCGCGGCCTCGATGACCGCGGTTGCGATCAACGCTCTGCGATACCATACCTAAGGGTAATTTTTAGCATACATCAAAATTTTTGCACATCTTTTGATGCCTCAAAACCTTCTATAACACTACCACTTGAACTTATCTGTATGATCTAGCATATTTTTAGTATGAAAATACTAATGTTGGTCTGAGTTGCTTTTCTTACAGGTTCTCAGTCTAAAAGATGAGAGATTTCAATGACACTAGATTCATGGCTGCACAATGTCAACATCTCTACTATGAAGATTTCCACAGGACAAAGCTACTCCCTAAAAGGGGTATTATCTTAGACAAAGTGGAGAAGAAGCTCCCAGAATTCCACGTCAGACTCACTGTGACCCGGTGGATTTGCTTTGCCCTGGAACCCTACTATACTAATAAGCAATGGGTGCATGAGTTCTAAGAAAACCTTAATGTAGTTTATCTCACAAGCCCAGTGATAATAATTCGGGGTAAGGAAGTAAACTTCAGAGCGGAGCAGATTAATATGGTGTATAGGCTCTCGGATGCTGACATGGGGCAATTTTATGCCAAGGTATGTAAGCCAGGGACCTATGTGGCTAATATCTTGTGTACTGGAAAAGCAATTCCCTGGGCATCCACCAAAAGAGGTATTCTGATTAATGACTTCAAGGCTGAAGCAAGGTTGTGGCTGAATATCATCTGTGGCAGAGTCTCTCCATGCACTAATATGACCATTTTTACAGATATATGAGCTTGGATTATGGCTTTTATCTTATCTGGAATTACTCTGAATGTGGAAGAGATTATGATTTCAGAGTGGTGGTACTTCAAGAACCATGGAGGTACTCATCTTCTCTTTCTTTCCCTTCTTACTGAGCTATGTAAAAAGGTGGAAGTAAAGGATTATGCTACATACACCTGGGAACGTCTAGTCTCTCTTATCTGCCCACTCAAATTCATAGGTAAGTGTGCTCCAGGTTATAGTAAGAAGAGAAAGTTAGACATTGGCGAATCAGTCCAAGAGGACACAGACCTTCATCTGTCACTGATTTCGATGACATCTCTATTCAAATGCAGGGGTGAGGGAACTATTATCCAAACTACCTTAGGGACTGGGATATCCCTCCACTGCCTATCATTCATATGTAGCATATACAGATTATGAGAAGTATGTAGCAAAGCAGCAGAAGCAGGGTGCCATAATAGCCAGTCTGGAAAGAGCCTATTCGGCCTTAGCTGCTTCTTACAGGGACCTCAAGGACTCGCATAAGAAAATAGTAAAGAGAGAGAAGAAGAAAGACAAGTTTTTAGAAAGTTGTGTAAGGGGGTGAATGGCATCTTTAAGGTGCTTAAACCTAACCATCGACTACCTTCACCGAGGTTGGATAGTGAGGATGAGGCCTCTACTGATTAGCAGCTGATGATATTGGTGGCGGTGATGCCGAGTCAGTGGGAGAATATAGCACAGGGAGACCCCTCTTACTCTTTATTTATTTGCACGTGCAGTGATAACACTGCATTTCTTTTAGTTAGGGGTGCCCCCAGATCTGTATTATTTTGGTGATGTGTTGCTAAATATTTCTTTTTATGTTGTTTTGGGATTACACTTTGGATACTATTTTTATTTAGTTTTGAGATGCTACATTTTTGGGTACCTTGATGGTGCCCACATTTTATGGATTAGCATGTTTTTTCTTCTAGTATTAGTTTTTTTTCTTTTTATTTTGATTTTTATGATGCATGACAAATGTTTCCCTATGATGGATTGAGTGACGACATTCTTAAGGGTAAAGTATCGAGTTTGGGTTTTGAGGCATAGGTGCAGGGGAATTCTGAGTACCCATAGCATAAATGTCATGAATTCAAGGGAAGTCTGAGTATCTGTAGCATTGTAAAGTACAAAATTTGGGATCACATTATACATCATTGGTGAAGTCTGAGTAGCCATATAGGTGGTTTGCCTATTTTGAGCTAAAATGTGAGGATAGGGCTTTGGGTGTTGCCATATTTTAGCAAATTATGTGTGGTGCTAATGGAAGATAAACAACCCCCTCTGTCCAAAAAATTTCAAGACAAAACCAAGGGAATGGACATGAGCAATTTTGTAACAAAACTTTTTCTTTTTTTGTGGGTCCATGAATTTTTTACTTGTGAATAGAATTAGATACTCCAAAATTATTTCTAGCGGGAGGGACATTTGATCTCCCTTAGCGAATTTTGCATGCCATGTGTGGTGAGCTATTTTCATTTATCTCTTGTATACTTCTGTTATCTAGAACTTGCCCCATTAGTCTTTCAAAGCTAATTTTGATTGTATTTGGTTGGAGAAATGATCTTAGGCCATCTTTGTGATTTTTGAAGCCACTTTATCCTAAAAAGCCTACCCAAGCATGAATGTAATGCCTAGTTACCCACTTTAAGCCTTTGGACCTTTCTTTCACAAACACACTACAAGCCATGAACCATTATTTTTATTCCTCTTTTGAACCATACCCTCCTTGAACTTGAAAATGCAACTTGAGGCTAAAGGCCTAAGTTGGGGGTTGTAAAGATTGAAGGAAGTAAGTTTGAGGCCACTAATTTGTAAGTGAAATGTCTAGTTGCCTTACTATTGAAACCAAATGACTAAAAAAAAAGAGGATCGAACAAAGGAATGAATTGCACAAAAGTTGCAAGAAAAAGTAATCAAAGAAAAGTGGTGAATAAAGGAAGTGAAATGTAGGCATATAAAAAGAGAGAGAACAAAGAATACTTTCCTCGAGATAGTCCAGAAGCAAACTTTCTCATCCTTTCCCTCATATCAGACACCAATTCTGGAGCATACCTTAACATCTGATGAAATTTTAAGGCATATTTCTTGATTGATATTTTCCCTTATCTTAGATTGATGAATTCCTCTGCCTTCGCTTTCCTCGTCTCCTAAAGAAAAAAGTAATTCAGAAAAGCATTTGAGAAAATATCCCATTAGGATAACTCCTGAACATCTCCTTTATCCCTATCCCACTCCTCGTACCACTAGTATGCAACATCTTTGAGCTGGTAAGCTAAAAAGTTCACCCCTTCTATAATAATGGTCTGCATCACCCTGAATATCTTCTCCATTTCATCCAAGAAAACCTGAGGATCCTCCTCCACCTTTACTCTAGTAAAAGTAGGAGGATTAATCTTCATAAACTTGCCAACCCTTATGGCCTCAGCAAATGAACCACCAGATGCACCCCACTCAACCTGAGCAGCAACCAACTAAATAATAGTATGAATCGATTGACAAAATTTTACATTCGTCACCTCACCCTAAAGAGGACTAGTAGCAATTGGTGGAACTCTAAAAATATCAGGGACTAGACCCCTAGACCAAGAATGGATCCCTGTGTCCCTTCAATATTGTCCCTGGATGAGACAGAAGAGTTTTTTTATCTTGTAAATCGTAGAGGCATGATCTGAAAACTGAACAAACTAGGATTAGAAAAGACCTTAGATCTTGCAGCTTGAAATAGAATACCAAGAAAGTGAAACATCCTAAATATCTTGTAGCCTCTCCCTTATGAGTGTGGCACACTATACACCACTAAAAAAGACTCTACTCGACACTGCTTTGTGGACTCCCAATTGACCATGAACCTAAAGCACTGATACCAATTTGACACAACCTGACCAGGGGCCTTGTCGTAACCGGCATCCCAAGTTCAACCAAGACTAGGGACAAACCTCAATACCCTACCCAATCGTCCAATGCATACCCTAAGAAATATAAATCCAAACATATAACAAAATAGCATATAACTATCCAAATCCAGACTCTGGAATCGGTCTATAATCGAGACTGACCAAAATGAGTTGAACCATCCCCAAACCAACTGATATCCATAACCAAACCATAAAACAAAACCAAAACAATAACCAAACCAAGTTACATTACATAATACAAACGAATGGAACTATAAGAAATTTCATCCAACGATATCAGCCCTAATACCAATGTCAATACTAAGACTGACACCAATATTGATCCCGCCTATTCCAACCTATAGTAGTTTTACAAAAGCCTCAAACCAAAAGAAAGCCAATATCGAATTGGGACATTCCCCCAACCATAGCCAAAACCAATATCCATAAGTAAATAAAAATTCATAAAAACATCCATGAATATGAAATAGAGACTTCTGGAAAGATGAAAGATCACCAGTTCAATCCCAAGAGTTGATCTCGAAATTCGATCACTATGTAGGAGAAGTAGAACGATTGATTCCTGTATCACGTGGGGATATAGTCATCCAAAAATAGGTTAGCAGGTAAATTCTAGCATGCACTCAGGATAAGAATAAAATAATTCCAACCAGTAAAACCAACTAAACCAACTATATGTATTCAAACCATACATATATATACATTTATGTCAGGAAAGGGGATTGAGTTTTGCATGTATTTAAAACCATTAACCTAGGAAGTGTAGCTTAACTGTCCTTAATCACCCGCGGTCTATATAGGTCCTATGTAACCCCCTGAAAGGGCCCTAATGCATATAGCCACATAAACTAAAAATACCAGAAGAGTAGGGGATTCCCTTATACCCTTACCTTCCATGATATATATGTATAGTGTACTTAGAGGATTACCGTGTACCTCATAGTATTATATATGGATTCCATGAACAACCTCTGATATCGGAAAACATGAGTTTCTAATGTTCGTTCATTGAACTCTCACCTTCATAGTTAGCTATCACACCCCGCCATTATTGCTCAATTAAAATGATTTCCAACCAACTAATCTATTATTCCATTTATTATTAACCAATGCTATTAATAGTAGTATCGTCATACCGACTATAACTTGCAAGTATTTTCCTTAGCCAAACCTTTTAAGGTAAAGGGATTCCCGTGTACCCATTTACCAAGTTAACTTGGGGGAGTTCCATGTACCCCACAAGTGTTCCATTATTATATTTTATTAAGGGAGTCCCATGTACAATATAAGTTGTTCATTAACATGTTTACTTGTGGGTTTCTATTGTACCCTACAAGGAGTTCAATTAACCATAACCATAACTTCCAAACCATTCCATTTAACCATTCCAAACCATTTAAACCATTTATAACTAGGGTTCCATTACCAAACCATACCATGCAATAGTTCCATTAAAAAGTCCAACATAGTAAAAGCATTCTCATTGGCATTTTATCAAACATATTGGGGCATAGTGTTTTGAAAACCAACATAAAATACCAATTAATCATTCCCATACAACCAAGTACCCAAACCACCATTAGTTAATGTAAATACATAATTAAAACATGGGAAAACCATAACCAAGCCATTATAACCAAAACCCCTAATATTTATTTGAAAACCCAAAACTATATAACAATTATTCCATGAAAACAATATATAAAATATGCCTTTAGTTGGAACTAAAAATGAGGGAAAGAGTACATGCCTTAAGTGAGAAGATAATGGAGAAAAATCACCAACACAAGTATCAAATTAATCCTTAAGATGAAACCCTAGCTTTCTTTGCCCAAGAACTTTAGAGAGGATTAGGGAGTATTTTCTAAGCGTTAATGAATAGAATATTAGGGCAAATAACCTGTCAAGTATGTCAAAAGTCATCGGGCCTTATTAGGTTAAGTGGGAAACGTCCATATTTCCCTTATTTAAACTGTAAAAAATTCCCATCAGGAGGGTATAACTAACCATACCAGTCGTACCCTCTAATACGAGTGGTACCTACCACTCGTACCCTAGGACTCTCCCTTTGATACAATACTTTCCAAGGTGTAACTTATCCCAACCAAGTCGTACCCAAAGCATACGACCCGTACCTTTGACCAGTACCCCTGGTAGAATAGAATCACAAAATTTGTCCATTATACGAGTCCATGGTATGAATCATACCCTAGCTTATGGCTCATGGTGATCCACTTGTACTCAAATCCAAGTTAGTCTACCAAGTCTATGATTAAGTGAAGGAAAGACCCAAACCAAACGACCCTTATCCAACCATACGACTCTTACTGACCCAAATCATACATATTCCAGAGCCTATTCCAACCCACCAACCAACACTAGTCAGTATACGACCAAGGCATACCACGCATACCCTAGTATATAATTGGTACCCTAGTATATAACTGGTACCCCCCAATTGTATATTGTACAAAACCCATAAATCCAGGAAATTTTCTAAGGGTCCCAAACCCAGGGTATTTCAAATCAAGTTCAGTTAGTACTAACTGATTACTTCTAAAACCCCCCTAGTTACTTTTCCATGCTACTCATGAACTACGTTATGTTAAGAAACTATTCAGCATCTTCTCTATAGGATCAACCCCAAACTAATTAGGTTGCTATATTTGTTATCGATTGCAACATACTTCTTTAGAGGATAATTTTAGGCGACATAATGTTTTGGCTGCATGGAGCCCCAGGGTTAATTATTTATTATTGAGCCACACAATTTTCTTCTCATGTTATTTTTAGAAAGGATTGGATTCTCAAATAAACCTTAGTACCTCTTTCCACCCTCAAACGGATGGACAAGCGAAGCATACTAATCAAACTCCAAAGGATATGCTAAGGGCCTATGTAATTAACTTTAAAATGAGTTGGGTTGATTATTTGTCACTTATTGAATTTACATATAATAATATTTATCATACCAGCATTCAAATAGCCCCTTTTGAGGCCCTTTATAGTAGAAAGTATGGGTCTCCGATTGGATGGTTCAAAGTGGGTGATACTATAGTTATTTGGGGATGACTTGGTATATCAAGTGATGGAGAAAGTGAAGGTTATTCGAGAAGACTTAAGACTGCTTAGAGTTACCAAAAGTCCTATATAGATGTAAGGCGAAGGGAGTTGGAGTTTGAGTTTGATGATTTGGTATTATTAAAGATTTCTCCTATGCAAGGGGTTATGAGATTTTGGAAAAAGGGGAAAACTTAGTCCCTGTTACATTGGTCCATATCAAATTATAAGAAAAATTGGGAATATTGCTTATGAATTAGAATTACTGGTAAGCATGGCTTGGGTTAATCCAATTTTTCATGTGTCCATGCTCAAAAAGTATGTGGGGGATCCTTCCTTCATGGTGCCATTTGAGGATATTGGCTTTAAAGATGTGTTGTCCTATGAGGAAGTCCCAATTGAATATTAGATGCGAGTTCAGAAATTGAGAACTAAAGAGATAGCTTCAGTGAAGGTGCTTTGGAGGAACCAAAAGTTAGTAGAGTCTACATGGGAATTGAAAGAGGATATGAAAGCTAAATACCCATTCTTATATCCAATGTTGGATAAAAGTGATTGAGGTATGAATTTTACTTCTCTCTTGATGCATTTTGAATTTGTTCTTGAATCCATCTATCTTTTTCCTAGTATTATTCCAAGGGTGTCCTAATCTCTCATTTGGGGATGAATGATCCTAAAGAGGGATAACGTAAGACCCAAAAAATTTTGATGATTCTATTTTAGGCCCTCCCTTATGTTTAGTGGTGATTTTTGACTTGAAATATGATAAGGAATAAAAAGGGATCATTACGAAGAGTTTTAGAATTTTTGGAAAGTGTTCGGGGTTATTTTTAGACCCTGAACTAGTGAGTGTCCACGATAAGGGCATGACATGCCCTTGGGTTGGAACGATAAGGTGTACCATGCTAAAAAGTACAAAACTCCCAATTTTGTTTAGTTAAGGTGAGGGCTCTTCGGTCTATTACCCTATTAAAGGACTCAAGACCCTATGTCAACCCAATTACTCATCAATTGTGGGACTTTTCACGTTCTTTTTCCTCTTTATTCCCAAGAAAAATAATAATAAGGCTTCTTCTTAAGGATTCAACTCTCAAGTCCCCAAATTCAAGTTTTTTTTAATTCATTCGATCAAAAGGCAAGTTGGACACTCCCTAATTTAGTTATTATATTATTGCATCAAATTACATGATATTTATATATTCTTAAATGTTGATTCAAACTAGGGTTGAGGGATTTTGGTGGTTATACTCTTTTATTATTTATATCTTGTTTTAATGGTTTCTCCATGGCTTAAACGATGAATTGCAAAATAAAGTGGAGTTTTGTGGTAATGGTGGAATTTAGTAATTTGGGTTTCATAAAGTTGATGAATTTTTGGAATGATGATAACATGGACCTCAACCCATATCATAATTTGGTCTTTACATAAGGGTTTTATAGTGTTTAAACTATTCATTGGAAAATTGCATAACATTAATAGGTAAAAAGGTGAAAAGGTTTTGGAAACGCCCTTGGGGGCTTTGGTTATGGATTTGTAAGCAAAATTTAGAGTCTAAAGGGCTAAATGGATACGGTATGTCATAATTAGAATGTCTTGTAATTATTTTGGTAATCAAAGACTTCATGGTTAATGGTATGTGAAAATGTTTTAAATGGGCTTAAAGGGAATTGTGTATCTTACCAGGAAGGTGTAATATTGGGGGACCAACATTGGAAACCACGTTTGTCGACATTAGAGGTTTATGACCATTGTGTTTGCTTTATGCAGTATATTTTAGAAGGTTATTATCTTGGTGACTATATCCTAATTCCTCTAGTCTATGCGGCTAATATGGACTAGGGCCTTTCTAGATGACTAAGCCAGACCCATATAGCCCCTAGGTGCCTGAAGGTTGGTATGAGTTACATAGTTCAGGATCAAATATTTGATGGTCATGTTTCATGTTTCATGTTTCATGTCTCTTGTCCTCAATCCCAGTATTCTACTACATTATTATTATTGGATTTATGCTTCATTACTAGTTTTGGTATATGTGTATTTTATTCCTATCCTTGGGTTACATGCCAGTACTCATCGTACTAATTATCCCTGGATGCCACATCATTTTATGATATAAGTACGACGGGCTTTTTTATGACCCTGTGTATCATTAGGTGTTTTGGTATTCATATTGGACAGTTGTTAAAGTGGTGAGCCCTCCATCATTCGAAAGGTCTGGTTTTTTTAGTATTTTTTATTTCAGTTCTTTCTTTTGGGGTTTTATCCTGGCGTAGTCGGGGTCATGTACAACTTGATCGGTATTCTTGGTTAGAGGCTTTGTGGATAGTGTTGGGGCATTACTTTGTGAATTTGGTTTTTGACTCAAAAACTTATTCTTTTGGTTATTGAATTCCTCTTATTCTATTAGTTAGCTTCTATAGTTTATTATTATTATCATGCTCTTGAGGTAAGGCTAAAGGGTCATCTCAAGTCTTAGTTGGTTTGGGATGCCGGTCATGGTCAGGGCCTCGGTACGGGCCATGATAAGCTATGACTTCAAACATAGCAAATTCCTTGAATTCCTCAAACAGGGAGGCAAGAGACCTACTAATTACAAAATTACTATATTTCATGATGGATTTGATCATAAGATGGAATAATGAATATACAAAGGATTTAGAAGCAACACTTGCAGAACTAGGAAACAAATACAACATAATAATGAGGAAAAATCTCATTATGTGAAACACCACAAATCTTGGACTCTTGCAAAATTTCCTTTGTTTTGCCCTTACTAGACTTGGTACGACTCAAGGGTACCAATCGTACCCTTGGATATGGGTTAGAGGGAGGCTTAGTGGTTCACTCGTATGCTAAGCAGTGTGTTTCGTGTAGCTACTACCTAAGATATGACTTATCTTGGTAGGAGTCATATAGGAACATACGAGTGATGCAAGGCAAGTCGTATGGTGCTTGTTTGGCTTGTCTTGTGGAATCTGCCCAAGGTACGGTTGGTGTATACAGTTTGGTATACCACTCGTACCCTTAGGTATGAGTTAGGGAGGTATGTGTCATATAGTAACTAATGTGTAGAGTCTTGGCATGGTCCTGGGTATGAGTTGGGGTACTACTCGTACCCTAGGATATGGATGGTAAGGAAGAGTCATACCCTAGATCATGGCTTGTTTTAATTTTAAGTCAAGGGCAGTTCAGACATTTCCTACCTCAAAGCCCTTATGCTCTCACATTATAAAAACCTTGGTGTTCTCTTATAACATTTATTAAAGGATGTAAACACTCCAAATACTCTCTTAAACTTACTCTTAAAGACTAAAGGCTAGGGTTTCTTCATGTGTTTTTCAAAGGGCTCAAGAGTCATATTTCTCTTCAAAATCTTCTTGTATAAAGTATTTACTCCTTCCCTCTTGTTATTTCCAACTAAAGGTATGTGTACTGAGTTTTAAACATTGATTTGTGAGTCATGAATAGAGGTTTTCAAAATATATATGTTGAGGGTCTTGATGCATATGGTTTGGTATTGGTTTAAACTATATTTTGACATATTTTTGGTAACAATTTTCCTATGTTGGTACTTATGGGTTATGGCTTAACAAATGGGTCTTGAATAACCCTAATTATAGTGGTTTATGCATTCATTTTGATCTTAGTAAAGGTATGCCCTCAACATGTTTGATAAAATGCCTAAAAGAATGTTTTCACTCTATTATTGAACTTTCTTTAGAACTCTTTCATGGTTTGGTTTGGTAATGGAACCCTAAATAGATTTAGATAGTTTTGCATAGTTTAAATGGTTTAAATAATATAAATGCTTTAAATGTTTGGAATGTTCATAAATGGTTTTAAATGGTATTAATGGTGTACATGGTTTGGAAGGATTAAATGGTAAACCCTTGGTGGCTATGAAATTGGTTATGCTTATGGGGTATATGAGAATCCCCGAAGTGATTTAATATAGTTAATGGAAGGGTACATGGAATCCCATAAACCTATACATGGTTGGCTATGGATAGTACTTGTAAGTATAGTCGGTATAACGATACCACTACTAAATAGCCTTGGTTAAAGAATGGTAAATGGATTGATAGGTTGCTTGGTAATGGTTTTAATTGGGCAATAATGGCAGGATGTGTAGCAAAGTCGTGGAAGGTGGAGGTCCCGAGGGGACCAAAACTGGAAACTCATATTTACCAATGTTAGGTTAGTCTTGGTAACCATGTGCATGATGTCACACATTATATTTGGGTGATGTACTAGTCATACTAGGTTTTCTTCCCTGATCGTGTAGCTACAAGCACTGGGGCCATTTTAGCAAGGGGAGCTGAACCCATATAGCCCATGGGTGGTTTAGGACGGCAAAGCTACACAGCCCAGGTAAAGGTTTTAAAGGCATGCTAAACCCGGTTCCCTTTCCCAGCATAGATATATATATATATGGTTTATGTGCATATGGATGGCTTTACTTGGTTTTATAAATGACATTATGTTATCCTTATCTTGAGTGCATGCTAATGTTCACCCACTAACCCATCTTTGGGCAGCTATATACTCATGTTATGCAGGGACTGACCATTTTACTTCTCCTGCTTAGTGATTGGATTTGGGGAAAGTCGATGCTGGATTGAAGTGGTGAGCTTTCGTAGTTTGGAAGGCATCTATTTCATGTCGTGGTTTACTTTACATATCTCTTGTCTTTTATAGACTTTGGGTTTTGGCTATGGTCACGTGCATCTCCTAACTAGGTAATCTTTAGTTGGTCTAGAGGCTTTGTATGCACAACTGTGGACTTGGGTATGGTATGGACTGGTTATGTTTTATCTATACATATATACATGCATCAGATTATTATAATTGGTTTTAGTTTATGGGTTTTGGCATTAGTTTGGTTGGTCATTGAGTGGTTGGACTATGATGTCATTTGGGGGATGGATAGGTTGAACTCGTGCTTTTCATTGTTAGATTGTTGGACTTGTTAGGCTCCCTGGTGAGTCAGTTTTGGAATGGGATAATAGTTTTGTTCCCTAGCTATTAAAGGAAAGGTTATATTATATCTTATAATTTGGAGGTTGATCTCCAAAGGGATGTCCTTATTAGTTGGTCTTGGTTAAAGATTCTAACTCGAAAGGTCCTTATTTGGTTTGGTTTTGGTGGTGGATAAATTTCCTGAGGTCTTCTTGATGACCCTCATCGTGTCTTTCTAATTGAGAGGTTGGTTTGGGATTGGTCTTATTTTGGACACTTGTCCAATTTCTATTCCTTCTTTATAGAATAGTTTTAGTAGAGTTAAAGGATCTAAAGGAGAAATTAAGGGATCTCTTAGATGAAGGTCTCATCATTCTTAATGTTTCACTATAGAGTGTTTTCGCTCTTGCATGTATAAGGGGAATGGTTTCTCCCAAAATAGATAGGTTGTTGGTTGGTGGATAAAAAATTTGGAGTGTCCTTCTTGTTGAGAGGACTGTATATGTATATTCCATTCTATGTGGGGTATTTAGATAGTATTGAATGGTTGTTGGTTTATCCTAGGCTTGAACTTAGATGCTCGATCTTAGTAAAGGTAGTATGTTAGCTCAGAATAGCAATGTAGGAATTGTAGAGAGTAATTTGGTAGGTCAGGGGTCTAGTTATTGGATAGGTTAGATCATGGAGCATGCATGTATCTTTGTCCCTATAGTTGCATATTATTGTTGGCATGAAATGGATTATTAAATTTATGGTTTTGAATATGGGTTTTGGCACAATTATGGGTTTGGACATGATTACTCATTTAATTGATTTTCCATGGATTATGATACATTATGTTTATGAATATTATGGGATGCATGGGAATGTTAAATGGATTTTGGGGTACTATGGATTCCCCAATTACTTGGTTTTGGTATTGAAAATTATGTGGCCTCAAAAATATTTATGAAATTCCCATTGAATATAATATTGTCATATGGTTTGACTATTCCTGAATCATTGTATTGCATATATGGTTAAAGGAACATGAATGGGATTTATTTGGATTCAAATGATTTATGAAAAAGCGTTGGTGGCCATGGTCTAATTTTAAATGGTTTTAGTTTAATGGGAAACCTTGGAGTCAATTTGGTCTCATGGTTTTTGCATGTCTATTATAGGCTCTAGGTAGCATTTGGTTGAAGAAGGTTTTAGGTATAGGAGAACCAAGTGTCCCTGGTGTATGTCTTCGGTGATACTTATTAGAATGGAGAATTATGTTTGTAGATGTGATGGGATGAGGGTGGCGGTTAATCTTAAATTTCCTTCTAGTAGTGGACTTCAAGGGAAGGTCAGGTTGCATATTCTAGTAATACTCTTCTCTCTAGGTTAAGAGTTAGTCTACTAGTGTTGCATGCATTCTTATAGCACTTATGACTAAGGTTCATATCTTGAATTTGCCTTATTCCCTAGATATGATCCTTGACCTTGTGTCAAGTTACTCATGGTATGTGTAGCTGTGTTTTCCTTTGGTGTCCAGTCTTAAGGACTCCTCTTATGGTATGGTTTAGTCGGGATGTTTCATCATTATGGTCTAGGTGGTTGTTGTGAAGTACATTGTGTCTATAGTACCATGTTTTGTCTCTGGGATCTTTCCTTGGGAGGCATGGGTAACTCTTATAGATCGATTTCTTAAATGACTCTTCTAATCTTAGAATGGTAGTGGTTTGGAAAGTATGGTGATATGTTGAAATGGGGAATGTACAAGCCCCTAAGTGAAGGAGAGTTTAGGGTGACTACCAGAGTTAAGATTTTGGAAAGTGAGGTAAGGTTGTTGTCATGAGAAATTGTTAGGAAAGGAATAGGTGGTGAAAAATTCTTATAGAAATGATAGAGGCTGCTAGATGTTTTGATAGATAGATCATACCGTGGGTATATAAGCAGTAGGCTTGAATATTGTGGCTGATAGATATACCAATAAGTTGTGTTGGGCACCTGAGAGGTTTGGTAGGGCATGGTTTTATGAATTATTTTCATGTCTTAGTAGTTGTATGATTTTAGGTGTTCAATTATAGGCTGGAGGTTTTGGTTATAGTGGTCGTACATGGTTTGTCTGTGTTTTTTACTTATGGATTTCTTATTATAATTGTGATAGAAGTGGAGTAGTGTTTTGGGATAGATATAAGGAGTAGAGCCCGGTAGCCTAAGTTAAATCCTTTTAGCTTTGGTTAAGCTTGAACATGGAGGTGGTGTATGGCTAGACTCAAGCTCTCGTAGTGGTATATCTTGGTAAATTCTAAGTTGAATTGGACTTTTCCTTACATAAGTCTATTCAACTGAAATTTTATGAGTTGGCATTGGGGTAAGGGTGGATGGTCCTTGGTTGGTTGATTCCTTCGGGTGGTATTGGCATCTCAAATTACATGTTCTTTAGGGAGGTCCCAATAAGGATCTTGGATTAGAAAATTCGCCGATTGCAAACAAAAGTTGTGGCTTCGATAAAGGTTCCATGGTGGAACTAAAAACCCAGGAATGTCATTAGGAATGTGGAATGGGACATAGAATCCAAGTGTCCACGTTGGTTCTTTGTTCTGGAAATTCATGCGTAAGTGTGTGCTCTTCAACGCGTCTTTTGTTTTCTAATTTGGTAAAAATAAGGAATAGTTTCTCTTGCATCTTTGTTTTCTAACTTAGATGGAGATCGGAATGGGGGTGTTAGGGAGTAAATCGTATTTGGGTTATGTAGTGATCTTTTCACCTTGATTGTGTGTCCTTGCTTCAAATTTTGGTTGAAGAAAAGTTTGTTGAGTGTTAATGTGTTATATCATGCTTGTCTCTTACCCTTACCCGTCATTCAAGGAGAAATAATCCTAGTGGGGAAGATTGAAATAGCCCAAGTCATGGACCCTTGCAAAATTTCATTGGTTTTGCACTTACTGGACTTGGTATGACTCAAAGGTACCAATTAGACCCTTGGATACGAGTTAGGGCAGGCTTGGTGGTTCACTCTTACACTAAGCAGTGTATTTGGTATAGCTACTTCCCAAGATACGACTCATCTTGGTACGAGTCGTATAGTAACATACGAGTGATGTAAGGCAATTCGTATGGTGCTTGTTTGGTTTGTCTTGAGGAATCTACCAAAGGTACGATTGTTGGATACGGTTTGGTATACCACTCGTACCCTTAGGTACGAGTTAGGGAGGTGTGAGTCATATATGAACCAGTGTGTAGGGTCTTAGCATGGTCCTGGGTATGAGTTGGGGTACCACTCATACCCTAGGATACGGATGGTAAGGGTGAGTCGTACCCTAGATCGTGGCTTGTTTTAATTTTAAGTCAAGGGTAGTCCAGACATTTCCTACTTCAAATCCCTTATGCTCTCACATTATATAAACCTTGGTGGCCTCTCATAACACTTATTAAAGGATGTAAATACTCCAAATACTCTCTCAAACTTACTCGTGAAGACTGGAGGTTATGGTTTCTTCATGTGTTCTTCAAAGGACTCAAGATTCATGTTTCTCTTCGGAATCTTCTTATATAAGGCATGTACTCCTTCCCTTGTTGCTATTTCCAACTAAAGGCATGTGTATTGTGTTTTAAACATTGATTTATGAATCAAGAATGGTGGTTTTTGAAATATATGTTGAGGGTCTTGATGCATATGGTTTGGTATTGGTTTAAACTATGTTTTTACATATTTTTGGTAATGGCTTGTATATGTTGGTACTTGTGGGTTATGGTTTAACGAATGGATCTTGAGTAACCCTAATTATGGTGGCTTATGCATTGGTTTTGGTCTTAGTAAAGGTATTCCCTCAACATGTTTGATAAAATTCCTAAAAGAATATTTTCACTCTATTGTTGAACTTTTCTTGGAACTCTTGCATGGTTTGGTTTGGTAATGGAACCCTAAATAGATTTGGATGGTTTTGCATGGTTTAAATGGTCTAAATGATATAAATATTTTAAATGTTTGGCGAGGTCATAAATGGTTTGGAATGGTTTTAATGGTATAAATGGAGTACATGGTTTGGAAGGATTATAAGGTAAAGCCTTGGTGGCTATGAAATTAGTTATGCTTGTGGGGTACATGGAATCCCCCAAGTGGTTTAATATGGTTAATGAAAGGTTACATGGAATCTCTTAAACCTATACATGGTTGGCTATGGATAGTACTTGCAAGTATAGTCGGTGTGATAATACCACTACTAAATGGCCTTAGTTAATAAATAGTAAATGGATTGATTGGTTTCTTTGTAATGGTTTTAATTGGGCAATAATGGCGGGATATGTAGAAAATCCATAGAAGATCGAGGTCCCGGGGGGACCAAAATGGGAAACTCATATTTGCCAATGTGAGGTTGATCTTGGTGACAGTGTGCATGATGTCACACTTTATATTTAGGGGATATACTAGTCATCCCAGGTTTTCTTCCCTGGTTGTGCGGCTACAAGCACTGGGGCTATTTCAGCAGGGAGAGATAAACCCATATAGCCCGTGGGCGGTTTAGGATGGTAAAGCTACAAAGTCCAGGTAAAGGTTTTAAAGGCATGCTAAACCCGGTTCCCTTTCCCGGCATGGATATATTTATGTATGGTTTGTGTGCATATGGATGGTTTTACTTGGTTTTATAAATGGCATTATGTTATCCTTATCCTGAGTGCATTCTAGTGTTCACCCACTAACCCATCTTCAGGCAGCTATATACCCACGCTATGTAGGGACCGATCATTCTACTTCTCCTGCTTAATAATCGAATTCAGGGATATTCGATGTTGGATTGAGGTGTGAGTTTCCATAGTTCGGAAGGTGCCTATTTCATGTCATGGTTTACTTTAAATATCTCTTGTCTTTCATTGACTTTGGGTTTTCGCTATTGTCGCGGGTATGTCTCGACTAGGTACTTTTTGTTGGTCTAAAGGCTTTGTATGAAAAACTGTGGACTTGGGTATAGTATGGACTGGTTATATTTTATCTATATATATACATGCATCAGATTATTATAATTGGTTTTCATTTGTGGGTTATGGCATTGGTTTGGTTGGTCATTGGGTGGTTGGACTTGGTTGGGTTGGTCTCGGATATAGACTTATCTCAAAGTTACCACATGGTTGGATACGCTACCTTGTTATATGTTCCGACTTCAGCCGACTCAAGGTATGAGTTTTGTGGTTGGGTTGGGTAACGGGGGCGGTTCTCGGTCCTTGTCAAGCTTGGGATTGCCCATTATGACAAGGCCTGGTTCGGGTCATGTCATTTTATCAGATAAAATAAAGGTATAACTTGTTATATCTGTGTCATAGATCTTAAATGTTTTACTTTGTCAAAATATTTACTAATGATTTTTATACATTATAGGTGATGGCTTTACTCACTATGCTTATACAGTGATTTCTGAAGCTCAAAAGTGAAACATTATATGCATACATTAAAAAGGATGCAACTGCCTACAATTTTAAGTAGATGGTATACCTTGTCCACATGCCATGGTGGTATTGACTTACACACATATGGACTTACAAAGCTTTTGTGCTCTATATTACACAAAAGAAAATTTCATGAAAGCATATGAATTTCCAGTTACACCGCTTCCTGATGAAATTGCATGGCACATTCCACTAGAGGTATTAGATATTATAATACTCCCACCAATCTGAAAATCAAGACTAAGTAGACCAAAAATAACAATTGAGGCAAGGGTTTTACGAACTACTTTTCTAAGAAATGAGCTTCATGTGGGTAGTGTGGAAAAATTAGACACAATCGAAGAACATGTGCAAATGCTCCAACAAGAATCTAATAGGATACTTCCACAAAATTACTTTTATGTTTCTCATTTTCTCTTTCAAATAAGACTATTGTTTGCATAATAAAAATGGACTAGACACAACTACAATGATAGTTTTATGTTTCGTTGTTTGGTTCATTTACAATGCTAGTTTGGTTCAAGTACAATGCTTCGGCTTTAGGAAATAATGTAGATCTCTCTTTTATAGTGCATATATTTCAAATTTTTATGTGTGTATAGAATGTATCATTATTGTATAGAATAGGTATTTGATTTGGATTTCACTCGTACTCGTAAAATAGGCATATGTGCATTGTAGTGTTTTCAAATGGAAACAAAAAATGGAGCATTTGTTTCATAGTTTCGTGCCTATTTGAATAGGATTCAATCACATGCTTCCGGTATGTGGAGTGATTAACTCCTTTAACCTGGGAGTGTATAATTTTTCTTGTGCACAATTTTACCTCTATCTAATTTTTCTTATGCACTATTTTTTAACTAAATTGCCATATAGCACCTGTGTCCATCATGTATAGGACCTGTATATAATTTGCATATATATATAAACCAATATCAGTATTGCAACTGCAACAAAAGTGTACAAAAATATATGGTGATATAGTCAAAAGTGTACAGATGACATATATGCTACACCAAAATCAACTACCACAAAAAAGGTAGTAATAAACTAACAGCTACACAACTTTACTGCTAAAGCAGGTTAAAAAATATGCGTTGATATTGTCTTTAGCTTACAATCAAAAATAATTTGTACAGACTTATATCAAGTGCCAAAACATATACTATTTAATATATGATTTCACCATAAAAATTTTCACAAGTGTATCAAAACAAAAACAAAACAATATTAAGCATTTCAACTATATACGTCACTTTACATATATTTCATATCTACTCTTACAAGATATTCTTAACTAATTTTGTTGCACATCATTTTTTTCTTTACACCCATCATCATTAACTGTGCATTTCCTTTATTTCTTCTTTTCGTAATCCCGCAGCATTACACCATACTGACTTTGAATATCATCAATATCATTTATATGATTAGTAATTTCAAGACCTCAAGCAAATACTTAGCAAATGCAGAATCAAAGATGCTATAGTCGCTGCAACATATTCCAATGCTAGTATAATTGACCAAAAAAAGATTTAAAAATTGAGCAATTAAATTAACATTTAATATATTACATGTTCGCTTGAGTTGGCAGTCCATGAACCATGCGAATATCAAAAGAATTAACCACTAGAAGTCCATCACGCCTCTTATCCCAAAAATCAATATGAGAAGGAAGTATGGAATTAACTCCGGATACGTTACAACTGTTTTGTGAACAGGAATCACATGTTATGCACCACGCATCAAATCATATACATATATGCATTGATCTTTAAAGTACAACCTCGTCAATATCCACTGAAAGTTCTCAACAAGATTTATTGGGAAAGAACGTTGTCAATGTTATTTATTAGGAGACATTGAACCTCATAAAAAACTCAAGCATGTAATCAACAATTTGATCTTCTTTGGTGATAAGTGTCATATCTCTATTGTTTTCTAAAAACTGCTTATACAAAGCCTGAATCAAGCAGTTAAACCAACAATCAGCGGTTATGAATTAACTAAACAACCAACAGGCTCGTATTTTGACTTCATTTGCAAATACTAAAAAATTACATCAAGATGTTGAAAATATGAAGAGTAAAAACACATTAAAATACTAAAAATAAATCCCAAACAATAACAAAATCTAATAATTTTGAACTAAACATAAAACATGCATCATCTACAAAAATTACTATGCCAATTACCTTATAACATTCAAGTACCAAGGCAAAAATTATATACATGTACTACGCATTCTGAGAAATTTATGTACCTGCCACCTATTAAACTATGAAATTCCTTACTTACTAAATCGGTTAGGGGTATTCCTGAATATGCAAATGTGAAGAACCACTCTTTCATTTTAACCGTATAAACTCAGTATTCAAATTGTTTTGGGAGAGCATTTATAGAATCTGAATAAATAGGCCTGTAAAAAATCATGATACAAGAGGTGTATTTTATGACCAAAGAAAATGAAGGTAAAGAAACTACAAATAAAAGACTGACATTTGTTTAACGCGTAACAATCTGGCAATAAACTTTTTAAATCAGGATATCACTTTTATATCATTATTTTCCTTCATAATACTCATCATAAAAAGGATATTTTATTGAGAAAATACATTTAGTTGAATTAGCCTTATCTATAAACTTAGATGGTTGACCTTCAACATTGTTTCCACCAGAATCAAATTTCGACAAAAGGGGTTATCACATACTGTCATTGGCTTTCATAATGGATAAGGAATAAAAGGTGTGTCGTCCAAAATAACAACAGCAGTAGCCACCGTATTTTTCTTAGCCCTTTAAACATTATCACTTATATTTATATCCACCATTCTAACATCATCACCTACTAAAATAATTGTGTCCACCATTGCCATACTCTTATCAGGTTTGGTGAACTTAGAGATTTCATTGTCTGGAATTTCTAACCAGTCAAGCTTATGTTGTCTAAGTCCTGCCACATCATTCTTATTTTGTATTTTCTTATAACGAAAGATTTGAGTAATTTTGCACACTTCAGAGTCAGAAAAACTAGACCAATCATTATCAACCTGACTATTTTTATTACCCTCTCCTATAACCTTATTGTCACTTGAGCTTTGTGTGAACTTCAGAAAATCAAAATTTGGAAAATTATTCCAGTCACCATCCTTAATAGTCCCACTTGCAGACTCAACTTCAACATGATCTATTTTTTGTCCCACATCATCAACGAAATTATTAACTACAGGATCACCTACAAAATCAATTTTTTGTCCCATATCATCCATCAAATGATCAACTACATGACCTACAAAATTAATTTTATGTCCCACATTATCCACTAATTATAAACTATATGATTACCTATAAAATTTATTTTTTGTCCTACATTATTTTCTTGATCTAAATCAGGGTCTGAACATGATGGGTATCTCAAGTCCACCATGGACCGAGGACCACCTCATTTTCCTAGTCAAACAGACCAGCAAACACTAGCAGCGGATAACATCCAAACATATAACAAGATAAAAGAAATGTAAGCTTAAAGGAATAAAAGAATATGTCAACGACTAATACCCAATCCACAGTAATGTCCACAAAGCCTCTATGACAAAATAACCAATGTTAGGGCATGCCCCCGACGATAGCCAAAACAAGTTCAAAGAAAAGTCTATGATGAAACGTAAACCAAGAAGTAACGGCCTTCCAAAAGAAGGAGGCTCACCACTTAAACCTGAATGTTGATAACCCAAAAATCCAATCACTGCGCAAGAAAAGCAGAAGTGTCCCTGGTTCCTGCACCGCATGGGGATATAGTATCCGGAGACGGTTAGCGGGTTGAGCGCTAGCATGTAACTCAGGGAAGGGATAAAATAATGCCATCATCAATAGTTCAAAATCAGTCAAATCCAATGCACAAATTAGATGCATATACATTTATATCATATGCTGGGATAGGGAACAAGGCTTAGTATGAACCTTAAAACATTAACCTTGACTGTGTAGCTCAACTGTTATAAGAAGGCACACACGAGCTATATAGGTATAACTCTCCCCCAGCTGAAAGAGCCCCAGTGCATATAGTTGCATGAACTAGAGAATAATCATATGTACATATGTACCATGGGGACTCAAACTTCTCGATCATACATAAAAGGTGACTTGAGCACCCAGTTATTTAACATGGAGGACTTGAACCATCCAATCATATAATAAGAGGGACTCGAACTACCCAGTCATCTAGACCCTCGCGCCAGCAAACGCGATTTCCAGTATTGTTCCCCCGAGACCTCCACTTCCATGGCCTAGCTACACAACCCTCTTTAAACCCAGTTAAAAACATCTTTCACACATTCCCATTTATTGAACCATAATACACCTTTAGGCATACCCTGTCGATATCATCATACCAACTACACTTGCAAGTTAACATCATCAGGCCATTACAATTCCATTATCCTGGGGAAACTACCCCCTTTGTTCATTAAATTAATTATGTGGGAATGCCACGACTCTCTTTGTTCATTAAATCATATCATAATGTTTCAATAACCTCTTTATATCATGCAATGGTTTCAAAAATAGTTCAATGCAAATATATATTCAAATCTTATTTCAAAAGAATGGGTTAGGGTTATACCAATTCAATTATCTACATTCACGAAATTAGGGGAAACCTTGACCCCCTACTTCATTCTCCATGCCCATGCAGCCCATATGTTCAAAACCATTAATTCAAACCATGCATGATTTATAAAAGCCATAGGAAATGCAATTAATTTAATATTGTACAATAACCCTCAACCCACATTTAAAATCATCAATTAAATCACATGGCTACAATTATAAACACATATTTTTGATAAAATAAAACTTGGGGAAGAGTAACATACCTGAGATGAAAAGATTTACGGAGAGAAATCAATCCTTGGGAGATCTAATTGTCAACCTTGAGAAACCTTAAGTATTTTTTCTTGAGAGAATTTGAGAGAGTTTTGAAAGTTGTTTTGATCGTGTTATGGATTATAATGGGGTGCCCAATGGGTTTTTATTGAGGAAAAAGGGAAATGTCCAAAGTACCCTTAATAAAATATTGAAAAGTTATCATCAGTGACTATGGGTCACCCTACTACTCGTGAGTACTCGTTACAACTCGTGACCATGAGACATAGTCAAGATAGAAGCTCAGAGACCCTTCACTAGTCACCTTATAACTCATACCATACGAGTCGTATAGTGAGCCAACGACTCATGGGGCTCTCAACCGTGGCTTGGACAGAAACCTCAATTGACACACTGCTCACCCTACTATCGGTATGGTATGACTCGTAATGAGTCTATAGGACTAGTTAGGCATGAGTCGTAGCTAGGACAGAAGATCTGGGAAACCTCACTGGTCACCCTAAGTGAGGTAACCCTATGATTAGTGTCATACAATCTATAATGACTCCCTACAACTCATATGGATAGTTGTAGTCTGGGCAGGAAGTGTAAAAACTCATGAAGTACAGGGGCAAAAATTTGAAGTGTTACAATTATCCACCAAATTATCACTTATTTGATCCACTTTAGGCTTCACCAATGGGTTTAAATGCAAATCCCAATTATCGATGCCACAGGTACTCAGACTTCTCTTGCATCCTTCGTTAAAAACCCATTCATGACTAGACCATTAAAATTAAAATAAAATAACAAATCAAGAACAAAGTACTTAATTCATGCAAATGTAGGCACCGCTAAAGTGTCTGAATATTACAACCCAAATAAAACTAAGGATCATCTAAAAGAGCAGAAGAGTATGTAGGCATATCAACAATACAAGCCCAAATCAAATAAATTGGGAATCAATGAATCGGGGAACACCCCCCAACCGAATAGGTAGTAGTTTCTCTACTGCATAAACAATCAAGGATAACAAAGAGATAAAGGTGCTCCCTAAAATCCCATTAATGATTTCTATCATTCCCGATTTTGGCATCATCTTCATTCTTCTCGAGATCATTCCATTTCTACATGCAAAAACTTCAACAAGAGTGAGGGAAAATTTGAGGGGGAGGCAGTTAGTGTATCAATTATATGCAAGAGTCACGATCGCGGTTGGACAACCGCGATCTTAAACTTGCAAGCTACTGTGATAGTGTTTAGTGACCGTGATTGCAGTAATTGAGGGCAAGTTTGTTCCCCTATTTTCCCCTGTTCAAATTTCCTTCTTATCCTAAACACTCTAAAGTGTTACAACATGCATGAGTTATTTAAGTGGAAACTACACTAATATGATAAAAAGGATATGAGCCATCCATGTGGCAATTGTAGGTTGCCTCCCACACAGTGCCTTAGTTATAGTCGTGGCACAATGTTGGTTTTCAATACTTCGTGAAGAAGAGTCCACAAGTCCCCACTTATCGAACTGTCCTTCATTAATTAAGCTTTCGATAAGTCTTTCCACCTCTTTCTTCTCTTTGTCAACTAAGCTTTGGGGTAACTTCTCTTTTGACTCAATGAGGGGCATTTTTCTTCCCAAGTCTTCTTTCACGAGCTCCTCCTTTGTTTTTTCACCTCCAGCATGATTTACCAAAACTTGATCATTACTTTTAGGGTCAACAACTATGTCACTAATAGAGATCCCCTTAGGTGTAACATTTAGCCATATGAAGACTTATCCCATTTGGGTATCCAACTCTTTGATAGAGGCTGAATGAGAGACCAAAATTTGAGAGAGTGAAAAAAAGTCCTCTTTTAATTCACAAACCATTTTGTATGTTCCCTCAACTCTATTCAAAATTCTTGCAAGGATATCTTCTGTTCCACATTTATCGGCGTCAATGGAGCTTGAATCCTTGCTAGAAACCCAATAATGGTGAGGCACAAAATAGCAATCCTCATTCTCCTGCTCTCTCCAATCTTGACTTCCAACCCAAGTCATCCAACCTTGGTTCACACCTTGCCTATGATAGGTCAGGTGAGAACCCTTCGAGAGGTTTGCTAAATACCGAATTTCATCTACCATCCTCCTAACGTCTTCATTCTCGCCATGGGATTTTGGTTGAGAACCTATGACATACTTACTTAGGAGCTCAAGTTGAGTCAAGATCTTTTCCAATATTTCATATTGCTCGTCACCCAGCTTTTGTTGTTCTTTGCTAACCATGGACTTGGGTGAAAATCTATTAGAAATATTGGTATCTCGGGTATGCCATTTTCGATTTTTATTAGTTACCTCTCTCAATATTTTTGTAGCCATATTGAAATACAAGTTTAAGAAAGACCCTTCCGCCACACTATTTACCACCGTTTGGTTCAAAGGATCTAGTGCCCGGTAAAATATTTGGAGAAGTGCTTTCCCCGAAATCTCATGGTTTGGGCATTTGGCTAGGTTCCTATGAAATCTCTTCCATACTTCATGAAGTGGCTCCCCATTCCTTTGTCTAAAATTCACAATTTTATCTCTTGGTTGATAGACCTTGGAGGGAGGGGAGTATTGATCTAAGAATCTCTTTATGAGTTCACTCCATGAAGTGATTGAAGTCGTAGGGACTGAGCGGAACCACAACAATGCTTCTCCCATTAGTGATAATGGGAATAGACGAAGCTGAGAGGCCTCTTGGGTGGTACATGGAATGTTGAATGGTGTACCAATCTCCAAAAATTTCCTTAAGTGAACATATGAATCCTCATGTGCTTGACCCCCGCATAACCCTTTTATTTGCAACACATAAAGCATGGTACTATTCACATGGAATGTCCCGCCCCCATGATAAGGTGGGATACGGTTTTCACTCGCATGACCCCCATAATTTAAGTTCCTCTCTCTATAGTATCATCAAATGGTTCCACATGATTAGTGCCTTCACTCATGATTTCGTGTATGCTAGAATTACCTACAAAAGATTCAAAAACAACAAGGAAAATAAAGGATGACACTCCGGATGCTCCCAAGTAAGAATAACACCACACAAGTGAAATCTACACTTCACTCCCCGGCAACGGCTCTCTTTTGATAATGCTCAACTCGCTCCCATGATTGAGGGGTAAGGCGGTCGTTGTCAAATAAACCAATGTAAATTATGGCCGAATCTCAAGGAGTGAATGCTATAAACTTCAAACCTATGGGTGCTCAAGTTACTATAAGCTTACCCGGAATGCTAACAAAAACATGTATAAATAAATGGGTAAATTATTTGAAAACTTTCACACAAACTTTAACAAGTAGATGGTAAATTCTATCTTAGGTTTAAACTCAAGGTTTGGAGAGATCTTGGGATTATGTATCCTTAGAGGTAAAGCATGCGGGATAATGTTGGTTTATTATGGAATTTAGTTGTTAATTAATAGATAGGCTAGTTCGAAGATCATTGAGGTCAATATTTTAATAAAACCCCAATGATTTTACCCATTGGCTCTTTCGAGCACCTAAAAAGTGTAGAGTTTATATAACCACCCAAAACCTCAACCAAGTATCCCTATTTCTGGGATGATGCTCTTGACATGATTTACACTCCCTAAACACTTATTTCTAAGATTACAAAGGGTAGTAAACCATAGTCTTAGTTGTTTACCATTGCTTTGTCCCCCGATAACCGCTTTCGAGGATGTTATGGGTTACCTAATATTCACCTAAATCCCTCTTTCGAGGATGAAAAAGGTTTTCTAGAGCTTGGAGCTTTCACTGATCAAACCCATTTGGAGATTTGGAGTTTTCACCATTAAATTCCAACACATAAGCTTAAGAAATGGTGAAATCCATACTCAACAACTAAAATCTATGCAAACACAACAATACCCACACATAATCACACTTTAGTTCAACATAATCCTAAGACTAAATTATTTAGCTACTCATGAAGAAAGTAAAGAGAAATATACCATGTGGGTCATCAAAACCATTCATTGTTCACAAAGAAACTAAGAAAATTGAGTCTCCAAAGTTAATTACAACCTACCAATATTAGGGTTTCAAGCTTAGAATTCCAAACTATCTTAAGAGGTACGCTATCCATTAAAAAGAGGGGGTTTTCCTATATATGGTCTTGGGTTTGTCTAGAAGAAATCACAAAACTGCCCAGGTCCATACTCCCACATGACCTCGATTGCATGAGGTTGTCCATGATCGTGGTCAAGCAATCGCGGCAAACACGATCGCACTTGTCGACCGCGATCGCGCTCTGATAATCATCTTGATTGACTGCAACTGCGGTCTTAGCTACGACCGCAGTGCCTGAGGTTCACTAGCTGTAGGTCTTCTATTGCACTATTTTTCTCCCTTTTAGATCATTTTTAAGCTCTAATACACATCTTTCTATCTTTCCATCTCTATATCTACAAAAAGAGGATATTAGTGCAGTTAAATCCTGAGAATATTTCATTTTTAACACAAAACATGGTAGTGTGTATGCATAATGAGTATGAATGAGTGGTAGGATTACCACTTATCATGTAACAACATGTTTTTATCCCACATCATCAAGTTGATTATCACCTATACCACCCTATTTGGTGGATCATCATTTTTTATCTTTGAATTGTCACCATTGTGATCACCAGTTGGTATATCATTCAAAAAAATTTAAAATATAATTTCAATAGTGTATATAAGTTGTATTAAAGAAAATAAAAAAAGCATTAAAAGAATACCTTAGAATCATTCTTTATATGTAGAGCTCAAAAAATTAATTCAAACAAGGATTTCATAAACTTCTCCACTGAGGAAACTTTTTCCGCGAGCTATAAAAAAATAAAAAAGGTCAAAACATCAATTGAGAAAACATAGCTGCTAATAAAACGTTGCATAAACCAAATTAACATCACTTCTTAGAAGTGTCAACTCAATATCAGATTTCAAAAATATATCCTTGTTTACTAGTATTAGGCAAATCACCAGATTTCATGAGGATAGGTTCAAACACAGGTAATTGAAGTATTAATTTTTCAAGACGTGATGGTGTAATATTAATCAACACCACCTGCACATACAAACAAAACTCAAAAAACATGGTAACATAAAAAGTAAATAAATATTTCATAAGTAGTTATACATTAAATTTAAAAACAAAATTATGTACCTGTACTTGTCTTATATCAAAAAATGTAGACTTGATATCCTTGAAGATTGGTCTATGCTTTACAGACAAATTAAGTATATGTGGAACATGTTAGCCTCCAAATTTATGTTTTAATAATGACAAACTAACAAGTGAATCTTTGCAGGATATTGAAGATTACGGATAAAGGAAGATGGCCCCAAAAATAGAAGGACAACAACTCACGATCCACGGCATCAAAGAAAATCAATCAGAATGAGAACAAATGGAAGGAAAGTCTCAATCCCATAAGTCTAGACAAATCAGATCAATCACGGAGAATCTCTTGCCCAAAAGTTTTGACAAATCAGATCATTAATGACTAAAGATAAGGAAGTAAAGCTCATAAGCACATCAGGAAAGGCATCAATCTATATAAGTCAAAAAAGAAAAATAGATCATGGACATATTTGATATGGACGTTATCCAAAGCCGTGTATCGACATATCAAACGACTACATACCACAATCAAGGAATCAATTTAAATTCTTGATTGACAAGAAATCTCTTAGATTTCCTTATGAAGAAGTAGTAGCCTAAGACTATAAAAGGTGAATACTGAAGATAGACATAGGTTAGGCAATTTCAAGCAGAAAATTCAAAGTGTCTCAATCTTAGTCTCACAAGGCTTTGTAACTTGTAGTTTACAATTGTTATATAAAGAGTAGGATCGAGTCAACTTTGTAACATCAACTTAAGTTGTGTCACAAGATCTGAAGAGCAAAATAATTCTTCAGAACTTGTTTCCTATCATTGTATTCGGGCCTAACATTCAATGATCTAAGGAAACTTTAAAACCCAAGGGGACAGAAAGTAGGCACCACATTGGTGTTCTGAACCAGGATAAATCTTTGTGTTATTACTTTATGTTCTGTTATTTATTTTCTTAATTATTTTAAATCTAATCTATTTGTGAAGTGCACTGATCTATAGATGAGTCGACTCTGAGGGGTCAATAGTCGACTCACAGAAAAAATTTTAATTCACCCCCTTCTTGAATTTCAATTTGTATCAGAGCAGGTCTCACCAACTGCATTGCTTAATTATAAGTGAGCATAGATTAAATGGCCAATTATCAATTTCTCGGTGCTCTTCTTTAAGATAGTCACTCCTCTACAAGACCACCATACTTTAATGGACGACATAACTCTTACAGGAAAAACAGGTTCAGAATCTTTGTCCAATCAAATGACTTCCAAGCCTAGATTTTCATCAAGAAGGGTCCAAAGCCAATTCCGGGACTCAAGGAGAAGTTAAAGGATAAAAACAGAGAATCTAGCAGTTCTGATATAGAGGACCTTGAAAGCTTCGAGGTTACCAAAGAACAGGAAGAGGTAATTCAAACTAATGCACATGCTATAAGTTTTCTTTTATGTGCAGTTATTGGAGCAAAATACAATAAGATATCAACCTGTGAAACCACAAAAGAAATATGGGACAAACTGGAGGTAACATATAAGGAACCTCCAAAGTTAAGAAGTCAAAGATTATTGCCCTGGTCAATGAATACGAGCTATTCAAAATGGAAGAGAATGAGGACATTGAAACAATGTTTTCCAAATTCAGCAAAATCATATGTGAACTTAAATCACTAGGGATGATCTATTCACAAAGCCTACAAGTACAGAAGCTTGTCCGAAGTCTCCCAAAGATTTAGGAAACCAAGGCTGCCATTTTGGAAGACGGAGATATTCACAACATGACATATGATAAGCTACGAGGTAACCTTATTTTATATGAGAAAAATTATATTAACAGGTACCACAAGAAGGAGAAAAAGAAACCAGCAGCCTTCAATATTGCTCTAACCGAAGAAGTGGACATTCTTGATAATGCTAATAGTGAAGGAATGGCACTCATAAATCATGGAGTAAGGCAAATCATGAGAAAGAGGAAGGAAAGATCCCAAGGAACCAAGAATGATGATTCTGCTAGAAATGATGAACGCTACTATTACTATGGAAAGCCTAGCCACTTCAAACATAACTGTATAGAATTAAAAAGAAGAATATCCAGGAAGAACCAAAATTTTAGAGCTTGGAGTGATGAAAACGAAATAGAAGAAGAAATAGATATATGCTACATGGCAATAGGCAAATCTAGCGAGGTAAGACAACATGATTGTCATAACTACAATATTATTGAATCTAACTGGATATGATAACTGATGATCTTTAAAAAATCATAAATGAATAAAATAGACTAGCTCAAGAGAAGAAAAGTTGTGAAGCTCGGTTTAAATAAAAACTCGAAGAAGAATGACGAAACAGGGAAATAAAAATTGAAGCATGTTAAATTAAAATTGACCTACTTTATGAATAGCTTGATGAAGCAAAAATAAAGTTAAATAGTCTTAGGACATCTCCAAGACACAGTTTCGTAAGATTAAATTCCATCAAAACTACTTAAGTTCCTCATCAGTGCCGTTTAAATCAGCTAAGACTTTTTTCTCCTCTCAAGGACCCATCTGTTTTATCTGGGGACAGCTAGAAAACAAATCCTATAGTTACAGGCATAAGCCTAAACGTGTGTGGATTTGGAAGCACAACTAACTCGCAAGGGCCCAAAACTACTTGGGTACCTAAGAAGAATTAATCTTCTCATTTTGCAGGAACATGTCTGCGGAAATCCTAAAAAGGAAAGTATGGGATCCTGATGGAAGATGTTCAAATACATTATCGTAAAATTTAGGAAATCTCCTATGCTTTTAAAAATCCAAGTGGAGGATCAATCAAAATTCAATAACAATGCCTGAGGCAGTGTCATCAGATTCGACTCAGTAAGAGATTTACAATATGGAGATATTGCTCGCACAATCTCTGATACATCACAAGACAAGTTGACTATATCCCCTTCAGAGTCGACTTTTATATCTGAAATGATGAAACTGAGTTGAAGAAAGAAACATGGATCAAAGTTAGTCCCTCCAAGAGGGTACTGACTACAATAAAATCTTTGTCCCTATGACAAGGTCAGAATTAATACGAATCATCTTTATCAGTTGTTGCCCTCAAATATTTTAAATTTCTTCATATGGTTTTATTCATAAAGAAATTTTCTTGCGATAATTTTTAGAATTTGAAAATCTATTATACCCAAAACTATATTTTTTTAAAATTAAGAAATTGATTTTTTTTAAAAGGGGGGGTAATTTTGATACAATTCTAAGTCCTTTTACAAAAAAAATTTGGTACATGTTTAATACTATTCCTGATATTTCTAACATTTTATTATAAGAATTTTGCCATTCTGATGAAAGTGTTGCCCTAAATTCATGACTCAATAAGGAGCAAACTTTAGTTGACTCACCAACAACTGGAGCAGTATACACAACTCTCGGAAGTTTTTGTACTTAAATTCTATGAATCTATCATCAACTACCTAAGTTTAATTTATCTTTTGAGTTAGTTCCCAGAATGTGTGACAATACTGTTCTTGTAGTCTATCTAAATGTTCTGTGCATCTAGGAAAAAACATATTACCTTTAAGCATCTTTCTGTTCATGATCTTGTAAAAGGTTGGATTTTTTTTTAAAGATCTTGTTTTCTTAGAAAAAGATTTGGTATTAATGACTTCTGAGTCATATTTTTGGACACAAATCATTTTATTTAGTCCAATTTTAGTTTTTTTCTAGAAGAAAGATCTTGATCTCTCAGAAAAAGATTTAGCATTAATGACTTATGAGTCATATTTCTGGACATAATATTTTTTACTTAGTCCAAGTTTACCTATTTTACCAAAAAGTTTTCTTTTAAAAGGGACATCATCATTAATTTCACCATTTCCCGTGCCACCTCTACCGCCCTTATCCTCTCCCCATGCAGTGTCCTTTCACCTCTATCAGTCCCCTTTTACTTTACACCCCTTCCCCTTTCCATTTTTATCTCTTCATTGAACAGTTGCCTCTTGTTTCTAAGGTTCTCTTAACCATCTCTCTTTTTCCTCTCTTCTTTTTTAAATCTCTTCTTCTCTCACTCATGCCAAAAATCCGCTTCATGGCCAATGTATCTAGAATCTCTTCCGATGATCCCATTCTTCTTTCAAAATCCTCCACGAGTCCTCATCTCAATCCACTCTCCTCAAGAGATGACGACCCCTTTGTAACCCTATTTCATCTGTAAAAAAGCTCCATCCAAATCCTTCTAAATCTCTCCCTCCAAAAGAGATGCACTAATTTTGGACAAACCTTCACAAAGAAAAAGTTTCTCTCCTTTAAAAATTGCTCAGTCATTCCTGGTCGTATCGTCAATCTCAGTCAACTTAAAGATGTCTCTTTCAATGTTAGTCACTTTTTCAAATTCCAAATCTGTCCTTAGTTTTTCGCCTCTGTGGACTTCTAGTTTATGAAGACCCTGTTCGCATATTTTATGCTAATCTCTAACTTTCCCTAGATAATGATGAATTCGAGACTCATGTGCTAGACACAAGAATTGTCTTGAATAACTTTCTGTTTGAAAATGTTTTTTATACTAAGTTTTCTAGTGTGGTCCCTTTTATGAATAAAAACTGGCCTGAGGACTTTGAAGTGGGTATTGAGGAATCTAAGAAATTTTTGTATGACCCTAAATCAATATCAACCAACTATTGTCCCCTATCTTTATGCTTTAAATTTCACATCCTGACCTATATCGTTGCTACCACTTTGATTCCGTGAAAAAAATCCCTAAGCAACATCACTTGTCATGATATCTTTGTGCTGTATTGTCTGGTCAAGAAGATCAAAATCAATTGGGAAACTTGGATACGCGAGTACATGCTTAAGAGTGCAAGGGAATTCAATGCATCTGCTAGTTTTCCATACGGACTGCTTATCACCCGTATCCTTTTGTTCTACTCCATCAATCTCTTTGTTTATCCCCCTATAGAAGTTGCTACAACTTATGATTCAAGAACTTTCAGCTGCATCGGATATGTTCTGGTGAAAGATGAAGTATGAAGGAAGGAATCTGCCCATTCTAAGGCTGAGCCTCCAAAAATTCCAAATATTTTTGGCAAGCATAGCAGCGGCAAAAAAGCATAAAATTCTCTCTTTTAGGGTTCTTATTATTTCTCTTGAACTTGTTTACTTCAAGATTAGTTTTGGGTATGATTAATAACCTATTTTTTATGTTTAATTCAAACATGAGAGACTAAATACCCTTATTCTGGGGTTGAGGCCAAGAATATGATTACTCTTTAATATTCTTTATAGTAGTTTCTTTTTGGATTATGATCTGGGTTGTTCTTAATTTCTTGAGCTTATTATTTTGATGAGTGGCCACCATTAGGATAAATCTATATTTCTATATGAATCTGGGAGGAGAATCATAGGATAAAATAAAGAAATTAAAGAGCAAGGTTCTTATCCTTTTATGAAATAAGGGGTTTGAATTAGCATCTACGATAAGGATATACCTAGAAGCCATGTTTGGTTCAATTACAAGAAGATAACTTTATGAATCTAGAAGAATTGTTATATCTCTATGAGAGTTGTAGCTACAATATTCATTAGATAGAAAATTTGAGGTCGTGAGACCAAAATCATAGAATAAACCTTGCGAACCAACAACCCGATAACCAATTAGACTGCTATAAGAATAGAGATTTGTATGATTGTTGGAAAAGCCTCAACCCTGAAATTTTTATCCTTATTGTTTATAACTGTTGCTTTCTTTTATCTAGTCATAAACTTTTATTTTTCATTTATTAATTTACATTTTTATTCTTAATTTCAAAATCATCTTGATACTTCACAACACTTAATACCCATTGTCTAAAACTGAAAGTTGGTTAAATTTTTAGCTTCTTAGTCCTCGTGGGAACGATATCTGATTGTCTAAATCACTATATTACTTGTACGATCATGTGTACTTGCGTGTGCGCCTGAGTTGCAACAAGTTTTTGGCACCGTTGCCGGGGACTAGTATAATTAGTAAATTACTAAATTTTATGTTTTTGATATTAAGTTTAAGTATTAACAACTTGATCTTAACTGTTGAATTTTTACAAGTTTAGCTGAATACAGGACTGGAGAGAGATAAAGAGTTGGTAGAACCTTTTGCAGAACCAAAATAGATCTTCCAACAAAGGCGAAGAATGGCTGAACAAAGGAATAATCCAGCCGATCCAAATGCCAAAATTGTCCCGCCTCTGGTTATCCCAGTTGTTCCTTCTCAACTAGCTTCTAGACCTATTTGTGAGGTGGCAATGCCACTCACGAACTATGTGATGAATAGTATTCACAAGCCGAAACCAGATGTTCAATTTGAATTGAAGCAGAATATGGTGGAATTACTGAATTCAGCAGGGCAATTCCATGGCCTTTCACATGAAGATTCGCAGCAGCACATACAGACTTTCCTGGAAATAAGAGATAATTACATTCCTGAATGGGTGAGTTCTGATTATATCATATTGACACTCTTTCCTTTTTCCCTAATGGGGGAAGCAAAAAGATGGTTACATATTGAACCACCACTCTCTATCACTTCATGGGAAGATCTAGATCAGGAGTTCCTTATTCGATTCTTTCCATCTAGGAAGATCGCACGCTTGAGAAGCGAGATCTTAAGTTTCAGATAGAAAGAAGGAGAGATATCTACCAAGCTAGGGAGAGATTTATGGGTATGCTTAGAAATTGCCCTCACCATCATCAGTCCAACAATGTTCTTGTTCATACTTTCATTGAGGGATTGAAGCCACATACGAAGATTCTCTTAGATTCAGCAATAGGTGGACAGGCTCTTGAAAAGACTTATGAAGAATTGTACACACTGCTGAATCGGATTTCACAGAGGGAATCCTGACTGGCATGCTGATTCTAGGAGTGTTCCTCAAAAGGTTGAAGGGGTATTAGAGGTAGACCAATTTACTGCGTTACAAGCACAGATCGCAGCAATGAAAAATCATATGATTACTCATCTTAATAATATAAAGTTGGGGGTTACACAAATAGCAGCTACAGCTAATGCATTCCAACAGGTAAATTCTTGGTGTGAGGTTTGTGGAAGTGGTGAGCATGCAGCAGATGCTTGTACGACTAATCCAAATTCTATCAACTACATGGGGAATGTAAATCGTCAAAGACAGTAGAATTTCGGTAACACGTATAATCCCAACTAGAGAAACCATACTAATTTCTCATGGGGTGGAAATCAGGCGCATAATGTATATCAGTATAAGGGGTCAGTGCAACCAAATCAATAGCTAACTCAGAATAATCAGGCAACTACTTAAGCAAGAAATATGGAGGAGTTAATGAAGCAATGTATGGCTCAACAGGCATAGTTTGTAGCAGAAATAAAGACCCAACAAACGCAATTTACAGTAGAGTTGAAGAGTCAACAATTGCTTACTAGAAATCTGGAGTTTTAACTTGGTCAAATTGTAGGAGCATAGAATACAAGACCTCAAAGAGTATTACCTAGCAATACAGAGGTAAATCTGAAGCAGGTGAATGCGGTTACAACAAAGAGTGGGTTGCAAACCAAGAAGATGGTTCAAGAGCAGGATAGTCCCACAGTCACTGATGATAGTTCTAAAGATAATACGGAGAAAGAAGTCAAGGAAAAAATGGCAAGTGATGAAATTCACATGGAAAAAAAAGACTTTACCTTTACCCATTCCTCAAAAGGCAAGGAAGCATCAAGAGAAAGTGAGTTATAAGAAGTTCTTAGATCTTCTAAAGCAGGTTCATGTAAATCTGCCTCTTGTTGACATTCTGTAGAGTGTTCCAAAATATACAAAATACCCAAAGAATATAGTTACAAATAAAAATCGATTAATCGAGTATGCAATAGTTGCACTTACTGAAGAGTGCACACCAAGATTCAAAACAAATTGCCCACGAAGTTAGAAGATCCAAGTAGTTTCACATTGTACATTACCATTGGACAGGCCATTAGTTCTCGTGGATTGTGTGATTTGGGGGCTAGCATCAATCTTATGCCCATATCTTGGTACCGGAAGATGGGTCTTGGGAGTCCCAAACCCACTGCTATTATTTTGTAGTTGGCAGACAGGTCCCTCGCTAGGCCTGATGGTATTATCTAAGATGTCTTAGTGCAAGTGGGATCCTTAATCTTTCTGGTGGATATTGTAATTCTTGAATTTGAAGCTAATCCTGTTGTTCCATTTATTTTGGGATAACCTTTCTTAGCAATGGGATAGTCATTAATTGATGTAGCAGCAGGGAAAATGACAATGAGAGCACACAATAAAGTGAAGGTCTTTGATATGTATAAGGCGCTAAAATTGCCAACTATATATGAGGAGTTGTCTGCTATATCTGTTATAGATCTTGAGTCTGATCAGAGGTTGTTATTGTCAGATGATCCCTTAGAGCGAGTTTTAGTAGGTCGTGATCTTTATGGAAATGTGGAAGTGTTTGCATTAGTTCATGTCATGAATTTGGTGGTCATTGAAACAAGAAAATTGCCTTTTGATCCATTGAACAGGACAATAGTCCATCCCCTAAAGCTTCAATTGATGAAGCTCCAAAATTAGAGCTTAAGTTTCTTCCTTCTCACTTGAAATATGCTTACCTTGGTGATAATGATACCTTGTCTGTTATTTTATCTTCAAGATTATCTGATATGCAAGTACAAAAAGCAATGACAGTGTTGAAAAGGAGAAAGAAGGTGATCGGGTGGCAAATATCTGACATTATAGGAATAAATTCAGCTTTTTGCATGCACAAAATACACATGGAGGAAGATTTCAAGCCAAGAGTGCAGCAACAATGCAGGTTGAATCTAATGATGAAAGACGTGGTGTCGAAAGAGGTCATTAACTCGCCGTGGTTACTAATGAAGCAAATGAGCTAATACCCACTCATATGGTGACTGGATGGAGAATCTGTATTGACTACCGGATACTAAATGAAGCCACAAAGAAGGATCACTATCCCATCTCATTCATTGATCAGATATTGGATAGGTTGACAGGGCGGGAGCACTATTGTTTTCTTGATGGTTACTCAAGTTATAATCAGATTACCATTGCTCTATAGAATCAAGAGAAAACGACTTTTACTTACCCATATAGTACTTATTCCTTCAGATGCATGCCTTTTGGCCTCAGCAATGCGCCTGCGATATTTCAGAGATGTATAATGGCAATCCTCTACGACATAGTGGAAGAATTTATCGAGGTATTCATGGATGATTTCTCTGTTTATGGTGATTTGTTTGATAAATGCTTGGAGAATTTAGATCGAGTCTTATCTCGATGTGAAGAGACAAATTTGGTGCTGGACTGGGAGAAGTTCCACTTTTTGGTAAAGAAAGGAATAGTCCTTGGCCATAAAGTGTCATGCAGGGGACTTGAAGTAGATCGGGCCAAAATTGAAGTGATTGAAAAGTTGACACATCCATTCATAGTGAAGGGAGTACGAAGCTTCTTGGGCATGCAAGTTTATACAGGACTTTTTAAAGATTGCAAGCCCGATGTGCAAACTGTTAGAAAAAAAGGCCAAGTTTGATTTTGTGGCAGATTGTTAAGAAGCATTTGAGAAGCTGAAAAAGAAGCTGATTGAAGAACCTATTTTGATTTCTCCGGATTGGGAATTGCCATTTGAATTGATGTGTAATGCTAGTGATGTAGCTGTAGGAGCTATTTTAGGGCAAAGAAAAGACAAGGTATTTTGCTCTATTTACTACGTTAGTAAAGTCTTGAATGATGCCCAAATGAATTATACAGTCACTGAAAAAGAGATATTAACCGTGGTGTATGCGTTCGATAAGCTTAGAGCTTATTTGGTAGGCACAACGGTTATTGTTCACACTGACCATGCAGCCATCAAATATCTCTTCAATATAAAGGATGCAAAGCCTTGATTGATCTGGTGGATTTTGTTACTGTAAGAGTTTGACTTAGAGGTTCGTGATTGTAAAGGAGTAGAAAATCAAGTTGCAGACCATTTGTCAAGGTTAGAAACTCATAAATATGTTATTGATAACTTTCTCTGCATTCAGGAAGAGTTCTCAAATGAAAAATTATTGTCTATTAAGGAGTGTGAAGTCTCTTGGTATGCGGACATTGTGAATCTATTGGCAAGTAGCTTTTACCCTTCGAAAAGTACAATTTAACAGAGAAAGAAACTGTTGCATGATTCTAGTGCTTATACGTGGGATGAGCCTTACCTTTTTAAGAAGGGACTGGATGGAATTATATAAAGATATGTTCCGAAAGCTGAATTCACACAAGTGTTACAAAAGTGTCATTCATCTCCCTATGGTAGACATTATGGAGATGAGAGAATAGCTCAAAAAGTGTTGCAATTCAGTTTCTTTTGGCCTACATTATTTTGAGATGCGGTAGCTTTTGTAAAGAGTTGTGATCAATGCCAGAGGTTGGGAATGATTTCGAGGCATCATGAGATGCCCCTAAACAACATCTTTGAAGTGGAAGTATTCGATGTTTGGGGGATTGATTTTATGGGACCATTCCCACCATCAAATGGTAATTTGTACATTATAGTGGTGTTTGATTACGTATCTAAATGGGTGGAAGCTGCAGCTTGTCCTACTAATGATGCGAGAGTAGTGTTGAAATTCATTAAGAAGCAAATATTTTCCCGGTTTGGAACTGCAAGAGCTATAATCAGTGATAGAGGTACGCACTTTATTAACACTTGGTTTAAGAATCTTTTAGCTAAATATGATGTTAGGCACAAAGTGGCCACTGCGTATCATCCATAAATGAGTGGACAAGTTGAGGTCTCTAACCGGGCGATAAATAAAATACTGCAGAAGACGATAAATGGGCAACCAAAAGATTGGGCAGAGAAGCTAGATGACGCATTATGGGCATACGGACAGCTTATAAGACACCCATTGGTAGTTTCCCATATCGCTTGGTTTAAGGTAAAGCTTATCATTTGCCTATTGAGCTTGAGCATTAATCTTATTGGGCTATCAAATAGTTGAATCTTGAAATGAACGCTGCGGTAGAAAAAAGATTATTGCAGCCTGTTGAACTTGATGAATTTTGTCTCCACGTTTATGAGAACGCAAAGTTATACAAGGTGAAAACCAATAGATGGCATAATAGACAAATTCAAGATAGAGTGTTTGAACCCGAATAACTTATTTTGCTATTTAATTCGAGGTTATAATTATTTCCTGGCAAATTGTGGTCTAAGTGGTCAGGGCCTTTCGAAGTAGTACAAATGACACCTCATGGAGCAGTTGAATTATAGAACAAACAGAAGACTGAGAAGTTTCTAATGAATGGACAATGTGTGAAGCACTACTGGGCTGATCATGGAGACAACCACAATGTGTCCATCACTTTTAATGATGAGTGAGACTGAGCTGAGTCGTGCCACGACATAAAATAAGGCGCTATGTAGGAGGCAACCCACAAATATAATGTAATAGGTAGTTTAATTTTTAGTTGTTAAGGACAAAAAGAAAAATACAAAAAGATAAGTCATGCCACGACTGAAAATAAGGCTCTTGGTGGGAGGCAACCCACTTTTTATTATGCAATTTTGTTGTTTTTGGTTGATGTGCAGGAATGAGAAACGTGATGGAGATAGAGAAGATAAGAAAAGGGTGAACATCGACCTTTGAGTAAGTAAATAGGGGATACATGGTGAAAAAGGTAAGTGGGAAGAAAAGATGTCTAAAAATATAGAAAATTGGCCTTAGAAAAATTTTTGGATACAATTTCCAGTAGATCGACACTAAGTCGACAAGTCTCGTCGATGTCCATCATGCCCACACTTAGAAAACTTTTTAGGGCTATTTCTAGTGAACTGACGTGATGTCAACACATTGCATCAGCCCTACAACACGTTACACATCGCTTCGCATCGATGATCACTTGGTAACACTTAGATAAATTTTTTGAGGCAAAGTTCAGTGAAATAATGCAGACTCGACGCGTCGCGTTGCTTTTTCAATGCAATTATCAATGTGTTGCATCGATTGCCTATTTCTATGTAATTTTAATCCTAATCGGACCCCTCACTTTCACCTCTATAGATATAACTTTACCTTCATTCAAACTTTACCCTAACCCTAGCCGTCGTGCCTCCTTAATTTCCCAAACCCTAAATTTGCTCCCTTTTAAATCTTGTCCCTTCTTGGCAATAACAACAAGATTCAAACTTCATCTTCATTTTTTCAACTAAGACCAAGGTAAGTTTTGATATATTTTTAGTCTTATAGATCCAAGTGCTCTACATGATGAAATAAGTTTGTTTCGTTAAAATTTGTGATATGAAATTATCTTGAATCAAATTTAAATGCTAAGGTGTTGTGCTTAGATTGTTTAAACTTCCACTGAATGTTAATTTAAAATCTTGTTGTAGAGCATTTGGGGGTGATGGTGATATGTTTCTATGTTGTTGTTGCTTTGCTAGTTCTCACGTATAATGCTAATGTAGGAATAGAAGTGATTCTTGATTTAATTGATTTGGTTAAGCTAAGGGCCTGAAATCGAAATTGATAGACAATTGAGTGTTTTTCTTCACCATGCATTGGATTTCAATAATTTAGGATGTGCTTGATTCATTACATAATAGCAACTAAGTGTAGGGTAGATCTCGATCTCACACCACCTTAGTGGTAGCTATAAATGTCTTAATTATGTGAGATTGACGTAAGGTCAGGTTTAACATATTGAATACACATATGTGAGAGTGTTGAAGAGTGGTAAAGTGCTACTGAATGGCTATGTGTTTTGTACAAGTGAGTAGTCTACAAGGCTATTGAGACAACACTGTGAATTGCCAATTCTCTGAAATGTATTTTTATGTGTGATGTTGGATGCATGAGGATGGTAGTTATGTTGAACAAGGGAAGTCTAAGTACCTTGGGTCCCTCTTTTGTAAACCTGTGCTAGCAACTAAGTGTGGGGTAAATTTCGCACTTATTGGTTGTTAGTTCTTAAGGTGCTTGCTTTATGTGTTTGTGGGTTGTTATGCTTGATAGGTATAATGTCTAGCCATCAACAAAGAAACAAGGGGAAGAATGTAGTTGGTACGTCTGAGTCTAGAAACAAAAGGAGTCGTCATGCTGATCGTGTGCCCCCGGCCCCATATATTCCATGGGGTCAACCTAAGAGGTTCGGGATAAGGCAGTGACTAAAGTAGGGAGAAAATGGTATTCTCAACATAAAGAGTCAAAATATTCAGCCGATCAATTTATTGATAGGGCAAGCCTAATGAAAGAGTATCCATTTATGGTGCAAAGAATTGAGGCGCTGCACATGAATTTCCTATTTGAACAGCCAGTTGACTGCAACTTAAGCCTTGTAAGGGAATTCTATGCAAATTAGGACCCAAAAAACAAAGATGTTGAGGTTGAGGTATGGGGTCGTGTGATAACTTTTACTGCTAATACTGTGAATGAGCTGCTAGGTATACTCGATGTGGATGTGGAGCCAGTGAAAAGACTAATTACTGATCCATCATATCAGCACATCCGCCATCTCTTATATGGCACTTGTTCGACAGCTAGATGGATTTGTCATAAAGAGGGTGGTACTCATGTGTCCCTTTCTTTTGGTCATATGAACAAGGAGGCTCGTTTATGTGTAAAAATCATTTATGCCTGCCTTATTCATGGAACTCATATAATGGAGGTGACTCATGACAGGGTTTGTATCATCTATGCTCTTATGCATGAAGATGTGGAGTTGAATGTTGGCGCTATTATCTTTTCTGCGATGAGGAAAGCCAGATTTTTGGGGGGTCATCGATATGGTTTCAGTGGGCTGTTGACTAGGTTTCTGAGGTAGGACGATGTGCCTGAAAAGGAGGTTTATTATAGACCACTTGTTGGTCTCAAACGATTAGATTTCTCCCGTACTAAAGGACCTGCTCCTTATGGTGTCACTTTGACTATGCCCGAGAGTCAAGTTTTTTTATGATGAGATCACAGCCTAGATATATGGGCTCACTATGTTGCAACTGAAGACTAGGGTGCGTCCAGCCACCCAACAAGAAATTCGTGTTGTCGAGTTAGACTATTTTCTCGGGCATCATGCCCGGACTATACTTCGGATTGGTCCTAACTTTGATGAGCCACCGGATGATGACGTCCCTACGGACGAGGAAAGGCACATGGGTTATTCTGATGATGAGTTCGTAGATGAAGAGCAGTCTGATGATGGTGATACAGGTGATGACTTTGGTGCTGATGAAGGTGCCGATGATGATCTGATGGCATTAGTATCATTCGACTGAGAAAGGAGTACGACGCCACCCTACCTTATGCTTATTTCTAGCACTGGGATAATGCTACGTTTAAGTGTGGGGTGGTTGATCTTCATCTTCAATTTCTAAATTTTATCTTTGTGTTTGGTTGGACAATTTATTCTTTGTTGTTTTTATGTTTCGATGGATTATAAGTTGACAGTTTGAATTATTTCCCTCTTTGGCAAATTTAGTTTAAAGTGTTTGTTTTATTTATTTTTGCCCTTTATGGAATATTTTTCAGTTTACAGTAATTATGTGTGCCCTTTTTGGCAATTCTCATTTTGCATGGTCATAGTTAGTTGTCTTCCCCTATGATGGATGGATGACGGTCGTCTTAAGGGGAGTGCATCTTTAGAAGCTGAGAAAATGATAAGACCCCTATGTGACCCTTGAGAAATGTTGTGTGGTGGGTAAGGATGAACGAGTTGTTTTTTGATGTAAATCCCAACAAGTGTAGTTTGATTTTATTGGCTTAATGTTGAATTTAAAAAAGAACGAGATTGGGAACCTTAAGGATCCGATTTGATTCCTTGCATGCACTATGAGAGTGAGTACTTGTTTATATTCTACATGTATAGGAATGCCTAAAACTTGCCTGGTGTGTTTACATAGCGAAATAAAGGGTGTTGGATGTAGGAAGTGATTTAGGCATTTCTTTGATAGATGAAATTGTAAAGACTTTATTTGCCTACCCTTATGCATGTCCGTAGTTAGCCCCGTTGAGCCTATAGCCTGATTTCTTTGGTAGCCTCATTTATATCCTAATCTTTTCTTTAATAGACCTTAATTCGATCCATAGCTCCTAAGCGCTTTAATACAAATAACTGAATAAGAAGGGAATGTGAAATTTAAGAAGGAAAAAAGGTAAAAGTGAAGCTCTAAAGAAGTGTTCATTGCATGTTTAATTGTGACGATTAGGAGTTAGAGAGAAAATGTGAAAGAAAATTCAGTTTTTGTTGCTCGGTTTTTGTTACAATGAACTTGTTTTGGCCATGGTCCATTTATGAAAATATGCACCTCAATCAAAGAGAATAGTTTTAGTTGAGGGTGGCTATTATAGGGGTGCATAACAAGAACTGTGTGTGAAGAAGAGCTAATAATTAAATTGTGATGTAAAAAGAAAAATACTCCTACCGTAAGTGTGTTAATGTGCTTAAAAGATTTGGGTGAAACAATTAATGTATAAAGGTAATGAAGTGAATGGTTGGGTTAACGAAAGGTGATTTTGATTAAAGATGGTTATGTATTAAAGTGCTTAGGGAGATTAGTCACTATTTCCTAAATAGTTCCTACCTGTCCCTCATCTTACATTACAACTAGAGGTGTACAAACCAAACCGTTAAGTCAAACCGAACCGATGAATCAAACCAAACCGAGGAAAAAAATCGACTTATGGTTTGGTTTGATTGATTTAGTGTTGGCAAAAAAAACCCGATCATTCTTGGTTTGGTTTGGTATTAGCAAAAATAAAATAAAATCGAACCCAAACCGAACCGAACTAATACATATATAATTTTAATTTTTTATACATAAAAAAATACTACTTATAATCTACTTTCTAATTACTTTTATTATTTTTTTATATTCAAAAAATAGATATATATTCTTGGGCCTTTAATTATAGTATTTTTCCATTAATAATAAATTAATACAAAGCCCAATATTAATATAAAAAACTAAAACTCTTTAATTGCTTCACTTTTTACATTTTACTTTCCAAGTTTTCCTAGAGTTCTCATTATTTCCTCATCTTACTTTTATCTTACTTTTCTTATTCGTCAAGTTGTGATTTAGGTTTGTTTCTCTTCTTTCTCTTATTTTAATGGAATTATGTTACAATTAATTACTTTATGGAGTTAAGTTTTTAATAAGTTGTCTCTAATTCTTCGTTCTTTTGTATGCTTACATTTTATGTGAAGGGAACTTTCAGACAAGCTATTGTGACTAGTGATTTAGAAATTGAACTACTTGGGTATCCGCATAATATTACTTTGAGAGATAGTAGTTTAGACGTCTTAGTAATTTGCCAACTTAATTTTTATTGGAACTACTCTATGACCATTTTTTTTTATCTTTTTAGTGAAAATATTTAATTTTTTTCTTCAATCACATTATAATTGTAAAAAAAAATAAGAAAATCGAAAAAACAAAAAAATCGAAAAAACTCAAAAAACCCAACTAAAACCAAAATAAAAAAAACGATTGTATATTGGTTTGATTTGGTTTGTAGATTTAGAAAATCGACATTATTGGTTTGGTTATATTTTAATAAAAAATTGAACCAACCCGACCTATGTACACCCTTAATTACAACCATGAAAGACCTAATTGATCCTACATTACAACATCTGACTATTAGTGGAGTATTACACTAAGGTCAAGCTTATGGTTCATTATCTATTATGTATGAATTCTTTGTTGAGAGCGAGTGATTGAATTTTGATACTCCCCTCATGATAAATATTGAAAAATTGTGAGTGATATGGAAAAAACTTTCTTGTTGTGAGGGTGTATGCGGACGAAAGTCCAATTACTTATTGTGTTGCTTGATTGCATGCTTTGATTACGTTTGCCTATGAATTGAATGTCACTATTGAGATGATGAAGTGTGAAATAAATAGTTCATGTGCCCAACGCTAGCTTGACTCTTAAGTTGTGATTAGAAAGTTTAGTGATTGTGTTGCTTGAAGTTGTTCGAAGACGAACAAAGTTTTAAGTGTAGGGTGGTGATCTTGGGCGTATTTATATGTCCAAACACCGCTATCTACCCATATTTAGACTTGTTTTGAGAACAAAAATTGTGTTAATTATATTTAATTGCGAGTTAAATTGTGTTTCAAGGCTAACCGATGTGATTAGAGATACAGGGTAAATTTCCAAGGGATTCGAACGAAAATTGGACACATATCATGAAGTAATTATTTATTGATGGTGTGGAATAAATAATACGTATGTGAAAGACCCTTTTTATCAAGTCCAAAAACATGTGTAGATGCATAAGAGCAAGGATAAAAGAAAGCAATTGAGGATTAATGAGAGTTGATTGAATATTTGAAGTGAATTTCCAGTGACGCGACGCTAACTTAATGCGTCGACCTGTAACTTCTGTGCCTTAACCAAAATTTCAGAAGAAACTTCCAGTGCATCGATCCAAAGTCAACGCGTCGTGTCAATGCGTGAGCTTGGGGACTTTGTTGAAAGTTGAGATGACAATTCCACTGACAAGATGCGATGTCGATGTGTCGCGTCGTGTGTTGAGCAATTAGATTTAGTCGTATTTTTAAAGATAAATTCCAGTGCATCAATGCGATATTGATGCGATGCGTTGGCTGGATTAATGCGATTAGCGATGCGTTAGTAGTACAAATCTGGTGAAATTTTCCCAAGTATAAAAAGAACACGTGAGCACAATTCCAAACACTTTTGGCAAGCATAGCAGCAGCGGAAAAGCATAAAATTCTCTCTTTTAGGGTTCTTATTATTTCTTTTGAACTTCTTTACTTCAAGATTAGTTTTGGGTATGATTAATTACTTATTTTTTATGTTAATTCAAACATGAGTGGCTAAATACCCTTGTTCTGGGGTTGAGGCCAGGAACATGATTACTCTTTGATATTTTTTATAGTAGTTTCTTTTTGGGTTATCATCTGGGTTGTTCTTAATTTCTTGAGCTTACTATTTTGATGAGTGGCCACCATTAGAATATATCTATATTTCTATGTGAATCTAGGAGGAGAATCGTAGTATAGAATGAAGAAAATAAGGAGCAAGGTTCTTATATTTTTATGAAATAAAGGGTTTGAATTAGCATCTAGGATAGGGATATACCTAGAAGCCTTGTTTGGTTCAATTGTAAGAAGATAACTTTATGAATCTAGAAGAATTGTTGTATCTCTGCGGGAGTTGTAGCTACAATACTCAATAGATAGAATATTTGAGGTCGGAAGACCAAAATCATAGCATAAACCTTGCAAACCAACAACCCGATAATCAATTAGACTGCTATAAGAATAGAGATTTGTATGATTGTTCGAAAAGCCTCAACCCTGGAATTTTTATCCTTATTGTTTACAACCGTTGCTTGCTTTGCTCTAGTCATAAACTTTTATTTTTTATTTAATAATTTACATTTTTATTCTTAAATTCAAAATCATCTTGATACTTTACCGTACTTAATACCCATTGTCTAAAACTGAAAGTTGGTTAACTTCTAGTTGCTTAGTCCTTGTGGGAACGAAATCTGATTATTTAAATCACTATATTACTTGTACGATCACGTGCACTTGCGTGTGTGTCTGAGTCGCAACAAAAGGTATCATGCAACTCCAGGAGTATACTATGCAACTCCAGGAGTATACTACTAAACTCCTGGACCCTTGGAAAAGTACAAGCTCCGACATAAGTATGGTCCGGCTGGGACTCGATTAGCTCAAACAGGAAGAATTTTAGCTATTCTCTCGAGAGCTCTCTCGTATGGACTTTTTGAAATCCTAAGTCTCTTCCTTGAATGATGATCCAGTTGTCTCTGTTCAAAACTCCTACTCTTCCTTTGTCAAGAATGTTGAAAAATCCTATGGTAAGTTTTATCAAAATATGCATAACACCCTAACGTACTTCCTGGCAAAACGGTGAACTATGAACTTTTTTATTTTATTCAAAGGGGGTCCTGTCCCTTTTGATTGATGGACTGTAAGATAATCACACTGTCTAACTCTTTTTTGTTGCTCTGCCTAGTTAATAGTTAATGATTGTTCATGGTTTTATATTGCTTCCCGTGTTTTGCTCTGCCTATGTGTTTTATTTTTGCTTCTATTCTTTTTATTATGCCAAAAGGGGGAGAAAGACAGGAACATCAAGAAATAAGGATGCACAAGTCGACTGTCGACACACAAAGGTCGATTGATATCCAAAAACTTGGGATAGTAGAAATGCTCAAAAGTCAGGGAGAGCAAGTCGACTTTTGATACACAAAGGTCGGCTGATACCCAAGAAATCTGAGATAGAAAAGATGCCTACAAGTTAAGGGGAGCAAGCCGACACACTGGAAAGTCAACTAATATTTACTCGTGTTTGTCGTTATCAAAAAGGGAGAGATTGTTAGCCTCCGAAGTCTGTGTTTTAATAATGAGAAACTAACAAGTGAATCTTTACAGGATATTGAAGATTTCTGATAGAGGAAGATGGCCCTAGAAATGGAAGGACACCAACTCACGATCCACGGCATCAAAGAAAATAAATCAGAATGAGAACAGATTGAAGGAAAATCTCAATCCCATAAGTCTAGACAAATCAGATCAATCATGGAGAATCTCTGTAACGCCCCAAGAACCTATCCCGAGATGTCACATGGTGCTTAAGGCCACACGTGGCCTCAAGATAACCCTCTAAGCCTGTCATCACTTTCAGAACTCACTACGACGAAAATCAAGCTAGAGTAAGAAAGAATAATCATGCCATGAACATACTAGAATATGAAAAGGTACTGGCCTGCACAAACAAAAAACTGAAATTCTATACATACTGGTACTATAGTCTAACAAAGCCTCTATTACATAAGGCTGAGGAGACATTGGGACAGATTCCCCAACTGACTCGTACTGAACTAAAAGGCAACAACCATCTATTAACAAGACAAAATCAAAGATACAGGTCCTCGAACCATGAGGACTCACCAACTGCAGAAATCTAGATGAAGGTACTCGAAGATCACGAGGAAATATAGAACACAGAAGAGTATGGGAGTAAGTACTTGGGAATGTACTGAGTATGTGGGGTGTATGCAACGTTTTTTAATAATATCATAAATATAAAATAAAATCATGCATGCTAATAATAATGACTCTCTTCGCTTGAATTCTCTGAAACATAATTTCCATAAATCATCAATAATAACACATACTTCATAAATCACATAAATCATTGGACTCAAATCAAACTCTTTGGCTCATGACTTAGACTGACTTGGTAACTCAGGGGACTTAGATCATTATGGACTTGGGAGTTTCTTATAACCGACATAAACTAAACTATGTGAGTCGCATGGAGTCCAATATTTTTCCCTCCTGAGGAGAGAACCCCACATTGGCGGGAGCATCGTACTCTTACTAGAGAGTACAACCTCAATTTCTTTATCACAATCCCATACTCGGCCTCTAGCCCACAATCATCAATATCGATCCTACGGTGGCACGTAGTTTCAGGGAAATACCATATTTCCCACTCGGTGCTAAATACTCCTCCCAGACTCAGATCAGAACGCGTTAGGAAATCCACCTTAATCAATATCAACTCATGGGTCTATCATAGAGACCGAAACATAAATATATCTCTTTTGTAAATCATATACAACTGTGGATTCCTAACTCGACTAAAAAATCAAAACAATCTTTCTCAACATCAAGTGTATTGCTTATCAAATCATGTCAAATGTCAAAACCTTAGGAAGACATCAAAAGACTCATTCTTGACTTTCAGTTCCAAATATCAATATATATATATTCAATAATCAACATTTCAAAGAAAATCTTGAATCATGACACTTATCTCAAATCATTTAGAATTCATCAATACGTAATAACAATATGCATCTCATGGCATAAATCCTTAATTTAAGAAATATGATGGTAAATAAATCATAATAACAAACTTAATCAACTCAAATCTCGTAATTCATCAATAAAGTAATTTGGGCGTAAACCCACTTGCAAAGATCATGAAATTCCTATAGTAAAATCAATTCTTTGGGCACAAGAATGAAAAGATATTCTTGTTCAAGCCCCACATACCTTGGATTATAAACTTTAGAATAAGAGACTTGATTGGAACTTATTTCTCGCATTTTTAGGCTAAGATTCTTGATGCCTTTGACTTGGGGAACTTAATTTTTGAACAACTTGGAGAAATCTATGGAAGATTCTTGAATTTCTTGGAGATGATTTGAATTTGGAAAAAAGAAACCCTAGTTCTCTAGATATTTCTTATAAGAGATTGAAGAGAAAATAAATGGCTCTTCTCTACTTAGATATATATATATATATATAAGACCAAAAGGGACAGAAATGACCAAAATACCCTTTTAAAAAGAGTTGAAAATTGCTGATCGGGGTCTGCGAAGATAAACTGATGGTCCTTCAGAGCAACTGATGGTCTGTTAGAGAAACTGACGGTCCACCAGATCGTCCGTCACTCGGGAGTCAAAAATGGGACATTCTGCCTCGACTAGACGGTCCGTCAAATATTTGGCGGCCCACCATTTTGGCCGTCGCACGATGGACAAAAAAAAGGGTTACTGCCTAGGATTGACGGGACAACTGACGGTCCGCCAAGGACTTGACAGTCCACCATATCGATCGTCAAACCTGGGCGATTTTGACAACGCTCAGTAAAACGGCCATAACTTCTTCATCCGATGTCGGATTTTGATGAAATTGGTATCGATGGAAAGCTTATTCAATGTTCTACATGATAGAAAGTAGAAATTAGAGAAATACAACACAATATAAACATGAATAACTTTAGAAGCCACCCCTATCCACTCAAAAAACAGATTTAGGCTTAAAGAACGATCGGGGTATTACAATATCTCCCCCTTGTAAAAATTCGCCCTCGAATATTGCCAGATAGGTCAAGAACAAGAGAAAAAATAAGGACACACAGCTGGAACGACCCACTCGAAGGGCTTACTTTACTCTAAACTTTTGGGTACTGCACAGAATGCATGAATTATAGAGAGAGTAACCATATAGATGAATGCACAACTGAATTGAGGAAGAATAGTACTTTTGGCTTAATTTGAACTCGTGGAGAAGAGATGAGGGTACTTGGCTCGCATGTCTGCTTCAGCTTCCCAAGTAGCACCCTCGACTGATTGATTTTGCCACAAAACTTTAACCAAGGAAGCTTCCTTGTTCCTTAGTTTTTGGACTTGATAATCTAGGATCTCGACAGGAACTTCATCATACGAAAGGCTATCCTGTACATCAAAGCTTTCTGACGAATCAACAACAACAGAGTCACCAATGAACTTCTTGAGCATTGAAATGTGGAAGACAGGGTGAACAGCTGATAACTCTGTAGGCAACTCAATCTCATAAGCTACTTTTCCAACATGATTCAACACTCTATAAGGGCCAACATAACGGGGACTGAGCTTCCCTTTCCTTCCAAACCTCTTCACCCCTTTTATGGGCAAAATTTTTAAGTACACCAAATCATCAACTTCAAACTTAAGAGCTCTTCTCCTCACATATGCATACAACTTTTGACGACTCTGGGTTGTCTTCAACCTCTCCCAAATCAACTTAACTTTCTCCATAGCCTCGAACACAGCATCAGATCCAATCACAGCAGCCTCACCTACTTCAAACCAATCTATGGGTGATCTACACCTTCGACCATACAAATCCTCAATTTGAGCCATTCCAATGCTAGTATGAAAATGGTTGTTATACGTTAATTTAATAAATGGAAAATGTTCATCCCTACTCCCTTTGAAATCAAGAACACATGCTCTCAATATATCCTCCAAAGTCTGGATAGTCCTCTCAGCCTGACCGTCTATCTGCGGATAAAAAGCGGAGCTAAGATGAACTTGGGTTCCAAGACCCTTCGGAAGGCTCTCCAAAACTGAGAAGTAAATTGAGTACCTCTATCGGAGATGATAGACAACGGAACTCCATTCAACCTGACTAACTCTCGGAGGTACAGCTTAGCATAGTCCTTAGCGGTGAAAGATGTATGTACAGGCAGAAAATGAGCGGACTTAGTCAACCTGTCTACAACGACCCAAATAGAATCATGATGACGATGAGAAAGAGGTAAACCAGTAATGAAATCCATGTTCACCTCTTCCCACTTCCATGTAGGAATGCTCAATTCTTGCATCATCCCACCGGGTCTTTGGTGCTCTATCTTAACTTGTTGTCAAGTTGAACACTTCTCTACGAACTTCGCTATATCCTTTTTAATACCATTCCACCAATAAATTTCTTGTAAATCGCGGTACATCTTGGTAGCACCGGGATGAATAGAGTATCGCGCACCATGCGTTTCAGCCATAATTCTCTCCCTCAAATCATCAACATCTGGCACACACAATCTATTCTGAAATCTCAATACACCAGGTCTTTGATGGACCCTTTCAGTTCAACCAAATGAGAATCCATATCCTATTTCTCCTTCACTTACGAAACTAGGGAAGATTTGGAACTACTCTGAACCCAAATATTACCCTCAGGTGATTCAAGCAATCTAGCACCTAACCTAGCCAAACGATGCACTTCGCGGGCCAACTCCTTTTTATCTTCTTCTATATGCGCTACACTACCCATGGACGATCTTCTAGGGGCATCTGTATAACGCCCCAAGATCCCATCCCAAGACGTCACACGGTTCTTAAGGCCACACGCGACCTCAAGCTAACCCTCTGAGCCTGTCATCACCTCTATAACTCACTATGATAATAATCAAGTTGTAATAAAGAAGAATAATCATGTCATGAACATACTGGAATACAAAGATATACTATCCTGTATATTCAAAATACTAAAGTTCTGTACATACTGGTACTCTAGTCTGACAAAGCCTCTACTACATAAGACTGAGGAGCCATTGGGACAGATTCCCAACTGACCGGTACTGAACTGGAAATAAACAACCATCTACTATCAAAACAAAAATCGGGGAAATAGGTCCTCGAACCATGAGGACTTACTAACTGTACAAATGTAGATAGAGGTACTCAAAGATCACTGTCGCTGCTGAGACTGAGCACCTAAACCTACATCACAAGAAAATATAGAACACAGAAGAGTATGGAAATCAGTACTTGGGAATGTACTGAGTATGTGGGGGTGCAGGCAATATTTAAATAATATCATAATTGTATAAGAAAACCATGCATGCTGATAATAATGACTCTCTTCGCTTGAGTTACCTGAAACATAATTTCCATAAATCATCAATAATAACATATGCTTCATAAATCTCACAAACCGTTGGAATCAACTCAAACTCTTTGACTCATGACTTAGAGTGACTCGGTAACTCATGAAACTTGGACTATTATGGACTTGGGAGTTTCTTATAACCGACATAAACCATATGAGCTTACATGGAGTCTAATGTCTAGCCCACGTTGGGGAGAGTTGTTCTATCCTTGCCATCGGAGTAGAACCTTAACTTTAGTGATAACTGTCTTTGCCTTTGGCCCTTAATCTTAATCCTACGGTGGCACGTAGTTCTGGGGAAGTAGGATGCACTGAACCCATACTTCCCGCTCGGTGCTAAATACTACTCCCATACTTAAGCTCAGCATGCATTAGAAAATCCACCTTAACCAACTCAAGGGTCTATCATGAAGACCAAAATATAAATATATATCTCACTTGTAAATCATAATCAACTTGTGGATTCCTAACTCGACTAAATCTCAAAATAATCTTTCTCATCGTCATGTACACTTGCTTATCAAATCATATCAAGTATCAAATCTTCCAGAAAACATCATAGAACTCGTTCTTGACTCTCAAGCTCAATATCAATATATATTCAATAGACAAACTTCTCATGAAAAAACATAAATCATGACACTTAGAAATTATCACTTCATGATAACAATATACAACTCATGACATAAATTCTTAATTTAAGAAATAAGACAATGAAGTAGTCATATGTGTCAATCTTGTATAGCTCAAATCTCATAAATCCTTGATAAAGTAATTTGGGTGTAAACCCACTTTGTAAAATTCATGAAATTCAATAGAAATTAAATCTTTGGGCACAAGAACGAAAGAAGTGTTCTTGTTCAAAATCCCACATACCTTAATCTTTGAAATTGGATGAACTTTAGTGCTTGAGACTTTATCCACACTTGAAATAAATAATTCTTGAAGCCCACACTATGAGGAACTTGGTTCTTGAAGAAATTTTAAAGATTTATGGATGATTCTTGGAAGATTTGTGTTCTTAATATAACCCTAGATATATTATCTCAAGAGAATTGGAAGAGAAAATGATGGAATTAGGGTTTGGATAGGATTTTCATATTTATAGAGGCCTCCAAAAGATGGGAAAAGACCAAAATACCCTTGCAAAAACGTCTCTAAATTGCTGGAAAAAATAACTAACGACATCCGTCACAGGCCGTCAGACCCGTGATAGGCCTTCATGAAATGTCATCACAAAAGGGTCGAATTTTATGATTTTCTGCCTAAGGCTGACGATGTTGTCAGGAATGTGACGACGTCGTCAGAAACGTGACAGGCCGTTAGAAACGTCGCCACCTTTTCCAGATTGACATGCTGGAGTAAAATGGGTATAACTCTTTGCTCCGGTATCAGATTTTGGCAAAATTGGTATCGTTGGAAAGCTAATTCAATTATCTATCTGTTGATAGGTCATGATCTCAAAAATTCCAAGTATAATGAGAGATATTCTCGTTTGAAGTTGACTATACCAATATCCTTCCCAAGAATTCGATCGGTAAGGAATGTTTTAATTCACCCAATCGTTAGGACATCTTTAAGGCCTTAATACACACCATCCTTGATCAGAAAACAACCCAAAACATTATAATTTATTTCTCATGAGCTTGATTCATAGTTTCACTATTGGTTAGAGTCTCGGGGTATTACAATATCTCCCCCTTGGAAACATTCGTCCTCGAATGTGGCTAAATAGGCCAAGTACAAGAGAAAATGAGGACGCATAGCAGGAACGACTCACTAAAAGTGCTTACTTCATTATAAACTTTTGAGTACTTCACAAAATGCATGAATCATAGAGAGAATAACCATATAGCTGAATACACTGGATTAGAAGGAAACTGGATTAGGGAAGAATAGTACCTTCGGCTTAATTTGAACTCGCGGAGAAGAGATGAGGGTATTTGGTTCGCATATCTGCTTCTGTTTCCCATGTATCACCCTCAAATGATTGATTTCTCCACAGAACTTTGACCAAGGTAACTTCCTTATTTCTTAGTCTACGAACTTGATAATCTAGGATTTCAACCGGAACTTCATCATACGAAAGGTTATCCTGAACATCGAAACTTTCTGACGGATCAACAATAACAGAATCACCAATGTGCTTCTTGAGCATAGAAACATGAAAGATAGGATGGACAACTGACAACTCGGCAGGCAATTCAATCTCGTAGCTGCTTTCCCAACACAATTCAAAACTCTATAAGGGCCAACGTATCGGGGACTAAGCTTCCCTTTCTTACCAAATCTTTTCACCTCCTTCATGGGTGAAATCTTCAAGTACACCATATCGTTAACCTCAAACTCAAGAGCTCTTCTTCTTACATCTGCATATGACTTCTGACGACTCTGGGCTGTCTTCAACCTTTCCCGAATCAGCTTAACTTTCTCCATAGCCTCAAACACAGCATCAGGTCCACTTACAGCGGCTTCACCCACTTCAAACCAATCTATGGGTGATCTACATCGCCTTCCGTATAAAGCCTCAAATGGAGCCATTCCAATACTAGCATGAAAACTGTTGTTGTAAGTAAATTCAATCAATGGCAAATGTTCATCCCAACTTCCTTTGAAATAAAGAACACATGCCCTCAACATATCCTCCAAGGTCTAGATGGTCCTCTCAGCCTGACCATCGGTCTGCGGATGAAAAGCGGAGCTAAGATGAACTTGGGTACCAAGATCCTTCTGAAAATCCCTCCAAAAATGAGAATTAAATTGAGTACTCCTGTCGGAGATAATAGACAAAGGAACTCCATGCAACCTGACTAACTCTCGAATGTACAGCTTAGTATAGTCCTCACCGATGAAAGATGTATGCACTGGCAAGAAATATGCGGACTTAGACAACCTGTCTACAACGACCCAAATCGAATCATGATGACGTCGAGAAGGAGGTAAACTAGTCAAAAAATCCATATTTACTTCCTCCCACTTCCAAGTAGGAATACTGAATTCTTGCATCATTCCACCGGGTCTTTGGTGTTCTATCTTAACCTGTTGGCAAGTTGTACACTTCTCTACGAATTTTGCTATATCCTTTTTCATACTATTCCACTAATAGATTTCTCGCAAATCGCGGTACATCTTGGTAGCACCGAGATGAATAGAATATCGCGCGCCATGCGCTTCAGCCATAATTCTCTGCCTTAAATCTTCAACATCAGGCACACATAATCTATTCTGAAATCTCAATACACCATCTCCCCCTTGGAAGAAAACCTCCACCTTTTGGTTTTTAACTGACTCCTTCAGTCTGACCAAACTAGGATCCATATCTTGCTTCTCTTTTACTTCTGAAACTAGAGAAGACTCGGAACTACTCTGGACCCAAACATTACCCTCAGCTAAATCAAGAAATCTAACTCCAAACTTAGCCAGATGATGCACCTCACGAGCTAACTCTTTTCTATCTTACTCGACCTGTGCTACACTACCCATGGACGACCTTCTAAGGGCATCTGCCGCTACATTGGCCTTGCCCGGGTGATACAGCACATTCATAACATAGTCCTTTAATAATTCTAACCATCGCCTCTGACGAAGATTCAACTCTCTCTAAGTTAACACATACTGCAAACTCTTGTGATCCATAAAGACATCAACATAAACACCGTACAAATAGTGTCTCCAGATTTTCAAGGCAAAAACCACTGCAGCTAACTCGAGGTCATGGGTCGGGTAGCTCTTCTCATGTAGTTTCAACTTTCTAGAGGCATAGGCTATAACCTTACCTTTCTGCATCAACACGTAACCCAACCCAACTCTAGAAGCATCACAATACACCACAAAATCATTTATACCATTTGGAAGGGTCAACGTAAGGGCCGAAGTGAGTCGAGTCTTCAACTCCTGAAAACTCTTCTCGCAAGAGTCAGACCACAGGAATTTAATTTTCTTTTGGGTCAACCGAGTCAAAGGAGACGCAATGGAAGAGAAATCCTCAACAAAACGATGGTAGTAGCCAGCTAGACCCAAGAAACTCCTAATATCAGACAGGGAAATAGGTCTATGCCAATTTTTCACAGCTTTTATCTTTTAAGGGTCAACTCGAATACCTTCTGAAGAAACAATATGACCCGGAAAAGTAACTGACCTTAGCCAAAATTCGCACTTGCTAAATTTGGCAAATAGTTGATGATCTCTAAGGGTTTGCAAGACTATTCGGAGATGATCTGCATGGTCGTTCTCACTTCGAGAGTATACAAGAATATCATCTATGAACACAATAACAAACATATCCAGGTACTGTCTGAACACCCGATTCATGAGGTCCATAAAGGCTGCTGGGACATTTGTTAGCCCGAAGGACATGACCAAGAACTCAAAATGACCATATCGGGTGCAAAAAGCTATCTTTGGAATATCACACTCCCTAACTTTAAGCTAGTGATAACCGGATCTCAAGTCTATTTTTTAGAAATAGTTAGCACCTTGCAGCTGATCAAACAGGTCATCAATTCTAGGAGGAGGGTACTTGTTCTTTACTGTGACCTTGTTAAGCTGACGATAATCAATGCACATTCACAATGAACCATCTTTCTTTTGCACGAACAGAACGGGTGCATACGCTAGGCCTTATGAAACCCTTATCTAGAAGATCTTTGAGTTGCTCTTTCAACTCCTTAAGTTCTGCGGGGGCCAAACGATATGGAGGAATAGAAATAAGTTGCATGTCGAGGAGAAGATCAATCCCAAATTCTATCTCTCTATCGGGAGGTACCCCTAGGAGATCTTCTGGAAAAACATCACAAAACTCATTAACACTAATGATCGACTGAATGGTCGAAGTCTCGAACTTAGTATCTTTAACTCGAACCAAAGGATAGATGCAACCCTTGGATATCAATTTCCTAGCTTTAAGATAGGATATGAAATGACTCCTGGGAGATACAGAATTTCTGGACCACTCAAAGGCTGGCTCATTGGGAAATTGAAACTTGACTACACGGCTACGACAGTCTATACACGCATAACAAGAGTGAAGCCAATCCATACCCAGAATAATGTCAAAATCAACCATGTCTAGTTCAATCAAATCTGCAAACATAACTCTTTGAAGGACAGTGATAGGACACTTCTTATATACTTGCTTAGCAACAATAGCTTCACCTACTGGAGTAGAAACTAGAAAAAGCTCAGGAATCTTTTCAGCATTGATCTCAAAATTCATAGCCACTAATGGAGTCAGATAAGAAAGACTTGACCCAGGGTCCATCAACACATACACATCAAAATAAAATACACGGAGACTACCAGTAACAACATCTGGTGAATCCTCCTGCTCCTGGTGGGGTGGTATAGCATAAAAGCGATTATGGCGCTGACCACCGGCAGTACTAGATGAGGCACTTTGAGAAGGGGTAAGACAAACCCAAGGGGATGGAGCACTAATAGCCTGACTCTGGGGACAAACATCACGGCTCACCTGTTTAGTATATGGGCAATCCCTGAATTTGTGGCACAACTTACCACAACCAAAACAACCTTTCTTCTCAGCCATACACTCTCCAGGATGCGTCCTACCACACTTAGCACACGGGGGATAGTTAGGTTTATTACTCATACTATCCTGAGAGCTAGACACAGTAGGTCTATTACCCTGCTCCTGCCTGACTCTGGATGCGGGAGTACTAGCTGATGACGGTGATGGCACAAAAGAATGGCTCTGAAACTGAGGGCGGATCCCTTCAAAAAATCTACTCTGACTATACCCATGCTGCTCTGATCTAATTCTTTTATTCCCTCTCACTCTCTCTCTCTCTTTCACCTTGTCTGCTTCAATCTGCTGGGCATGTATCATGAATCTAGAAAGTTCCATGTCCCTATTAAGCATAGCGGACCTACACTCTTTCACAACATAACTTGATACGCCAGTCAAAAACTTACTCATACTGGTCCTGGAATCATCCATAATACCGGGAGCATACTTAGACAACTGGTTAAATTTAAGACAATATTCCTTAACTGTCATGGAGCCTTGTCTCAAGTTCATAAATTCTTCTAGTTTTGCTTTCCTCAGCTCCGGGGGAAAGAATTGGCCTAAGAACGCGTCCTGGAACAACTACCAAGTCATGGAGCGGCATCCTCCCCTCTACTCTTCCTCCACAACTCCACCCAATCATAAGACACATCTTTCAAGCTATAGGAAGCTAGTTCCACACTTTCTTCCTCTATTACATGCATAATTTGGGTGATCTTTTTCACCTCATCAAGATACATCTGTGGGTCCTCACCTACCCTTGACCCATAAAACTCTGGCGGATTCATCCGCATAAAATACCAAACTCAAGCTACTGCAGAATTACCTTCTTGCAGAGGTGGAACAGCGGCCTGAACATTGGCCTGAGCATTAGCGGTAACTGCTTGGGCTAGCGCCTGAAAAATATCCCTAAATTCGGCATGAGTCACCATCTCATTTAAAGGATCAACAGGTTGAGGTCGTTTGTTGTTTCTGCGAGCTCTACGAGGAGGCATTTTCTATCATAAGAGAGCACCAATTAATAGCAGAGAGAAACAGTCGTAGGAACGATAGACTTCTGAAAGAAAGAAATGATTTTTCCTAAAACGTCTCATAGCCTCTTGCTTATAGATGTGGCGCGCTATACACCGATGATCAAGACTCTACATAACGCGGCTTGTCAGACTCCCTAAGACTACTTTAAACCTTAGGCTTTGATACCAAGCTTGTAACGCCCCAAGATCCCATCCCAAAATGTCACACGGTACTTAAGGCCACACGCGACCTCAAGTTAACCCTCTGAGCCTGTCATCACTTCTATAACTCACTATGACTATAATCAAGCTATAATAAAGAAGAATAATCACGTCATAAACATACTGGAATACAAAGAAATACTAACATGTACAATCAAAATATTAAAGTTCTATACATATTGGTACTTTAGTATGACAAAGCCTCTACTACATAAAACTGAGGAGCCATTGGGACAGATCCCCAACTTACCCGTACTGAACTGGAAATAAACAACCATCTACTATCAAGAAAAAAATTGGGTACATAGGTCCTCAAACCATGAGGACTCACTAACTGTACGAATGTAGATGGAGGTACTCGAAGATCACTGTCGCTGCTGAGACTGAGCACTTGAACCTAAATCACGAGAAAATATAGAACACAGAAGAGTATGGGAATCATTACTTGGGAATGTACTGAGTATGTGGGGGTGCAGGAAAAATTTAAATAATATCATAAATGTATAAGAAAATCATGCATGCTGATAATAATGACTCTCTTCGCTTGAGTTATCTGAAACATAATTTTCATAAATCATCAATAATAACACATGCTTCATAAATCTCACAAACCATTGGAATCAACTCAAACTCTTTGACTCATGACTTAGAGTGACTCGGTAACTCATAAAACTTGGACTATTATGGACTTGGGAGTTTCTTATAACCGACATAAACCATGTGAGCATACATGGAGTCCAACGTCTTGCCCATGTTGGGGAGAGCTGTTTTATCCTTGCCATCGGAGTAGAACCTTAACTTTAGTGATAACTGTCTTGGCCTTTGGCCCTTAATCTTAATCCTATGGTGGCACGTAGTTCTGGGAAAGTAGGATGCACTGAACCCGTACTTCCCGCTCGGTGCTAAATACTACTCCCATACTTAAGCTCAGAATGCGTTAGGAAATCCACCTTAATCAACTCAAGGGTCTATCATGAAGATCAAAATATAAATATATATCTCACTTGTAAATCATAATCAACTTGTGGATTCCTAACTCGACTAAATCTCAAAATAATCTTTCTCATCATCAAGTACACTTGCTTATCAAATCATATCAAGTATCAAATCTACCAGAAAACATCATAGAACTCGTTCTTGACTCTCAAGCTCAATATCAATATATATTCAATAGACAAACTTCTCATGGAAAAACATAAATCATGACACTTATCATAAATCACTTAGAAATTATCATTTCATGATAACAATATACAACTCATGACATAAATTCTTAATTTAAGAAATAAGACAATGAAGTAGTCATATGTGTCAATCTTGTATAGCTCAAATCTCATAAATCCTTGATAAAGTAATTTGGGTGTAAACCCACTTTGCAAAATTCATGAAATTCAATAGAAATTAAATCTTTGGGCACAAGAACGAAAGAATTGTTCTTGTTCAAAACCCCACATACCTCAATCTTAGAAATTGGATGAACTTTAGTGCTTGAGACTTTATCCACACTTGAAATAAATAATTCTTGAAGCCCACACTATGAGGAACTTGGTTCTTGAAGAAACTTTGAAGATTTATGGATGATTCTTGGAAGATTTGTGTTCTTGATATAACCCTAGATATATTATCTCAAGAGAATTGGAAGAGAAAATAATGGAATTAGGGTTTGGTTGGGATTCTCATATTTATAAAGGCATCTAAAAAATGGGAAAAGACCAAAATACCCTTGCAAAAACGTCTCTAAATTGCTGGAAAAAATAACTGACGACATCTGTGACAGGCCGTTAGACTCGCGATAGGCCGTCATGAAATGTCATCATAAAAGAGTCGAATTTTATGATTTTCTACCTAAGGCTGACGATGTCGTCAGAAATGTCGTCAAAAACGTGACGACGTCGTCAGAAACGTTACAGGCCGTCAGAAACGTCGTCACCCTTTTCCTTATTGACATTCTGGAGTAAATTGGGTATAACTCTTTCCTCCGATATCAGATTTTGGCAAAATTGGTATCGTTGGAAAGATAATTCAATTATCTATCTGTTGATAGGTTATGAGCTCAAAAATTCCAAGTATAATGAGATATATGCTTATTTGAAGTTGACTATACCAATATCCTTCCCAAGAATTCAATCGGTAAGGAATGTTTTGATTCACCCAATCGTTAGGACATCTTTAAGGACTTAATACACAGAATCCTTGATCAGAAAACAACCCATAAAATTATAATTTATTTTTCATGATCTTGATTCATGGTTGCACTATTGGTTAGAGTCTCAGGGTATTACAATCTGCCACTACATTGGCCTTGCCCAAGTGATACAGCACATTCATATCATAGTCCTTTAGCAACTCCAACCATCACCTCTATTAAAGATTCAACTCTCTCTGACTAAACACATACTTCAAACTCTTGTGATCTGTAAAGACATCGACATGAACATCGTATAAGTAGTGTCTCCAAATTTTCAAGGCAAAAACCACTGTAGCTAATTCGAGTACATGGGTCGAATAATTCTTCTCATGCGGTTTCAACTGTCGGGAGGCATAGGCTATAACCTTACATTTCTGCATCAACACGCACCCCAAACCAACTCTCGAAGAATCACAATACACCACAAAATCATCTACTCCATTAGGCAGGGTCATCACAGGGGCTGAAGTGAGTCGAGTCTTCAACTCCTGAAAACACTTCTCGCAGGAATCTGACCACAGGAATTTAACTTTCTTTTGGGTTAACCTGGTCAAAGGAGAAGCAATGGAAGAGAAACCTTACACAAAATGATGGTAGTAACCGACTAGGCCCAAGAAACTCCTAATATCAGACGGAGAGTTAGGTCTAGGCCAATTTTTCATAGCTTCTACCTTTTGAGGATCAACTCGAATACCTTCAGAAGAAATAATATGACCCAAAAAAGCAACTGACCTTAGCCAAAATTCACACTTGCTAAATTTGGCGAACAACTAATGATCTCTAAGGGTCTGCAAGACAATTCGTAGATGATCTGCATGGTCGTTTTCATTTTGGGAGTACACAAGAATATCATCTATGAATACAATAACAAACATATCCATGTACTGTCTGAACACCCGATTCATAAAGTCTATAAAAGTTGTTGGGGCATTTTTTATCCCGAAAGACATGACCAGGAATTCAAAATGACCATAACGGGTACGAAAAGCTGTCTTTGGAATATCACACTCTCTGACTTTAATTAGGTGATAACCGGATCTCAAATCTATTTTTGAGAAATAATAGGCACGTTGCAGCTGATCTAACAGGTCATCAACCCTGGGAAGAGGGTACTTGTTCATGACTGTGACCTTGTTGAGATGACGATAGTCAATGCACATGCGCAATGAACTATCTTTATTTCGCACAAATAGAATGAGTGCGCCCCACGGAGACACACTGGCCATTTAAAACCCTTATCTAGAAGATCTCTGAGTTGCTCTTTCAACTCCTTACGTTCTGCGGGGGCCATATGATACGGAGGAATAGAAATAGGCTGCGTATCGAGAAGAAGATCAATCTCAAATTCTATCTCTCTATCGGGAGGTACCCCTGGGAGATCTTTCGGGAAAACATCAAGAAATTCATTGACAATGCTAATAGACTGAATAGGCGGAGTCTCGGACTTAGAGTCTTTAACTCTAACCAAATATTAAATACAACCCTTAGATATCAATGTCCTGGCTTTAAAGTAGGATATAAAATGGCTCTTGGGAGCTACAGAATTTCCGGACCACTCAAAACTGGCTCATTGGGAAATTGAAACTTGACTACACGGGTACGACAGTCTATAGACGCATAGCAAGAATGAAGCCAATCCATACCTAGAATAATGTCAAAATCAACCATGTCTAGCTCAATCAAGTCTGCTAACATAATTCTGTTAAGGACAGTGATAGACCACTTTTTATACATTTTTTTAGCAACAACAGATTCACCCACTGGTGTAGAAACTAGAAAAAGCTCAGGAATCTTTTCAGCACTGATTTCAAAATTCACAGCCACCAATAGAGTCACATAAGAAAGATTTAACCCAAGGTCCATCAATACATACACATCGAAATGAAATACACGTAGCATACCAGTAACAACATCTGGTGAATCTCTCTGCTCCTGGTGGGGTGGTATAGCATAAAAGCTATTCTGGCGCTGACCACCTGCAGTACTAGACGAGGCACCCTGAGAAGGAGTAGGACGAATTAAAGGGGTTGGAGCACTAATAGCCTGACTCTGGGGACGAACATCACGACTCCCTTGTCTGGCATAAGGGCAATCCCTGAATTTGTGGCCCAACTTACCGCAACCAAAACAACTCCTTCGATCGACTAAGCACTTCACCAGGATGGTCCTTACCGCACTTCGGACATGGGGGAGGACGAGGTTTGTTACTCACACTGTCCTGGGACCTGGACATAGTAGACCTATTACCCTGCTCCTGCCTGATTTTGAATACGGGAGCACTGGTTGATAAAGGCGCTGGCACAAGTGAACGGTTCTGGGATTAAGGGCGATTCCCTCCAGAAAATCTAGTCTGACCATACCCCTGCTACTCTGATCTAACTCTTCTAGTCCCTCTCACTCTCTCTCTCTCTTTTACCTTGTCCGCCTTAATTTGCTGAGCATGTATCATCAATCTAGAAAGGTCCATGTCCCTATTAAGAATAGAGGACCTACATTCTTACATAACATAACCAGATACACCAGCCAAAACCTTACTCATACTAGTTCTAGAATCAGCCATCATACCGAGAGCATACTTAGATAATTGATTGAATTTATGACAATACTCTTTAATTGTCATGGAGCCCTGTCTCAAGTTCATAAATTCTTCTAGCTTCGCTTCTCTTAGCTCAAGGGAAAGAATCGGTCTAAGAACGCGTCCTAGAATAACTGCCAAGTCATGGGAGCGGCATTCTCCCCTCTACTCTTTCTCCACATCTCCACCCAATCATAAGAAACATATTTCAAGCGATAGGAAGTTAACTCCAAGCTTTCTTCTGTTACATGCATAATTTGGGTGATCTTCTTTACCTCATCAAGATACACCTATGGGTCCTCACCTGCCCTTGACCCATAAAACTCTGGTGGATTCATCCGCATAAAATCGCAAACCCGAGCTGCCGCTGAATTACCTTCTTGTGGAGGTGGAACTGCGGCCTGAACATTGGCCTGAGCATTGGCGGTAACCGCATGGGCTAGTGCCTGTAAAGCTGCCCGGAACTCAGCGTGGGACACCGACTCACCTAAAGGATCAACGGGTTGAGGTTGTTCGTTGTTCTTGCGAGCTCTACGAGGAGGCATTTTCTGTCAAAAAGGATCCCAAATTAATAACAGAGAGAAACAATCATAGGCACGATAGACTTTTGAAAGAAAGAAACAGCTTTTCTCAAAACGCCCCGTAGCCTCTTGCTCATAGAAGTGGCGCGCTACACACCGATGATCAAGACTCTACGTAATGCGGCTTGGTAGACTCCCTAGGACTCTTTGAACCTTAGGCTCTGATACCACGCTTGTAACGCCCCAAGAACCTATCCTGAGACGTCACATGGTGCTTAAGGCCACACGTGGCCTCAAGCTAACCCTCTAAGCCTGTCATCACTTTCAGAACTCACTACGATGAAAATCAAGCTAGAGTAAGAAAGAATAATCATGCCATGAACATACTGGAATATGAAAAGGTACTGGCCTGTACAAATAATATACTGAAATTCTGTACATACTGGTACTCTAGTCTGACAAAGCCTCTACTACATAAGACTGAGGAGCCATTGGGACAGATCCCCCAACTGACTCGTACTGAACTGAAAGTCAACAACCATCTATTAACAAGACAAAATCGAAGATACAGGTCCTCGAACCATAAGGACTCACTAACTGCAGAAATCTAGATGAAGGTACTCGAAGATCACTGTCAGTTCTGAGACTGAGAAACTGAACCTATATCACGAGGAAATATAGAACACAGAAGAGTATGGGAGTCAGTACTTCAGAATGTACTGAGTATGCGGGGGTGTATGCAACGTATTTAAATAATATCATAAATATAAAATAAAATCATGCATACTGACAAGAATGACTCTCTTCGCTTGAATTCCCTAAAACATAATTTCCATAAATCATCAATAATAACACATACATCATAAATCAAAAAAATTATTGGACTCAACTCAAACTCTATGGCTCATGACTTAGACTGACTTGGTAACTCAGGGAACTTATATCATTATGGACTTGGGAGTTTCTTATAACCGACATAAACTAAACCATGTGAGCCACATGGAGTCCAATGTTTTGCCCTCCTAAGGAGAGAACCCCACATTGGCGGGAACGTCGTACTCTTGCTAGGGAGTACGACCTCAATTCCATTATCATAATCCCATACTCGGCCTCTGGCCCACAATTATCAATATCAATACTATGGTGACACATAGTTTCGCGGAAATACCACATTTCCTGCTCGGTGCTAAATACTCCTCTCAGACTCAGCTCAGAACGCGTTAGGAAATCCACCTTAATTAATATCAACTCATAGGTCTATCATAGAGACCGAAACATAAATATATCTCTTTTGTAAATCATATACAACTGTGGATTCCTAACTCGACTCAAAAATCAAAACATTTTTTCTCAACATCAAGTGTATTGCTCATTAAATCATGTCAAATGTCAAAACTTTAGGAAGACATAAAAAGACTCATTCTTGACTTTCAGTCCCAAATATCAATATATATATTCAATAATCAACATTTCATAGAAAAGCTTGAATCATGACACTTATCTCAAATTATTTAGAATTCATCAATACATAATAACAATATGCATCTCATGGCATAAATGCTTAATTTAAGAAATATGATGGTAAATAAATCATAATAACAAACTTAATCAACTCAAATCTCGTAATTCATCAATAAAGTAATTTGGGCGTAAACCCACTTGCAAAGATCATGAAATTCCCATAGTAAAAATCAATTCTCTGGGTACAAGAATGAAAGGATATTCTTGTACAAGCCCCACATACCTTGGATTATAAACTTTAGAATAAGAGACTTGATTGGAACTTATTTCTCGCACTTTTAGGCTAAGATTCTTGATGCCTTTGACTTGGGGAACTTAATTTTTGAACAATTTGGTGAAATCTATAGAAGATTCTTGAATTTCTTGGAGATGATTTGGATTTGGAAAAGAGAAACCCTAGTTCTCTAGATATTTCTTAGAAGTGATTGAAGAGAAAATGAATGGCTTTTCTCTACTGAGATATATATATAAGACTAAAAGGGAAAAAATGACCAAAATGCCCTTTTAAAAAGAGTTGAAAATTGCCGATCGGGGTCTATGACGGTCGAACTGAAGGTCCGTTAGAGTAACTGACGGTCCACCAGATCGTCCGTCACTCGAGGGTCAGAAATGGGACATTCTGCCTTGACTTGACGGTCCGTCAAATTTTTGGTGGGCCACCATTTTGGCCGTCGCACGATGGCCAGAAAAAAGGGTTACTTCCTTGGATTGACGGGACAACTGACAATCCGCCAAGGACTTGACGGTCTACCAGATCGATCGTCAAACCTGGACGATTCCGACAACGCTCAGTAAAACGGCCATAACTTCTTCGTCCGATGTCAGATTTTGATGAAATTGGTATAGATGGAAAGCTTATTCAATGCTTTACATGATAGAAAGGAGAAATTAGAGAAATACAAAACAATATAAACATCAATCACTTTAGAAGAACCCTTTATCCACTCAAAAGACAGATTTAGGCTTAAGGAACGATTGGGGTATTACAATATCTCCCCCTTGGAAACATTCGTCCTCGAATGTTGCCAGATAGGTCAAGAACAAGAGAAAAAATAAGGATGCACAGCTGGAACGACCCACTCAAAGGGCTTACTTTACTCTAAACTTTTGGGTATTGCACAGAATGCACGAATCATAGAGAGAGTAACCGTATAGATGAATGCATAACTGAATTAAGGAAGAATAGTACCTTCGGCTTGATTTGAACTCGTGGAGAAGAGATGAGGGTACTTGGCTCGCATGTCTGCTTCAGCTTCCCAAGTAGCGCCCTCGACTGATTGATTTCGCCACAAAACTTTAACCAAGGTAACTTCCTTGTTCCTTAGTTTTAGAACTTGATAATCTAAGATATCGACTGGAACTTCATCATACGAAATATTATCGTGTACATCAAAGCTTTCTGACGGATCAACAACAACAGAGTCACCAATGTACTTCTTGAGCATTGAAACGTGGAAGACTGGGTGGACAGCTGACAACTCTGCGGGCAACTTAATCTCACAAGTTGCTTTCCCCAAATGATTTAACACTCTATAAGGGACAACATAGCGGGGACTAAGCTTTCCTTTCCTACCAAACCTCTTCACCCCTTTCATAGGCGAAACTTTCAAGTACACCAAATCATCAACTTCAAACTCAAGAGATCTTCTCCTCATATCTGCATAAGACTTTTGACGACTCTGGGTTGTCTTCAACCTCTCCTGAATCAACTTAACTTTCTCCATAGCCTCGAACATAGCATCAGGTCCAATCACGGAAGCCTCACTTACTTCAAACCAACCTATGGGTGATCTACACCTCCGGCCATACAAAGCCTTAAATGGAGCCATTCCAATGCTAGCATGAAAACTGTTGTTATACGTAAATTCAATCAATGGCAAATGTTCATCCCAACTCCCATTGAAATCAAGAACACATGCTCTCAATATATACTCTAAAGTCTGGATAGTCCTCTCAGTTTGACCGTCTGTCTGCGGATGATAAGCGGAGCTAAGATAAACTTGGGTGCCAAGACCCTTCTGGAAGGCTCTCCAAAACTGAGAAGTAAATTGAGTACCTCTATCAGAGATGATAAACAACGGAACTCCATACAACCTGACTAACTCTCAGAGGTACAGCTTAGCATAGTCCTCAGCGGTGAAAGATGTATGTACAGGCATGAAATACGCGAACTTAGTCAATCTGTCTACAACGACCTAAATAGAATCATGATAACGACGAGAAAGAGGTAAACCGATGATAAAATCCATGTTCACCTCTTCCCACTTCCATGTAGAAATGCTAAATTCTTGCATCATCCCACCGGGTCTTTGGTGCTCTATCTTAACTTATTGGCAAGTTGAACACTTTTCTAGGAACTTTGCTATATCCTTTTTCATACCATTCCACTAATAAATTTTCTGCAAATCGCGGTACATCTTGGTAGCACCGGGATGAAAAGATTATCGTGCGCCATGCATTTCAGCCATAATTCTCTCCCTCAAATCACTAACATCAGGGACACACAATCTATTCTGAAATCTCAATACACCATCTCCCCCTTGGGAGAAAACCTCCATCTTTGGGTCTTTGACGGACCCTTTCAGTTGAACCAAACAAGAATCCATATCCTGTTTCTCCTTCACTTTCGAAACTAGGGAAGATTTGGAACTACTCTGAACCCAAACATTACCCTCAACTGAGTCAAGCAATCTAACACCTAACCTAGCCAAATAATGCACTTCGCAGGCCAAATCCTTCTTATCTTCTTCTATATGTGCTACACTGCCTATGGACGATCTTCTAATGGCATCTACCACTACATTGGCCTTGCCCGGGTGATACAGCATATTCATATCATAGTGCTTTAGCAACTCCAACCATCGCCTCTATTGAAGATTCATCTCTCTCTGAATAACACATACTGCACTCTTGTGATCCGTAAAGACATCGACATGAACACCGTACAAGTAGTGTCTTTAAATTTTCAAGGCAAAAACCACTGTAGCTAATTCGAGATCATGGGTCGGATAATTCTTCTCATGAGGTTTCAACTGTCGGGAGGCATAGGCTATAACCTTACCTTTCTGCATTAACACGCACCGCAAACCAACTCTCGAAGCATCACAATACACCACAAAATCATCTACATCATTAGGCAGGGTCATCACAGGGGCTGAAGTGAGTCGAGTCTTCAACTCCTGAAAACTCTCCTCGCAGGAATCTGACCACGAGAATTTAAATTTCTTTTGGGTTAACCGAGTCAAAGGAGCAGCAATGGAAGAGAAACCTTCCACAAAATGACGGTAGTAACCAGCTAGGCCTAAGAAATTCCTAATATCAGATGGAGAGATAGGTCTAGGCTAATTTTTAACAACTTCTACCTTTTGAGGATCAACTTGAATACCTTCAGAAGAAACAATATGACCCAGAAAAGCAACTGACCTTAGCCAAAATTCACACTTGCTAAATTTGGTGAAAAACTAATGATCTCTAAGGGTGTGCAAGACAATACAAAGATGATCTGCATGGTCGTTTTCATTTTGGGAGTACACAAGAATATCATCTATGAAAACAATAACAAACATATCCAGGTACTGTCTGAACACCCGATTCATAAGGTCCATAAAAGCTGCTGGGGCATTTGTTAGCCCGAAGGACATGATCGGGAATTCAAAATGACCATAACGGGTACGAAAAGTTGTCTTTAGAATATCACTCTCTGACTTTAAGTTGGTGATAACCGGATCTCAAATCTATTTTTGAGAAATAACTGGCACCTTGCAGCTGATCAAACAGGTCATCAATCCTTGGAAGAGGGTACTTGTTCTTGACTGTGACCTTGTTGAGCTGACGATAGTCAATGCACATGCGCAATGAACCATCTTTCTTTTGTACGAATAGAATGGGTGCACCCCACAGAGACACACTGGCCTTTTGAAACCCTCATCTAGAAGATCTTTGAGTTACTCTTTCAACTACTTAAGTTCTGCGGGGGCCATATGATACGGAGAAATAGAAATAGGCTGAGTATCAGGAAGAAGATCAATCCCAAATTCTATATCTCTATCGGGAGGTACCCCTAGGAGATCTTCCGGGAAAACATCAAGAAATTCATTTACAACGCTAATAGATTGAATAGGCGGAGTCTCCGACTTAGTATCTTTAACTCGAACCAAATGATAAATACAACCCTTAGATATCAATTTCTTGGCTTTAAAGTAGGATATAAAATGACTCTTGGGAGCTACAGAATTTTTGGACCACTCAAAAATCGGCTTGTTGGGAAACTGAAACTTGACTACACTGGTACGACAGTCTATAGACGCATAGCAAGAGTGAAGCCAATCCATACCTAGAGTAATGTCAAAATCAATCATGTCTAGCTCAATCAATTCTGCAAACATAATTCTGTTAAGGACAGTGATAGGACACTTCTTATACACTTGCTTAGCAACAACAGATTCACCTACTAGTGTAGAAACTAGAAAAGGCTCAGGAATCTTTTCAGCACTGATTTCAAAATTCACAGCCACCAGCGGAGTCACATAAGAAAGACTTAACCCAGGGTCCATCAATATATACACATCGAAATGAAATACACGAAGCATACCAGTAACAATATCTGGTGAATCCTCCTGCTCCTGGTGGGTTGGTATAGCATAAAAGCTATTCTGGCGCTGACTACCTGCAGTAATAGACGAGGCATCCTGAGGAGGAGTAGGACGAATTAAAGGGGTTGGAGCACTAATAGCCTGACTCTGGGGACAAACATCACGACTCCCCTGTCTGACATATGGGCAATCCCTGAATTTGTGGCCCAGATTACCGCAACCAAAACAACCCCTTCGATCGACTAAGCACTCACCAAGATGGTCCCTACCGCACTTCGAACATGGGGGAGGACGAGGTTTGTTACTCACACTGTCCTGGGACCTGGACATAGTAGACCTATTACCCTGCTCCTACCTGATTTTAAATACGGGAGCACTGGCTGATGAAGCACTGGCATAAGTGAACGATTCTGGGACTAAAGGCGATTCGCTCCGGAAAATCTAGTCTGACCATACCCCTGCTGCTCTGATCTAACTCTCTTATTCCCTCTCACTCTCTCTCTCTCTCTTTTACCTTGTCCACCTCAATCTGCTGAGTATGAATCATCAATCTAGAAAGGTCCATATCCCTATTAAGCATAGCGGACCTACACTCTTTCACAACATAACCAGATACACCAGCCAAAAACTTACTCATACTAGTTCTAGAATCAGCCACCATATCGAGAGCATACTTAGATAATTGATTGAACTTATGACAATACTCCTTAACAGTCATGGAGCCCTGTATCAAGTTCATAAATTCTTCTAGCTTCTCTTCCCTCAGCTCAGGGGAAAGAATCGGTCTAAGAACACGTCCTGGAACAACTGCCAAGTCATGGGAGCGACATCCTCCCCTCTACTCTTCTTCCACATCTCCACCCAATCATAACCAACATCTTTCAAGCGGTAGGAAGCTAACTCCACGCTTTCTTCTTCTGTTACATGCATAATTTGGGTGATCTTCTTCACCTCATCAAGATACACCTGTGGGTCCTCACCTTACCTTGACCCACAAAACTCTGGCGTATTCATCCGCATAAAATTACGAACCCAAGATGTCGCTGAATTACCTTCTTGTGGAGGTGGAACTGCAACCTGAACATTGGTTTGCGCATTGGCGGTAACCGCCTGGGCTAGCGCCTGAAAAGCTGCTCGGAACTCAGCGTAGGACACTGTCTCACCTAAAGGATCAACGGGTTGAGGTCGTTCGTTTTTCCTGCGAGCTCTACGAGGAGGTATTTTCTATCGTAAAAGAGCATAAATTAATAGCAGAAAGAAATAGTCATAGGAACGATAGACTTTTGAAAGAAAGAAATAGCTTTTCCCAAGACACCCCGTAGCCTCTTGCTCATACATGTGGCGCGCTATACACAGATGATCAAGACTCTACGTAACGCGGATTGTCAAACTCCCTAGGACTCTTTGAACCTTAGGCTCTGATACCAGGCTTGTAATGCCCCAAGAACCTATCCCGAGACGTCACATGGTGCTTAAGGCCACACGTGGCCTCAAGCTAACCCTCTAAGCCTGTCATCACTTTCAGAACTCACTACGATAAAAATCAAGCTAGAGTAAAAAGAATAATCATTCCATGAAGTAACTGGAATATGAAAAGGTACTGGCCTGTACAAATAAAATACTGAAATTCTGTACATACTGGTACTCTAGTCTGACAAAGCCTCTACTACATAAGACTGAGGAGCCATTGGGACAGATCCCCCAACTGACTCGTACTGAACTAAAAGTCAACAACAATCTATTAACAAGACAAAATCGAAGATACAGGTCCTCGAACCATAAGGACTCACTGACTGCAGAAATCTAGATGAAGGTACTCGAAGATCACTGTCAGTTCTGAGACTGAGCACCTGAACCTATATCACAAGGAAATATAGAACACAGAAGAGTATGGGAGCCAGTACTTGGGAATGTATTGAGTATGTGGGGGTGTATGCAACGTTTTTTAAATAATATCATAAATATAAAATAAAATCATGCATGCTGATAATAATGACTCTCTTCGCTTGAATTCCCTAAAACATAATTTCCATAAATCATCAATAATAACACATACTTCATAAATCTCATAAATCATTGGACTCAACTCAAACTCTTTGGATCATGACTTAGACTGACTTGGTAACTCAGGGAACTTAGATCATTATGGACTTGGGAGTTTCTTATAACCGACATAAACTAAACCATATAAGCCGCATGGAGTCCAACGTTTTTCTCTCCTAAGGAGAGAACCCCACATTGGCGGGAGCGTCGTACTCTGGCCAGGGAGTACAACCTCAATTCCATTATCATAATCCCATACTCGGCCTCTGGCCCACAATTATCAATATCAATCCTACGGTGGCACGTAGTTTCGGGGAAATACCACATTTCCCGCTCGATGCTAAATACTCTTCCCAGACTCAACTCAAAACGCGTTAGGAAATCCACCTTAATCAATATCAACTCATGGGTCTATCATAGAGACCGAAACATAAATATATCTCTTCTGTAAATCATATACAACTGTGGATTCCTAACTCGACTTAAAAATCAAAACAATCTTTCTCAACATCAAGTGTATTGCTCATCAAATCATGTTAAATGTCAAAACTTTAGGAAGACATCAAAAGACTCATTCTTGACTTTCAGTCCCAAATATCAATATATATATTCAATAATCAACATTTCATAGAAAAGCTTGAATCATGACACTTATCTCAAATCATTTAGAATTCATCAATACGTAATAACAATATGCATCTCATGGCATAAATCCTTAATTTAAGAAATATGAAGGTAAATAAATCATAATAACAAACTTAATCAACTCAAATCTCGTAATTCATCAATAAAGTAATTTGGGTGTAAACCCACTTGCAAAGATCATGAAATTTCCATAGTAAAAATCAATTCTTTGGGCACAAGAATGAAAGGATATTTTTGTTCAAGCCCCACATACCTTGGATTATAAACTTGAGAATAAGAGACTTGATTGGAACTTATTTCTCGCACTTTTAGGCTGAGATTCTTGATGCCTTTGACTTGGGGAACTTAATTTTTGAACAACTTGGAGAAATCTATGGAAGATTCTTGAATTTCTTGGAGATGATTTGGATTTGGAAAAGAGAAACCCTAGTTCTCTAGATATTTCTTAGAAGAGATTAAAGAGAAAATAAATGGCTCTTCTCTACTTGGATATATATATATATATATATAAGACCAAAAGGGGCGGAAATGACCAAAATGCCCTTTTAAAAAGAGTTGAAAATTGCTGATCGGGGTCTGTAATGGTCGAACTAATGGTCCGTCAGAGAACCTGATGGTCCATCAGATCATCCATCACTCGAGGGTCAGAAATGAGACATTCTGCCTCGACTTGACGGTCTGTTAAATTTTTGGCTGCCCACCATTTTGGCAGTCGCACGATGGCCAGAAAAAGGGGTTACTGCCTGGCTTGACGAGACAACTGACGGACCGCCAAGGGCTTGACGGTCCACCAGATCGACCGTCAAACCTAGGCGATTATGATAACTCTCAGTAAAACGGCCATACCTTCTTCGTTCGTTGTCAGATTTTGATGAAATTGGTATCGATGGAAATCTTATTCAATTCTCTACATGATAGAAAGGAGAAATTAGAGAAATACAACACAATATAAACATCAATCACTTTGGAAGCAACCCTATCTACTCAAAAAACAAATTTAGGCTTAAGGAATGATTGGGGTATTACAATCTCTTTCCCAAAATTCTTGACAAATCAGATCATTAACGACTAAAGAAAATGAAGTAATGATCATAAGCACATCTGGAAAGGCATCAATCTATTCAAGTCGAAAAAGAAAAATAGATCACGAACATATCTGATATGGACGTGATCCAAAGCCGTGTATGGACATATCAAACGGCTACATTCCACAATCATGGAATCAATTTAAATCCTTTATTGACAAGAAATCTCTTAGGTTTCTTTATGAAGAAGTAGTAGCCAAATACTATAAAAGGTGAAGGCTAAAGACGGACATGGGTTACGCAATTTCAAGAAGAAAATTCAAAGTGTCTCAATCTTAGTCTCACAAGGCTTTGTAACTTGTAGTTTACAATTGTTACATAAAGAGTAGGATCAACTCAACTTTGTAACATCAACTTAAGTTGTGTCACAAGATCTGAAGAGCAAAATAAGTCTTCAGAACTTGTTTCCTGTCATTGTATTCGAGCCCAACATTCAACGATCTAAGGAAACTTTGAAACCCAAGGGGACAGAAAGTAGGCACCACATTGGTGTTCTAAACCAGGATAAATCTTTGTGTTATTACTTTATGTTCTGTTATTTATTTGCTTAATTGTTTTAAATCTAATCAATTTGTGAAGTGCACTGATCTGCAGGAGATTCAATCGTGGGGAGTCAATAGTCAACTCATAAAAAAAATTCAATTCACCCCCTCTTGAATTTCAACACACTTTCGCCAACTCGATCAGTGTCACGACTCAATTTCTTAGGTCATCATGGTACCTACTATAACCCACTAGCAGGTAAGCCAACCAGTAGTCTGGAAATGCTAGTAACGGACTATCAAGAAAAATATATGAAGGTAGCAAAATAAATATCATAAATACTAGTACATAAAGATAGCCCCAAAACCTAGTGAAATCAGTACAAGAGCTTCTAACATAATATGGATACAAGGTCCATTACTAAATAAATTATTAAATACAACCCATACCTGAATACAATATAGAGATCAATCTAAACCACAAGAGGGAGAATGCCAGTACTCCGAACGCCAAGATCTCACCAAGAATCCCCGATTCATAGTTGTGCCACACGATGCACACAAAAACCTCTACTATGACTGGAAGCTGCAGAAGTATAATATGAGCGTCAAACACGTGGTACTCAGTAGGCAACTGCCGATTGAGCTCCAAAGATAATACAAATATAAATAACATGCAGAGCAGAAATGTAAATTACATGTAACTATTTAGGAAGCTATACACACTAAGACTAAAAAGGCAATAACGATAAATTATCTTATTTTAGTCGTATTTAGGAACTAAAGCACTATATAGTATATCACATCCTAATATACAAAGAAGAATAGAAGAAAGATACATATATATCAGTATACAAGGTCAAGGAATACATATACAATATGAATGGCCAAAGAAAGATAGGGATATACGGTAATACCATAGCTACTAGATATATATATTTATATATAGGTATACAAGTCTAACTCAAAGGTAACAATCTAAGGTAGTCAATCTAGCATCTCAAGTCATCCTAATAAAGTAGGAAACTAGTGGTGGCATAATCAGGTTCCCTAATCATAATGCCTAACCATGAGATAATTATCCATAATATAATAAACGTAAAAGAAAGGAATTAGAATCATACCTCAAATCTCAGTACCAGTCCATACTCAATCCGCCACGAACTAACCATAATAATCAACAATAAAGTAATTAGTTAGTCAGGACAATCAATGCATAACCGAGCCATATAAACTGGAAGGTTTAGTCATACAACACACAACAAATAATACTCATATCCTATACCTATACAGCCACCCATAAGGTTGATAAATATAGAAACCAAACAACATACTGGTGATAGGCAATCTGCATGCATGAATGAATGCAAAGTAAATCCATAATACCATAATCGATCAAAATGTCATAATATACCCAGTGTATACACCTCCCCCAGCTCGATGGCTTGCAAATACAGGACCTACAATGACCTCTCTTCTGTGACATGATAGATCACGGATGAAGGATCCCCTAGGGAATTCGGGAGTACCCGTATATATTAACCTGGTCTTAATCCAGGATTTCCAATCATCATCATCATATCATCCTTATCAATCTACTCCGTCCAATACTGAAGAAATGTATATATAATAAATGCACTGACTTAAATCATGATAAAAGAGTGTAAGTCTATAAATATGTTACTGGGGTCAACTCTAGGACTAAAATATCATAATATAGTATAAAGGGTCGAAAACTCTCACAACCAAAGTAAAATATAGTGGTAAAACCATGGACCGGAATCTACCTCGATCAAATTTCTAAAACACTATTTTTAGTTTCAAAAGTTCATAAATCATCCATTAAGATGGTATGATTTTCGTTATAAAAGAAATCATTTTAAAAGTGAAAAGTGAAAATAAATACCTATTTAGAAAAACAGTAGTAAAATCAAGATTTTAGTTGGAATCGTACCACTAAGTGAGCATGAGTGTACCATAATTTATGCATACCATCACCAGTATCCAAACAATATAATCATAAGCATCTAAGCGTCTATAGACTAAACTGTTTCCTTTATAAAGGTAGAATACTCACCTGGAGTCCAACTGGTATCATAACCAGGACTCGAGCCCAATAGTACATAACCATCACAATATCAATACTATATCTTAAGTCATGATGACGCCTACCTAATCCCACCAGCAGGCAAGCCAAGCCATAGCCCAAAATGATATGTAACTGGCAGAAACCAGAAAATACCACATATAATGATAATAGTAGTACTAGTAAGCAAAAAACAGAAAGGAAACATATAAAGTATATCAAAATGAGAGAAGAAAAAAGATTTAAATATACAAATGAATCCCTTCCAAGATCTGGTAAGGTCGGTACTAGAGCCACTACTAAAAGATACCTAGAGTACTATACAGAATCCAAAACATACACAATATATACAAGCAATCTCGAGTACAAAAGACTAAACTGAAACAAAATCAAGAGGATCAACCTCAGACTACAACAAGCTCACCCTGTTTCGGATCAGTACTAGAAAGTAGAAATCTCATCAACGCCGGCTATTAGTACTAAAGGATACTCAGTATCAACTTTGGTTAATATGTTTATAATCTAGGGTGATTAACATCTATCACTATAACACGCATTTCAACTTAAGGGTTGGTTCATCCTCCAATACCCAAACTCATAAATTAAGCTAAGTCACAGTATCTTATCTATAATCATATCATATCATTCTTACCTAGCATGTATTATATATCATACACTATCTCGTGAAGAAAAGCAGACCAAAGCCTACCTCAATACTAATCTGCAAGTTCTTGAATCGTCCATAAATCATCCGTCTTTGTTGTATGATTCTGACCTGCCGCCACGCTATTAAAATAGTCATCTACACATAATTAGGAGTAAAATGAGACCTATATTACTATATAAAAGGTCGAGTCAAAATTCGAGTCTAGAACGGGCACATAGGGCTCGTAAATGTAATTCAAAATTGAATTTGTCATGAGGTCCCTCAAAGGACAAGGAATATATGCTCAAAAGTTAAGCACAAATGGTGCATAAATCGGGACCCAAATTAGCCCTTATGATCTAGTCATTTAAGACCTAATTTTTAAGAATTCGATAATGAAATAGGATGAAAATTGACGAAAAAATTAATGGAAATATGACTAAGGAGTGTTGGGCTACCTTAGCTTCAATGGATGATTCCCCACTTTTTTCTCTCTTCAAGCTCTCAAAACAGTATAAAAATGGTAAAGAAAATGATGAAACATCAGGTGAAGAAAGGGATTTAATAATCCCAGGTATCGCTAAAGCAATCACCCAATCTCTTAAGAAATTTGCTAAAACAACTCTTCAATCACTAAAGAGGTCTAGCACGAGGCGCGGTTACCGCAAAAGCGATCACCTTAGCGCTAAATCGGTGTCCGCTTAAGCGGTCCTTAACCGCTAAAGTGGACCCTAGACCAATGGTCAAGGCCACTAAATTAGATCATGGGCGCTAAAGCGCTTGCCTCTAAAGAGACTCCATGACCGCTAAAGCAGTCATACCAGATATCAAACACCAGATTTTGCTATATCCAAAATGGACTTCGATCGGGTGTTCGAAATTTATTCAGAACCCCGTGTGCACAAATGAACTATGCTACCATATCAAATTTAACATTGTGGACTCAGTAAAACCATCAAAACTTTCATCCGAGATCATTGTGACTAAATGTGGGGCCCATACTTATAGTTCCATTTTCATAGAATTCACCCAAAAACCAAAAATGAGTCTAGATTTGCCTCAGGACCTGAACCTAGGGTCCCCTAGCCTAAAATTAATGTTTCGGAGCTGATAGTGTTATTGTAATTCTCATACGAGGTCGTTTACTATGAGTTTTGGTCCAAGACCAATTTCTTAACACCAAAAGCTCTAAAATAAGAAAATAATCCTAAAACAGAAATGAACTATTCGATAATCAGACTGACCATTTCGGTAAGTGATAAATGATATGTAGCCACTCTGGAAAGGCTCAAAATATCAAACATGCACATAAATCGAGAAAAGGACCTAAAGGATCATTATAACCAGTAAGATGGCCATCAACATATGGGTTGCACTAATAAAACCAACACTGAAATGCTAAGGAAAAACCACCACAACTATACATACTTTTTCTCTGATAAACCTTAGACTTCATTGACTCCAACATAAGATAGAAACATAATTCCCCTAAGGAAATGCTTCATAATTTCCCGATTCAACCAACAAGAAATTAGTCTTTGTTATAGCATCACCATACGTGATAGAAAAAAAGCCATGAAAGAAAAATAAAATAGCAATTTTTAATTCATCCTCATCACATCACTATTTTTTTCTCCATGAAACAATTTTCTATGTCAAGATTTATGACCTTGGACTTCCCTGAAAAGTACAACTCCATAAGGTGACTTGACCGACTAAGATCAAAATCATTATTATTATTGACAGTGCACTTTAATCCACTAATTATAACAAACTCTTTTAATCCAAACCGTAACTTAGTGTTATTCACTTGAATTTTTATCTCATCATCTTTCTCACACATAATTTTCCTAAGAAATATTCCATAAATTAGTTTATTTTGTATGAAACACTTGGGAAGGATAAGAAATACTCTAAGCAACTATTCTCAAACAAAGCAAGATGTTTCTCATCCAACTTAGCTTCCAAGGTAGTCACAATAGCATAATTTATGTGCATACTGATTTGATCTTATAGTGATCCGCCGGACCAACAAACAAATCCCGAACCTGGAATGAATAGGTATACTTTTAAGTTCTAAATATCTAAAAAAAGCTACATATATTGTACAACTTCTATACAATAATCGTATAACTAGATTAAATCATACAGTTTATACACACTCTTGCATAAATACATATATCATATAGTACTCCTCCTGCATAAATACATGTGTCATATAGTACTTACCATCTACAGAAATCGATACAACATATTTAATACAAGCTTGTTACAAATTCTATATAGTAACAACACAAATATTCAACACAATATATCTCCTACACAATGTTGATACTGTTGATACAGGCACTATATAGTAATAACACCATATATCCCAACTCTAAACATCTCCTATACAATGTTGATACAGTTTCTATACAGTAAAAAAATACATACATCATAACCCAATATATTTCATATACAATACTGATACATGTCTTACACAGTAATAACACATCTATCCCAATATTGAAATAGTTGTTATACAATAATTAAACATATATGTAAATCATATATATCTCCTATATAATAGTGATACAAATTCTCTACAGTAAGAATACAGGTGCTGGTATTTTCATTAAACCTAATATATTGTAGTACTAGATTTAACATACTATAAATGCAATTTATACACTAAATATACAGATACAAGGCATACACAATGTACCTCAAAATTAGATAGGTTGGGTATTTTTCTCTTTCGATGAACAAAAAATATTTTTCTTTTATTTTTTGATGATTGAACATCATCCTCACCATCCCTTGATTGAATTCCTCTTTTTTTTTTGGAGGAACAACAAGACAATTATCATTCAACCCTATATTTTCTTTTTCTTTAGATGATTTTTTTTGTTGTGGTCTTAATGGGTCAACAAATACTTAATTTTAAGATCTAGTAATTTGACAAGGAATATTACATTGAGATGTATTTTTTATAGTAGATAGTGTATGACTTTGAGATCGAGTCATTCGATTAGAGGGAGTACTAAGTATTTCTGTAACTCTTTTTGACAATTTATGAGGATGAACAATGTTCAAATAATTCAATTGAACATCAAGAGTTGGTAATTCAATAAAATCGTCATCATTAACAACAAATTTGGCTTTAATTTGATCCCTCTACCAGTCAATTTCAAAACAACCTTCATTTTGTTCTTTCACTTCGTCACAACATATTTCGTTTACAATGGTTACAATGTAGAGAAAAAATAGACACAAATTAAACACTAGATCGAGATACGAGTAGATCTTAATAGATGCAGTAGAGAAGAACCCTATTTGAAATAAGAAAGTAGAGAAAAAAATCCAATTTTGAAAAGAATAATCAAAAATAAAAAGTACACTAGTAAAATAATTGATATTTCTTTTTACCACTAATTAAGGGTGTGTTTGGTATGAAGGAAAACATTTTCCAGAAAATATTTTTCAATTTTCTTATGTTTGGTTGGCTTATGTTTTGGAAAATATTTTCCAAACCAACTTATTTTCCTTAAATCTAAGGAAAATGACTTCGCTTAAAAAAGTAAGGAAAACATTTTCCAAAACTCTCTTTCAACCTCACTTTAAAGTTGAAATATTCATACAATTCTCAAAATCATCTACCCCACCCCCAACACCCCCTCACCCCGACACCACCCCTACCCTCACCCCACCCCTACCCCTACCCCAATCCCCCACCCCCCAAAATTTAATTATTTTAAAAATTATTTCAAAATTTTTTCTTAGTCCATCCCGTACCCCCACCCCGCACCTACCCCTACCAGCCCCCCTTCAAAAAATAATGTCTATATTTTATTAAAAAAATTCAAACTTTTCTCTTACCCCACACCCCTACCCTCCCCCTTACCAACCCCCTCTCCCATCCCTCCCCAGCCCCCACCCCAACCTAAAAAAGAAATTATTTTTTTAAAAAATTCAATTTTTTTCTTCCCCTTCACTCCCCTACCCTGACCCCCAGCTCCTACTAACTCCCCTTCCCACACCTACCCCCTCCCCCCGTACCAATTTTTTTTAAAAATTTTAACAAAAAAAATTCAAAACTTTTTCTTACCCCACCCCTACTGCCTATTCTGACATCCCCACCCACCCGCCTACCAACTCCTTTTTCAAAAAAAGATTTAATTTTTTTTAATTTATTTTTTAAAAAAGGATTTTAAAATGTATTTTTACGCTTTAGCTAAACACTAAAATGTATTTTTTGAAAAATATTTTTTCATTCACCAACCAAATACTAAAAAATATTTTCTGAATAATAATTTCCATCCACCAACCAAACATAAAAAAAAAACAAGTAAAAACTCAACTTGTTTTTCAGAAAAACATTTTCTAAAAAAATATTTTCCATGAAAAACATTTTCCTTCATACCAAACACACCCTAAAAAATGTTAGATTTGGATCATATTACTTTCTGTCAATACGTTATAGTTGGGTCATTTCTTTTTAAAACTAGAGGTGCATGGTCCGTGTCAGCACGGGCCCAACACTATAAATATTTTTTAGCACTAAAATTTGATATTAATGAGATACAAATATAAATGTACATTGATTTAATTAAATATTATCAATTCTGATATATAAATGACTTATAATAATTAATTAGGGGTAATATAGTAAAAACTATTATTAATTCTAATGCATAAATGACTTATAATAATTAATTAGGGGTAATATAGTAAATCACGGAGCAATTAGGGGTAATATAGGAAGATATGTCATCTATTTTTTAAATTAAATATTATTAATTCTAATATATAAATGACTTATAATAATTAATTAGGGATGATATAGTAAAATCACGGTTAAAGAAGCTGAAACAAACGTCATAAATATCTATTTTTTAAATTAAATATTATTAATTCTAATATATAAATGACTTATAATAATTAATTAGGGGTAATATAGTAAAAAAATATTATTAATTTTAATATATAAACGACTTATAATAATTAATTAGGGGTAATATAGTAAATCACAGAGCAATTAGAGGTAATATAGACAGACATGTCATCTATTTTTTTAATTAAATATTATTAATTTTTTAATATATAAATGACTTATAATAATTAATTAGGGATGATACAGTAAAATCATGGTTAAAGCAGTTGAAATAAATGTCAGAAATATCTATTTTTTTAATTAAATATTATTAATTTTAATATATAAATGACTTATAATAATTAATTAGGGGTAATATAATAAAAAAATATTAATTCTAATATATCAATGACTTATAATAATTAATTAGGGGTAATATATAAATCATGAAGCAATTAAGGGTAATATAGTAAATGACGAAGCAGTGGTCGAAACCAAATGACTTATAATAATTAAATAGGGGTAATATAGTAAAAAAATATTATTAATTCGAATATATAAATGATTTATAATAATTAATTAAGGGTAATATAGTAAATTATGGAGCAATTAGGCGTAATATAGGAAGACATGTCATCTATTTTTAATTAAATATTATTAATTTTTTAATATATAAATGACTTATAGTAATTAATTAGGGATGATATAGTAAAATCACGATTAAAGCAGCTGAGACAAACGTCATAAATTTCTATTTTTTAATTAGATATATTAATTCTAATATATAAATGACTTATAATAATTAACTAGGGGTAATATAATAAAAAAATTATTAATTCTAATATATAAATGACTTATAATAATTAATTAGGGATAATATAGTAAATCACAGAGCAATTAGGGATAATATAGTAAATGATGAAGCACTGGTCGAAACCAGTGCAGACAGGCATGTCATCTATTTTTTTAATTAAATATTATTAATTTTTTAATACAAAAATGACTTATAATGATTAATTAAGGATGATATAGTAAAATCACGGTTAAAGCAGCTGAAACAAACGTCATATATATATTTTTTTTTAATTAAATATTATTAATTCTAATATATAAATGATTGATAATAATTAATTAGGGATAATATAATAAAAAAATATTATTAATTCTAATATATAAATAATTGATAATAATTAATTAGGGATAATATAATAAAAGAATATTATTAATTCTAATATATAAATGACTTATAATAATTAATTAGGGATAATATAGTAAATCACAGAGCAATTAGGGGTAATATAGTAAATGATAGGGGGTAATATAGTAATTTATTTTTTGAATAAAATATTATTAATTTTTTAATACATAAATGACTTATAATAATTAATTAGGAATGATATAGTAAAATCACGGTTAAAGTAGCTGAAACAAACATTATAAATATCTATTTTTAATTAAATATTATTAATTTTCTATAAATGACTTATAATAATTAATTAAGGGTAATATTGTTTGCAACATAATTTAAATTCATGGAAAATAAATTTTAACCATAAACAAAAAATATGAAGAAACAAGAATTTTATATTGATAAACAATTGTGGTTACAAATCTGTTCCTCCCTTGATTCTTCTCTCTTGATTTTCTCCGTAATTCAAGGGCCGCTAGTGGCTTATTCTCGAATATAGGATGATCTTTTTATGAATATCCCATGATTTTTTGTGGGATATTGGAGATCCCGATCTTTTTACGAATACCCATCAGTTTATGAGATATTCAGGATGCCTGTTTCAGGGAACATGTTACCTTTAAATAGGTGAGATTTAGGGTAAAGTAGCCTTCTATAACTCTAATAAAATTTGAATTTTTATTGAAGAGTCCACAAATTTTAGATGTCTACAAATATAATAAAAAAATATTATTAATTCTAATATATAAATGACTTGTAATAATTAATTAGGAATAATATAATAAATCATAAAATAATTAAGATGTAATATAATAAATAATGAGAGTAAAAGAAGTAAATCCACCTCTTCTATAAATACAAATGACTAGCTGATTTCATTTTTTCTTAAAACACTAGTCAAAAAATTAGGGTCACACAACAATTATTGGGTGAAGTCCCGCATATTAAAATTTTTGGGCTTTGACTAATTTGTGGTGACACACTCGGACAGAGCCAGAGGCGGGCGAAGAAGAGAAGAATGCCTTTCATATCGAAAATAGAGAGGCAATCAGATTACAGTTCCTTCAACTCTAGTTGCCCTATTGTCATTGACAATGGCGCTTCCTATTTCCGTATTGGGTATTCATTCCCCCAATTCTCTCTATTTTTTGTGTCTGTATTTAGTATGGTTTAACAGTTCCTCTGGATTTGTTAATTGACAGGTGGGCTGGTGAGAATGACCCTCGTGTTATCTTCCGAAATATTGTTCAGAGGCCTCGTCACAAAACCACTGGTATGTTTACTTGTTAATTTTTCCTCCAATTGAGGTCAACCATCATAACAAAAATGAACCACATTTTCATGATTTTCCTCGACTAAGAAGATTTTAAATTAAGGGTGTGTACATTATGAAGGAAAATGTGAAAATAAGTGTGTTTCTGGCATATTTTCTTGTGTTCGGTACGTGAGGAAAAAATATTATCCTAAATGCGACAAATATTATGGGAGGTGAAGGTCGGCTAGGGGTGGTGGGCTACTGCAGCGGGGTTGAAGATGATGTGTATTGGAGAGTGGGGAGGACATAATCGATCTGTATTGTCACATGTGGAACTTATTTTTTCTACTTCTGCTAGGGAAGTCATTTTCAAGGATCCTTTTCCAAAATTTTTGACCAACGGATAGTTTGAAATCGTACCGAACACATCCTAAGTTAGCTAATTGAGAAGAAGGGATTTGTACTGAATTTTCTACCTCCACAGTAGGTTTACTGGTTGTCACCATAAAACATCCACTGATCATGTAACTGATTGATCATTTGGTAGTTGATTGAAAAATGATAACACTTTTGGAAGCAATGTCTGGACCAGTTTGGATGGTGAGTTTACTGTTATTTCTGACTTGATATGTGCGTAATTCTCCATTTATGATTAAAAATATTCTGTAATGAAGCACAAGCGTATGGCCTAAAGGTTAATGAAGTTTAAATGGACCAAAGGAGACCAAGGTTCAAATCCTTGTAGAGAAACAAGATCTTCCCATTTGTAATGAGTCTTGGCGGATAGAGTTACTCCATACTTGTGCCAATGGGAGGTAGCAAGCACTTGGTAGATTTGTCAAGGGGCAAGCGACGTGATTTGAACACCATCTTTTTAAAAAAAAGTTCTAAGATGATCAGATTATAGTGAAGTTTGGTGAAGAAATGATCAAAATGACTTGCTAAAAAACTCTTTCTATGAAGATATTTTTAAATAGTTGAGGTGCGTGCATGTTGTCCTGGACACAACCATTTTCAGAAGAAAAAAAAAGTTCCCATAATGAAAAATCTGCACTCTGTAGTGAAGTTTGGTGAAGAAATGATCGAAATTACTTATTGTTAAACATCACCTACCATGAACATGTTTTTAAATAGTGATACATATAATGCATCATCATTTCAATGGTGAATGTTGGCTTCAAATTTTTGTTATGTTTACCATATCATATTGCAGGTGAAACAGTAACAGTTGTTGGTGATCATAATCCAGCGCTTCTGAAGTACTTTGATTGCACGCGTTCAGGACCTCGTTCAGCATTTGAGAGCAATGTTGTTTATCAGTTTGAGATAATGGAATATGTAAGATTTTCTATTTGGTGGGGATAGTATTTGGGTAAATGATTTTAAGTTTGTAGGCTTGACCATGAAATTTGTGAAATAATTTTATTCACAACCCCCTCCCCGAAACAAAGAAAGCAAGATCAAACTATCTACCAGGGCATGAATCTAGCAAGAGAGCTGACAATTTATCTAGACTTCAGGTCTAACTACTGTGTTCTATGACCTGTTCCTATTTTCAAGAGAGAAGCCTCTCTCTGGATTTTAACTGTAACCTCCTTGGGATGTAAGGCCAAGGGGGCAAGGCAAATTCATGATGCTATATTAGAGTTTCAATACAGTGCAATCTGTCTAAAATATTTATGCGTGGCCTATTGTAGCTCAAAACTTATCAATAATGACTTATTTTCCTACTTTTGGCTGGCACCGACGCCAAACATGGCACTCTTGGTGTAGACAATAGTTGAATGCATACATTTGGTTTATGTGACGCTGTGTTGCTAACCAGATGAAACAAATGGGTAGATATTAACTCATTTTTCTACTTTGTCTTGTTTGCATTAATCATGCTACCATAATGTTTTTTTTTATTTTCTTGAAAAGGTACTCATGTCACCATTATTTTTGCCATCTGTAGATCCTGGACTTTGGGTTTGATCGATTAGGTGCTGATCAGTCACAGGTATGCTTGCTTCCATCCAACTTTGTTTTGATCAAGTAAAAGTATTTTCATTCAAAAAGATGGCCACAATGGCTGTATACAAGAGATATACCAAAACGTAGAGAATTTACAAAAAGCTATGATTTTCAACAAACTCCGTCCTCTAAATAACAAGTGACTTTCTGGGAGCACAAAAAGAAAATAAGGGAACGGAGATTGCTTCTCAATTGAGAAAAACTCAACTTTACACCTTCAAAAGCTCTAAATTCAACTCTACACCTTCAAAAGCTCTCCTATTTCTCTCTCTCTCCAAACAACCCACGTTAGCGCAAGTGAAACCATATTCCATGCCCTTTGTCTTCTCCTTCTTCTCGTGCTCTTCTAATTGAACATCAACTCTTCTCACAATGATTAGCATTACCCATGAAGAGCCAACCACTTGGGCATATCCCACCCATAACCTTATAGTTAGTCCATAGTGTAGTAGAAGACGTCCTCACCCGCCTCCTTACACATGTAGCACCGATTGACTCAAACAACCTTCCGCTTTCTGATATTTTCCACTGTCAAAATCACCCCTAGTGGCTAGCCAAGTGAAGAAGCACACCGTTGACACCTTTGGAATCCATACGACATTATTTAGGAAATCAGACTCCCTAACCGGAAGCTTCTCATAAAAGGACTTTACAGAGAACACTCCAATATTCCCAAGCCCCACCACTATGTATCGGGGTTATCATCCCGAATGACTTGTCTATGCAGTAAGGCTAAATGGTTAATAATCTCAGGAACTCAGTCACTTCTCAATCATGAAAATCCCTTCTAAATCTCTAGTCCCAAATATCTTCACGTTGTAACTTTTTGCTACGTTGAACTGTCAAATCTGTCTAGTAAGATATTTTGTTCAAACTCTTGAATTCATCTTTCCAAATCATGTCCCACACCGTCTATTTCCGCAAAATTTGTTCTTTCTCATTTCTAACCTTGAATGAGGTATTGTCCTGAAAATTATCCCATCCCTTCAAGATATTCCTTCACAACCCACTAGGCGAAGTGATATCTCTAGTTCTCCAGCTCCCTTTTATAACTCCATATTTATCAACAATCGCCCCTCCATAAAGCTTGAACTTCTGACTTGAATCTCCACAATAATTACCCAATAAAGCGCTGTTAAAGACCTTTACATCTTTAATTCCCATCGATCCCCAATTTAGAAGATATGACAGACTCCTAACACACCAAATGAAACTTTCTTAACCCATCCGCTGTATCCCATAGGAAATTTCTCTGAATCTTTTTCAACTTTTTCGTGACCTAAGTTGGAGCAAAGAATAGACATAAGTGCTAAGTGAGTATGCTCGACAATTTGCTCTTAATAAGCACTTCCTTCCCTCATTTGGACAAGTATTTTTTCTGTCGCCCTGCTAGTCTCTTTTCAACCCTTCGAAGAAGCGAATTTCACATCATTTGATCCTTGTTCAAAGCACCTAAAGTAACTCCAAGTTTGGTAGTCGGAGAGGCCCTAATCCTACAATTCAAAACTTGAGCGACTGATCCAATGTTATTCATCTCACACTTTCTCAAATTGATTTTGAGGCCTAATATCTTCCGAAACCAAGTAAGGACCTGGCCTAAATAATCCAATTGGGTCTTAGTTGCACAAAAGACCAAGATATCATTCGCGAATAACTAAGACACTGAGACTGGCCCCTAAACTTCCCACTGCATAATTGGAACCCTTGAAGCAACCCCCTAAAATAGCTCTATCTATCATCCTAGTCAATGCTTCTATAACTGAAATGACAACATCGGTGATAAGGGATCCCCTTTCATCAAACCCCTCAAACTCGCAAAATATTGCATGGGCTACCATTCACCAACACAAACAATTTCACGGAAGAGATGCATAAATAAATCCATTTCCTCTACTTCTCCCCAAATCCCATTGAAGCATAATAGGATCCTGGAGTTCTCTGTTTACATGATCATAGGCCTTTTCAAGATCCAATTTGCACAACACACTCGACCCACATGTTTTCACCTTGAATCCACCAATTCTCTTGCCACCAACACTGCATCTAGAATCTGTCTACCCTCCTCAAAAACATTCTGTGAAGTAGAGACAGTCTCGTCTAACACCTTAAGGGGTCGTTTGGTAGGGTGTATAAGAATAGTGCAAAATATTGTGTATTAGTAATACTTGCGTTAGTTATGCTTGCATTTTTCTTATGCAGTGTTTAGTTGGGTGCATTAAAAATAACATGAATTGCATACTTTCTAAAAAAGAATATTACAAAATACCCTTTATAAATATGGCGGAAAGAACATGGAAAAGATTTTGAGGGACAATTATGACTATAACCATGCTAATGCATGCATTAGAATCCAGTGCATTACTAATACCGCGGATTTCTATGCATTGGTAATTCACTCCTTAATACCAAATAGAGTATATAACTAAAACAAACATTAGTAATACATGGGATTAAAAAATGTACCAAGCAAGATATTAATAATACACAAAGCTAATGCAAGCATTATTTTTCTTAATACGCTCTACCAAACGACCCCCAAGTCTAATAGAAAGCACCTTAGACTTGATCTTATAGATGCTTCCCACTAGGCTGATAGACCTATAGTCCTTCGTGCACGTAGCTCCCTCTCTTTTGGGGATGATGATAATGACCGAAACATTCATGCTTTTCTCGAATTCACCTCTTTCATGAAACTCATTAAACTAGTATCCATCACATCAATTTTAACTTCAATTTTAACTATTTCAGCAAAGCTTAAAAAAGCCAAAGAGAAACCATCTGGACTCGGAACTTTGTCACTAGGAGTGGGCATGGTATGGTATATACTAAATTACCATACCAGACCAATATTTTTGATACCTTGGTTTTAGTATTATGGTATTGGTATTTTAATTTAATTTAATTTTTTTTGGTATATGGTACGATATTTGGTATGTATAAATGACATACCGAAATATCGAATACCATACCGAAGTATATAGTTACATAAATAACTTTATCTTCTGAATATGAAAGTTCTTGACTGACTAACACTTCGCCCCATACAACATAGCCAGTCTAACTACCACTATGTAAAATTTTTCTTTTAGTTTAGCTAGCACCTTTTTATCACATAAGACTTCGAAAGGCAGTCTCTATTTCATCCATCCTACGATACGATGAGTGACATCCTCGTCAATCTCCCTATTTTCTTGGATAAATAGACCCAAAATCTTTTGGATGGCCTGTGTCAAGCCTCACTTCCACATCAATCTCATGTATCACATCACTGAACTTGCGCTCTAAGTAGTCAATCTTGAACCTGCTCAACCTAAACCCTTTGGACTCCAAGGTTTGTCTCCAAACCTCCAACTTATTGTTAGCTCCGTTGCGAGTCTCATCAATTAAAACTACGTCATCCACAAATAACATTTATCAAGACACCTCACCTTGACTATGCCGCGTCAAAACATCCATCACCAAGACATATAAAAACGGGCTAAGGGTTGATTCCTGGTGCAACCCCATCAACACGGGAAAGTTCTCTGTGTTTCCCCCCGTCTATACTCGGGTTTTGGCTCCATCATACATGTCCTTAATCAACCCATGAACTTTTGCTGTATTACACACCAAGCTGCATTCAGTTGGCGTCAGTGTTGGTGAAGGTAATTATCGTCATCAAACTGGGATAAATTTATACCATTAACCAAACATGGTATAAATCTAATACCAAACTTAATTATAATATATCCCACCTTATCCGTCGTACCAAACGACCCCTAAGTATACATCCATAGTTTCCTTATCATATGAGTAGAACCGTTAACTTTATTGAGAACAAAATAAGTTTGACTTGCAAAGATAAGATGTTTAAGTTATGGTGAAAGGCAAACCTTTCACATTCTTTTTTTTTTTTTTGCCCCTTTTCTTCAAACATATCATGTCCATCTGATTTTGTGCATTTACTTTCTGCTGCATATATCCTGTTATTAAACTTCAGTTTGCAGCCCCTTGAACCAATTCTCATTCCAAAATCGGTGGCAGGGCAGATTGACCATCCTATCTTAATTACTGAATGTGCTTGCAATCCAGTTCAATCTCGTGGCAAAATGGCTGAGCTTCTCTTTGAGTCATATGGAGTTCCTTCCATAGGTATGAACACCCATGTCAGTTGTCCAGGGCTGTTGTGCATTGTTTTCGATTTTTGTTCATTAAGACCTCTGGCGTATTTATAATCGTGTAATCTTTTTTAGCATCCTAAAGATTGCTTTGTTTTATCATGATCTTGTTGAAAGTTCTTTCATTAGTGACAATAGTTACTTGGTTCACTTCTCACTAAACAACAGTTTGCAGATTTTATAATTGATAACATGACTTTGTGTGGCATTTATGTGAACTTTGTTGCTCACAATGGACATTTTTACTGGGTTTGTTGTTGTTGTTGTTGTTTGTTGCTCACAATGGACATTTTTACTATGTTGCAGCATTTGGTGTAGATGCTGCATTCAGTTATAAATACAACCAAAAGCTTGGAATTTGTAATGACACAGGCCTTGCAATCAGCTCAGGATTTACCACAACTCATGTCATCCCGGTATGCTTTAGAGGCCTATCATTCAGCTGTAATGAATTGACATGGTAGTAGCATTGTGCCTTATCTATTTAGAAAGGAAAAAACAAATTATGGGTAGTGTTGAGGTATGTGACCATCGCATATAAAATTTTAAACTATTAGAGAAAACACACTTTTATTTACTTAGTTGTATCTTCCACGCGCCCCTCACCTACTGGCTTGATTCCTTTTTAACGAGTCAAACACATGAACTTTTTTGTGATAATGAATGGCGGTGAGACTCAAGCTAGAACCTGATACAATGCTAAGTGTGTATCAAGAGATTCCAACCAACACAAGAACAACAAGATGAACAACAAAGTGCTAGTGAATCGAAAATGGCCACACACAGCTTCACTAGGCTTGCAACACTTGTTTGAACTAGAAAAGTGAGTTTAACAACAAGAACAACAAAGACAATATTGTTAGTGAATCGAAAGAGCCCCACACGGCTTCACTAGACTTTTATATTCAACAACACAATGTTAACAAGATTTACAAAGAAAGAGATAGAAACTTGACACACAATATTCATTAATCTAAGAACCCTAACAAGAGAAAGGACCCTAAGACTAATAAATATCAATACCATGTTCTTACTTGGACCAAGAAGAACTCAAAGAAAGAACCCCAAGAACCTAGTTTCTAGCCAAGATACAACACTAGTATCACTCTACTAGTGAAAATTTGGTTTTGGCCTCTCCAAATAAGAAAGAGAAGTAAAAAATTTACAAGTCTTTTGTTTCTTGAATAATAAGAATCAACTAAAGCAAGACTAGCCCTATTACATGGCTTATATAGTCACTTAAAAAGAAGGGACAAAGACCAAAATACCCTTGGCATTTAAGTGGGTGGGTTTGGGGTGTCTTGGTGGGCCTCTTCACATTTTATTAAATATAGGCCCTTAGATGGGCTAACAAGGGCCTCACACATGGCTAAGAATATGAACAAGGCTTGGGATCGTTGCAACTCACGTGCTTGGCTTCGTGTGAAAGGTCTCGAGCTAGGAATTCCCGTATCATCCTTTTCATCTTGAAGGGAATTTGTCCTCAAATTCGGATCATTGCCATCCTCCACCGTTTCCACCCGAGAGAGATCACACACGTTGAAAGTGTTGTGCACTTGATATTCTGGGGGTAGATCAATCTTGTAGCCATTGTCGTTGATCCTTTCTAATACTTGGAACGGGCCATCACCCCATGGCATCAACTTAGCATTCCTTTGAGACGGGAATCTATCCTTCCTTAGGTGCACCCACACCCAATCTCCCAGTTCAAGAATGAGCTTTCTTCTTCCTTTGTTGGCTCGCCTCTCAACTTCTTGGTTTTTCTTCTCCAACCGCAACCTCACCTTCTCATGTAGCTTCTTCATGGCCTCGACCCGTTTGCTTCCATCTAAACTTATCACAAGATCACTTGGCAAAGGGGTTAAATCCAAAGGGGTGAGGGGGTTGATGCCGTATACACACTCAAAGGGTGTCATCCCCGTGCTCGAGTGTATAACACGATTATAAGCAAACTCAATCAACGGTAAATGTTCCTCCCAAGAAGTCATTTTTCCTTTAACCATGGACCGTAGCATAGACCCTAAGGTCCTAGGTACTACTTCCGTTTGGCCATCGGTTTGTGGGTGGCATGAAGTCGAAAACAACAACTTAGTACCGAGTCTACCTCACATGGACTTCCAAAAGTGGCTTAGGAATTTAGAATCCCTATCACTCACTATGGTCCTCGGAACACCATGAAGTTTTACAACATTATCAACAAACAAAGAGGCTATACTAGGCGCATCATCACATTTAGAACAAGGAATAAAGTGAGCCATCTTGGAAAATCGATCCACCACGACAAAAATACTATCCCGCCCCTTCGCAATCCCAACACGAAGTCCATTGATATGTCAAGCCAAGGATGCAAAGGGGTGGACAATGGGGTGTACAACTCGTGGGGTTGGAGCCGTGACTTGGCTCCTTTGCACTCAACACATTGGCCGCAAATCTAGGCCACATCCTTGTGCATTCTAGGCCAATAAAATTGTTCTTTCAAAATTCCAAGGGTCTTCTCGACCCCAAAAATGGCCCATTAGACCGCCATTGTGTGCTTCCCTCACAAATAATTCTCTCCACGAATTTGAGGGAACACACAATCGTCTACCTTTAAATAAGTATCCATCAAATTTGGTATAGGGTTGGGAACCCCTATCTGTAACCCACCTATCCCTATCCAACTCTTCACTTTCCCTATAGATAGGAGCGAAATGAGGGTTCTCGGGATATAAAGACTTGAGGCTTTCAAACCCCATCAACTTAGACGACAAAGTAGACACAAGCACATATTTTCGAGACAAAGCATCGGCAACCACATTTTCTTTACCCTTCTTGTATTGAATAACATAAGGGAAAGTTTCAAGAAATTCAATCCATTTGGCATGCCGCCGGTTAAGCTTGTCTTGTGCCCGTAGATGCTTCTAGGATTCATGATCCGTTCGGATCATGAATTCTTTAGGCCACAAATAATGTTGCCAAGTGGCCAAGGCTCTAATCAAGGCATACAACTCTAAATCGTATGTAGAGTAGTTTAGAGTTGCTCCTTTGAGCTTTTCGCTAAAGTAGGCAATAGGCTTCAATTCTTGCATTAAAACCGCGCCTATGCCGACTTTGCTAGCATCACATTCGACCTCAAAAGTCTTGTCAAAATTCCTCAATTGTAGCAAAGAGGCCGAGATGAGCATAGCTTTCAAGTCCTCGAAGGCCTTAACTTGTTCATCTCCCCACTTGAAAGGCTGATCCTTTTTAATCACTTCGATCAAGGGGGCGACAATGGTGTTAAATCCTTTGACAAAACATCTATAAAAACTAGCCAACCCGTGGAAGCTTCTCACTTCACCTGCGGTTTTGGGAGTTGGCCAATTTTTAATGGCGTCAATCTTAGATTCATCCACTTCGACCCCTCTTGAGCTTACCACAAACCCAAGAAATACAACCTCATGGACACCAAAAGAACACTTTTCTAGATTAGCATATAACTTCTCCTTTCGGAGGACATCAAACACACATTGTAAATGCTTTACATGCTCATCTAAGGACTTACTATACACCAACACGTCATCTGAGTAAACAACAACAAACTTTCCGATAAATGGCTTCATCACATGATTCATTAGCCTCATTAAAGTACTTGGAGCGTTTGTCAGGCCGAATGGCATAACCATCCATTCATAGAGACCGAATTTGGTCTTGAAGGCGGTTTTCCATTCATCACCCGGTTGCATACAAATTTGGTGATAGCCACTCCTCAAATCAACTTTAGAAAACAAACACGAACCACTCAATTCATCAAGCATATCATCTAACCTAGGAATAGGGTGACAATATTTTACCGTTATCTTGTTGATGGTTCGGCAATCAACGCACATACATCAAGTCCCATCTTTCTTGGGAACTAGTAGCACCGGGACCGCACAAGGGCTCATACTCTTCTTGATATACCCTTTGTTGAGGAGTTCCTCAACTTGGCGTTGCAATTCCTTGGTATCCATCGGGTTGCTCCTATAAGCCGGTTTGTTGGGCAATTGTGAACCCGACACAAAATCTATTTGGTGCTCAATTCCCCGAAGTGGGGGCAATCCTTGCGGTAATTCCTTTGGGAAGACATCCTCGTAATCCTACATGAGAAATAGGAGGAGAAATAGAAATGTTAGTGGCGTTAGTATTAAAACAATGAGCCAAGAGGAGCATCGGAGTGTCCTCGTCATGATCCACAAATAATTCTTTCCTCCTAGCCATCATCACCACACTTTCTTGCCCCTTAGAAATTAGGAGCCCTCGGTTGCCCCTACTCCCTCACTCTCGGGTTCCCCTCACTCTCGGCCTTCTTTCCCTTTTCCCTCAATTCTCGCATCTTTTGGTGTAATTCATTCACTTGGGAAGACAATAATGGATGAAGAGCGACCTTGCGGCCATCCTTCTCAAGTGTATACCGATTGGACCTTCCATTATGTTTGGTTGACCTATCGTATTGCCAAGGCCTTCCTAACAACAAGTGACAAGCTTGCATTGGTATCACGTCACAAAACACCTCGTCATGGTAGTTGGCTACCTTAAAACGTGTCACACATTGCCTTGTGACCTTTAACTCGCCGTATTCATTCAACCATTGCAACTTGTAAGGACTAGTGTGAGGCGTAGTCGACAATTTCAAGAAGTTCACCATTGCAACACTAACCACATTCGCACAACTTCCACTATCTATCACCATAGTGCACACACTTCCCTTCACAAGACATTTAGTATGGAATAGATTCTCCCATTGGCTAGGATCATCTATTGCCTTACTAATCATGGCACGCCTCACTACAAAGTTTGGAACCACGCACTCCCCTTCTTGCGGATAAGCATCCTCACAATCATCATCATCATGTGGATCATTTTTGGGTTCCTCTCCATCTTGAGGCTCGGCCTCATTCTCTTCTTTTTCAAGACCCACTTCCTCACCAAGGTAATACAATCTCCCTTCCCTTAGGATCACATTGCGCCGGTTGGACATTCATTGGCTTTATGTCCCCAACCTTGGCACTTGAAACATTTGGAACCCTTTAGGATTAGTTTGGAACCACGCACTCCCCTTCTTGCGGATAAGCATCCTCACAATCATCATCATCATCATCATGTGGATCATTTTTGAGTTCCTCTCCATCTTGAGGCTCGTCCTCATTCTCTTCTTTTTCAAGACCCACTTCCTCACCAAGGTAATACAATCTCCCTTCCCTTAGGATCACATTGCGCCGGTTTGGACATTCATTGGCTTTATGTCCCCAACCTTGGCACTTGAAACATTGGAACCCTTTAGGATTAGGATACTTGTGAGCTTCTTGCCGGGGAGGAAATTTGTGGACTTTTTAGGCTTGGGCAGCCTTGTAGTGGCGGGTTGGTCCTTGTTTTTGGGCCAACCCGAAGATGGTTGAACCATATCTTTGCTCTTCGGCCAACCCGAGGTTGATGGTCCCTTTGCCTTGAACGACGACCTCTCTTTAAGCTCCCTTTCAATCTTAAGAGCCGCTTGGAAAATCCCTTCAACGGTATCAAACTTGTGAAGCGTCAAATGAGTGAAGATCTCTTTGTTCAACCCACACTTGAACCGAATGATGTCATGGCCAATTTGTTCTCCCCGATGATCAAGCTTCAACATGAGTTGTTGAAACTCATCATAGTATGCCATAACACTTCGATTCCCTTGTCGCAAATTGTACAACCTAGCAAGTAACTCATGACGATAACTTTTGGGAAGATACCGTTGCCTCATTAGGTACCTCAACCGAAACCATGGTGGTGGTTGTCTCTCTACCAACTCGTTGCCGAACCGCTTGACGTATTCCCACCAAGTGTTAGCATAGCCTTCAAAATGAGCTATGGCATAACAACTCTTCTTCTCCTCCGAGATATCATTTACTTGAAACACTTTATCACACGCCGCCTTCCAAGCAAGATACACCTCGGGGTCACTTTCACCCTTAAAGATAGGTAGGCTCAATTTGATGGTATTGATGCCTACGTCTCTCTCTAGGTGTCGGTTTCCCCTTTCTCCATACCCTCGGTATCTCTTTGGATCCACACGACCCCCTCTCATTTCTTCCTCCCTCATGTAGGCATTGTCAAAGTCTCCATACCCTTCATAATCCTCTCTACCATATTCCTCAAGGTGGACGGGACGGTTTTGGACATTTGGAACTTGATTCGGAGGAATTGGATTTTGTGGAGGTGGTGGTCTTTGGTTTAGTGGAGCTTGGAAGGGGGGTTTCGGATTTTGTGGAGGCATTTGACGTCCGAGTACCTCTTGCGGAACTTGAGGCATTTGGGAATGGGTTGGTCTATTGGAGTCTCGGATTAGAGGGTTATAAGTGGTTTGGCTTGCGACATTTAGTGGAGCTGGTGAAAGATTTGGCAATTGTGGCCATGTTTCGGGAGTAACGGTGGCGGAGGAATTTCTATCATGTCCACTTGACGAAACATGTCAAGGAGTAGAAGGACGAGAGTTCCTTTGACTCTCCACTTGTTCTAACCTCCCACTAATAGTCGTCACTTCTCCCTTTATGGCTCCCACTTCCGTACCCAACCTTTCAAGAGCTCGGGTCATAGCCTCAAGAGTAACCCTCATATTCTCCATTTCATTAGAATCCACGGTTTGAGACGTGGTTCCCTCCATTATCAAGGTATCACCTACACAAGCAACAAACAAGTTAGTTTACCCATCGACCAGGGATTTAGAAGGGTGGTCTCAAACTCTGACCAGGGAACCCAAGGAGTAAAAAAATGGCCTGAAAAGGGTTTACCCATCGACGCATGAGACCGACGACGTCACAAGAGTCCAGTGTTCAGGGAAGCATGATGCGGAAAAAAGTGACAAGGCTCTGCATCACGCATTACGCGAAGCGTGAAGCGATGTGAGGGAATCATTGAAGTGAAGCAGTGAAGAAGAAGAAGTCGCAATGATGAACTTCAAAGTTAACCTCAGAAAATTGCAGCAGTGGTAGTCATTGCAACAAACTATTTTTTTAAATTTAAAATTGACCCTAAATATAAAATCAACATGAAGTGACTCTTTTTAATTTAAAATTGACCCTAAAAATAACATCATGATGCGCTTGCATCAGCCACACGCAGCGAGAGGGGCTCGCCTCGCTTCGCATCATCGCATTATGCGACGATGTGAGCGCATTCCTGAACACTGCAAGAGTCTAAACTGCCAATAGTACTGACAACACATGAGGCGGTGTTTGGCGAAGCTTCTTTTTTGGAATTTAGTTACCTGAGGTTGAGCAACGGTGATTTTACTTTTGCACAACACCGACGAAAAAGATTCTGACGTTAACAACCCCTTAATTTGCTATAAAATTTCTAGAGGACAAGTTTTTTATTTGGTATGCTGCATAATGATATTTTCTAAAGCTCTGATACTAGATAGAAAACACTTTAATCTACTTAATGATATCTTCAACAAATCGTTATCACATGTTAAAAGGTGTCAGCCTTGCCCCTAGTTGACTATGCCAAAAGTAAATCAAGAATGTGTCATTTTTTAAGGATGAAAAAGGCCCAAATTGCCCCTCAACTATCGAAAATGGGTCACAACTTTACCCTTCATTTGCAAATGGTCCCAAATATGCCCTTGCCATTAATAAATTGGACTATCTGTACCCTTAAAACCTAATAGACTTCCATGTCATTTGTTACCCATTTTAATTTGTATAGATGGAAAATAAAAATCCATCTAGCCTGTCCCACTAGCCTAATTACCCATTCAATGACTCGAACGCATAAGAGTTTTTCTTCTTCACTACACCCGCTGATCTCCACAGTCACATTATCCTCCATCTTCATACGTTAAATCATAAACTAAATCTCAAAATCTCTACTTAAAAGTCACATTTAAATATTGGGAAACTATTCATAGCTTCAACTATTACCTATTCCTACAGTTTTTAGTTTGGTGGTAGTCTAGAGCACCGGGACTAGTATTATTCTATTCATGTAGTCTTTGGTTTTTGGTATCTGTTTTCATCTATTGTTTACTATGTTTAGGTGGTCACACCTTATTGTTTATGTTGCAGTCCCACCCTACTTTCCTATTAGTTTCTTCAGGGCCAATTCTTTTTCTTCCTTTTCACTACTACTTTGATTTGCTTCACTTAAGCCAAGGGTCTTTAAAAAACAACCGCTCTACCTCTAAAAAGTAGAGGAAAGGTTTGCGTACACATTGACCCCACTTAGTGGGTTATCACTGGGTATCTTCTTGTATTCATAGCTCCAAATTATTCGTTCACTTATTCAACATTAGTAGATCTGAAATATAAAATTTAGAAACAAAAATCCCAACCTTAAATACAAAGTGGAAGAAAACTTTCAAAGCTAAATTTAGTAGTGAGAGAGTTGCACGAGAAAAGTCCTCGATTATTACCTAGCCAGAAAGTTTCACGAGTTGCCAATTTCATGAATGTTAGAATTTAAGTAGGAATAGGAATAACATATGGAGTCCTATTTGGAAAAGGATTATAATGTAGTATCCAATATGGAAAACGATCGGAATATGGTGTCTATAATTAGGGTCTCTGTGTAATCATGTAGATACAACAATTCAAATAATATTCTTATCTTATATTTCTTAGATGGTATCAACGCTTCTGCGATCTTGGTAGAAAATCAAAGAGCTTCCGCTATCGGCGGGCTGCTATAATCCATATATGTAGCCCGTCTGGCCAATGATTATGTTAACAAAAGATTGGGCCATCGTGCTTCTTTTCGGCGACTATTTTCTCATAGCTAATTTGCGTAGCACCATGCATCTTTTGGGTGCCTGCTTTCTCATATCTAATTTGCGTAGCACCGTGCATCTCTCCGAACTACTTTTCATATTTAATTTGGGTAGTACCGCACATCTTTTCAGATTACTTTCTCACATTTGAATTGCATAGCACTGTGCGTCTTTCTGGTGACTCCTTGGATCTGATTTGCATAGTTCCGTGCCCCTTTCCGGTGACTCCTCAGATCTGAATTACGTAGGTCCGTGCCATCATTTTGACCCTATCCATATAATTTTTCTTTTTCAGTAGGGTCGAGCTGGCATTTCGATCCTACCCATATAATTTCTCTTTTTTGGTAGGCTCGTGCCGTTATTCTGACCCTACTCATATAATTTCTCTTTTCCAATAGGGTCGTGCCATCATTTCAACCCCACCCATATTATTTCTCTTTTTCAGTACGGTCGTGCTATCATTCTAACCCTACCCATATAATTTTTTCTCAAATTGTGACCACTTTTCAGACGTTAAATCTAATAATTCGGCGTGTGAACATGTTTCAGCCAGTTTTTCATTGACTTTCTAGTTCAAGATTTACTCATCTCTTGATTTTGAGATGACCCATATGTTTTACACCAGTTTCTGTCAATTTTTCAGCAACAGATCAACTTTTCGACGACGTTTACTACTTTACCAACCACTTTTCCAGTTTGTTCCTTTTCAATTGAGGTCTACCAGATGTCCAGAGTAGTCCTTATCAGTTTTCTTGTAGATATCTTCACCAAGTCCCTCACTAATTTTCGTATTAATTACATCCATAACAAGCTTGGTACATATGTTTTGTATTCACCAGCTTGAGGGGGAGTGTTAGAATATGAGTAGAAATAGGAATAACGTATAGAATCCTACTTGAAAAATGATTATAATGTAGTGTCCTATTTGGAAAAGAATTGGAATGTGGTGTGTATAAATTGGGTCTCCGTGTAATCATGTGGATACAACAATTCAATAATATTCTTATATTTCATCTCACCGGGTAATTTTTTTTTAAATATAAGAGAAGAATATTATTTGAATATGATGTTTATAAATAGGATCTCCGTGTAATCATTTAGATACAATAATTCAATAATATTCTTCTATTATATTTTTCACAATGTATCAGAGTTTATGGTTCAATGGTCCAATGGTTTGGTTAAACGAGATTAAAGACAGATCCAAGACGGTTTCAAATCAAACTGCAACCAATTTGATGATAATGATGATTTTGTCCAGATACACGTGGAGAAGAAGTTTCAACCATATTTTCAACATTCCTGCTGCATTTTAAAAAAAATAAAAATAAAAAATTAATTTTTAACCCATTTTTAACCATGATATTTTAAATCTTATTTTTAACCATTATATTTAAAACCTTATTTTTAACCATGACAAGCAACAATGATGGAGATTATGTGGAGAAGAAAGATCATGCAAGTTAAGAAAGTGGATCATGTTTTGTCAAGATTTGTTAGGGGTTTTGCCTTGATTTTCTTACTAAATTTGAGTTTTAATTCTCTATTGAAGAAAAATAAAAGTATTACCATAACTACTTTTACATTTCCTGAAAGGAAAATATAATTCTATTTCATATTTGGCTGATCTCTTTTGTGGAGGAATGATTTTGTACCACTATAAATTGAGGATCCTTCTTATTCCACAGCATAGTAGAATCCACAGTGTAGTCATTAAAGAGTCTTGTTTAGGAGTTTTTCTCCCAATATTTTTTATGTTTTCAATATTAGTTTTCATAATATGTAGTTCAATTGGCCAAACCATATCAATAATGTTTTTCGTATGTTTTTTCCTGTCATCTGAATTATAATCTACTTGACCAATTGGAGTAACTGGTAAAGTTGTTGCCATGTGATCAGGAGGTCACAGGTTCAAGCCTTGAAAACATCTTCTGTCAGAAATGCAGGATAAGGCTGCATACAATACACCCTTGTGGTGGGGCCCTTCCCCAGACCCTGAGCATAGCATGAGCTTTAGTGCACCGGTCTGCCTTTTTTTATATTTGAATTATCATCTACTTGGTTTGCAACTATATTAGCTTCCTCATGATGCCCTATCTATTTCAAACCCAACAAGTGTTATTAGAGTCAGGCCCATCCAAATTCTTTGTTCACCGATGTTGGGCCCTCATAATATATTGTTCATGCTCCAGTTAACAAAGAATGGGCATGCGGGGAGTGTTAAGAGTCCCACATCGGAAAAAGGATGGGTACTTGGTTTCCTTATATGGACTTGGGCAATCCTCACCTCACGAGCTAGCTTTTGAGGTTGAGTTAGGGCCAAGATCCATTCTTTACAAACAACAAAGCTCATTTTTCCCCGGTGAAAAAAACAAATCAACAGAAAGAAAAGAACATTGGTTTGGTTGTATATATGAGAGTACAAAACGAAGACGGAAAAACGGACAAGATAAAAGTATATTGTATAATAGTTGTAGTTATGTCAATGGAATGGTTGTTCTACTAAACTGGTAGAATGAGGAATATATTTTTTTTCAATTAATCGATGAACTTTAAGATATTTGCTAGGAGAACGAAAATACTGCAATTCTCTTAACAAGGAGGTCATGGGTTCAAGCCTTGGAAATAGCTTCTAGTAGAAATGCAAGGTAAGGCTGTACAGGCTGCGTACAGTAGACCCTTGTGGTCAGGCTCTTCCCTGGACCTTGAGCATAGCGGGAGCTTTAGTGCATCGGGCTGCCCCCTTGTGTATTCTCTTAACAAGGTTAAAGAGAGAAAGGAGGAGTCCATCTGTGTTTAAAATTTTTCACACTGCAGTTCAGATAGTGTATAGGCCTTTGTGGAGTGTGGACAAGTATCAGATTAGCAGTCTAGATTGACAGTGAAAGAGAAACTAGTTGTATGTTGTCATGACTGGAACGGGTAATTGGGTTAGTGGGACGTCTTAGATAGGTTCTTGGATCTTTATCTTTATTTCCCACTTGTATAAATTAAGATGGGTTAAAAAATGAGACGGAGGTCTGTTATTTTTTACGGGTGGAAATGACCCACTTTATTAACGCAAGGGCATATTTGGGACCATTTGCAAATGAAGGGTAAAGTTGCCCCATTTTCCATAGTTGAGGGCAATTTTGGCCCTTTTCCCATTTGGTGCAGGTCCCAAGTATGTGAAAGAGACCATTGTAAGACCTCATAGACTTTTGGGCTAATTTTTGCTTGACATATCACGATGCAGGTTTTGCTAGCGGTAGGCTCTCAGTTCTCAACATATGCTACTAACATATGACGTAATTTGTTGTATTTTCAGTTTATAAATGGAGAACCTGTCTATGAAGCGTGCTGTCGAACTAACGTTGGTGGATATCATGTCACTGATTATCTGAAGCAGCTTCTTTCACTGAAGTACCCTCATCACATGTAGGGTTATAAATTCTTTGAAATTCATGATGTTGCTATGAACTTTTGGCTGCTTCTCAGTTTTCATTTTTTAAATGCTTAAACAGATCAAAGCTTACATGGGAAAGGGTTGAAGAACTGAAGATGGAACACTGTTACGTAGCTGCAGATTATGCTTCAGAGGTTCAAGTATTTCAGGTAATTAGCACTTATCTCTCGCCCAGCCTCTCTCTCTCTGGTTTCCGGAGGTAAAGTATTTGATTTTATTGTGACAGAGGGGGCATATGGAAGCTGAAGAAAAAAACAGATGTTGGCAGCTTCCTTGGACTCCATCACCCGCTGAAGAGCTTCCATCAGAAGAAGAAATTGCTAGAAAGGCAGCTTTGAAGGAGAAACAAAGTCAAAGACTGCGTGAGATGGCTGAAGCAAAACGATCCTCAAAAATAAATGAACTTGAAAATGAATTAAAAGGCTTGGAATTCCTCTTAGAGGAGCTCAAGAACATTGAGGATGATGAAGTTGTGTTGTTCCTTGCGAGTAGAGGTTATACTTCTAAACGTGAAGTGGAATCCGCTTTTGCAAAAGTTACTCAATCACTTCGGAAGGCCAAGGGTGAGCAAGTTCCAAGTGAAGAGAAAGTGGATGCTTCCGCAGCTGAGAAGTATTATCTCATTGATATACCTGATGATGAACTTTCAGCGGAGCAGGTATGCTCGTATATCTCCATATTGGTAGTCACTGTTGGTGGGTAGTTGTATATCGGAAAATTCTGTGATGGTAAAGAAATTGATATCCAAGTGTTTTTCTCTTTATATTCTGAATATTGTGGTGTTACATTAATGCACTTCGTATGAGAAATTCACTGGTCCTTTATGTAGTAGATTTAAAACAAAATGAGAGCTGCTGTATCTAAATTTATTGTTGGAATTGTCTCTTCCACTTCAGTCTTGGTCAGCTTTGTGCAAAATCATCTTCCACTTATTTTCTAAGAGCCCGTTTGAATAGGATTAAAATCTGGTCAAATCAGCTTTTAATCTCTTTTTTAGCTTTTTTAGGTGTTTGGTAAAATTAAAAAGTGTTTAAAAAAAAGTTAAAAGCTGATTAAAAAAAGCAATAAGTGTGAAGTTGGGTACCCCAACTTTTTACTTTTTAGATTAAATTTTTTTTTAGGTTTGACCAAAACATTTACTATTTTATCACTTATATTTTCCTGAATTCTAACAATACACCGAACTTGTAACCCTTAAATATATGCTTTTTCTTTCTTTTTCTCTTTGCCGCTTCTCTGTCTCCTCCCTCCAGTTTCCTCTTCATCTTTCTCCTTTGTATTATGCGAATCCATCATTATTTTTAAATTATTAGAATTAAAAATTATAAATAATTCACCTTATTTATGGTGTTAACAACTTTAAGGACATTTAACTCATTTTGACAACGAAGAAATGTTTAATAGCACTTGTTTACCAAACGCATCAACAATTTTTTTTTTCAGGTTCAGCACTTCTATCCAAACACTTATCTGCTTAATTTATAAGTACTTATTTTAAGCTTTTAATCAGTTAAGCTAAAAAGCTAATTTTTTAATCCTATCCAAACGGACTCTAAATCATCTTTTTATTACTAAAACTTTTTAACTGAAATGAAAATACTGAAACTTCTTAATAGCTGAAGGAGAAGAGAAGACAGGTGTTCCTTAAGTCCACAACTGAAGCACGGCAGCGAGCAAAACAAAAGCGTCTGGAGGAGGAGTTAGAAAAGGAGAAGGAAAAGAAACTTGAGGAACAAAAGCGCCTGTATGTTGTATTTCTTGTCAGATAATACTTGAGCTAGTTTATTGTAGCATTATTAAACTTGTTTACAATAATGTGCAGTAGTGTCTCTTTCTTCTCAAAATGGATGTTAGTTATTTATAAAGATGAGGCAAAAAGTAACCTTTTTTTAATTACATTTATTCTGCATAGTGCTATATTTCATGTTCCGATATCTCTCTATTTTATAAATTCATCTTATTTTGTGAAGGGAAAACCCAGAACGCTATTTGGAGCAGTTGCGAGCCAAATACAAAGAGCTCTTGGAAAAACTTGACCAGCGAAAGCGATTGAAGACAAATGGTAACCATGCAAATGGCAATAATAATGTTTCTGGAGGCGTCGGTCGAGGGGAGAGGTTGAATGCTGCCCAGAGAGAGAGAATGCGCTTGCTAACCACAGCAGCATTTGATCGAGGGAAAGGTGAAGATACTTTTGGCCAAAGGGATGAAGATTGGCAACTCTACAAGCTAATGAGTAGAGAAAATGACGACGATGACGATGATAAGCCAGACCAGGATGAAGCTGAGTTGACTCGCATCTCCTCTAGGCTTCAGGTTAATACGTTTTCTTGACACTTCATGTTGCGATTAGTCGATGTGTTGGATTGTTCTTTAATAGATGTATCCTGATATTACATATCTGCACAGGAAATCGACCCTACATTTTTCCCAGGATCAGAATCTGGAGTCTCTGCCACAGAGGCACCACGTTTCCATCCTCTAACAAAGGAGGATTTTCAAATCATACTTGGGGTTGAAAGATTTAGATGTCCTGAAGTTCTATTCAATCCCAACTTCATTGGGATAGACCAGTCAGGGTTGGATGAAATGGCTGGAGTGTCATTGAGAAGGTTGCCTACTTGGGGACAAGGCTTGGAGGATAAAATGACAAGTTCAATACTTGTGACTGGCGGGAGTTGCCTCTACCCAGGTATGGCTGAGCGCTTGGAAGCAGGGATTGGGATGATCAGGCCATGTGGAACTCCTATAAAGGTTGTTAGAGCAACAGATCCAATTATGGATGCATGGCGTGGTGCTTCGGCCTATGCTTCTGCGATGCAATTCCCACAGCAAACATTCAGTAGAATGGATTATTATGAAAAAGGTGAAGATTGGCTTCGAAGATATATGTTTAGATACAGAGTCTAATTATTCAAAGTTGAAACTGATAGATTTCTGTAGGTTTAGTAAACTCAGTGCGAGCTATATTCAAAATGACGTGTTTCACAACTTGCACTTAAGCAATTTTCCTATGGCCTGACTCCATGATTTTTCTTTTAATTGTCTCCTGGCACTTGGTCAGTGGAGCCGCATTGCTAAAAGAGTTTACCTTCAAGGTCTTGCCGAACGTGCAGATGTACGGGTGGGATGAGTAGGTAACGTGGAACTGTTGTTCGCTAGCTAATTCTTTGTTATAAATTTGCCATTTTTTTGCTACTGTTTAACACCCAAAAAGAGATATTAGTGATATAACATTTCGGTTGTATTCGAAATTCGACTGACTAATGCCGTCAATATCTGCGCCAGAACGTTAAAAGCTCAGGCGCTGTGTTCAGTTCAATACCTATGAAGTTGAAGGCATACAAAAAAGAAAAAATTAAGTACAAGTGCATCCAACAATGTTACATTGTAAAATATAGCCTCCTGTATATTACATTTCCAAAAAATGATTCAATTGTATAAAATCAAAATATTACTTTATAATCTATAGCTCAGTGCTTATTTAACAATATAGAATAAGATGAACAGTGTCTTATCGTCCAATTTCTCAAACTTCATTCATTCAAATTTCAATGGTACATGAGTTTATGTGTTCAAAATCTGTAGCCCAATTCCAACGAATTTTTTGGATGTTCAACCATTATTGAAGTTCCAAGCATCAAAATTTGAAAATCAATTTTTCGTAAACAAGTTCTGTTTCAAGTGGACATGATTGCAAAAGATCGACTATGTATTTAAGAGCCCAAATATGAAGTTTTGGATGATTTGATGTAGTTTTGAAGTGTTTTTTTTATGGATGCTTGGATTCAATAAAGAAGATGAAGTCCCTTTTTTGTATACATTTGTATATTGTGTTGTATACACAATACAAGCTCTTTTTTCCAATGATTTTTTTGTTCCTCTTCATTTTATACGCACATATACAATTAGATACATTGTTTAAACATCATATATAATATGTATATATTTGAATAATTATGTATATTATTGAATAATTGTATATATAACATTGCACATTATAATAAAAAGACAGTATTGTATGTACAATAATATACAATAAAATATAAAATATATACACTGTTGTACACAAAAACAAACTTCATTATTTTCCACAACCACGTGAGCAAATATCCAATCATTATTTTCATTCATCCATGAAGTTCCACATGTTTCATATGCCAACAAGTATGAATATATCACAATACGCCAACAGTACCACGAAAGATATTTTCAACAACACAATACAATTACTCACATATATTTTAGGCTATCAACATCACATAGGACCCCACACGGTCATACATATCGTAAAATATCTCAGTTTCAATAATTACATCACATATAGGCCCCCACACGGGCACAACACATCAATAGCCATTTATTATGATTAGTTCTCACCCTTAACATACATTTTGTACCAACATTTACTACCCATCCCAGTCTGAAAGAGTTAAGCCATAACCTACCTTGAAGGCTGAAATCGATTCGCAACACTTCAACCACAAATCCCCACTTCTCACGAACGGTCCCAAAATCAACTAAAACCAATAAATATAGAACCTATGTGTCAAAATAAGGCTAACTGTCACGACCAGAACTGGGGCTTGGCCGTGATGGGTATCTCAAGTCCCACGTCGACCTGAGATCACTCTCTGAACCTAACCAAACCAGACACACCATACTCCATGGTCGGCTGAATTTTGAACATATAACAAGATAGCGTTCAACAGTCTAAGAAAGTTTAAATGCATGTCCATAACCAAACACCGACGACCATCCAACCGACCGACCGATGCCGCCCAATAGCCACAATAGTCCAAACAAAAACTTCTAAATTATGATCCAAAACTGAATATCAATAAAGCATCGAGACATGCCCCCGACAATAGCCAAAAGTAAAATCCAAAAAGAAAAAGTCAAAATATAAAGGAAACCATAATCATGAAATGGGGTCTTCTGAAGAATGGAAGATCACCACTTCAATCTGACTTGCTAGCTGATCTCGGATTCAAGTCACTGAGTAGGAGAAGTAGAAGTATGACCAGTTCCTGCATCGCGTGGGGATACAAGATTCGAAGACGGTTAGTGGGGTGAACGCTAGCATGTAACTCGGTGATAAGGATAACATAATGAATGCTCAACAGTTTAAAAATCATCCCCCAAAAAATAATGCACCTAATCAAATACACACACACACACACACATATATATAACGGGATAGGGAACAAGGCTTAACATGCTTTACAAAACCTTAACCTGGATTATGTAGATCAATCGTCATATAAAAGTACCCATAGGCTATATGGGACCCAACTCTCACCCCCTAGTTGGGCCACAGTACGTGTAGCAACCCGAATCGGAGAATAATCTCATATATATGAACATGGGGTACTCGAATCCTCTAACATATACCAAGGTGACTTAGTGGGTGTTTGAATTGACTTATTTTTAGGTGCTTTTGGCTTTTAAGAACTTTTTTTTTTTTAGTTTTGGTGGTGTTTGGAAAAGTTAAAAAGTGTTTTTAAGCACTTATTTTTAAGTTTAAAAGTGTCAAAATAAGCCATAAGCCAAAAGCCATAAGCCAAAAGCCAAAAGTAGGGTAGTACCAACTTATGACTTTTGGCTTATAAGTTACTTATTAAAAGCCAATCCAAACACCCCCTTAAGCATCCGATCCTATAATGATTTATGGGGGACTCGAACCTCCCTTATAATGAAATAATAATAAAGGGGACTCGAACCTCCCTGGTCACTCTGACCCTCAATCGGAAAACACGGTTTCCAGTATCGATCACTCAAACCTCCACTTTACGACTCAGATACACAACCCTTATTATATCCTAATTAAAACAGGTATCACACATTCCCATTCATTTGACCACATTCCACATTAAGGCATACAATGTTGGTATCGTCATACCAACTATACTTGAAAGGTACACGTCATGCCAAATAATTTTTATTAACTTGGGGAGAACAACTTCTTTTGTTCGTTAATATTGGGGAACACTGACTGATTTTGTTCATTAAATCATTCCATTGTACTCCAAATACCTTTTTATATCATGCAATAATTCAATACTAATTCAATTTCACAAATTTCCATAGTTTTCATAACTGAAATCAATTTCATGTTTTGGAGTTGGGGACATAACCACTTCAAAAGTCACAAGTTTGAGGAAAATCATAATTCCATAGTTCATTCACCATCCTCATGTACCCAAAATTTCAAAACCATATTTAAAGCATGAAAATCATATATAAACCATAAGAAAGCATTGTCCAATTCATAAACATTTAAAAAATCCCAACCTTTGTTTCAAAACCAACATAAACATCACATGGATAATACTTTAAAACACATGCTTTTACAAAATTAACAATGAGAGAAGAGTAGCATGCCTATAATAGCAAGATGTACAGAGAGAAATCATCCTTGAGAGCACTAATTGATCAACCTTTTGAAAACCCTAAGTGTTCTTGACCTTGAGGATTTGAGAGTATTTGAGGAGTTACGTAGATGTTTCTAAGAGATAATGACACTCTAAAAAGAGGGTATAAGTCGTGGGGTTCTATTTGGTTAAGAGAAAAAATGTCTAGAATGCCCTCAACTTAAAAGCTAAAATGTACTGTCTTTGATTACAAGTCAACCCCTTGACTCGTAACCACTCCTTACGACTCATCACCATGAGTCGTAAGCAAGGAAGTATCATCAAGGCACCCTACACTGTTATCTTTACGACTCAATGGAACCAATCGTAATGGGACCCTACAACTCGTAGGGTCCAGTCGTAGCCAACACAGAATCCAATTTGGGACATACACTGGACACCCTACGATTACACCTTACGACTCATAATATCTCATTATGGTTCTTAGTGAGCCACTCATACTCAGAGCAGAATCAAGCCACAAACTTATTGGTTTGGTTACGACTTATCCCAATAATTCGTTAGGACACCCTACGACTCAGGGGGTTCAATCGTAACTAGGGTAGTGAGCTCAAAGCTCAAGAAATTTTCAAGGACCAAAATTTGGGGTATTTCAATTCTCCCCTACTTAGATCATTCGTCCTCAAATGATGGGTCAAGTCAATTACTAGCATGGATTTACTTCATATTCCTCTATTCTTATCTTTAACAGACTCAGAAAATAAAGATGTTAAGGAGATAAATCTTTCCTTTAACAAAGTCAGAAAACAAAGATCTTAAGAATAACACATATCTTACGCACGATTATTCAGAGTGGAAAATAAGATTGGATACTTAGACTTCATGTCCCATTTGTCTTTCCAAGTAGACTCTTCAACTTTATGGTTCCTACATAGAAACTTTATCGAAGCTACGTCCTCCGTCCGCAACCGACGAACTTGCTTATCCAAAATTTCAATTGGGATTTCCTCATATAATAAGGAATCTAAAATACCAATATCCTTGATAGACACAATCAGCAATGGATCACCCACACACTTCCTCAACATTAACACATGGAACACCGGATGAGTGGAGCTCAAACTAGAGGCAACTCCAATTCATATGCGACACTATCAATCCTATTTAAGATCAAGTATGGGTCGATATACGAGGGACTGAGCTTCCTTTTCTTCCTAAACCGCATTACTCCCTTCATGGGAGATACCTTCAAGAACACCCGATCATCAACCTCAAATTCTAACTCCCTACGCCTCGCATCCACATAGTACTTTTAGCGACTTTGGGAAGCTTTAAGTCTATCCTAAATCACCTTCACCTTCTCCATCACTTGCTGAACCAAATCCGAGCCAAATATCCCAGCCTCTCTAACCTCAAACCACCCAATAGAAGACCTACACCTCCTACCATACAACACCTCAAATAGATCCATCCCAATACTAGAGTGGTAGCTATTATTATACACAAACTCTATAAGAGGCAAATGATCAACCCAACTACCACCATAGTCAATCACACAAGCTCGAAGCATATATTCTAAAATTTGAATATTCTTTTTTGCTTGCCCATCTGACTGTGGGTGGAAAGCAACACTAAGCCTCACTTTAGTTCCCAGAACTCTCTGAAATGAACATTAAAAATGCGATGAGAATTAAGTACCATGATATGACATGATAGAAACAGGCACCCCATACAATTTCACAATCTCTTGAAGGAACAACTTAGCATAATCATCTGTCGAATAAATTATTCCTCACTGGCAAAATGTGAGAAGACTTGGTCATCTTATCCACGATGACCAAATTGAATCAAACTGATTTTGAGACCGAGGAAGACTGGTAACGAAATCCATATTAATCACTTCCCACTTCCACACAGGCAACTCAATCTCTTAAGTCAATCCACCGAACCTTGATGTTGGGCGTATTTATACGTCTAAGCACCATAACTTACCCATGTTTTAGCTAAGTTTTGAGGATAAAATACATAAGTCTTGCACTTTTAGTCCATTTTTAAGTAAGTGAGCTGACCTATGTGATTAGCATGCTTTTCAGGTACTAATGAAGAAGATTTCAGCACTTTGGGGACCTGTGGATAGCAAAGGAAAACTTCACATAAAAGGGAAAGCAGCTTTTGGACTGAATGTGATGCATGGGAACTTTTTCCCGGGCAAACTCAGTATTTTTAAATAGTTAAGGATACAGTAGCAATTTATTAGAGAAGGATGTTATTAAAAACCTTATTGCTGAATTTTTATTGGGAATTCACATTCTGTATTATTTTGAAAACAAGAGAAAGCGGCTTAGCTTGAGGACGGAGAGAGAGAAATGTTTCTCTCTCTTATTTTCGCTATTCATCTTTATCACCAAGATCGTTCTAAGTTTTGGTATGATGAATATTTCTATTTTGATTTCCGTTTTATTCATGAGTAGCTAAGTTTATTTGTTAGGGTTATGGAAACCTTGTAGTATACTCTCTATTGCTATGGGTTTTTGAATTTATGATGTGTTAATCCACTTATATCATTACTCTCTTCATTTTTATTGAATTCTCGTGGTTGCAAACATAGGAAATGCGCCATTATAGCAATAACTTGTTCGATAGAAAAGTTACTGTTTGGAAAAGAGAGTGTGACAAGAAAATAGGGTTTCCAACCTCTATTTTACACGTTAATGCCTTAGCAGGATTAACTTCTTGGAGAGTTCGTACAATTGGTTGTACACTTTGGATTCGAGAGAACTAAGGTGAATAAATCCTTGATGGTTGAGAAACACTTGGATTTAGAATTAGAATACGTCTCTCTATAAGTGCATGCATGTATAAAATCCATATTACTCATAGTTAATAGAGAAGTAGAAGCTACAAGGTGGACATAACCCTAATTTGTCATTCTCTGTGATCAAATATTATTACACATATCATCTCATCGTTACACTGATAATATTATTGTGCACCTACACTGAAACCCCCCTTACTTTGGAACCTTCGATCAACAGTCTAATAATAATCACAATACTTAGTGATCATAGTATTCCCTGTGGGATTCGACACCCAACCCAGTTGGGTTCTATATTTGACAGCGACCACTTGCACTTTCTAACGAGAGTTGTAATTTGGGCGTATCAAACCTCAAGTGCTCAACTTTCACTTGTTGACAAACAATGTATTTATCTACAAAACTGGCCATATATCACTTCATATTGTTCAACCAATAAATCTCCTTAAGATCATGGTACATCTTAATCGAACTAGGATGAATGACATAATGGGACTCATGAGCCTCAGCCAAGATCCTCTCTCTCAACCTATCTCTATCGGGAACACATAATCTACCTTGGTACCTCAAGATACCATCACCACCGATCTAAAAAACTATAACCTTTTCCTAACCCATATCTCTCTTAATCTTCATTAAGACAGGAACTCATACTTATTTCTCCTTTATTTTGGCAATAAGGGATTACTTCGCCACTTCTTTCATGAACACACCACCATCCTCAGAGTCCAAGAGACGAACTCCAAGGTTAGCCAAATGGTGAATATCTTTCACCAATTCCCGCTTATCCTCATCCACATGTGCTAGACTCCCCATGATAACCTACTAAGAGCATCAACAACCACATTAGCTTTACCTAGGTGATTGTGCAGACTCATGTTGTAATTTTTTAGCAACTCAAGCTACCTTCTCTGCCTGAGATTCAACTCCTTCTGGGTGAACACATATTGTAGGCTCTTATGATCAGAAAAGATATCTACATGGACTCCATACAAATAGTGATGCCAAATCTTCAATGCGAACACCACAACCAACAACTCTAGGTCATGGGTCAGATAATTTTTCTCATGAACTTTCAACTGCCTAAAAGCATAGACCACCACCTTGCTGTGCTATATTAATACACAACCAAGTCCCAAATGATACTTACCACAATAGACAACAAAACCATCAGTACCCTCGGGTAGAGATAAAATTGGAGCTGAAGTTAACTTATCTTTCAAATTGTCAAAACTACACTCGCAATAGTCAAACCACAAGAACTTCACCTTCTTCTAAGTTAATTTAGTCAATGGGGCAGCTATAATCGAGAAACTCTCCACAAATATCCTATAGTAATTGTCCAAACCCAAGAATCTCTAAATATTGGTTGGAGTCGTAGTCCTAGGCCACTTATTAACCACTGTAACTTTCTGCAAATCCACCATGATCCCTTCACTAGAAATGACATGACCCATAAAAGTAACAACCTTCAACCAGAATTCGTACTTCAAAAACTTAGCATACAAATGCTGATCTTTCAAGATTTGCAACACGATACAGAAATGATCGACATGATTTGCCTCACTTTTAGAATACACCAGAATATCATCTATAAACACGATGACAAACAAATCCAGAAACTGACGGAAGACCCTATTCATCAAGTCCATGAGTATCATCGGGGCATTATTCAAACCAAAAGACATGACTAAGAACTCATAATGACCATACCGGGTTTGGAAGGCAGTCTTAGGGATATCCACCTCCCTAATTCTTAGCTGATGATAACCAAACTTGAGATCAATCTTAGAGAAATATCTAGCACTCTAAAGCTGGTCAAACAAATCATCAATCCGAGGAAGATGATACTTATTCTTCACCGTAACCTTATTCAACTGACGGTAATTGATTGACATTTGAAAAGATCCATCCTTCTTATGCACAAACAAAATAGGATCACCCCATGGAGACACACTAGACAAATAAAACCCTTATTGGAGAGGTCTTTTAACAGCTCTTTAAGCTCTTTCAACTTAGTCGGAGCCATTCTATAGGGAGGGATAGAGATAGAATGAGTGTTTGGAATAAGGTCAATCCTGAAATCAATATCCCTATCAGAAGGGATACCAGGAAGATCATCAGGAAAAACCTTAGGATATTCACTAACCACAGGAATGGATTAGAATGAAGGACCCTCTGAGTTAGAATCTTTAACCCAAACTAAATGATAGAGACATCCCATAGAAATCAACTTCCGATCTCTAAGATATGATATAAACCATTTCTTAAGAACTAGAAAACCTCTTTCCTACTCAATGACTGGCTCATTAGGGAATTTAAACATGACTTTATGGACCATTTCTTAAGAACTAGAGAACCTCTTTCCTACTCAATGACTGGCTCATTAGGGAATTTAAATATGACTTTATGGGTTTGACAATCTAAGGAGGCATAACACGAGTGCAACCAGTCCATCTCTAATATGACATCAAAATCAACCATGTCTAACTCTATTAGATCTACCAGAGTTTCTCTACCACCAATAGATACCACACAACCCCTATAGACTCTTCTGGCAACCACAACGTTACCCATTGGGGTTGAAATAGAATAGGAATCAAGGATACACTCGAGACCGAAACCAAAATGCATAGCCACAAATGGGGTCACATAACAAAGAGTAGACCCTGGGTCAAGCAAGCAATACACATCACGAGAAAAGAGTCCTAACTAGTGACGACATTGAGAGATGCCTCAGAGTCCTGAATGGAAGCAAGAACATACAAGTGATTCCAACCAGCGCCAGTACCAAAAATAGAAGCAGCGCCTTTTAGTGTAGGAGCTGATGAAATGGCAACATGAATCTTGTTTGCCACCAAAGCAACCTTAGAAGGACAATCCCTCTGAGATGACTAGTCTTCCCACATTTAAAACATTCGTTCCTCCTTTGTTCACAAAACTCAAGGTACACCTGCCCACAAAATCTACAAGAAGGATATAATGGAGTTGAATAAGCCCCACCAGCCTGAGATTAGGCAACATGTTCCCTAAACCTACTATCATGTTGGGAACAATGATCACCCGACAACTTTGGATAAGGAGCAATAGCCATAGAGTAGGAACAAAAACTCCCCCACTTCTTTTTAGACCACTTTCCACCATCTTTACCACTCTGTTGTTGACCTCCACCCTGATTAGAAAATCTAAACTTCTTATTATGCCTCTTCCCTATCTCTATCTACTTCTTCTTATTTTCCTCAACGCATATACACAACTAATTTGGAGGTGTCCATATCCTTATTCAAGAAGGAACCCTTACTTTCTAGAATCAAATCACGGTATAACCCAAAAATGAATTTCCTCATTCTAGCCCTCATGCTAGACACTAACTGGGGAGCATATCGGGACAACTGATGGAATTTTAAGGCATACTTCTTGACCGTCATCCTATGTTACTTCAGATTAACAAACTCTTTTGCTTTCACCTCTCTCAACTCCTGGGGAAAGAAATGGTCTAGGAAAGTACTAGAGAAATCATCCTATAGTGTAGATTTGGCATTATCTCTCCTAGACTGTTCCCATTTCTCATACCATTGGTATGTTTCATCCTTCAACTGATAATCTGCGAATTCTACACCCTGCATATTAGAAGTATGCATAACCCAAAAATATCTTCTCCATCTCATTGATAAAACCATGAGGATCCTCCTCAACCCTAACATCAGTGAACACAGGAAGGCCCAACCTCATAAACTGGCCAACCTTAGTGGCCTTAGAAGATAGAGTAACAGAAGTTGTATGCTCAGACTGAGAAGCTACCAACTGAGCCAACATATGAATAGACTGACAAAATTTTGCATTCAACACATCAGCCTAAGGTGCTCGAGGAAGACTAGAGGGGATAGGTGGAACTCCAGGAGGGCAATCAGGAACTGGACCCCTAGATCGGGTCTGTACCCCATAGGCATGGCATGTCCCATCAGCATTATCCTCAAGTGGGATAGAGGAGTTTCCATGAGCTTTATATCATCTGGGAGGCATGATCTGAAAAGAGAACAAACGGATATTAGAGAGACTCAAGACCTTAGAATCTATAGCTTGAAACAGAACAACTAGAACAATAAGAAAGGGAAACATTCCTAAACATTTCATAGCCTCTCCCTTATAAGTATGGCACACTACACACCCATAAAAGAGACTCTACTCAACACAACTTTGTTGGAAACCCAATGAAACCAAACCTAGGCTCTGATACCATATTTTTCACAACCCAAATCGGGGCCTGGCCGTGATGAGTATATCAAGTCCCACATGGATCGGAGATCACCCCATGTACTAAACCAAACAAAACAAAACACACCTCATGGTCGGATAAATTTTGAACATATAACAAGATAGAGTTAAATAGTCTAAGACAGTTTAAATGCATATCCATAACCAAATAATGACAACCGGCCAACTGATTGACCTATGCCGCCTTATAGCCACGGTAGTCCAAACAAAGCCTACTAAACTATGATCCGAAACTGAATATCAATAAAGCATCAGGACATGCCCCCAACAATAGCCAAAAAGCAAATCCAAAGAAATAGTCAAAATGTAAAGGAAACCATAATCATGAAATAGGGTCTTCCAAAGAATGGAAGCTCACCACTTCAATCTGACTCACTAGCTGATCCCGATCCATGTTACTAAGTAGGAGAAATAGAAGTATGACCAGTTCCTGCATCGCGTGGGGATATAACATTTGAAGATGGTTAGCAGGGTGAACGCTAGCATGTAACTAGGGGATAAGGATAACATAATGACATGATCAACAGTTTAAAAATCATCCCCAAAAAACCAATGCATATAATCAAATACATAAACATATATATATATCACATGCCGGGATAGGGAACACGACTTAACCTATTTTTTCAAAACCTTAACCTAGATTGTGTAGCTCAACCATCATATAATAGTACCCACGAGCTATATGGTCCCCATCTCTCATACCCTAGTCGGGCCTCAGTGCCTGTACAACCATCATATTTTTCTTTTTTTTCTTTTTCTACCACACCCAGACCTACTAACTTTTTTTCTTTTATTTTACCCTTTTTCATACTTATTTTACACTATGCACCCCTATGATAGCCACCCTCAACTTAGGCTTTTTTTCTGAGTTAAGATGCACAATGTCCAAGGAGGACCAGGGCCAAAACAGGTTCATTGTAATATAAATGGGAAGGTGAATGGTGAAACAAAAAAAATAGGCTACAAGGCTCAAAATATGGATCAAGGGATATCATTTACACACGGAAGGTCGTTTAGTCTAAAAGTGGACTAAAATAAAAAATGACCTATAATCCTTTCTTAACCGACTATCCTTCTACATAGGTAAGACTAACCAGGAAAGTTCTGAATTCAACACACAAAGAGAACTAGGTTGTATCTCTCATACACATGGCACAGAGTAAATACTACCAACTACTACCTATCCAGTTCATGCGATTATTAGCAAGTACTTATCATGTCCCTAATTCTAATGCCATAACAAGATCCATAATGTTCACACATACATACGTTCACATAGTTCTAAAATACAAAATTTTGGAGGGTTATAAAAAATTTCCTAATTATACAAAAATAAAACACAATAAGAAATAAAACAAAATACAACACAAAATTATTTTAGACATGTAGGTTCTACAACCATATCGCAGCTGATAGGAAAAGAAGAAGCACGATAATAAAAAACCACGATGGCATGGTATGCCCACCCCCAACTACAAACTTTGCACTATTCCCAATGCACTAAAATAAGGTAAAACTAAAGGAAATGAGAACATACTTGGGATGCACTAGGTGCCCAAAGCATGAACTTCCCCAGATGGGGGCATATCAGCTGGCGGAGGCGATGGTGGTGGTGGTGCACAACTAGATGGTGCACCCGATGTGATAGATACATGCTTCTGCCTATCGAAAAATGCGAATCCATTGAATCATGTATAGCCTTTTTAACAGCCTGGTCATATGGAAAATTAGGTTCCTACAAGTCATCTAAGTGATCTCTCTTGGCCCCAACTATTGGGCTCCTCAACATCCTCTGCAAAGAAATCAAGCTGTCTTGGTGCGCACAGAAGTAATGTATGTACCACCAGGTGTATAATAGAGAGAGTGACGGCTACATAATTGTCTATGAAAGAGCGTACCTCTGCTCATAGTATATCAAACTCCTCCCTCATCTAGGTTAGATCTGGCGCATCTTCCTCTATGAATCGGACTATAACCCATCTCTTAAATTCATCGAGTTGTGTCTAGACATCAACACGTAGCCCAGATAGTGCATCTCTCTGTGCAGCCTCCCATCTGGCCTCTACCTGCTCAACTCTAGTCCTAACCCTTAATCTCATCTGCTTGTAAAGGGTAGTTATCTCGGTCTCAACAACCCTCACCCTAGCATTAGTGGCCCTCTGGCTGTCCACTAAGATCTGTAAAAACTTGCTAGATATAGTGATCATACCTAAAGCAGGAGATATAGTAGATGTGTGAGTAGGCTCTTAAGGTACACCAATTAGCTCTAAGGTTGAAGCCGGGGCTAAATAAGAGTAGTCGGTGTCCCCTCGCCCTGTGTGCTTGAATATTGAGCCTCTCTCTACTCCCATATCTCTATATTAACACAAAAACCTACATCACCTCGATGTTCCTCAGCAGGCTCTATGGAAACTACTGGGCCCTCAGTTTTGGCCTATGATTCTGATGTCTCAATCTCCTAGAAGGGCTTGGATGTGCAAGATCCTTCATAGTCTTTGTTTGTAAAGTTTCCATTTCAAGTACCCTCTCGTTAACTCCTAGACTCCCAGGCACACCAACCTTATCACACAACCTCTGAATCATGCAAGGAAATGAAAGATTAGTCAACTTCTCGAATTCCCAGTCATGTAACTTATACCTGAGGATGGCAGCAAAATCAACAACATATCTGGCCATCATACAAGTAATCAGTACTGCTCCCTTCCATATCAGCATATTATTCAAAGCAGTGGGTATCAGTCACTATCTAATATGCAACCACCAAAACTTGGCCTCAAAAGTTAATAGGCCCTTATTGATCACACCATGCCTCTTAACCCATGGGGTCGTATTACCCAAAGGTAAAATATAACTGGATATCCACCTAGCCATCTCAACCCTCTCTTATTGGTGCTCAACCTACCATATGATAAATGGATCATATGCGAATCTCAGTATATGGTCACACTCAGTTGTAGATGCAGGAGTAATGTAATCTAGGCTGAAGATAACTCTGCAGATAGTCTCTACCAAAATGTTAATTCTGACCCCTCTAACCAGTGTATACTCAAGCTGTGGCTACCTTAAGAATTTCACTAGGCCTGGATGTCTGTGTGTAGAAAGGACTACGATTACTTGGTATGATGCATAAAATTCCCTTACCATAGTCGGGCTATACGAATCGAGTATCCTAGTCATCCACTCTAGCTGATATCTATCAAACACTGCCCATAATTATGGTTCTTAATCTATCTCTAATTGGTCAATCCTAAGATCATCATAAATGTACATCGTAGGCCTTCCTACCTCCTAAATACGACTGTCAATAGTAAATATCTCCCGCATCCCTTCCACACACCACCTCGGAGGTCCCTCCTCGAGAGGTGTATCTAAGGCATGTGTGATGTTCTGGTGTTTTACGGAACATTTAGCATCATTTTCTTAGGAAAATTATATGTTTTCGATCAACCAAAGTGATATTTAATGAAGGTTTTTAGTGTTTCAGTGAAAGGAGATAACCACAGAAGAAAACTGGAAAAAATAGCAGAAAAGGGGAATTGACGATCAAAATGATGGACCGTCAGGTTTACGACAGACCTCCATATATACCGTTAAGTTGAACCAGAACAAGGACTCCAGAAGAGTCGAGTGACGGATAATATGGCGTACCATCAGACATGTGACGGACCACCAGATTGTTCGTCAGTTCTTATCCAGAAGCTGCTTTCCAAAAGGACTCCGCAACGGTAAAGATGGCGGACCGTCAGTCAATCGACGGACCGCCAGGTGGACCGTTAGATGTTATCCAGAAACTGCCATTCGGATGAATCGAGTGACAAGAAATATGGTGGACCGTTAGATCTTTGACGGTCCGTCATATGGACTGTCAAATGGGACACGATTTTTCCATTTTTAAATTTAAAATTTTTTTTTAGCCGGGACATATAAATACCAACTTTTAGGGTTAAGAATGCATTTTTTACCTTTTACAAGTTTTCTTTTCATCTATTGAACCTCTTGGTATCCAAGTACTTTGGGGAGTTTTAGTATCAAACAACTGATCATTGAAGATTCAAGAACTGATTCTTGGGGTTCTTTGTAAGTAAACTTTCCATTTATTTATAAATAATACAAGAATGAATTCTTTATCTTCTATGGAGTGTTATGGCTAAATCTCATAACTAGGGTTATGGGATCCTTAATGTGAAATGTATCTATGGGTTGGGAATCAATTTGAGTTCCAAATTGAATAACATTGCATAAACCTTTCTTCAATTTCATGACTTTTCTTGGTTGCAATCTTGAGGAGTAAGATTTAGAACATCACTTGTCTGAGAGGAAAGTGTTTGTGGGGAAAAGAAGGTGTTTACATGAATTCTAAGGGCCTTAAACTTTAGAGTAATAGCTAATGCCCTAATAGGATTAGCTTACATAAGAATTAGGTTGAAAGAATAAGGCATCCTATGAGTTTGAGAAAATTATAGGATAACCTATCCATTTAGGTTGAGAAACTAATGGATATAGAATAGGATTCAACTTTTCTTGCAATTGAATTTGTTAAGTGGAACTTATAAATAATTCACAACCCAAATGATGTTGGCATTTTGGTGATCATAACCCTGGTTTGATTAATCTCATAAAGTTATGAAATACGGAGAAAATCATTAGTTGAACTAATCTTGTTACGATTTATCATTTTATAAATAAGAAAAAAACAAACCCCCATTTTGGTTAAGAAACTCTGATCAATAGTCTAATAACAATTACGACACTTAGTGAGCACAGTATTCCCTATGGGATTCGACACCCAACCGAGTTGGGTTCTATATTTGACAGCGGACGCTTACACTTTCTACTGAGAGTTGTAATTTGGGCGTATCAAATTTTGGCACCGTTACCGGGGAATACTGTTGTCAACTAAGTTTGTGATAGTTAATAGACCCTTTGGTCAAAGATTCTCTAACTTTACTTTTTGTTTGTTGTTTTTGTTTTGAACAAGTTGACTCTTGTGCATGCCAAATACACGGAGATCGGGTCAACCATTATTGCCTATAAATCCTGAACCACATCTCATTGGAAGAATGGATGCGCAATAAGACCCTAAAAGAATAACTGCTCAATAGGAGCAGGCTAGATTATCTGTATTGGTAGCTACGCAAGTAAATCAGCAGAACGCTGATAACCCAGGTCGGGCACCAAATCCTGATGATGATGATCTGGGTGATGATGAGCTATTAAATCCAAGGCGTACAGATGATTTGGCTGCACCTGTCAACAGAGATCGCCATTCTAGAATGAAATCCGAACGCAGAGCTGTGCAGTTTGCTTTTGATGGTGACGATGATGAACTGGATGGGGATGGTGCCACAGGGGCTATTATTCCTCTGCCTTTAGCTCCCAGAGCCAAGTTCAACATTACTAGCACTATGATCCAGCTGCTGCAACTCAAAGGGTTATTTGGTGGACTTGCAGGCGATGATCCGAATATGCATCTGATTAATTTTATCTCAACATGCAAGTCGTTTGACAATTCGGGGGTTGGTCAGAATGCAATTCGTCTGCACCTATTTTCATTGTCTCTATTTGGAGAGGCCACTCTATGGCTGAATGGGCTAACTCCCGACTCTATCACCAATTGGAGGCAACTAAAAGAAGCTTTCCTAGAAAGATTCTTTCCACCATCCAAGAGAGCACAATTGAGAGATGAGATAAGCAATTTCAGATAGCTTCCAACTGAGGCTCTCCACGAGACTTGGGAGAGGTTCAAGAAGAAGCTTATGCGGTGCCCAAATCATCAGATGACAAATGTCCATTTGATGGAGATATTATATAGAGCCTTGAATTCGGTGACCAAGCCAGTGGTAGATAATACTGCGGGTGAGACATTCATGGATATCACCTTTCTTGAGGCATCTGAGATACTAGATCATATGACAAAGCAGAGTAGATCTTGGCATACCAGAGATTCTAAGGTAACAAGCTCTACTGTATCTATTGGTATGACTGTAGAACAGAGGTGAAGGGAAAAGAAACATAACTAAGATATAGCTCACATAAAAACACAGATAGACTTTCTCACTAAGCATTTATTATCAGGGAAGACAGAGAAGGTTAAAGCTGTTGCATCACAGGGAAGAGCTGACTCCGATTCCGAAGAGAAAGCAAATTACTTAAACAATCAGGGGGGTTTCTGAGGCAGTGGCCAAGGAAACCAAGGTCGGAACTATTATGATCGAACCAGATACAAGGATCGTGACCAAGAAAATTAGAAAAGCAAAAATGACAGGAGTGGGTTGTATATTCCTCCTGGAAGTCGTGATGCAGCTACGTCTAGTTCTGGTAAGATGTCCATGGAGGACATGATGGCCAAGATATTGAAGGGAGTAGAAGCAACAACGCTGGGGTACTTAAGGTAAAAAATGATTTATCTTCGATGAACTAATTGGTTGGCTCATATTCTACGTTGATCAAATAATTGGAGAAGTAAATAGGCCAATTGTTGGTGGCACTTAATCAAAGGAAGGACGATACGTTACCTAGTGACAAAGTCCAAAATCCTAAGAAGAATAGATCGTGCATGGCAATTACCACTAGAAGTGGTAAGGTATTGGAGAGCCAATCTGTGGGTAAGACGGTAGTTGATGTGATAGCAGAAGATATGGATGAAGCTGATATTGATAATTCTATGGAATCTGCAGGATCAGATAGGGTTATTCCCGATACTGTACCTGATTGTCAGCAGATTGTTACATTGAACAAAAGAAGGACAAGGAAAAGGAAGTGGTGGTTAAAACTTTGCCAAAACCACCACCTCCCTTCCCTTAAAGACTAAAAAAGAAGACTGACGACATGAAGTTCAGTAGATTCATGTCTATGTTGAAGCAGCTGACTATAAATGTGCCTTTGGTTGAGGCATTGGAGAAAATGCCAGGGTATGCCAAATTCATGAAGGACCTTTTGACAAAGAAGAGAGCAGAAAGTTATGAACTAGTTGATAATCTTCATAATTGTAGTGCGATTGCTACAAGGTCATTAGTTCAGAAGAAGACAGATCTGGGAGCCTTCACTATTCCTTGTACGGTGGGGTCTTTGGATTTTGCCAAGGCCTTATGTGATCTCGGGGCTAGAATTAATTTGATGCCACTAGCCATTTATAAATAGTTGGGGTTGGGAGATCCTACACCAACCAACATGCAGCTTGTAATGGCATATAGGTCGGTAAAATGGCCTATTGGGGTTCTTTATGATGTATTAGTAAAGGTGGCTACCTTTATTTTTCCTGCAAATTTTGTTATTTTTGATTGCGAGATGGACTTCGAGGTGCCCATAATCTTGGGTCGACCTTTCCTCACAACTGGAAGTATGCTTATTGATCTGCAAGCAAATGAGCTTTTATTCCGGATGAACAATGAAGTGGTGCGTTTTGATGTATGCAAATCAATGAAGTAGCCCAAAGAAATGAATGTGTTCTCTATAGTTGATATTTATTATGAGGAAGAGCTGGAATTATCTTTGGAGGAGAAGCTTACTGTTGAGCCATTGGCTGTTGTGCTCATGAACTTTAATTGTGAGGATATTGATGAGTACGAAGAAATGGTCTGTGGTTTGACAGGAATGGGGTCGTATTCTTATTCCCCCAAGAAGTTGGATCTTGACCTTAAGAATCGGCCTTCACCACCGGCGAAGCCATCCATTGAAGAGCCACCAATGTTAGACTTGAAGGAGCTACCTAGTCATCTGAGATATGTGTTCTTGGGTAGTGGAAATACGCTGCCAGCTATTATTGATGCTGATCTCGGAGAACAACAGGTGGAAGCTCTCATCTCTGTTCTTAAGAGATACAAGAGAGCTATTGGTTGGACTATTGCAGATATCATTGGTATCCCTCCTGGCATATGTTTGCACAAGATTTAGTTAGAGGAGGATTGTGTACCCACTATTGAGCATTAGCATCACCTAAATCCACCTATGCAAGAGGTGGTGAAGAAATAAATTATCAAATGGCTAGATGCAGGGATGGTGTACCCAATCTCTGACAGTAAATGGGTGAGTCCTGTACAGTGTGTGCCCAAGAAAGGGGGCATGATGGTAGTGGCCAACGAGAAGAACGAGCTAATTCCACTCAGGCCTATCACATGTTGGAAGGTGTGTATGGACTATCGAAAGCTAAATTCGTGGACAATGAAAGATCACTTTCCAATGCCATTCATGGATCAGATGCTTGGTCAATTGGCAGGCAGAGGCTGGTACTGTTTCTTGGATGGGTATTCTGGGTATAATCAGATTTCCATTGCTCCTGAGGATCAGGAGAAAACGACGTTCATGTGCCCATATGGCATATTTTATTTTAAAAGGATGCCCTTTGAATTATGTAATGCACCGGCTACATTCCAGAGGTGCATGATGTCGATTTTTTCTGATATGGTTGAAGACACCTTGGAGGTGTTTATGGATGATTTTTTAGTGGTTGGAGATTCATTTGACTTATGCTTGCTGAATCTAAGTCAAGCATTACAACGGTGTGAAGAGTTTAACCTGGTCCTTAACTGGGAAAAATGCCACTTCATGGTGAAAGAGGGCATTGTTCTCGATCATAAAAATTTTGCGAAAGGTATTGAGGTGGATAAGGCCAAAGTTAAGGTTATCGAGAAACTACCTCCCCCCATCTCTGTAAAAGGGGTGCGTAGCTTTCTTGTACATGCAGGATTCTATCACAGATTTACAAAGGATTTCTCAAAGGTTGCAAACCCATTGTGGAAACTTCTTGAAAAAGAGGACAAGTTCTCTTTTGATGATGACTGCAGGAAGGTGTTTGAATACATTAAGCTGAAGTTAGTGGAGGCTCCAGTTATTATTTCTCCCGACTGGACAAAGCCGTTTGAACTAATGTGTGATGCTAGTGGGGTGGCGCTTGGAGCTGTGTTGGGCCAGAAAAAGGATAAGTTGTTTCATCCAATATACTATGCTAGAAAAGCCCTGAATGGGGCTCAAAAGAACTACACTGTCACTGAACAAAAACTTCTGGCTGTGATTTACGCCTTTAAGAAATTCAGGGCGTATTTTCTAGGGACAAGGTGGTAGTCCACACGGATCATGCAGCTCTGAGGTACTTAATGTCTAAGAAAGATGCGAAGACAAGATTGATCCGGTGGGTATTGTTGCTTCAAGAATTCGACTTTGAGGTAAAGGATCGCAAGGGGTGTGAAAATCAGGTGGCTGATCACTTATCCAGACTTGAATGCAAACAAGCAATCAAGGATAAGTTAGATATTGATGATTCCTTTCCGGATGAGAAGATACTAGATTCTAAGTTCGAGCAGATTCTGTGGTATGCTGATGTCGTAAACTACGTGGTAAGTGAGGTGATGCCAGATAATCTTTCCTTTCACCAAAGGAAAAAGTTCCTTCATGATGTTACCCAGTATTTCTGGGATGAGCCCTATCTTTTTCGGCGATGTGCAGATGGTGTTATTAGGCGCTGTGTACCAGATATGGAAATGCTGAATATTTTGGAAGCATGCCACGCTTTACCTGTTGGTGGTCACCATGCAGGCGACCGCACTGCTCAGAAAGTACTGCAGAGTGGCTACTATTGGCCCACACTATTCAGAAATGCATATGAGCTCGTTCGTAGATGTGATCAATGTCAGAGAGAAGGATCAATCTCCAAACGTCATGAGATGCCAATGTCCAAGATGATGGAAGTAGAGTTATTTGATGTATGGGGCATTGACTTCATGGGCCCATTTGTAAGCTCGTATGGGTTAAAATACATCCTAGTAGCTGTATACTATGTATCAAAATGGGTAGAAGCTATGGCATTGGCTGACAATGAAGGAAAAAGAGTTGTGGCATTTCTGAAAAAGAACATATTCTCCCGCTTTAGAGTACCAAGAACAATCATAAGTGATGGGGGATCCCATTTCTGCAATAAAGTCATTAGGGCTGTGCTGGCAAAGTCTAGAGTAAAATAACACCGTGTAGCAATTCCTCATCACCCACAAACTAGTGGGCAAGTGGAGGTGTCGAATCGCGAGATCAAGTCCATTCTCACCAAAACTGTGAATGCCAGTAGACAAGATTGGTCTCGAAATCTTGATGACGCCTTGTGGGCGTATCGAACTGCTTTTAAGACACCAATTGGCATGTCACCATATCAGCTAGTTTATGGTAAGGCATGTCATTTTCCAATTGAGATGGAACATAAGGCCTTGTGGGCTCTAAAAATGCTGAATATGCATTGGAAGGAAGCAGCTGATCTAAGATTGGACCAGATTAACGAGATGGACGAATTTCGTCTCAGAGCTTATGAAAGAACTGACTTGTACAAAGAAAGAATGAAGAAATACCATGACCAAAGGATTACACAGAGAGAATTTACGAAAGGTGATTTGGTCCTTCTTTTCAACTCCAGACTGAAGTTATTTTCGGGTAAGTTGAAGTCTAAATGGTCAGGCCCATTTAAAATTAGCCAAGTCTACTCATCTGGAGTAGTCAAGCTTGAAAACGAAGATAGTAGTGTCTTCAAAGTGAACGGGCAAAGAATTAAACTTAATATTGATCCAAAAGACCTAATAAAAAGTGTTGATGTCTTTTACCTCGATGAAGTCTGAGTATTCGAGATACCTAAGTCGTGCCGCGACGTTAAATCAGGCACTAGTGGGAGGCAACCCACAACATGTTGTTGTAACCATAAGTAGAGTCTATTTTATATTTTTGGGAAATTTTGATGTATTTATGAAGTGTGCAGGACCAGAAGTGCTGTAAAGAGAAAAATTGGGCACATTTGAGCTACTGGAAAGTTCCGATGGTACACTTGACGAACAACCAAACTACTGATGGACCACCACACTCAACCGTAAAAAATAGGCAGGAAAATGCATTCACTAGATAGGGCATGACGGCATGAGTGGTGGACCATCAAGTATATGGTGGACCGTCAAAGCAGCCGTCAGAAGCGAGACTGCTGACCTGTATTTTGATAAGTAGTGACGGCCAATTCGGTGGACCGTCACGACTATGGTTGACCATCCCATTAACCATCATACCAAAACAAAAACTCATCGACTCAGCTGAGGGGTGACGTTCCCAGTGGTGGTCCGTCACACTTATGACAGACCGTCAATTCGACCGTCACTTTAACCTTAATTCTGAATCGGTTTGGGTTAAATCGGTACTCTTTATAAGTACTCCGTATTTGACCTGGAATGAGATTTTAAGAATAAAATTGAGCGGGTACACTCATTGTAACCGTTCCATGACCTTTGATTTTTCCACTTCTCTAAGATTCAAAGAACCTGGACTGAGTTATCCTATCTGAGACTCCTTCACTCCTCCATCACTTTTCTATTTAAGCTAGGTCATTCTTTCCCTATCCCCATAACAAACTAAAGAGTAACAAAAGTGATAGAAGTTGCAAGTAGTTCAGTCTCTGTAGTCTCAAGCAAGTATAATACTGCAATATCAAGGTATGAGCCTTTACTTCTTTCCTTTTGTTCATTTGAAGAGTAAGGGCATGAATTATTTCATGATTTAGTCTAATGGTGTTGAGTTTGAATGATTTATGATTAAGTTTGATTTAGTGGATGAATTCTTGCTTAAAATGTGGTTTTAATGTTGTTGCTTAAGCTAAAAATTGATTTGATCTTAAGTTGCGCTAAAAATCAGTCGAACCCAAAGACAATGAGTTTCTGGATTGTATTTGACGGTCAGACTGGTGGACCATTAAGTTTTCAACGGACCACCAAGTTGACCGTTCCAAAAGTCAAAAAAATGAAACATACTAGATAAAGATGACGGTGGATCTGACGGACTGTCCCACCACTGGTGGACCATCAAATCTCCCATCACGCCTCACTGTGAACATTTTTGCTTGTTTTACCTTGCACTGATTTCTTAACCCATTTTCAGGTGACATGGCTCCTAAAATACACAAACCAAGGGAGGAAAATTTCTGCGAGGTATAAACACATTCGCACCGGCCTATAACACCAAGCAAATGGAAAGAGAAGCCATCATAATCCCCCAGTCTGAGAAGGGGAGTGACAATAGCATTAGTTTCACCGATTCAAGCCCAGATGAAGTGATAGTTGCTTCAACTCAACCATTACCTAGAGAAGGTGAAACTGAAGAGGCTAATGTGGAGAACCAAGGAGAATTACCTGAACCTGAAGCTAAAAACGTGATCGGATGGAAGGATCCCCAAGTACGAGATGCTATTAGGTGGCAAATTAAGGGAGGACAAAAAGAGTTCTATGATGGGTTACATCCCACTACTTGAGGGATCCAGAGATCATTCTCTGAAGAACATTAGATTATGGCCATGGAGCTTCATGAATATCCAAAACTGGAATGCCGATTCAATGATTATGGATTGGCATGGATGAGTATGCCACCAGGGGAGTACCAACCAAACTGGGTAAGGGAATTCTTTGCAAATTATATTTTTCTGGTAAAATCTGAATGTCCAAAGGGGACTCCAATTTTGAATAGACCAAACAGGGAGTCTGTTCCAGTCCGAGGAGTTGTTGTTGATATCTCGGCCCGAACTATCAACAGAATGTTGTTTGGGCCAGCATATGAAGCTTCACCTACTGTCCCTGATTTCGAATATAGAATGAGAAATGCTTCTGGCCAGAGACGTTGGGCAGCATCGTTGATCACTGGTGATGGAAATCCGTCCTGGGCAACTAACCCCAAAGAACGCATTGTAAAATTCACACTTAGTTTCAAGGCTAAGTTCTGGTGGGCTGTTGTTCGATTGAGGTTAATGCCAACTAAAGGAGATGAAAACCTGGATAATCACAGGGTTGTGATGGTAGACAGTTTGATTTCAGGTTTGGACATTGATTTCGGCCAGCTAATTACAGAAGAGATGTTTGTGAGGGCACATAGGCAGACTACTTCCATACCTTTCCCATGTTTGATTACTGCATTATGCAAACAAGCTGGTGTGCTGCTGATTCGAGGCATTGATAATGAAGTTTCAGCCACTCATAAATAGGATATTGAGAAGTCCAGAGATGAGTCAAAGTTTGACATTCGAGTGAACAAGCCCCCAGCACATCAATCTTAGTCTGTACCAGTTCCCGAAGCCACAGAAATGCCCGAAGGTATGCCTTTACCCATTACCACATATGTGCCTTCTAATTATGTGCCCCAGGGTACGTCTGCAGGGTCAGATTCTACGTAGTTTGCTAGTGGAGCAGATTTTATGGAATACAGATTCAACCCGGTGAATTTTGTCAAAGTTGTAAAGAATCAAAAGTGGTTTCAGAAGCAGTTAGAAAAGTGGGCTGGAGATTTCAAACCTTTTGTGGATGAAATCGTGGCCGAAGTAGTCAGGCCATTTCAAACTATTCAAGTGAGGATGGATAACATGGAAGCTTGTATCAGCAAAAGGCTAGATTCACTATCTCTTCCTGATCTTGCCAAGCTCATGGATGAATTTGAGCAGGCAAAGGATGACATAGCTGAGTTAAAGAAGAAACAATCACAACCGCCTACATTTGATCTAACTCTGGCAGTAAGTGATGATGATGAGGGTATTCTGGATCTGATGGGTAGACTAGTGAAGGATAAAGACAAGCAGTAAATAGATGAACAAGTAGCAAGGAAAGAAGAAAAAAGGAGAAAGAGAGAAGCAATGTCACCTGAGAAGTTAGACCAGCACAACCTGAAGAGAGCTATGAAGAAATCAAAGAAGGAAGCTGAAAGAAACCAAAGAGAACAAGAAAATGAAGCGGCAGGAGTCTCTACTAGTGCTGCCCCAGAAAGGGGGCGAAGTGCAGGTTCAATTCGGGAAACCATCCCTCAAAATGTTGAGGGTGAAGTTGTGAGTGATCCTACCACCATAGGGGCCAATATTTTGCAGGGTGAGGATGATGGAGACTCACCACACTTGACAGATACCTCAGAGGAGTGAGAGGAGATGTAAATATACCAATTCTCATGTATGGTAATTTATTACTTAGAGGACAATGCATATTTTTTTGTGTGGGGGTGGGGGTATGCGTAATGTAAATACAAGTGTTTAATGACAATCTATGAATTGGTTCTGTTTCAGCACTTAGTTATAAATCTGGAGAATGAATGATGTTGGCATAAGATGTTGAACATGTGTATGTAATTATTTACTTTTTCAGTTAAGCATGTGTAAATAACCATCAGTAATTCTGTATTCAGCATTGGTCTGTAAAAAAGTGCATGAATCATGTAATGAACATTCTGAGAATTGTAAAGGATGTTTAACTTCGATGCCTGTGGGTGTGAGTATTTACTTGCAGTTCTTTCATAGGATAAGACCTAGAACTTTCTCGAGCCATGGATACAGTCTTCTAGTGGAGTCATTAGGATAGTATAACAGGCCTCCTTTAAGTTCTAAACCTTCTAACCTAAAGAAGCAACCCATCCTGAAAGATTGTTCCTGTTTGAACCCATCTTGTACCTCTAAGAATTGGTTTAACCTCCTGCCCCTATTAGTAACTCTCCATAGGACTTTAACATTCAGCTCTGAACTTAGCCAAATGCTAACATTGTATATTTTAACTTAGACGAAGCATCTAAGTTGAGGGTGGCTAGTGTCAAAAAAATGAAAGACTTCAATAGAGTGTGAGCTAGAATCCAATTAGAAATAATTGGTCACTTCCTGCATCAGCATAAGTTGAGGGTGACTGGTTCTTCTACTAAAAAAAAAATAAAAAAAAATGACATAAGTAGAAGATTGAGGGTGAAAATATGCTAAGGCAAGGAGAGTTAAGTTTCAATGAGTCACTTCACCCGAAAACATACCCCACCTAATCCTAAACCTTGTTGTAAGCCTAGAAAAGACCTATTTGATCCTAGTGAGTCAACCGTGAGGACGTGTCGTATGGCCAGGGCAAGCCTATGGGTACTTAGGCTATGTTTGAAATATTTTTTGTGAGTGTGAGAGCTGGACAGTGTCCACATCATATAATGAGTGGTGGACTTCTTTATTGTGAGGGCAATTGAAGCTTTACTGAATTTTCTTTTATCCGTGGGATGTAACATTCATGCTTGTGTGCTGAATTATAAAAAATATTGGGCGTGGATTCTGTTGTGTTAAATGCATGAGATTAAACTGATGAGTGAATGTTTGCATAAGAGAATGTTTCAATGGTTGGTTGCCTGTCATTTTATTGTTCATGTGCGCAATTTGGTGTTGAGTTGCTTGAGGACAAGCAATGATCTTAAGTTGAGGGTGTTGATGTTCCAGTGTTTTACGGAACATTTAGCATCATTTTCTTAGGAAAATTGTATGTTTTCAAGCAACCAAAGTGATATTTAATGAAGGTTTTTAGTGTTTCAGTGAAAGGATATAACCACAGAAGAAAACTGGAAAAAGTAGAAGAAAAGAGGAATTGACGGTCAAAATGACCGTCAGGTTTACGACAGACCGCCATATATACCATCAAGTTGAACCAGAACAAGGCCTCCAGAGGAGTCGAGTGACGGACAATATGGAGGACCGTCAGACATATGACGGACCACCAGATTGACCGTCAGTTCTTATCCAGAAGTTGTCTTCCAAAAGGACTCCGCGACGGTAAAGATGGCGGATCGTCAGTCCATCGACGGACCGCAAGGTGGACGATCCGATGTTATCCAAAAATTTCCATTCGAATGAATCGAGTGATGGGAAAGATGGTGAACCGTCAGATCTTTGACGGTCCGTCATATGGACCGTCAAATGGGATGCTGTTTTTCCGTTTTTAAATTTTATTTTTTTTTTAGCTGGGACATATAAATACCAACTTTTAGGGTTAAGAACGCATCTTTTACCTTTTACAAGTTTTCTTTTCATCTATTGAACCTCTTGGTATCCAAGTAATTTGGGGAATTTTAGTATCAAACAACTGATCATTGAAGATTCAAGAACTGATTCTTGGGGTTCTTTGTAAGTAAACTTTCCGTTTATTTAAAAAATAATACAAGAATGAATTCTTTATCTTCTATGGAGTGTTATGGCTAAATCTCATAACTAGGGTTATGGGATCCTTAATGTGAAATGCATCTATGGGTTGGGAATCAATTTGAGTTCCATAATTGAATAACATTGCATAAACCTTTCTTCAATTTCATGACTTTTCTTGGTTGCAATCTTGAAGAGTAAGATTTAGAACACCACTTGTCTGAGAGAAAAGTGTTTGTGGGGAAAAGAAGGTGTTTACATGAATTCTAAGGGCCTTAAACTTTAGAGTAATAGCTAATACCCTAATAGGATTAGCTTACATGAGAATTAGGTTGAAAGAATAAGGCATCCTATGAGTTTGAGAAAATTATAGGATAACCTATCCATTTAGGTTGAGAAACTAATGGATATAGAATAGGATTCAACCTTTCTTGCAATTGAATTTGTTAAGTGGAACTCATAAATAATTCACAACCCAAATGATGCTGGCATTTTGGTGATCATAACCCTGGTTTGATTAATCTCATAAAGTTATGAAATACGGAGAAAATCATTAGTTGAACTAATCTTGTTACGATTTATCATTTTACAAATAAAAAAAAAACCCCATTTTGGTTAAGAAACTCTGATCAATAGTCTAATAACAATTACGACACTTAGTGAGCACATTATTCCCTATGGGATTCGACACCCAACCGAGTTGAGTTCTATATTTCACAGCGACCGCTTACACTTTCTACTGAGAGTTGTAATTTGGACGTATCAATGTGTGGGAGCGGGAATCTTCCCCTACTGTACTATGCATCATGGGTAGCCTGATTTGTACCATCCTCAGACTAGGGTACATTTGTCTGTTGTACATGAGTAGTAATACCCTCCTCAGGCTGGGGCACCATTGATGGCTCCTCCTACTCTACCTCCTTAGAATCCTAGGACCCCTCCTTAGACTAGGGTCTTGAGCAACAACATATAGAGTGGACTCAGAGTCTGTCTCCTCCCCCTCCTCCTTATTATCATTAGGGGGAGGAGTGTGTGGAGGTGACATCCTTACTGACTTCATCCTTGGCTGGATTGTAACTTTTTGAGTAGCCTGGCGCATCTGTCCTCTCGTGACTCTATGTGTCACCCCTACAACAGTGTCTTTACGTCATTTCCTTGGCCACTCCTTCATTGAACCACTAGGCTCGAGAGACTCTACCCATCTCCTTAAGGTACCGATCTTCATCTTCTTCACATCTTTAGGTGCCATATGTACTTAAAAAACTAGTTGTTAGTTTCCAACAAAAGTGAGGGATAGAAAAAGTTGAAGAAAAATTGAAAATGCAAAAAGTTTGAATATTTTCTCAATTTTCAACCTATAACCTATTTGAAATCCCAACAGGTCCAATATGCACACACCTATCATAAATCACAACTTTCAAAGTAGACAAACATGTTCAACTAGTGGTCTTACTTTTATTTATTCAAGTTCAACTTCTGGTTGGACCCTAACTTTAGATTCTACTTCGAAACAAGGCCCTAAATTAAGATTTTAGGCTACATCAAGGCTCCTACATACAAGCATGATATATTCTATATATTTTGCAATAAAATACACATATTAACTTGTTTAACAATAAATAGATTGAGACATAACCATTAGGAGCCGAGAAAGTTACCTCTTTTATGAAGAACCAAAAGTGAATAATGAAGACGTCAAGAAAAAACAAAGTTGGAACTTGTTGTTAGCGTGTTGGTACAAGTTGGTAGCTCAAATAAGAGTCAATTTAGCCTTTACTTAAATATGGGGTTAGTTTATGTTTTAAGAGGAAAATTTGAATTTAAAGAGAAAAGTTCAGTTTTAAGGATTTGAATAAGGTTAAGGTTGTTTAAATATAGGTGGGGGCTATTTTATGTCATATATATGTGTTGGTGGGATGAAAATATGAATTAATATTGGGCCTAATTATTGACCTAGCCGTAGCTTGTACCTGCATCTGCCACCCGCGGCTAGGCATAGGGCATAGGTGCCACCTGCAGCCAATAGGTGTAGGGCCCAAGTGACAAGCAATTGATTTTGGCCCACTTTCATTCAATTCAAACTTGGCATTTTGATATTTTTCCATCTACTTATTGTAATACCCTGTACTTCTACCTAGCTTGAAATCATCCCAAGTATGTTAGAAACTTACTTTCAAAGATGAATCCACTTTTATATACGTGGAAATTGAATTAGCTTTCCAATGATACCGATTTCGTCCAAATTCGATATTGGGGTAGAAAGTTATGGCCATTTTACAGAAAGCAGTCAAAACTGCCCAGGTATGACAATAAGGGCCGACAGACCGTCGAGCTAGCAACGGACCGTCGCCTAAACCATCATAGCGGAGGAAATAAGACCACCTTCTGCCTAAGGGCGATGGCTCAGGCCGACAAAATATCTAGCTAGCGATGAACCATCGCCCAAGCCGTCGCAGCAGAGACAGTGAACCCCTATTCTGCCCAGGTGCGACGGTCAGGATCGACAGGCCATCGACCAAGTGATGGACTGTCGCACCCACCGTCGCATAGTTCGTTCAGTTATTTTAAAGTCATTTTTAAAAGGGTATTTGGGTATTTTCCCACCCATTTTAACCTCTAATTATATCATATCAAGGCTCATAAGTTCATTATCTATTTACAACATCAAATTAGGGTTTTTTCTCAAAGATAATCCCCAAGAACAAGAAACCCTAGGTTTTTAATTCCAATTCAAGAATTTAAGTTTTCCTCCATCAATCCTCAAGAAATCATCAACCAGGTATGTCATGTGTTGATTCATGGGTCCCTTTCACCCATGAAGCTCAAGAATCTCTTTTCATAATCCAAGATTTGTGTATTTATGAATGTTCATGATTTAAATTGAATTGAAATTCATGTTCATGATGTTGTGGGGTTTTGATTCATGTTTTAAATTACATATTCTAATTATTGACCTTAGAATATGGTGATTTGTATAATAATCATGATAAACCCCCTTCAATTTACAAGTTGATGGATGTATCCATGATTAATAGATGTGTTGATGATTGTATAACCAAAGCATGCTTCCCATGTGTTTGATTAAATGCTTATGTGAAGGAAAAGTGCCATTCTGGTATGATAATATGAAATCCCCATTCATGTACAAGTTCATGCATGTTAAGTGTTTGATGAAATGTCTTAGTCAATGAATTATGGTTAATATGTGTAGCCATTATGGTGCTTTAGCACTTGTACTTCATGAAATCCCCATCTTATTATTTTATGGATTATCGATGTTGATCATGTATTCATGAAAGTCATGCTTTGTTTGTTTCAAACTATCGAGTCCTGGGGGTACTTGTAGCCGATAATTTAGCTGTCTGCCTAGAGCCAGTGTCATGTTTTTTTCAAGATACTCTCAGTCAATCCATGTTCATAGAAATTCAGTCAGTCATGTGACTTAGGTAAACTGAGTAATCTCAGAAATCTCAGAAATTTAGTAATCTCAGTAGCATTCCGTCAGTCCACAAAAATTTAGTTAACTCAGTCCATCCAGTTCAGTTAATCATATTTAGTGTCTATTCAAATAGGAGTAGAAATTAGCACCAAGCAAACCCAAGGATAGGAACCCACCTGTTATATGAGGGTGTGATTCTTAGAAGCTATTCTTGCATTCTAAAACTACGTAGCCAGTGTAGGTTGAGACATCATAGACTGTTATATGAGGCTAGATGAGGTGGCTTAACCTGTTATATGAGGGTTCCCACTGTTCTTACTAGAATTACCTATTATATGAGGGTTACTCACAAATTATCCTTACCAGTGGCGCGGTATTGACACCCTTCCAATTAAGGTTATAGATTGGACCCCAACTCAGCTATAATGCATTATTTGGGGCATGTCGATTAGATGACTACTTCTCACAATTTCAGTACAGAATCAAGACTTTCAGATACAGGCATTCAGTCTCAGTAATAAAACTCAGATAGTTCTACAGGATTCAGGACTATCAGATACAGTCAACTCAGAACAATATGGAACTCAGCTAGTTTCATCAAAACCTAGACTGTCAGATACAGTCACTCAGTATCAGTTATTTCAGTTATACAGATATCAGTATCTTATGTTATCATACTCAGACTCAGTAATTATGTTATCATGAACTCAGTTATAGTTGTTATATAGTTATGCATATATTCTCATGTTCATGTTATGCAGTCAATTAGTGTAGTTCATGTATGTGAACCCTTTGCATTCAACCTACCTCACATGCATACCACTACATTCAAACTTACTAACACATTTATGCTATGGTGTTTTATACCATAGGTTCAAAAGCACGAGCTCCAGAGCATCAGTAGCATTCCAGTCTTAGCAGTCAAAGTTAGCAGTGAGTCCTCATCATTCGAGGATATGACCATTACTTTATTATCTCATTATTAATTTATTTCAGTAGTTGGAGTTAGTTAGGGATATGTCGCATTAACTCCTTATTCAGACAGTTTAGAGGCTTTTAGACTAGCATGTTTAGATAGTTATTTCAGTTGTTTTTGGTATTTCATACCCCCTCCAGATGTTATGTTTTATCAGTTATGTTACAGTTTAGAACCTTTTGGCCTTTCAGCCTTTATTTTTGCATTTATACAGTATATTATGTAGTGTGTAGGTACAGATATTAGTCATGGATTAGCTTGTGGTCCTTCGGGGTCATGAGCACCGTGTAGTGTTCTGGGTACTAGATTCGGGGTGTTACACTTATGGTCCCATAACCTAAGTTTGAGGTCCAAAAGTATACTTAGAGGCCAAAGTCTGTAACTTTCCATTTTTCATCCTCAAAATTTCAACTTTTCAACTTATTACTCAACTTTCCATGTGAGACTTCTGACCATGATGGATTGAACATACAACCCCCTTACCTAGAAATTAATGAATGTAATAATTTTTAGCATATTCCAGGTAAGTTCAAGAGCTAAAAACCTATAAAAAGGAAAAACAACAAAAACATGAACACTAATAATAGTGGGTTGCCTCCTACTCAATGCTTGATTTAACGTTGCGGCACGATATGGTAGTGTTGGTTACTCAGACTTCACAAACAAGCCTATGGGTTGCCTCCCATGCAGTGATTGATATAACATCACCCAGGAGGGTATCTTGACTACTCAAAATTTATCAAGATACCCATAGGAGTATCCTCCAGGGTCATCAATACAATCAATCACAGATACTACCCTCATATTAGTTGTCTGCTTCATTGACTTTAGGATGTTGAATGTAGCCTCCTCATCGTTGACTTTGAATTTTATCTTACCTTTCTCCAAATCAAAGATAGCTTTATCTGTGGCTATAAACGGTCTTCCCAATATAATGGGATTCTCAATGCCAGCCTCACATTCCAAGATTACAAAGTCAGCTAGAAAGATAAAGTTATCCACCCTCACAGTCATATCAAATGAGATTCACACGAGCTTCTCAACTGTGCATTCAAACATCAATAGCCATATCAAAGTCCGTTTTGGAGGGTTCAAGCCCAATTTCTTAAATACGGCTAATGGCATCAAATTAATGCTAGCTCCTAAATTACACATGGCTCTACCAAATTGGGATGACCCAATAGTGTATGGTATAGTGAATGCACCGGGATCACCCTTTTTTGGTGCCAAAGACCTAGTCGTGATTGCACTGCAAAGGTGTACACCATCAACATCCTCAATTTTTGCTCTTTTCTTCCTTGTGGCCGATTATTTCATGAACCTAGCATATCCATACATCTTCTCTAATGCCTCAAGAAGAGGTATGTTCAAGCTTAATTTTTTCAGTATCTCATTGAATCGCTTGAACTTACCTTTCTTTTTCTTTTGCCGTAATCTCTGAGGGAAAGGTGGTGGTGGTCTCAAAATTTGTTTAATTTCAGGCTCAATAATTGAACCCTTACCTTTGTCCTCAACAAATTTACCTTTATCACCTATTACCTTCTCAGACTCAGCAGCAGGTGTCTCATCATCAATAGCTTTTGCAGCAAGTAAAGGGGAATCCATAGTAGTGATACCACTCCCCGTGGTAATAGCAAGTACATGACCATCATTTTTTAGATTTTGCATCGTGTTGCTCGGAAGGGTACCTGGCTGCCTATGGTTCAGAGTTGCTAACATTTTCCCGAACTAGTGCTCCAGCTGCTTGATATAAGTGGCTTATGTCTCGACCTTCTGGGTCAATCCTGAAATATCGGCCTTAATCTGCTTAAGGCTGATCTCTTGATTTTCTTAACCCTTCACTAACTTTAGCCAACATCTCTTCCATTCTAGATTCTGCATATTGTTTGCCAAGTGGAATATACCTATCTCCCTTCTCTCTGTAGTCATCCTTTTTCCTCCAATCACTATTTCTCTCTCTGCTACGATCTCTGTATCTGTCATAGTAGTTTCGACCTTGATTCCCTTTCCCTTGGGCTTGAAAATCCAGATAATTTGCTTTCTCTTTCAATTCTGACTCGTAACCTTTAAAAGCTAACCCCTGTACTGCTACTACATTTATTTTTTCAGAATTCGCTGTTGTAAGATACTTTGCTAGTACCCCTAGATCAGTTCTTAGAAACATAATCTCTTGTGTTATTGTGTCATCAACTACTTTTGTAATAACATAAGTGACAGATCCTCTCTCAGCCTCTCGAGTTTTCCACCCTCAATTAATGAGCGATATTTGATCTAACATCTTTGAAGCTGCCTCCTAAAGCAGTCTCATAAAAGCTCATCTAGATATGTTATCTTTCATGGCTCTGGAGCTGATGGACAAGGCTCGATAAAATATCTCCAATAAGCTCATCCCTGACAATCGATGGTTGGGCACCATACTCATTTTCTTCTTGAACATGAACCATGCCTCGTGCATAGATTCTAAATACAGATGCCTAAAATTATTGATCTCGTCCATAAGATGCAACATCCTGAATGAAGGAATGAACTATTCAAAAATTTTCAGCACAACTCATTCCATATAGTTATAGAGCCTCTTGGAAGTTCCCCTAACCATAAAGATGATTCTCCTATAAGTGAGAAGGGGAACAACCTCAGTCTGAGTGCTTCTAGATTCACCCCTGGATTTGCATACAAACTACAGATCCCGATGAAATTAGCAAGGTGTAAGTTTGCATCATCTATAGGCAGACCTGCAAATATACCCTTCAGATTTAGAAGTTGGATCATTGCACTCGTGATATCAAAATTGATGCCTGGGGGTAAAACAGAAGGAACTATGGCTCCAGTCTCTGCCAGCTCAACATATCCCAAGCCTTCTTCATCATCTGTATATGGCTACACATACTGATATATTAGGATTACTTGAACATGTGTACCTCTATCTCTGTTCTGGGTTCCACTAAGTACCGCTCGGCGGTTTGCTACTTGTATCTGCTCAGCTAGTTCTACCTCCCTAGCTACCCACCAAGCTTTATTTATTTCCCTCCCCTCGTCTTCATCTTGAGCTAACATCTCACCAATATGACAATCAACAATATCCTATACTCCTTCGGGAGGAGGGAGAGGTACAATATCACGAACCCCTTTAGGAGGTACATCTTTTTTCTCCACAGACATCCTACTAGGTACTTGTAGGATCCTCATTGGATTTGGATTCAGTGGGAGTAAAGAACTTACTCTACTCTATGTACTAGGCATACACTGGTGTATACCCAACTAAGAACAAAAAAAACAAAAACCCAAAAACTGCAACAACTTTAAGTCACAAATCAACACCGTGTTCCCCAGCAACGGTGCCAAAATTTTGATGACGTACAAACTACATCTCATGTTAGAAGATGATATGATCACTGTCAAAATAGAGTAACATAACAAAGGTTGGGGTAGAATCCCAAGGGAACACATGAAATCGTGGATCTCAACAGTTGTAGTCGATGGGCAGCTGGAAAAGTAAATAGGGGTTTTTGATGTAGTAATCTCGAGCAAGTAACTATATTAACTTTGGTTATAATTAGTCGTAGGTGAAAACTAGGATTGTGTTCCCCCTGGCCTCTCAACTTCATAGGATTATAGTATTTTGTTGAACCAACTCGATAATTTGCATGAAGAATCGATAAGTTATGTACCTTCTACAGTCTTTTGAACGAGCAGAAGGATTTCACCCTTTACCTTTTGAGTCTCAGGATGTCGCCTTACTAACCCTTATCTTGATCCCAATTAACTATTACCTTTTGAGTCTCTAGTTTTTAGATGAAATCTAACCATCTTACTTACATAAAATCTAGAAGCGTGGATCGATAGTTAAACTCCAAATTACTGTTGTCTTTATCTTTTCCTAGTCACTCTCCTCTTTTGGAGTAAGTAGAAATATCTAGGCGGGATCCTAATGTGTGCACCTATTAAGAAAACTATTATAATAAAGATAAAGCAATGCATGCATAAGTATCGCTGCAGAACAACTATAACACTTCCCCTACTTTGTCAATCCGCCAGGGTTTACACAACCCTGGATATGGGTTCTTAGCAGCTCATGCATGTGGAAATATCAATAACATTCATAATTAAAAGCATAGATGAAATCACAATGATAAGAAGTGTAAAAACCCACAACCATAACTGAATTAATCAACTGAAGTTAATATAAGAGAATCCCAAGATAAAAATTGAATCTTGGAATCAAAATATAGTTGTGAGTATCAATAGTGGGTAACTCTTACTTAAAAACACATAAATGGTATTTATAGTGCATGAGGAAACCCTAAAACCAAATCCCGAATGAAATAGGAGAAAACAGGGTCGGTGGCCATATGTGGTCTATACCTGCACCCTAACCCTGGGAGCAGGTAGTACCTGCAGTTATTAGGGTGAGCGCAGGTACAGGGCACGGGTACCGAATGAAAAAAATCCTTCAAGTCAGTTCTCGGGATTTCGGGCTTCTGGCACTTGCTTTGCATACTTGTGGTCCATTAGTCCTGCTTGCGGTCTGTAGGTTGACTTAATAAGGTCGAGAGTCATCTTTTCATCAGTTCCTCAATTCTCGAACAAGCTTTGACCATGAACAAGCTGAAAAGTATCCCAAACATCCATAATTGCTCCAAAAAGTAGACAAAAACACCTTTTTCATGAACTTAGCATCCAAAACATGATTTCCTACCAAACATACCCAAAACGCACTATATCTAAAAAATAAACTCAGAAACTTGCATATTTTCCTCGTTTTAAGCATCAAAAGTGCTATATTTCTATAGCACATCATAAACCAAGATATCTTCTATAAATACAATAATAAAGGAGTCGAGATACGATCGAAACACCATGGTTCATCAACTCCATAAATGTGGCTGGGGCATTGGTCAACCCAAAAGACATGACCAAGAACTCATAATGACAATATCGATTCCAAAAAGCCGTCTTCAAAATATATGAAGCTCCTGATAATCGAACCTTAAATCAATCTTCGAAAACACCGCAACACCCTGAATTTGGTCAAACAGATCGTCAATACGAGGAAGAGGATACTTATTCTTAACTATCACCTTGTTCAACTGTCGATAATTAATACACATCCTCATAGAACCATCATTCTTCTTCACAAATAAAATAGGTGCACCCCAAGGCGATACACTAGGTCAGATAAATCCCTTATCCAACAAATCCTGTAATTGGTCCTTTAATTCTTTCAACTCGACTGGGCCATCATATAAGGAGGAAAAGAGATGGGTTTGGTGCCTGTCTCAGCATCAATAGAAAAGTCAATATCATAATCCAGAGGCATAATAGGAAAATAATTAGGGAACACATCCATGAACTCACGGAAAACAAGAACAGAATCCAAAAAAAGAGGTGGAGCAACATTAGTATCACGAATATGGGTCAAATAAGATAAATATTCCCTCTCAATCAATCTACGAGCTTGAACATATTATATGATCCTCTTAGGACCCGAATAAAGTGCACCCTTCCAAGCTATACTCGGCACACTCGGCGAAGCTAAAGTCACGGTCTTAGCAAAATAATCTAGGACAACATGATAAGGAGCCAACCGATCCATACCCAAAATAACATTAAAATCAACTATACCTAACACAAGCAAATCTACAAAGGTCTCACGCTTGACAAAACTCACGACACAAGATCGGTACACCCGATCCACCACTAAAGAATCACTTACTTGGGTAGATACATGAATAGGCATGGCAAGATTCTCACTAATAAAATCAAAACTCAAAGCAAAATACACAAACACATAAGATAAAGTCAATCCGGGATCAAATAATATAAAGTTTCTACCTCAGGTCTGGATGGTATAGCATAGCACTGCCCACGACCACCACCATGATCTCCACTACCTCTGCCCCTTGCGCCTCTAGTAGCACCTCTACCCTTCACAACTGAAATAAGAGTGGCTCTAATCATACGGCGGGGGCAGTCCTTGGCCACATAGATAATCTCATCATATACAAAGCAACTACTACGGCCCAACTCAATAGGAAAAGGTACAACTGGGCCTGGAAAAACAACCTGAATTGCTGAAGTAGAAGATCCACCATTCGAACTATGCAAAGCCGTCTGCACTGGCCTACCCTGATATTCATGAAAATCTCTACTGTGAGAAACCTGACCTCTAAACTCACCAAAATAGTGTACCTTTTTGGTGCCTCCCTGAGATCTCCAAAGAATATCCTCAGTCATCTTAGCATGATCCACTATACTACAAAAATATGCCCCAAATACAGCTATCTCTAATGTAGCTAACTGAAAGGAGACATCCAAACCCTTCACAAACTTTCGAATCTTCTCAAACTCAGTGGAAATACTAGCATAGGAATATCTAGACAAGGCATGAAAGCATGCCTCATACTTTGCTATAGTCATGGAGCCCTACTCCAAGGTCAAACTCATCAGGCATTCAATCTCTCAGAATGTAAGGCACGAAACTTTCCAAAACTGCATCGACAAACTGATTCCAAGTTATATAGGGAGAATCAAGAGGTCTGCAACTAACCAATGACCTCCACCAATCTCTAGCAATATCTCTCAACTGATAGGCAGTCTAAGCCATCCCATGTAACTTAAGAGATCCTAAATTATGCAACTTTACTCAGCAATCAATTAGAAACTCATAGGCATCCCGTCCATAGTACCACTGAATTAAAGAGGATCCAAATGAGTAAACCTCTTCTGTTCCTCAAAAGACATAACAATACTCACAGCAAGGGGACACATAGTGAATCTAGTAGGTTGAGATCCCATTTGAGGAGGTAATATAGATGAAGGTTGAACTCTCAATCGTGAAACACCATGCTCAGATGTTGGTTCTAAAATAGGAATAGGACTCGGGTTCTGAGAAGTACCCAAAATAGAAGTAGGTGCAATAGGCAGATCCAAACTCAAGACCTGAAGAGCACCCAACATAACCAAAATAAAACCCTCTAAGAGGGTCAGCAAATGCACTTACAACCCCTCCAAAACTAGGATAGATAAACTCTGAGGAACTGTTGTAGAACCCACACCACCAACTATGCTTATCACGAGGCTCATGGGAAAGTCCCTTAGCACTCCTCCTAGACGGGGCTAATCCATAGGCCTATCAACTTCCTTGAGTCCATCCACGAGTCAAATCTTTCCCTCTAGAAGAAGGCTCTGCATCTCTGACCTCACGGGACCTAGTCAACACTATCTGCGCAAAAAGACTAAAACATAACTCAAAACCCAAGGTATGAAAGAAATTTGCACAATAAGGAATAAAATGAGAAAATTTTCCTAAACACATCCTATAGCCTGTAGAAGATAGATACAAACTTCTATGTACCAATCCGTGAGACTCTATTAGACATCCGTTTTTACACTATTGAGACCAATGAAAACCTAGCGGCTCTGATACTAATTTTTCATGACCCAAAATCTAAGGGTAATCATGGAACTCATCGCTGTGAACCCTGACGAGTAAGTCTATCATATAAACTGATACACAAAAGATAAAAGATAGAAATACCCCCAAGGTAAGGCTTCTGGAATGAAGTTGAACCATAAGTATAATAAATGCAGAAAAATATAATCAACAACACAACCATAACTTTCTCAAACCTAGTGTCAATAGTATAAGAACATATCTAGTACAACTCAAATCCAAATAAAATACATAAGATGTCCAAAATACAAGAAAAACTCTCTCTTTGATATGATGTTAAAAACATAGTCTATAAGAAAGGTAGTAGAATACATATGTATGCCTAAAAGTCGACTACTACCTTGAAGGCACCAGATATCGCCCAAATCAACCAAGCTAGGGTGTGCTCAAACTAGGACCTAAATTGAAAATGTGCAGTAGGAGTAAGTATGGTCCACTTATACTCAATAAATATCATAGTCTGACTGAGAAAAGTAGGAAATAAAGCATAAAAATATACAATAAAGGCGCCTCACCTGCAATAAAAAACTATCCCACAATGATAGCCCATACCTTATACTAACAGTTCTAGTATACACATCACATATATTACAACAACTCAACCAGGTAGAACATAAATATACATCATATCACATATGCTTAAAAACAAGGAAGAATATGTATATACAAGATGGACATATACAATTAGCAGAAGATAGAATACATAGAGGTATGACAAGTTAATATGGCAATTCAATCACAACATGAATAGAATAAAGTAAGTGCAATGTATAATAAGATGATGATAATGATGCACAAGGTTGTTGCACAACCTCCCTATATATCCATGGAGGAAAGCCTCCCGATGTGGGACCTATGGGGGTTCGTCAACCCATATACAATCCATATATTCATATCTCCTCCACAACATATCCCTCAGATAAGATTTTATAAGGTGTCACAGTATCTCTTTCCTAGCATATCCCTCAGAAAGGGTTTTAAAAAAAAGTATTGCCAGTGTATCTTAGACGTTTCCACGGTGGTACTATTTATTTTATGGATGAGTATGATAAGAGGATGTAATGCTCATAACCAGTCACAATGAGTATTTCAACAACCAACTACAATGATATACTCTCGCAAACAATCACAATGTTATATTTCCACAACCACGTGAGCCAATATCCACTCATTATTTCTATTCATCCATGAATTTCCACATATTTTATATGTCAACATGTATAAATATATCACAATATGCCAACAGTACAACAAAAAGGTATTTTCAACAACATAATACAATCACTCACATGTATGTTAGGCTATCAACATCACATAGGACCCCACATAGTCATACATATCGTACAATATCTCAATTTCAATATGTACATCACATATAGGCCCCCCACACGGGGACAACACATAGATAATCATTTATTATGATTAGTTTCTACCCTTAACATGCATTTTGTGCCAATATTTACTACCCAGCCCATTCTGAAAGAGTTAATCCATAACCTACTTCAAAGGCCAAGACCAATTTGCAATACTTCAACTACAAAGCTCTACATCTCAGGAACGGTCCCAAAATTAAATTAAACTAAGAAATATAAAATCTATGTGTCAAAACTAGGCTAGCGATACCCATATTGCACATTTTTGGTTTGGGGTCAAAATGTACCCCCATAATGAGTTCTTGAAAAAGAAAAGCAAAATCATAAATTTACTTTAAAAACATGTTTTCCGTGCCTTTAGGAATCTACAACTGAAAATCCAAGTCAAATCAAGTCAAAAACGAGTTCAAATGGAAGAAAAATCATATTTGAACTTTAACGAGTAAAATTTTTTGAAATCCCTTTTAAAATTAAGAATCGGAGTTATTTTGAAGATAAAATTAGAGAAAAACTAATAATTATAGGATTAAGAACCTTATTCAAAAAAAGATTAGAATTTGGGGCTAAATCAAGTACTAAAATTTTGAGGGTTTTGAATAATTAATCAAGAAATTTGATAAAGAAAAGGGTGAATTCTCACCTTAAATCCATAAGAGAATGGAGAAATAAATGTTAATCTAGCTTCCCAAGTACCCACAATCTTTACTTTTAAGCTCTCACACTATTTTAGGGTTTAGCCCTCAAGAGGCAAGATGAAAAATGAGCAAAAAATTAGGCAAAAGGAGGTTGTTTATACTCATACTAGGTTACCAGGTGCATATGGCATAAAACACATTCCTCAAATAAGTTTTACCCTTTGTGATCCAGGTGGTACCAGCAACCTAGTGTAACAGATTTTCTAAGTCCAAAACGGACTTCGACGGGATGCTCAGGATTCATTTGGAATCTGATATACGCAAACGAACTATGTAACCATATTAAATTAGATGCTCTAGACTCAATGGAGATATAAATTTTTTTCAAAAAATGTCATTTTCACAAAGTCAACCCCCAAAATCCAAAATCACAATTTTCCAAACCGAGGGTCAAAATGAGATTTAAAAGCCATAAAACCACACTACCCGTATTACCTCCCTAAAATTGGCATTGTGGATATGATTGCATAGTCCATTCAACCATTCATTGCATGAATCAAAAAATTACCACAGAAGTCCAAAATAAGGCTCTCGAAGCCATCAAAAATGACAATATCGCATAAATGGTACCAAAATGCATAAGAAACCATTCCACTCACCCCAATACCCAAGAAATACCGCAATGCAACTACGGGAGAGATAAAATAGTCAAATCATACAAAATTACAAATTTCATATATTTCATCAAATTTTAGGTTGTTACAATCTCAACACTTATGTGCAAAATTCCCAAATTTCTTTTAATCCATATAGTGGATGAGATCAGCATACACCTTTATGAAAATTTTGGCCCCTTAGGAATTCCTCTTGCTAATTTTTATCATCCCATTGCAGGTGTTTTCCCCAAGTCTAATGTGCACCATGAGGTCCATGTAGACACTGCAACACCTTTTCCCATAGCATCTTAGCAATATCACACTCAACACGTAGGTGTTCTTTGTTTTCTTCTTGTTTTTGCACAATGTGCACACTAATGCACATTTAGGCCCTATTACAAAAATGTATCAACAGTAAGAAACCTACTATGTAAACATAGCCACATAGTGAATAAAGCCTCTAGCCTAGCCTCATTTTGAAAATAAGCATTTTCAAGGGGCTCATTCAACATTCCTAAGCAATTGTAGGTAAAGACTCCAGCATTTTAGGGCGAATGGACTTTCTCCAATGTTCATCTAGCACCAATGACCTAGCCATGTTATCCAACATGCTTGCCTAGGGATTTGAATGTTGAATAGGTTTTGCTATTTAACAAAGTAGGCATGGATTGATCTAATCCATAGTCCATCTTTCTTGCTAACCAAGTCCCAATAAACTTTGTCTATAACAATTTGATTCTAGAGTAGTAGGTTAGTGATGTTGAGGCCTGACAGTGCCCAAGAGGACACACAAGTGTACGTGGTCTTATCAAGTAGAAAAATGGCCTTCAAGAAGCCAAGTATCGATCCCACAGAGACTTGATTTAACAACGATTTAATGTTAGTTCACAATATAGATTGATTTAGTGGAAAATTAACCAAAAAGAGTTTGGAACATTGTAAATTAAAAATAAAGTAAACAATGCGAAAATTAAATTCTTGGAACTAACAATGGATTAAAGCCCAGGGTTAAAGCACTTTAATAATCATACTATGTTATTGAATTTCCTTCGCTAACTTGCTTATCTTGGTTGTTAATTCGTAGGGTTAATTGCATGTCATGGTTTTCCAACCTCTAATCTTTTTCATAATATAAACACTACAACTACATTGTTGAGTGGGGATGTAATAATCCAATTAAGTAAATTAAAGCTATCATCCTACGTATGAATCAAGTAAGGCATCTAAGTACATCCTTGTCCTACACACTAAGTTAAATTCTTTATTTTATAAAAGAATAAAAACCCAAACTTTGTTTATTCCCATGTTTTATCTCCCTATTCCCTCTCTTGAGATCAAAAGGTCGACAATATATGTATTTTAAGGGTCGCGAATCCTTAAAATAATCAAAACAAGAATAAACAAACAATCAAATATGATAAACAAAATTAATCAAAATTAATCCAGAACAATAGTAGTCATATTCTTGGATTTAACCTCGGAAAAAGGGTTTCTAGTCGATAATATTCATAATCACGATCCAAATAATTGAATACATGATATGAAAATTAAAGACTAAATAAAAAATTAATAAAATCTAAAGTAGTACTGTAGCAGCTCCACCGAATTTAATTGTCCAAGGTTGTCCAATTTCCTCCCCCGATGTCCAATATTTTGTGTGAATATATAATACTTTAATCCTAATTATTGTAGGATTTGGATGTTGTGCACGTGTATTAAGAAATGCCCACCAGCCTTTGTAATGCATGCCATCATATTAATTAAAGTTAAAACCAAATCACTGTGTCGGCAGACTTTTAAATTGATAGTGCAATATGACTCTCGTGTCGCGATATGTGCAAACATGGAGTACAGGTTGCGACGGAACTTTTAAAAATGAGAACTGGAGGTCGCGACACGAGCAAATCACGAGATCTCACTGGAAATTGCGTCCAAAATTTTGGTTAAGTGTTGACTGTCACTCCTTTTTCTCCTGTCTTTTATATTGTATTTCCAATGAATTTTGAGCCTTTTTATCATCAATATATCACCATATTCATCTAAAAAAGCCTCCTAAAATATCACACACCACAAATTAAAGATCAAACAACATAATAACCTCAACGATAAATCAAAACAACAGCTAAGATAAGGCAAATTCGCACGATCTTCAATTTTATGTTCCGACTCTTAACTTTATCAAATAGAACTTCGTCCATTACAAATAAGACATTCAACATATAATTACACATTTAAATCATTTGTAACAAATTAAATACAGTAGAATCCATCGAAGCCAACTAGACACACACCTAGCTCAATCTAGTAAAACTAGTTTTCCAGGTTGAACTTTAGATGACTCAATTAAGCACAAACTTGTTTGAAAAATACTTTGAACATTATAATCAGGAACTTGGACACTTAAATGCTTATTTATATTAATATGACCACGTTAACCAAATGAATTTCTCTCAAAACAAGATAAAATAAGCAAGAATAATGATACCAAAGTGTATAAACCACCTCAGATCATCACCCCACACTTAAAATCTTGTTCGTCCTCGAACAACTCTTTACTCTAAGCATAAAAATCTGAGGTGACGCTACACTTATACTAAAATAAAGATACTCAAGATAGTACTAAAATGACTACATGAAATGCAAATTTACAACACTAAGCATGTTATACACAATTGAAAGCTCAAGAATCCTACTCCAAAATATCCTAGCCTCAAGAATTGACTCACCTAAGTGGAAAACTCATGCTTATCATTCAATCGAGGACATCATACAAATCAGCCGCATTCTTCAAACATGTGCCCTCACAACAAGAGAGTTACCCATAATCACCCACAATTAAGCAATTTAGAACATGATGGGTACAAGAATCAAATAATGCTCACTCTCACAAAGAATTCACAAGTTACACACAATGAACCATAGGCTTGTCCTTAGTGTAATGCTCCACAAATAGTCGAATGTAAAGCTTAGGATCAATTAGGACTTTTTTGGGTTGTAATGTAGGCTAAGGGATGGGTAGAAACTATTTTAGAATAGTGACTAACCTCTCTAAACGCTTTAATACACTACATTACACAATTAGAACCAATCTCCAACAACAAAATTACATCATTTTTGTCTATCCAATTCTTTTATTTTTGCCCCATCTCTTTTAAGCATTTTCACAAACATATGGTGGACGCATAGTTTACTATCACAAGAATTAATTTTTCTTTTTTTTTTCACAATCATGGCAATATTTTTAACATAAAAGACATCACACCAATCCACCACAAATTAATTATAAACACCAATAACTATTACCTTGGGGTGTCAATTTTACCTTTTTTCTCTTATTTTTCAAACTCCTTACAAATTCAATTTTTCATTAAAGCACTTAAGAGCTTTTTGAATCAAATTATGGTCTATCAAAGAGGGGGATTAGGCTACGTATAAGGTTGCCAAAGAAAAAGCTAAAGGCTCAATGGGGTTAACTTGGATTATGCACAAGGCTAGGACAAATAAAATGTAAAATACAAAGCTATCAAAGAAATACCTATATCATCTCCTAAATCCACTTTCTTTATTTTGATTTACACACACACCGAGCAAGTTCTAGACATCACATGCAATAAGGAATATACAAATATCTCACATCATACATGGCACATGGTCAACTTTGTAGGCTCATCATAGACTCCCAACCCAACAATAGCACAAATTCAAAATTAAGCCAACAAGTACACGAGTCATAAACATGAGCCTAAGAGTCTGAAAAATAGCAATTCATTCAATTAACATGCTTTTACAAATAAACCCACTTGCATCATGTAATAAAAAATACCACCAACTATAATATCTCACATAAAAAAAATTAAATTGAGCCAAAAATTGGGAATTTCCCTACCCCACACTTAAAATCTACTTTGGCCCCAAAGTGAATCTAAAAGTAAGAGACAAAAATACTCCCTGAGGCCTCTAGGCCTAGCTAGTATCATCTTTACTCATAAATGAGATCTATGGGACTCTACACTCAGTTTTTTCCATGCTTCTTAGCTCAGGTTTATGGTAATCAAACTTCCCATCAACCTGTGACTCAACAAAAACAAAAACTACGTAAAATATCAACTAAAAACTGAAAAGAAAACATAGCTACTTTAACTTGGGTTGCCTCCCAAGTAGAACCTGATTTAATATCGCGACACGACCCAACTCCACTCAACCATATTCTTTCATCTTTTTCCTCACACTTGGAGGCTATTTTCTTATCCTTTTCACCCCTTTTGGGTGTGAATTCTCAAGTGCAACAGATTTTCAACTTTAGCCTTTTCAGGCTCATCAACTTCCATCATGAAAGGGTTAGAAGATAGAGTCTTATGTTTCTCACTCTGGTAGTTTGAAGAGGTCTTTTGTGGACTAACCACCCCACACTTGTCCTCTTCAATAACATTGATCATATGTAAATCTTTAACTTGGGACATAATTATGGGTGCTTTGTATACATCAAACACCATCCCTTCATCTTTTATCCTAATTTTGAGCGTGCCTTCTCTAACATCAATTAACACTCATTCGGTTGCTAAAAATGGACGCCCTAAGATGATTGGTACCAGTTCATCTACCTTAAAGTCAAGAACAAAAAAGTCAGCAGTTATAATGAATTTACCAACCTTTTTGAGAACATCCTCAATTATTCCATCTAGATATGTGAATGACCCTTCTGCCAACTGTAATACCACGGTGGTCGGTCTTGGATCTCCCAAGCCCAATGTTTTAAAAAGTTATAAGGGCATCAAGTTTATGTTATCCCCTAAGTCACTCAGTGCATGGACCACTTTACTCCCAACTTGGATTGGGATAGCAAACTTCCCCTGATCTTTCAATTTCTTGGGGATTTTTTGAGTCATCGTAGATCTACACTCTTCTGTGAGTGTTATTGCTCCAACATCTTACAATTTCACCTTCTTTGCCATCACATCCATTAAATACTTTGCATACTTGGGCATACTCTGCAAAACATCTAAAAGAGGTAAATTAATATGAAGCTCTCTGAATGTGTCAAATAACTTTTTAATCAGTGCATCCTCCTTTGCTTTTATGTGATTCTAAGGTAAGGGTAGTGGCAGTATCTTCTTCACTTTTGATTCAACAATTTTTTCTTTCAAGTACTCAGACTTCCTTGAATTTTCAGCAACTCTGTTATTTACCTGTTGGGTCACCATATCAACATCTACCTCTTTTTTTTCCTTGGGAGGATCTACTTGAAGCTCCTTAACTCTCCTCAAGGTGATTTCCATCACTTGCTTTGGATTTTTTATGTCAGCTGGCAATCCACCTTGTGGCCTAGTATTTATTGCTTGCTGATTTTTCCCCACGTGCAACTCTAGATTTCTTGTGGCCGCTTGCAAATTTTTTAAATATGTAGCAAATGGTGTCTGACTAGCTAAGATCTGTTTCATCATCTTCTCCATATTGCTGCTTAACTGATTTAGTTAGGCCTGTGGCTATGGGGCATTCCATTGCTGAGTCTTCCACTTTATGTTGTAGGCGTTACTATAATTTGGCCTTTGAGCAATCCCTACATACATCACTGATTCTAGATTTGAAGCACACATGGACACAAAATGTCCACTATTTCTGTACACCTTACATCAACCACTAATTTGCTGAACTGCATCGACGGCAGCGGCAGGCTGTGGAGCTTCTAATTTCATGTTTCTGAACTGCGTGTTGATCAAATTTTGTAATACAGACACCTATACTGATAGGGTTGTGAATTGGTCTACCTCTAGTACACCTGCAACTCTGTTTGTGGCACTTTTGGAATCTGAATGCCATTCGGGGTTTCTTTATGCTATGCGATTCAACAATGTGTATGGCTCATTATAAGTCAACTCCAATGCTTGACCACCTGCGGCTGAATCTAGACAAATCTTCGTATTATGATCAAGAGCTTCTACAAAAGGATGAGCAAGTACCTCATTCGACTATTAGTGGTGTGGAAAATCCTGAAGAAGGGCCTTGAAGCATTCCCAAGCATGATATAGATTTTCATCAGGCTTCCATATGAAGCTCACTATCTCAATGCACAGTCTTGCAATCTAGCCAGATGGAAAAAATCTGATGAGGAACCTTCAAGCTAAGTCGTCCCATGATGTGATTGAATTGGCCAGCTCCGCATTCAACCATTTTTTAACTTTCCCAATAAGTGAATAGGGGAAGAGTGTGAACCTCACATAATCAGCATTTATACCTATCAGAATAAATGTAGCAGTAAGCTCAACGAAATTATGTAAGTGAACCTGTGGATCCTCATGTGAAAGCCCTGCAAACTGTCCACTACTAATCAATAGTTGCCCCATGTTGTGTTTAAGCTCAAAATTTCCCTCAGCAGCTGGTGTTTGAATGGGGGAAGTCAAATTTGTCGAAAGTGGAACTGCCACTTCCCGAACAGTTCTGCGCGCTACTTGTTTTTCCTCATCCATTTGCGCAGGATTTTCTTGGTCTTCTTGGAGTTAAGGAATTCGTGGGAGAAGGATTACTTCTCTCCTTCATTGATGGTAAAGTTGCTCGGGTTTGGAGCTTGGTTCAACTAACTCCTTATCCCTTGCCAGCTTATCACTTTAAAAACTTGTTTCCTATAGTAACAAAACCAAGACCAAGCGTAAAAAACACCAAATAAATCTATAAGTAAAACTAAAATAAACAATTGCCAAAATACAAGTCCCCGACAATGGCGCCAAAAATTTGACAGCGCCCAAGCAGACATGTAAATGTACGTGGTATTATCAAGTAGTAAAGTGGCCTTCAAGAATCCAAGTATCGATCCCACAGAGACTTGATTTAACAATAATTTAATTTTACTTCACAATCTAGATTGATTTAGTGCAAAAGTAACCAAAAAGAGTTTGGAATATTGTAAATAAATAATAAAGTAAACAATACAAACATTAAATTCTTGGAACAATCAATGGATTAAAGCCCAAGGTTAAAGCACTTCAACCAATCATACTATGCTATTAAATTTTCTTCTCTAACTTGCTTATCTTGGTTGTTGATTCGTAGGGTTAATTGCATGATCATGGTTTCTCAACCTCTAATCTTTTACATAATATGGACATTACAACTACATATTTGAGTGGGGATGTAATAATCTAATTAAGTGAATTAAAGCTATCATCCTACATATGAATCAAGTAAGGCACTAAGTACATCCCTATCCTAGACGCTAAGTTAAATTCTTTATTTTATAAAAGAATAAAAACTCAAACTTTGTTTATTGCCATGTTCTAGATCCCTATTCCCTCTCTCGAGATCAAAAGGTCGACAATATATCTATTCTAAGGGTCGCGAATCCTTAAAATAATTAAAATAAGAATAAACAAACAATCAAATATAATAAGCAAAATTAATCGAAATTAATCCCAAACAATAATAGTCATGTTCTTGGCTTTAATCTTGAAAAGAGGGGTTTTAGCCGGTAATATTCATAATCACAATTCAAATAATTTAATACATGATATGATAGTTAAATACTAAATAAAAAATTAATAAAACCTAAAGTAGTACTGTAGCAGCTCCACCGAATTTAATAGTCCAAGGTTGTCCAATTTCTTCCCCCGGTGTCCAATATTTTGTGTGAATATATAATACTTTAATCCTAATTGTTGTAGGATTTGGATGTTGTGCACGTGGATCAAGAAATGCCCACCAGCCTTTGTAATGCATGCCATCATTTGAATTAAATTTAAAACCAAATCCCTGTGTCGGCAAACTTTTAAATTGATAGTGCAATGTGACCCTCGTGTCGCGATATGTGTAAACAGGGAGTACAGGTTGTGACGTGACTTTTAAAAATGAGAATTGGAGGTTTCTATGTGAGTAAATCGTGAGAGCTCACTGGAAGTTGCGTCCAAAATTTTGGTTAAATGTTCATTGTCCCTCCTTTTTCTCATGTCTTATGTAGTGTATTTCTAATGAATTTCGAGCCTTTTTATCATCAATATATCACTATATTCAGCTCACAAATCCTCCTACAATATCACACACCAAAAATTAAATATCAAAACAACACAATAACTTCAACGATTAAATCAAAACAAGAGCTAAGATAAGACAAATTCGCACGATCTTCAACTTTATGTTCCCACTCTTGACTTTATCAAATTGAACTTCGTCCATTACAAATAAGTTATTTCACATATAATTACACATTTAAATAATTTGGAATAAATTGAACACATTAGAATCTACCGAAACCAACTAGACACACACCTAGCTCAAGCTGGTAAAACTAATTTTCCGGGTTGAACTCTAAATGACTCAATTCAGCACAAACTTGTTTGAAAAATACTTTGAACATTATAATCACGCACTTGGACACTTAAATGCTTATTTATATTAATATGAACACGTTAAGCACACAAATTTCTCTCAAAACAAGGCAAAATAAGCTAGAATAATGATACCGAAGTGTATTAAACCACCTCAGATCATTACCCCACACTTAAAATCTTGTTCGTCCTCGAACAACTCTTTACTCTAAGCATTAAAATCTGAGGTGACACTACACTTATACTAAAAAAAAGACACTCAAGCTAGTACTACAATGACTACACGGAATGGAAGTTTACAACACTAAGCATGTTATACACAATCAAAAGCTCAAGAATCCTACTCCAAAACATCCTAGATTCAAGAATTGACTCACCTAAGTAGAAAACTCATGCTTATCATTCAATCAAGGACAACACACAAATCTTCCACATTCATCAACATGTGCCCTCACAACAAGAGAGTTACCCATAATCACTCACAATTAAGCATTTTAGAATATGATGGGTACAAGAATCAAATTACGCTCACTCTCACAAAGAATTCACAAGTTACACACAATGAAACATAGGCTTTCCCTTAGTGTAATGCTCCACTAATAGTCGAATGTAAATCTTAGGATCAATTAGGACATTTCTGGGTTATAATGTAGGCTAAGGGACGGGTAGGAACTATTTTAGAATAGTGACTAACCTCTCTAAACGCTTTAATACACTACATTATACAATTAGAACCGATCTCCAACAACCAATTTACACCATTTTTGTCTACCCCATTCTTTTAGTTTTGTCCCATCTCTTTTAAGCATTTTCACAAACACATGGTGTACGCATAGTTTACTACCACAAGAATCAACTTTTCACTTTTTTTTCACAATCATGGCAATATTTTTAACATAAATGACATCACACAATCCACCACAAATCAATTATAAACACCAATAACTATTACCTTGGGACATCAATTTCACCTTTTCCCTCTTATTTTTCAACCTCCTTACTAATTCAATTTTTTATTAAAGATCTTAGGAGCTTTTTAGATAAAATTATGGTTTATCAAAGAAGGGGATTAGGCTACATATGAGGGTACCAAAGAAAAAGCTAAAGGCTCAATGGGGTTAACTAAGATTATGCACAAGGGTAGGACAAATAAAAAGTATAAAACAAGGTTATCAAAGAAATGCCTATATCATCTCCTCAACCCACATTCTTTATTTTGCTTCACACACACATCGGTAAAGTTCTAGACATCACATGCAACAAGGAATATAAAAATGCCTCACATCACACATGGCATATGATCAACTTCGTATGCTCATCATAGACTCCGAACCCAACAATAACACAAGTTCAAAATTAAGACAACAAGTACAAGAGTCATAAACATGAGCCTAAGAGTCTCAAAAATAGCAATTCACTCAATCAACATGCTTTTACAAACAAATCCACTTGCATCATATAATAAAAAATAGCACCAATAAGAATATCTTACACAAAAAAATTTAAATTGAGCCAAAAATTGGGAATTTCCCCACCCCACACTTAAAAATTTACTTTGTCCCCAAAGTTAATTTAAAAGCAAGAGACAAAAATACTCCCTGAGGCTCTAGGCCTAGCTAGTACCATTTTTACTTATAAATGAGATCCATGGGACCCCACACTCAGTTTTTCCTAAGCTTCTTAGATCAGGTTTATGGTACTCATACTTCCTATCAATATGTGACTCAACAAAAACAAAAACTACGTGAAACATCAACTAAAAATGGGAAATAAAACATACCTACTTTAACTTGAGTTGCCTCCCAAGCATTATCTGATTTAGTGTCACAGCACAACCCAGCTCCACTCAACCATATTCCTTCAAATTTTTCCTCACACTTGGAGGCCATTTTCTTATCCTTTTCACCCCTTTTGGGTATGAATTCTCAAGTGCAACAGATTTTTCAACTTTAACCTTTTCAGTCTCATCAACTTCCATCATGACAGGCTTAGAAGATAGAGTCTTAGGTTGCTTACTCAGGTAGTTTGAAGAGGTCTTGTGTGGACTAGCCACCTCACACTTTTCCACTTCAATAACATTAATTATATATAAATCTTTAACTTGGGACATAATTGTAGGTGCTTTGTATACATCAAACACCACCTCTTCATCCTCTAACCTCGTTTTCAGCGTGCCCTCTCTAACATCAATTAACGCGCCTCCGGTTGATAAAAATGGATGCCCCAAGATGATCTGTACCTGTTCATCTTCCTCAAAATCAAGAACAATTAAGTCAGAAGGTATAATGAATTTACCAACCTTTATAAGAACATCCTCAATTATTCCATCTAGATGTGTGAATGACCTGTCTGCCAGCTGCAACACCACGGTGGTCGGTCTTGGCTCTCCCTAGCACAATATTTTAAATAGTGATAGGGGAATTAAGTTTATGCTATCCCCTAAGTCACTCAGTACATGGACCACTTTACTCCCAACTTGGATTGGGAGAGCAAACTTTCCCTAATCTTTCAATTTCTTTGGGATTTTCTAAGTCATCACAGCGCTATACTCTTCAGTGAGTGTTATTGCTCCCACATCTTGCAATTTCAACTTCTTTGCTACCATATTCCTCAAATACTTTGCATACTGGGCATACTCTGTAGAACATCTAAAAGCGGTAAATTAATATGAAGCTCTCTGAATGTGTCAAAGAACTTTTTAAACAGTGCATCCTCCTTCGCTTTTATATGTTTCTAAGGGAAAGGTAGTGGCAGTGTCTTCTTCACTTCTGATTCAGCAACTTTTTCTTTCAAGTACTCAGACTTTCTTGAATTTTTAGTAACTCTATCATTTACCTGTTAGGTCACCATATCAGCATCTACCTTATTTGTTTTCTTGGGAGGTTATCTTTGAAGCTCCTTACCACTCCTTAAGGTGATTGCCATCACTTGCTTTGGATTTTCTATGTCAGCTGGCAACCCACCTTGTGGCCTAGTATTTACTGTTTGCTGATTTTTCCCCACGTGCAATTCTAGACTTCTTGTGACCACTTGTAAATTTTTTAAGTCTACAGTAAACTGTATCTGATTAGCTAAGATCTATGTTATCATCTTCTCCATATCCATATCATGCTTCTCCTTCACTTCTGAAACTAGGGAAGATTCGGAACTACTCTGAACCCAAATATTACCCTCAGCTGAGTCAAGCAATCTAATACCTAACCTAGCCAAATGATACACTTCGTGGGCCAACTATTTCTTATCTTCTTCTATATGCGCTACACTGCCATAGACGATCTGCTAAGGGCATCTGCCACTACATTGGCCTTGCTCGGGTAATACATCACATTCATATCATAGTCCATTAGCAATTCCAACCATCGCCTCTGTCGAAGATTCAACTCTTTATGAGTAACCACATACTGAAAACTCTTGTGATTCGTAAAGATATCAATATGAACACCATACAAGTAGTGTCTCCATATTTTTAAGGAAAAAACCACAACAGCTAATTCGAGATCATGGGTCGGATAATTCTTCCATGCGGTTTTAACTGTCGAGAGGCATAAGCTATAACCTTACCTTTTTGCATCAACACACACCCCAAACCAACTCTCGAAGTATCACAATACACCATAAAATCATCTACACCATTAGGCAGGGTCATCACAGGGGCTGAAGTGAGTCGAGTCTCCAACTCCTGAAAACTCTTCTCGCAGGAATCTGACCACAGGAATTTAACTTTCTTTTGGGTTAACCGAGTCAAAGGAGCAGCAATGGGAGAGAAATATTCCACAAAATAACGGTAGTAACCAGCTAGGCCCAAGAAACTCCTAATATCAGACGGAGAAATAGGTCTAGGCTAATTTTTCATTGCTTCTACCTTTTGAGGATCAACTCAAATACCTTTAGAAGAAAAAATATGACCCAGGAAGACAACTGACCTTAGCCAAAATTCACACTTGCTAAATTTGGCAAACAACTGATGATCTCTAAGGGTCTGCAAGATAATTCGAAGATGATCTGCATGGTTGTTTTTATTTTGGGAGTACACAAGAATGTCATCTATGAATACAATAACAAACATATCCAGGTACTGTCTGAACACCCAATTCATGAGGTCCATAAACACTGTTGGGGCATTTGTTAGCCCAAAGGACATGACCAGGAATTCAAAATAACCATAACAGGTGCGGAAAGCTGTCTTTGGAATATCACACTCTCTGACTTTAAGTTGGTGATAGCTGGATTTCAAATCTATTTTTGAGAAATAACTGGAACCTTGCAGCTGATCAAACAGGTCATCAATTCTAGGAAGAGGGTACTTGTTCTTGACTGTGACCTTGTTGAGTTGACGATAGTCAATGCACATACGCAATGAACCATCTTTCTTTCACACGAATAGAACGGGTGCACCCCACGGAGACACACTGGGCCTTATGAAACCCTTATCTAGAAGATCTCTGAGTTGCTCTTTCAACTCCTTAAGTTCTGTGGGGGCCATACAATATGGAGGAATAGAAATAGGCTACATATTGAGAAGAAGATCAATCCTGAATTCTATCTCTCTATCGGGAGGTACCCATGGGAGATCTTCTAGGAAAACATCAAGAAACTCATTGACAACACTAATAGACTGAATAGTCGAAGTCTCGGAATTAGTGTCTTTAACTTGAACCAAAAGATAGATACAACCCTTAAATATCAATTTCCTGGCTTTAAGGTAGGATATAAAATGACTCTTGGGAGCTACAGAACTTCTGGACCACTCAAAAACTGGCTCGTTGGGAAACTGAAATTTGACTACACAGGTATGGCAGTCTATAGACGCATAACAAGAGTGAAGCCAATCCATACCTAGAATAATGTCAAAATCAACCATGTCTAGCTCAATCAAGTTTGCAAACATAATTCTATTAAGGACAGTGATAGGACACTTCTTATACACTTGCTTAGCAACAACAGATTCACCCACTGGTGTAGAAACTATAAAAGGCTCAAAAATCTTTTCAGCACTGATTTCAAAATTCACAGCCACCAACAGAGTCACATAAGAAAGACTTAACCTAGGGTTCATCAATACATACACATCGAAATAAAATACATGAAGCGTACCAGTAATAATATCTGGTGAATCCTCCTGCTCCTGGCGAGGTGGTATATCATAAAAGCTATTATGGTGCTGACCACTAGTAGTACTAAATGAGGCACGCTGAGGAGGAGTAGGACGAACTAAAGGGGCTGGAGAACTAATATCCTGACTCTGGGGACGAACATCACGGCTTCCCTGTCTGGCATATGGACAATCCCTGAATATGTGGCCCAACTTACCGCAACCAAAACAACCCCTCCGATCAACTAAGCACTCACCAGGATGGTCCCTACCACACTTCGGACATGGGGAAGGACGAGGTTTGTTACTCACACTGTCCTGGGACCTGGACATAGTAGACCTATTACCCTGCTCCTACCTAATTCTGAATATGGGCAAACTGGCTGATGAAGGCACTAGCATAAGTAAACGGTTTTGGGACTGAGGGTGATTCTCTCCAGAAAATCTAGTCTGACCATACCCCTGTTGCTCTGATGTAACTCTCGTATTCCCTTCAACTCTCTCTGTCTCTTTCACCTTATCCGCTTCAATCTGTTGAGCATGTATCATTAGTCTAGAAAGGTCCATATCCCTATTAAACATAGCAGACCTACACTCTTTCATAACATAACCAGATATACCAGCCAAAAACTTACTCATACTAGTGCTAGAATCAACCATCATACCGGGATCATACTTAGATAACTGGTTGAACTTATGACAATACTCTTTAACTGTCATAGGGCCCTGTCTCAAGTTTATTAATTCTTCTAATTTCGCTTCCCTCAACTTCGGGGGAAAGAATCTGTCTAAGAACGCGTCCTGGAACAACTGCCAAGTCATGGGAGCGGCATCTTCCCTTCTACTCTTTCTCCACATCTCCACCCAATCATAAGCAACATCTTTTAAACAATAGGAAGCTAGATCCACACTTTCTTCCTCTGTTACATGTATAATTTGGGTGATCTTTTTCACCTCATCAAGATACATCTACGGGTCCTCACCTGTCTTTGACCCATAAAACTCTGGCGGATTCATCCGCATAAAGTCATGAACCTGAGCTGCCGCTAAATTACCTTCTTACAGAGGTGGAACTATAACCTGTGCATGGGTCTGAGCATTGGCGGTAACCTCCTGGGCTAGCACCTGAAAAGCTTCTTAAAATTCCGCATGTGACACATGCTCATTCAGCGGATCAACGGGTTGAGGTTGCTCGTTGTTACTACGAGCTCGATGAGAAGACATTTTCTATTATAAAAGAGCACGAATTAATAGCAGAGAGAAACAGTTGTAGGCACAATCAACTTCTGAAAGAAAGAAATGACTTTTTCCTAAAACTTTCCATAGCCTTTTGCTCATAGATGTGGCGCACTACACACCGATGATCAAGACTCTACGTAACGCGGTTTGTCAGACTCCCTAGGAATCTTTGAACCTTAGGCTCTGATACCAAGCTTGTAACGACTTGGGATCCCAATCCCGAGATGTCACATGGTGCTTAAGACCACACGTGGCCTCAAGCTAGCCCTATAAGCTTGACATGACTTGCAGAACTCACTATGACGAAAATCAAGCTAGAGTAAGAAATAATAATCATGCCATGAACACACTGGAATATGAAGAGATACTGTCTTGTACAATCAAAATACTGAAGTTCTGCACATACTGGTACTCTAGTATGACAAAGCCTCTACTACATAAGACTGAGGAGCCATTGGGACAGATCCCCCAACTGACTCATACTGATCTAAAAGAAAATAACCATCTATTAACAAGATAAAATCAGGGATATAGGTCCTCGAACCATGAGGACTCACCAACTGCAGAAATATAGATGAAGGTACTCGAAGATCACTGTTGCTGTTGAGACTGAGCACCTGAACCTACATCATGAGGAAATATAGAATACAGAAGAGTATGGGAATAAGTACTTGGGAATGTACTGAGTATATGGAGGTGTATGCAATATTTTAAATAATATCATAAGTGTGTAAGAAAATCATACATGCTGACAGTAATAACTCTCTTTTCTTGAATTACCTGAAACATTATTTCCATAAATCATCATTAAAACACATGCTTTGTAAATCTCATAAATCATTTGACTCAACTCAAACTCTTTGACTCATGACTTAGAGTGACTCGGTAACTCAAGGAACTTAGATCATTATGGACTTGGGAGTTTCTTATAACCAACATAAACTAAACCATGTGAGCCACATGGAGTCTAACATTTTGCCCTCATAAGGAGAGAACCCCACATTGGCGGGAGCGTCATACTCTTTCCAGGGAGTACAACCTCAATTATGTTATCACAATCCCATATTCGTCCTCTGGCCCACAATTATCAATATCAATTCTACGGTGGCACATAGTTTCGGGGAAATACCACATTTCCCGCTCGGTGTTAAATACTCCTCCCAGACTCAGCTCAGAACGCGTAAGGAAATCCACCTTAATCAATATTAACTCATGGGTATATCATGGAGAACAAAACATAAATATATCCCATCTGTAAATCATATACAACTGTGGATTCCTAACTTAACTCAAAATCAAAACAATCTTTCTCAACATTAAGTGTATTGCTCATCAAATCATGTCAAATGTCAAAACTTTAGGAAGACATAAAAAGACTCATTCTTGACTTTCAGTCCCAAATATCAATATATATATTCAATAATCAATATTTCATAGAAAATCTTGAATCATGACACTTATCTCAACTCATTTAGAATTCATCAATACGTAATAACAATTGCATCTCATGGCATATATCTTTAATTTAAGAGATATGATGGTAAATAAATTATAATAACAAACTTAATCAACTCAAATATCATAATTCATCAATAAAGTAATTTGGGCGTAAACCCACTTGCAAAGATCATGAAATTCCCATAGTAAAAATCAATTCTTTGGGCACAAGAATAAAAGGATATTCTTGTTCAAGCCCCACATACCTTGGATTATAAATTTGAGAATAAGAGACTTGATTGGAACTTATTTCTCACACTTTTAGGCTAAGATTCTTTATGCCTTTGACTTGGGGAACTTAATTCTTGAACCACTTTGAAACTCTATGGAAGATTCTTAAATCTTCTTGGAAGAAGATTGGATTTTGGGTTGGAGAGAAACCCTAGCTTCTAGATATTTCTTGGAAGAGAAATGAGAGAAAAATGAGGTTTTCTCATCTGCTTGGATATATATACAAGACCAAAATGGGCGAAAATGACCAAAATGCCCTTTTAAAAAGAGTTAAAAATTGTTGATCGGGGTCTGTGATGGTCGAACTAACGGTCCGTCAGAGCAACTGATGGTCCACCAGATCATCCGTTACTCAAGTGCCAAAACTAGGACATTATGCCTCGATGTGATGGTCAAAGTGATGATCCATCAGGAAACTGATGGTCCACCAGATTTTCTGTCACGCGGGGGTAAAAAATGGGACATTCTGCCTCGACTTGACGGTCCCCTTGATGGTCCGTCAAATTTTTAGCGGCCCACCATTTTGGCCTTCGCACGATGGCTAGAAAAAAAGGTTACTGACTTGGATTGATGGGACAAATGACCGTCCACCAAGGATTTGGCGGTCCTTCAGGTCTACCATCAGGCCTGAGCGATTCCGACATCGCTTAGTAAAACGGCCATAACTTCCTCGTCCGATGTCGGATTTCGATGAAATTGGTATCTATGGAAAGATTATTCAATGATCTACATAAAAAAAATAGAAATTAGAGGAATATAATACAATATAAACATTAATAACTTTGGAAGCAACCCATATCCACTTAAAACACAGATTTAGGCTTAAGGAACGATCGGGGTATTACAGTCTGCCACTTCATGTTGTAGACGTTACCATAATTTGTCCTTTGAGAATTTCCTACAGACATAATTGATTCTATATTTGAAGCACACATGGCCATAGAATGGCCACTATTTCTGCACACCTCACACCAACCACTAATTTACTGAACTACATTGACGGCTGCGACAGGATGTGGAGCTTCTAATTTTATGTTGCTAAACTGCGTGTTGATCAAATTATGTAATGCAAACACCTATTCTAATAGGGTTGTGAATTGGTCTACCTCTAGTACACCTGCAACTCTGTTTGTGGCACTTTTGGAATCTGAATGCCATTCAGGATTTCTTTGTGCTATGTGATTCAACAATGTGTATGACTCATTATAAGTCAACTTTAGCACTTGACCACCTGCGGCTGAATCTAGCAAAATCTTCGTATTGTGATAAAGAGCTTCTACAAAAGTATGAGCAAGTACCTTATTCGACTGTTGGTGGTGTGGAAAATATTGAAGAAGGGCCTTGAAGCATTCCCAAGCATGATATAGATTTTCATTAGGCTTCTATTTGAAGCTCACTATCTCACTACAAAGTCTTGCAGTCATGCCTGATGGAAAGAATTTGATGAGGAACCTTCAAGCTAAGTTGTCCCATAATGTGATTTAATTGGCCAACTCTATATTCAACCACTTTTTAGCTTCCCCAATAAGTGAAAAAGGGAAGAGTGTGAGCCTCACATAATCAGCATTTATACCTGTCGAAATAAATATAGCAGTGAGCTCAATGAAATTCTGCAAGTAAACCTGTAGATCCTCGTATGAAAGACCTGCAAATTGTCCACTGCTAATCAATAGTTGCACCACATTTTGCTTAAGCTCAAAATTTTCCCTAGTAGTCGATCGTTGAATGGGGGAAGTCAAATTTGTTGAAAGTGGGACTGCCACTTCCCGAACCGTTCTATGCATTACTTGTTGTTCCTCAGCCATTTGCACAGGATTTTCTTGGTCTTCTTAGATTTGAGGAATTCATGGGAGAAGGATTGTTTCTCTCCTTCATTGATGCAAAAGTTGCTCGGGTTCGGAGCTTAGTTCAACAACCTCCTTATCCCTTGCCATCTTGCCACTTTAAAAACCTGTTTCCTGCAGTAACAAAACCAAGACCAAGCGTAAAAACACCAAATAAATATAAAAGTAAAACTAAAATAAACAATTGCCAAAATACAAGTCCTCAGAAACGGCGCCAAAAACTTAACAGTGCCCAAGCGCACACGCAAGTGTACGTGGTCTAATAAAGTAGTAAAGTGATCTTCAAGAAGCCAAGTATCGATCCCACAGAGACTTGATTTAACAACGATTTAATTTTAGTTCACAATATAGATTGATTTAGTATAAAAGTAACCAAAAAGAGTTTGGAATATTAAAAATTAAAAATAAAGTAACAAAGCGAAAATTAAATTCTTGGAACAATCAATGGATTAAATCCCAGGGTTAAATCACTTCGAACAATCATAATATGTTATTGAATTTCCTTCGTTAACTTGCTTATTTTGGTTGTTAACTTGTAGGGTTAATTGCAAGATCATAATTTCCCAACCTCTAATCTTTTATATAATATGCACATTACAACTACATCGTTGAGAGGGGATGTAATAATCCAATTAAGTGAATTAAAGCTATCATCCTACGTATGAATCAAGTAAGGCATCTAAGTACTTCCCTGTTCTAAACGCTAAGTTAAATTCTTTATTTTATAAAAGAATAAGAACCCAAACTTTGTTTATTCTCATGTTGCATCTCCCTATTCCCTCTCTCGATATCAAAAGGTCTACAATATATGTATTCTAAGGGTTGCAAATCCTTAAAATAATTAAAACAAGAATAAATAAACAACAAAATATGATGAGCAAAATTAATCAAAATTAATCCAAAATAATAGTAGTCATGTTCTTGGCTTTAACCCTGGAGAGAGGATTTTTAGATGATAATATTATTAATTACAATCCAAATAATTGAATACATGATATGATAATTAAAGACTAAATAAAAAATTAATAAAACCTAAAGTAGTACTGTAGCAGCTTCACTGTATTTAATTGTCCAAGGTTGTCCAATTTCTTCCCTCGGTGTCTAATGTTTTGTGTGAATATATAATAATTTTATCCTAATTATTGTAGGATTTGGATATTGTGCACGTGGATTAAGAAATGCCCACCAGCCTTTGTAATGCATTCCATCATTTGAATTAGATTTAAAACCAAATCACTGTGTCGGCAGACTTTTAAATTGACAGTGCAATGTGAACCTCGCATCGCGATATGTGCAAACAAGGAGTACAGGTCACGAAACGAATTTTAAAAATGAAAATTGGAGTTCGCGATGCGATAAAATCACGAGAGCTCACTGGAAGTTGCGTCCAAAATTTTGGTTAAGTGTGACTGCCCCTCCTTTTTCTCAAGTCTTTTGTAGTGTATTTCCAATAAATCCTGAGCCTTTTTATCATCAATATATCACCATATTAATCTCACAAATACTTGTACAATATCACACACCACAAATTAAAAATCAAAACAATACAATAACCTCAATGATAAATCATAACTAGAGCTAAGATAAGACAAATTCGCACGATCTTTAACTTTATGTTCCGACTCTTGACTTTATCAAATTGAACTTCGTCCATTAAAAATAAGTTATTACACATATAATTACACTTTTAAATCATTTGGAATAAATTAATTACATTATAATCCACCGAAACCAACTAGACACACACCTAGCTCAAGCTAGTAAAACTAGTTTTCTGGATTGAACTCTAAATGACTCAATTAAGCACAACTTATTTGAAAAATACTTTGAACACTATAATCATGCACTTGTACACTTAAATACTTATTTATATTAATATGAACACGTTAAACACATGAATTTCTCTCAAAATAAGGAAAAATAAGCTAGAATAATGATACCAAAGTGTATAAAACCACCTTAGATCAAGGCCCCCCAATGCTTTAGTTGAGCAGACTTTATCCCAAACTATCAAAACTTTTTTTGTAATCATATTAGTGTCATAGCAAACATAATGTCCACAATAATCTTCAACTAGTTATAACACCTTTTCAGGGAGTACGAATAATTATACCCAATCAAATAGAAGACTTTGTACTAATTAGACGTGTCTTGCTTAAGAGAGTTGTTTTTAAGTCCAAGATGCCAGTCTTTTAATAATCTTCTCAATGAGTAGATGTCATTGAACAAAGGTCAGTTTATTTATACATAAGGGAATGCCATATTATTTAAAAGGTATCTCCTCTGAATATTAGAGAATATCGTCCCTCACAGCTTATGTGACTCCATCAAAATATATTGAGTTTTTACAAAGATTTTCCTATAGTTTAGAGGCCTAGGCAAATAATAAGGAAAAAAATTTCAGTGTTATAATTGATGCTTGATCCCCCTTGAAGTATAGAAGTAAATCATCTGCAAAACTAAAGTGTGTAATCCCAGTTTTGGAATACTTAAAAGATTTATCTTATGTAATCCTAGTTTTGGATATCTAGAATAATACTTAAAATACTTATCTTCCCTTAGGAAATTAAATACCCTGCTTGGTACTCCATCACTATAGTAAGTACAAAGAGAGAAATATTGGATCTCCCTGCCTAAGCTATTTGGCCACATAAAAAAAAGTAATTGATTCCCAATTCACAAAAATAGTAAAATTCATATTAGCTACACAAATTATTAATGAACTTTCTAATCTAGTAGGGAACCCTAGTGTGTCTAAAAAATTATTTCAAGTATAGCCACTCAACATAATTCTATGCTTTTTGTAAGTCAATCTTGATCATGCACCTACTCAAATGTATTTTCTAGTATAAGTTGTCACCATTTTATTTGCCAAGATGATGTTGTAAGATATTTGAATACCTAGTATAAAGTCAAATTGTTCTTCACAAACTATTACGGATATAACTTTTTAAATCGTGGATGCAAGAATTTTAGAGATGATCTTGTAAAGCAGGGTGCAACAAGCAGTTGGTCTAAATCTTCCACATTCATTAGATTATCTCATTAGGGGACAATGTGATAGTAGTGCAGTTAATGGATTTATACAACTTTTTAATATTAAATATCTCCCTACATACATGATCTCGTTCTTTACCACAGACCGTGTTGTTTAAAAAAGGGCATTATAGTTATCTATAATTGGAAACTTATCAGGCTTTATTCCAATAAGCCTATCCCATATTTTTTACAGGTAAAATTAGAATAAAAATCAAATATGGGTGTAGTATTAGACCACATCGCTGTTCCATAATTATTCTATTCACAAAACATAGTCTAGTGGAGGATGTCAGAATCTTTAGCATAGAAACTCCATTAATGGAGACCATTCAAACTGGGGTCACAAGTTGGACCCAATTATCTCTTATTGGGGCATGTCGGTTAGATGATAGCTCCCACAGTCTTAATTCAGTATTCATTTCAAAGTTTAGTTTAAGGCTTGCTTGACATGGCATATAGTTATTAGTTGTTCAATATCACTATTTCAGTTTACAGACTATCCCAGTATTATGTCATATACTTGGTCATGCATTCTTAGATTTTATAGCTTCCTTTCATACTATACATTAGTTATCTCATGCTATTTATTTAGTCAGTTATTATTCATGCATATCAGCCTAACCTCATTTATCATACTAGTACATTCAAAGTACTGACCGCATATTCGTTTATTGCTCTATGATGTCTCATATCATAGGTTTGGATGCTCCGGTTTCCGATCGCACCTAAACATTCCAGTGCACCAGTAGCAGTGGTGAGTCCTCATACTTCGAGGATCGATTATGCTTATTTCTGTATTTCAGTCTAGTAGTCTGTCGAAGTTAGTTGGAGACTTGTCCCATCAACTCAACAATTCAGTCAGTTAGAGACTTTCAGACATTTAGTCAGTTATCAGTTGTTATTGATAGTTTTTACAGTATTATTTTCAGACGTTTATTTTTCAGGCACATTATTTCAGAGATATTTTTAAATATTTAAACCTTATGGTGTATCCAGCTTTGTTTTCTACATATGTGTACCCTTTATTATTTGTTTGTTCAGTGCTCATAGCAGGTACCAACTCATAGGTTAATTTGTGGTCACTTATGACTATAAGCACTGTATGTCATCCAGGGTGTACTCCCGGGGCATTACAAACTTGTTATCAGAGCCTAAGGTTTTAAAGTGTCCTAGGGAGTCTAAAAGCCGCATTGAGTAGAGTCTTATGCATGGGTGTAAAGTATGCCACACTTATGGACAAGAGGCTACAAGATATTTTTGGAAAAGTTTCCCTTCTTTCAGTATTCATGACGTGCGAGTGAACATGAGCTCAATTTAAACCCTCTTTTTAATTCAATCTTCTTTCCATTTACAGAACATGCCTCCCAGAAAATATAATGGAAGGAGAAATGGGAATCATCCCGCACCTCCGCCTATTTAGGAAGATCCCTTGAATGGGCATGTCTCTTATGCCGAATTCAGAGCTGTATTTAATACTTTAGCTCACTCAATAGCAGCCCAGAATAATCAGTCAGCTGCTGTACCAGCTGTTCCGATGTCTAATACTACCGCAGCTAGGATTCGGGACTTCAGTTGAATGAACCCTTCTTTAATTTCATGGTCTAAGTCTGATGAGGATCCGCAGGAGTTCCTTGACATGGTTTATAAGGTAACTGATATTTTAGGTATGACTTCTAGTGAGAGTACAGAGTTAGGTGCTTACTAGTTGCAAGATATTGCTCATACCTGGTATAAGTAGTGGAAAGCATATAGAGGGGCTGATGCAGGGCCTGTTGAATGGGAAGAGTTTGTGATGGCCTTTTTAGAAAGGTTCTTTCCCTTGGAGTTAAGTAAAGCTAAGGTACATGAGTTTATTAAATTAAGTCAGGGAAACATGAGTGTGAAGAAGTATTCTCTTAAGTTTACTCAGCTAGCTAGGTATGTTCCTAATGTGGTGTCTGATGACAGGTCTAGGATGAGTAAGTTTGTCTTTGGTATAGCTAATAGAGTGGTCAAGAAGTGCAGGATTGTGATATTGATTAAGGATATGGATTTATATAGGTTGATGGTCCATGCTCAACAGATTGAGAAGTAGAAGTCTACGAAACAAAAGAGAGAGAATAAGAGAGCCAAAATAGGTAGCTTCAGTTTTTCTCAGCCAAGGTCAGAGGGTGGTAACCATCCTTAATTTCATTAGAAATCTTTATTCCCAGCTTCATCTTCAGCTAGTGCGCCAGTGTTAAAGCTCAAAAATAATAATCGGGATAGGGAGCCAGGTCTTAAGAACCAGGGACGTGTGAACAGTGGTCGCACAAATCTTTTTTGCTAGAAATACGGTAGAAACCATTAGGGTATGTGTAGAGCTGGCAGTGATGTATGCTTTGGGTATGGCAAACTAGGCCACAGGGTCAGGGATTTCCCACAAAGTGGTCAGTAGGGTCATTCCAGTCATCCCCCAGTTCCATATGGTCGCCCTACTCAACACGGTGCCACTTCCAGTGCCACCAGTAGCCAGCGCCCAAATAGATTATAAGCACTTCAGTCTTGGAAGGATCAGGAAAATTCTCCTGATGTGATTACTGGTATGTTACAGGTCTTTCATTTACATATTTATGCTTTGTTAGATCCCAAAGCTTCTCTTTCTTTTGTGACCCCCTATGTAGCTATGAATTTTGGTGTCAGCCCTGAAACTTTAGCAAAACCCTTCTCTGTGTCTCTATTGTAGCCAGACAGGTATACAGGAACTGTCCGGATACAATATCCTAGAAAGTCACTTCAGTTGATCTTGTGGAGTTAGAGATGATGAATTTTGATGTCATTCTTGGCATAGATTTCTTTCACTCATACTATGCTTTGGTTGATTGTAGAAACCAAGTTTTTCATTTTTAGTTTCCAAATAAACTAGTACTAGAATGAAGGGGTAGTACTTCAGCACTAAGGGGTCAGCTTATTTCGTACCTTAGAGCGAGAAAACTGATATCCAAGGGGTGTGTGTACCATCTTGTTTGAGTTAAAGACTCTAGTTTAGAGACTCTCAATCTCAAGTTAGTTTCTATAGTGGAGGAATTTCCAGATGTGTTTCCCGAAGATCTTCCTTGAGTTTTTCCCGAAAGGGAAATTAAATTTGGAATAAATATCGTTCCAGATACCCAACCTATCTCTATTCCTCCCTACAGAATAACTCCAGCAGAGCTTAAGAAGTTAAAAGAACAGTTGAAAGATCTCTTAGATAAGGGATTCATCAGGCCCAGTGTTTCCCTATGGGGCGCTCCAGTCCTTTTCATGTGAAAGAAAGATGGTTCTCTTCGTATGTACATCAATTATCGCCAATTGAACAAAGTCACAATCAATAATAAGTACCCACTCCCCAAAATTGATGACTTATTCGACCAACTTCAGGGTGCCAGTTACTTCTCTAAGATAGACCTCAGATCCGGCTATCATCAACTTAGAGTCAGAGAATGTCACATTCTAAAAACAACTTTCAGAACTCGGTATGGTTACTTTAAATTTCTAGTCATGTCTTTTGACCTTACAAATTCCCCAAAAACTTTCATGGACTTGATGAACAGAGTGTTCAAGAAGCACTTGGACATGTTCGTTATAGTCTTCATAGATGACATCCTTGTCTGTTCTTGTAACAAAAATGACCATGCAGACCACCTTAGAATAGTATTAAAGATTCTTAGAGCCCATTAGTTATTCACTAAATTCAGTAAGTGCAATTTTTGGCTAAGATCATTAGCTTTACTTGGCCATATTATTTCAATGATAGCATTAGAGTTGACCGTCAAAAGACCAAAGCAGTAAGAAACTAGACCAAACCCATTTCTCCATCAGATATCAGGAGTTTCTTAGGTCTGGTTGGCTATTACAAATGGTTTATTAATGGGTTTTTGTCTATTGCATCCCCCATGTCTAGATTGAATCAGAAAAAAGTCAAGTTTCAATGGTCAGATTCGTATGAGAAAAGTTTTTAGGAGTTGAAGACTCGACTCACCTCAACCCAGATTTTGACCTTGCCAGGTGGTTTAGATGGATTTGTTGTTTACTGTGATGCTTCCAGAGTTGGTTTGGGCTGGGTTATGATGAGTAGAGGTAAGGTCATAGCCTATGCTTCTAGATAGCTTAAGCCCCATGAAAAGAATTATCCTACCTATGATCTTAAGTTAGCAGCTATTGTGTTTGCCTTGAAAACTTGGAGGCATTATCTATATGTTCTGCATATTGATGTGTTCACGGAGCACAAAAGTTTGCAGTATGTTTTTTCACAGAGAGAGTTAAATCATCGTCATATGAGGTGGTTAGAATTGTTAAAAGATTATGATATGAGTGTTTTGTATCATTCGGGAAAGACCAATGTAGTGGTAGATTCCCTTAGTAGATTGTCTATGGGTAGTGTGGCTCATGTTGAGAATGATAAGAAGAAGTTGGTTCAGGAGGTTCACCAGTTGGCTAGATTAGGCGTTTGGTTGGTTGACTCAGCTGAGGGTAGTGTATGGGTTCAGAATAGTTCAGAATCTTCTTTGGTTGCCAAAGTGAAATAAAAGTAATATAGGGACCCCAGTCTAATTAAGTTGAGGGATTCAGTTAGATATCAGAAAGTAGAGATTTTCTCCCAAAAGGGAGATGGTGTGTTGCATTACTATGGTAGACTTTGTGTGCTGCGTGTAGATGGTTTGAGATAGTGAATTCTTGAAGAAGCGCATGGTACACGTTACTCTATTCACCTAAGAGCTACTAAGATGTACCGTGATTTGCGAGAAATCTATTGGTGGAGCGGTAAAAAAAGGAATATTACAGAGTTTGTAGCCAAGTGTGCAAATTTTCAGCAGGTCAAGGTTGAATGATACGCCCAAATTACACCCCTCTTACGAGAGAGTAAACGGTCATTCTCAAATATAGAACCCAACTAGGTTGGGTGTCGAATCCCACAGGGAATACTGTGTTTACTAAGTATTGTGATTGTTATTAGACTGTTGATCAAATATTCCAGGATAAAAGGGGTTTTGATTTATGAATTGTATTCTAAATAATTGTAACAGAGTTGTTCCAATTTATGATTCTTTCTGAAAGTAGTAATTCAATGATATTAAACAAACTAGAGTTATGGTTACCAAGATGCTTAAGCAGTTAGGGTTGCGAATCACTTTTGAGTTCCAATCTAGAACTTCAATTGCAAGAGTAGATGAATTCTATTGTTCACCCATTAGTTTCTTAACCTTAATGGATGGTTTATTCTTTAATTCTCTCAAACTTAAAGAATGTATCGATTATTCAACAATTTTCTCATGTAGGTCAATCTGGTTAAGTCATTTTCCATTAATTTAAAGGTTTAGGCCTAAAGATTCTATGTAAACCCTTTATTTTCCCAACAAACACTTTTCCATTCGAACAAGTGATGTTCTTGGGCTCACTTTTCAAGTTTGCAACCAAGAAAAGTCATTAAAGTGAAGCAGGATTTATGCAACATCAATTACCTACAGAAACTCAATTGGAATCACAACCCATACCAGTTGTTTACATCAAGGCTCCCAAAACCCTAGTTATGGGAGCTTAGCCATTCATCCCCACAGAAAAAAGAGAAAGAATACTTGAATTATTCATAAATAAATTTAGAGTTCACTTACAAAAGTTATAACAATTAATTCTTGAATCTTCAATAGTAATGGAATGATTAGATCCACAAATATAGTTTGATACATAAATTTCTACATTACAAAGAGTTTCAAAGATGGAAAACTAAGATAATAATCTCCAAGATTCAGAATGTCCTCAATAAAACCCTAACTGGGTATTTATATGCTCCTAGGTTTTAGAAATTTTAAAATTTAAATTCAAAAAAAGTTGTGATAGGGTTGACGGTCTAACTGACGGCCCATCGAAAGACCGACGGTCTGTCATATGGACCGTTGCTAAGTGCCTCAGGATTCCAGGTTTTGTTTAATCCTGACGGCTACCTTGGTGAACCGTCGATGGTCCGACGATCCATCGCACAGTCCGTCGTTAAGTCTTCTGAAATCTTGCACTCTGTTTAAGCATGGCGACCAAGTTGGCGGTCCGCCGCAAACTTGAAGGTCTACCACTTGAACCGTCGCATGGATCTTCTACTTGGAGCCTTCTATTTAGCTCTGGCAGTTCTTCTAGCAGTCCGTCACATGACTGACGGTCCACCATTTTGACCGTCAGTGACCTTTTTATTTTATGTTCCTGAGTTTTCTTCTTCAGCTCACTCCTTAACCTGAAATCACTCAAATCCATGGTTAAATACAACTTTAGTTGCCTGAAAAAATAATTTTCTTGATAAGAGAATGCAAATTTTTTTGTCAAAAAACTAAAACATCATTGAGCATTAAAGGCCTAGTGGCTCTATGCAGGAGTTTAGCATCCCTACATGGAAGTAGGAAGAGGTGAATATGGATTTTGTGATAGGGTTGCCTCGTTCACGCCGCCAACATGATTCAGTTTAGGTTATTATGGTCTGAATTACCAAATTAACCTATTTCTTACCAGTCCATACTTTTTATTCAGTCGAGGATTATGCCAAGCTGTATATTAGAGAGTTGGTTAAATTGCATGGAGTCCCGTTGTCTATTATTTCAGATAGAGGTACTCAATTTACATCTTATTTTTTAGAGGCTTTTCAGAAGGGTCTTGGTACCCAAGTTCATCTTAGTACAACCTTTCACCCTCAGATAAATGGTCAGACAAAGAGGACCATTTAAACCTTAGAGGACATATTGAGAGCTTGTGTTATAGACTTTAAGGGTAGTTGGGATGATCACTTGCCATTGATTGAGTTTCCTTATAATAACAGTTATCATTCTAGTATTCAAATGACTCCATTTAAGTCTATCTATGGGAGAAGATATAGATCTCATATTGGTTGGTTTGAGTTAGGTGAGACTGTGTTGATAGGGCCAGATTCAGTGTTTGATGCTTTGGAGAAAGTTCAGTTGATCAGAGGGAGGCATAAAATAGCCCAGAGCTATCATAAATCTTATGCAGATATGAGGAGAAGAGATCTTAAGTTTGAGGTAAGAGATTTAGTATATATGAAGATCTCTCACATGAAGGGAGTGAAGAGATTTTGCAAAAAGGGGAAACTCAGTCCCCGATATGTAGGCCTTTACAAGATCTTAGCCATTATGGGAAGGTAGCGTATGAGCTTGGGTTGACAATAGATTTGGCTTCAGTGCATCCAGTGTTCCATGTGTCCTTTTTAAATAAATTTATTGGTGACCTATCTGTTATTTTCCCTTTAGAAAACCTATATGTTCAGAACAACCTTTCTTACGAAGAACTCCCAGTTGAAATCCTTGATCGTCAAATTCATAAACTGAGGAACAAAGAAGTTTCTTTGGTCAAAGTTCTTTGGTGGAATCATTCTATAGAGAGATCTACTTGGGAAGCAGAAGCAGATAAGCGAACCAAGTACTCTCACCTCTTCTCCGCAAACTCAGACTCAACTCAAGGTAACAAATTTTCATAGATATCTCTTGTCTATTCTCAATCCCAGCCATGTGGTCATCTTTATGTCATTACATGCATTCATGAATCAGTTTAGTCAGTCACCATATCTCAGACTCAGACATGTAATCATGTTTTCAGTTATGCATATTCAGCATGTAATCTCAGTACCTCTGTATTTTCTTAGCTTAATCAATCTTATTCAAGGATGAATGTTTCCAAGGGGGAGATATCATAATACCCCATATTTTTCTTAGCTCAATTCAGCCTATAGTGCATGTACAAGGGGCTTAGAAGCGGAAAATTTAGCTAAGTATTGGAGACTTAGTTTTATTTTTGGCCTCTTAACTTTGATGATTTTAAAAGTGGCCTTTCCAACCTTAAGACGTAAGTTTTTGAGTTGATTCATGTTCAGGGGCGTAAGTAGCATGTCTCGGATAAGTTTTGGATTTTTTTGATGAGGTTTGGACCACGTTTGGATTTCAAAAATAGTAAGTCACCGCGATTGGGGCGCATCACAGTGGAATAGAGATGGAGGCCTTGGCGCTTTGTGATGATGGCTCAATCAGCGTTCCAGTTATGAATTTAAATTTCCCAGGGGCAGTCAAGTCTTTTCCCATGGCCCTAATCCATAAAAACACAGGATTTATCATCAATTAAGGCATTATATGCCCTATTTCCATAATTTCTCTTTAAAATAAATTCTATCCATCACCCAAATTCATCAAGTTCAACCATTATGTCTTCAAGAAAACTCAAGAATTCAAGCTTCTCCACCCAAGAATGATCAAGAACGTCAATTCTCTTGCAAGGTTAAAGTCTTAAGGTATGTTAAATGTTCTTCTATGGGCCCTTTTCACCCATGGAGTCTAAGTACCTATTTTTGTGTTCTAAATCATGAATTCACATATTTACAATGAGTTAATTTCACAAAGCTTTTGGGAATTTCGATTATGCATGATGTTTAGAAGTATTTTTAGTTGGAAAGTTGCATTTACACGTTTGAAGCATAAAATTCCATGTTCAATCCCCCAATGTATGGTTTTAGTGTTATGATTATGTTATTCCCACATGTTTCAATCATTCCCATGCCTAAATTCATGAATTTCAAGTGTTTGATGAAATGACTAAGAGATGAATTTTGAGCAATGACTACTTATTATGCTTTTGAAGCTTTGGTATGCTTTTACTGTTAATGTTATCGAGTCCTAGGGATTATGAATACCCAAAATCTAGCTATTTACTTAGTCTTAGTACCTTCAGAATGGTTTTTAGACATATATGAGTATTATTAGTTTAGTCAGTTATCCTATCAGACAAGTTTAGATCAGTCTAGTATTCCGAGTCAGTTCAATTGGGAGTAGGATTTAGCACCGAGAAAATCTAGGGATGGGGGCTCATCTATCAGTTGAGGGTGTAACCTTTAGTAGCAGTCCCTGAGTTCCAGAACTATGTAGCAAGTGTAGATTAGAGATGTTAACTGCCAGTTGTGGGTTGACATATATCTCACTAGAGCACCTGCCAGTAGAGGGTAACTCTTCAGTCCTTAGGGACTTTATTTCAGTGGATCCATACAGCCAGTATTAGTACCCGTGGCACGGTACTGACACTCTTTAAACTGGGGTCACAGGTTGGACACCAATTAGCTCTTATTGGGGCATGGCGGTTAGATGATAGCTCCGATAGTCTTAGTCCAGTATTTAGTTTAGAGTTCAGTTTCAGGCTAGCTTGACCATGGCATATAGTTATTAGTTGTTCAGTATCAGTATTTCATTATTTAATTTTACATACTATCCCAGTATCATGTCATATGCTTGGTCATGCATTCTCAGATTTTACAGCTTTCTCGTATACTATACATCAGTTATCTCATGCTATTTATTCAGTCGGTTATTATTCATGCATATGAGCCATGTATATCAGCCTAAACTAATTTAGCATACCAGTACATTCAAAGTATTTCATCGCATACTTGTTGTTTGTTCTATGATGTCTCATATCATAGGTTCGAACGCACAGGTTTCTGACCGCACCTAGACATTTTAGCGCACCACCACCAGCAGCAGTGGTGAGTCCTCATACTTCAAGGACCGATTATTCTTATTTAGGTATTTTAGTACAGTAGTCAGTCAGAGTTTGTTGGAGACTTAACCCATCAATTCCACAGCTCAGTCAGCTAGAGGCTATCAGAAACTTTCAGGAAGTTAGTCAGTTATCAGTTATTATTTCCAGTCTTTGAAGTATTGTTTTAAAACCTTTATTTTTCAGGCATATTAATTCAAAGATATTTTTAAATGTTTAAACTTTATGGCGTATCCAGCTTTGTTTTCTGCACATGTGTACCTTTTATTATCAGCTTGTTCAGTGCTCACAGCAAGTACCATCTCAAGGGTTACCTTGTGGTCACTTGTGACTGTAAGCATTGTGTGACGTCCAAGGTGTACTCCCGGGGTGTTACACATGGGGGCACAGTGAATAATTGGTAATAAGAATATGTTGTAAAACTAAACGTAATTTAGTATAATGATGATTTTTGAGTAATCCTTGGATAATTCTATGAGTTATAAATTATTTAATAATTTATGGGAATACATGCATGTTGGTGTTCGATTTTGGAACTACGGGTTGTGGAGCTAGTAATTGATAATTTGGGCATTTTATAAATTTAGAAGGTGTTAATGTAAACTAATTATGATAGAGTAAGAATGATAGTGTATAGGTTGAAAAGGTTGGTTGAACTGAGGGATTGTATTCATATTGAGTAATTAGGTGATGATTTGATCAATGCTAATACATTATTTCGTTGTATGATTATTGAATTATCTATAAATAAGTATATTTAAATTAATACTTGATGTTGCTTTAGAGTCTATTGAACCTGTTAAATGTTTTATTACAAATATTGTTGAATAATGAAATTATAGTAATTCTGGATAAGTATCGTTCATGGTACAAATGATGATATTTTAAACTTACTTGATGGTCGCACTTGAATTATTAGGTGATGGTTGAATTGGAGAAAGAACTCAAGATGATTTACATGGGCATGTTAATTGATTATTTGTCTACTTGTTACAATGCATGCTATTGAATGTTGAATTTATTGAATGTATATACAAGTTGGTTTTGATCATCTGTAATGAGATTATGTAAAAAAGACTTGTTTTGATATGAAAATGTGGTTGAATTATCTCATTATGTATTGTGCATGTTATGGTATTGTTTGATATTGTGAGATGAATCGATAAAGATTGATTGTCACAGAATCAATTTTAGGGAATATAAGGATGGGGATGTTGGAATAAGGTGGTATAACACTTGATTTGGGATAAGAGGGTAGACATTAGTTTTCTGGGTTATTTATTACATGGGTTGATCTCATCCCCTGCAGGTTATGACTAATGGGCATATATAACACCCTTAGCATGTATGTACATGGTATTGGAGAGTTTTAAGGTTCCTTGAGTTAATCGGATTTATATTATTATTTATTATATTGGATCCTTGTAAGGTCTTATTTCTTGGCATATAATTGGATCCTTGTTTAGTCCGTGCTGATGATAATGATATCTGGAATCGTTATGTGGTACGGTGTGATATCTATAATCCGATGGTCTATAAGACTCTCGACGGTCCGCCAGGTTGGCCGTCGAAGCTTACTAGAAACTGGGCCTCTCTGATTTATTGCGACGGTTACTCCGACGGTCCATCAATGATGTGACAGTCTGTCTTGTGGTCCGTCAATCCATTCCCAGAAACTCAGAATTTTAGCTTCAAGTTGATGGTTCCTCCGACGGTCCGTCAGTTTTTTGACGGTCTGCCAACTCAACCATTAAGGCTTATCCAGAATGTTCAACTTTTCACCTTGGATTTTATGGTAACAGTGGCGGCCCATCGGTAACTTGACAGTCCCTCAGTTATCCCGTCGACCACCTATCAACTGTAAAAACTTTTTTCTTTCATTAATTTTAGTCCTGCACACTCCACAAACACATTAGATTGCACAAAAATAACAAATAAACTTTAATTACGATTACAACAACACTTAGTGGGTTGCCTCCCACTAGCGGCTAATTTAATGTCGCAGCACGACGCAGTTATCTCGATTACTCAGACTTCATCGAGATAGATAGTAGTTATAAATTTTAGCGAGTCCATTGGATCGATATACAACTTCAGTCATTGTCCTTTAACTTTGAAGACACTTCCGTCTTCATTTGCAAGTTCAACTACTCCAAGAGTAGACTTGATTAACTTGGAATGGACCCGACCATTTTGATTTAAGCTTACCTGGGAACAGCTTCAGTCAAGAGTTGAAGAAAAGCACCCAATCACCTTTCTAAAAAAATCTTTTTGCAATTCTTCGTTCATGGTACTTCTTCATCTTCACCTTGTAAAGATCAACTCTTTTATACGCCCCGAGATAGAACTCATCCATCTCATTCAGCTTCCCCAATCTCAATTGCGCTGCCTCATTCCAGTTCAAATTCAGCCTCCTAAGTGCCCACAACGCCTTATGCTCCAATTCAATTAGTAAATGACATGCATTATCGTAAACCAACTGGTATGGTGACATGCCAATTGGTGTCTTGAAAGTTGTTCTGTATGCCCATAAAGTGTCATTAAGCTTCCTAGACCAGTCCTGTCTGCTAGCATTCACTGTTTTAGCAAGTATGGCTTTGATCTCCCTATTTGAAATATCTACTTGCCCACTAGTTTGTGGGTGGTATGGAGTCGCTACCTTGTGTTGCTTAACACCATTCTTTTCTAAGGCAGCCTGAAACATGCGATTGCAAAAGTGAGATCCACCGTCACTTATAATAGTGCATGGCACCCCAAATCGAGAGAAAATATTCCTTTTAAGAAATGCAACTACTCTTCTCCCTTCATTGTCAGCCAAAGCAATGGATTCAACCCATTTTGAGACATAGTCAACAGCAACTAGAATGTATTTTATCCCATATGAGCTCACAAAAGGCCCTATGAAGTCGATGCCCCAGGCATCGAATAATTTTACCTCTACCATTTTTGTCAAAGGCATTTCATGGATCTTGGAGATTGACCCCTGCCTCTGACATTGGTCACATCTTCTCACGAACTCATAAGCATCTTTGAACAAAGTCGACTAATAGTAACCACTTTATAGCACCTTTCTAGCAGTATGGTCACCGATATGGTGACCTCCAACCGGGGAAGAATGACATGCTTCCAAAATACTTAACATATCTACTTCTGGAACACATCTCCTTATGATATTATTAACACAACGTCAAAATAAATATGGATCATCCCAGAAGTAATGTATCACATCATGGAGACACTTCTTTCTTTGATGAAAATAAAGATTCTCCAAAATTACTTCGCTAACCATATAGTTTGTGAAATCAGCGTACCAAGGTATTTTCTCCATAACAGCAGCCAAGATTTCCTCGTCTGAAAATGCAACATTGATTTCAAATTCATCTCCAACTGCTTGTTTTTCTTCCAACCTAGACAAATGGTCTGGAACTTGGTTTTTACAACCCTTCTTATCTTTGACTTCGAAGTCAAATTCTTGAAGCAGCAGCACCTATCTAATCAACCTTAGTTTTGCATCCTTTTTTTCCATAAAATATCTCAAGGTTTCGTGGTCAGTATGGACCACCACCTTGGTTCCTAGCAAATAAGCCCTGAACTTCTCAAAAGCATAAACTACTACAAGAAGTTCTTGTTCAGTGACAGTGTAGTTATTTTGGGCCGCATTCAGTGATTTGCTTGCATAGTAAATAGGATGAAACAACTTATCCATCTTCTGCCCAAGTACAGCTCCAAGTACAACACTACTTGCATAACACATAATCTCAAATGGCTTCAACCAATCCGGTGCAATAATAATAGGTGTGTAAACTAGCTTCCCTTTGAGGCATTCAAATGCCTTCAAGCAATCATCATCAAAGTTGAACTTAACCTCCTTCTCCAAAAGTTTGTAAAGTGGATTTGTAATTTTTTAGAAGTATTTTATAAACCTCCAATAAAAGCCTGCGTGACCAAGAAAACTACGCACCCCCTTTACTGAAATGGGAGGTGGAAGCTTCTCAATAACCTCGACTTTAGCTCGATCGACCTCAATTCCCTTTGCAGAAATTTTGTGTCCTAAAACAATGCCCTCATTCACCATGAAGTGGAATTTCTCCCAATTAAGTACAAGATTGAACTCCTCACACTGCTGCAAGGACCTACTCAGATTAACTAAACACAACTCAAATGAATATCTTACTACAGAAAAATCATCCATAAATATCTCAAAGGTGTCTTCAACCATATTTGAGAAAATAGACATCATACACCATTGAAAGGTAGTGGGTGCATTACACAGTCCAAACGGCATCTTCTTGAATGCAAAAGTACCATACGGGCAGGTGAATATCATTTTCTCCTGATCCTTCGGGGCTATAGAAATTTGATTATAACAAGAATAACCATCCAAGAAATAATACCAACCTCTTTCTGCCAACCGATCAAGCATCTGATCCATGAAAGGCATTAGGAAGTGATCCTTCAATGTCCATGAGTTGAGTTTTCGGTAATCCATGCAAACTTTTCACCCAGTGACAGGTCTGAGTGGTATGAACTAATTCTTCTTATTCTCTACAACTGTCATGCCCCCTTTCTTGGGCATACATAGGATGGGACTCACCCTCTTGCTATACAAAATGGGGTATACAACTCCTGTATCAAGCCATTTGATGATTTTCTTCTTAACCACCTCTTACATAGGCAGGTTAAGATGGCGTTGATGCTCAATTATTGGTGTGAAGTCCTCCTCCAGTTGAATTTTATGAGTGTAAATACCTGAAGGGATGCTAATAATATTCGCGATAGACCATTCTATCACCCTTTTGCACCTCCAAAGCACAGAAATAAGTGCCTCCACCTGCTTCTCACCCAAATCAGCCGCAATGATGACAAGTAAAGTGTTTCCACTACCTAGAAACACATATCGGAGATGACCTGGCAATTCTTTCAACTCCAACACCAGTGACTCCTCAATAGACGACTTAGCTGGTGGTCTTAGGTGATTTTTAAGATCCAGATCAAGCTTCTTGGGAGCATAAGAATATGATCCCATTCCTATCAAAGCACAAACAGTCTTCGCATACTCCTCAATTCCCTCACCATCAAAATTTATTAGAACTGCAGCTAAGGGCTCAACAACAAATATCTCCTCTATTGGTACTTTCTGCTCATCTTCATAATAAACATCCACAATAGAGAAAACACTCATATCCTTATGCTTCTTCATAGATTAGCATACATCAAATCTCACCACTTTATTATTCAGCCTGAATAAGAGATCATTAGCTCGGAAATCAATAAGCATACTTTTGGTTGCGAGGAAAGGTCGACCCAAGATTATGGGCACCTCAAAGTCCACCTCATAATCCAGAATAATGAAATCTACCAAAAATATGAAAATAGCCATTTTCACTAGCACATCATACAAAATACCAATAGGTCGCTTTACCGACCTATCCGCCATCACAAATCACAGATTTGTGGGTGTGGGATCTCCCAAACCCAACTTCTTATACATAGTTAGCAACATCAGATTGATGCTCTCTCTCAGATCACATAAGGCCTTAAGCAAATTCAGAGACCTTATTGTACAAGGGATGGTGAATGCTCCTGGGTCTACCTTCTTCTGAACCAAGGATCTTGTATAAATAGCACTACAATGATGCATATTATCCACCAATTTGTAGCTTACTTCTCTCTTCTTTTTCATAAGGTCTTTCATAAATTTAGCATATCCTGGCATCTGCTTGAGTGCCTTCACCAAAGGCACATTCACTGTCAGCTGCTTCAACATTACCATGAATTTACTAAACTTTGTATCATCGGCCTTCTTTTTCAATCTATAAGGAAAGAGAGGTGGTGGTTTTGGGAGAGTAGTCACCACTGCTTCCTTTTCCTTGTCTTTCCCTTTTTTCTAACTTATCACCCTGTTGATAATTAGAAGAGATATCAATACCATTCAACTTTTTAGATTCTACAAGATTTCTTTCTTCAAGCTTAAAATCTTCTTTGATCATTTCTTCATTCACAGCTTTGCCCACAGAAGGTCCTAGTAATACCTTACCACTCTGTGTGGTAATTACCATACATGAGCCATCATTACGCGGATTTTAAACTGTATTGCTTGGAAATGTTCCGCTCTTCCTTTGATTCAATGTTGCTGAGAGTTGACTCATTTGCTGCTCCAACTGTTTGATAGAAGTAGAGTGTGAGTTTACCAACTGACTTATGGAAGACATGTCACTCTTCATAGTAGTCACCCCAGAGTTGGTAGCCTCAACTCCCTTTAATAATTTCTCCATCGTGTCCTCCATAAACATCATGCCAGAGCTAGTTGTAGCATTATTTCTGCTTCCAGGAGGTACATATATTCCACTCCTATCATTCTTGCTCTTCTAGTTTCCTTAATCCCTATCCTTGTAACCAGCCTTGTCGTAATAGTTCTGACCTTGATTTTTTTTTGCTATTACCTCAGAACCCCCCTGATTATTTATATAGTTTGCCTCTTCTTCTGAATCAAATTCGACTCTCCCTTGAGATGCCACAACTTTCACTTTATTTATTTTTCCATACAATAGATGCTTAGTCATCAAATCTATCTGTTTCGTCAAGAGTGCCATATCTTGGTTACATTCCTTCTCCTTTTGCGCTGCTTTGCAATCATACTACCAGACACAGTAGAGCTTGCTACCACAGAATCCCTGGTATGCCAAGCTTTACTTTGTTTGGTCATTCGATCAAGCATCTCTGAAGCCTTTGGAAAAGTGAGATCCACAAATGATCCTCCTGCCGGATTATCCATAACTGGATTCGTAATAGAGTTTAAGGCCCTATAGAGAGTCTCCATCAAATGAATATTCGTTATATTATGGTTCGGGTACTGCATCATCTTTTTCTTAAACCTCTCCCAGGTCTCGTGAAGAGCTTCAGTTGGTAACTGCCGAAAGTTGCTGATCTCATCCCTGAACTTTACCCTCCTGGATAGTGGAAAGAACATTTCTAGGAAAGCCTCTTTCAATTGCCTCCACTTGGTTATTGAATCGGGAGTCAGTCCATTGAGCCATAGTGTTGTCTCTCCAAACAGAGACAAAAGCAAAAAGCACAGGTGGATAGCATTCTAACCCACTCCTGGGTTATCAAAAGACTTGAAAATGGGGACAAAGTTCACCAAATGCATGTTTGGATCATCTCCTGGAAGGCCACCGAACAACCCCTTAAGATGAAGGAGTTGAATCATCGTACTGGTAATATTAAATTTAGCTCCGGGTGCTAGAGGTGGAGGAATATAGATCCAGTTTCACCTGCTCCATCCATTCCATCTTTGTCATTATTTAGATCAAACTGTACTAGTTGTCGATCCTACCTCACCCTAAAGGGACGATTCTTATTTATATTGCAGTCATATTCTCTACACGCCTTGGGTTAACAGGATCTAAAAAATCATTACCCCCCAAATCGTCATCATCAGGATTAGGATGATGCACTTGATGGCCATCATTTTGCTGATTAAGTTTAGCTCTAGCCAGAGCGGCTAGTCTTTTAGCGTCTTGAAGGTCTGCCATTCTGCCAATTAACTGTGGTTCTAGATGTATTGGTAATAACGGTGCACCTAATGTCCATGTACTTAGCATACATAATAACTACCCTACATAGAACAAAAAAAACACAAAAGTAAAATTTGGGAAACTTGACCAAAGGTCAATTAACAAGCACAAACTTAATTGACAACCGTATTCCCCGACAACGGCGCCAAAATTTGATATGCCAAAATTACACCTCTTATGAGAGAGTAAGTGGTCTTTGTCAAATATAGAACCCAACTAGGTTGGGTGTCTAATCCCACAGGGAATACCGTGTTCACTAAGTACTGTGATTATTATTAGACTATTGATCAAAGATTCTTGGATAAAAGGGGTTTTGATTTATGAATTGTATTCTAAATAATTATAATACAGTTGTTCCAATTAATGATTGTTTCTACAAGTAGTGATTCAATGATATTAAACAAACTAGAGTTACGGTTAACAAGATGCTTAAGCAGTTACGATTGTGAATCACTTTTGAGTTCCAATCTATAACTTCAATTGTAAGAGTAGCTGAATTCTATTGTTCACCGATTAGTTTCTTAACCTTAATGGATGGTTTAGTCTTTAATTCTCTCAAACTTAAAGAATGTATCAATTATTCAACCATTTTCTCATGTAGGTCAATCCTGTTAAAGCATTTTCCATTAATCTAAAGGTTTAGGCCTCAAGATTCTATGTAAACCCTTTCTTTTCCCAACAAACACTTTTTCATTCGAACAAGTGATATTCTTGGGTTCACTTTTCAAGTTTACAATAAAGAAAAGTCATTAAAGTGAAGAAGGATTTATGCAATATCAATTACCTACAGAAACTCAATTGGAATTACAACCCATACCAGCTATTCACATCAAGGCTCCCATAACCCTAGTTATGGGAGCTTAGCTACTCATCCCCATAGAAGAAAGAGAAATAATACTTGTATTATTCATTAATAAATTCAGAGTTCACTTGCAAATGTTACAAGAATTAATTCTTGAATCTTCAATAGTAATGGAATGATTGGATCCACAAATGTAGTTTGATTCACAAATTTCTACGTTACAAAGAGTTTCAAAGATGGAAAACTAAGATAATTATCTCGAAGATTCAAAATGTCCTCAATAAAACCCTAATTGGGTATTTATATGCTCCCAGGTTTTAGAAGATTTAAAATTTAAACTTAAAAAAGTCGCGATCGAGTTGACGGTCCAACTGATGGCCCGTCGAAAGACCGACGGTCCATCACATGGATCGTCGTTAAGTGTCCCGGGATGCCAAGTTCTGTTTAATCCTGATGGCTACATAGATGGACCATCGATGGTCCAACGATCCATCGCACAGTCCATCGTTAAGTCTTCTAAAATCCTGCACTCTATTCAAGCATAACGACCAAGTTGGCACTCTGCCGCAAACTTAATGGTCCTCCACTTGGATCGTCGCATGTATATTTCACTTGGAACCTTTTATTTATCTCTGAAGTTTCTTCCAGCAGTCTATCGCATGACTGATGGTCCGCTATTTTGATCGTCAGTGACCTTTTTCTTCTATGTTCTAGAGTTTTCTTCTACAGGTCACTCCTTAACCTAAAATCACTCAAATCCATGGTTAAATACAACTTTAGTTGATTGAAAACACATAATTTTCACGATAAAAGAATGCAAAATATTTTGTCAAAAACTGGAACATCATTGAGCACTAAAGGCCTAGTGGCTCTCTGCAGGAGTTTAGCATCCCTACATGGAAGTGGGAAGAGGTGAATATGGATTTTATGATAGGTTTGCCTCGTTCTCACTGCCAGTATGATTTGATTTGGGTTATTATGGATCGAATGACCAAATTAGCCCATTTCTTCCCAGTGCATACTTTTTATTCAGTTGAGGATTATGCCAAGCTCTATATTAGAGAGTTGGTTAAATTGAATGAAGTCCCGTTGTCCATCATTTCAGATAGAGGTACTCAATTTACCACTTATTTTTAAGGTTTTTTAGAAGGGTCTTGGTACCCAAGTCCATCTCAGTACAACCTTTCCACCCTTAGACAAATGGTCAGGCAGAGAGGACCATTCAAATCTTAGAGGACATGTTGAGAGCTTGTGTTATAGACTTTAAGGGCAGTTGGGATAATCACTTTTTATTGATTGAGTTTGCTTACAATAACAGTTATCATTCCAGTATTCAGATAGATCCATTTGAGTCTCTCTATGGGAGGAGATGTAGATCTCCTATTGGTTAGTTTGAGGTAGGTGAGACTGCGTTGATAGGACCAGATTCAGTATTTGTTGCTTTGGAGAAAGTTTAGTTGATCAGAGGGAGGCTTAAGATAGCCAGAGATATCAAAAATTATATGCACATATGAAGAGAAGTGATCTTAAGTTTGAGGTAGGAGATTCAATATATTTAAAGATCTTTCCAATGAAGAAAGTGAAGAGATTTGGCAAAAAGAGGAAACTCAGTCCCCGATATGTAGTCCTTTACAGTTTCCCGCAGATTTGGCTTCAGTGCATCCAGTGTTCCATGTGTCCTTGTTAAAGAAGTGTATTGGTGACCCAACTATTATTGTCCCTTTAGAAAACCTATATGTTCAGAACAATCTTTCTTACGAAGAACTCCCAGTTGAAATCCTTGATCGTCAGGTTCGTAGACTAAGGAACAAAGAAGTTTCTTTGGTCAAAGTTCTTTGGTGGAATCAGTCCATAGAGGGAACCACGTGGGAAGCAGAAGCAGATAAGTGAGCCAAGTACCCTCACCCTTTCTTCATAAACTCAGACTTAACTCAAGGTAATAAATTTCCATAGATATCTCTTGTCTATTCTCAGTCCCAGACATATGGTTATCTTTATGTCATTGCATGCATTCATGAATCAGTTCAGTCAGTCACCATGTTTCAGACTCAGACATGTAATCATGTTTTTAATTATGCATATTCAGTATGTAATCTCAGTACCCTGTATTTTCTCTGCTTAATCAGTCGCATTCGAGGATGAATGTTTATAAAAGAGGGAGATATTCTAATACCCCATATTTTTCCTAGCTCAATTCAGCCCATAGTGCATGTACAAGGGGCTTAGAACCTGAAAATTTATCTAAGTATTGGAGACTTAGTTTTATTTTTGGCCTCTTAACTTCATTTATTTTTAAAGTGGCATTTCTAACCCCAAGATGTAAGTTTTTGAGTTGATTCATGTTCAGGGGTGTAAGTAGCATGTCTTGGCTAATTTTTGGATTTTTCGGATGAGGTTTGGACAATTTGAGGATTTCAAAAATAGTAAGTCACCGCGATTAGGGAGCGTCATAGTGGAATAGCACTGGAGGCCTTGGCGCATTGCGATGAGGGCTCAATCGATGCTCCAGTTATAAATTTAAATTTCCCAGGGGAAGTCACGTCTTTTCCCATGTCCCCACTCCGTAAAAACACAGGATTTATCATCAATTATCTGGGGGGAGAAGAAAGAAGAAGGGGAGAAAGTGTCAGCCCGCGCTAAACAAACAAGAAAAAGTCTATTGGATTGGATGGGTCATGGGTTCCAAGAAACTTTGGTTAGTGCATTTTGGGCACTTATGCTAGTGACTTGTGAGGGTACTAGGAAATGTCCGAAATAGATAACTAGCGGAGCCTCCTATCGAAAATAACTTCTCTATCTCATCATTTTTTTAAGTATAAACTACATTTATTCTTAATCTCTTCATACTATATTTTATGAAAATACACGACATATCATTGTTATTGAACATAAGAGGAGTCACCTTAATAGTAGAAGCATTATAATATGATGCTATTGTAATAACGGTTTATTTATACACTCAATAAAATATCGACAATGCATAATGAAAAGTCTGTGCAGGTCATGGACATTATAGGCCCTATTTCCACAATTCCTCTTTAAAATAAACCCTAACCATCACCCAAATTCATCAAGTTCAACCATTATGTCTTCAAGAAAACTAAAGAATTCAAGCTTCTCCACTCAAGAATGACTAAGAACATCAATTCTCTTACAAAATTAAAGCCTTAAAGTATGTTAAATGTTCATCCATAGACCCTTTTCACCCATGGAGTCCAAGTACCTATTTTTGTGTTCTAAATCATGAATTTACATGTTTACAATGAGTTAATTTCATAAAGTTGTTGGGAATTTCGATTATGCATGATGTTTGCAAGTGTTTTTAGTTGAAAAGTAGCCTTTACACGTTTGAAGCATGAAATTTCATGTTCAATCCCCCAATGTATAGTTTTAGTGTTATGATTATGTTATTCCCACATTTTTCAATCATTCCCATGCCAATGTTCATGAATTTCAAGTGTTTGATGAAATGCCTTAGAGATGAATTTTGAGTAATGACTACTTATTATGCTTTTGAAGCTTTGGTATGCTTTTACTATTAATGTTATCGAGTCATGGGAGTTATGAATACCCAAAATTTAGCTGTTTACTTAGTTTTAGTACCTTCAGAATGGTTTTCAGGCATATATGAGTATTATTAGTTCAGTTAATTATCCTATCAGTCAAGTTTAGATTAGCCCAGTATTTGGAGTCAGTTTAGTTGGGAGTAGGATTTAGCACCGAGCGAACCCAGGGATGAGGGATCACCTGTCAATTGAGGGTGTGACCTTTAGTAGTAGTACCTGTGTTCCAGAACTATGTAGCATGCATAGATTAGAGATATTAACCTGTCAGCTGTGGGTTGACATATATCAAACTAAAGCATCTTCCAGTAGAGGGTGACTCTTTAGTACTTCGAGACTTCATTTCAGTGGATCCATGTAGCCAGTGTTAGTACCCATTTCACGGTACTGACACCCTTCAAACTGGAGTCATGGGTTGGACCCCAATTAGCTCTTATTGGCACATGTCGGTTAGATGATAGCTCTCACAGTCTCAGTCTAGTATTCATTTTAGAGGTTAGTTTTAGGCTTGCTTGACCATGACATATAGTTATTAGTTGTTCAGTATCAATATTTCAGTATTTCATTTTACAGACTATCCCAGTATCATGTCATATACTTGGTCATGCATTCTCAGATTTTACAGCTTTCTCGTATTTTATACATTACTTATCTCATGCTATTTATTCAGTCAGTTATTATTCATGCATATGAGCCAGGCATATCATCCTAACCTCATTTAGCATGTCAGTACATTCAAAGTATTGATCGCATATTCGTTTCTTGTGCTATGATGTCTCATATCATAGATTTGGACGCTCAGGTTCTCGATCGTACCTAGATATTTCAGCGCACCACCAACAACAGCAGTGGTGAGTCCTCATACTCGGAGGACCGGTTATTCTTATTTTGGTATTTCAGTCCAGTAGTCAGTCAGAGTTAGTTGGGGACTTATCCCATCAACTCCACAGCTCAATTAGTTAGAGGCTATCAGACACTTTCAGACAGTTAGTCAGTTATCAGTTGTTATTGACAGTCTTTACGGTATTGTTTTCAGACATTTATTTTTCAAACATATTAATTCATAGATATTTTTAAATGTTTAAACCTTATGGTGTATCCATCTTTGTTTTCTGCACATGTGTACCTTTTATTATCAGTTTGTTCAATGCTCACAATAGGTACCAGCTCATGTGTTAGCTTGTGGTCACTTGTGACTGTAAGCACCGTGTGGCGTCTAGGGTGTACTCCTGGGGCGTTACACCTGGGGGAACGGTGAATAATTGGTAATTAGAATATGTTGTAAAATAAAACGTAATTTAGTACAATGATGATTTTGAGCAGTCCTTAGATAATTCTGTGAGTTTTATGTTATTGTGATAACTTGTGGGAATACATATGTTATTGTGATAATTTGTGGGAATACATGTATGTTGGTATTCCATTTTGGTACTACGGGTTGTGGAGCTAGTAATTGATAATTTGAATATTTTATAAATTTAGTAGGTGTTAATGTAAAATAATTATGATAGAGTAAGAATGATAGTGTATAGGTTGAAAAGGTTGGTTGAACCGAGGGATTGTATTCATATTGAGTGATTAGGCGCCGAATTGGTTATGCTAATACATTATTTCGTTGTATGATTATTGAATTATCCATAAATAAGTATATTTAAATTAATACTTGATGTTGCTTTAGAGGCTATTGAACCTGCTAAATGTTTTATCACAAATATTGTTGAATAATGAAATTATAGTAATTCTGGATAAGTATCGTTCATGGTACAAATGATGATATTTTAAACTTACTTGATGGTCGCACTTGAATAATTAGGTGATGGTTGAATTGGAGAAAGAACTCAAGATGATTTACATGGGCATGTTAATTGATTATTTGTCTACTTGTTACAATGCATGCTATTGAATGTTGAATTTATTGAATGTATATTCAAGTTGGTTTTGTTCATCTGTAATGAGATTATGTAAAAAAGACTTGTTTTGATATGAAAATGTGGTTGAATTATCTCATTATGTATTGTGCATGTTATGGTATTATTTGATATTGTGAGATGAATCGATAAAGATTGATCGTCATGGAATTAATTTCAGGGAGTATAAGGATGGAGACGTTGGAATAAGGTGGTATAACACTTGATTTGGGATAAGAGGCCAGGCATTAGTTGTCTGGGTTATTTGTTACATGGGTTGAGCTCGTCCCCTGCAGGTTATGACTAATGGACATATATAAGACCCTTAGCATGTATGTACATGGTATTGGAGAGTTTGAAGGTTCCTTGAGTGAACCGGATTTATATTATTATTTATTATATTTGGATCCTTGTAAGGTCTTATTTCTTGGCATATAATTGGATCCTTGTTTAGTCCGTGCTGATGATAGAGATATCTTGAATCTTTATGTGGTCCGGTGTGATATCTATAATCTATAATATATTAAAGTGTGAAAATCCTTAAAAAAAAAGTGATTCGAACTTTTTACTCTTCATTAAAACTCTCCGCAATAGAAAAAAATTATCTTTTAACTTATTTTCTTCAATTATTATATCATTACATTATAATATATAATATTAAGGAGTTCTAAAATATATGGCAAGAAATTAAGAGAATTAATTATTATGGTGTCCGAAAATATATGGTAAGAGAAAAAAATATAAATTAAGAGTCCTAAAATATATGATAACAAATTGGTAGGATTATTTATTAGGGTGCCCTATAATATACGGTAAGAGAAAACCATAAAATTTTACTAGGTTTTAGAATTTGCTTGATCGTCAATAGTAAAGCTTTGCGAGTTTGCTCCTCCATTAGGTATTTTTTTTATTAATTAATATCAAGTTTTATTATGTTACCTCTTAATACTTGGATGTTAAGATACAAATATTTACTTTTCCTCAATAATGCACTGAAGTTAATGTCACTTTAATTTGCATATCATTCATATATTGAAAAAGAGTGAAAACATTTCCATGTGATTAGCTTTACAACTATTTGATTTTTTTATGTGGTACTCTATATAACAATTTCTCTGTACTTACTCAATTAAGTTTATAGGTCTTAATATTGAACTTGTATTCACGTTTTTGTTTTATTTTCCATTAAATTGTTATTATTTTCTTTACTTTTGATGTTGTTTGTTTTTCATTGTAGTTAAAAAAGTGGAGATAAAAAAAAAATTGGATACGTAGTTGATTTAATTATTAAATTTTTATATTTTTTATTCAGCTCTAATGTCTTCCTCTTCTTTTAGTTGCCTAGGTCAGTAACATGTGTTTATTATATTGATATTATTAGTTGTTTAGATTCAACATCTGTATTAGTTTACAAATATATATACATAATTATTTAAGCTAGTTTTATAAATTTTGTGTACTTTTTATATCAATTCTTCTTTTGTTCTATCTATAATTTGACTTTCTTTCATCACATAATTTATCTATTGATTTGTAAAGGATTACCAAATCAAATCTCTCCAACAAATTATTCAAGATTTGGTAAAAGGTAATTACTTAAATATTCAAATTTCTCTTCTTATTTTTTTAAATATATATTTCATATTAATTAACGTGATATACACCTACAAAGACATTGACTATGACAAAAAAAAAAGTATCAAAGCTAAAGAGTTGAAATAATTGAAGAGTCTCAAAGAGGTGGAGTGAGAATAGACCACTAGCGAATAGGGAAGCATGAAAGACATCAACAAATAAGACAATGAGAGTGAAGGTGTATGATAACCCGAAGTTGTTGAAAGAGAGTACGGAGAAGGAGAGAGAAGAAAAGAGAAGAGTTCTGAGAAGTGGAAGAAAAGAATGGAGACTGTAGAGAAGAAAAGTGATAATATTGCTGGCAAAGTCAAGGAGAAGAAGATGAGAAAGATTACCAAAATGGAGAAGAAGTTCATGAGGCAGGGCTTTGAAGGGTGAAAGGAAGGTTATATTATTCAGGATAAAAACTAAACTGGTCACGTATTCTTTCTTATGATTTTTTAATGTGAATTTAGATAATAATTTTCTTTTTCTTATTTGCGGATTTTGGCTTTGAGAGTCTATTTTTTGAGTGCCTCTTAAATGATTCAACCTCATAATCGATAGAAGTCCTAAAATATATGATAAGAAAAAGATATAGATGATCTATTTCCAAAACCAACGTTCTTTTTCTTATTATCTTTTGAGTAATTCTTAAATGATTTAAGCTCATAATTGATAGATGTCATATATACTTGATTTTGCAACCAACGCTAGCATCTTAAGAAGTTATAAAAAATAGGAGAATATAATTAAGAACGGAAATTATGTTCATTAGACATGTTTTCTTGATTGTTGATACCTTTATATTCATAATTAATATAAGTCTTTTGTTTGATTTTTATGTTTATGAAAAGTTCAAATTTAAAATTTAATTCCCTAACTCTCTATAGCTATAATTATTATAATTTTTTTTTATTATAATAGTCAACAGTTAGTAATATATCATTTTTGGCATAATGTTTGAGTTACAGAAAGAAATTAAAGCATATAAAAAAGTTGACTAAATTATTTAAAGTTAAACATGTTGTGAGATTTGATGGATTTGAGATACACTATTTTTCTTATATTTTATGTCTTTAAATAGGTATAGTACTTATTTTAAAATCAATGCCATTTTTACTATTTCTTTTTTTTTTTTTATAATATGATTTTATTGAGTGATGTGAGACACACGTGCAACGCGCGCAACTAGTATATATGGGGGAGGGGGAGATGATCTTTGTGTGAACCATTACTGATATTATTGAGTTGAGTTTCTTGAGTAAATAGTTGAGATGTTCCAACTTGCTATTCAAACTTGGATTTTGGGTGTGAACTTGACTTATAATTATCATTGTCATGATGAAAATTATAGTTTGATATTGAACAAGACTTCATGAAACAAATAACAACTAAATTTGATTGTAAAATAATCGTCTTGCGTGTTAACTTGTAGTTGGATGTATATCTCTTTAAGTGTAGACATTGTTGTTGATTATTTAAATTATATGGCAGGGTTGTTTTATGTTATATGAAAAGTGGAGATGTTAATAATGATATTACTTGATATTTATAAATTAAACCTTAACTATGTAATTGATGCTTAATAATTAGCTTATTTGGTTAAGTGACTTGAAAGATTTTATGATGGTAAAAGCATTGATACCCTAAAGACAAACTAACCGGTTATACAAAATTCATGGTAGTTATAAATGAATAAAATTGGTTAAATTTTAAAAATGCAAATAAAGTCATAATTGAATATTGGAGTGTTGGTTGGTTGAATAGGGACAAATGGTTTGAGAGTGATGATTTAGGAAAAGTGAAGGTTAAAGAATCATTGAATAGTTAATCCTTATAGTCCTAAATCAATGGTAGAGTTGTGTTTTCTCATAATTGACCTAGGTTCGAGATATAAAAACTTGTATATTTGAGTGAAAAAATAAATTTATTTACATTAAGCGATGATATGAAATATAGATCGAGGAAAGTTATCACATTGTATGCTAAAGATTTATCTATAATTTTTATATTATATGCTATGTGCTTTAAGCTAGTCATTCAATGATTCCTACTTATACGTGTGGTTGTACTGATACTACACTTGCTATACCCCTTTTTGGTATAGTCTGATTGGAGAAGCAGTCATGTTTCTTCGTTTACATGGATAATGATCTCTAACAGCTTCTACTCATTTCATTCCTACAATGAGAGTTGTGTCTTTTATTTTTTATTTTTTAATATTTTAGAAGCTCTTGTACATGTCTAGACTTATTCTTCAGAAATAATATTTTTGTCTTATATATTGTAAGAATAGGTTGTAATATTTGTTATATTTTGAGATCCTAATAAAATTGTTAATAACTTCAGCATGTTTTTCTAAATGGGTAATAAAAGTTCTCTTATCTAGGTGCATTAGAGTAGGAACTACATGATCCAATTTGTTGAGTTGTGAAAGTTTATAACAGATCGTAGCTTACCGGTCTCACAATAAAAAGATCAAATATTGAGTGGAGTTCTGCAGATTGGTGTGTAGACAAACACGTCTACATTAAATTTATAGAACGTTATGAGGCATTCTAGGAATTATTTTCCATCCTTCTTTTATGGCATGTTGTTTTACTCTTTCATCCACTGAGTTGAGTTTAATTGTTATCTAATCGATTTTAATTGATACCTGAACGAATCCTGTTGGTATCTAATCGATTCTGATTGGGATCTTGGTGATTTTGCTATTGAAATCTAGTTGATTACAATTGGTATTTAGATAAGAGTCACAATGATACATAAGTAATTAATTTTTGTGATTACTTAGTGTTGATTGATTAATTGTGACTTTATTATGTTCAATGGTGCTTGTCGAGCCAATAGTAATATGGTGTGTGGGTAGATAATAACATAAAAATTACATAAATAGCTTTGAATTTTTTAATTGATACGTGTTATATGATAAATTTTTTGATGAATATTTATAGCTGTGTGACTTGCTTGGCAATTATAACTTGAATTACGTGAATAGGTTAATGATAAAAGAAAACTAGTTGAGAGGGTGAATATAGTAGCCCTTTGTAGAAAGTTGAATGACATGTTGATAAGTTAAATGTTTGATGTGGGTGTTGTTGTTTGTTTTGATGTGCTATACTCATTTGAAAGTCATGCTTTATTTGACTTGGTGGTTTTGTTGTTGATTGGGTAAACTATTTGTATTGTGATGTAATGCATAGTTGACGAGGAAATCATGAGATTATGGTAGAACTAGATTCCTTAATACTCATGAATAAGGTAATTGTGGCTATTTATTGATAAAACTAGTCACTCGTGTATTGATTTAAAAAGTGACTTGTAATTGGTTGGTTTGATTTGAAATTGCTTATAAACTTACTATCTGAGAATAATTATCATTTAATAGTATCTCTAGCATAATAATTGAATTACTAAAGCTTGTGAAATAAGTGGCAGCTTAATGTAGAGGATAAGGTACTACTGGAGTCAACCAGTTTTACCTTAGTTACTAAAATTCAAGAGGGGGGTGAATTGAAAATTTCTGTAAGTCGATTATTGACTTCTTACAGTCGACTTGCCTGCAGATCAGTATACTTCAAAAAACAGATTAAACTTAAAACAAACACGTAAATAAATAACTGAATTTAAAGTAAAGAACACGAAGATTTGTCCTGGTTTGAAACACCAATGTGGTGCCTACTTCCAGTCCTCTTGGGTTTCAATGTTTCCTTAGATCTTTCAGTGATGTCTCGAGTACAATGATGAGAAACAAGTTTCAAAGACTTATTTTGTTCTTCAGATCTTGTGACACAACTTCAGTTTGTATTACAAAGTTGACTCGATCCTAATATTTATATAACAATTGTAAGCTATAGATTACAAATCTTTGTGACACTAAGATTGAGACACTTTGAGGTTTCTCCTTGAAGTTGCGCAACCTTTAATTGTTATTCTTCATAAGGAAACCCAAGAGATTACTTCTCAATTAAGGATTTGGGGATGATTCATTGATTGAGGGATTGCACCGTATAGTATGTCCATACGTAGTGCATCTTTCACCATCGTACATATCCATATCAGATATGTCCATGTAGAGGGCGCGATCTTTTTTCCTTTGTAATAATATTGATTAATTTATTTGCCATAAATCTGGGAAGTTAATGGTCTGTGGTGAATTCTACTTCAATCTTGTTGTGATGTTATTTCCTTCTGCCTTTGATCCATTTTCTATAAGTCTGGGAAGTTGGTGCTTTGATTGATTCTCTTTTCCTTGCTTCCTTTTCCGGATCTTCTGATTGATTCTTCAAAAATCTTTTCAAACATCAGCATATCTTCTTGCCTTATGTCCATCAGTGGAGATCGTTGGATATCTTGCATATTTCCAATCATTAGTTTATCATTAATAAAATACAAAACATATTATTAGGAGGCTAAAAATCTCCCCCTTTTTATAATGACAAATAAGTATAAACATTAGTTGACTTCCCTATCGCAGTAGTCGACGTTCTTCCCATGACTTGTAAACACTTCTGCTATTTTAGACTTTGTAAGCATCAGTCAACTCATGCTTATTGATAGTCGACTTGCTCCTCCTGACTTGTAGGCACATGTGATGTTCCTGTCTTTATCCCCCTTTTGTCATAATAAAAAAAGAAGCACAGAGAAGCAAAAGAAAGTTAGTAGATAAACAATAGAGATAAAAACTATTAACTAACAAGTTCTAGGAAAAAATAAGAAGTGTAGCAGATAGTGTTAAAATATATCATCATACAACCCAGCAAGACAAGGGACAGGACCCCCTTTTGAATTAAAAGAAAAGTAATCATTCACCGCTTCATTAGGAAGTAGGTCAGGATATTATGCATATTATGGTAGAAAGTGTCATACGATTTTTCAATGTTCTTGAAGAAGTAGGAGTACGAGTTCTGAATTGAAATGGCTAGATCATCATTGGAGGATTGAACTTGAATCTTGAGGGAATCCATAAGGGTGAATACTCGAGTAAATAACTTAGTACCCTCCTGTTTGAACCCGTCCAGAGCCAACTGGACCATGCCTATGTCTGTGCTGGTGCTTTTTCCCAGGTCTAGAAGTTTGAAAGTTGACTCCTGCAGCAGCATAACACTCTCCTCAACAGGTCTAGCAGGTATTGCATAAAATTGACCACTCTCGCCACCTGTCTAGGCTTCTGACCGACCTCCTATACTACTTTGAAGTGATCCTTAATTTTCTCCAGTTCCTTCAAGATAGTAGTCATGGGGTTAGAAATAATTTTGCTTACCTTGGGGAGTTCGGACTTTGCCTGGGCAGACTCCTTCTTACACCATTCATCTTCAACCAATACACAGCACATACTTGCAAAGGTTTTGGAATCATATGTAGTAACAACTTCCATAATAAAGTAAGCAGAGAGATGAATTGAATAGTACAGAAGAATCTGAGTAATAAGAAGACTATAAGACAAACTGGCTGAGGTATGAACGTCCGCAACACTCTCGAGCATGTACTCACAAATATAGGTTGCCCAATTGATTTTGATCTTTTTAACCAGACAATACAACACAAAAACATCATGACCAGTAATTCTATTAGGGATCAATGTAGTAGAAATTTTGTAGGACATGATGCGGAACTTGAAGCATAGGGATATGAGACCAAAATTGGTCGAAACAGAGTCAGGGTCAGATAGGACTCTTTTGGCGTCTTTAAAGATGACCTCAAAACTATCGAGCTAGTTAACATTCATAAAGATGACTTCACCAGAGAACTTTGTATCAAAGGAATTTTTGAACAAAAATCATTCAGAACGATTCTTGTGCCAAGCATAAGAGTCTTGAGTTCACTACTATCGACGGAGAGGAAAAGATTCACATAAAATATACAGACAGGATCCTCATAAACCGGAAGTCCACGGAGACCAAAAAGTAGGGATAAATCTTGAAACTTGAAAAAGTGACTGACATTACAGAAGGAATCTTTCAACTGACGGAAATTGATAATGCATCCTGGTACGACAAAGTGACTTTTAAAGATGGAGAATTTGTCTTTGTGAGAACATATCCAAAATTTATGCATGTATTTGAGAGGGAGAGAGTCGAGAGAGTTAGAATAAGGTTTCTTGGTAAAAGGGGTTGGACTAGAGGTAAGACAACGTTTTTTTATAAGAGTTGACTGAGAGTCCATCGAGGACTCATCAAAGGACTCAAAGAGTAGAACAGGACTATTAGAGAGGGCTATGGGAAGAGATTTGGACATATTCTCCATTGAATAAGTTCTAGTCATGGAAAAAGAAAGAGGATGAATTTTAAAGGGGTAGAAAAGGAGAGAAAAGGACAATTAAGAGGGTTAGGGAGAAAGGGAGGGATGAAGGCGACTGTTTGAAAAGATAAAAGAGAGGAAGATGAAGAGACGTGCGGGGAAAATATGACTGATGGATATGAAAGGGTGGCATAGGTGGGGTGTTGGGAAGGAAAGAGGATGCAAAGACGACAGAGGAGGCATGAAAATTGGTGAGAGTAATGATGTCTTCCTTTGGAAAACCAATTTTTTGGTAAAAAATCTGACGAGAAAATTTTGAAAAAATAAAAGAAATATTTTTGTCCAAAAATAAAACTCATAATTCATTAATGATGAGAATACCAAGTCTCTTTCTAAGGCAAAAAAATCTGTCTTCCAACAAGGGTTTTGTAAAAATATCTGCCAATTAATTCAAAGTCAACAAAGGTTAATGAAAAATCATTATTTTCTACATGATCCCGAATAAAATGATGCTTAATATCAGTATGTTTGGCCCTAGAATGATGCACAATATGTTTAGATAAACTAATAGCATTGGTGTTATCACACATTATGGGAACAAATTCAAAAGATAAATTAAAATTAAGTAGTTAATGCATAATCTATAGAATTTGAGTACCACAACTTTCAACAGCTATGTATTCGGCTTTAGTTGCTGACAGGAAAACTGAGGTTTGCTTCTTGTTGTTTCATGAAATTAGGGCATCACCAAGAATTTGACACATTCCACTAGTGCTTTTTCTATCATTTTTATCACCTGCAAAGTCAGCATCTGAATATCCAATTAAATCAAATGGAAAGAACAGGGGTACCATAGTCTAATGTCTTGAGTTCCTATGAAGTATCGGATGATCCTTTTGACAATAGTTAGATGGGACTCTTTGGGAGTCGATTGGAACCTGGCACACTTACATACGCTGAACATGATGTATGGTCGACTGGTGGTCAAATAGAGTAGTGATCCTATCATTCCCCTGTACATTTTCTCATCAATATTATTTCTAAATGAGTCTGAATCAAGTCTTATGGATGGACTCATTGGAGTTTCATAGGCCTTTTCTTTTTTCATACCAAATTTTTTTATGAGTTCCTTCGTGTACTTAGCTTGACTGGTGAAAGTACCTTTGAGAGTTTGATTGATTTGTAATTCCAAAAAGAATATGAGCTCACCCATAAGACTCATTTTAAATTCTCCTTTCATCAAATTAGTAAAATTCTCACACACACAGATGTTAGAACTACCAAAAATAATATCATCAATGTATATTTGCACAATAAGAAGATTTAAATCAAGCTTCTTTATGAACAGAGTTGTATCAATTTTACCTCTTTGAAAATTGTTATTTAGTAAGAAAGTACTCAATCTCTCATACCAAGCCTTTGGAGCTGTTTGAGACCGTAGAGTGCTTTTGGCAATTTGAAAATATGGTTTGTATATGAAGGATTTTCAAATCCTGGGGTTGTTTTACAAAAACTTCCTCATGAATAAAACCATTCAAGAGGGCACTTTTGACGTCTATTTGACATAGCTTAAAATAATTGAAAGCAGCAAATGCTAATAAAATTCGAATTGATTCTAACCTTTCCACGGGGGCAAGGGTTTCATCATAATCAATACCTTCTTATTGGGAATAGCCTTGAGGTATAAGTTTGGCCTTCTTCATTCAATTTATTTCTATGGACCCACCTAGTTCCAATTACTGAGCAGTTCTTGGGTATTTCAACCACAGTCCAAACTTGGTTTCCTTCAAACTGGTCCAATTCTTCCTGTATAACTTTGAACCATCATTCGTCTTTGAGCGCCTCATCGATCTTCTTTGGTTCAAGCTCAGATACAAGGGAAACAGGCGCTTGTTTTCTCAATGATGCTCTTGTTTGCACCCTGTTATCTGGAATTTTGATGATGAATTCATTTGGATAGCTAGAATCATATTTCCATTCTCTTGGAACACTCACTTTTACTATTCTACCGTGGAAGTTGACTCTGGAAGGGGGGTATAGTCGATTTTTCTTGTAATGGCTCAGAGGTTGTGCTATAATTTTCTCCGAATTGTAAATCACTCACCTGTTCTTCATCATTACTAAACTCATAGGGGAGTGATTAGATTCATCAAATACAATATGTATTGATTCTTTAACACATAAGGTTCTTTTATTATAAGCTCTGTAAGCACGACTAGTGGGAGAATACCCAAGGAAAATACCTTCATTACTTCGTGGGTCGAATTTTACCAAGTTATCCTTACCATTGTTGTGGATAAATCATTTGCATCCAAAAGGGTAAAAGTAGTTGTTGTTTGACTTTTTTCCTCTCCAGAGTTCATAAGGCATCTTTTTTAGAATAGGTCTGATCAGGCATTGCTTGTTGATGATATGACATGTTGTGCTTACTATTTTCACCCAAAAGTGATTGGGAAATTATGTTCTAACAACATGGTCCTGGCAGTTTCCTAGAAGGGCCGATTCTTTTGCTCCACTACTAGGAGATCGAGGTGATGAGAAATTCTCAGAGTACCCATTCTGAGCATAGTACTCCTCAAATGCCTTATTTTCAAATTCTCCTTCGTGGTCACTGTGAACATAAGTGATGAGGTGTCCAGCTTCTCTTTGTACCTTTCTATAAAAGATCTCAAAGTTTTTAAAAACCTCATGTTTATGATCAAGAAATATTACCCAAGTAAAATATAAGTAGTCATCAACTATAACAAAAACATATCTCTTTCCACCAATACTTTCGGTCTTGGTGGGGACAAACAAATTCATGTGGATTGTTTGAAGAGGTTTGATAATAGAGACAATGTCCTTAACTTTGAATGATGTATAGGTATGTTTACCTAATTGGCAAGCATCATATATGTGATCCTTTTCAAAGTTGAGTTTCTGCAGACCTTTCACCAATTCCAGTCTAGAAAACTTCTCAATGATACGTATACTAGCATGCCTAAGCTTTTTGTGCCAGTCCTAGATATCATTAGTTTGCATAATGAGGTAGGTTAAGGTAGCAACGTCAGGATAATTTAAAATATATATATTATCAATGCATCCATTAATGAGAGCGATGTCTCTTTTGTCATGTTTGATGGAGCAACTTTCAGCTTTGAAGGAGACTCCAAATCCAGCGTCACACAGCTGACTGATGTTGAGCAAGTTATTCTTGAGGTCGTCTACCAAATACACTTTAGTAAACTCACATGAGGAGCTAAGCTTTACTAAGCGGACTCTGATGACGTTACCTCTAGTGTTGTCACCGAATCTGACTGATCCCCATCTACATTCTTTAAAGTAGAAAAAATTTTCTTTCTTTCCAGTTATGTGTCTGAAACATCCGCTATAATGACCCACATTCCCTTCTTATAGCTCTTGCGGACATGTCCCTACAAAATAAGAAAATTAATTTTGTTTAGGTACCCAAGTGGTCTTGGGTCCTTGTGGGTTAGATGTGTTTTCTTTGGGCTTACAAACCCACACTCTTAGGTTTATGCCTGTAGCTGTAGAATTTGTGCCCTCTCTGTCCACGGATGAAACAGACAGGTCATCGAGAGAAGAAAAAGGTCTTGGCTGATTTAAATAATTCTGATAAGGAACTTGAATTATTTTTAAAAGAGCTCGATCTCACAAAACTGTGGCTTGGTGATTTATTAATGCTATTTAATTGTATTTTTATATCATTAAGATCTTTATGAAGTAAGTCAATTTCAATTTGACATGCTTCGATTTCTATTTGATAGTTTCTTTGTTCCTCTTCGAGTTTTCATTTAAATCGAGCTTCACAAATTTTTCTCTCTTGAGAAAGTTTGTTATATTCATCTATAATTTTTTTGGAGCTCGTTAGTTATCATATCTAAATTAGATTCAAGAATATTACAATTATGACAATCATGTGGTCTTACCTCGCTAGATTCACCTGTTTCCATGAAGCACATATTGGCGCCTTCTATTTCTTCTTAGATTTCATCTTTATCACTCCAGGTTCCAAAATTTTGATTCTTTCTAGACGATCTTCTTCTTAATTCAGAAAAGTTTTGTTTAAAATGGTCAGGCCTTCCACAGTGATAACAACGGTCATCGTTTCTAGTGGAGTTATTATTCGTGGCTCCTTGGGATCTCTGTTGTCTCTATCTCATGATCTGTCTTACTCCACAATTTATGAGAGTCATTTTTTCGCTATTGGTATCTTCCAGAATGTCCTCTTCATCAGTTTATGTGGCGTTGAAGGCTACTGGTTTCTTCTTTTCCTCTTTGTGGTACCTACTGATATAATTTCATTCATATGCAATGAGGTTACCTCATAGTTCGTCACATGTCATGTTGTAAAGATCTCCGTCTGTAGAATAGCAGCCTTGATTTCTCAAATTTTTGGGAGACTTCAGACCAACTTCTGGACTTACAGGTTATGCGGATAGATCATCCCCCAGTGATTTCAGTTTGTATATGATCTTGCTGAATCTGGCAAACATTGTTTCGATATTCTTATTCTCTTCGATTTTGAACAGCTCGTATTCATTGACCAGGGCAAAAATCTTTAATTTTTTTACCTTTGTCGTTTCTTCATATATCACCTCTAATTTGTCCCACATCTTTTTTGCAGTTTCGCAGGTTGATATCTTATCGTATTTTTCTCTACTAACTGCACAAAGAACTAAACTTATAGCTCGTGCATTAGTTTGAATTACCTCTTGAGTTGTTTGGTGACCTCAAAGTTTTCAAGGTCTTCTACATCAGTACTGCTTGATTCTTTGTCTTTGTCCTTTTGCTTGTCTTTGAGTCCTGGGATCGGCTTTGGTCCCTTCTTAATAACAACCCAGACTTAGTAGTCATTTGATTGGACAAAGATTCTGAATCTGTTCTTCCAGTAAGAGTAGTGTTGTCCATTAAAGTATGGTGGTCTTATGGAGGAGTGACCATATTGTAGAAGAGCACCAGAAATTTAATAGTTTTCCATTTGATCTTTGTTCACGTGCGGTTAAGCAACACTGTCGGTGAGACCTGCTCTGATACCAATTGAAATTCAATAGGGGGTGAATTAAAAATTTCTGTGAGTCGACTATTAACTCCTCACAGTCGACTTGCCTGCAGATCAATATACTTCATAAAACAGATTAGACTTAAAACAAACACGTAAATAAATAATTGAATTTAAAGTAAAGAACACGAATATTTATCCTGGTTTGGAACACTAATGTGGTGCCTACTTCCATTCCTCTTGGGTTTTAACATTTTCTTAGATCTTTCAGTGATTGTTCGAGTACAATAATGAGAAACAAGTTTCAAAGACTTATTTTATTCTTCAGATCTTGTGACACAGCTTCTGTTTGTATTACAAAGTTGACTTGATCCTATTCTTTATATGACAATTGTAAGCTACAGATTACAAAGCTTTGTAAGACTAAGATTGAGACACTTTAAGGTTTCTCCTTAAAGTTGTGTAACCTTTTGTCTATCTTTAATCCTTTCCTTTTATAGGCTTCAACTACTACTTTTCAGAAGAAAATCCAAGAGATTTCTTCTCAATCAAGGATTTGGGAATGATTCCTTGATTGAGGGATTGCACCGTAGAGTATGTCCATACTAGATATGTTCATACGTGGTGCTTCTTTCACCGTCGTATATGTCCATATTAGATATGTCCATGTAGAGGGCATGATCTTCTTTCCATTGTAGTAATCTTGATTTATTTATTTGCCATAAATCGTGGAAGTTAATGGTCCGTGATGAATGCTACTTTAATCTTGGTGTGATTTCTTTCCTTCTGCCTTTTGATCTGTTTGCCATAGGTCTGGGAAGTTGGTGATTTGATTGATTCTCATTTCCTTGCTTCCGAATCTTCTACTTGATTCCTCAAAGATCTTTTCAATCATCAGCATATCTCCTTGCCTTGTGTCCATCAGTGGAGATGCTTGAATATCGTGTAGATTTTTTCCAATCATTAGTTTGTCATTATTAAAACATAAAATATAATATTAGGAGGATAATAGTTATAGTGAAGCTAAGTATCTAGCAATGTGTGGAGAATCAACTAAAAGCAATTACAAAGATAGATTCATCAAGGTACAAAGACAACTAGAATATCATTAGACTGAAGTTTCTTTTTTCCTTCTTCTTTGAGCACATATGATAATTTCTCTATGTATTGTCCATGTTTTAGTACAAAGATTCATCAAACATGGTGCACGTAAAGTTGCTTCCAAACAAAAAAAAAAAATTGTTTCTAGTTAAAAGCTATATCGAGCCCAAGCCCTTGAATGTTAGTTCTCAAGATTGCCCGTCCCTCCAGACCACTCTTCATGTTTTGCTTTTCTATCAACCTAAACTCTCCATAATTTTCTGATCAAACATGCTTTCATTTACTTGTGCACAGACCTCTTGTAGCACATCAACAGTTTGGCTTGAGAACAACAGTGTTTCACCGTTGACCTCTAGAGCAAGAGCTGGCATCTACTGCTGCATCGTTAGAACAGGTCACAGTAGGCTCACTTTGTCGGACAAAGATGCTTCCTTCTTGGCCGGTTTACTTTGTTAATTTAAAAGTAAATGGGTCTTTTTAGAAAAATTGAATCTTGCATTCTTCTTTTTAAACATTTAAAAAAGTATATTTAGTTCAAAATTTAAGAATCACGTATTTTGTACTTTCAGTAATATATCAAGTACTTATGATATATTGTCATTTGCATGATTAATACACTGCTTAATATAAAATATTTTTGCATTAATTCAATGTAATAATAGCAATATGGCAAAAAGTTATTGAGATATAGGAGAAAAAAATTAAAATATACATCCTTAGATTGTATATTGCAAGTCATAGCAATACTTTTCAAATTACAATTAATAGCAACTTTTAAAATAAAAAAATAAAGAAAAAAGTATTTTTTTTTAGAATAAAAAAAACATTCTGAAAAATAAAGTTCTCTCCCTCCAAATTCTTCTTTCCTTTATTTTCCCACTAATTTGTTACACAATTCCAGGGATTCTCTCTCCTCCTTCTATACACGATTCTCCCTCCCTTTTTTTCTCCATTTTATTCTATACTTTTTCATATATATATTTTCTCAAAATTAATTAAAATATTACATAAAAAAAAAATATGTGTAATCTTCTCTCTCTGAATTTCTCTTCATAACTTTCTTTTAGTTATTAATCAATTTCTTCATCATATACCCTCCATCATACTTTGGTACAAATATACTCTTGCCGTTAATAAAAAGATACAAATATATCATCGAACTTTAATAAATGGTACAAATATACCTTTCATCATATTTTGGGTACAAATATACCTTTGTCGGTAATGAAAAGGCACAAATATACCATTCTCATTAACGGCGGGACACATGTCAGCATCGTATTGGTTGACCCATTTTAATTTATTTTATTTGTGAATAATTTAATCCACCCTAAATTACAACTCATACTTGATTCAAATAACCCGACCCGGCCTGTGATACAATGAGGACCTGACCTTGGTTTGGTCGGGAAATGTCCAAACGTTGCAAGTTTTTCTCACGTTTTTGTTCTTAAAATGTTGTCTTCTTGTTCACTCTTTGAAGTTGGTGAACAATGGTGTAACAACGAATTTAAAGCAGGTAGCAACAACCATGAATCAAAAATAATTTTTGATTCCTTGATGCTCATAAATCAGAAAAAACAAACAAAGTCGTTCATGAGGATCATTAAACAACATCAAAATATTAATCTAACATCAGAACATTAAACAACATCACAATATGAAACAAATCTCTACTTGATTCTAAATGATAGATAGATCGAAACATGAATCAAACCAACGTGTTTGTTAGGGTTTTTGGGGTTGGTGAGAGAGTGGAAGATAGAAACACACGTAAATAGAGATGTGTGATGTCTGTTGAAGCTTCTCTATTACACAGGTCAGGTCGAGTTATTTGGATCAGGTATGAGTTATAATTTAGGATAGATTAAATTATTCACAGATAAAATAAATTAAAAAGAGTCAACCAAAACGATGTTGATATGTATCCCGTCGTTAATGAGAAAGGTATATTTGTACCCATAGTATGACGAAGGTATATTTGTACCATTTATTAAAGTTCGAGGGTATATTTGTACCTTTTTATTAACGATAAGGGTATATTTATGTCCAAAGTATGACGGAGGGTATATTTGCACCATTTATTAAAGTTCGAGGGTATATTTGTACCTTTTTCGTACAAATTATAAGAACTTTATTTTCTCATTATTCTTTTTAAAAACCCCAGTTCATAGATATAATATCTTGATTCAAAGAGATAAGGAATGTGTATATAAACTGGTATCATCTAAATCAAGTATCACAATTCATAAATATCAGTTTATATATTTATTTCATAGATTTTTATACAAATGTAACATTTTGTATATGATATTGGTATATAACATGGTTTAAACTGGTTGAAAAAATAAATGAAATGTAATACACATAAAAAGTTTGTGTATGTAATGTATAAACTCAGTTTTCAAATAAATATACATAAAAATCACAATATTTTTTATTGTAATTTTAATACGAGTTACATACATTGAGACCTCGATAATAAATACCATTTAGTAAAGGGAAAAGACATAAAATCACTCGTAAATTTATCCGACAAACTTATTGTAGGCCTTTAACTATACGGACATTTATTTACCCTCTTAACAACTTTGGAATGAATATATACAACCCTAAAATTGTCGTGGCATAAAAAATAAAATGTTAAAGGGTCTAATATACCCTTCAACTATTGAAAATGGTACACAAATACCCTTCTTCCACCTTTAGGCTCAAAAATACCCTTAATGTATTAGAAATGGCTCAAAAATGTTCTTCTTCCTCTATTGGTTCAAAAATTCCCCTTCATCCACCTATTTGGATAAAAATGCTCTTAACATTAAATTTAAGTCCAAATTAAGTCCAAAAATATCTCCTCCTTTATAATATATATATTTTTTTGATTTCACGTAGGGGTAATTTTTTTTGTAATTACAATTTTTTAATTATGATATTATATATTTTTTGGTGGAATAAATATGCATTAATTAGTATATTATTTTTTTGGTTTCACGTAGTGGTTAACTTTTTTTTGTTACAATTTATTTTATTATTATATTATTTTGGGGTTTTTTAATTATAACTTTTTATTATTATATTATTTCTGGGTTTTTTTTTATTATTATATAGTTTTTGTGGGTTTTACGTCAGGGGTGGTTTTTTTTTTCTAATTATTATTTTTTTAGTTTTAGGTTGGTACCAAGTTATCAAGTAATTTATGGTAGATCATAATAGCTATATTTATGGTAATTTTTATTTTTTCAAGAAATATATTTTTTCTATTTTAGGACTCTTAATTTCTTTCCATATATTTTAGGACTCTTAATTTTTCTATATGTTTCGGGTTTCATATTTATATATTTTAGGACTCTTAATTTCATTCTATATATTTATTTAATAAAATAAAAAATAAAGAAAAAAGATTAAATGATTTTATCTATTGTAAAGTCTTCTAAGGGAGAATGTTTTTTTAAAAAAAAGTTATTATTTTTTTTTGGTTTCACATAGGGGTGTTTTTTTTAATTACATTTTAATATATATATATATATATAAGGAAAAAGATTAAAGGATTTTATCTATTGTAAAGTCTTCTAAGGGAGAATGTTTTTTAAAAAAATAGTTATTTTTTTTTGGTTTCACGTAGGGGTGTTTTTTTTAATTACATTTTAAAAAATATTATTACTATTTTTATGGTTTCATGTTGGAGAAGGATAGAAGTGTAAAATATTATGCATTCTTACCTAAATTAAATAAAGACTTAAATTACTTTCAAGTTTTTTTTTTTTATATAAAAAGTTCAAAACCTAAAAAAAAACTAAAAGTCTTCAAAATTTTATCTAAAATATATTTTCTAATATTTGAGCACACATAATCATTAACTATGAGAGTATTTGCCCTTTGCTAATTATCCTATTTAAGAAATTCTTTTCTAATTTTGCACTTAAACATTAATTAATTCTTTTTAAATTTTTATATATAACTAAAAAAATTAGTGAAAAGAGGACCATTAAATTGTGAATGAATTTAAGTCTAATCACATGTGGACCAATAAAAATAATGTCATGTATTTAATTTAAATAAAATTATATTTCATATCAGAATTTGTTAAAAGGAGGAGACATTTTTGGACTTAAATTTAATGTTAAGGGCATTTTTTATTCAAATAGGTGGATGGAGGGGTATTTTTGAACCAATAGAGGAAGAAGGACATTTTTGAGTTATTTCTAATACATTAAGGGTATTTTTGAGTCAAATAGATGGATGAAAAATTATTTTTAAGCCTAAAGGTGGAAGAAGGGTATTTGTGCATTTTCAATAGTTGAAAGGTATATTCCCCTTTTCCAAAAATAAAAATAAGCATATAAAACACATGATAATTTATTTATTTTTTAAAAAACTGATCTCATTAATAGAATATATATAATTGATAAAAGTAAAAAAATACATCCCCCCACCCCACTCCCTTCCTTCTTCAAACCCCCCCACCCCATTTTTTATCTCTGCGAATCCTTCCCCACTCTTTTTCTACTCCAACCCCCTCCCCCCTTCCTTTTCTAGCCCCCATTCAATCCCACTCCCTATGCACCTTTGTTTTCATTGTCTTTTTAATTTTTTTAATTTATTTATTTTTGATAAATTAAAGAGATCAAAATCATTGAAAATTAGTAAAATTATCAACATTAAGATTGCATCAACATTAACATTAAAATTAGAGTTAAGATTTATGTCTAAAAGAAAAAAAAAAAAGCAGATGAACATATTCTAGGATTATTTTAGACTAAAATGTTGAAAAAGAAATTTTATGTTTTGAGTGGCTTGGTAGTTCCATTCAGTTTAACTCTTTGTCTCGATGGCTTTTGTATGTAATTGTGTGTGTGATAATTTTTTTAAAATTATTGTTACATGGCTCTGACGTAACAATGATATAGCGTTGACATGACAATAATACGGCGAGAGTATAATGTGCTCTTTACTATGAGAATGGTATTATGAGTGATTTTGTCTTTTCTCTTCAGTAAATGAAATTATATAAATTCATTTCAATATAATTTGTTATATCATTCCTATTAGCAGATTTTGTATCATTTTCATACACTTAACTTTATAAGATTTTATATTATTTTCATAAATCAAAACTAAAGAACACAAGATGAAAGTGAAAGTAATTAATTAAGGAAGAGAGTGTATTTATGGGAATAAATTTTCAATCAATAACGAAAATAGAGAAGACATGTTTATTTAGGAAAGTAAATTAATACGACTTTTACGAAAAAGACAAGAATGTGTAGTATAATGAAGATAATTTATCAAACAGATTTTACTCCTCTAAACATTTTTTTTAATAAAAAAATTATAAAAACTGCAATTTAGTAATTATAAAAAAGTAAAGTTACAAGTTACAATAAACATATAGGATAATTTTCATCATATTTTAACTGAATGCTAGACTAACAATGTAAATAATAGCTTTCTCCTCTAAACATTTTTTTTAATAAAAAAATTATAAAAACTGCAATTTAGTAATTATAAAAAAGTAAAGTTACAAGTTACAAAAAACATATAGGATAATTTTCATCATATTTTAACTGAATGCTAGACTAACAATGTAAATAATAGCTTAGTGAAATTATAATCTTATAAGGGGCAGCTGGGCTTCTGGAGTGATTGTGGCTCCTAGTAGAGATATGTAAGCCCCAAATTAGACAGAAGCAGCACAGTTGATCCAAGAGACAAAAGGTTTTAATGAAAGCATATCTTATTCTTTTCTGTGAGTTTGTTTGACGAGCATATTTGCAAAAAGAATAGTATGAATATGTATGTTTTCTTTTTGTTGTTTGTGACTTCCTTCAATCTACACAGAGTTCTCCAGTTCCATTTACAGCAACATTACTATATCAGCTCCATCACCGTATGTGCGTCCTTCCTAAAGACCATAGTCCTGTGTCCTTCACTGCTGCCTGGAAAAACAACAAACAAAAGGCATTTAGCTGGTCCTAAATGAATGTTTCTAACACCGTCACAGTGAAATAAAAAATATTCACAAGTCACTTGAGGACCACTCTGACATACAGGAGTTTTTACTGAGGGAAATATATTCCAAAAGCGCAGCGTTTCATCTCCTGCTCCAGTTACTATTGTCTGCCAGAGCATGTTAAATTGAAATTTAAGTATGATCCTGTCTCTGATAATGTGATCTCCTTTCTATGATAATGTTTCAGAATAGAACAGAACTTGTAATTCATTTTGCAATACCTGGCCATCAGGTGACATGGCAAGATATAGGACGCGCAGACTATGGCCAGTTAGAGTGGCAACCTATCAACTTGGCGATTTAATCAAAATACCCAAATTTACAATCTAACAAATAAAGAATAACTTAAGTTTACCTTTGACATTGATGGATACTTCCACACCATGATTTGGTTTTGGGAATACCCATGTGTGCTAACTATCTCATTCACATTTCTACTCCAGGCTAGATTGCATACCTGCAAGCATAAATGTGGTCAAATTTCCACAAACTAGCAAAAAAAAAAGACATTGTAATTTAATTCCCCATGTGCAAACCTGGCTTCCTGTATCGACATGGTTCAACTGATTGCCATTGGTTGTGTTCCAAAACCGAATGCACCGATCAGCTGTTCCTCCTCCTGAGGCCAAAAGGCCACATTGGTGAGGGGACCAGGTAATGGCCTTGACAGCGGCTGTATGCTCCGTTAGCTTCAAAACTGGTTGCTGAGATCGCTGATTCCACACTAAGAGCTGTGATCAGATCAACATACTTTAGCAAATTTTTCATTGAAGACAAGAGGGGTAAGAGATCACATGTGTGCGAGCTAGATATACCTGATTGTCATTTCCCCCAGATGCAAGCTCTCTATCATCATGAGACCATTTCAACCCACATACCTGACATATTTATTGTCTCTTAAAGATGCTTTTCAAGTTGTGTTCTTCTATGTTGTGAATGTGAAAAAATTACCTCAGATTTATGACTGACAAATTTGCTAACAAAATCACTTGGAACACGAACATCATGCTGAAGGATGTTTCTATCTCTGCTACCAGATGATAGGATGCGTGAACTCCATGCAAGGACTCCAGTTCTTGTCTGATGTCCACCAAATATTCTAACTTTCTTGCATTGAGTTCCATCCCAAATCTGAAAGAACGAAAATTCAGCATCTCTGGAGAAAGCTGGACTGGACATCATCAATTTGTGTACAATCTAATCTGTACCTGAACTTGCCCAAGACTTGTACCGATTGATATATACGACCCCTCGCGGGTCCATTGGACTGAGCAGACACTATCAGTGGGCCCTAAGTCACACAACTTTGTTACCTATTGACATGCAGTATTTCAGTTGACTATATATGTCTGGATGATACAAGTAGGTGAAAAAAGCATTTTATATATACTCACTCTACTATTTGAGGCTGTCCATAAATAAACACAAGTTCCTAGGCCAACAGCAAGGACATTCTGAGAGGACCAATCAACTAGGTTCAAGTAGAAGTCATCTTGAAGTGCTGGTGCATCCAGAACCTGCAAGCACAATTAAACCTTGTGAGTTGATACAAAGATTTAGCCCAACGCATCAGCTCACAGATCAAATTAAACGTACCTTGTGAGGTGTCTTGGGCACTTTCCTAGGGGGTTTAGGAGGGGTAGAAACCTCGATAGAGAGAGAATTGTCTGTGTGCCCCAAAACAGAAGGGGAAAAAGGAGAATTAGGCCCTGAATTTTCCGTCTTGAACCTCAGCATATTCTTACTAGGACTCATGGGAGAGCTGGCTCCTTTTGTTCCTGCAGGAGAAGAGAAACAATCAAAATCAGACCCAAAAAGCTCAGATTTCAACAACCTTGAGTATGCATCGTTGGTTCCCTCCTTCACCGGAGACGCCTTCTCCACCAGCCCAAATGTGTGTAACCTCGACGAAGATCTACACGGAATGAATCTGTCACTACAACTTGTAGATTTAGATGACGGTGATGATGACAGATTCGATATAGTTCGAGGAGACCTGTTCGACATTGGGGATGATGCCAAATTGGTTGTTGTTCGCTTTGTGCTGGGAGGAGAAGAAAACGCGTCAAGTCGAAGAGAGGTTTCCGACATGGTAGATGGAAGGTTAATTCCACTCTTTCTTCTTTGTGTTATCGATTCCATGATTGCTCTCTTCTTTTTTCTTTTTTTTTTTGCTTGAGCTTCAACTGGAGGAAGAGGAAGACTGTATATTATCCCCCAAGTACAGAACAAACACCTCTGTTGAAAAGCAGAGAAAGGGTTTTGTGGTAGGAGAATGAAAGCAAGCTATTTGGAGGATTTTGATGAAATATTAGGAGCGCTCTTTAAGTCTTAACGGTTACTTTGTGTTGGCCAAGCTTTAATTTTATGTTTTCTCACTGTTGCTCTTACCAACTCTACTAGCCGTTATTTCTTTCTTTTCAACACCTCAAATATAGATTACTATTGAAAGGTTTTGGGGATCCAAAGTTATAAAATATAGTATCTCTTTTTTAATTATATCAGTGAAATTATCCGTTGCTGAGACACACCAAAAATTTGGGAGGGTCCTATTACCTGGACTAATTAAAATTATATTTTTGACAACCTAGTGTCTACGTGGCACATACGCGTACGTACATGGACCTTCAGTATGTTGATTCATTGATGTGCCACGTAGACACTAAGATTGCCAAAAATACAGTTTTAATTAGTCCAGGGGTAATAGGAGCCCCTCCTAAAGTTCGGGTGTGGATCAACAATTTCGTTTATAGTTCAGGGTGAAAACAGAGTATTTTTCCTTCTTATTTTAATGAAATAGTAGGTAATATTTGTATTTAGATCAAAAAAAATAATATAGATCTCTAACTTTATCCGAAATAATGACATGGTCTTTCATTTTTATCAATCTGCACAATCGTAATACTTTACATCTTTTGAAGTAAGTCATTCATATGTGCATAGTTGAATTAAAAAAATAAATCAACATGAATTGTGGAGTAGTGATGAGACTACTCCACCCTTAACCACATTTCAAATATCAATACTACCAAAACTACTTTGTGTCGTGAAGATTTTCTTGATTATACTTATTTTGTAGAAGAATATTGTTTTCAACATAATTTAATTCATGGAAAATAAACTTCAACCACAAATAAAAATATGAAGAAACAACAATTTGTATTGATAAACGATATGGTTACAAATTTGTTCCTCCATTGATTCTTCTCTCGATTTTCTCCATAATTCGAGAGTCGTTAGTGGCGTATTTCTCAAACATAGGATGATCTCTTTATCAATATTCCATTACTTTGTAGGATATTGAAGATCCAATCTTTTTACGAATACCCATCAGTTTATGGGATATTCAAGATGGTTGATCTTTTTATGAATACCAATGAGTTTATGGGATATTCAAGATACTTGTTTCAGAGAATATGTTACCTTTTAAATAAGCGGAATTTAGAGTTTAGGTAGAGTAGCCATCAAACTAGATTTAGGGTAAAGTAGCCCCAAAGAATTTTAACCAAAATTGAACTCTTTTTGTAGAGTCCACAAAATTTCAATGTCTACAAATGTCCCCTGCTTCAAGGCTTGTCGGAGTGTAGACTTGATGAAACTCAAAGATGAGTCTTGAAGTACTACTTCGATCTTAATAATTTCGTGGCTACAGATTTGCATATTTGATTTACGAGAGAAGAAATGAAAGGCAGATTTGGTCCCACTGGGCGTGCCAATTTATTTTCAACATAATTTAATTCATGAAAAATAAACTTCAACCACAAATAAAAATATGAAGAAACAACAATTTGTATTGATAAACGATGTGGTTACAAATTTGTTCCTCCCTTGATTCTTCTCTCAATTTTCTCCATAATTCGAGGGCCGTTAGTGGCGTATTTCTCGAACATAAGATGATCTCTTTATCAATATTCCATTACTTTGTAGGATATTGAAAATCCAATCTTTTTACGAATAGATGGTTGATCTTTTTACGAATACTCATGAGTTTATGGGATATTCAAGATACCTGTTTCAAAGAATATGTTACTCTTTAAATAGACGAAATTTAGGGTTTAGGTAGAGTAGTCATCAAGCTAGATTTAGGGTAAAGTAGCCCCAAAGAATTCTAACCAAAATTGAACTTTTTTTTGTAGAGTCCACAAAATTCCAATGTCTACAAATATAAATACATATAAAAAGTGTTAAAATTAAGAAAGTATGGCCAAGTATATAAAAATGAAAAAAAAAACTTGAGAATGAAATGTTTCTTATCTTCCTATACTCCTTTCGTGTTACATATTATAATTCACAAGGTAAAGTGATGGAGAAAAGAAAGAATGGAGTCTTCATGTAACAAAATATGAGTTTATATAAAGAAAAACTTAAAATATTAGAAGATGTTGACATTTCTCAATCAGAAGATGACCAAAGAAAAAAGAAAAAATAATTAATTTCTTGGCTATAAAAAAAAAGATGAAAATCATTTTCACTCCCAACTTTGATTAAAAAATCAAACTCCCCCCTCAACATTGAACAATAATCATTCTCCCTCCTTTATCCCATGCAATGTTTATTTTGTCCTTGTAATTTTACTCTTATATTTATGTAATATCTTTTTATATTATGTGTAATGAATATTTTTTTAACGTAAATATTTGTAGCATTTTATTTAAGTTTATTAACTTTATAAGTAAATTAATATTTTTTATAAATTTATCACAAAATTTAATGTTATTTTTTAAGATCTATTTTAGTATTATATGTATTAAAGAGTCGTTTGGTGTGAGGTATAATTATAATAATTCAGAGATAAAGTTCATGATTATTTATCCTGCGTTTAATTAGATATATTAGGTAATCTCAAAATTATTTGTCGCACCATTTATACCACAGTAATGAGATAAGTTATCACACATACATATTAGTACAACTTATTTTGTGATAACTAATCCCAGAATAACGTGTTTCCAAACAGCTCACCCCTAAGTGTGTATATATACATATGTATGTACATGCATGTGCGTATATTTTCGTGTTTTATCACTCTCTTACTAAATTTGTTTCATATTACTTAACTTTTTGTTGATATAACACAATCCTTCAGAAAATTTTACTTAGAGGTATATTTTGCTAAATTAACCTTATTAATGATAATTTGAAACTTTAAATTTATCTATACTGTTACTTTATATAATTATTTAACACTAAAGGGTAGAAGAAAAACATAATACAATTCTCTTGATTTCACAAATTGAGCAGATAAATTAAAACATCTATTTTTAGTATGAGAATCGAGTGATAAGAAATGATATTATATGTTGTCTATACCAGTAAATAAGTTGTGATTGTCATTAATAGAGTATTACATATTTTATAATTTATATAAATAAATATAATCTTTAAAATTTGACCTTATTTTTATTCGGGAAAAATATCTAGTACCCCCGAACTATGACCAAATTTGCTAAGACACATGTCAACTTCACGGGGGTCCTATTACCCCTTAAACTAATTTTTAGCGTATTTTTGTCAATATTTTTAGCTAACGTAATACCTTTTGTCAATCATTTTAGATGGATGACACCTTTGATGTGGGCTCCATTTTATGTAATAAAGGTGCCACATTAGTACAAAAAAGACAAAAATACGCTAAATTTAAGTTTAGGGGATAGTAGGACCCCTATGAAGTTGGAGTGTGTCGTAACAACTTTGATCATAGTTCGGGGTGGTACTAGAGGCTTATCGCTTTCATTTATTGTTTGTATTTTCTGCATTGAAATATGTTTATAAAATTAGTATTACTTCTTATTTTCACTTGTAAAATAAATATTATAGTTTTGGTTATTATTAATAAAACTAATTTTCTTATCATGCTAATTTACTTCATAAAGATCATTATTAGATTATATTCTTAATTAATATTTCTTACTTTTTTTTCCTAGAAGATAATGCTTATGTTTTTATGAAAATTTTGTTATATGATTTTTTTTAAAAATGAAAATATGATGATTTTAAAGAAGATAAAAAAAAAGAATAAAGAAATTGATGATAAAGGGTAAAATAAAAATTTTAAAAAGTCAATTAGGATAAAGGGGAAGTATGATTATTGTTCAAAGTTGCGGAGGGAGTTTGATTTTTAAGACAAAGTTGAGGAGGAAAATAATTTTGACCCTATAAAAAAATGTTACATCGTCTCATTTTTAATTCCTAACTTTAATATATGAATTCTCCAAAAATAAAGTGAAATCTTAAAAAAGAGTAACTGAAAAGAACTAAGAAAGAAGAGAAAGCACAATTTGAGTGGACATTCAATTCTCCATTAATATATATAATAATTATATATTAATATAATAACTTATAGCATTGAAATTTTAATGTAAAATTGAATTATTGGAGGTTATGAATATAAAAGGATTAGGAGTTATGAATATTATTAATATTAATTAAGAATATAATTTATGAGGATAAAGAAGTGTGAATTATGAAAATAATTTTTACAAATAAAATATTTTTAAAAATTCAAAAAATGAGAAAAAGGAAAAATGAGAATGAAGACCATTGAGAGCTGCCACATTAGCAGCCTCCAATGTTTTCTTTATTATTATATATAAATACTAATGAATTTATTCGTGCTTCGTGCGGCATGTTTGAGCTTTTATGCATTTTTAGTTTTTTTTAAGAAATTCTTAAATGTTTTTTTGGTTTCCCAAGGTATCCCTACAGTCGGCAGCTTTGAGACTAATTCTCCGTTCCTCTGTCAGCGCACTAAGCAGTAGGGAACAGACCACAGAGTTTCCTCCATTTGCCAGAGGCGGGGATCAAATCCCCGACCTCTTGCTTAAGGGACATGGCGCTGAACCACCATGCCAACTCTAGTGGTTAAGAAGTTCTTAAATGTTACTATAACTATTACTTGAAATATTTGCTGAAAAATTTATCTCAAAATAATAATCATATTTAAAAAATAAATAGATAATTGAACACATTTTTCAACTTTATCTTTAATAATTTAATGTAAGTCTTTTCAAATGTTAAATGATGTGCTCTTCAATATCATTATCGTTCTTCCACTCGTGTTTCATTGCTAAGTAAAGTTCTAAGGTTTGCGGGTTTTGGCAACTAAAGAGCAACTGTGGGGAATTTTTATTGTACTAATAATAATATTAAATAGAGGTGGATAAAGGAATTGAAATTTGGAGATGGCGGGTGAATCATTTCTTTCCGGAAAAATTTACATGCACCGGATGTATACATTCAATTAATAGATAAATGACACTTGTCATATTATTTAAATATAAGTATTAATACTTAATCATAGTTAACCATGCTACTCTATGAATTTATCATCATTTTTATTTACTTTATAAATTTATTATTATTTTTATAAATTGCTACGCCTACCCTTTCACTAGTAACCAAAATAATAACCAGTAACTCCTTGAAGTTTTTCACTAGCAACGTTCAATTGAGATGATTCAGCAGGTTGTAAAGGATCATTCAAAGCAACAGAAACGTGAATATTCAAATCGTTATAGTCGTTAATTAACAAGATCACACATGGATTGTACGTTTATTGAACAGTTGCTACGCTCTGAAAACGATCATGTGCTTCCTTCCTTTTTTAATTACTTAGGGTATTTGGATTATTGAATTTTTCTTCAGTTTTTATTTTTAATTTCTTGATTAAAAGTATTATGTTTAAATTTACTTTATTTTTTAAATGTATCTTAGTTAATATCTATGATTAACTTAACTTAGTTGGGTGTATACACCCAGTGCACGTAAATTTTTTCCATTCCTTAACGTACAGTAAAATAACATGCTCACATCTTTTTTCTTAACCATTTGACATTCTATAAAATAAATAAATAAAGTAAAAAATAATATTTCTTCACCTTTTGCCCATTTTTATGTTCTTCACCTTATTTTTATTTTTGTTCCACATTAATAAATTAATTGTTAATATTAATTTTATTGACATCACTACAACATAGATGTGTTATTACATTTTAAAAGTCTTTTTTTTTTTTTCTTGAAAGTGCTAAAAATTACATACACATTCTTAAATCTGAAATCAAATTATCATGTATGAGTGATATTATTTGTAAGAGTAGATTATGCATATAAATTAAAACGATATTGATTAGCATTAAATTTATGTAAGCTTAATATTTTCAAAATTATTCACTATGAAATTAAATTATAAAAAAAGTGAAGTACTTCTTAGTGAAGATCACACAAACTTTTTTGGAGGGAGGAAGAACTTTCACACGATACTATCATAGTTGTTTGATCTTTCAATAACATATAAAATATTGTTAAAGTAAAAAAATTATGAAATTGAGATACCACAAACAGATGGCTAAATATTGACATTAGTCTGAATCACCAACATGGATTATGGTGTAGTAGTGGAATGACTTTACTCTTTATCAGAGGTTTTGAGTTCGAGCCTGGGTATGGAGAAAATTTTATTGGGAGCGTCACAACTGGTACCAAGCATTGGGTGGAAAATCTAAAAAAAAAAAAATCTGAATCTTCAATAATAAATAAAACAAAATATATCCCAAAAAATGTCTTTAGACGATATTAGCTTGAGAGTCACTAATGAATGGACTCATCTCAATCCTATTAAAAAGTATATATAACACGAAAAGAAGAAAGAAAGACATGAAATTGATCAACTATCTGCCTTCATTGTGACAAAAGCATGAACTTAAAAAATTCAAAGCTTGTTTCAAAGAGAAAATTGTGGAGAATTACAAGATTCGTTCGATTTTTTCCACATTAATCTTGTCATCCCCTTCTAACTCCATCCGTTTTATTTTACTTAACCTTATGTTATAAAAATTGAATTGCCTACTCATACATTAAAACAAAGGGCACAATCTTCAACAATATAAAATTCAACGAAATCAATTTTTGTAAAACTTGTAACCAAGTTAGTCAGTAATTACTAAGAAAAATGAACTCAGTTCTAAAAAATAATTAGAGAAATAAAAGTAAAAGAGATCAATAAAAATAAATAGAATACTCACCAGTCACCATTCATGAATGAAGATGCTTATAGGGATATATAAAAGACAAAGATCAATAACCTCCTTTCATAATCTATTGTTAGTAGTCATTTATGAAAATTCTAATCAAATTAATAATTGGTAGAAAAAAATTAACTAATTCTAAAAATAATGATATAAAAAAACTAGAACTCTAGTGCAAATGCCTTGTCCCTTTGGGAGACTGATGCCGGCAAGGAATTCAAGAACACTGGATTTTTTGGATGATTGATCACCAACTACTATGATTGTTGGCAGTTGAATTCCTTCCTACATTGTGTTAAGGTGCCAGAGCCTATTAACACAATCAAGAGGTGGCCTGATTCTCTCATTGACAGATGCCACAATAGGAGGAGGACTACTTAGTGCTACATCAATTACAAGTGACTGTGAAGAAGAGGAATCATTCATTTTTTGAACATTGGAAGGTTTTGTCGATGCTTTCACCATTGTTATCTTGATATAATTTTTGGGATTCTTACGAATTTGCAGTATATAAAGGATTTATCAAAATTTGTTTGATTCCATGACCTTTCAACTCTTCAGAAACGGTTATGGAAGAATTAATGTGTAATTAATTTTTCACATAAATGAATAAAATAAGAAAAAGAATTTTTTTTTTAAGAAAAAGATAATAGAAAAAGTTCAAAAAAATGAGAAAAAAGATAAATAGGATTCTAGGCTTTAGAGAGTGTCATGTAAGTAATTTTATAACTCTCCTTTATATATATATTGATTAGACATGATGGCCCACCAACATGGGTTGTGGTGCAGTGGTGGGACTACTCCACCCTTAATCAGAGGTCTCGGGTTCGAGTCTTGAATATGGAAAAAGTTCTGTTGGGAGCGCCACCCCCAAATGGGCCCTACAGTGCGCGATCCAGATTAGTCCCGAGCCCTGGGTATGGAGAAAATAGCCCCAAATGGGTATTGCAGTGCAGTCTGGATTAGTCGAGGATTCAATATGAGTACTGAACACTGAGTGGAAAAAATAAAAAGAACATAATAGCCCAACCTGTGCTTGTACGGGTCCAACATATGCTATCTTTTTTGTAATACAGATAAATATTGGAGAGTCAATCAAATTTTCTGTATAATTTTTAATTATTTTAAATTATTGATTATAATGATATGTAATACCTTTTTAATAGATTTTAGCTAATATATATTACTCTCGCCGTTTTAATTTATGTGGAACTGATAAAATTTGGAGAGTCAACCAAACTTTTTATATAATTTTAAGATTTTTATATGATTTTTAAATATTTTAAATTGTTAATTATTGTGATTTATAATAACTTCTGCATAACTTTTAGATAATATATGTTACTCTCTCTATCCCAACTTATGTAAAACTGATGGAATTAATAGAGTCAATTGAATATTTAATATATATTATTTTTACATATTTTCAGTTGTTAATTATTATGATTTATAGTACTTGCTACTAATTAATTTTTAAATAAATATATTACTCCCCCTATCTTATGTAACTGTGATAGTATTCGGAGAATAAAATAATTTTTTTATATGTCGTTAAATATTTTAAGTTGTTAATTATTGTGATTTATAATACGTTTTATGTAATGTTTTTCGATTTTTTAAGTCATTAATTATTGTAATTTAAAGTAATATGTTGCTTCTAATAAGACCCATGTAAAATTTAGATATGTCATAGCAACTTCAGGTATAGTTTAGAGGTACTTGTTTTTTTATCTCAATAATGAATGAAAAGGATGGTGTAGTGGAGTTTCATTTTTACTACCAGATATTTTTAAGGCATTGAACAAGAGAGCGTCCAATCAACCCAACATGTTAGGAGAGTCAATAGAATTTTTTATATATCATTTTTACATATTTTTAGTTGTTGATTATTGTGATTTGTAGTACTTGCTACTAATTAATTTTCAAATAATATATGTTACCCCCTCTGTCTTATATAACTGTGATAGTATTTGAAGAATAAATTATTTTTCTTGCATCTCCTTAAATATTTTAAGTTGTTATTATTATGATTTATGATACTTTTTATATAATTTCAAAATGATATATGTTACTTCGGCTATCACTATTTTTATAGCACTGATAGAATTTTGAGAGTAAATCAATTTTTTATATGTTTTTCAAAATTTTTAAGCCGTCAATTATTACAATTTAAAGTAATTTTGTATAATTTTTAAACACATATCAAATTAAAAAATAAAACAAATAAATTAAAATAGAAAAAATAAGAAATTACAAAAACGAGGCGGTTAAAACTGGCAGGATGACCTCCACCTGCTTCCTACCGCTCTTCTATATAGTAGGAACAATTGAATATAAAAAGATTATCGTTCATAAGTAAATAAAGGTATATACATTATGTTTATATGTAGTTTAAAATATTGTTTATACATGGGAAAGGAAATTTACAATATAAATGCAAAACAATTAATGTAGATTACTAGTGAAAAGGTTCGTGTTTCACGCTTGGAAAATATACTCTCTTATAATTATATTATTTACGAGAAAGCCGTGTAAAGTATGGGCTCAACGTTTATCCTAAATTAATATCATAAGCATAGCCATATCAATTAATGTGATATCTTTTGAATTTTAAAATTTAAATAAATTTATTTTTCACAGTAATTTTTACATATATTCTTAAAATATTTTAAATTATAATTATTGTGATTTACTATTCAAATATATAATTTTGTTTCAAAAATTTAATTCACGATCAAAATTAAACTCTACAAATGTATAAATTAATAGAGTGTGAAAAGAAAAATTTGGTGGACCAATATTACTGTTTTTCAGATAACACGGGCTTAATATATATTATTTTTTGGTCTCAATTTATATATACCATAGGTATGAAGTCGCTAAAAGACAGAGAATACTCAAGCCACTCATCACAATAACACATTCAGGCCTCAATATTCAAAAGACATCAAACAATCCAAAGTCCTCAATAATCTGGTAGAACAAGGAGTCTTTCTAACCCTGCACACATACACAACCCATCATAACAGGAAATAATCAACCCATAGATAAAATGCACCAATCACTATATCTCACTGACAGACGCTCAATCATGAATCAAACTCGAAATAATCACCACTAACTTTACATAAGATGATGGTGAACCACACTCTCAGGACTTTAAATTTCCAACTCAAACCCATGCTAAACTCTAAATATATCAAACTCTTTATTACAAGTTTATTAAACTTTCCTTAACTTAATTTTTCATACAATGTTTCTTCAACACAAGAACTATGGACTAGTAAAAAATACTCCAAATTAAAACTCATGAGAAAATATATCCCATTAGGTCACTTAGCAATAGAAGTAACATTTGCTACAAGTAAGTTTTCCTTTGCATTTAAAACTCTTTTCCGAAATAAAGTAAGAATCTTTCATAGATGAAATTCTTTAAATCTAAATGAGGAGTGTCTCAATATCATCGAATCCCATCCTTCCACAAAGGCCAACCACTAAGGAAGTAATCAATATACAAGGCATGGATGCCAAAAAACTGTCCCTTATCGAACTAAAATCTTTCAAAGGTGATCCCTCCAAATTAGTTGTACCGAGTCTGACCCACCACAAGGTCTTCTTGCACAATCTAGTAAGCACGACTTGTCATTCCACAAAGTTGATATCGTCAATACGACACTAACCCAAACTACAAATGCATCAAAGTGACCTTCCTACAACAACCAATTCATGCACAGACACTGTCAATAACTCTTGCATACAATTCTACACAAGCCTTCCAACTATAACTTTCTTTACTCACAATACGCTATCCCAATAATTGAATACTTTCTCGATACTAACTGACCCACAAATTTGTAGAAAACATCTGGATCACCTTCTATAATCTGAATATGCCAAAACTTACCATCAATCCACCACTAGTCCACAATATAATCATTAAAGAGAATATGGCCACATACACTAGAATCCACAAAACTAAAAAAATCAAGCCTAATCCTACTATGCAATCTAATTGAGTCATGATATAAGATCGATACACCGGATCCGCCTCCAAAGAAACCTCTATGAAACACCAATATCAACAGACCCAACAAAAGACCATAAATCTTATCAAGAATTAATACTGAATAAGTAAACACATAGAAGGGTATAAAACCATGATCAAACACTACCAAAATAAATCAAAGGCGGACTAAAATCATACTTGTGGCTACTATACTAGAAACTCTTACCTCATGTCCATCATGCGAAACCTGATACTGTAATATCATCTCTTAGAGAAACTGATGAAGCGTATCTCTATATAAGTTATTGTAAATTTCTTATATCGTGATCGAGAACTCCACATTGAAATAAAACCAAAGAAGCTGGAGCTCACTGAACAAAACCTGAAGGAGCTACACGACCACCCTAATTTAACCATCTCTAGTTATAACTATGATGATCTCGACCTCCATTATATATGTCTCTATAATCATTAACTCCCTGGGATCTATGGCTTTCAAGAATCTTATATCTCCATACAAACTCCTATAATAACATTGGAATGAACTAATCCCATAAAAGAGGAGGTGATCCAACTAGTCTACTATGATGACTCTCTATGTTATTTTTCGCATTTTCACATATTTTCTCCATTTAGATCTTTCTTATAGTTTCCCCAAGTCATTTATGACTTGATAGAGCTAATATTTTAGTTACCGAATAGTCCATTTGATTTTTAAAGCCAATTTACTATTTTGAAGTCTTTGATAGTTAGAATTGGTTACCGATAGAAAACATTAGTAAAAAAACCTCGTATGTCAATTTTGACTGTTCCAACATCCCTGGATCATTGATTTTTGACTAGCTAGACCTTTAGTTCTATTCCCAAGGCTTTCAGACTTATTCTGGATTATTGGCCAGAATTTTAAAGAATAACACTTACATGTGGGACTTACTTTTTTGAAACAACCTTAAATGAAAATTTTGAATGTACTATTGAGTTTGAAACATCAAATTTGATAGTTTAAAATAGTTTTTGTACATACACAGGATTTTAAATAAATCTCGAGGGGTCAGTGGAGACTTGGAAAAATTTCAAGTTTCCAGCTGGTACGTCTGCTAAAGTGCCCAAAATGGTCCTTTGGGCGCTTTAGCAGCCTTCCAGACACTTTAGTAGCCCTAACCCTGCCCCAGTGATTCGCTTTTATAGCAAGTTGACAACCAAAATATACACCACTTTTGCGCCAGGTGCCTACTTTAGCGGTATGTCAAGCGTGGATAGGTACCACTTTAGTAGCAACTAGGTGCTTTAGCGCTGATCGCTAAAACTGTCCAGTGCCTACTTTAGTGGCACCTGGGGGACTATTAAATGCCCCCTTTCCTAATTTTTACCCTATTTTTTCCCACAAGCCTCAAAGAGCCAAAATCCTAAAGTATGGAAAGTGAGAGAGTGATTAATAGGTAAAACACCGAAGATCCTGGCCTTATAAATTTTTTTTGATCATTGGACATACTATCCATGATACAACTTAGGCATGCCACTCGTACCCCTTGGATATGAGTCGTATCCTCATTACCCTTTCTTTTCTTATCCTAGTTAGTGTAGTAAGGGTTACTCACTGTCCTAGGTATGAATGACCCCCTCCTCAATCGTACCCTAAGTATATGAGTCGTACCCCATATGATCATATAAAGGGAAGTCAAAGATTGAGTGAACTATTTTAGGTACGGGTGGTCTATATGAGTTAAGGGTTGAGTTGTACCCTTTGGATATGACTCAAAGGTGTATGGTCGTACCCTTAATAGTGTAGGTGACCTAGGGTACGATTCGTAAGGAGAGTCGTACCCCTGCATGGGTTCATTTTACAACTCTAAACTAAGGGCCTTGTGGTCATTTCCCATGCCTAAAACCCTAAGTCCCCTCATTATATAAGTTATCTTAGTTTCTCATAACACTTGTGTGGTGCATTAAATATTCCAAAACTCTCTCAAAGGTTATTGAAAGAAGATTGGAGGCTAGGGTTTAAGGAGGGTTCATCTAGAGTCAAGAGAGGTGTCAAGTTCTTCATTGAATCAACTTGTATAAGGCATGTAACTCTTTCCCTTGTTAAATAACTCTAAACCCATTTATTTTACATTTAGATTAGTAAGTGTACATGGTAATTTTGAAATCAAATGAAAGGGGTTTTGTTGCCTAATAATGAATAATGTTGATTCTTGCTTACACTTATGCTTATACATGTTATTGATGATGATTTACATATGTGGGTGCTTGTTGTATGTGGTTTAACATGAGGGTATTGAGTAACCCTAATCTTGATGATTCCTACTATAAAAATAACCTTATTAAAGCTATGCACATAAGGTATTTGTGAAAATATCCAAGTGAATTGTCTAGTCATATGTTGGTGATATTTTGAATTAAGGAAATGACCCAATAAGCATGAATGATTGAATAATTATATTATAAAGGTATTGTGAGCCATGTATTGTATAATTAATGACCTTGTTGGTAGATGGCTAATAAGGGATTAAAGTTTCTAATCACGAAATTAAATTTTAATAGTGTGTCGAACTAAAATATGGTGAGAATATGCTATAAGCTTGCTAATAAAATATGAATAGTTGTGTGGGTGTTGATGACCGCAAATTGAATTGAATGATGAATTGAATTAAGATATTTAGTCCACTGAAGTGATTAGTGATTAAATAGTTGTGCAAAGGATAATATGTATCTATGGTATTGGTCTAGTATAAATAAATGAGGTAAGATGTTGTTAATGAATATGAATATTTGGTAAATAGTTGCTAAAGGACTTGTTGGCCATATAAGGAGTAAGTGGACGTCCTTGATAATTGGTTGGCTAAATGGGACATGGTCACTAAAAACATAAACTTGACTTGTGTTTGAATGAAAGGTATATGTAAGAATAGTGATGAGGAATGATTGGTTGTAGAGGTCTCGATGACGATAAATGAACTTGTATCGTGTTGTGAACTAAGGCCTTGGGCCTATAAATATGATTAATGGCTAATTGGGTAAAAAATACCATGTAGTTATCTATGTTGTTGATATATAGCCTTAGTGGCTAGAATTACCTAAAGGGGTTCAGGCCTTAAGATGTCAAAATGAATTATATGGACGTTAATGCATGAACTAATACGTTAAGAGTTCAAATTTCTACTAATGATGGTAATAAGATGACTTGTGGTTAAAGTCCCTCGTCTAATGGCTTGTGGTAGGAGTCCCTTGCTTAAAGAGATCTCTTGAGGTTAAAATACCTCGCCTTATGAAATATCTTGTGGTTATAGTCCCTTGCCTAATGTGTGAGCATGCGATTATAGTTCCATGCCCAACTAATGTGTGAGCATGTGATAAGAGTTCCATGTCCATCTAATATGTAAGCATGCAATTAGAGTTCTATTCCCAATTAAATGTATGAGCATGCGACTAAAGTTCCATGCCTAATTAAATATATGAGCATACGATTTGAGTTCCATGCCCAATTGAAAGTGTAAGCATGTGATTAGAGTTCCATGCCTAATTAAATATGTGAGCATGTGTTTATAGTCCCATGCCTAATTGATTATGTGTGTGGATTGAGTCTCTTTCATAAGGAAATGGTTGAATTGGTTAAATTGGTTGAGTTGGTTTGAGGTTCGGATCCCCTTGACTAACGTAATAGAGAAGTGTAGGGTTCTAAAATTGGTAAGGTGAAAGGATGAAAGTTCTTCACTCCATGTATTGTAAATGAATCCTCTAAGAATGGTTGCTATGACTCCTTCTATGACTTGGCATGCTATGTATAAACATATGTATATGTATTTTCATATATGCTTATGCTAATATAAATGTTATTGCATATGATGGTTGACTTGGATTGAAAAAATGCATTACTTTACCCTTATCCTTGAGTTACATGCTAGCGCTCCAACAGTTAACTATCTCCAAATGCTATATCCCCATGTGACATAGGGGTCAGAGCTTGTTCTTCCTCTTCTACGTAGTGACCAAGTGTTCGAACAGTTCGGGTATTGACATTGAAGTGGTGAACTTTCATTCTCCGGAAGGTATACATTTTATAGTCTTTTACTTTAAGTCATTATCTTGTATAAACTTGATATTTGACTATTGTCGGGGGCATGTCTCGACACGTTTAGACATCAGATTTGTAGAGGCTTTTGTGGATAACTGTGGATTTGGGTATATTGGCTAAAATGTTGACATTAATGAATTGTCAGATATTGTTTAAGTTTTGACTATTAGTCTTATGTTTCCGCTATCTTATAAAAAGATTGGGATTCCCTGACCCTTGTGGTTGTTGTGATTATGATTAGGTTGGGTTATTAGGGCGACCTCTGGTTCATGTGGGCTTGAGGTTCCCCTACGATATGACCCAATTTTGGGATATGTCAAGTTGGTATCAGAGCCTAGCTTCATGGTCAGTTTGGAGTCCATAAAGCCGTGTCAAGTAAAGTCTCTTTTATGAGTGTGTAGCGTGCCACACTTATAAATGAGGGGTTATGAGACATTTAGGAATGTTTCCCTTTCTCGTGTTTCACTCTCTAGTTATATGGAATCTAAGGTAGTGGATTCCTCTTATTTTTGCTTTTTCATCTTCCTGATCATGTATCCAAAATGATTTGATGTTCAGGAGAGCTCTTCTATCCTGACTAAGGGAAATATAGACAAACCTCATCCAATTTTTGGGATTCATACTCGGTCAAGAGTCGTGGAATCAGACTGTCCTCGAAGGGTTCCACCTATTTCTACTAACCCTACTTTTGAAGGCGACACCTCTTCCCAGTCACCTTAAAATGGTGGGTTTCATCACTTCTTTGTTCTGTTGGCTTAGGCTGGTGGAAAACGGTCTAAGAAAAAGTATTAGGTGGGTCTTAGACTCCATTCATCGGCTAGTTCTCCCTACCAAATCCATTAAGATTTGGGTATTTTCAAATTGGTAATGCTCATAGGGCACAAGGTGCCCAACATCAGGTTAGAGGGGCCCAATCTACGCCCATCTATCTTCCTATCAGTTTTGTGGTCGGTCATACCATGGTTATTACGAAAAAGAAAGGAATTAGTATTTTAAATATGGTCAACATGCAATGAGAGTGTCCCATAATGATTGCCTCTTAGGAAAAAAGAGTGTCGATTGTCACTTTTCTAGCTTTTATACTGAGGGGTGATGCTACTAGCTCCGACGTTAGTTGGGACCTTATTAATGCCCTTACTATCCCTCGGGAGCCTGAAGTACCTTTGGATTCTGACACGGGTATGTTGAAATTTTTTTCTCATGATGTGTGTTGTTTTTTGATCCAGGGTCTACTCTTTCTTATGTAACCCCATATATGGCTGGCCATCTTGATTGCGGTTCTGAGAGTCTATCAATTTTTTTTTCTATTTCTATCTTGGTAGGATACTATATGGTTGTTAAAAGTGTCTATAGGGGGTGTATGGTATCTGTTAGTGGTAAAGAAACTCTTGTAGACTTGATAGAGTTAAACATAGTTAATTTTAATGTTATTCTGGGGATGGATTGGTTGCATTTGCATTATGTTTCCTTAGATTGTTAGAACCGTAGGGTCATGCATAAATTCCCTAATAAGCCCATCATTGTATGGGAAGGTGGTTCCTTAGAGCCTTAGGAAAGTTTTATTTCTTATCTCAAAGCCCAAAGGTTGATTTCAAAGGGGTGTTTGCATCTTTTGGTTTGAGTTAAAAATTCTAACTCGGAAGAGCCTTCTCTAGAATCCGTTCCCGTGGTTAATGAGTTTTTGAGGTATTTCTTGATAATTTTTTCGATGTGGCCACTATGAGTTTCTTTTTATGTCCTTTGGGTTGACCAATGCCCCGACGACATTCGTGGACTTGATAAATATGGTCTTCTATCCATTTTTGGATATGCTTGTTATTATCTTCATTGATGACATCTTAGTCTATTATAGGAGTGAGATGGATCATGTTGATCACCTTCGTGATGTGTTGCAAGCTATGAAGGATCATCGTTTGTATGCCAAGTTCTCCAAGTGTGAGTTTTGTTTAAAAGTATAGCTTTTCTTGTTCATGTTATTTATCTCTAGTGAAGGGATCATGGTAGACCCCAACAAGGGCATACCGTCGTGTGTCTTTCGTTACCCAGTCCTAAGGACTCCTTCTTTGGTATGTTGTGTTGGGATAGGTCTCATTTATGACCTTGGTGTTTGCTATGAAGCACTTTGTACCTAGAGTGTCGTGTCTCTATTGAGGGTCTTGCCTTGAGTGGCGTTAGTAGTTCTTGTGCTTCAGTTCCTTCATGACCCATCTTATGTTGGGTAACTAAGTGGTTTAGGAAGACATGCGTATGAATTATTTTATGGCATAGTTGTGTTATGATTTTGGGTTTTAAGCATATATTTATGATTTTGGCTATAATGGTTAGTTATAGTTTTTCCATGTCGTCTACTTGTGGTTTTCATATGATAATGGTAATGGAGCAGAGTAGTGTTCGGGATGGATATAAGAAATATAGCCTGGTGGCTTAAGCTAACTCCTTCTAAGTTTTGGATAGGCCTGAATATAGAAGTTGTGTATGGCTAGACTCAGGCTCATAGTGGTGTGTCTCCGGGAAGCTATAAGTTGAATCAGACTTTCTCTCTAGTATTGACATGGCCCCTTTTGAGTCATTGTATGGTAGGAGGTATCGATCTCCTATTGTATGGTATGAAGTTGGCAAGAGTAAGTTTCTTGGTCCCAATTTAGTTTACTAAGACTTAGATAAGGTGAAGGTGATTCATGATAGATTGAAAACCGCTCAAAGTCACCAAAAGTCCTATGCAGACGTGTGGAGTAGGAGTTTAGAGTTTAGTGTTGGCGATTGGGTATCCTTGAAGGTTCTCCCATGAAGGAAGCGATGCGAACTGGTAAAGAGGGGAAAGCTTAGTCCCCGTTATGTTGGTCCCCATTTGGTCTCAAAAGGGATTGGCAATGTTGCCTGTGAGTGGAGTTGCCTTCTTGATTGAACTCTATTTTCCCTGGTTTTCCATGTCTCTATGTTGTGAGGATGCGTAGGTGATCTTTCATTGATTGTCCCTTGGAGGGTGTTGGTATTCCTGACTTCTTGCCCTATGGGGGTATTTCGATGAGGATCTTGGGTCAACAATTTCATCGATTGTGAACAATAGAAGTGGCTTCGTTGAAAGTTCTATGAAGGGACCATTAGTCTGAGGAAGCTACTTGGGATGCGAAGGAGGACATGAAGTCCAAGTATCCATGTTCATTTTCCCATTCCGAAAACTCATGCTTGAGATTTGTGTTTGTATTCCTAACTTGGTTTACGTCTTCAAAAAATAATGAGTTAAAATCCCCAATGCTTAGGATTGATTCATGTCTTTGTTGGAAAAGGGATTAAAGTTCCCAATACTTGAGTTGTCTTATATCCTTAAAAGTTGATGGGTTTAAGCCCCTAAGCTTTAAATTGATTTATGTTTTATTAGACCATGGGTACAAGTCCCTAATGCTTTGAAATTATGTGTGCCCTTGTTGTTGTAGGTTTAAGTCCCTAAGTTGTGATTTGAATAGGTGTTTTGAATAGTAATGGGTTTGAGCCCAAGGTCACTGAAATGGAGTGGTTGATTGATGATGATCATGAGATGTGTTATGTTGTATCCTTGTAGTATGCTTTGTTCTAACTTGTTTAAAGGTTGGTTTGATATGTGTTGATGTGTTAACTAGTGTATATGCTTGCCTTACCCCTCATTCGAGGACGAATTAAAACACCTAAGATTTTGGCCTTGCAAAATTATTTTGATCTTTGGACATACTGTCCATGATACGACTTAGGCATTTCACTCGTACCCCTTGGATATAAGTCGTATCCTCTTTCCCCTACCTTCTATTATCCTAGGCAGTGTGGTGAGGTTTACTCACTATCATAGGTACGACTAACCCCCTTCTCAATCATACCCTAAGTATACAAGTCATACCCAACATGATTGTATAGAAGGAAGTCCTAGCTTGAGTGGACTGTTTTGGGTACGGGTGGTGTATACGGGTTAGGGGTTGATTCATACCGTTTGGATACGACTCAAGGGTGTATGGTCGTATCCGTAATAGTGTAGGTGACCTAGTGTACTATTCGTAAGGTGAGTCGTACCCCTGCACGAGTTCATTATACAACTTTTAACTAAGAGCCTTGTGGTAATTTCCCATGCCAAAAACCCTAAGTCCCCTTACTATATAAGTCATCTTATACTCTCATAACACTTGTGTGGTGGATTAAATATTTCAAAACTCTCTCAAAGGTTCTTGAAACAAGATTGGAGGCTAGGGTTTGAAGAGGGTTCATCTAGAGTCAAGAGAAGTGTCAAGTTCTTCATTGAATTAACTTGTACAAGGCATGTAACTCTTCCCCTTGTTAAATAACTCTAAACGCATGTATTTTACACTTTGATTAGTAAGTGTACATGGTGATTTTGAAATCAAATGAAAGGGGTTTTATTGCCTAAAGATGAATAATGTTGATTCTTGCCTAGACTTATGTTTATACATGTTATTGATGATGATTTATATATGTGGGTGCTTGTTGTATGTGGTTTAACATGAGGGTCTTGAGTAACCCTAATCTTGATGATTCCTACTATGAAAATAGCCTTGTTAAAGGTATGCCCATAAGGTGTTTGTGAAAATGTCTAAGTAAATTATCCAGTTATATGTTGGTGAAATTTTGAATTAGGGAAATGTCCCAATAAGCATGAATAATTGATAAATGATATCGTGAAGGTATTGTGAGCCATGTATTGTATAATTGATGACCTTGTTGGTAGATGGCTAATAAGGGATTAAAGTTTCTAATCACGAAATTGAATTTGAATAATGTGTCGAACTAAAATGTGGTAAGAATATGCTATAAGCTTGCTAATGAAATGTAAATTATTATGCGGGTCTTGACGATCGTAAATTAAATTTAATGATGAATTAAATTAAGGCATTTAGTCCATTGAAGTGATTAGTGGTTAAATAGTTGTGTGAAGGGCATAACGCTCAATCTACAGCTCTCATAAGAGTGTAAAGCGGTCGTTGTCAAATATATAACCCAACTGGTTTAGGTATCGATCCCACAGGGAATAGCCGGTCAATGAGTAAGCAAAGATTACTAGACTTTTGGAGCAAGTCTCGTAAAAGGGGGGATTGTAACGTGCAATAAAGTAACAAAGTGAAAATGGAAAATAGCAAAGTAAAAAGAAAGAATGTTTAGTAAGATTCTAATCAATGAGAATTGAGAAGTTGGGGTTATGTCCACCTTATGAGTTGTACGTCTCTATTGGCTATGAGTTGTGCGGAATTCAGACATGCATGTGCTTATAGAGAATTGTATTCGATGGTAAATCCAGGCGTCTTTCGACCTTAACCAGGACTATTTCACTTTAACTCTTTCGAGCTTAAAGCGTATCTAACAGTACGAATTCTCCAAGAGGTTAATCCAGTTACGACACTAACTTTTTAACAGGGGTTGGTGCCCTATTACCTTGACATTATCTCTTTTCCAGACATATAACTTTTCTTTCGAACAAGTTAATGCTATACTGGCGTATTCTATGCGTTTGTAACCACAAAGAATTTAGATTAAGATGAAGACAATAATGATATAAGCAGCATACGTGTCACGGATTCACAAACTCATAGCAATAGATAGTATCTCATATGGCTTCCATAACCCCAACAGAGAAGTTTAGTTACCCATGAGTGCGAAGGAAATCTCAATAGACATTATTAATATACCACAATAAAAATCTCGTGTAGTAAGGTGTGGTGTGGCGTTTTAGGCATGAACTCCCTTGCAGAGTAACGTTTCTCTTGTTGTGTAAATTAAGAATTGAATAGATGAATAAAAAGTAGAATTAAAAGTAGAAGAATTGTTTTCAGAGTTAAAAGTAATGGAAGAATGATAAAAATCTCTAGCAGAATAGGGTATTTATAATACTCCTATCCTATTCCTACTAAGCTACTGCATTACTTAACCCAATCCTACTGGGTTACTGCATCATTATCCTACTCCTAATAAGTTACTGCTAGTCCCCAAAGTCTTTAGAATTGTTGTTTTTGCCCGGGACAGATTTTCCATGCGCCACTTTTGGTCCTTGGCGTCCAAGCTTTGCTTTCCTCCTTTCGTGAAGCTTTCTTTGGCATCAAGTTATCCATAAAATGCTGAATTCTGCATCATTTATACCTGAAAACTTGCTAATCATGTTCGTTAGCTCACTTACAGGAAAAAAGGACTAAAAGTGCATGAATTATATAATTTGTCCTCAAAACTTAGCTAAAATATGGGCAAAATATAGCACTATAGGCGTGTAAATTCGCCTATCATCAACACCCCACACTTAAAGCTTTGTTCGTCCTCGAACAAAATATCATGTCCATCTAAACATCTACTTAGGGTTTCACAGTAACAGCACAAAATATTCATCAAGACAGGCACGACAATCATTAACAAAGAGTAGTTTTCTGATCACTACTAGAAATAATTTAACCTCTAACATAGAATCGTGATGATGGCTAATTCATATTCAAAAGTTAAGACACAAAGAATCATACACAACTACCCAAAACTCATCTACCATGTGTGTCTCACATAAGATATTACCCATAATCACTCACAAGTATTGCATTTTTCAGAACATGGGTATAAGATTATCCTTGCTCTCACTCTCACAAAGAATTCATATATTGCAACTGATGACCATAGGCTTGCCCATAGTGTAATGCTCTACTAATATCAGAATGCTAAGCTTAGGATCAAATAGGTCTTCTATAGGTTGTAATGTAGGCTAAGGGACGGGTAGGACTATTTTGGCCAGAAATAGTGACTATGTTCCTAAGCGCTTTAATACATCACATTATGCCATTAACACTTTCTTTTAATCAACCCTGCTACCTTTCTTTCATCTATCACCCCTTTTCACCTAATTTTGCCATTCAAGCATAATTATCTTTTTATTTAATCATAAACACAATTTATTTTTTTGTTTTTCTGTTTCTTTTTCTTTTCTCTTTCTCTTTTTTTTTTCTTTTTTTTTATAACACACCTCCATGATAGCCACTCTTTTTCATAACAAATTCAAGTACCAATACACTCTAAGGCATCACTTTCACCCAATTTCCTCTTATTTTGTCACATGACTTCACAACTTAAAGCACTTAGGAATTTGGATCAAATTATGGTCTTAAAAAAATGGATTAGGCTTACATATGAGGCTGTCAAAGAAAATGGCTTAAAGGCTCAAAGGGGTTGACTAGGATAATGTCCACGGGTAGGTAAAACGAAGGTAAACAAGTATTGGTTGCCAAAGAAATGCCTAAATCATCTCCTAAACTCACACTCTTTATTTCGCTTTACACACACACCAGGCAAGTTCTAGCATCAGTCACAAGCACAGAATATACTATCATCTCTCACACACAAGGCACATGGTTAACTTTATTGGGAGCAGTATAGACTCTTGACCCAACAGATGAATGAATTAAACCACATAATTATCACACAGTGAGTCACACTTAGAGCCTAAGTGTCTCAATAGTAATGATTCTAGCACAAACTCTTGTCATAACACCATGCCTCCTATCAGAACAATTTCATGCATCAAAATAAAAAAATATATGACTACTAACTAAATCAAACAACCAAACATAAATAAATGCAAATGCAGATAAAGAAGTATAACATGCAAATACCAGCACCCCACACTTAGACGGGACACACTGCCCTCAGTGAAAAAATAAATAAGAAGAACCTGATTAGTCGGACTCATCCTCTATGTCTGGGGTCATACCCCCTGTATCGGAATCGTCATCAGAGTCGTCGTCATCAGAGTTCTCTTCCACATCGGAGTATGGCATTCGTCGATCATCATCGGTTGGCATGTCGTCATCAAGAGGTTCCTCAAAATATACACCTACTCCACACATCGCCCTCGCATGCTCATTCATTGGGTAGTCATAATCCAACTGTTGGAGTTCTGCAGCAGTTGGAACACGACCCCCGCTCATCATGGTAAACTTCATCATGCCATATAAATGGCGGGAGAAGCTTTCATCGCGAGCATGCCTTTCTGAAGTGGTAAGGTTGACTCCATGCGTGGTTTCAGCATCTTTAACCTTCGTGAGGTCAACCTTATTTGTGTTGTGTAGGAATTTGTGATCAGCCGGTTCCTCTTCGATTTCTTCTTTCCTTAGTATTGCAGTCAACAGGTTGCCAAAACTGAAGTGGGACCTCTTGTGTAGCCTAGCTTTCCGTATTGTGGAACGAATAATTGCCCCGACGTTGATAGGGACATTCGTCATCAATGTGTATACCAAGCACACTCTATCTCTTGTTATCTTGGTGTACTGAGTCCCTGGAATTAGGCAAGAGTTGACTATGCGCAACCATATCCTTGCTTCCCTATTTAAAGGAGCATATGGGAAGGTGTTGTGTCGACCAGTGTCCTTGTGTCTACTCCAGCGTGCCATGGATCTTGTTCCACAGAGTGTGTGTCGAATAGATCTATATGGAGGTCTCCTGTACAGCTCCTTGAATGGTGATGGATCGAATGAAGGCAAGCCAAGAAAGGAGTTGAAGAAATCCGCATTGAGTTGTAAAACTTGGCCCCGAATCTTGACCTCGCTTCCTGTGGTTTTCGGTGACCAGTTGGCACAGAATTCTCTTGTTAAATTGAGATTGCATTCTCCCATGTCTCGGAAGATGAAATCCAGATGTAATGCCATGATCTTGGCCAACATGCGCGGTTCTTTCTTTGCTAGGCTTTGCTTGTTTATCAAGTCCACATGAACATATTTTCTTTCTTTGTTGTTCCTATACCATTCCTTTGCTTCCTCCTCAAGAACCCATTGTATTCCGAACATGCGGCGTGGTAATTGCATCGAGGATGATTCTCCTTGCTCTTTTCGGCCTCTTTTCTTGCCTTTTTGTGAAGTGGTAGCCTTATCTTTGCCTTGTCTTGCTTTGGGTGCCATTGTACCTGAGACTAAAATAATATTCATGTTAGCATCATCTCGATAGATACAATCTATAAACGAGCAGTAGGGGCACCACCCCACACTTAGTTTGTTGGTACAGACTAGTGAAGTGAAAGTGATCGACTAGTCAGACTTCATCGACATACGTTTTAGGTGCTATATTCCAACAATAAAATCAGAGCAATCATACTTCTTGTAATCTTGGCAATACTTTCATGTTTGATATATCATGACTACTTCATAGGGATTGAATCAAGGTATAGTATCTAAATAATCACAACCTCCTATGTCGGTAGGCAACTATAATTCTTATCCCGATGAACAAGTCATTCCAACATGTAAGTATTCAAGTGACAAGATTATGCAATTTTTGTGACCATATTAATTCCGCAAAAGTAGTGCATCAAAATCAAATACAAGTTGGGAACAAGTTAAGATCATTCTTACGTATACGTTCACTCACTTGGTTGTATCACAACAATTCAATAACTTTCAAATCACCAATACTACTTCAAGATTTAGCAATTCATAATAGGCGTAGTAGTGTAGTACTTACGGAATATAAATGAAGAACAAAGTAGCACTTACTTTATTGATGACTTTGGATGATGTTCTTGTGAAGAAGAAGAGCAAAAGGAAAATTTTGGAGTGGATTTGGGGACTATAGGCGGCGCTTATGCTAGGTTTCCAATGTGTTTTTGGTTCAAGACTAAGTCTCATATTTATAGGAGAAGGTTGGGTTGGGTTTTGACCCATTTAAAATTGGATTTGGAGACAAGAAATGACCATAGGCGACGCCTTTTGCTTTGCCTATGATTGGCATAGATGACGCCTTTTGCATAGCATTGTTGAGCATAGGTGGCGCCTATGCCATGGCATTCTTGGGCATAGGCGGCGCCTATGCCATAGCATATGAGATTCAGAGACAAAAGGCATTGGCATAGGCGGCGCCTATGCTATGGCACACTTGGGCATGGGCGGCGCCTATGCTATGGCACACTAGATTCCGAGAGCTTAGGCCATAGTATAGGCCTTGCCTTGTTCGTGGCCTAGTTTTATATAGGCCTAGCCTTGTTCGTTGCCTATATTTTCATAAGCAATGCCCAATCTATAGCCTTTTGCTTCTTCATCAATAACTTACCACCTTTTACATGCAATACGTCCAAATCAAAATTTGAAACCAATCTCCTCGTTTACGCCTCTTGCACCTACACTTGCTCAAAGACAACAAAAACAATTAGAACGATGGGTTGCCTCTCATCAAGCGCCTTAGTTTTGGTCGTGGCTCAACAAAATCTTAAGAAAACAAAACAATTAAAAATGATGGGTTGCCTCCCACCAAGTGCTTGATTTATTATCGCGGCACGACATAACTATCTCAATTACTTAGACTTCATCGAGATAGATGGGGCATCGTTTTCTGAATGGATTCAAACGATGCTGATGCTTCATTGTGGGCACGCAATCTTCTTCGAGATGCATCTTGTGCATACATATCCCAGGTGGGATACCAATTATATCATCAATAGACCAACCAATGGCTCTCTTGTACCTCTTTAGAGCAGAGATGAGAGCCTCTATGTGCTGTTCACTAAAATCATCCGTCACACTCACCGGAAGTGTATTTCTACTTCCCAAGTATGCATACCTTAGATAATTGGGGAGCTCTTTCGATTCTAGCACTGGGGGCTCTTAAATAGAAGTCTTCGCTGTTGGTGACGGTTGATTCTTAAGTTCAAGGTCCGGCTGCTTAGGAGTATGAGAATAGGACCCTATTTCTGTTAGAGCACACATAGTTTCTTCATAATCTTCATCGTCCTCATTCTTAACATTCAGCAGCGCAACAGACAATGGCTCAACAGTAAGCTGTTTCTCTACAGATAATGCTTTCTTATCCTTATAATAAACATCATCTACGGAGAAAACATTCATATCGCTGGACTGCTTCATTGCTTTGCATATATCAAAGCGGACCACTTCGTCATTCAACCGAAATAAAAGCTCATTAGCTCTCATGTCAATAAGCACACTTCCTGTTGCAAGGAAAGGGCGCCCCAAGATTATGGGAACTTCTGAGTCTGCCTCACAATCCAAAATAACGAAGTCCGCTGGAAAGATGAATGAAGAAACCTTCACCAATACATCACATAGAATGCCAACAGGTCGTTTTACCGACCTATCCACCATTACGAGCCTCATATTGGTTGGAGTAGGATCACCCAACCCCAACTTTTTGTAAATGGATAGTGGCATCAAATTGATGCTGGCTCCTAAATCGCATAATGCCTTGGCAAAATTCAAAGATCCAACGGTGCAAGGAATAGTGAAAGCACCGGGGTCAGCCTTCTTCTGAACTAGTGATCGGGTAGCGATTGCGCTACAGTGATGAACATTATCTTTCAACTCATAGCTTGCTGCCCGCTTCTTTGTCAAAATATCCTTCATAAATTTCGCATACCCAGGCATTTGTTCAAGTGCCTCCACCAATGGCACATTAATGGTCAGCTGCTTTAACATAGTCATGAATTTGCTGAACTTTGTATCGTCCGCCACCTTCTTCAATCTTTGAGGAAAAGGTGGTGGTGGATATGGAATTGTTTTCTCCATGGATTTCTTCTCCTCTTGCCTTCGTTTTTCAGCCTTTTCAGGCTGCAACATACTCGGTGTACCGTCATGGACGTCGTGGGTGGATTCTACAACAGCTTCTTCTTTTGCCTTGTCATCAATGTCTGCTACTTCGTCAACCACTTGCTTGCCTTTTGATGAAGTTTCCAGCACCTTACCGCTTCGGGTAGTAATGGCCATGCATGACCCATCATTCCTTGGGTTTTGCACAGTGTCGCTAGGTAAGGTGCCAGTCTTTCTTTGATTGAGTGTTGCTGAATGTTGGCTCAATTGCTTCTCTATTTGCTTGATCGAAGTGGAATGTGAATCAACCAATTGCTTCATTGAGGACAAATCATTTATTACCTCCGTTACTCCCGCGCTGGTTTCTTCCACTCCTTTCAACAGTTTAGCCATCATTTCTTCCATATTTCCAGAACTAGATGTGGTGGTGTCATGTCTTCCAGGGGGAACATACAAACCACTTTTGTCATTCTTGTTCTTCCAACTACCTTGGTCCTTGTTTCCAGATTTATCATAATAGTTCCGACCTTGGTTTCCTTGGGTATTACCTCGGAAACCCCCCTGATTGTTCAAGTAGTTGGCCTCTTCATCCGAATCAGATTTGTCTCTTCCTTTTGACGCAATTGCTTTGACTTTTTCGGTCTTCCCTGATAATAGATGCTTTGTAAGAAGATCCACTTGTGTCTTCATGTGCGCCATATCTTGATCACGTTCTTCTTCTCTTCTCCTTTGGTCTGCAGTCATGCCTATAGATAAAGTGGGGCTTGCTACCTCAGAATCCCTGGTATGCCAAGCTCTACTTTGTTTCGTCATCCGGTCTAGCATATTGCTTGCTTGTCCAAAGGTGAGATCCATGAATGATCCTCCAGCCGCATTATCCACAACTGGTTTAGTTATTGAATTCAAGGCTCTATAAAGTATCTCCATTAGGTGAACATTAGTCATGTGATGGTTTGGGCACCTCATTAGCTTCGTCTTGAACCTCTCCCATGTTTCATGAAGGGCTTCAGTTGGAAGTTGACGAAAGTTGCTGATTTTATCTCTCATTTGTGCTCTTTTGGATGGCGGAAAGAATCTTTCTAGGAAAGCGTCTCTTAATTGCCTCCAATTTGTAATAGAATCAGGAGTCAGCCCATTCAACCATAGGGTTGCCTCCCCAGACAGAGATAATGGAAATAGACGTAATCGAATTACATTTTGACCAACGCCAGGATTGTCAAACGACTTGCATGCAGAAATAAAGTTGATGAGATGCATATTCGGATCATCGCCTGCTAGTCCACCAAATAATCCCTTGAGTTGCAATAACTGAATCATGGTGCTTGTGATGTTGAACTTGGCTCCAGGTGCCAATGGTGGAGGAATAATGGCTCCTGTGGCTCCGGCTCCATCAAGATCATCATCATCATCGTCAAAAGCTGGTTGCATAGCTTGGCGTTCCGGCCTAAACCTAGCTTGACGATCTCTTCTGTTGGTAGGTGTTGCGATCTCAGCGGCATGCCTAGGGTTTAGTAGCTCGTCATCACCTAGATCCTCATCGTCAGGATTTGTTTCTCGCCCAGGGTTATCAATATTCTGTTGATGCACTTGAGCGGCGGCTAGAGCAGCTAGTCTCGCCTGTTCCTGTTGAGCAGCCATCCTTTCAATTGCGTGTTGTGCCTCCATTCTGCCAATACGTTGTGGTTCAGGATTGATAGGTAATAACGGTTGACCAGAACTTCGGGTATGGGGCATGCACTGAATAAAAAAAAACCTGCAGTAAACAAAAACAAAAACTAAAGGTAAAAGTACGAGAATCTTTGACCAAAGGGTCTAGTAATTATTACGAACTTAATTGACACTTGTATTCCCCGGCAACGATGCCAATTTTTGATAACGCTCAATCTACAGCTCTCATAAGAGTGTAAAGCGGTCGTTGTCAAATATATAACCCAACTGGGTTGGGTATCGATCCCACAGGGAATAGCCGGTCAATGAGTAAGCAAAAATTACTAGACTTTTGGAGCAAGTCTCGTAAAAGGGGGGATTGTAACGTGCAATAAAGTAACAAAGTGAAAACGGAAAATAGCAAAGTAAAAAGAAAGAATGTTTAGTAAGATTCTAATCAATGAGAATTGAGAAGTTGGGGTTATGTCCACCTTATGAGTTGTACGTCTCTATTGGCTATGAGTTGTGCGGAATTCAGACATGCATGTGCTTATAGAGAATTGTATTCGATGGTAAATCCAGGCGTCTTTCGACCTTAACCAAGACTATTTCACTTTAACTCTTTCGAGCTTAAAGCGTATCTAACAGTACGAATTCTCCAAGAGGTTAATCCAGTTACGACACTAACTTTTTAACAGGGGTTGGTGCCCTATTACCTTGACATTATCTCTTTTCCAGACATATAACTTTTCTTTCGAACAAGTTAATGCTATACTGGCGTATTCTATGCGTTTGCAACCACAAAGAATTTAGATTAAGATGAAGAGAATAATGATATAAGCAGCATACGTGTCACGAATTCACAAACTCATAGCAATAAATAGTATCTCATATGGCTTCCATAACCCCAACAGAGAAGTTTAGTTACCCATGAGTGCGAAGGAAATCTCAATAGACATTATTAATATACCACAATAAAAATCTCGTGTAGTAAGGTGTGGTGTGGCGTTTTAGGCGTGAACTCCCTTGCAGAGTAACGTTTCTCTTGTTGTGGAAATTAAGAATTGAATAGATGAATAAAAAGTAGAATTAAAAGTAAAAGAATTATTTTCAGAGTTAAAAGTAATGGAAGAATGATAAAAATCTCTAGCAGAATAGGGTATTTATAATACTCCTATCCTATTCCTACTAAGCTACTGCATTACTTAACCCAATCCTACTGGGTTACTGCATCATTATCCTACTCCTAATAAGTTACTGCTAGTCCCCAAAGTCTTTAGAATTGCTGTTTTTGCCCGGGATAGATTTTCCATGCGCCACTTTTGGTCCTTGGCGTCCAAGCTTTGCTTTCCTCCTTTCGTGAAGCTTTCTTTTGCATCAAGTTATCCATAAAAGTCTGAATTCTGCATCATTTATACCTGAAAACTTGCTAATCATGTTCGTTAGCTCACTTACAGGAAAAAAGGACTAAAAGTGCATGAATTATATAATTTGTCCTCAAAACTTAGCTAAAATATGGGCAAAATATAGCACTATAGGCGTGTAAATTCGCCTATCATCAGAAGGCCAATGTGTATCTATGGTATTGGTCTAGTGAAAATAAATAAGGTAAGATATTGTTAATGAATATAAATATTTGGTAAATGGTTGCTATAGGCCTTATTGGCCATGTATGAAGTAGGCGGACGTCCTTGATAGTTGGTTGGCTAAATGGGACATGGTCCCTAAAATCATGAACTTGAATTATGTTTGAATAAAAGGTATGTGTAAGAATAGTAATAAGGAATGATTGGTTATAGAGGTCTCGACAACCATAAATTAACTTGTATCGTATTGTGAACTAAGGCCTTGGGCCTATTAATATTATTAATGGCTAATTGGGTAGGAAAAGACCATGTGGTTTTCTTTGTTGTTGATATGTAGACTTGGTGGCTATAATTACCTTAAGGGGTTCAGTCCCTTAGATGTCAAAATGTATTATATGGACGTTAGTGCATGAACCAATGGGTTAAGAGTTCAAATGTCAACTAATGATAGTAATAAGATGACTTATGGTTAAAGTCCCTCGTCTAATGTCTTATGGTATGAGTCCCTTGCTTAAAGAGATCTCTTAAGGTTAAAATACCTCTCCTTATGAAATAGCTTGTGGTTATAGTCCCTTGCCTAATATATGAGTATGCGATTAGAGTTCTATGACCAACTAATGTGTGGGCATATGATTAGAGTCCCATGCCTAACTAATGTGTAAGAATACGATTAGAGTTCCATGCCCAATTGAATGTGTGATCATGCGATTAGAGTTCCATGTCTAATTAAATATGTGAGCATGCAATTTGAGTTCTATGCCCAATTGAATATGTTAGCACGTAATTAGAGTTCCATGCCTAATTGAATGTGTGAGCATGTGGTTATAGTCCCATGTCTAATTGATTATGTGTGTGGATTGAGTCCTCTGCCTAAGAGATTGGTTAAATTGGTTGAGTTTTTTTGAGGTTCAGATCCCCTTGACTAACTTAACGGAGAAGTGTAGGGTTCTTAAATTTGTAAGGTGAAAGGTCGAAACTTCTTCACTCCATGTCTTGTGAATGAATGCTTTAAGAATGGTTACTATGACTTGGTATTCTATGTATAAACATATGTGTATGTCTCTTCATATATGCTTATGCTAATGTAAATGTGATTGCATATGATGGTTGACTTGGATTAAACTAATACTTTACCCTTATCCTTGAGCTACATGCTAGCGCTCCAACCGCTAACCGTCTTTGGATGCTATGTCCCCACACGATATACGAGACAGAGCTTTTTCTTCCTCTTCTATGCGGTGACCAGGTGTTCACGGTTCGAGTATTGATATTGAAGTGGTGAGATTCCATTCTCTGGAAGGCATACATTTCACAGTCTTTTACTTTAAGACATAGACTTGTATAGACTTGGTATTTGGCTATTGTCGGGGGCATGTCCCAACACGTTTAGGCATCGGATTCGTAGAGGCTTTTGTGGATGATTGTGGACTTGTGTATATTGGCTAGACTGTTGACATTAATGAATTATCAGATATTGTTTAAGTTTTGATTATTAGTCTTATGTTTCCGCTATCTTATAGTAAGGTTAGGATTCCCCGCCCCTTGTGGTTGTTGTGATGATTATTAGGTTAGGTTATTGGGATGACCTACGGTTCATGTAGGCTTGAGATGTCCCTATGGCATGGCCCAATTTTGGGGCGTGTCAATAGGAGACTTTGGAGTAATTGTGAGCTTGGATTGTTTGTTTCTTTAATGAATTCTTAATAATTTTTTATCAATTCCGTATTTAATTTCTCTGTTATTTTCTAAAGTCCCTAGAATATTGGTGGGTTGATTGTAGCGCCCTTTGGTCTCAAAATTTACCCATTATTGAGGATAAATATTCCTTGATCATAGACAAACATGGTTTAGATTTTGGAAGTGCGATTATGCTAGTGGGCTCCATATGAGATTTTTACGTAATTTGGACTCAAAGAACAAAAATGCAATATGGGTGTTCTCGTGTTGATCAATAGATTATCATTTTGATGGCATGGCATCGTGCGGAATCTTCTTGGAAGGAGAATTTTATCAATTTAGCAAATTTCACTAGGCTTTTCTTCGTTATCTAGTTAAGCTAGGTTTACCTTCCTCATAGATTGAGCTAATTCGTAGTATATTTATGATGTTATGCTAGATATGGGTTGGGAATTAGGTCTTGGAATTATGATTAGTCTTATTCAGAATATTTAGTCTATTAAGGAATCGTAAATTGGGGGTAATCGACTTAGTTTCTCATGTTTTGGGTAGAATTGTTATCTTAGAGCTAATTGTGGCTTATTTAGCATCTATAAATAAAATTAGATTCCTTAGCCTAGTTCGGGGTGTAAATTACCTTAGAACGGTTTTTGGGAAATAAAAATGGGCCCCTCTAGCCCACCTTAGGCCAAGACTCTTGTTAGCTCCTTGTAAACTTTTATAAGCATGTTATACCCTTTAAATGTTTTGTTTGGAGTTTGAAAAGTCTAGATACATGATGTTTATGCTAGATTAGTATGTATGAATTGATGCTAGTTTCGGTTCAAGTTTGACGGTTTATGATTTCTGAGTTTTTGTTTAAGTCTTGAAAATAATGATGATATCGAGTTCCCATTGAGAGGTTAGTCATGGTATGTTATGGTATGGATGGATTCACAGTTATGGTTGGTAATTTATGAAATTTTGGTTATTTACTTTCTTTGATTGCACCCTTCGGGCTTAAGGGAGCCCACGTTGGGTTGTTTATTTTTTTGCACTTACTGGCTTATGGGAGCCAGCTTTATAGTGATAGTATTTACTTCCTTTATTATCATTTTGGAATATGTATTTACTTATTTACAGTATTTGGATCATTATTCCAGGTTTTCCCTTTTACCTTGATTTAGTTTATTTATTTCGCATACTTATATTATGATTTAGGTCATTCTGCCGATGATGACTACTCATATTCCTTTTTTGTGAAGATCTGACTACTAGTGGCCGCTACTGATGTTATGATTGTGTTTCTTAGAGTTCGGAGTCAGGGTGATCTTTCGAAGCCAGAATTGCCCTTTTCTCCTTCTTCTACTTTGTCATAGTATTTCATTATTTGAGACTGATGTATATTGACTGTTACAGTACTTATGTTTTCTTTTTTCTTGTGGCTCTTATACCTACACTACTATGCCATGGGATGTTACTGCTGTTGTATTTATCTTTCGGATTATTATCATTATTTGAATTATTTTTGTAAGTCTTTATTTGTAAATTTTTGACTTTTATCCCTTTTCCCACCAAATTATCCCATTACTTGTAGCTTTAGGCTATGATTTATCTTACCTACTTATGGGATAAAGTAGGTTCTACTATGACTCATAAATCAAGTTGTGATAAATTAGTATCAGAGCGCTAGGTTCACCAGTATTGTTGATACGAAGGCAAATGTCTAGTAAAGTCATACGGATTAGAACAATGACCTTTGTTTCTTATCTTCGGGAGGCTTTAGGAAATTCTTAAGAGATCTTAACTTCTTTCACTTATTTAGCGCTAAGAATCTGAGTTGGTTTCTAAGGATTCCTTTAGTTTCACTCTTTCATAGGATGGCTAGGACACGTGCAACTGCTATATGAGATGAGGACCCTGAGTCTACGACTAGGGATTCTGTCGTAGTCTATAGATGACCTAGAGGTTGAGGATAGCCTAAATATGCAGCCCCAGGAAGAGGTTAGGATGGAGGGCCTTCACCATACCCTATTACTACTCCTGAGCTAGAGATTCTTCTGCCTTAGCCAGCATGTGAGCCAGGGACCATCACCAGCTCCATCGGGGTTTATTTCTTCTTCATTACTCAAGAATACATTACTCCAGCTCTTGATATTAGTTGGTGGTGCACTGTCTGATGGTACATAATCTGCGACTCAGAGTGGTGCTGAGGTAGGGGCACAACCTATAGTTGCAGCTCCCAAAGATGAGGTCCCTCATGTTCCAGTGGATGCTCAGCCTATAGTTACTCAGCCAGTGGTTGCCCAGCCTTCTATGTCTGTGGAAGAGCAAAAGACGCTGGATAGATTCTTGTGATTAGTTTTGCCTAGGTTTTCGGTTTACGAGGAGAGGATGCTTAGGAGTTCTTGATTATTTGTAAGGATAGTCTCCATAATTTTGGCCTAGTTGGGACTCGTGCTATGGATAATATTACTTTTTAGTTGGATTTGGAAGCTCGACACTGGTGGAGAGGTCATCTTGATTATAGTCCAGTTAGATCTCCCCCATTGACATGGACTTAGTTCTTTGAGTCCTTTTTGGAGAAGTATATGCCTTACAATCTTAGAGATTGATTGAGAGCTCAGGTGTTAAGGTTGGAGTAGGGTTTTATGACTATTGTGGAATATGATTTTTTGTTTCATGAGTTATCTAGGCATGCTATATCTATCTTGATGATTAAGTATAAACAGGTTTGGTGTTTTGTTTGAGGGTTGAGACTCCCTCTCTGTATGTCTATGCAAAGTTTAGTTATTTTGAGTAGATCTTTTACTGAGGTTTTTGATCATGTATAGGTTATAAAAAAGATACATCACGAGGCCCAAGGGGGTAGAGATAAGAGGCTGCAATATTAGGGTAGTTTTAGTAGGAGCCATAATGGCTCATGATTAAAAGGTAGTACTTTTCAAGGTAGGTACCCTTCGATCAGTCGTATCAGTATCAAGGTCAGTCTAGTAGGCCGGATCATGCCACACTTCAAATTACTATTAGAGGCCAGTTGAGTTACAGTAATTGCCCTAGACAGATCAGTAGTTAGCCTCTTAGGGGTTCATTTTCTGTTTATTCTAGCCGTGGTGATTATTTTGGGTTATCTGGATCTTTTGGTTTTAGTATAGCACCAGGGGAATGTTATGGTTGTGGAACCTTTGGCCATTTCTTGAGGGAGTGCCCCTATTGTAGAGTGATTCTTTCTTTAGCTCAAAGTGTTTCACTTATTAAGGCCTCCCCCAGCTAGAGGTTGTATCATGGTTGTCCAGGTTCTCCCCAAGGTGGTAGTAGAGGTCCTCACGCAGGATAAAAGATCTGTCAAGAGTCCATCCAGGTAGTGGGAGTGGTTAGTTGTATTCCATACATGCCAGAACCAAGCCTAAGTCTTTGGATGTTGTTATTATAGGTATAATTTGGATGTGCCGTCAGTTGAATTTTGGTTTATTTTATTCAGGATTCACTTATTCTTATGTGTCTTCTTATTATGCCTTGCGGTTAGAGTTATCTTGGGATTTTTTATATGTGCAGTTATGTGTATCTACTTCTATGGATGACTCTTTAGTAGTGGATCGAGTTTATAAATCATGTGTTATATTGTTTGATAGTTTGATACTCAGGCTGATCTTTTTATATTAGACATGGTGGATTTTGGTATGATTTTAGGCATGGACTGGTTATCCCACTATCATGCTATCTTAGATTGTTTTGCCAAGACAGTTACCTTAGCCATGGCCGATATACCCCCAATTGTGTGGTAGGGATCTATTAGTAGTGAGTTAACGGGGATTATTTCTTATATTCAGGTTAGGAAACTTATTTCGAGGGGTGGTGAGTATTATCTCACTTATATTCATGATATTAGTGTGGAGAATTCATCACTTGACTCCATCCCTATAGTTCATGAGTTTCCTGATGTTTTCCCTATTCATCTACCTGGTCTTCCTCCTGAGCGTGATATTGAGTTTGTTATTAATCTTAATCCGGGCTCCCGACCTATTTCTATGGAACATTATGTATGGCTCCGACCAAGCTTAAGGAGCCAAATTCTCAGCTTCAGGATTTTCTAGGTAAGGGTTTTATTATATCGAATTTGTCTCTTTGGGGTGCTCCTGCCTTGTTTGTGAAAAAGAATGATGGTTCCTTGCATATGTGTATTGACTACAGGGAGCTTAATAAGGTAATGGTGAAGAATAGGCATCCTATGACTGGTATTAATGATTTATTTGACCAGCTTTAGGGAGCAACAATATTCTCTAAGATTGACTTGAGGTCCGATTACCATCCGTTGAGGATTCGAGTTGAGGATATCCCAAAGACAGACTTTAGGACCCGAGATGGCCATTATAAGTTTTTACTGATGCCTTTTGGGTTGACTAATGCCACAACTATGTTCATGGATTTGACGAACCGTGTTCAGGCCTTATTTGGATTGTTTTGTTAATGCGTTCATCGATGACATCCTTGTGTATTCAAGGAGTAGAGAGGAGCATATGCAATATTTGAGGATTATGCTCCAGACTTTGAGAGATCAAAGGATTTTTGCCAAATTCTCTAAATGTGAGTTCTAGCTTTTGTTGGTGATATTCTTTCGACGTGTGGTGTCTAAGGATAGAATTATGGTGGATTTAGTGATGATTGAGGCTATTCATGATTGGGATAGGCCTACATCTCCATCTGAGGTTCATAGCCTCATTGGTTTGCCAGTTATTATAGGTAATTTGTTGAGGGTTTGTTACTATTACATCGCCAATGACCAGATTAACCCAAAAGGAGGTTCTTTTCTAGTAGTTCGAGAAGTGCGAGTTGAGTTTTTAGAACCTTAAGAAATTTCACACTTCAGTTCGTATATTGGCTCTTCCTGTTGAGGGTAGGGGGATTCATCATATATTGTGATACTTATGTTGTTGGTTTGGTTCGTGTTTTGATGCAGCTAGGTCGAGTTATTTCTTATACGTCGAGGCAGCTGAAGAATCACGTGCGCAACTACCCTACTCATTATTTGAAGTTGGTGGTGGTAGTTTTTGTGCTTAAGATGTGGGGGCGTTATTTTTTGGTGTGTATTGTGAGATATACATGGATCATCATAGTCTTCAACATCTTATGACCTAGAGAGAGCTTAATTCTAGGAAGCTTAGATGGATGAAGTTGCTTAATGATTATGACATCTCTATTTTGTATCATCCGATCAAGGTGAATGCGGTAGTAAATGCCTTGAGTTGGAAGGTGGTGAGTATGGGTAGCTTGGCTTATATCTTAGTTTATTGGAGGTCATTGTCTTGGGACATCTAGTCCTTAGCCAACTTGATGGTGAGACTTGATATTTCAGACCTCGGGAGGATTCTTTCTAATTCTGAGGCAAGGTCTACCTTATTTGCGTAGATTCAGAGTCGCCAGTTTGAGGATATGAGACTTTGCATCATTCATGATCAGGTGTTGAGTAGTGAGTCTAAGATGGCTACCATAGATGTTGAGGGCTTTCTGAATTTGATGGCCATATTTGTGTTTTGAGGGTTGGAGACTTGATTTAGTCAATTTTGCGGGAGGCTCACATCTCCAGATAGTATATTCACCCTGGTACAACTATGATGTATACAGATTTAAGGTAGCATTATTGGTGGAGTGTCATGAAGAGAGATAGTGGACTCTGTAGCTCGTTGCCTATGTTGTCAGTAGGTGAAGGCTGAGCATTAAGGGCCTGGTGGCTAAATTCAGAGTTTTCTCATTCCCAAGTTAAAGTGGGAGCAGAATAACATGGACTCTGTTAATGGTTTGCCTCGCACCTCCTATGGTTTTGATGGTATTTAGGTCATTATGGATCGGTTGATCAAATCGACATATTTCATTCCTATACAGATGTCCTTCAATACGGAGAGGCTAGCCTATATCTATGTTCATGCGATAGTCCTTCTGCATAGAGTACCCGTGCCTATAATTTTAGACCGAGATTCAGTATTAACTTATAGATTTTGGAGAGGTTTTTAGGAGGAGTTAGGTATTCATGTAGATCTTAGCATAGCCTTCTACCCTCGGATTGACGGGCAGTCATAACGGACTATTAAGGTTCTAGAGGATATGCGTTGAGCATCTATTATGGATTTTGGAGGACAGTGGGAGATTTACTTACATTTGGCAGAGTTCGCATAAAATAATAGTTACCATTCGAGTATTGAGATGGTGCCCTTTGAGTCCTTGTATAGTATGCGATATCGTTCTATGATCTTTTGGTTCGAGACCTCTGATGTTAGACCCCATAGTACTGACTTACTTTTGGAGTCATTGGATAGGGTTAGGGTAATTCAGGATAGGTTGAGGGTAGCTCATAGTAGGAAGAAGGCGTATGCATATCATAGACTTCGTGCCTTGAGATTTAGACTTGGTGATCGGTTATTCCTCTGAGTATCTTCCATAAATGGTGTGATGAGGTTCACGAGGAAGGAAATCTTATCCTCAGGTATATTGGACCCTTTGAGATCCTTCGTATAGTTGGAGAAGTGGCATATGAGTTAGCCTTATCCCTAGATATTTCTATTGTCCATTCGTCTTTCCATGTTTATATGTTGCGAAAACACATTCCCACTAAGTCTCATATACTTTTATGGGACTCAGTCCTGTTGGATGAGCAATTAACATTTGTAGGGGAGCCGTTGTTCATATTAGCCAGGGTGTCAGGCGGTTGCGCACTAGATAGATTGCAGTAGTTAAGGTTTATTGGAGATATCTCCCAATAGAGGAGGCTACTTGGGAGATCGAGAGCGAGATATAGGCCTAGTATCCTCACCTATTTGAGGCTTTAGGTACATCTTAACTCTTTACTTTCGCAGAGGAAAATTCTTTTAGTAGTGGATGTCGTGATAATCCTCTAGGTCATTTTTCTGCATTTTCACTTATTTTTGCCAGTTAGCGCTTTCCTATAGTTGCACCAAGTCATTTATGACTTGCTGGAGTTGAAAATTCAGTTAATGGGCAGTTTGTTTGTTTTTTTAGAGCCAATGTTAGGAAGTCTTCTTTGGTTAGAATTGGATACCGGGAAAAAACTTCAACAAAACGACCTTGTATGCCCATTCTAATAGTTCTAATAGCTCCGGAACATCAATTTTAGGCTAGTTGGACCTTTGGTTTGGGTCCCAAGACTTCCAAACTTATTTCGGGCTACTGGCTGGAACTTAAGAAAACTAGAACTTAGGTGTGAGACCCACATTTCATCAAAATGACCTTGAATGGAAATTTTGACTATGCCAATAAGTCCAAAACATCAAATTTGATAGGCTAGCATAGTTTGTTTTCTTATACGAGATTTCAAACAAATCTCAAAGGGTCAACGGAGACTTGGAAAAATTCCAAGTCTCTAGATGGTTCATTCGTTAAAGCGGCCCTTTGGGCGTTTTAACAGAGGTCGCTTTAGTGGACTTCCAGGCACTTTAGCAGCCCTAGATCAGCCCCAATGAGCCACTTTAGTGGCAAGTTGACTCCTAAAGCGCAAGCCTCTTCAGCACCAGTTGCCTGCTTTAAAAGCATGTCAAGCATGGACAAGTACCGCTTTAGTGGCACCTGGGAGTTTTACCATTGACCGCTAAATAGGCCCAGTGTCATGACCCAATTTCTCAGGTCATGAGGGAGCCTACTATAACCCACCAGTAGGTAAGACAAACCTGTAGTCCAGATTGGCTAGTAATGGACTATCAAAAAGATAAAGGAAATATTGCAGAATAGATGTAATAAAAGATCAAATAAACAATATAGTCCTACAACCTGGTGGTATCAGTTCAAGAGCTCCTAGTATAATAACAGTACAAAAATGAAATACCAAGGGAATTATACTATTACAACTAATCTCCAAATACAGCATAGAGACTAGCCTAGTAGATAAGAGAAAGGAAAGTAATACTCCCAACTTCAGGAGTTCAATCTATATCTTCAAACCATAGATGCTCTGCACGATACACATATCAACTGCGATAACCTATACTATGATATACAGACTGCAGAAGTATAGTATAAGTACCAAACTTGTGATACTCAGTAGGCAACTTCCAACTGAGCTCCAAAATTAATGTAGATACATATGATATAAAAACAGAATGAAAACTACACCCAAATGTCCAGTAATCATATAATAAAGCTAGTGAGATAGTAAGGGCAATTACTCTACTCATAACCACGAAGCTAGCATAATAAGGATAAGTAAGTATCACAGATAAACTATCCTATTCCAGTCATACTCAAGAATCTTAATGCTACACCGTACATCCCTAGCCAATATACGAATAAAGAGTGAAAGAAGGATATATAGTGGTATATAAGGCCAAAAAGTGAATATACAAGCAAAATGAATGAAGAAAGGAAGGGATATACGGTAATACCATAGCTATTTATATATATATGCACATACATACATACAGACAAGGTCAATTCAAAGAATAGCCTAAATCATCATATCTTCATTTTCAGACCTCGTAATCCTAGCAGGATTTAGTACTAATATACTCAGGGTTTCTAGACCATCCGTCTAATCAAGAAATAATCATAATAATATTGAAATCGTAAGATAGAAGAGACCAGAATCATACCTCAAATGTCGATACCGAATCAATAACCAATCTATTATAAACTAACCATAACAATAATCATAACAATGATAATAACAATATAAATGACAACACGAATAATCCGGCTTGTTTGGACAACCAATACCTAGCCGAGCTTATCATGTACCCCACTGCCCCAGGCTCAGAAGTTCCAATCAACATACAACACACCACAAGTCATAGTCATCACCCATGTCTATGCAACCCCCATATGGGTTAATAGATATAGGCGCATACTGGTGATAGGTAATGTACATGCAACGATGAATGCAATAGAATCCACGATACCATAACCAATCCAAGTTTCATAATATATATCCAGACTCAAACCGGTGAGTATAATCAATGTCATAATATTATTTTCATAACCATCATCCTTATAATCATCCTCCGTCCTTGCCGGGTATATATATAATTGCCATACATAGGCTAGCCGAACTCAAACCTATAGATGTACACTTAGGCACATCAACATAATCATCCTTCGGCCTTTTTGGGTATTTCATCATAATCATCCTTTGTCCTTTCCGAGTATCAATATCATTATCATAATATCCTCTGGTCTTACCGGGTATATAATCAGTATCATCATAGTCATCAATACATATATATAACATCAATCTTAACAGTTGTCATAGGGTCTTATCCATAATTTATATCATCAATACATCTTCCTCCATCTCATACTGGAGAGATGTGTATATAGATATATAATAGGTGCATGGATTTAATCCATTGATAAAAAGAGTGTAAATCTATAAATCCATTGCCCGAGTAAACTTCAGGACTAAATCATTATAAAAGTATGGAAAGAGTCGAATCTCTCACGACTAGAGTAATTATTAGTATCAAATCATATACCATAATATGTCTCGGTCAAATCATTAAAACATCATTATTAATCTCTTTTACATATAAGTTATCCATTAAGACAAGCAATTATTGTTGTGAAGAAATCCGTTTTAAGGTAAAAAGTGGGTGTTAACCCTTATTTAGGAAAAACAGTAGTAAGATAATATTTTAGCTAGAATCGCATCATTTATCGATTTAATGATCAGTGATTTACCAAATCTATGCATGCTATCACCAGTATTGAAATAATGGAACTATAAGCATCAATATATATTCATAAACTACAACCGCACCTTTACAAGGATAAACACTTTCGAATATCCAACCAATATCATAACATGGACTTTGACCCAATAATATGTTTGAAATAATTACAACATCATAATCACAACTTTAGGCCCGCATACGTATTCAGAACTAATATCAATAGTCATATTTTTAAGCCATCTAGTATCTATAAGCCATAACATATCTATGAGGCATCCAATATATAAGCCATAAAGCATATTTATAATCATCTCACATCTAAGAGGCATCTCATTTCTAGGAGGCATAATATCAATAAGCATCTCACATCTATAGGTCATATATCATGACTATGAGGAATATCATCTCTATGGGCCAAATATCACATCTATGACTATATCATGGACACAAACCATTAATATTATCGGGGTAAATACCATCATCATTCTTCAAGTCACTAAGTAACCTCGTACTAAATTCTCAAAAGTCTCAACTATGTCTAACATACTAACATAAGTCTACAAGGACTAACACAAGTCTTGGCCTAAGGTGGGCTGGAAGAACCCATTTCTAATCCTTGAATTTCACGTTTAGGTAATTTATATCCCAAACTAGGCTAAGTTATATAAATTCACTTCTTTATGGTACATAAGCCATAATTAATACTAATATAGGAATCCCACCCATCTATAAACATGAGCATTTAAGTTAACTCCACCTAAATTATGGTTTCAAGAGCACTAGAAAAGTCCAAATAATATTAATCATACTAATTATGCTTCCAATGCTTAAACCACATCCCTACCCTAGCATTATATCATATGCATTATACGAATTGGCTTAATTGAGGAAGAAGGCAATAGGATTCTAAAAGTGTGCATTTTACCTTATGGGTTAATATCCCCATCTAATACCCAAACTTCCATAATCAAGACTAATCTATTTTTACCATAATCAACCTTAACATTCACATTAATATACAATATATAACACGCATCATCTTATGAAGAAGAGTAGACAGAAGCCTACCTCAAAGTCGAACCGCAGATGCCCATCTTTACTTCACGATCCCAAAATGCCACTACTCTATCAAAATTAAAACCAACCCATTATTAGGAGTAAAATGAGACCCATATTTCTATTTAAAGGGTTGGGTTAAATTTTGGGTCTAGAATGGGCCTGCAGAGCCCATTAACGGAATCCAAAAATTGAAATTGTCATAAGGTTCCTTGAAGGATAAGGAATTTGTGCTCAAAAGTTGAGCACAAATGGAGTGAAAATTGGGTCTCAAATCAACCCTTAAAGTTTAGGAATTCAAAGCACTAATTTCTAAGAATTTATCAAGAAATTGAAGGAATCTTAACATGAATTTGAAGGGAAATCAAGGAGTGATCTCTATCCAAACTCCCCCCAAAGAATCTACAAGCTTAATCCTAATATTTATCTCTCTCTTAGGGTTCTTGGATCTCAAGATATGAGTGGAAATGGGCAGAATCTCGGACTAAGGGGTCCTTTTATACCTATTCCAAGTACTCAGATATTGCAATTGCAATATGCAGGTGTTCAATCGCACTTCATGGTATCAAGAGCAAGTGTTGTGATCATAACAACCCTTAGTGTGATTGAATTATCCCCTTTGCTAAGGGTACCGCAGTCGCGGTCCTTGGCGTGTGATCGCCGACCTATCAGATATCAGCTGAAACTTGGAAAAATTTCTAAGTTTTCGCCAAAACTTTGGAATTCATTCAAAAACCCGTATATTCAAATAAATTATGTAACCATACTAAATTTGATGTTTAAAATATGATGACGAATTTGGATTTTACATCCGAGGTTGTTTTGACCAAATATAGGTCCCACACTCAAATTCCTAATTTTTTATCTTTCCGACCAATAGGTCGAAATGAGCTCGGGTGCCTTGGGTCCCAACAATAGGTCTACCTAGCCAAAATTGATATTCTAAAGATAATGGTGCAGTCAAAATTCAAATCAAAGGAATCTAATAGGATTTTTGGTTTGATACCAAATCCTAAACAGTGAAAGCTCCAAAATAGGAAAATGAGTCTAAAATCCGAATGAATTATTCGATCACCGAACTGACAGTTCAGGCAAGTCATAAATGACCTGTAGTCTTTGTAGGGAGGCTTAAAATACCAAAAATTCATGCAACTTAAGAAAATAACCTAGAGGATAATATTAAATTCTCATACAATTTCGGTAATGCACGCACACCTTGTTCCCACGTTAGCGCCACTTGGGGGATTATTAAATGCCCCTTGCCTAATTTTCACCTAATTTATTCCACAAGAATCCAAAGACCTAAATAGTATTAAAAGTGGGAGAGTTATTAATAGGAGACTTTGGAGTAATTGTGAGATTGGATTGCTCATTTCTTCTCTAAATTCTTGGTAAGTTTTCATCGATTCCATGGTTAATTTCTCTATTATTTCCCAAAATCCCTAGAATATTGATGAGTTGATTATAGCACCATTTGATCTCAAAATTTACCTATTCTTACAGATAAATATTCCTTAAGCATAGAGGGACGTGTTGTCAGTTTTGAAAGTGGATTCTACAAGCGGGCTCCACATGTAATTTTGACCCAAAGCACAAAAATGCAATATGTGTATCGATGTTATCATATCAATGAGTTGATTATCATTTTTATAGCATGGAATCACATGGAAGCTTCTAGAAATAAGAATTGCATCGATTAGTGAATTTCACTAAGTTTTCCTTCGATATCTAGGTAGGCTAGGTTTACCTTTCTCATAGATTAAGATAATTCATAGTATATTTATGATATTATACTAGATATGGATTGCAAATTAGGTCTTGGAGGTATGATTAGAATTATTTGTAATATTTAGCCTATTAAGGAATCGTAAATTCGGCGTAATTAGCATAGGTTCTCATGTATTAGATAGAATTGCTATCTTAGGGATAATTATAAATTATTTAGCATCTAGAAGTAAATTTAGATACCTTATTAGAGTACGGGATTGAAATTACCTTAGAATGGGATTTTGAGGATTAGAAGTGGGCTCCTCCAGCCTACCTTAGGCCAAGACTCTTGTTAGCTCCTTGTAGCTTTTTATAAGCATTTTATAACCTTTAAATGTTTAGTTTGGAGTTTGAAGAGGCTCGATACATAATTTTCATGCTAGATTGGCACTTATGAATTGATGCTAGTTCCATTTCAAGTCTACCGATTTATGATTATGATTTTCGATTCAAGTCTGACAAAAAATAATGATATTGACTTTCGGTTCGAGTTTGGAATTGAGAGGTCATTTATGGTATGTTATGTTATGAATGGATTCATGGTTATGGATTGAGATTTGGTAATTTCTGAAATGGATGGATTCATGGTTATGTCTTGGGATATGGTAATTTATGAAATTTCAGTTATTTACTTTCTTTAATTGCACTCTCCGAGATTATGGAGGCCCGTGTTGGGTTGTTTACTTTTTTGCACTTACTGGCTTACGGAAACCATTTTTGTAGTGATAGTATTGTCTGCTTTTATGTTATTATCATTTTGTATTACGCACTTATATACAATATTTAGAGCATTATCTCTGGTTTTCCCCTTTATCTTGACTTAGTTTATTTATCTTATATTTTTATTGTACTTATATTACTACTAATTACCTATGGCTTTGGTACTCATACTACACTTCTGTACTTTTTTGGTGCAAATTAAAGTACTATTGTCTACCGCTGACGTTATGATCATGCTGGTTAGAGTTTGGAGGCAAAGTGAGCTCTCAGAGATGGAGTTGTCCTTTTCTCTCTCTTCTAATTTTGCTTAGCCTTTCATTATTTGTGACTGGTGTATATTGACTATTACAATACTTATATTCCTTTTTGCTAGTGGCTCTTGTACTGATACTACTTGGTAGTGGGATGTTATTGCTATTTTATCTATCTTTCGTATTATTATCATTATTACTGTAAGTCTTTACTTGCAAATTTATGGCTTTTATGTCTTTTCCACCAAATTATCCCATTTCTTATAGCTACGGGCTATAATTTGTCTTACCTACTGATGGGATAAAGTAGGCGTCATCATGAATCATTGATGTGCTATAGAAATATAGCAATTTCGATACTTAAAACGAGGATAATATGCAGGTTTCTGAGGCTATTTTGTTAGATATGATCTGTTTTGGGTATGTTTTGTAGAAAATCATGTTTTGGATGTTAAGTTTGTGAAAAAGGTGTTTTTGGCAAATTTTTGGAGCAATTATGGATATTCAAGATGTTTTCCAGCTTGGTCATGATCAAAGCATGTTCAAAAAGTGTAAAAAAGATGAAAAGATGACTTCCGGCACCTACCAAGGCAACCCACAAACCGCATGTAGGACCTATGGGCCGCAGGTGGACAAAGCAGGTTCCAGAGGTCAAAATCCCGAGAGTTAGGCTGCAGGAGTTGCACCTGCGGCCTGCACCTGCCCCCTGTGTCAGAACCGTAGGTACTACCTGTGCCTTATGCCAGATGCAGGTACAGAGAGCAGGTGGCCACCGACCCAATTTTATCCTATTTCATTCGAGCTTTGGTTTTAGGATTTCCTCATGTACTATAAATAACCTTTATGCATTTTTTAGTAGGAGTTACACACTTTTGATATTCACAATTATATTTTGATTCCAAGATCCGATTTTAATCTTGGGATTGTCATGTATTGACTTCAGTTGATTAATTCAATTATGGTTGTGGGTTTTTACACTTCTTTTAATTATGATTTCATCTATGCTTTCAACTATGAACGTTGTTGATTTCTTCACATTCATGAGCGGCTAAAACCCGTAGCTAGGGTTATGGAAGCCTTTGGTGGATTGACGAAGTAGAGGAAGTACGATTATTGATCTGAACAAATACCCATGGCATGCATTGTTTTATCTCCACTATAATAGATTTCTTAGCGGTGGCCAACTGACAACGTCCAAGCGCACACGCAAGTGTACGTGGTCTAATCAAGTAGTAAAGTGGCTTTAAGGAAGCCCAAGTATCAATCTCTCAGGGACTTGCGTTTGCCGACTATCCATTTCTAGTTTAACAATTGAGAAAAAGTAAATAAAAAGAGAGTTCGTAATTTTGCAAATTAAAAATAAAATAAAATAAATAATACGTAAAAATAAAAGTCTTGGGACAATCAATGGATTAAAGTCCAAGATTAAAGAACTTCGAACAATCATACTATGTTATTGAATTTCCCTCGTTAACTTGCTTATCTTGGTTGTTGATTCGTAGGGTTAATTGCATGATCATGGTTTCTCAACCTCTAATCTTTTACCTAATATGAATCTTGCAACTACATCGTTGACCGGGGATGTAATAATCCAATTAAGTGAATTAACACTATCATCCTACGTTTGAATCAAGTAAGACATCTAAATACATCCCTATCCTAGACACTAAGTTTAATTCTTTATTTTATAAAAGAATAAAAACCCAAACTTTGTTTATTTCCATGTTCTATCTCTCTATTCCCTCTCCCGAGATCAAAAGATCGACAATATATGTATTTTATGAGTGATGTATTTTATGAGTGATCAATCCATAAAATAATTAAAATAAGAATAAACAAACAACCAAATATGATAAACAAAATTAATCGAAAATAACAGTACTCATGTTCTTGGCTTTAACTCCAGAAAGATGGCATTTAATCGATAATATTCATAATCACGATACAAATAATTGAATACATGATATAAAAAATTAAATACTAAATAAAAAAATTAAAAATCTAATAAACCGTGTAGCAGCCTCTATCAAATTTTCCACCGCTTAAGAATTTCCCAGGTGTGTCACGTATTGTCCACTCTCTTCCCTAATAATCCAAGTTGTGTCCACCAATATTTATGTAAATAAAATAATCCTAATTCTATTAGGATCTAAATTAATAAGCTGCACGGATCCCTAGTCATATTCCATCAAGATTCCCATAAGGAAAATATATTATACTGTTGTTTTGTGCCAACTTTCTTGAACCGTGTGCCACAACATTTTTGAATAAACATAGGACAAAGTCCCAAAGCTGTTGTCGGCCGAATATAATTTGAGCGACGCGACGCGTCGCTGGACTGGCAGTAATGGAAATATTGATGCGATGCATCGACTTCGCGTTTACTGAAATTTGTGTTCAAAAATCTGGTTAAGTGTAGAACGTCCTATTCTTTGTCCATACCTTTTTCCATACCTTTTGTAGTGTATTTTCAATGAATTTAGAGCCTTTTTATCATAACTATATCACTTTATTTAGTTCACAAAACCTCCTACAATATCACACATCATAAATTAAAGACTAAAGCAACTCAATATTCTCAACGCCGAATCAAAACACGAGCTAAGATAAGGCAAATTTGCAATATTTTTTCACTTATTATTTCGACTCTTGACTTAATCAAATTGAACTTTGTCCATTACAAATAAGTTATTCCAATCATAATTGCACCATTAAAATATTTAGAACAACTTAAACATATTAGAATCCACCGAGACCAACTAGACACACACCTAGCTCAAGCTAGTAAAACTAGTTTTCCGGGTTGAACTCTAAATGACTCAATTAAGTACAAACTTGTTTGAAAAATACTTTGGATATTGTAATCACATACTTGGACACTTAAATGCTTATTTATATCTATATGAAGACATTAAGCACACGAATTGCTCTCAAAACAAGGCAAAATAAGCTAGAGTAATGATACAAAAGTGTATAAAATCACCTCAGATCATCACCCCACACTTAAAATCTTGTTCGTCCTCGAACAACTCTTTACTCTAAGCATAAAAGTCTGAGGTTACTCTACACTTCTACTAAAATAAATACACTCAAGCTAGTACTACAATAATTACACGGAATGCAAGTTTCTACACAAAGCACATTATTTAAACAATTGAAAGCTCAAGAACATTACTTCAAAACATCCTAGCCTAAAAAATTGACTCACCTAAGTGGCAAACTCATGCTTATCATTCAATCAAGGTCATCATACAAATCACCCACATTCATCAAACATGTGCCCTTCATAATAAGAGAGTTAGCCATAATCACTCACAATAATGCAATTTATAACATAATGGGTACAAAAATCAAATTACACTCACTCTCACAAAGAATTCACAAGTTACGCACAATGAACCATAGGCTTGCCCTTAGTGTAGTGCTCCACTAATGTTGAAATGATGAACTTAGGATCAATTAGGACTTTTTCGGATTGTAATGTAGGCTAAGAGACGGGTAGTAACTATTTGGGAATAGTGAAAACCTCTCTAAGAGCTTTAATAAACTACATTATACATTTAGAACCAATCTCTAACAATCAAATTACACTTTTTCATTCATCCATACCTTTTGTTTTCGCCCCATCTCTTTTAAGCATTTTCACAAACACTTATGGATACATAGTTTACTACCACAAGAATCAATTTTTCTCTCTTTTTCATAATCATGACAATATTTTTAGCATAAATTATATCACATTAATCCACCACACATCAAACATAAACACCAATAACTATTACCTTGGGGCATCAATTTCACCCTTTTCTTCTTCAATTTCTTAAACTCCTTACTACATTAATTTTTTCATTAAAGCACTTAGGAGCTTTTTGGATCAAATTATGGCCTATCAAAGAAGGGATTAGGCTACATATGAAGCTACCAAAGAAAATAAGCTAAAGACTCAATGGGGTTAAATAGGATAATGCACAAAGGTAGGATAAATAGAAGGTGTAAAACAAGGCTATCAAAGAAATGCTTATATCATCTCCTAAACCCACACTCTTTATTTCGCTTCACACACACACCAGGCAAGTTCTATACATCACATGAAAAAAGTAATATACAAATACCTTACCGCACATGGCACATGCTCAACTCAATAGGATCATCATAGGCTCCCAACCAAACAATAGCATAAATTCAATTTTAAGCCAATAAGTACAAGAGTCACAAAATAAGCCTACGAGTTTCAAAAATAGCAATTCATTCATTCAACATGCTTTTACAAACAAACCCACTTGTATCATGTAATACAAAATAGCACCAACAAAAATATCTCACTTATTCATAACCTAAATTTTTTAAAATTGAGTCAAAATTTGGAAATTATCCCACCCCACAATTAAAAATTTACTTTGTCCCCTAAGTGAATTTAAAAGTAAAAAGATAAAAATACTCCCTGAGGCCTCTAGGCCTAACTAGTAGCATATTCACATAAAGAAGATCCATGGGACCCCACACTCAATCGTTGCCATGCTTCAAGCTCAAGTTTATGGTACTCAGACTTTCCATTAACCTGTGACTCAACCAAAAATAAAAACTACGTGAAATAAAAACTAAAAACTAAAATGAAAACATACCTTATTAACTTGGGTTGCCTCTCAAGAAGCGCCTAATTTAGTGTCGCGGCACGACCCATATCAACTTTTTCCTCCACCTAGCGGATATGAATTTCACCTCCAATATCGCATCCATCTTCTTGCCTCGCTTATAGGGAGGTGGTATAAAGATTAAGGAATCGAGTAATGAATGATGTATGATAAACCACTCGGCCTTGAAGTGAGGTGTATTTTTATGTTGCTTATCCGATGTAAAATAAAAAATATAAAATTTTTGTTCCTCCACTTCACAGATGATTCCACTGACAAGATATCATCTAAACATAATGTTGAAAACTACTTTGAATGAGGCCCAACCAATCCCACGTCAAAATTTACATAATCTATTACACACTCACTCTCATTCACTTTCTCGATTTTAGTCTCAAGATAAAGATGACAATCGGGTGATTGCAATTCTTATGTTTGCTCCATAAATTGGCTAATGTCCTCCTCATACTTTTCTTCTCTTATCCACTTAAGATATGCTGGCAGTAGTAACTCCTCAACCTATTCAACAACTTTAGTTTTCGAGTACTTTGACTTCCTCGAATTATCAGCAACTTTGTTTGCAACTTGTTGGGGAGTCAACTCTACATCTACTTTCAGGTTATTATCCAATTGCTCTACAACCTCCCGATAGTTCTTCAGGTCTTCCATCAACTATACTTGAGACGCTAAAATTTATTTTAGCATTTCTTTCATGTTGCTAGTTGACTGATTTGGTTAGGCCTGTTAAAACTGCTGGTGTTGGTTATTTCATGATTGTGGATGATTCTGCACCATTTTATTGTAGTTGTTTATATAATTTTACCTTTCAGTAATTTTACCTTTCAGTATAGCCCACAAACATTACCAAATCAGGATTGACAACACACATATCTTCAGAATGACCACTATGGCCACAAACCATACACCATGTAGAATCGTCATCACTCGAAAACCATCTATCCCAGACTGACATCTCAAGAAAAGTGTGATAAAAAAATATAAAGAATATAAAATAAAAGCTAATAAACTATGAACAACTCAATATAGCTAAACTAAAAACAATATAGTTGCCTAGTTACAAGTCCCCGGCAACTGTGCCAAAAACTTGATAGCGCCCAAGCGTACACGCAAATGTACATGGTCTAATCAAGTAGTAAAGTGGCTTCAAGGAAGCCCAAGTATCAATTTATCGGGGACTTGCGTTCGCCGACTATACAATTCAAGTTTAACAATTGAGAAAAAGTAAATAAAAAGAGAGTTCGTAATTTTCTAAATTAAAAATAAAATAAAATAAATAATACGTACAAAAAAAGTCTTGGGACAATCAATGGATTAAAGTACAGGATTAAAGCACTTCGAACAATCATACTATGTTATTGAATTTCCTTCATTAACTTGCTTATGTTGGTTGTTGATTTGTAGGGTTAATTGCATGATCATGGTTTCATAACCTCTAATCTTTTACCTAATATGGATCTTACAACTACATCATTGAGCGGGGTGGAATAATCCAATTAAGTGAATTAAAGCTATCATCCTGTGTTTGAATCAAGTAAGGCATCTAAATACATCCCTGTCCTAGACACTAAGTTTAATTATTTATTTTATAAAAGAATAAAACTTTAAACTTTGTTTATTCCCATGTTCTATCTCCCTATTCCCTCTCCCAAGATCAAAAGGTCGATAATATATGTATTTTATGGGTGATCAATCCATAAAATAATAAAAACAAGAATAAACAAACAACCAAATATGATAAGCAAAATTAATCAAAATTAATCCAAAATAATAGTACTCATGTTCTGTGTTTTAACCCCAAAAAGAGGTCATTTAGCTGATAATATTCATAATCACGATCCAAATAATTGAATAAATGATATGAAAATTAAAAACTAAATAAAAAAAATAAAAACCTAATAAACCGTATAGCATCCTTTGTCAAATTTTCCACCGCTTAAGAATTTCCCAGGTAATGTCACGTATTGTCCACTCTCTTCCCTAATAATCTAAGTTGTGTCCAGTAATATTTAAAGTTAATTGTCGATCCATGCTAATCATAGAATATAGTGAATGGGTGTTAACTATCATCTAATAACTTGAGACTCAAAAGGTAATAGTTAACTAGGATCAAGATAAAATTAGTAAGGCAACATTTTGATACTAAAAAGGTAAAGGGTGAAATCCTTCTAATCGTCCAAAAGATTGTAGAAGGTATATGCCTTATCGATTCTGCATGCAAGGTATTGGGTTGGTTCAACATAGCATGATAAGCCTACGACATTGAGAATCCAGGGGGGACACAATCCTAGTGTTCACCACTACTGATCACAACCAAAGTTGATACTTGCTCTTTTTTCAATTCTACCATCCAAAATCCCCTATTTACTTTTCTTATTCTGCCTGTTGACTACAACTGCTGAGACAATCCCAACCTACTTGGGTTACTATATTTTGACAACGACCGTATCATCATCTGATAAGAGGTATTGTTTGGAAGTCATCACTCATAAATTAGATTGTGACATCTACCCTCTACAAAGGTCCTCCACCACTATCTATCTGGCCCAAAGAACTAAAAGAAAGTAAAGTCTACTCCATTAGAATCCACAAAACCCAACCCGTGCAACCTCTCACAACAATCAAGTAAGAGCATGTAAGCATCAAATCTAGGATCTCTATCGAAATGAGGTGGATCTATTCTCATGAACTCTACATACCTACTTTGTCATTTCGTGGACATAAGGGTTAAGGTCACTGGATGTGGAGTAATCCCCAACAATACCTCATCAACACTAGGAGAACCAGTATTAGTCACATGTGTATTTGGACTCTGAAGACCTGAAGTATCATTCTAAACAAAAATAAGAGCTACCCTCTGAAAGAAATTCAATACTCAAGCCAAATATTCCTCAATCATAGGTATGGCCACATATGGCGTATGCACTGGCCTCAACCCCTATAACACTCTATACCTTCCACCACTAGCAACCCTAAAACCTAAAGAAATGGGACCTAAATCCCTATCCAACCTTAACCTTGAACCCTACTTCTTCTGTACACCAAAGAAATGGGACCTAAATCACTATCATGGAAGAACGCGTGCTCATAATCTATAAGAGAGTGAATAAGAAGTTTTTGAGTTTTAAAAAACTCTGAACCTCTAAAGTAAAGTGAAGGAATGAAAACTCCTAAACTCTTGTAGCCTTTTGAAGATAGATAACGAAAGTCTCGCACTGATCCGCAAGAGTTTACTAGAATTGGCTTGAACTAATGAGACCAATGAACCTAGGGGTTTAATATCAATTTGTTACAATCTAAAATTGATATGTGATGGAACTTGTTAAATCCACCGACAAGTAAGCCTAACCCATCCTAAAAAACATGGATTAACGAAATAAAGTGAAAACAGAAGAATGAATAGTCTCAAATATATCTATCTATCTATCTATCTATCTATCTATCTATCTATCTATCTATCTATCTATCTATCTATCTATCTATCTATCTATCTATCTATCTATCTATCTATCTATCTATCTATCTATCTATCTATCTATCTATCTATCTATCTATCTATCTATCTATCTATCTATCTATCTATCTATCTATCTATCTATCTATCTATCTATCTATCTATCTATCTATCTATCTATCTATCTATCTATCTATCTATCTATCTATCTATCTATCTATCTATCTATCTATCTATCTATCTATCTATCTATCTATCTATCTATCTATCTATCTATCTATCTATCTATCTATCTATCTATCTATCTATCTATCTATCTATCTATCTATCTATCTATCTATCTATCTATCTATCTATCTATCTATCTATCTATCTATCTATCTATCTATCTATCTATCTATCTATCTATCTATCTATCTATCTATCTATCTATCTATCTATCTATCTATCTATCTATCTATCTATCTATCTATCTATCTATCTATCTATCTATCTATCTATCTATCTATCTATCTATCTATCTATCTATCTATCTATCTATCTATCTATCTATCTATCTATCTATCTATCTATCTATCTATCTATCTATCTATCTATCTATCTATCTATCTATCTATCTATCTATCTATCTATCTATCTATCTATCTATCTATCTATCTATCTATCTATCTATCTATCTATCTATCTATCTATCTATCTATCTATCTATCTATCTATCTATCTATCTATCTATCTATCTATCTATCTATCTATCTATCTATCTATCTATCTATCTATCTATCTATCTATCTATCTATCTATCTATCTATCTATCTATCTATCTATCTATCTATCTATCTATCTATCTATCTATCTATCTATCTATCTATCTATCTATCTATCTATCTATCTATCTATCTATCTATCTATCTATCTATCTATCTATCTATCTATCTATCTATCTATCTATCTATCTATCTATCTATCTATCTATCTATCTATCTATCTATCTATCTATCTATCTATCTATCTATCTATCTATCTATCTATCTATCTATCTATCTATCTATCTATCTATCTATCTATCTATCTATCTATCTATCTTATCTTGTTGTAACCGTTTGTAGTTTGTATTGTTTTAGTGTAAGCCGTGTGGGGCATCTTGTGGTTGTTGTTCATCTTATTGTTGTTATTATGGTTTGGTTGTTGGCTGATTTGGTGTTCACACACCTTGTTATTCTTGCCATATTCTCGTTGTTCTTGTCTTGTTGTTTAGCCGAAACTTGTGTGTTGTTGAGTTCTTGGGTTTGACTTGAATTAGTGAACTATTTTGTGCCCTTTTTTGTGTGTTCCCTTGTTTTTATTGTATCAAAGTGGATGATATCAAGTTAATTAAAAATTAAATTTCATCTGAATTTTGCTAAATCATATCGAAAATATAACAGAGGTCCAAAACGAATTAATTACACTAGTGTAACCGCACGTGCGTTGCACGTGTAACATTTGCTTATTTAAAATTAAATAGTTTTGTAAATTTAACATTAACATTGCATTGTAGTTGGATAGTAAATTTTGTAAACACCTTTTAAACAAATAAATAAAATAATTTTGTGTACTAAATTTTAAAGATAGAATACTTTTATGTCACAAATATATTAATTTTTAAATTTAAATAACATTTATATTTAAAAAGAATTGAAACCAATTTTTATGTGATAGAATCAATGTTAGGTGATAGCAGATAAATTTTACATATCTTTGATTTTAGTTATTCAATTTTTTAGTTCTTTTAATTTTTCGCCTACAACATGTTTAGTGTAGTTCCACAATTTTTTTCATACCTCAGTTATTTTTTAAAAAATTATGAAAATAAAAATAAGAATTAAACTCATCAAAAATATTGGTTCAATTTCATAATATATTTTTTTCAAAAAAAGACATACGAGGAGTAAAAGTGGTAGAGAAAAATTACACACATTAATCATTAATTGCTTGAAAGTGAAATCTACTCTTATTCTTTACCAGTAAAAGGATGCTCTCGCATAAGTATAACTTGACATGTTTCTTTCATAATAAAATTACAGCAACAATACTAACTTTTTAGGTACAATAAATTACCTCAGGTAAAATAATGTAACAAAATAAGTATTTTTGTTTCAAGTTCTAAATAATTTTGCTTCAAGTTCTAAATAATTTTGCTTCAAGTTTCATAACAATTTGTTATGGTGAAATAATTTCTGATAAAATTTTGTAGCTAATAATTACTTTTTATCATGAGTAGAAATTTGTTGTAGCAACACTAAAAACTAAAAAGGTAGTGATTGAATAATCTTTATTATAAAATCAAACATCATCGATCTAAGATAATTAAATGTATTAAATATTTGATTTGACTCGATCTTACTGATTTTTACTAGTATATTTGAAGTATATTTCTTGTAAAATAAATATTTTATTATAATTACAGTCTACAACATAATAAATTTTATATCAATGAGTATAAATTCTTAATCATAGACCATGAAAAGAGGATAAATATATTTTAGCCACATCTATTTTTACGAATGTTGTGGAAACAAAAAATTATTGTTAAATTGTTTAGCAAAATAAATTTTTACATTTAACTACGACGTATTTTGTTAGTATATCTATCTATAAAAAAAAATATAAAGTAACAAAATTTTAAGTATGCCAAACTATTTTATTATTAAAACTCTACATTCATATACTAATTTTCATATTCATAAAAAAATCATAATATTGAACTAGCATGATAAAACTTCAATAGAAAAATAATCCCATATGTATACATATAAGTGAATTTTCTTAACACAAAATTAAGAAGCTTGGCCGAAATGATTGACTTGTACCAAACATACAACTTCAATTGACTCTAGATCTGCCACTGCAAAAAATAATCTCAGATGTATATTTACACTTTAAATGATAAAAAAGAATGTTTATAAGGATCTCATATATTTATTTTACAAATTATAAATTAACAACTAATAAATAAATTTGTATTGATTAATTTTTGTTTTCTTAATTACACACTACAATATTTGGCAATTATTTAATTATGTAATTGTTAACTAAAAAATTAAATAATTAAAAATAGAATACATAAATTGTTCATTTCCGTGTATTGAAATAGTTTTCAATGTATTGAAAAATGATAATAAATAAAGTATTCTTAGAAATTTAAATTTAGGAAGAAAGGACAAAAATATCTAAAAACTAACTAGTTTATAGTGTGAACATGTCTTTTTACTATTGTGGCCAAATTTGAGCCAATATTTTGTGGCCGAAAGGATTTTTCCAAATAATAAATAGAGGGGTGATTTTACTATATCAAACTTTGACTATAATAATTTTTTTGATTTGAAAAATGCTATGAGTGATGTATTATGTTTAATACCAAGGATAAAATGGGATAAAACAAGTAAATTATCTATTGATTCTCTAAACTGAAAAAATATTATTGAACATTCCAAAATAAATAAATAAAAATGAGTGGAGAGAGTAATTATATTGAAGAAAAGCTTGGCTATTTAGCATATTTATAGTTAAGCAACGGTTGAAAGCATTTGTAGAAACACTTCTAAACTAAAGAAAGGAAAACTTGAAGAGGTGTCATTAGCTTCACACCCTCAAAACAATTAGTCTTACACATTTCTTACAATTTTAAGGCATCATTAAAGTACATTAATGAAGGAATAACCATTCAAATGTATAATCAGATAGATTTGGTCTACATTAGACTATTTTTTTCTGCTTCTCAATGTTAATGGCTGAAAGCATTTGTGAACTATGTATAGATTTAAAGTAAGAGTATTTGAAGAGGTGCCATCAACTTCACACCCTCAAACAGTTAGTCCTACACATTTCTTCGAATTTTAAGGCATCATTAAAGTACATTAGTGAAGAAATAACCATTCATATACTAACACATTAGACTATTTTGTTTTAATTAAATACAACTTTTTGACTTCTCCAAATATGGACAATCAGATAATTTTTCGACTACAGTCACATGAATTTTTTGACTACATAATGATCGGTTGGTGAGCCAAAGAATTAATGTAGTTTTTGAAAAAGTTCTTGAAATGGGGGTTAGTTACAACTAATTATCTTTTGAAAAAAATTAATTCACCTTTGTTAAGAATTCGTGCCCTACTGATTATCTTATTTTCGCCTAACTGTTGCTTATCGATGGAACGGGTTGCCTGACGTGTTCCACTGACGTGTTCCAAGAAAATAGTAAAACAGAAAGTAAGAACACAATGATTTTTACGTGGAAAACACTCGGCTCAAAAAGGTGTAAAAAACCACGACCTATACCTCTATAGGATTTAACCCCAACTTCACTAAATAACTCTGAGCCTCAACAACAACTGATTACAAAACTCTTGTAACCAACAAATAGGAATTATGAACTCTAATCTCTATAACTCAACAACTAGGAATTATAAACTCTAATTTCTTTGACTAAACAACTAGGAATTATAAACTCTAATTCCTAACTACACACACCTCCCAAGGTATGCGTTCCCAAAGTCTCTGAGTTTTCCCCAACTCGAAGACTAGCTCCTAATTCAGTTTATAACACACTGAAACTAATATTACATCAATAGTTCAAACACAATGAACAACTCTAAAAATCAACGCTAAAACTCTTAGCTGGATTCTATACTTAGGACCAGGTTCTTCAATGTGTTTCTTCAGTGATTGAGTAGCACTTCGTGCAGTCAATCTGTCGATTGTGCTTTTCTGCTTTGTAAGTGCGTGAGTTATTCTGAATAATACATCTTCTATTTAAGCACAACTCTCCAAACAGTCATTATTTATTTTAAACTCCTCCTTTAATCAAAACTCTCATTGCATAGAATTCTACTTCAAGTGAGACTCCTTCTTCAATTCCAACTCTTGTCTCCTTAGTGTTGTAGTCAAACACTAACTCTCCAAAGAGTCCTTCAAATTATACGTTTTGCATAAATTTCTGCAATTTTTAAATTCTTTCTCCTTCTACACATAAGACTCTTAAGAATATGCTTAGAAGTGAAACTCATTCTTCACATGAGACTCCTCTTTCAAATCAACTTGCTTTCCCTTATCATCAAGTGTTTGAATCAAATTCAACTTGTTCTATTCCCCACGTGATCAGTAAGTTGAAGTTTCCAGTTGCACTGATTTAACTTATTCTGATTTTAAATTATTTATACCGTAGACTGCACTCCTGAACTTGTCGGATCAGTGAAACACATATTCAACTTGTTTCATTCATATTATCATTCATCAAAACTCTAAGGTTCCAACAAATTCCTCCTTTTTTATGATGACAACCTCTTGTCTTTATGTATTCAAACATCTTCACCTGTAGGCATTAAAGTATAAAACACTAGAATGAAATAAGTTAGTCAATGGGTTATAAACATTGCACAACCCTCTTATCTTCCCCCTTTTCGCATCATCGAAAACCATTTCAATGCAATAATATACTAGCCAAAGTGATTTGTTATGCTATTCATGGCCACTGAGGCTATCATCAAAATAATCAGACAAAGAATTTAGCCAACATAGTAATATATTAAAGAGAGCAAAAATATGAGTCAATTTAGCAAAGATAACCATTCCATTTAACTACCAAAGCATGTTCCACATTAAACATAAACTAGTACTGAACAAAGCAAAACAACTGAGCATTAAAAAAAAGGTATAAAAGTGGGACATGGCTAAGGATACGAATAGTGAGGAGCTGATGAGGAAGGTGGAACAGGTGCTATCAACTGTGTCAAATGACGAATGAATTCAATATTTTCATCCCATTTCTCAATCAAGGTCAAGCTTCAAAATCATGATCCTAGCCTTAAGGACCTCTTATTCCACTTCATGACTGTCTTGTGCAGCATTTAGTTCAGATTTTTTTTTTCAATTTTTTTCATATGAGTGTTAGCCCTCCTTATTGAAACAGGTAGAGCAACATGATTTATCTGTTCTAGAACATCTAGTCAAACCTGAACTAGGACTGAGAAGTCCTAAAAAATAACCAATTAGGAACTAAAAGGGAAAGCATGCCCCTTTTCATTCTTCAGAAACATATATTGTATGTGATTGGTGATCAAGCTTGGCAAATCCATGGTACACAACTGATATTTTGGCTGAGAAAGAAGAAGGATTTTCTGGGGTAGGATTAACACATTTGTGCACACCCATTTGGAGAGAATCAAAGAAAGTTTGGTCAACCAATTCATTAGCTTTATTAGACAATGAGAGGATGAAGTGTGTGGAATTGAACATGTGTGCTCAACTGTTTCAACTTAGACAACCTATGCTTATGTTAGTGTAGAACATACCTAATAAAAAGAACTTTGTGGTCACAATTGCTTTCTTGTACCTATTTTTTTGCACAATCTAATACAAAATTAGGTTGGAAAAGTCAAAAATCTGGAATTGGGACATACAACTAAATGTGCAAGACTGAATAAAATAAATTTTTAGCTAATAAGATTAAGAATAAAAATAATTATTCTAGTCAATCATTGAGGGGAGTTCATGCAATTTTAATCATCCCCAAATTTAACATATTTCTTTCAAAATGCTCCCTACTTAGTGCCTTTGGTGCTTCTCCAGTCAATTAAGTAACCCATATAGTCAATATTTTTATAGCCCTCAATGTGAAATTACTTTCATTTGAATACCATAGTCTCAAGCCATTGATTCCCATGAGATATCTCAAGATTCTCGGGACAACATCAATTCTTATGAATTACCAACAAAATTATCATCAGCTTGTGTTGGTGTTATTGATGCATCAATTTCTTGATTTTTTGTTCCCCCTGTCAATATGCCCTCAGTTTGTACAACAGCTGAACCAGGTGGTACAACATGTTCCTGTGCATGCTTATCAGTTTCACAGTCATCCTTTTTTTTCATTTTTTTTAAATCTCTCTTGCTTCCCCCTTACACGAGCACTATAAATTTGGTCATTTTTCAAATGATCCATTCCCCCTTTAAATGTGGTGAGTGAAAGAAACTTTATTTTCTTTTAGTCTTATGCCTTGAGCAAGCTTTATCCATGTACAAATTTTGCTTGTCTCCTTTCACTCTTACCTGCAAAAACAATTAGGGGTTAACTTTAGGCACCCAGACAAGCTTGGGTCCTTTCTTATGAGAAAAAGGATGTATGAGGTTCCTTCTAGCCCATCGAGGCAACAGGTTATGTGACCTGTTTCTCTGACCAGATTTGACCTTCTTGTTAGCTTGTGCTAACATAGAATAAGATATTTTTGCTAGGATTATGCTTCTTGATTTGCTTTTTGCTGCAACTGGACATTCTGTGGTTGGATGCCCCTGATTACCATAAATATAACAAAGATCTTTAATAGCATTAGAACTTTTATAAAGGCCCACCCAGCCTTTTCATTGTGAGTTCTTTGACCTAACTTATGAACAATTTTTGAAGAATGTGTCCATCTATTAGCTCTTTCAAGATCAAGTTTCAATTTAGAAACTTCTTAACTTAAATGACTAACCTTTTCTTTTTCACAAAAGTATTCATGTTTAATCCTAGTCAATTCTGACTCAATTTTTTCTTGTTTCTCACTTTGGACCCTTTTTTCTTTTTCAGAAAGAGAGTTTCAAGATTTCAGATTTGAGGGTCAGGTTTGATGAATTAAGTCTACTAACCTATTCCTTAAGAGTGCAGTTTTCCTTTTCAATAGTGTTCTTACAAGTTTCTAGATCAATAAAATCAAACTTGAGACTTGCAAGATTGTTGAATAACTCATCCCTATCAGAAGTTAATTCTTGAAAATCATCAATTAGAGCACTCATTAAGGAAATAAGTTTTGTTTTAAAAAACAAATGCAACTTTTCTTTAAGTTCAAGTATACTTACCTCAGAAGTATCATCTTCTTCCTCCAAGTCTGAATCTCCAAGAGCCATGAGTGTTGTTTCATCAACTTCATCATCATCTGAGTCAGATCCCCATGCTGCTACCATTGCATATTTTTTTTTTCCTTTCACTTTCTTTTCAGCCCTTTTCTTTCTCCATTCTATTTCCTAGACAGGACAATCCCTGATCTGATTATCAGTCTTACCACACTTGTAGCATCCATTTGGATTGTCATTGGACCATTTCTTGCTAATTGTTCCCTTCTTCTTTTTAAAGAATTTCCTGAAGTTCTTAGCTATAAAGGCAACTTGTTTTTTATCAAGTTCAATTTCTTCATCACTGGCAGATGCCTTCAGAGCTAAGGTATCCTCAAGGGCTGCTAGCTCTTTAGCTCCATCAATTTTCATTTCATAAATTCTCAGATTCCCTACTAGTTCATCTAGTGTCATGCCTATGAGATCCTTATTTGCTTTTCTAATAACAGTCACTTTAACATTCCATTTTGATTTTGGTAGCACCCTCAACACATTTTCAACTTGTTCTTCAACAGTGATGACTTTTCCCAAAAAAGTCAACTCATTTGTCAAGATAGTAAGACTTGTCATCATTTCATGCAAGGTTTCAGTCTCCTTCATCTTAAAAGCTTCGTATTCAGTAAAGAGAAGAGCAATCCTGAATTTTCTTACCTGAGAGGTACCCTCATGTGCATTGACCAGTGCATCCCAGATTTACTTAGCAGTGGTACAGGTTGACACTCTGTTGTATTCAGCTGGTCTTAGTCCACAGACTAAGATGTTCTTAGCCTTAGCATTTTTCTTTAATGCCACTAAGTCATTAGCGGTAAACTCACTTCTTACCTTCTTGACCTGTTCACCATCTTCTAACTTCATTGGAATAGTAGGACCATCGGTGATCCAGTCTCATAACTCGTAGTCTTCCCCTTGAATGAATGTTTCCATCCTAGATTTCCACCAAATGAAGTGAGAACCATCAAAGAACGGAGGTCTAATAGTGGATTGACCTTCACTATGACCAGTAGGTGGTGCGGAATTCATCATATTGATCTTTGTCTTAGGTGCTAGCCCTTTTTAAGATAACCTCTCTCTGATACCATTTGTTAAGAATTCGTGCCCTACTGATTATCTTATTTTTGCCTAACTGTTGCTTATCGATGAAACGGGTTGCCTGACGTGTTCCACTAACGTATTCCAAGGAAGAAGTAAAACAGAAAAAAAAACATAATGATTTTTACGTGAAAAACACCCGGCTCAAAAAGGTGTAAAAAAACACGACCTGTACCTCTACAGGATTTAACCCCAACTTCACTAAATAACTTTGAGCCTCAACAACGACTGATTACAAAACTCTTGTAACCAACAAATAGGAATTATAAAATCTAATCCCTATAACTCAACAACTAGGAACTATAAACTCTAATTCCTTTAACTCAACAACTAGGAATTATAAACTCTAATTCCTAACTATACACACACCTCCCAAGGAATGCATTCCCAATGTCTCTGAGTTTTTCCTAACTCGAAGACTAGCTCCTAATTCAGTTTATAACACACTGAAACTAACATTACATCAATAGTTCAAACACAATGAACAACTCTAAAAATCAACGCTAAAACTCTTAGCTGGATTCTATACTTAGGACCAGGTTCCTCAATGTGTTTCTTCAGTGATTGAGTAGCACTTCGTAAAGTCAATCAGTCGATTGTGCTTTTCTTCTTTGTAAGTGCGTGAGTTATTCTGAATAATACATCTTCTATTTAAGCACAGCTCTCCAAACAGTCATTCTTTATTTTAAACCCCCCCTTTAACCAAAACTCTCATTGCATAGAATTCTACTTCAAGTGAGACTCCTTCTTCAATTTTAACTCTTGTCTCCTTAGTGTTGTATTCAAACACCAACTCTCCAAAGAGTCCTTCAAATTATACGTTTTGCATAATCTTCTACAATTTTCAGATTCTTTCTCCTTCTACACATAGGACTCTTAAGAATATGCTCAGAAGTGAAACTCCTTCTTCACATAGGACTCCTCTTTCAAATCAACTTGTTTTCCCTTATCATCAAGTGTTTGAATCAAATTCAACTTGTTCTATTCCCCACGTGATCAGTAAGTTGAAGTTTTTAGTTGCACTGATTAAACTTATTCTGATTTTTAATTATTTATACCGTAGACTGCACTCTTAAACTTGTCGGATCAGTGGAATACGTATATCAACTTGTTTCATTCATATTGTCATTCATCAAGACTCCAAGGTTCCAACAACCTTTTTATCGATCTTTCAAAAATAAAAACAATGTGTTTGCAAATTCACTTGGTACCTCCAAAGTTACTTTTATCGGTACACTTTTAACCCAATTGATTTTCTTTTCTTTTGGTCCGTTGAGATTGACTTGTTAATAAAATTCAAGATGGAGAGAGTTTATAATGGTAATGGGAAAATACTTCATTTCATTTTATTTGCCGGTAATTTTTCATTTTATTTGTTCATTTTAACAAACTGCTAGAGTTTATTTTTTTCATAATAGCTTTAGTATTAAATAACTATATAAAATAGTAATAGTCAAATTTAAAATTTTAAAACAACACTAGAAAAACTAATTTTGTAACAGGGGTCAAGTAATATGAAATAGAGGAGACAATAATAAAGTATTCCTCCTCTTTCAATTTATGGGTTTTAGTTCCCTTTTTAATTTGTTTAAACAAATTTATTCCATCTGTGAAGGGGTCTTTTAGAGTAACTAGTAAAGTTGTTGTCATGTAATCATGAGGTATTAGGTTTAACCCGTGAAAACAATCTCTTTGAGAAATGCAAGGTAGCATTACGTACAATAAATTCTTGTAGTTTGGTCTTTGCTCGGACCCTACGCATATGGGAGATTTAGTGCATTGAGTTGTCCTTTTAAGATTATTTCATTTATCTCAATTTATGTGATTCTTTTATTTTTAAGATTCAAATTATATAAATTTTGATTAATATTTTAAAATATAATTTTTGAGAAGAGTATTTTAAAATATTTAATGGATCTAATTTAATTTGCTTCAAAAACTTAATCAAATTAATTATAGAGAAACGAAAACTGCCATATAAAATTAAAATTGAGGGAATACTTTTGACATTTAATATTTCTTTTTTTTTTTTGCCAGTGACATTTAATATTTCATACTACACGTAATATTTTAAAAATCATACAATGCAAGGGATCTGGTTATAATTTATCTTTTATTAAAGTTCACATTTTCAATATTCTCTTTTTATTGTTCCTTGTTACTCAAATCTATTGTGACAAATTTTTCTTTATAATCAGTCTCGAAAAAATATCATATTTGCATAATTAGAATAAATTTAACTTTAAATTATTTTTGTTACCCCAAATGAAATAATTGTAAGCTACACAAGCGTCTAAGTTTGTTTTAGACCACTAATTTTAAAAATAAATTCTTTCTTTTTCTTAAATTTTATGTCAACTCAAACGATATTGAGATAGAGGGAGTACGTTTTTAGAATCCATTTGGCTATAAAAATTATATATTTATTTTGAAATTATTTTTTCCTTAATTTGAAAGTCAATATTTGGACATATGAAAATTTTAATACAACTTGAAGTGGTATTCAAATTTAAAAATCAGCTTATAACTTATTTTGCAATTTACTTTTCACTTTTGAAGTTGTGTTTAAGTACATTCAAGCATGAACATTATTCCAAGTATTCTTTCTAAAATATATAATCAAACACAACTCTTGTTGAATATTTGATGTGTACTCTATATATTTCTCACACTCACATCCTAGTAATTTACTTGTATTTCTCACTTGATCACTCACTTAATGTTTATTTCAGCAACACTCATTACTTGAGCACTCACTCGTCTTAAGCATATACTCGTTAATTGGACATATTTTACATACATCTTAGTGAAACACCTTATTTATAAATGGTGATGGAGGTGTTTAGTGAGAAAAATTTACTTCTCTCTTCTACAATATTTCTCCTGCCAATTCTCTACAACTTTATAATTATTTTAGATGCAAATTAAATTGGTGATAAATATAAATGAACAAAATCGAACCGCAAAACTACACCAAATCGCAAATTGAGTCAAATAAAAAAAATCTGACTAATAATTTGATTTGACATCGTTTGGTGTTGGAAAAAAGGCTCAATTATAATAGATTTGGTTTGATTTTAACTTAAAAAGGTCAAACTAAACCGAACCAACCCGATATTATACGTGTACAATTTTAAAAAGTACTTAATACATAAAAATATTTACTATGATGTAATTTATAAATATTTCTTTAACTTTTCATATTGTTTTTATCATTCAACTTATTATTTCAAGTTTATTGAATGATTCAATAAATTTTATAGCCCATAGATATTATAGAGATAATACATAAATATGACCTTAAACTTGACACCAAATTATAATTTTGACCTTAAACTTTGATAGTGCACAAATAGGACCTTTAACTATTCAAAACCTGAACAAATATGACCTCCGATTTTGCAACCCCATGCGTGAGTTTCACTCGCACCTATGTGGAAAGGTAATCCAATCACACGGTGCCACGTCGTTAAAAGGACTGACTTGGAGGGAGGTCATATTTGTGCAGTTTTGAATAGTTAAAGTTCATATTTGTGTACTGTCAAAGTTTTGCTTTTTGTGATAAAACGACGTCGTTTTTTTTTTTTTTTTTTTTTTTATTATTATTATTATTATTATTTATTTTATTTATTTCTATAGCAGCAACAACTAACTTTTTCGTTTTTATTAAAAAAAAAGAACAGCCACTAGCAGGGATCGAATCCGCGCAGTAGGCTGAAGGAAGCGCCCAAGAAGAGCAATTAACACCACTAGGCTATCTAAGTGCCTTGTTTCATGTGGTTCAACATTAATAAACGTACATAAATATAGATTTTCTACCTTATATATACAACGTAATTTTTTTACCGAAGGGGTTCGGGTGAACCCCATGGCAACCACGTAGGTCCGCCCCTGCGTTAATTTAATAATATTTTAATAACATTTTAATAATGGTAATTTGATAACGTTAATTTAATATACTACTACTACTATCCTTAATAACGTTAATTTAATAACGTTTTATTAAAACTATAATTTTTTTATTATTAGTATAGTTTCATATTTAATTTAATAGTTAAATAAATTATATTTAGATATATTATATAACTTAAATTCGCCTTATGCTTTACAATATATATACATATCCGCGTGATTTTTTCGTACGAGGCTGACCCACCTAATTAATAAATCTTTAATATTGCTCTTTTTCGCAATGACAAAAGAAATTAGATGTCATTTTCATCTTTGAGCCGAAAATAATGAAAAAATAATAGTGAAAAGTCATTTAAAGGTCATATTTGTGCAGTTTTGAATAGTTAAAAGTCATATTTGTGCACTGTCAAAGTTTAAGGTCAAAGTTATAATTTGGTGTCAAGTTTAGGGTCATATTTATGTATTATGCCCTTAGATTTTAAGCTGGATGCGCCCAGTTTTGCGTGTTGAACACGCATTTTACCACGTAGGATCGGAGGTCATATTTGTGCAGTTTTGAATAGTTAAAGATCATCTTTGTGCACTGTCAAAGTTTAAGGTCAAAGTTATAATTTGGTGTCAAGCTTAGGGTCATATTTATGTATTATCTCGATATTATAACTCAAATAAAGTTCAAATCAATATTTATGTTAATAAAAATATTCAATTAAAAAATAGAGATGACAATAATGTTGTATATTTATTCTTTAGTTTTGCATAAATATATATCCTAAATTTATTTTTCTATTTATTATTTATTGTTATTTTCCTAAAAAAAACACCTAAGATTGATGTATCTTGCTAAGACTAAAGAAATATTTGAAGCCCAACTTCATTCTATGTTTGTACAAAAACTTAACCAAAAAATTCCAAAGATCCGAGAAAATAAAAAAATCTAAAAAATCAAAGTCAAAAAACTCAAATTTTATTGATTTAGTTTGGTTTATAAATTTAAAAACTCAATATAAATAATTTAGCTGATATTTAAAAAATTCGAATCAACCTGATGAATACACCCCTAGTGATAATTCTTAATAATTTGATCTTTAACTCAAATTTATGGCGAAACGTTTAGACTTACTGTCCAATTAGAAAATATAAATAAAAAAAGGGGACTTACAAAACTAGTCTAAATTTAGGAAAAATTGTATTATTCCTAGCCTAACTTTCAAAATTATAATTTTTAGTTTTTCTCTCTCTTTTTTCTTTTCTTTTTTCATTTTTTCATTTTTTCATTTTTTCATTTTTTTCATTTTTTCATCTTTTTACTCTCTTCTAGTTGTAATCTCTACTTCTCTTCCTTATTTTTTTTCGTTTTTTTTTTTCGTTTTTAATTTTTCTTTTTTTTTGTTTTTTTCTTTCTCATTTTTTCTCTTTTTTTTTTTTTCTATTTTTGTTGTATTTTATATTTTTGTATTTCAAAAAATATGGTTACGTCGAGTACAATTCGTGGATGATGACGAATACATCCTAACCGCTCATTGTGTTTGTATTCACCATCATTTTTTTTTCTTTTCTCTTTTTTTTTTTTTTTTCATTTTTTACTTTTTGATTTTTTTCTATTTTCGTTTTTTTTTTATTCTTTCTTTTCGTTTTTTCCTCTCTTCTATCTCTAACTTCTATTTCTCTTTCTTTTTTTCTTTTTTTTCAATTTTTGTATTTATTTTTATTTTTATTTTTTTTTATTTTTCATATTTTTCTTTTTTTTTTCTTTGTGGGTTTTTTTAATTGTCCTTTTTCTATTTTATTTTTTTCGTTTCTTTCTTTTCGCTTTTTTATTCTCTTTTATCTGTAGCTTCTATTTCTCTTTCTTTTCTTTTTTTTAGTTTTTTTTTGTAATTATTATTTCTTTTAAAAAAAAAATCTATTTTATATTTTTTGTATTTTCGAATTATATGACTATAACGAGCACAAGTCATCGGTGATAACGAAAATAGAACAATCATTTATTTTATTTTTATTCGCACCATCATTTAAATTTTTGTATTCATTGATAGAATTGTATTTGTATTTTATTGTTTACGCTTATATTTGTCGTTTATAGTTCGCATTTATATTTGTATTTTGTAATTCTCACTTTTATTTGTATTTTATAGTTCACACCATCATTTATATTTTTATTTTTGTTGATACACTTGTATTTGTATTTTATAGTTCGCGCTTATATTTGTATTTGTATTTGTATTTGTATTTTATAGTTTGTATTTGTATTTGTATTTATATGTTATAGTTCGTACTTGTATATATATTTTATAGTTCTCACCATCATTTATATTTTATACAATTTGCACTTGTACTTTAAAGAACTATTTTATATTTGTATTTTAATGTTGACTGCATATTGTATTTGTATCTTGTGGTTTTATTTTGTTTATTTGTATTTGTATTCTATTTTTGTCTATGCACTTGTATTTTTAAAAGAGCTACTTTGTACTTGTATTTGTAAATTGACCACATATTGTATTTGTATTTGTAAGTTCACTTGTTTTATCTGTTTGTATTTGAATTTGTAGTTGACAACATCATTTGTATTTTTAAACAATTGAAAAAGAATTGTTATTTTTCTTTCTACGAACACTTGTATTTATAGTCATTGATATGAATGGTGTTTTATTAATACAAATTGAACAATATAAATGATAAATTACAAAAATACAAATGTTAAATTATACAAATACAATTGTTACATTTGTATCAAATGATACATGTTATACAATTTGAACCATAAACATACAAATGACACTTGTTTATACACAAATACAAATGATAAACTTGATATGTAAATACTAATGATACATTTGCATTGAATGACACATTGCATATTATATATTTTAGACTCAAGTAAATACAGTTAATCCATACATTTATTTGTATACAAATACAAATGATAAATAGTATTCACGACAATACCATTTGAATTCAAATAATGAATTTATTTAAAATATATAGTGTGATATGAATAAATATAAAATAAAAAATATGACAACAAAAAATAAGAGAAAAAAATACAAAAATAGAAAAAAAAAAAAGGAGAAAAAAATGAACCAAAAAAAAGAAACAAGAACAAAAATAGAAAAAAAAATACGGCAAAGAAAAAAAATAGATGAAAAAAATGAAAACGAAAAAAAGTGAAAGAAAAAAAATATAAAAAATAAGAAAAGAAAAGAAGAAACAAAAAAGAACAAAATGGAATAAAAAAAGGGAAAAGGAAAATGACTGAAAAATAAAAAAAAAGGAAAAAAAATGAAAAATAAAGAGAAATAGAGAAAGAACGAAAATTAAAGGAGAATATAAAGAAAAGAGGATAGGAATTATATTTATCTATAATCTATATCTATATTTATAATCTATAATCTATATCTATAATATATTAAAAGTGTGAAGACCCTTAGAAAAGTGATTTGAACTTTTTACCCTTCATTAAAAGACTCTTCTTTAGACAAAACTGTCTTTTTTACTTTTTTTTTAAAAAATTATTATTTAATTATATTTTATTATGTTAACTAGACTTCCAAAAATATACGGGACTCCTAAAATATATGGTAGGAGAATTTATTAATATTTTTCTTTCAACTAGATTTCCTAAAATACATGAGACTCCTAAAATATATGGTAGGAGAATTAATTAATATTTTTCTTTCTACTGTTCAATTAGAAAAATACTCCTAAAAATAGGACTTTATTAAGGAAATAATTCAATAAATATTGAGATGTACGTTAAACTAGAGAACAAATCGGTTTGCCTATTGGGAGAATATACTTGATGGTCATCTAACTTGATTCGATTGCATGTCTAGATTTGTGAATGCTAGATTTTCTAACCCTCAACTTGTTCATTGTATTTGTAAGCATAATAAAATTCAACATGTGTGTTATAAGACCTCGCAAAATTCTTAGCTTACCTCAGTCCTTTAAGCTTGTTAAGGGGGTCCCAGACTTACAAAATTTTAGCTAAGTATCAAGACTTAGAATCATTTTAACCTTCCAAATTTGGAGAATTTTATTTTCGACCTTCCCGGCCTTAGTTAGTCGATTTTTTAAATTGATTCATGATCAGGGTCACTTGTAGGTCATCTCAGGCGAGTTTCAGATTTTTTGGACTAGCGCAAGGGTGAGTTTGGATGTCCAAAACAATGAAGTGTGACAGCCCCGCTTCGCGAGGGCCAGTCAACCCAAGTAAGGGTCGCGCCGCGATGGCTACTTGACCCGAGTAAGGTTCGTGTCGCAATGGCTACTTGACCCAAGCAGGGGTCGCGATGCGAGGGCAACCCTATTCAACATTATTTTAATACGGTTTGTGGGGGCAAATGAGTCATTTTTTCCATCCTTATTCAGCCTTAACACGAAATTAATCAGCCTATAGGGCAAAAATTTCATTCTTTACTCATAAACTCTCTCAAGAGCAATCCCTAGCCTCATCAAGTTCAAGAATTCAAGTCACAAGAACTCACTTCAATATTCTCGAAAGTAGTAATCAAGGTATGTGAAGTGTTCATCCAAGGGTCCCTTCCACCCTTGGAGTCCAAAAAAACTATTTTTAAACTTCAAGTTTATGAATTTTAGGAATTCCATGTTGGATTTGATTATATCCATGTTTATAATGATTAATTGGGATTCTAATCCATGTTTTATGATACGTTTCATATGAGGTTAATTGATATGTATGTAATATCATGAGGATCCATGTAAAATCCTTGAAATTGTCAATGGGGATTTGAGTGATGATGTCTACTTGTTGTTTAGTGTTATGTGCATATGTATGCTCACCAAGTGTTTGATGAATTACTCCTGTGAACTAATAAAGAAAGAGATCATGTTATGTTAGCTTATGTGCAAGTTGTATCATGCAAGTGTTTGATAAAATGTTTCCATGAATGATTTGTGAACAAGTGAACATGATTATGCTTTTCAAGCTTATGCTATGATTTACCTTTGATGCTATCGAGTCCTGTGGTATTCAATACCCAAAAACTTAGCTGTTTATCTAGAGCTTCAGTCAGTTACAACACTCAGAAAAATCTCAGTAGTATTCATAAGTCAGTCACAATATTCATTTCAGAACTCAGTGGTACTCAGTTAGATAACAGAATTCAGTAGTATTCCATCAGTCTACGAAACTCAGTGAACTCAGTTCAGTTCAGTCAAACAGTACAATCAGTAACAGTTCAGTCAATCTCAGTATAGTCTAGGAATCAGTTCAGTTGGGAGTAGGATTTAGCACCGAGTGAACCCAAGGATGGGGGCTCACCTACCAGTGGAGGGTGTGGTCCTTAGAAGCAATCCTTGTGTTCTAGAACTACATAGCCAGCGTAGGTTGAGATATTTCCCTTCAAGACTAGGTTTGATATATCTCATTTGAGCTTTCCTACCTGCGAGGGTTGACGAAAGAGCTTTCTATCAGAGAGAGTTAACTCACAACTTGTCTTTACCTGTGGCACAGTATTGACACCCTTCCAACTGGGGTTACAGGTTGGACCCCAAATCAGTTAGAGAAGGGGCATGCCGGTTAGATGATTACTTTCCACATTCTTAGTCTCAGATTCAGTCTCAGTATAGAACTCAGTTCAGTTCTACAGATTCAGGACTGTCAGATACAGTCACTCAGTTCAGTTCAAAACTCAGTACAGTTCCACAGATTCAGGACTGTCAGATACAGTCATTCAGTAATTCAAATATAAGTTAATCAGTATTCAGATTCAGTATCCAGTGTTATCATGATTTCAGTTACAGTATGCGTATTTATGCATATACTCTTATTCAGTCATATTCATAATATTCAGTTAGTATTGTTCATGCATATGAACACATTCATTTCAGCCTACCTTATGAGCATACCAGTATATTCAAAGTACTGACGCATGCTTTTCTTTTGGGCTATGATGTCTTATATTATAGGTTCAGACGCGCGGGCTCCCGAGCACCCTTAGCAGTTCATACTTTCAGCAGTCAGAGTTAGTGGTGAGTCCTCATAGTTTGAGAACATGATTATTTTCTTTCAGTATTTCAGTTATCAGTTCACTTTCAGTAGTAAAAATTAGTTGGGGGCTTGTCCTATCAACTCAACAGTTCAAACAGTTTAGAGGCTTTTCAGACTAGAAGTATTTTCAGATAGATATTTCAGTTGTGGTATTGTTATATCGTATTTAGTTTTATCTACATATTTGAATCTTATGGAAAGTTTCTGCCAAAATTCTGCATATTACAGTATTATTATTATTCAGTTATTACAGCAGTTACTAGTCATAGGTTAGCTTGTGGTCCTTCGAGATTATGAGCATCGTGTAGCATCCGGGGTACAGACTTGAGGCATTACAAATTTGGTATCAAAGCCTAAGATTCAACAGAGCCCTAGGAAGTATGAAATCCACATCTAGAAGAGTCTTGTGCATGGGTGTGTAGTGCGCCATACTTTTAGATGAGAGGCTACAACATGTTTTAGGAAAAGTTTCCCTTCTTTCAGTATTCATGTCGTGCAAGTAAGCATGATCTCCATTAAAACTCTCAGTCAAATCTGTTTCTTCCTTTCGCTTACAGAACATGCCTCCAAAAAGGATTAACGAAAAAAACTCAGAAATCAGTAAGCACCTCAGCCCGTTCAGGCAGATCCCCTGGACGAGCACGTCTCTTATGCAGAATTTAGGGTTGCATTCACTACTCTAGCCAATTCAGTCAGAACTCAGAATGAACAGCCAACTGTTGTTCCATCCAACCCAGTGGTTGATACTGCTGCAGCCAGGATTCAAGACTTCACCCGAATGAATCCTCCCCTATTCTCAGGTTTTAAGTCTGAAGAGGATCCACAAGAGTTCCCTGATCAGGTTCAAAAAGTCACAAATATCATGGGACTGACTTTCAGTAAGAGTGCTAAGTTAGACGCCTATCATCTACAAGATGCATCCCATACGTGTTTTAGGCAGTGGAAGGTAGACAAGGATACAGATACAGAGCCCATAGAATGGGAAGAGTTTGTTATGGCCTTCTTAGATAGGTTCTTTTCCTTAGAGCTAAAAGAAGCCAAGATGTTAGAGTTCATCAATCTCAAGCAAGGCAGTATGAGTGTGAAAGAGTACTCCCTCATGTTTACTCAGTTAGCCAGGTATGCTCCCCATGTAGTAGCAGACAATAGATCCAGAATGAGCAAGTTTGTGTCTGGGGTATCGGGTAGAGTGGTTAAAGAGTGCAGGACTGCGATGTTGATTAGGGAGATGCACATATCTATACTTATGGTCCATGCTCAACATATTGAGGAACAGAAACTTAAGAAGAAAGAGAGGGAAAATAAGAGAGCCAGAACAGGTAGCTTTAGTTTTGCCTAGCCAAGGTTAGAGGGTGATAACCGTTCTCGATTTAGTCAGAAGTTTTCAGCCCAGTTCCATCTTCAGCTTGTACACCAGCACCAAGGTTCAGGAATGACAGTCATGATAGGGCGCCAGGCCCTAAAACCTAGAGTAGTGCAAGAGGTGTTCGTACTAATCCGCTATGCGAAGAATGTGGTAAGAATCATAAGGGTATGTGTAGAGTCGGCAGTGATGTGTGTTTTGGATGTAACAAGTCAAGTCACAGAGTCTGAGACTGTCCTAAGGCTGGTCTACGAAGTTAGCACAGTCGTCCTTCAGCTCAGTCCGATCGCCCGAATCAGCAGGGTGCCACTTCCAGTGCCGCCAGTGGGCAGCGCCCAAATAAGATTTATACACTTTAGTCCAGGCAAGATCGGGAAAGTTCCCCTGATGCGGTCACTGGTACGTTATAGACCTCCCATTTCATGTTTATGTCTCATCAGATCTAGGAGGTTCTCTATATTTGTAACTCTTTGCATAGCAGTTAACTTTAAAGTCAGACCAAATATTAACAAAACCTTTCTCAGCCTCTACCCCAGTGGGTCAGTCTATCATAGCCCGACAGGTATACAGGAACTGCCCGGTTATGATATCTTAGGAAGTCAGGCTTCCATATTTCAGTAGTAATATTAGTATGTGTAGAAAATTAATGGGTGGGAATGATTCCCAACCCGTATTTACCTTAGTTTAAAGTTTTATACTTCAGTCATCACGATACCTTGGCATGCTTTATGTCTCAGCTCCATGAACACAACTTATATTCACATACTTTCCATAGAATCGTGTCTTGCGGACCCAGTATTCAACTATCAATTATTCAGTTAATTAGATAAGATAGTATGTTTATGCATTCGTGTGCAGCGCCCATGCGAATATTTTTAGTAGTCCCAAGTGAAGTGTCGTACTAAGGTGGAGAGTATAATTGAGAGAGTATTCAAGGGATATGTCTAAGCTTGAAAATTTATAGTTGCAGTGCATAAGTCTTAGTCACTCTATCTTAGATAATGATTGTAGGCCTCGCCTCATATTACAGAATTCTAGCCACGTTGTGATGTCTTATTCAGACAATGCCAAGTTTTCCTTACTCCCTAAAGTTGCTGGCAACTCAATAGAAAGAGTGGCACAGAAAAATCTCCAATTAAGAATAATTTTTTAGTATGAGTTAGTCCGTAAATCCAGTAATTCAGTTTAACAGTCAGACGGACAAATTCGTATAGTGTGGTTTTCTATTTTTCCATCTAGTCGCATTATCTGAAGTCTCATAAAAGTAACTATTCCAAAATTGAGAAACCTTATGGTTGCGAGTTCAACTCAGTCCGGGTGTCATGCCTCAGTTTTAGATCCCCCATATGCAGTAACGATTCAGTTCGTAGGTGCCTTGTGCATCATCTCAGTTTTCCTCAGTATCTCAGCCAAGTCAGCATTCTTCAGAGGACATAATGTCCCAAGGGGGAGATGTGCTATAACCCCCCCCCCCGAGTTTTCATGACCTAAACCTTTTATCTTCTCTTCACGTAACGAATCCAGTTTGGAGTAGTGGGTACTCATAGGTGGACCCTTAAGTTCCAATCTCAGTCGTAAGCCATGTATTCAGGGGCTCGGTTCCGTTCATGATAATCAATTCATGTATCATATTTCAGGCTAAGTTATGTTCTCATATTCCCGTTCATGCGTATTCAGTAAATAATCTCGAGTTCGGGATTGGTGATTTGGTATTCTTGAGAATCTCTCCTATGAAAGGAGTGAAGAAGTTGGCAAGAAGGGGGAAGCTTATCTCCCGATATGTCGGTCCTAATCGAATTCTCAGCAGTTTAAAAAAGTAGCTTACGAGGCCGAGCTACCTTCAGATTTAGCTTTAGTGCATCCAGTGTTCCACGTCTCCTTACTTAAGAAATGCATAGGTGACCCAGCAGACGTAGTCCCGATAGAGGGCGTGGATATCCAGAATAGTCTCTCTTATGAAAAGGTTCCAATCAAAATCCTTGACTATTAGATTCGTAGATTAGGGAACAAAGAAGTCCCTCTAGTCAAAGTTCTTTGGCGGAATCAGTCCGTTGAGGGAGCTACTTGGGAAGCAGAAGTAGATATATGGACCAAGTATCCTCACCTCTTCTCCGCAAACTCAAACTCAGCTCAAGGTAATAGTTTTCCGTAAAAACTTACTCAGTTCCATGCTCAGATATTTCTCGCGAACTTGGTATCAGTTACAGTTGCATATTCAGTCATGCATTCATGAATCGTGTTCAGTCATGTACTCATGCATCAGACATGCATGTTCAGTAAATATAAACTCAGCTTATTAGTAATATCAGTTATGAAATCATGCATCAGATATGCATGTTCAGTATGAAATTTTAGTATAACAGTAGTCTCAGCCATGAAATCATATTTCAGTTGTGTATGTCTAGTACGTACTTGCAGTCTGTCAGTTCTCCCATCTTAGTCAGTCTTATTCGAGGACGAATGTTCTCAAAGAGGATATATTGTAAGACCCCACAAAATTCTTAGCTTAACTTAGTCCTTTAAGCTTGTTAAGGGTTTCCCAGACTTAGAAAACTTTATCTAAGTATCAAGACTTAGAATCATTTTAGCCTTCCAAATTTGGAGGATTTTATTTCCAACCTTCCCGGCCTTAGTTAGTCGATTTTTTAAATTGATTCATGATCAGGGTCACTTGTAGGTCATCTCAGGCGAGTTTTGGATTTTTTGGACTAGCTTAAGGGCGAGTTTGGATGCCCAAAACAGTGAAGGGTCGTGATAGCCCCGCGTCGCGAGGGCCAGTCAACCCAAGTAAGGGTCGCACCACGATGGCTACTAGACCTGAGTAGGGGTCGCATCGCGATGTTTACTTGACCCAAGCAAGGGTCACGACGCGAGGGCATCCCTATTCAACATTATTTTAATACGGGTTGTGGGGGAAAATGAGTCATTTTCCCCACTCTTATTCAGCCTTAACATGAAATTAATCAGCCTATAGGCAAAAATCTCATTCTTTACTCATAAACTCTCTCAAGAGCAAGCCCTAGCCTCATCAAGTTCAAGAATTCAAGTCTCAAGAACTCACTTTAATACTCTCGAAAGTAGTAATCAAGGTATGTGAAGTGTTCATCCAAGGGTCCCTTCCACCCTTGGAGTCCAAGATACTATTTTTAAACTTCAAGTTTATGGATTTTATGAATTCCATGTTGGGTTTGATTATATCCATGTTTATAATGATTAGTGTGGATTCTAATGCATGTTTTATGATACGTTTCATGTGAGGTTAATTGATATGTATGTAATATCACGAGGATCTATGTAAAACCCTTGAAATTGTTAATGGGGATTAGAGTTATGATGTCTATTTGTTGTTTAGTGTTATGTGCATATGTATGCTCACTAAGAACTTGATGAATTACTCATGTGAACTAATAAGGGAAAGAGATCATATTATGTTAGCTTATGTGTAAGTTGTTTCATGCAAATGTTTGATAAAATGTTTCCATGAATGAATTGTGAACAAGGCACATGATTATGCTTTTCAAGCTTATGCTATGATTTACCTTTCATGCTATCGAGTCCTGGGGGTATTCAGTACCCGAAAACTTAGCTGTTTACCTGAAGCTTCAGTTAGTTACAGAACTCAGAAAAATCTCAGTAGTATTCATAAGTCAGTCACAATATTCAGTTCAAAACTCAGTGGTATCAGATAATAGAATTCAATAGTATTCCATCAGTCCACGATACTTAGTGAACTTAGTTCAGTTCAGTCAAACAGTATAATCAGTAACAATTCAGTCAAGCTCAGTACAGTCTAGGAATTAGTTCAGTGTCTATTCAGTTGGGAGTAGGATTCAGCACCGAGTGAACCCAAGGATGGGGGCTCACCTGCCAGTGGAGGGTGTGTTCCTTAGAAACAATCCTTGCATTCCATAACTACGTAGCCAGCGTAGGTTAAGATATCTCCCTGCAAGAATAGGGTTGATATATTTTCTTTGAGCTTTCCTACCAGCGAGGGTTGACAGAAGAGCTTTTTATCAGACAGGGTTAACTCACAACTTGTCTTTACCCGTGGCACGGTATTGATACCCTTCCAACTGGGGTTACAGGTTGGACCCCAAATCAGTTAGAGAAGAGGTATGTCAGTTAGATAATTACTTCCCACAGTCTTAGTCTCAGATTCAGTCTCAGTATAGAACTCAGTTCAGTTATATAGATTCAGGACTGTCAGATACAGTCACTAGTTCAGTTCAGAACTCAGTACAGTTTCACAGATTCACGACTGTCAGATACAGTAATTCAGTATCAATATACTCAGATATCAGTTAATTAGTATTCAGATTCAGTATCTAGTGTTATCATGATTTCAGTTACAGTATACGTATTCATGCATGTACTCTTATTTAGTCATATTCATGATATTCAGTTAGTATTGTTCATGCATATGAACCCATGCATTTCAGCCTACCTCACTGAGCATACCAGTACATTCAAAGTACTGAAGCATGCCTTTCTTTTGTGCTATGATGTCTTATATCATAGGTTCAGACGCGCGGGCTCTCAAGCACCCTTAGCAGTTCAGACTTTCAGCAGTCAGAGTTAGTGGTGAGTCCTCATAGTTCGAGGACATGATTGTTTTCTTTTAGTATTTCAGTTATCAGTTCACTTTCAGTAGATGAAGTTAGTTGGGGGCTTGTCCCATCAACTCCACAGTTCAAACAGTTTAGAGGCTTTTCAGACTAGAAGTATTTTCAGAAAGATATTTTATTTTTGGTATTGTTATACCGTATTCAGTTTTATCTACAGATTTGAACCTTATGACAAGTTTCCGCCAAAATTTTGCATATTACAGTATTATTATTATTCAGTTATTGCAGCAGGTACCAGTCATGGGTTAGCTTGTGGTCCTTCAGGATTATGAGCACCATGTAGCGTTCGGGGTATAGATTCGGGGCGTTACATGTGTATATATATATATCTTCTTTGTTTTCATTCAAAATCATTCTTTAGAGTCAAAATTTTCGCTCAGACAAGAATTAATTAGATCAAAATTGAAGCTTTGTGATCACTATTTATATATTTTTTATAGTTTACAGGTCGTAGATGAATGTCGGTTGACTTTGAAGAATTTCTTGTGTAAAGGTCCGGTTTAATTGTATTGTTTTAATATCTTTATTATCTTATCATTTTATTTTAATTTATAGATGCAAGATGAATGTGGGTCGGCTTTGAAATTTTTCTTTAGGTAAATATTAGGTTTAACTGTATTATCGTAATCTCTATTAGTTTGTTATTTTGTGATAGTTTACAGTTTGTAAATGAATCTCGATCGGCTTTGAGAATTTTTTGTGTGTAAAATTTAAGTTTAATTGTGTTGTTTTGATATCACTTTTTATCGTATTATTTTGTTGCAGTTTACAGGTAATAGATAAATATTGGTCGGCTTTGAGAAAATTTTTTTATGTAAAGGTTAAGTTTAGTTGTATTATTTTGATATATGTATAATCATATTATTTTGTTATTGTTTACAGGTGGTAGATGAGTGTCAGGCGACTTTGAGAAATTTTTTTTGTGTAAAGTTTAGATTTAATTATATTATTTTAATGTCTCTATCATTGTATTGTTTTGTTGCAGTTTACAGATGGTAGATGAATGTCGATCGACTTTTAAAAATATTTTTGATAAAGATTAGATTTAATAAATAAATTCTCCATCTTTACATACTCAAAAGATATTAAATTTAATTTTATATTCATCTTTATTATTTAAATAAATATCCTAATTAGTGTAATATTTGAACTTATAAAATCGAAGTACACGCGCAAGACGCGTACACCTAAACTAGTTTAATCATAAAAAAGCTATAAATTATAATTAATTAAAATTTAGACTGAATAGAGTAATTAACACCTTTTATTGTTTAGGTCATATAGTTATTTCAATAAAAATAAAAGAAAGGAGGGTAATTTTGTTAAAGAAATATCGGAAACATCAAATCTAGTTAACCTCGGTAGGCTCAAGTCATAATCATAATCAAATACACAGTCGATGAACTGTCATTGGCGAAATTGGTAAATTAGCAAATAATGACAAGGCAAAAGTATCAATATTCAGTTAAATATTTTTTGTAGAATTGGATCCCCGCTTGAAAAAGATAGCCGTTAGAGAAAGTTAAGTAGCAGCTGGCGAAAATAAAAACAGCCCAGTTCCCAAACCCTTAGAGGTAACTTAAATTTTATCCAAAGACCCATTAGTTTCCAATGCAAAAAGCCAAGGTATTTTTAGTTGTATAAAGCTTTTAGGAAACTAGCCGTTATAGCCTTTGTTATTTTTAACTTTTAGCAACATTAGTGAGAGAGGGAGGGAGAGCCTTCTGAATCTGATTACGCCTGACACTTTTTCATGTCTCCCAATAAAGCTCCTCATAGATTCCTCCGTTTTAGCTCTTGTGCTCCACTTCACGTGGAACCCCAGGTTCCTCTTACTACAAATCTTCTACTTCTACTGCTGTTTAGTTTCAAATTAGGCAGAGAGTGGCAACTGAGGGAAAGAAAAAGGAAAGAGAAAAGTTTCATCTTTTATTTATCTTATTCTATTCTCAAATTGTAGTCCTGAGAAGTGGTTATGGGAGATCAAGAATCAGTTTTTAGTAGTTGTATTGAACGATATCCATTTCGAGTTAACAAGTTTTTAACTCGACAAGGAGGAGCTGCAGGGAGATGCATAATTTCTGATGAGAAATGGGAAATTGAAGCTGGTGTATCGAGGTGTTCAAAAAGGTTCTTTCTATTTGCCCAACTTTTCCTGTTATTTCAGCTGCTAATATCTGGAATTCAGCCAACTTCAGGTGAAGTTTGGGACGGGATAATTATCACTGCAGCAGATTTCCAAGCACTTCAAGCCTTTAAGCAAGAGTTGTTTGATCCAAGAGGGTTCTTGAGAAGCTGGAATGACAGTGGATTTGGAGCTTGTTCTGGTGGTTGGCTTGGTATTAAATGTGCTCAAGGACAAGTCATTGTAATCCAGCTTCCATGGAGAGGTCTAGGTGGAAGAATTACTGAAAAAATTGGTCAATTTCAATCTCTTAGAAAGCTCAGCCTCCATGATAATGTCATTGGTGGCTCAATTCCTTCTAATTTGGGACTCATACCCAATCTTAGAGGACTTCAACTCTTCAACAATAGGTTCTCTGGTTCTATTCCTGCTTCTCTTGGTTTATGCCCTCTTCTTCAAACACTTGATCTCAGCAATAACTCATTATCTGGTACAATTCCAGCTACTCTTGTTAATTCTACTAAGCTTTATAGGCTTAATCTTAGCCACAACTCTGTGTCTGGGTCAATCCCCACAAGTCTCACTCAATCTCCCTCCCTCATTTTCCTTGACCTCCAGTATAACAATCTTTCAGGCCCAATACCAGACTCTTGGGATGGAAATGGAAAAAACCTCTTCCAACTCCAGTCCCTTAAACTTGATCACAACTCCTTCTCTGGAAGCATTCCGGCTTCCTTAGGCAAGTTGAATGAACTTTTTGAGCTTACCCTTAGCCATAATCAAATGACTGGAGTTATCCCAAGTGATATTGGGGGACTCTCTAGGCTTAGAACACTTGATTTGTCTTACAATGCCATTAACGGAAGCTTGTCTGATAGCTTCTTGAATCTATCCTCACTAATGGTCTTGAACTTGGAAAGCAACCAACTTGATAACCAAATCCCAGCAGCCATAAACAATTTGCAAAAACTCTCAACTCTCAACTTGAGGAGTAACCACTTTAGTGGTGATATTCCGGTCACTATTGGAAACATCTTTGCTCTTAGACAACTAGATTTAGCTCATAACAATCTAAGTGAAGAACTCCCAGCTTCTTTAGATAATTTAACAAATCTTAGTGACTTCAATGTCTCATATAACAATTTGTCTGGTCCTGTTCCAACTCATCTAGCTCGGAAATTCAACTCAAGTGCCTTTGTGGGTAATCTTCAGCTATGTGGTTACAGTGTATCAAACCCGTGTCAAATTTCTCCAGCGCCATCCCCTGAAACGCCAAAAAGACGAGGTCATAAACTAAGTACTAAGGACATTATTCTCATAGCGGGAGGGGCACTTCTCATAATCTTGGCTCTGCTATGTTGCATTCTCCTATGCTGCTTGATCAGGAAAAGATCTGTGGCTAAAGCAGGGAAGGATGGCCAAGCCACCAGTAGGGAGGCTGCAGCAGCTAGAGGTGAAAAGGGTGTTCTGCCAACTGCTGGAGAAGTTGAAGCAGCAGGAGATACAGGAGGAAAGCTTGTCCATTTTGATGGACCTATTGTATTCACAGCAGATGATCTTCTATGTGCAACCGCCGAAATAATGGGAAAGAGCACTTATGGTACAGTGTACAAGGCCACGTTAGAGGATGGTGATCAAGTTGCTGTGAAAAGATTGAGAGAGAAGATTACAAGAGGTCAAAGGGAATTTGAGAATGAAGTCAATATTCTTGGCAAGATCAGGCACCCAAATCTTCTTGCCCTTAGAGCATATTACATGGGTCCCAAAGGGGAGAAACTTCTTGTTTTTGACTACATGCCTAAGGGAAGCCTGGCAACTTTTCTTCATGGTAAGCATAGATCAGTTTTCCATTTTAGTTCTGGCTTGCTCTTAGTTGTGAAACTCAGACTTAAATCTGCTATTCTTTGCAGCTCGCGGTCCTGATACACCAATTGATTGGGCAACACGGATGAGAATAGCAAAGGGTACGTCAAGGGGACTGCTCTTCCTTCATACAAATGTCAATATCATTCACGGGAATCTTACATCCAGCAATGTTTTACTTGATGACAACACAAATGCAAAGATTGCAGATTATGGTCTTTCGCGCCTTATGACTGCTGCTGCAAATGCAAATGTGATTGCAACTGCTGGAGCACTTGGCTATAGGGCACCTGAACTTTCAAAACTCAAAAAAGCAAACACGAAGACAGATGCATACAGCCTTGGTGTTATTATACTGGAACTTCTAACCGGGAAGTCTCCAGGAGAAGCAATGAATGGAGTGGATTTGCCCCAGTGGGTTGCATCAATTGTGAAAGAGGAGTGGACTAATGAGGTGTTTGATTTAGAACTAATGAGGGATGCATCCGTTATCGGTGATGAATTACTGAATACCCTGAAATTGGCTTTGCACTGTGTTGATCCGTCACCATCAGCTCGACCAGAAGTTCAGCAAGTTCTCCAGCAACTAGAAGAAATTAGACCTGAAAGAGCCACCAGTTCTGGGGGTGACAGTGCTGCAGCTGCCTCAGTAAGCGATGACTAAATACTAGATTTCTCATCTAAGTAATTTTTAGGCAAGTGTTAGGTGCCCACTATTCTTTCATTCTTGAATTACGTTGGTCCAGAGAGTGATTTTGTTCTTCTACTGTGTAGATACTCGAGTGTGCGCGCTATTTTGTTTTCTTATTTTGAGTGGTAATTCATCCTCCTAGTTTCCATATTTTTTTTGTCCTAGAGGACGTTAACACAAGATACTTGCTTTTCTTCACATTCTACTGGCGTAACTAAAAATTGCACAAGTAAATCTACATGCAATAGAGACGACAAAAAAAGCACTCGTTTAGAGATAATCGAGCATCAGCCAAATATTATTTTTTGAATGGTGTATGATGATGCAATAGAGGCAACAAGTTTTACATGAAATTTTTAGGTATAACAGCTTTGCATACAAAGTGCAGCATACCATCCATACTTGGGAGGAAAATATTGTTATTTTCAATGTTTTCGGGTACAAGAACTTGAACACAAGTTCAAGTCTCAAAACAAGAACACCCATGAAGTTCCTTAACACCTTCAACGCAATATTAAAAATAATCTATTCAAGAAGTGTGATATTTTTCAGAAATAAGATGAAACAGAAATGTAAAGCCAAGTCCCCCGACTTCACGGAGTGTCCTTAAGGAACAATTCCCCTCACTGTACCCGAGGTTATGAAATTTTCCTGCCAGGGTAAAATGACTTTCAATCCAACAATAGCAGTACCTCAAATTGTTGGATTCGTCGAACTCACTCAACAGCTAATGATCACAAGGAGTTTTTAAAGATATGAAGAGTGTTTTGTAGTAAAAAATCATGTCTATACCTGAGGAATATATCAGGTATTTATAGCTTTTATTGTGTGTCTTTTTGGAAAGGATGCATTGGTTCAGTAAAAAGACACCTATTCATTACAGTCACGTCACCTGCGCCTAGTCTGTGCTGGACCTGCGCCTGATCTGCGGCCGCAGGTGACACTGTTCAATTTCAGTGGCTACCTGCGCTGCATCTGCGCCCGCAGGTCACGCTATTGCGCAAACCAGTGTGCCTTTTGCCTCGAAGGGTCGCATCCCTTCGAGATGTGTTGCGTATGCGTTCGCATAGCGTCCGAAATGTGCTCGAGAAAAAGAATTCTATCAGATTTTTGGATTAAAATGTCACTTGTAAAACAAGTTTCAAATAAAATTCATCTAAAAAGATAGATCTCATCAATCGATCATCATACAAATCCAAATCCAAATCCGAAACCGACCCGAGCGAGTGACGACGACGACGGTGAGAGGCACCACCTTGTTCTTGTCTCACTATCCAAGTGGAGTAAGTGTTCCTTATTAAAACACTTAAAAGTTTCCTTCTCTCACCAATGTGGGAGAATTAGTGAACTTTTCATTAAAAGAGTACACTTTCCATTTTAGTGACTCTATTTCCCTCCAGTATTTTTCCCTCTATTTTTCATTCACACACACACATTGAACCCAACAATCCCCCACATGAATAGGGAATGGCTATCTTTTAAAGAATTTACGTACAAGCATGTGATCATTTAGCAAAGACTGATTGCATCTAGATAAGTGGATTTCCCTTTGAACTTTCCATAGTGAACATGCATCGGATGCACTTGGTCAATCGGTAGATTTGATATCTTTGAACCGTCGAGCTTTAATGTACACCTAAACAACACGTCACACAACCAGCCTTTTACCGTTTATGGTTCTCATGACTTTGTTCTTTTCAGCCATGAACACGTCCCAATTTCATGAGAGCTTAGAGAATAGGCATTTACTAACATTCTCCTTGAAACGGCTTCCACTTCACCCTCACATAGGTGATTTCTAAACGTTCAATCCTACAGATTAAACTATTTGATCAAATCTACCAAATTTAGATAATCATTAAAAGACTTTTCACCCCAAGTCTTATCCCTGTTTACTTAACATTGTCTACATCATGAGAATGGGTTCGTATATTGACAATATTGAACCTGTCAGACACAACTTTATTTGATCTCTTTGAACGTAGATCTTGGGATCTCCAGTCTGCTAGGTAGAGTTATTGTCATGCTGACTTGTCTTAGGCCTTAAACCTATTCCCTTGGATGTCCTCTCAACTCCTTCTCTAGACAGGCCTTTTGTAAGTAGATCCGACACATTATCCTTTGACTTCACATAGTCAATAGTGATAATTCCACTAGAGAGAATTTCTCTAACGGTATTATGTCTTCGTCTGATGTGATGAGATTTATCGTTGTACATCATGCTCCCTGCGCTACCTATTGTCGCTTGGCTAGTGTACACATACTGGTGCCACTGGTTTGGGCCAATAAGGAATATCTTCCAAGAAATTTAGGAGCCATTCTTCTACACCGGTTTTATCCAATGCGATAAATTCAGATTCCATTGTGGAGCGAGCAATACATGTCTGTTTGGATAATTTTTACAAGACCGCTCCTTCACCGATAGTAAATACATATCCACTCGTGGATTTTACTTCGTTCGATCCGGTGATCGAATTTGCATCACTATATCCTTCAAGTACAGCAGGATATTTATTATAATGCAAAGCATAGTCTTGAGTGTATTTAAGATACCCCAAAACTCTTTTCATTGTCATCCAATGAGTTTTCTTGGGATTACTCGTGTACCGACTCAACTTACTAATAGAGCATGTTATGTCTGATCGTGTACAATTCATCATATACATTAAACATCCCAATACTCTTGCGTACTCCAATTGTGAGTCACTTTCTCCGTCATTCTTTCAAAGTGTGAAGCTCACATCCAATGGAGTCTTGGCAATACCAAATTCCATATACTTAAATTTGTCAAGTACCTTATCGATATAATGAGAATGTGACAATGACAACCCTTGTGGAGTTCTATGGATTCCTATTCCTAAGATCACATACGTAACTCCAAGGTCTTTTATATCGAACTTGCTCTCAAGCATCCGTTTCATTGCTTTATGTTAGAAATGTCTCTACTGATGATCAACATATCATCCACATATAAACAAACAAGGACTTGGTGATTTGGAGTGTCTTTTATATAAACACATTTATCACATTCATTAATCTTAAACTCGTTTGCCAACATGGTTTGGTCAAACTTCGCATGCCATTGTTTAGGTGATTGTTTTAGTCCATAAAGTGATTTAACAAGTTTACACACCTTATTTTCTTTTCCTGGAACCACAAAACCCTCAGGATGTTCATGTAAATTTCTTCCTCCAATTCTCCATTTAGGAATGTTGTTTTCACATCCATTTGATAGATTTCAAGATCATATATCGTCGCCAAGGCAATTAACATTCAAATCGACGTTATTCTTGTTACTAGCGAGTATGTATCAAAGTAATCAAGGCTTTCTTTCTGTTTGAAGCCTTTTACTACAAGTCTTGTCTTGTATTTGTCAATAGTACCACCCGCCTTCATTTTTCTTTTGAAGATCCATTTAGAACCTAAAGGTTTATTTCCTGGAGGAAGATCAACCAACTCTTACGTATGGTTGCTTAAGATTGAATCAATCTCACTATTAACTGCCTCTTTCCAAAAGGATGAGTGTGACGACGACATCGCTTCTTTAAAAGTTTGAGGCTCATTTTCTAAGAGAAATGTTACAAAATTTGATCCAAACGAAGTTGACGTTCTTTGTCGTGTACTACGTCTTGAATTCTCATCATTATGTACATTCTCACTTGGTTCATCTCGAGGTCGTTTAGACCCTTTACTAGACTGTTCATGTCTAATTTTATACGGATAAATGTTTTCAAAAAATTCAGCATTATCTGATTCAATTACCGTATTTTCATTAATATTCGAATGTTTGGATTTATGAACCAAAAAGCGACATGTTTTACTACTTTTAGCATATCCTATGAACACGCAGTCTACCGTCTTAGGTCTTATCTTAACCCTTTTAGGCATAGAAATTTGGACCTTCGCTAGACACCCCCATACTTTGAAATATTTCAAGTTGGGTTTCCTTCATTTCCATTTTTCATAAGGAATTGATTGTGTCTTACTATGGGGAACTCTATTGAGTATTCGGTTGACTGTAAGAATAGCCTCCCCCACAAGCTTTGCGGTAAACCTGAACTTATAAGTAAGACATTCATCATTTCCTTCAAAGTTCATTTTTTCCTTTCCGCAATTTTATTAGATTGGGGTGAATATGGGTCCGTAGTTTGATGGACAATTCCATTATCTATACATATTTCGGCGAAGGGAGATTCATATTCTCCGCCCCTATCACTTCTTATAGTTTTGATCTTCTTCTCTAACTGATTTTCAACTTCAGTTTTGTATTGCCTAATCACATCTATTGCTTCATCCTTACTAGTTAGCAAGTAGACATAACAATATCTAGTGCAATCATCAATAAAAGTTATGAAATACTTTTTCCCACCACGTGATGGTGTTGACTTCATATCACAAATGTCAGTGTGTATTAAGTCTAAGGGATTGGAATTCCTTTCAAGGGACTTATACGGATGCTTAGCATACTTTGATTCCACACATGTTTGACACTTTGATTTATTGCACTCAAAGTTTGGCAAAACTTCTAAGTTAATCAGTTTTTGCAAAATTTTATAATTGACATATCCTAAACGTTTATGCCACAATTCATTAGACTCAAGCAAGTAAGAAGAAACAGAACTTTTATTGATTTCAATAGTCATTACATTCATCTTATATAGGCCCTCAGTGAGATAGTCTTTTCCTACATACACTTCTCCTTTGCTGATTACAACTTTTCCGGAAATAGTTACACATTTGAATCCATTTTTGTCTAGAAGTGATACAGAAATCAAGTTCTTTCTTAACTCCGGTACATACAGGACATTATTGAGTGTCAACACTTTGCCTGAAGTCATTTTCAAGCATACTTTTCCTGTTCCTTCTACTTTTGCAGTAGCAGAGTTAGCCATGAAGCTCTTTTCTTCTCCTTGAGTCGGAGCGAAAGTTGCAAACAACTCCTTATTAGCATAAACATGGCGGGTGGCACCAGATCCATCCACCATTCGCGAGGATTTTCCACCAAGTTGCATTCGAAAAGCATGGCACACAGATCATCCGTTTCTTTCTTGGACTCAGCCACATTTGCTTGATCCTTTTTCTTGCTTTTCTTAGGGGCCGGACAATCTGTTGATTTGTGGTTAATCTTGCCACAGTTGAAGCACTTTCTCTTGAATTTCTTCTTGGGTTGATTGCTTTCATTCCCAGCTTTCTTTCGTTTTTTAGAGTTGTGGTCATCTTCTACAATGTTTGCTCCATTTATTGCAGAATTTTCTCTTGACCTTCTTTCCACAGACTTATTATCTTCTTCAATGCGCAGTCGTACAATTAGATCTTCGACTGACATCTCCTTACGTTTGTGTTTCAAATAGTTCTTGAAGTCCTTCCACATAGGTGGTAGCTTCTCTATTATTGCTGCTACTTGAAACGCTTCATTCACGATCAAACCTACAATAAAGTTTATGCGAATACTAAGAACATTTTAAAACTGTTCAACAAAGGTATTTGTCAAAATCATACCTTCCACAAGGAGATCATGGATGATCACTTGCAGTTCCTGCACTTGGGAAACAACAGACTTGTTGTCTATCATTTTATATTCCAGGAATCTTACAACGAAGAACTTTTTAGTTCCGACATCCTCAATCTTTTACTTTTGTTCTAGCGTTCCCCATAACTCTTTTGTTGTCTTTGTTCCACTATACACATTGTAAAGGTCATCTTGGAGACCACTCAAAATATAGTTCCTGCAAAGGAAATCGGAGTGTTTCCAAGCCTCCACAATAACAAATCGCTCTTGGTCAGAGGTTTCCTCGGGCACCTCTGGAGCTTCCTCAAATGTAAACCTTTGAAGACAAAGAGTTGTGACGTAGAAGAACATTTTCTGCTGCCATCTTTTGAAGTCAATACCCACAAATTTTTTGGGTTTCTCCGCTGGTGTCATAGCTTGCGGAGCATTAGTACGACTCGTTCGTGGCAATGCTAGCTGCCGCCATAGTCATTCCAGCATCATGTACTTGACTACCAATAGTCATTTTCCTGTCACAAAAAGACAATAATAACTTTAATATATCAAAATACTATTAATAAAGTTGCAGCAACTTTAATCACCTCTTGTTTCTAGTTTAATGATGAAGTTTTTATGACTTTTAATTGTCAACCGAGTGATCTTTAACTTGTGATGGAGATTTTATTTCTTCAAACCACTAGTTAAGTTCAAACGGAGTAGAAAGCTTAAAACTTTAATCTCCAGAAATCAAATAATAAAGATTTCGAAAGTTTATTCCTTAAGATTGTTATTTTCAATATTTTCGGGTACAAGAATCTGTATATAGGCACAACAACTTCAACACAAGTTCAAGTCTCAAAACAAGAACACCTATGAAGTTCCTTAACACCTTCAACTCAAGATTAAAAATAATCTATCCAAGAAATGTGTTATTTTTCAGAAATAAGATGAAACAGAAGTGTAAAGCCAAGTCCCCCGACTTCACGGAGTGTCCTTAAGGAATAATTCCCCTCACTGTACCCGAGGTTATCGAATCCCAGGATAAAATGATTTTCAATCCAACAATAGTAGAACCTCAAATTGTTGGATTCATCGAACTCACTCAACAACTAATGATCACAAGGAGTTTTTGAAGATATGAAGAGTGTTTTGCAGTAAAAAATCGTGTCTATACCTGAGGAATATAGGTATTTATAGCCTTTAATGTGTCCTTTTGAAAAGCATGCATTGGTTAAGCAAAAAGACACCTATTCATTACAGTCACGTCACCTGCGCCGAGTCTGTGCTAGACCTGCACCTAATCTGCGGCCGCAGGTGACACTGTCCAATTCCAGTGGCTACCTGCGCTGCATTTGCGCCCGCAGGTCACGCTATTGCGCGAACCAATGTGCCTTTTGCCTCGAAGGGTCGCATCCCTTCGAGATGTGTTAGCATAAATACGCCCGCACTTGGAGAAAAATAATTCTATTAGGTTTTTGAATTAAAATTTCACTTGTAAAACAAGTTTCAAATAAAATTCATCTAAAAAAATAGATCTCATCAAACGATCATTTTCCAAATCCAAATCCAAATCTAGCAACAGCGGCACGAGACACCGCCTTGTTCTTGCCTCACTATCCAAATGGAGTAAGTGTTTCTTATGAAAACACTTAAAAGTTCCATTCTCCCACTAATGTGGGAGAATTGGTGAACTTTCCATTAAAAGAGTACACTTTCTATTTTAGTGACTCTATTTCCATACACTATTTTTCCCTTTATTTTCCATTCACCCTCATTGAACCCAACAAATATAACATCATGATATCGATTGTATGGATATAAATTTGTTTGAAGTCTTCAAAGGCTTTTCTTATTCCTAGTGTCAGGCTTGAGGCCTTGATGACGTGATCTTTGCTGGAACTCAACAAATAAATATGAGAATCTGACAACTTTGTTAAATGAAAATCCCCACAAGTTATCAATTAACATCTACCCTAAGATATGAACATGTCTCTAAGCTAGTATACAAATAATAAAGTACAATGTCAGAAGGAGAAAGGGAAGGGGGCATAAGGAAACTAAAACAACGCAGAAGCTAAAAGGCCATTTATATACAGCAACTCCTCAGCTACTATGTTTTACATATCCACTTGTTTCCTCTGCAAGAGTCTGCCAAACATTTGCCATCTTCTCTGCATATCCTGCCTGGTAAAGCCCAACATGTTATTTTCTCCAACAAATCTTTTCAACGGAATAGAAGAAACAAGTAAAAGCGGCAACTCTTGCTAGAAAGGAAAATCATTAGTAATAATCAACTGAAAACAGCAAAAGCACAAACTTTGATCCAAGTTCACAGGTGACCTACCTTATCTAAGAAAAGTTTAAAGGTGACTTTATTCCCAGGCCATGATTTTACCTTGTCACGAGAAAGCTCAAGTGGTTTGCTCATATAATATTTTCTGTGTCCCAGAAATGAACGGATCACAACAATCTGAAGCTAATCATTTTAATACAGATTGCTCAAACTGGAAAGCCAACTACAGCAAAAACAAGAAAGAAGGGATAGAGGAAGGTAATAAATTTGTTTTGAGTTGAGTTTGATAATGTATATTGCCCGATTACCATGTAATCATTATTATAAACATTTCTTTTCAACTTTTCCCCACAGATGGCAAAAACAACTAATTCCCAATATGTATACCCTCTCTCTCGCACCTAGTGTGGGGCCAGCTTTAAGGGTCTAAGTTCTGTTATCAAATCCCGTGCTACATAATGAATCTTTCACCATCCAGTTTAACAATATGGCTTAATGATGAAGTACTTCAAGTAGTTCTATGAAGCTTGCAAAAAAAATTAAAAGAACGGGTCAACATCCTCAAAGCCTTATTTTACTGCAAACTAGACTAAACATCAGAAGCAACTCCATTGATCGACAACGATACGAGAGGTAAAGAGACAAGAGGCACCGAACAATTTCATTCCACAAGGGCAATATTGACTGTAGATCACATGTTGTTCCCAAACCCCTCCCTATATACGTGGTTATCTCCTTTATCAGCTCTTCTCCACTTCCCCTCATCGATACCCATTCAGCTCCATATTCAGCTAGAAAATTAACAGACTTAGTTTGCATATAGCAATGGAATAGGGTGGAGTGGAAAGAAGCAAAACGGCTCTCCCTGAGTTTGAATGTTGGGGAAGAGGTTAGGGAGGATGCAATTATATATCGTAGTCCTTTCTAAGATGATTGCAACAAGGATCCTCCCTTTGGACCCTTTCTCCCAAGAGATTTAGTTGTTCATAAAAAGCCTAAAAGAATAAGAGCCAGATCTAAGAAAACTAGCAAAGCGATATTGACCAAAACTGGCTTTGTGACGGGAAAAACCACAGCTGTTAGATGACTATTCTGACAGTATAGGTGGTATATTCTGACATCTTCCACAGCGTAGTTATTTTCCTAATACTAGTCTCTATGAGGGAAAAGTTAGCCCTCCTCACCCTTGGTCCCTTTTTCCTTTTTGGCATTAGATTTTCAGACGGAATCTTCCATCTTCTACTCTAATAATAATTTCTCCAAGGGCACACAAAAGAGAAGCTGATATCTTGCATATTTTGATGCAATCCTACACACACAAAAGAGAAGCTGATATCTTGCATATTTTGATGCAATCCTAGACATGAGGACTCGAATCGAAGACGCGGAAAGTATAGATAGAAGGATAGAATAACCAAGATAGGAAGATAGACACAAAATTGATAACAAAAAGGGCAATCTATGGATATTTCAAACCCTAAACCTCCCTTAATGAATTATCAATGAGCACCTAGCTCTTATGTGACCGCAAAGGGATTAAATCTCCCTTACAACCAACGTTTCTAAATAAAGTTCAACAAATGCTTTCCAAGCACTCAACACTCCCACGGAGTCTCATAAATACATCATGTAATTAATCAAAAAACAAAACTCAGCTAAAATGAAACCCTAAGCTATCTATTTATAGTCCAAGACTAATTATTACATTAAGGCCCTTAAATGGCCCATGACCCATTAAAAGAGATGGCCCCTTCCTTGGTTGCTGCTTAAGGGTGACGGATGGAGTGACTGGCCGTCACCCACTTGACAGGCCGTCGCCCAGGCCGTCAGTCTGAAGCAGTGACTACTTAAGGGTGACGGATGGAGTGACTAACCATCACCCTCCTGACTGGCCGTCAACTTGAGGCAATGAAGTGTTTCTTCACTCGCTTCCTTGGCGGTTCATGGCACGGTTGGTTGGGCTCTTGACGTGTCTTCAAATGACCTCCTCCTTTAGTTCTTTGGGTCTTTTGGCATTCCAAAGCGCATTCCGAGCTCCAAGCAATTAACCACACATGGAATTGTGGGTTTAGGAGTTCAAAAAAGGTCCTCCAAATGCAATCTTGAGCTCTTTGGTGGATTATGGATCGGACCTCTTTGTGCTGGCCACGAAAAATAGGTTCAGAAGCTTTCATGGCCATTTGGTTTGCATCATCCTCCCCTTCTTGAAAAGGATTCGTCCTCGAATCTAAGCTTTGCAAAATCAAAGGAAGGACAAACAAGCACCAAATCCCCATGGCATGAGGGTTAGGGTTAGAAAAACAATCATGTCATCATGCCAAGGTTGCACACACTTGAAATATAACAAAGGATCCTTCGTGATACACATTAGGAACTTATTGGAGAATGCACAAAGGAGTCGGCTATGGGAATCACCAAGAGGTAAGGAAACCACAACGGTCATAATGGCATCACTAAACCCAAAAGGTAAGGTTACCTTCGACTTAGGAGTCATAAGACACAATTGCTTCATCACCTCTTTAAGAGACCACATCAAGAGTAGTGCCTTGGTATTAAAGTTCACAAAACCCATATAGCATTATCATTCAAACAAGTGGACCAACCAATAAGTTCCCTACCTCCACATAAAACAAATCCAAGACTAGCATGGATATCACCATAAGCAAAGAGGTAGTATAAGAAGGAATCAAGTGTAAAGGCATCATCCAAATCTATAAGAATGCCATTTGGCTCAAAAGATATAGCACATAATGCACACAAGGATGGAGTCAAGACACTTAAGCACATGACTTCTTCCCTTCAAGTAAATCATCAACTTGGCCTCCACAAGTTGGGATTCATGCAACTTACGCATAAGTTTGTCAAACAAGGATGCACATATATAAGCAATACCCAAAGAAGACAATGACACATTTGCCCTAGGGTTCTCAAGAATAATACCACCTTTGAGAAGGAGGTCATCATCTCTACGCACATTTTGAAGAAGGGTATCACACAAATGGAGTTTATCCAAAGTAGTTTCAAGAAGACTCTCCCCTTGACCTACAAGTGGTAAAACCTTGGTCAAGAACGAAAACACATAATGGTGAACTCTCTTGGAGCCTTTCATGGCTCTCCTTCTTTAAAAACCCTTCATCTTAGTTAGAGTTCTTTTCCTTACATAATGTTGGTCCCTCAAGTGGATTGTGAATCCCCAAGAAAGACTTTCCATCATAGGAAAGGATATCAACACCTTCATTCACACTTTGCTTGTCATATAGACTAAGCAATAAGTTGGGTGTGCCAAAATTATCATATCCACAATTGGCACCGGGGTCGAATGGAAAGAATGGTCATAGACATGGGTCTAGACAACACACTTTTTTCCCATAGGCTTCACCGAAGTTAAAAGATATACTCTCTACAATAGCATAGGCATCATCAAAAGCAAATAGAGAGTAGAGAAAGGTATCACTCAAGTCAACTTCAACTAAGGTGTCCTCATGTATGTACTCACTATTAGTTTCAAAATCATCACCATGAGTACTCTCAACAATAAGGTCACACAAAGTGGAAGACCATGAGTACTCTCAACAATAAGGTCACACAAAGTGGAAGAGGAAGCAATTTCCACTCAATGGACACTTTCTCTTTTCACGAAGGAACCCTCAAGTAGACACATACCACCACTAACATCAAAGGGATAATTACTTAAGTCTTCACAAGAAGCAAGCAATTCATCCTTATAGTCATCAAACAAGGGTGGAGTGTCATACAAAGGATCACTTCCGCAATCATTTTCCAAGGAACAATCACTTATTGGGTTTCTTAAGCATTCAAGCAAATCAAAGTTATCATCACCCAATTGATTATTCCTTTCCAAGACTTCACACATTCCTTTCCCTTAAGAGCACTCTCATCTTCCAAGAAGAGATTTTCATTTGTAGGAGGAATGTAGTCACACCATAGTGGGTTGTCATATAGGCAATAGTCTTCATTATCATTCTCACCACTAGGTTCACTAGGAGTGAGCTCAACATCTTCAAACAACATATTGTTCTTAAGGAGAGATGAGTCTATCCATGAAGAGGAGGTAGAGCATGCAAGTCTACTCTCTAAAAGACAACTATCGAGTTCCAAAGAAGTTTCAAGCACATGACTATCCCTATGAGCCAAGCAAGCATTAGAATCTTCACTAAAGGACAAGCTCAAAGGGTCACTCCCATTTTCTTGATCAACATTCTCAAGTTCTTCACTCACTTGAGATCCATTAATCACACCACACACACCCTCAAGAGGTGGAATAGTTTCGCACACAAGTTGATCAAAACAATTTTCACAAGATGATGTACTATCATTCAACACAATGGCTTCAACACTAGGTGGACACAAATTGATCTTACAAGAATAGTCAATTCGGTCATCAATAGGATCAACTAGTGTGTCCACACTCACAACACATACATCATCATCAAGAGGCAAAGAATTAATAGACTCACATAAAGGTAAGCTACAACTCACACTCAATGGACTACCAGCCTCACAATCATCATTCTCATGCACAAAAGTGTAAGAGATAACTATGTTTTGAAGTTCTTGAGCACATTCTTCTTTACCTTGGTGTGAAGGTCCTCCACAAGCTTTGGAAACATCTACAATTTCCCTCGTCAAGTCTTCAAAGGAAATCTTCTCTTTTGGTACTTGTTCTCCTCCGCTTGCTATGTTGGTACCTACACAAATGTCCTTATTAAAAGAAAGACAAACAATGTTAGCTCAGTTTGGTGGCAACCCTTTCACTTCGCTCCCCTCATCCTCTCATTTTTCCTCTCTTAGGTTGCCACCTTGCACTCCCTTACTCCTCTCAATCTTCTGTCTCTCATTTCCATTTGACTTGGAAAAAGTAAACATATTTCCTTGAGATTTGGGAAGAGTAGGTGGAAAGAGGTGATTTCCCCATTTGTCCTTTGCAATCTTAGGCCAATTTTGCACATTTGGAATCTTATGTTGTGCAAACCAATCGGCACCCAAGTGTAAAGGTCGACATTCCAATGGGAATATGTCACACCGCACCTCCTCATCGTACCCATCTCGGGTGAAGGAAACCTTCACGCTCTCGGAGAATCTATAGCCTTCATAAAAGTAAGGGAAACACTTGGACACTCGAGGTATCCCTAGATAATCAACCAAAAGATGAGTTATGTAGTTTGCGTAAAACCAATCATCAATGATAAGAACACATCTCGGCACTCCACAAATTTTTACCCATCTTGAACATGGTTGTCTTCTTGGATCACTATTGTAAATCTTCGTATAACCCTTCGGCACATAAATTGGCCTAAAAAACTCTTTCAAGGCACCCCAAGTTTGAGTAGGTTTCCTTAGAAGTTTACACAATTCCAAGGTCGGACCTTGAATGTACTTAAGGGTATATGTAGCTTGTTCGGCTTCGCTCATAGCATAATCCTTGAAGACTCTTTCACATTGCCATTCCCAATCAAGGTAAATTTGGGATCTCGTTCTCCTTTGAAGATAGATAGAGTAGGAAGACATTGACTCCTACTATACCTTTCATTCATACCTTGGTTCCCGCTTCCACACATTCGGGCACTAAAATAAGAAGCTTGAGATGTAGCACCCTTAGACTTCAGAGATGTATACTCTTCTCTACTCATGGGACAACCTCCACTATAGTTAGTATAACCGTTCACACCACTTCGACTTTGATAATAGGTACTATAAGGTGAGGAATATGATTCTTTATACTCCACATGTGTACTCTCACCATGACTCTGAGAAAGTGCATAAGAGAGAAGGTTATACTTTACATCGTCTTGATACTCGAACTGGGAAGTATAATACTCCTCACAAGAAAAGAATAAAAGAAAAGAAACTAGGAAATCTAAGAATTTTGGTTCACTGCTCAAGGTTGACGACCGTCATGTTGGCCGTCACTTCAAATCAATAGCACGCTAGAAATTGGTGTTTGGGCGACGGAAGGGGTGGCGGGTTGTCAGCTTCAGCTTCGCGACTGACCGTCACTCCTTTATAGAATATCGTTAAGCTTTCCTCTAAGTGACTAAGAGGGTGACGGGTCGTCACAATGGTAACTGACGTCAAAATGGTCGTCAACCCCTATCCAGTGCGTATTCATGCTTAGACGTGTGATAGAAAAGGTAGAGAGGGCCTTCTACGAGTTCTCTTTCTTTGAATGATCTTATTTGCTTCTTGGAGATTATTCAAGACTAGAAGGTTTCAGCAATGGATCAAAACAACTCTTGAAAGCCTTCAATTTTTTGTGGTCCCCTCATTTGTACTCTCCTTTGTCTTTTCTTTTGATGCTTTTTGATTCTTTCTTTCTTTAGAAGACTTGGAATATTCTTTGGAATAAACAAGTACCACACCTTTCTCACTTGCCTTTTGGATCAAACACCACTTCTTGAATGTTCTTCTTCAACAATATTTGAAGAACACTAAGAACATTCAAAAATGACCCTTATGAAAATGAACCCGGAATTCGATGAAATTCGAAACCCAAGCTCACTTCAACTCCCCAAACACGATACCAACGATTTCAAGCTCAAAATCCAACCAATAGACCTCCAATTTTGAGAACCCACCTCAAGTTTTCTTTAACCTAAGCTCCAACAATGGTGGATGTCTCAAACAACCCGGATTAAGCTCAACTATTGGATTTTGACTCAAATAGTGCTAGGGAACACTAATCTAGCATAAGAAAATCAAACAGACACAAAAATCAAAAAATCAAAATAAGGAATACACTAAAAACGTTTTGGGACTATTTTTCTTTTTCTAATTTTTTTTGTGATTTTCAAGATAACAAACCCAAAATTGACTTCGTAGGAACGAAAACAAGCTCGGCTCAGATGATGAAATCCTATCCACGAGGACTCGAATCGAAGACACGCAAAGTAAAGATAGAAGGATAGAATAACCAAGATAGGAAGATAGACACAAAATTGATAACAAAAAAAAGCAATCTATGGGTATTTCAAACCCTAAACCTCCCTTAATGAATTATCAATGAGCACCAAGCTCTTACGTGACGGCAAAGGGATTAAATCTCCCTTACAACCAACGTTTCTAAATAAAGTTCAACAAATGCTTTCCAAGCACTCAACACTCCCACGGAGTCTCATAAATACATCATGTAATTAATCAAAAAACAAAACTCAGCTAAAATGAAACCCTAAGCTATCTATTTATAGTCCAAGACTAATTATTACATTAAGGCCCTTAAATGGCCCATGACCCATTAAAAGAGATGGCCCCTTCATTGGTTGCTGCTTAAGGGTGACGGATGGAGTGACTGACCGTCACCCAGTTGATAGGCCGTCGCCCAGGCTGTCAGTCTGAAGCAGTGACTGCTTAAGGGTGACGGATGGAGTGACTGACCGTCACCCTCCTAACTAGTCGTCGCCCAGGCCGTCAACTTGAGGCAATGAAGTGTTTCTTCACTCGCTTCCTTGGCGGTTCATGGCACGGTTGGTTGGGCTCTTAATGTATCATCAAATGACCTTCTCCTTTAGTTCTTTGGGTCTTTTCGCATTCCAAAGCGCATTCCGAGCTCTTTAATGGATCATGGATCGGACCTCTTTGTGCTGGCCTCGAAAAATAAGTTCAAAAGCTTTCATGACCATTTGGTTTGCATCATCCTCTCCTTCTTGAAAAGGATTCGTCCTCGATTCTAAGCCTTGCAAAATCAAAGGAAGGACAAGCAAGCACCAAATCCTCATGGCATGAGGGTTAGGGTTAGCAAAAACAATCATGTCATCATGCCAAGGTTGCACACACTTGAAATATAACAAAGGATCCTTCGTGATACACATTAGGAAATTGGAGAATGCACAAGGAGTCGGCTATGGGAATCACCAAGAGGTAAGGAAACCACAACGGTCATAATGGCATCACTAAACCCAAAAGGTAAGGTTATCTTCGACTTAGGAGTCATAAGACACAATTGCTTCATCACCTTTTTAAGAGACCACATCAAGAGTGGTGCCTCAATTGGTATTAAAGTTCGCAAGACCGATATAGCATTATCATTCAAACAAGTGGACCAACCAATAAGTTCCCTACCTCCACATAAAACAAATCCAAGACTAGCATGGATATCACCATAAGCAAAGAGGTAGTATAAGAAGGAATCAAGTGTAAAGGCATCATCCAAATCTATATGAATGCCATTTGGCGCAAAAGATATAGCACATAATGCACACAAGGATAAAGTTAAGACACTTAAGCACATGACTTCTTCCCTTCAAGTAAATCATCAACTTAGCCTCCACAAGTTGCGATTCATGCAACTTACGCATAAGTGTGTCAAACAAGGATGCATATATATAAGCAATACCCAAAGGAGACAATGACACATTTGCCCTCGGGTTCTCAAGAATGATACCACCTTTAAGAAGGAGGTCATCATCTCTACGCACATTTTGAAGAAAGGAATCACACAAATGGAGTTTATCCAAAGTAGTTTCAAGAGAAGACTCTCCCCTTAACCTACAAGTGGTAAAACCTTGGTCAAGAATGAAAACACATAATGGTGAATTCTCTTGGAGCCTTTCATGGCTCCCCTTCTTTAAAAACCCTTCATCTTAGTTAAAAGTTCTTTTCCTTACATAATGTTGGTCCCTCAAATGGATTGTGAATCCCCAAGAAAGTCTTTCCATCATAGGGAAGGATATCAACACTTTCATTCACACTTTGCTTGTCATGTAGAGCAAGCAACAAGTTGGGTGTGTCAAAATTATTATATCCACAATTGGCACCGGGGTCAAATGGAAAGAATGGCCATAGACATGGGTCTAGACAACTCTTTTTTCCCATAGGCATCACCCAAGTTAAAAGATATACTCTCTACAATAACATACGCATCATCAAAAGCAAATAAAAAGTAAAGAAAGGTATCACTTAAGTCAACTTCAACTAAGGTGTCCTCATATATGTACTCACTATTAGTTTCAAAATCATCACCATGAGTACTCTCAACAATAAGGTCACACAAAGTGGAAGACCATGAATACTCTCAACAATAAGGTCACACAAAGTGGAAGAGGAAGCAATTTCCAAACAATACACTTTCTCTTTTCATGGAGGAACCCTCAAGTAGACACATACCACCACTAACATCAAAGGGTTTATTACTAAAGTCTTTACAAGAAGCAAGCAATTCCTCATTATAGTCATCAAACAAGGGTGGAGTGTCATACAAAGGATCACTTCCGCAATCATTTTCCAAGGAACAATCACTTATTGGGTGTCTTAAGCATTCAAGCAAATCAAAGTTATCATCACTCAATTGATTATTCCTTTCCAAAACTTCACATTCCTTTCCCTTAAGAGTACTCTCATCTTCCAAGAAAAGATGTTCATCTTTAGGAGGAATGTAGTCACACCATAGTGGGTTGTCATATAGGCTTATAGTCTTCAATATCATTCTCACCACTAGGTTCACTAGGAGTGAGCTCAACATCTTCAAACAACATATTGTCCTTAAGGAGAGATGAGTCTATCCATGAAGAGGATGTAGAGCATGCAAGTCTACTCTCTAAAAAACAACTATCGAGTTCCAAAGAAGTTTCAAGCACATGACTATCCCTATGAGCCAAGCAAGCATTAGAATCTTCACTAAAAGACAAGCTCAAAGGGTCACTCCCATTTTCTTGATCAACATTCTTAAGTACTTCACTCACTTGAGATCCATTTATCACACTACACACCCTCAAGAGGTGGAATAGTTTCGCACACAAGTTGATCAAAACAATTTTCACAAGATGATGTGCTATCATTCAACACTAAGTGGACACAAATTGATCTTAACAGAATAGTCAATTCGGTCATCAATAGGATCAACTAGTGTGTCCACACTCACAACACGTACATCATCATCAAGAGGCAAAGAATTAATAGACTCACATAAAGGTAAGCTACTACTCACACACAATGGGCTACCAGCCTCACAATCATCATTTTCATGCACAAAAGTGTAAGAGATAGCTATGTTACCTTGAAGTTCTTGACCACATTCTTCTTTACCTTGATTTGAAGGCCCTCCACAAGCTTTGGAAACATCTACAATTTCCCTCGTTAAGTCTTTAAAGGGAATCTTCTCTTTTGGTACTTGTTCTCCTCCGCTTGCTATGTTGGTACCTACACAAATGTCCTTATTAAAAGGACAAACAATGTTAGCTCGGTTTGGTGGCAACCCTTTCACTTCGCTCCCCTCATCCTCTCCTTTTCCCTTCTTAGGTTGCCACCTTGCACTCCTTTACTCCGCTCAATCTTTTGTCTCTCATTTCCATTTGACTTGGAAAAAGTAGACATATTTCCTTGAGATTTGGGAAGGGTAGGTGGAAAGAGATGATTTCCCCATTTGTCCTTTGCAAACTTAGGCCAATTTTGCACATTTGGAATCTTATGTTGTGCAAACCAATCGGCACCCAAGTGTAAGTATCGACATTCCAATGGGAATATGTCACACCGCACCTCCTCATAGTACCCATCTAGGGTGAAGGAAACCTTCACTCTCTCGGAGAATCTATAGCCTTCCAAGAAGTAAGGAAAACGTTTGGACACTCGAGGTATCCCTAGATAATCAACCAAAAGAGGAGTTATGTAGTTTGCATAAAACCAATCATCAATGATAAGAACACATCTCGGCACTTCACAAATCTTTACCCATCTTGAACATAGTGTCTTTTTGGATCACTATTGTAAATCTTCGTATAACCCTTCGGCACATAAATTGGCCTAAAAAACTCTTTCAAGGCACCCCAAGTTTGAGTAGGTTTCCTTATAAGCTTACACCATTCCAAGGTCGGACCTTGAATGTACTTAAGGGCATATGTAGCTTGTTCGGCTTCGCTCATAGCATAATCCTTGAAGACTCTTTCGCATTGCCATTCCCACTCAAGGTAAACTTGGGATCCCGTTCTCCTTGAAGATAGAGTAGGAAGACATTGACTCCTACTATACCTTCCATTCATACCTTGGTTCCCGCTTCAACACATTCGGGCACTAAAATAAGAAGCTTGAGATATAGCACCCTTAGACTTCGGAGATGTATACTCTTCTCTACTCATGGGACAACCTCCACTATAGCTAGTATAACCGTTCACACCACTTCGACTTTGATAATAGGTACTACAAGGTGAGGAATATGATTCGTCATACTCCACATGTGTACTCTCACTATGACTCTGAGAAGGTGCATAAGAGAGAAGGCTATACTTTACATCGTCTTGATACTCGGACTAGGAAGTATAATACTCCTCACAAGCCCCATCTTCCTCCTAAGCTCCATATTCACTATACGTACTTGGGTCATCATTCATCTCATACTCTTCTTCAAAGTAACAGCCTTTATTTTCATCCTCTCTCGATCATGGCTTATATTCATAGCCTCCATAATCTCCCTCTTCTTCGTAGCCATAACTATCTTCACCACAATCATAGTTTTCTATGTCGTAGTCACAATTGTCCGGGGCTACCGAAGATATGTTCCCCTTATATCACCTTGTACCTACAAAATGAACAAACAAAATTAGTAAAGCACCTTACCAATACTCGTATGAACTCACATTTGTGATCCTCCCAATTGGAGCAGCAAATGTTGAAAGTTGCTTGTACTCCGATGGACAATAAGGTGTCAGTCTCTACATTGCGGTCAGAGTGGATACTTGTTTGATCGACTCAAAGAAATAAAAATCTACTTACAGATTTGAAACAAAGAAGCTACAACGAATTAAAACTAGAAAAGCACATAAAGAAAAAGGACGAAGAAAGAAACGGACTTAAATACTAATTCACAACTAAGTAGGATGATTACTAGTTGTTAATTAACGCTTAGAATCAAGAAAAGAAGACTAAGAATCAAAGAAAAGAAACTAGGAAATCTAAGAATGAGCTTATGATTAAAATCCAGAGATTTTAGTTCACTGCTCAAGGTTGACGGACATAGTAACTGACCGTCACTAGGTTGACGGCCGTCACTTCAAATCAGTAGCACGCTGGAAATTGGTGTTTGGGCGATGGAAGGGGTGGCGGGTTGCCAGCCTCGCGACTGACCGTCGGGAAGGCCGTCACTCCTTTATAAAATCTCGTTAAGCTCTCCTCTAAGTGACTAAGAGGGTGACAAGTCGTCACTATAGTAACTGACGTCAAAATCGTCGTCAACCCCTATCCAGTGCGTATTCATGCTTAGACGTGTGATAGTAAAGGTGGAGAGGGCCTTCTACGATTTCTCCTTCTTTGAATGATCTTATTTGCTTCTTGGAGATTATTCAAGACTTGAAGGCTTCAACAATGGATCAAAACAACTCTTGAAAGCCTTGAATCTTTTGTGGTCCCCTCCTTTGTACTCTCTTTTGTCTCTTCCTCTAGAATATTCCCTTTTGATGCTTTTTGATTCTTTCTTTCTTTAGAAGACTTGGAATATTCTTTGGAATAAACAAGTACCACACCTTTCTCTCACTTGCCTTTTGGATTAAACACCACTTTTTGAATGTTCTTCTTCAACAATATTTGAAGAACACTAAGAACATTCAAAAATGATCCTTATGAAAATGAATCCGGAATTCGATGAAATTCAAAATCCAAGCTCACTTCAACTCCCCAAACACAATACCAACGATTTCAAGCTCAAAATCCAACCAATAGACCTCCAATTTTGAGAACCCACCTCAAGTTTTCTTTAACCTAAGCTCCAACAATGGTGGATGTCTCAAACAACCCGGATTAAGCTCAACTATTGGATTTTGACTCAAATAGTACTAGGGAACACAAATCTAGCATAAGAAACTCAAACAGACACAAAAATCAAAAACTCAAAATAAGGGATACACTAAAAACATTTTTGGACTATTTTTTTTTCTAATTTTTTTGTGATTTTCAAGATAACAAACCCAAAATTGACTTCGTAGGAACGAAAACAAGCTCGGCTCTAATACCAGATGATGCAATCCTAGCCACGAGGACTCGAATCGAAGACGCGGAAAGTAAAGAGAGAAGGATAGAATAACCAAGATAGGAAGATAGACACAAAATTGATAACAAAAAGGGCAATCTAGGGGTATTTCAAACCCTAAACCTCCCCCATTAATGAATTATCAATGAGCACCTAGCTCTTACGTGACCGCAAAGGGATTAAATCTCCCTTACAACCAACGTTTCTAAACATGGTTCAACAAATGTTTTCCAAGCACTCAACACTCCCGTGGAGTCTCATGAATACATCATGTAATTAATCAAAAAACAAAACTTAGCTAAAATGCAACCCTAATCTATCTATTTATAGTCCAAGACTAATTATTACATTAAGGCCCTTAAATGGCCCATGACCCATTAAAAGAGATGGCCCCTTCATTGGTAGCTGCTTAAGTGGGTGGAGTGACTGACCGTCACCCACTTGACGGGCCGCCGCCTAGGCCGTCAGTCTGAAGCAGTGACTGCTTAAGGGTGCTACTCTTCACTCGCTTCCTTGGCGATTCATGGCACGGCTGGTTGGGCTCTTGACATGTCTTCAAATGACCTTCTCCTTTAGTTCTTTGGGCCTTTTGGCTTACCAAAGCGCATTCCGAGCTCCAAGCAAATCACACATGGAATTGTGGGTTTAGGAGCTTAAAAAGGGTCCTCCAAGTGCAATCTTGAACTCTTTGGTGGATCATGGATCGGACCTCTTTGTGTTGGCCTCGAAAAATAGGTTCAAAAGCTTTCATGGCCATTTGGCTTGCATCATATTTGCTTCTTTTGCACTTCTTCCACTTTTTGGAAAGTTGGTCGAGGAACAGACATTACCGTGACTATATTAGATGGTTTTTTTGGAAACTAGTAACTTGGACTATATTACTCCCTCAGTTTCATATTAGTTGGCTCTCTTGCTAAAAGTATTTGTTTCATTTTAGTTGTCCAAGTTCTAAAATCAAGAGAAATTTAGTGTATTTTGCCAATACTACCCCTATCAGTAAATGACTATGTAAAGTATAAATATTCAAATTCATATTTTCAATGCATAATTAATAGGGTTACTGTAGTAAAATAAACCTCTATTAAATATTTTCTTAAGGGGTGTGCCAAGTCAATAAGGGCCAACTAAAACGATACGGAGGGAGTAGATGTTTAAAAACAAATATATCTGGATTAAGTGTGCTTAACATCAAAAGCTCAAAATGGTCTACAATTATAATTGGACACAATGGAAAAAATCAATTGTCTCTTATAAGCATTATACAAGGGAAAAATAAAGTATGTTCCTCGGAACAATGCTAAATCAATGATTTTCAATCAAGCATCTGATGAAGAAACACTAGAAGAGAAAGATACTTTTTTTATTGGTCTAGAAACAACGATACCTGATTGACGATAAATCCTCGCAACATTCCCAAGAAGTCGTCATGTCTTTCCTTCTCAAATCTCTCATGCTCATTCTTGTTGTTTTCCTGCAAGATTCACCATCAAACAGCTACAATGTCAATCTCATTGCAAATGATATAGAATTAAAGCAAATAGAAGCAAAGATAAATAAAATCCTCTATACAGCTATAATGTTACATACTTTTCAGACCATAGCCCAATTTAAAAATAATAAGTACTGCCTTCCTGAATAAGCCATTATGTCAAATCAAACAAGTTGACCTACTTATACGTGCATCATCAGTCTCATTTATGAAACAGGAGCCTGGTTGGAGGGGTTTTACTTAAAATAACTTCAGCACTTTAAAATGTTAAAAGAAAACTAATGAAAAATCATTTAACGAGCACTGATTTAGCAAACCAAGTACTTCTTGAAAAGACCAGGGACACCAAAGACTAAACATGAGTGGCAGTAATACGTTGAACAATACAAAATCATAACAAGCTTCTGATCTATCAGAAAAAGAAAAGACTCTAAGAAGCCACATTCAAATACAACTTATCATCTTCTAGGAACATTGAAATTAAAATATTTGTACCTAGTAGATTTTGGGGAAAATCTTGGCAAAATTTGTTTGGCCATAGAATTTACCAATCTTTGGCAAAAACCCCAAGATCCCAAAAACTAGAAAAAAGTGGTTTTGGGGCCAAAATCTAGTTTTGGGTTCTTTTAAAAATTTAAAACTTATCCCCAACTTTTATATTTTATAAAAAGAACCCACTAATTATTACTCCAACTATAATCAATCTACGCAACCAACCCCTCATTAAACCATCCCTTTCTATAAAGAATAGTTTGTTACTACCGTTATTATTAATTTATTTTTTGCACTGATGTATCTTTGTAACCACTTGTAATTTGACGAAATCCCTTCATTTTTCTAGCTGATGATCAAGTGTGATCAGCTAATTTTGGTTGTTTATCTACCTTCTCTTGTTCTCTGTTTTCCTTTTTTTTTTGGTATTATCTAGTTCATTATAAAATAATAGTTTTGTGTCAACTTATGGGTATTTTCAATAGTTTTCAGAACTTATGTGTATAAGTCATATTTCATGTTTTTTATTTTAGAAAAAAGTGAAATATCTTTCCCAAAACTATGGCCACACGCATGTTGAAACTTCACCCAAAACTGACTTGCCAAAATATTTGGAAATCTATGGCCAAACGCTAGCTAAGTGTCCCACGCAGTGTTGTGAAAAGTGCTCGCTTCGTCGCTTAAAGCGAGAAGATGTCGCTTTAATGCCTTGAGGCGACGCGATGATGAAAAAAGCACACTTCTAGGATTGAAGCTAGAAGCGTCCCCTAGGTAATACGCTACAAGTTTTTATTTTAAAAAAGGTTCTAATTAAGAGAGGTGTGCTACTGCTAGACTTCTTTCAAAAACATTTTCTTCTTCGACTTCAAAAACTTGTGAGACTGCCACATCAATCAAGGTAAGCTTTTCTCTTCTTCTGTGTCTCTCTGTTTCTCTGCTTCTCTGCTGCTAGGTTTTTCTTTCAACTTCTAAGGTCAAGTTTGGTTTTAAATACTCTGGGTTTTATGGGTTTGTTTTTTTCTGATTTGCATTCCGCTGAAATACTCTGTTTTTTAGTGTTTTTTGCTGTCTGTGTGTTCCATCTTTAAGAGAGTCGTTGAGCTTGCTTGCCTCGGGCAGAGCAAGATCTCGTTCTTCTTCAACTTGCTTAATATGTTATGACTATCTGTTATTTTACTTCTTCGGAGGTAGTGGTATGGACTGTGTACACTTTACCCTCCCCAAACCCCACTATGTTGGAATACACTGGGTATGTTGTTGTCAATTTAAGAATTGAAAGATTATATTATCTATTGAATTCTTGTCTATTTATCTATGCATTTTTTTTATAACCGTGGTGTCCGGGCCAGCTTGCGCGCAACTCAACTAATACCATGGGATACTTGCCACTTCCCACCAACAACAGATATCAGGTAACTCTGTCCACCCTAGTATTTGTCTCTGCTGGGAATTGAACCTGAGACCTCATGCTGCTCAAACCCACTTTATCGAACCACTAGGCCACACCCTTGGGTTTATCTATGCATATTTAATATTTTTAAATTTTGCACTGAAAAAAGTGTGCGCTTCTCTTCACGCTTCTCGCTTCGGTGAAACGAGCCCTCGGTGCTTTTTTTCTCCTCTCGCTTTTCAAAACACTAGTCCTGGTTGAGGAAATAGGTTGTTGTCTCTTTTGGGCAATCCTCACCTACCTCATGAGCTAATTTTTTGGGATGAGTAAGTTCAAGTTCAACTTTCTTAAAATGGTAACAAAGCCAAACCCATCTTTATTCTTGATGTACCTAAGTTGGACTCTCGTTGTACTATTTGCACACCAGATGTCTAGTCATAGGAGTGCAGAAACATGTTAAGTGTCCCACATTGATTTGAGGGGATGACTTAAGTTAGGTTCAAGATCTGTTCCTTTTTTTTTTTAATTACCGTGGTGTCCGGGCCCTCAAAATCTGTTTTATTAACACGGACATGTTGAATAGTAACTTTGTTGCCTCGGCTTACCAGCATCACCTGGACTATACATAGTTGGGAAGCACCTGATTAATCAACTAGAGATATAGTTCAACAATAAGGTTCATAAGAACCTTAAACGAATCTGTCTGACATCCTTCTGAGGAAGTAGGACTGTTCCAATCCTAACCTTAAATACTCGTAAAGCTATTTTCATGTTCACATCGCTAATCCAATACGGGTAAAGGAATAGAGCTTTAAGAGTCTATAATAGAATCAGACATGAACAAGATCCAGTGCTATGAAATTCTAGGTTGCCTACGTTGGTTCCACTTGTGGAGCTCAGACTCATAAGTTAGAGATGTTGTTGTGGACAAGAATATCATGAACTCAATAGCTATGGTATATTTTCATCCCAGCTTGTCTGAAAAAAATATGTAGTGAAAGACAAAAATCTGCAGCTAGGAGAGGCCAGTGCAAATCAGTCAACCAGGTGAAACATTTTCATCGACTTCCCATTGCGGTTCTATCCCCCCCCCCCCCTTTTCTACAATTATTGAATAATCTCTATTTCTTTTATTTTATTAACCGTGGTGTCGGAGGCAGATTGTGCACACCTCAACTAATTCCACAATACATGTTATCGCCACTAGCACAAGTATTATGTAACTTTGTCTAGCAAGGGTTGGACAGAAGGGAAAAAACCCCACTTAGTGCTTATTTGCATCCACTGGAATTTGAATTTGACACTTCATGGTTCTTAACCTACTTCATTCAGCACTAGGTCACACCATTGGATGCAAGTTAATGTTGGTCCTTGTCCACATATCAATAAATACTTGGGCATACGTGTAGTAGTCCAATTGTTGTTGATTAACCTTGAACTTGAAACTGAGTATAATTAATCCAACTGTTGTTAATTAAGCTTTAAATTGGAATAAGTATAATTAGGCCAATTATTGTTAATTAAGCTTGAACTTGGATCTACGTATCCAATTGTTGTTAATTGACCAACATCCAGAAGAATTTAGCCAAAAGATGTACATGTCATATTCAAGATTAAAAGCAAGATTCACTTTAAATGCAGTGAAGAGGATCCATCGTTTGGATAAAAGAGACAATCATGCTGATGATATGGTGATTAATGATATGGTTGCTCACTAAACAGCAAAGAAAATGACTATACCAAAATCAGAAAGCTTACTTTAGCTGCACAACTAACTATTAACATGTGATGTTACCTTGATCCGCTCATATTCCCTCACAGCAGAACTTTTGGCATCTTCAGTTACTCTATAAGTTTCCCTGAGCTCTTCTATTTTGCGAATTCTGGACCTGTCCCCACCAAATATCTTAGATGAAGCAGCTTCAAGTTTTTCGATCCTCAACTTTAGTGATGACAGTTCAGACAACAATGTCTGTACAGTCAAAAGAGCACTTGACCTATCGGAAAATGCATTGTTCACAGCTAACATCACTCCAAGGTATTCATGGAGCTTATCCTGTAAAATAACGACAATTGAATGGATAAAGCAATTGTAAAGATTACCGGTGCAAAAACTTTTTAAAATTAGTAAAACACAATTAGTTAGGATGTCTCCGAACAGGATATTGTCTGATGAATATTAGGTAACAACTTTGTCTCGTCTAGTATATTGGGTGCATCTCTATAAGTCAGCTTTCATGCTAGTAGAAACTTACCAAATGTTTGACCGTTTGTGCATTTAGCTCCCTGTATAGTCTGCTTGCCTTAACGGAAGCAGTTGCTACATTCTTCATATCTGCAGCCCTTAATCTTTGTGAATCATTAACTGCTTGCTCTGTCTCAAACTTTGTTAACTTGACAAAAGCTAGGCCCATTTGCCCCATGGTTTCTCCAATATCCTGCTGAGCTTTTACAAGTGCTTCAGCCTGAAGAATTATACGAATAAATTGCTCAGTCCCAGTAATGGTCAAATAACTTTCCCAGTATAAGACTACTGAATAGCTCAAATGAAGATAGCCATGCTCATTATAAGAAACTATTGCATACGGCATAGACAGTACTCATGATGAGTCTTATGATTATGTGAATGTGTACTAAAGTAACTAAGCCCGTTAAGTGAATTTACATTTATCGAAACTGAAATTCTTTTAGAGGACCGGCAATAATGTGTGTAATGAACAATAATATATGACCAACTTTATGGTACTACTATTATAATCAATCAGATGTGAACATGCCAACTATTTACCCATCCACGTTCAAAAGAAGAACAACACTCCATAGAAAATGTTGTCTGACAGATCTTAACCTGCTGAGACACATTGCTGAGCTGCTGCTCGAAATCCTGTAACTTCTGCTTCTTTTCCAATAACTCCTTGTCCTCCTCCACAGCAGGTGGCTTCACACCACCCCAATCATTAGCCACAGATTGTTTCAACTCCTTAAATATTCTCAACAGGTCCCTACCTCCCTTGGCAGGCTGAGCCACCTCATTGGCATCCACCATTCCCCCTGCTGTCTCACCAAAGATCTGCTTGGGTAACTGTACTGCCCCATCCAACATCCTGGACGCCACATCTGCGGTTCTTACGAGCGGAAGCTTCCTGTGAGCCTCCAAAAACATTCTTAGCTCCTCACTTCTCCTAATCACAGGATGGGCAGCTAATCTCCTCAAGTACTTCTCCAGTGCTGCTCTCCTCTGTTCCACAAACTCCTGTTTCTGCATCACCTGACTCTCAACGACACTCTTGTCCGGCCTTAACGGAATGAAAAAACCTCTATACGATTCAGCTAATCGGTCGGACAAAGTCACCACATCTCTAAATCTCCTCCGAACGCTAAATTCAGTTCCGTCAAACTCGGGTAAATTCGTTCTGGTAGTAATTAGGTATGTGACATAAGTAGTCCCCCCTGGAACGAGAGAATTGGACAGCTCTTGCTCTTTCTGCGGATCCGAAACACTTATACTCAAAAACTCGGAGGAGGAGGAGGGAGATGAGGAAGGAGAAACGATAGAGTGATCATGGCCGCCATTGACTTCGGGAGAGGAGTGATCAGCGTCGAAGGATCTGAAAATAGCGTCAGCGTAAGAAGGAGGTTCGAGGATGGAATTAAAGGAAGAGTTAGGGGTTTGACTTTGGTCAGTGGGGATTTCAGCGAAGGGAAGAGATGAGGAAAGTGGATCGGAGAAACGATGAGCGCCATTAGAGGAATCGTCGTTGAGGACCAGAGATTCCATCTCTTCTTTGGATGCATAAAGGTGGGACTCTTCGCAAGTCTGATTCTCATATCCCATCATCTTTACTGCTATATGTCAATAGTGGAATTGTAGAAACTCAGAGAGGAGAGAAGGAATTTCACAAAAATATTCGAAGAGGCGGAAAGTGGAGAGTGACCTTAGCCGGCAAGAAGGAAGGGCTAGGGTGCATCGGTGGTTACCAATAATCAAATTAATAACATATTTTTTTTTTTTTATCTTTTGATTTATCAATTGTTGGGACTCATTTATTTACACTTAATGATATGAAGTTTGAATGTTTCAACTTCAGATCATTAAATATATTTACTTTTTATTAAAATTTTAATTCTTAATAGGTAGATCTTAATCATTTAAATGTACAGCCAAGTCTTAATAAGTTTAAAGAAATATCTTGTTATTAATTAATATTCATCATTCTATTCATAATCAGCAGTCACCATTTCTACCGTCGTCACCATTATCAACCACCACCAATAACCTCCACATCGACAAAAAATACCGCTATCAACCACAATTATCAATCGCTACCACACCTACTACCTCTTCTATTCTAATTACTAGTTACACGTGGCCCGTGCTAAGCCCGGGCACAAACTCTAAATATAAAAATAATAATAATTTAATAAAAAAAATTATTTGTATTATACTTTTTATACTTAGTTAATAAAATCTAATGACACGTTAAATATGAATTATTGAATATTCATTATTACTAAATTTTGTCAAAAAAATTTTATGATAAAAAATATAAAGAGTAATCTAATTGACTTTCTAGTCGTAGTTACGTCATTTTTAGTTTTGACACACAATTTAAGAAATCATTTTTCTCAATAAAAAATAAATAAAAAATCTTTACTACATTGTTTTTATTAAATGGTACCAATTTAATATAACTTTTTGGTATGTAATAATTCAATTATCTTAAGTTTGATTTATAAAAACCATTAATAGCATAATAATAATAATATAAAAAATATTAAATAAATTAAGTATAAAAGATAAAAATAAAATAAAAAATACAAAATGGAGAAAGTAAAGATCTAAAAAAAATACATACAAATTTGTTACTCATTCATCTAGTTTAACTGTCTTACTTTCTTTATTAGTCTGTCCCAAAAAAGAAAGTCTCTTTTTATATTTAGAAAATTTTTGCATTTTAACACTTGACTATTAATACTTTATGTAGTTACTTAATAATAAGAATGATATACAAAAAAAAAATATAATTCTTTCGTGATTTGCTAAAATTAATAAGTAAAAAGTAATTAATTTCAATATAAGAAATAAGTAAAAAGGGGAAAAGAAGAGATTTATAAAATAAAAAAAATTACTACTATGTATTATTCAATTACAAGGGTCCAAATAAAAAGACCATAAAATAATAAATGAGGACAAATGTAATAATATGTATGATAAAAGTAATAGACATGTGTGCCAATATAATTGCACCAAAAAAGTTTGTGAGGACTACCAAAATTCAAGATTCTCTCTTATATATAGTTATAATATCACCGCCTCCACTGCCGTCAGCAACACCACAATCAGCAATCACTATCGGTCAATTTCTACTACCAACCAACTCATCTATCACAACTAGCACCACCACTAACTACCACTAATACATCATAACCTCTACACATTCTTTGGCTGTCACCACCATTGTTACTAATAACGCCACCTCTACCACCACTTCAACTAGTACCATCGCTACAATTTATCTCTACTAACAATCATCTCCACCATCACAACAAATAACATATCCAACTAGCATCAACACATCGTCAATCATCATGCATTTATGTTTCAGCCAACATAATAACACCTTAAACTACTAACATCAAACAACGTCACATCACAACAACCACCACCACCATCAATCGTCACCATCATAACAGTCACTACAATACCAACCATCACAATTATCACCACCAATATTATTAATCACGGACATCAATCATTGCCACCGCAACCACCATTATAAGCCATCTCGACTATCACTAACAAACATAAATGTTTTTTCTCAATCAAATACTAATAATTTTATTGTATTAAATTACATACTTTTTTAATATATAATTATTTTTTTATTTAAATTATATTTTTTATTTTATTATGTATACAAATATTTTTTTTTTACACATTCAAATGTTGAAAAACAAACAATTTTAATCATGCAGTTTTCAGATATAGAGTCAATATCTTAATCATTTAAATGTGCATTCAGATCCAGACGTCTGAATCTTAAAAAAAACAAATAGAGCCTTAGTTCTTAAGGTTCGGTTTTCAATTTAATCAATAAGAAAATACGTATAAAATAGAAATAGTAGCAACTAACAAGAAAAAAAATAAAACTTTAGTTACACCAAAAATGTTGCATGATGTATTTTATTTTACAAGAATCTTTAAGCTTGAAAAGGTTTTCGGAAAATTGAATAGCTTTATAGAAATGAAAGAAATATACAAACTAAAAATTGGGATAAAGTATAATTTAAAATATTCTTATTGGGTTATAGGTTTACCTCATAACTCAATAAGAAAAAATCGAATTGAACTAATAATCCAATAAAATTTTTTATAAAACTATTAAAAAATTGTTAACTCAATAACCCAATAATAATATATTAATAACATTTTTATCGATTCGATTTATTAATCGGTTAGATTTTTGCACATCCTAAAAAAACGGTTTCGAGGAGTGCACGGCAAGATCTTAGTGGATCCTTTGAGGACAAAGAGAGCGAAGCAAGTCGACTGTGAGACCGAAGCCTGTGCGAGAGAAAAATTGAAAGCACGTGAATATCATGTGTCGATAACTCATATCAGTTGTACTACATTTTAGCCACGTCTCCATTGGATTGGTTTTGGATTTGGATTAGTCTTTTTGCAAAATAAATGTATTTATTTTGGATTTTGTTTTGGTAAAACAATCTTCATATGCTGCAAATCTAATTCTCAAAAATTATTTTGAGAGGGAGAAAAAAGAGACGTAACAGTAATTTTTGTGGAATTAGAACTCTAAACTCTATGAAAACAAACAAAAAAAACTATACTCTTAGGGTTGGGCATAAAAATCAGAAAGCCAAAAAATCGAATCGAATGGAACTAGTTCGGTTCTTTGGTCTTGATTCTTTGGTCTCGATTCTTTGGTTCGATCTTGATTTTTATTTCTTGTACTTTGATTTGGTGTTCGATTTAAGGGCAACATCTTTTTAAAAAAACTATTTATTTTATATTTTTATATGTTGGCCTGACTCAATAAATAATTGTAGACTATCAGGTAAACTACATAAATGACTTCCAGGACCATAACAAAAGTACTATAAATTCAGTTTTCTTTCCTTTCTATATATGGGACAAATACATATTTGTCCCATTATATATCAAATATTTTCAAACAACTTTTCATTCTCATTTATCTTTCAACTTCAATTTTTTTTTTAATTTTTTACTTTACTTTGAGTTTTTTTTCTTTTTTTTTCTAAAAGATTTTTTCTCAACCTTTACTTTTTTCTTTTCTCCTCTCAACTTCTATTTTTTAATTTTTTTTCCCAACCTTTATTTTTTTACTTATTCTTTTATCTTTTTTTTTTCATTTTTATTTTTCTCAGTCTTTCTTTCTTTTTCTTTTTTTTCTTTTTTTTCTTTTCGTTTCTTTTGTCAACTTCTATTTTTTTATTTTCCATTTTCTTTGATTTTTATTATTTTTTAAATTTCATCAACCCTTATTTTTTTAGTTTTAGTTTTTCTTTTTTTTATTTTTTTTCGTAATCTTTATTTTTTATCTTTTTTTTTCTCTTTTCTTTGATTCCTTTCAAAGAACAAGTTACGACCCATGGACAAGAGTTGACACTATCACATTATATCTTGATTTATGAAATATTTTATTCCACTTGCCTTACAGGCAAGACTTAATCCAAGGACTTTCAAACAACAAATTATGTCTCATGGGCAATGGTCAACACTACCACATTATGTTTTGACTTATGAGATACTCTATAACTGCTATGTCTTGTTTTGATGATGAGTATCTGAAAATAAGGGACCAGGTCCCTAGGTCGTCAAGGATAAATATAGTTGTCACAAAGTCTACGCAGTTTTGTCTTCTAGTGTAACATACTGCGCTGGTAAGCTTGTACCTTTTAGGACACTTGGACCAATTAGATTTCTACCCTAATAATTATTCCACTATAAAAGAAAAAAATGCTTCTCAATTGGGTGGTTTTTACAATCTGATTATTCAAGAAAAAATTAACAAAAACTCAATTTTGCAACAGTGCTCAAGTTTTTTATTTTTTATGTGACGAAAAAATGTGTGAGCTCTTGAGCCAAGTCTTGGTTTATAATTGAATTACTCATGTTATAAGAGTAATGCCATTTTGTGTTCTAGAGAGCGCTTAGGTAGAGTTATCTGAGTTCAATATTGGTTAGAGTTAACAAGTATTGAGAAGTATTTTTGGAAGAGTTGCCAAGGTAGACTTGTAGTAGAGTTATTACAAGCAGCAGAAGCTTAGAGTTAGGCGTGTTCTTGGTAGAGTTGTCAAGGTAAGCTTGTAGTAGAGTTATTACAAGTAGGAGAAGCCTAGAGTTAGGCGTGTTCTTAGCAGAGTTGTCAAGGTAAGCTTGTAGTAGAGTTATTACAAGTAGGAGAAGCCTAAAGTTAGGCGTGTTCTTGGAAGAGTTGTCAAGGTAAGCTTGTAGTAGAGTTATTACAAGCAGGTGGAGCCTAGAGTTGGGTTTAAATCAAATATGTAATCAAGAAGTTGATTATAGTGAATTGTTGAAGTGCTTGTGAGGGCAAGTCGTGTTTTTTCCTCCCTTGAGCAAGGAGGTTTCCACGTTAAATTCTTATGTTTTTAATTTCCTGCAGAGCTTTAGCTTTCTTATATCTTTTCTGTGTTATTGCCTGTAATTGACTCTAAGGGACCTGGTCCCTCATAGTGTGATGCAAGCCCCACAGTTTAACAATTGATATCAGAGCTAAAACACTCCAAAAGGTTCACACCTAGAGTGAGTTGGTTATTATGGCTTCTCCACCTAGTTTGGAAGAAGGGCAATCTACCCCTAGACAAGAGAAGAAGAAGGTAAAAAGTGAAAAATCTCTAGCTTTGAAGGCTTCAAGATCTGATTCTAGTGAAGAAGACTTTGATGTCGCCTATATGGCAAAAAAATTATTAAAGCTATCAAGAAAAGTGGTCAGCGTCAATGAAGTAGCAGCAAAAAGGGTGGCAATGTGAAAGTCTGTCACAAATGTGGAAGTCCTGATCATTTCATTAAAGACGATCCATTGCATAAAATGGATTATCAGGAATATCTCAAGAATGGAGGTGACAAAGAAAAGAACAGGGACTAGGTCCCTATAAAATCAAGAAAAAAAACTTCATCTGACTATGCAGTTAGGCAAGCTCTAGCAGTGAGGTGAGAGTCCTTCAATGAATTTGATGAAACTGAGAAAGCTGAAGATGCGTCCATGTTGGATATGGAGGAATGCAAAGTTATTTATGATTCCTTGGTTGGTTTCATGGAAAACACTAAAAATGAAGAAGAAAATAAAGCAGGATGAGGGGAATGTAGTCAGAACTGGTTCATGAATAATAGATGTTCAAAGCATATGATAGGAAGGACTGACTGCTTTCTTCCTCCCAAGACACTTCAAGGTGGAGGTGTCTCTTTTAGAAATGGCAAAAAGGGCTATATTTATGGTGTAGGAAAGATTAGAAAATCATCTGATCAAGTAATAAAATATGTGTACTATGTAAATGGGCTCAAGAACAGTCTTCTAAGTGTTTCTTAAATATGTAATAAAGGCGATGAGATCAGATCTTTAGCTGAAGGATGTACTATGTTAAACTTGAAATCTGGGAAAGTTATTGTAATACCCCGTATATTTCTAATCTAGAAAATGAACTGTTGCTCCTACACATCAAACCTCCTATCCTGTGATTCATATTTTAGTACATGAATTAGGATGAGTATCCTAGTGATAATAGAGCTTATGATGTGTTAAGCATGATCAAAAGAGTCATTTAGAGTAAGCCAAGCTAAGAGCTTTTGAATCCACCAAGTTTTCGTGTGTGATTTCACATAGGTCATCTTTGAACGAGTATAACTTGGTATATAGGTGTTATTTTTTCAGATTTATACCCTCCAAATTGTAGAGAATTGAATAAGCTTTTCGTCGATACCAAATTTGCCTAAAACGGACACCCGGTGAAGATGTTATGGCGATTTAAAGTTTCAGCAGCGTCATTTCAGTCAGTAGCGCGTCGTGCTGTAAGCCAAAATGAAGTTTGTCAATTTTCAGTGTCTCTCCGCGATTCCACCGCATTGTGGTGAGTTTCCAGGTCACAAACCGGTGGCAACGCAATATCTCCGCGTCGTGTCGGGGGCCCAAATCGGGTAATTTTCACAAAAATTAAATGAAGCATCTAGAGGGGTATTTGGGTCATCTTTCCACCCCTATATATTCCATAAACACGGAATTTAGCCTCAATCCAACCACATTATACTCTTTTTTCTCAAAATTCTCTCAAGAACCCCATAGGGTTTTCATAGGAGCTTCAAGATTCAAAGGATTTCACCGTAAATGTTCACGGATATTTCATCTAAGGTATGCGTAGTGTTCATCTATGGATCCATTTCATTCATAGAACTCAAGAATCATGTTTTAAATATTATATTGTGATTGTCTTGTTGTGATATGACCATGTACATGTTGATGATTGTTGTTTAAGTTTCAAGATGATATCTAAAGGTGTTTTCATGAAGTATATGTGTTCGTTAGTTGAAATCCATGAACTTTATGTGGTTTAAAATGGGAAAATTCATGAAAACACACCTAAGCTAAAAGAATGCATGCAAAGTGTTTGATAAAATGCTTAAGGTGATAAGATTCGTGTCCCATGATTTAGTAGTGCTTAAATGACAAGTCCATGCTCTATGATTTCACATGAATTCCACGTGATTGATATGCGTCGTTGTTGTGATATAGATTGACCATGATATTGAAGCTATGCAAGTGTACACATGTTGTATGAATTTCCCTTCCTTACGTAAGATGTTGAGAACTATGCTTAGTGTGAAATCCCCTACTTATGATATGGTGAATGATGGACTCCATTTTTATGATCAAGTCAGTTATGTGTGTCAGTTTCCTTCCATCGAGTCCTGGGGGTACTTGTACCCAAAAAAAATATAGAAGTGTGCCTAGAGCCATGTCACATTATCACGATAATCTCAGTCAAGCCATGATCTATAGAACTCAGTCAGTCATGTGACTCAGGAAATCTCAGAAACCTCATGATCTCAATAAATTCTCAGATAGTAGTACTATTTTGTCAGTCAACGGAAGTCAGTTACTTAGTCCATGTATACCCAGTTAAATCATGTTCAATCTCTTCAGATGAGAGTAGAAGTTAGTACCGAGTGAACCCAAGTATGGGAACTCACTTGCCAGTTTAGGGTGTGATTCTTAGTAGTCATTCTTGTGTTCCAGAACTATGTAGCCAACATAGGTTGAGACATCTTAACCTGCCAGATTAGGGTTGATGAGGTGGCTTAACCTGTCAGTTTAGGGTTCCCACCATTCTCGTTTGAGTACCTTCCAGCTAAGGGTCACTCACAGCTGTCCTTACCAGTAGCGTGATATTGACACCCTTCCATTCGGGGCAGAGATTGGACCCCAACTTAGCTATATGCGTTATTGGGGCATGTCAGTTAAGAAACTACTTCCCACAGTTTTAGTCCTAGTCTCAGTAAAAGAACTCAGATAGTTCTTCAGATTTCAGTATACCAGGACTATCAGTTACAGTCAATTCAGTTACAGTACGGAACTCAGGTAGTTCCATCAGATTCAGGACTGTTAGACACAGTCATCCATGTTATCAGAATTTCAGTATCAGTTATGTTAGATAAAAGTAAACCATGTATTAGCGTACAAATCCATATATCACGTATTCACGATCTCAGTTACTATGTATGCATGCTTACACTCTCACGTTCATATTAGTCAGTCAGTTAGCATTGCTCATGCATGTAAACCTTTTTGCATTTAGCCTACCCTACTCGTATACTCAGTATTTTCAGTTGTACTGACGCATTTGCGCTATGGTGCTTTCTTTTATGTTACACCATAGGTTTAGAGTCACGAGTTCCAGATCAGCAGTAGCAGTAGCATCCCAGTACGCAGAATGGCAGTGAGTCCTCATCCATCCGAGGATGATATTATTTTATTTCATTCATTATTTCAATTCAGTTTTGCTAGACAGAGTTAGTTGGAGACATGTTTCTTCAACTTCTTATTCCAGACATTATTTAGAGGCTTTCAGATTTAGTTCAGATTTGATTTAGACTTCAGTTGTTTTGGGTATTTTTCACCCATATGGATGTTATGTTTTGTCAAACACTTTATTCAGTTGAACCTTATGGCCTATTGTTCATGTTTTCCACATTTTACGTATATATTATGCAGTGTACAGGTACAAATATCAGTCATGGGTTAACTTGTGGTCCTTCAGAGTTATAAGCACCGTGTAGCATTCTGGTTCAGCAAATCGAGGCATTACAGTTATTCTCAAAAACAAAAGCAAAAATATGTACGTGGCTGATTTGGAGTCTGTGGCTGATGGGGAATTAACTTGCTTAAGTACTAAAAGTGAAGATGCTGAATTATGGCATAGAAGGCTGGGACATGTAAGTTCCTTTTTGATAAACAAGTTGATTTCAAGGGACCTGGTCTGTGGAATGCCAAAGCTAAAATTCTTAGACAATAAGATGTGTAATGCCTGTGTCAAGGGCAAATAAACTAGGTCTTCCATCAAGATAAAAAAGCAGGTGAGTACTTCTACACCTCTAGAGATGTTGTATATGGATCTATGTAGACCTGTTAAAGTCCAAAGTAGAGGAGGAAAGAAGAATGTATTTGTGATTGTAGGTGACTAATCAAGGTTCACGGATGATGTTTTTGAGAACAAAAGATGAAACTTATGAGGCTCTAATTACCTTTAACAAGCAAATTCAAATGAAGCTAAATTGTAAGATTGCTCAAATCAAATCTGTTCATGGAACAAAATTTTAAAACTCCTAAGTTGCAAGATTTTGTGCTGAAAGTGGAATTAGTCATAACTTCCCTACTCCAAGGACTCCTCAGCAAAATGAAGTTGTTGAAAGAAAGTATAGAACCTCATAGAAATTTCCAGAACCATGTTGATTGATAGTGGACTTCCAAAAAACTTTTGCGCTGAAGCTATAAACACTACTTGCTATGTGACAAATAGGTGCTTGATTAGATCACTCTTAAACAAGACCCCATGTAAGCTTGTGTTCAATAGAAAGCCTAAGCTTGACTACTTCAGACCTTTTGGGTGCAAATGCTTTATTTTAAACAATGGAAAGAATGAATTATAAAAGTTTGACTCCGAAAGTGATGAAGCAGTATCTGTTGGCTATTCCTCAACAAGCAAACATACAGAGTTTTTAAAAAAAGAACTCTATGTGTTGAAGAAGTCTGTATGTGATCTTTGATGAGTCAAGAAAGCTACTAAATCTAAATTATGGTGAAAAATTAGAAATTAAAGAACTTATTTCTGCTCAAAGAGATAATATTACTGAATATGATAGTCCAGAGGTAAATGAGGCAGATGAGAATGATGGGAGTGATGGTGACCCTGGATCTCAGTCATAAAACCCAGCTCCAGTCGAAGATCATCAAGAAACATTCGGTCAAACTCCTCAGGGACATGGTCCCAGTGGAGCTAACCTCAGAAGATCAAACTAGAGGCACAAATCTTCTCATCCACTTTAGAATATGACCACACTTTTGGAATCTGGAGTTCAAATAAGAGCTCCAGCCAGAAATTCCATGGCATTCTCAGCATTTTTATCCCAAATTAAACCTAAAAATATGAAATAAGCTCTGAAAGATGTTGAATGAATCAATGCAATGCAGGAGGAGCTTCAATAATTTGAAAAAAGTAAAGTTTGGCACTTGGTCCTTAGACCTGTTGATAGAATAATTATTGGGACTAAGTGGGTGTACAAAAACAAGCAGGATGAACAAGGAACTATCAACAAAAATAAATCAAGGCTGGTTGTTCAAGGGTATAATCAAGAGGAAGGAATTGATTATGATGAGACCTTTGCCCCTGTAGCAAGGATAGAGGCTATCAGGATTCTTATTGTTTTTGCTACCGATATGGGATTCAAACTCTTCTAAATGGATGTCAAAATTGCATTTTTAAATGGAAAATTGAAGGAGAATGTATATGTCAAACAACCTCACATATTTTCCTCATCATGTACTCAAATTGTACAAAGCTCTCTTTGGGTTGAAGCAAGATCCTAGGCTTGGTATGAGAGACTTTTAAAGTTTCTTCTAGAAAAAGGCTTTAAATAAGGGAAAATTATCAATACTCTCTTCCTAAAGTCCAAAGGTATCATCTTACTGATTGTTCAAATTTATGTTGATGATATTATATTTAAAGCTAATTCTAAATCCTTGTGTGAAGAGTTTGCAAAGCTAATGAGGAGTGACTTTGAAATGAGTATGACGGGAGAACTGAGTTTCTTCTTAGGTTTGCAGATAAAGGAAACATCTCAAGGGATAATGATTTGTCAAGAGGAGTACATCAAAGAATTACTGAAAAATATAACATGGTAGATGCCAAGCCAATTGAAACTCTAATTGGAACCATCTCCAAGATGGATAGTGATGACTTTGGTCCCTCAGTTAATGAGACCATGCATAGAGGGATTATTGTGTTTATTATGGGAATGTGTGCAAGATTTTAGGCCTCTCCTAAAGAGTCTCATTTGAAAGCTGTAAAAAAAATTCTCAGGTATTTGAAATGTATAGGGGACCTGGTCTGTATTATCCTTCTAGAGATAGTTTTGATCTGGTAGGATATACAGATGTTAATTATGCTGGGTATTTAGTAGATAGAAAAAGTAACTTAGGAATGACTCATTTTCTAGGTTCTTCCTTAATCTCCTAGGGTTCTAAGAAGCAGAATTTAGTTGCTTTATCTACTGTTGAAGCTGAGTGTGTGGCTACAAATTCTTATTGTGCTCAATTTCTATGGATCAAATAGTAACTGAAGGACTTTAGGATTGTCTCATACACTATCCCTCTTATGTGTGATAACACATGCTCTCAACATTGCCAAGAATCCAGTGCAACATAAGAGGACCAAACACATTGATATGAGACATCACTTTCTGAGAGATAATGTTGAGCAATGAGCTATTTGCATGATGTTTTGCAAGACTGAGGATCAAATAGCAGACATCTTCACTTAATCTCTTTACAAGGAATAATTTGTGAAGAACAGAATGAAACTGGGACTGATCAAAATCACTTGACCTATCAGATGAACCAGTTTTTCTCCCTAAAAATGGCTATGATCATGAGACAGGTATCTTTGATAGAATATGTACTCGTTGGTCTAACTCCATATCATACCTTTGCAGGTATACACCCATGGGAACAACTTTAGAGAAGGACAAATGTGACATGCATAAAGTGAGGATTCACTCAAGAAAGAAAAAGGCCTGGTCCCATCTGGCAGGTTAATATCATGAATTTATAATTTTTTTTTGTTCTAAAAGATAAAAACGCATCCTCTCCCTCTTCCTATGTAAGAAAGTTTTCTTATTCTAAAAGAAAGAATGAGTCATCTCTAAATTAAAATTGATCCCATCCTATTCTTCCAAAAATCCTTCCTATGGTTACTCATTCTTTTAAACCTGGCTATACCAATTCTTTCTATTATCAAAAGGAGAAGTCCAGTCACAAATAATTCTCCTATGGAAAGGATCTACAAATGGCTACAAATTCTTACTTTTTGTGTCTTTCAAAGAAAACTGAGCTTAGCATTAATAAAAGTTCTCTCTCAAATCCTCTTGAAAAACACCCTTCCTCTCCTACTCTTCCAAAGCCAAACCCTTCTTCACTCAAATTGTTGATGAAGAATCATCCCTGAACCTTTAAAATTTTTCTGATAATATATTGATGTATGATACCTGGGTTGCTGAAAATCTCATTTTGCTATCAAATAGCCCTGGAAAGAGCATATTTGGTCATAAGAAACTAAATAATAGTAAAACACCAAGAAATTCAGGAGAAAAGTCTGGAAGTTTTACTGAAAAGCAACAGACTCTTGAGGGACCTGGTCTTAATAAGAGGGAAGTGGCTGGAAAAAAATCTGTGATTACTTATACTAGAAGGAAAAATAGGGAGAGAAGTAAGGTTGTACCCAAGGAAGTTATAAATAGGTTCTTGAGAAATAAATAGGTGCTAACTAGAAGGATTTTTTATTCATGTGTGTTAACATAATCATCTATGCTGGAATTAGTTGAACTTGTTAAACATCAAGGATGGGTCCATATTATGAAAGGACCTATTCCCACAATCTTTGATGAGTTAGTCAGGGAATTCTATTCCACACTGGACTTTTTTGAAGACAAATTGAGCATGACTGTTGAAGTTCAAGGAAAGAAGCTGAATCTTGATGTTGCATTGCTTGGAAGAATTTTGGATGTTTCTATAGGTGGTGTGAGGACTGTCTCAAAACAACAATGCTCAATAGATTTTTTAGCAAATTCATCAGAAGTCAAAAGAAAATATGTGGCTACAGTGAATAGGAAATCACTCCAGAGTGAGTTACAATTAATCTTTATTTTTGTTAACAAAGTAATTTTGCCCAAATCTAAAAAAAGAAACATTGATTTAACTACTGATTTGTATGTTATGGAGTGCCTTAGCAATTTACGTTCGTTAGTTTACCTGCACTAATGATGGAACACATTCATAAAGTTATTCTTGGAAAAAATGGAAAACATAGCATGCCTTATGGATACTGGTTGAACAAAGTATTTGATCATTATGGCATTGTCTGTGAGAATAGAACTCATGGAATTGTGTCACAAATATTTGGTATGAAGACACTGGTCAAAATTGAGCGTGTGAATAAGAAATCAGGTAATATTTCTCAAGAAGAGCTCAGCAAGGAAATAGAAGAATCAAAGTTCAACTCAGCTGCCAAGGATAAAAAAATTAGCAAACTCGAAGAGATAATTCAACATCTTTCCAAAAAAAACCACGTGTCTCTGAAGTTCTTAGAATTGAGAATGCTGAATTAAAAAAGTGAGTTTCAACCTTAACTGATAAAGTCCTTATCTTGAATACAGAAATAAGGCATCTAACCAAGGAATTGTTGCACTGACATGTTATAGAGAATAATAACATGGCTCTAATTCTCCAAACCTTCTTCCCAAATCCTTTACCTAGTAATATTTCTTGATATCTATGGCTTTTTCTCTGGAATATTTAAATGATGCACTGAAATAATACTTAACTTTTGAATATGAATGAATCTCAGTTTGTGTGTTTCATCTGTCCTTTCTTAGTTGTTCTTCATGTTAGTGTTGCCCCAGTGGCCATGAGTTAACTAACAGTTGCTTATTTTACTCTTGATTTACTGTTAGCACTTTTCAATAATGCCAAAAGGGGGAATACTGAATTTATGTGATAGGGACTAAGGTATGTGTGGTGCATAATATGTTAATACAAGGTACTAATAAGAAGTTACACCCCATGGGCTAGAGTTGACACTACCATATTACATTTTGATTTATGAGATGTTCTATAACTCTTGCCTTAGAGGACTTATCCCAAGTACTTTCAAACAACAAGTTACGCCTCATGGGCAAGAGTTAACACTACCACATTGTGTCTTAATTTATAGAATACTTTACAACTCTTGCCTTATAGGCAAGACTTAGCCCAAAAACTTTCAAACAAAAAGTTACACCTTATGGGTAAGAGTTGACACTATAACATTGTGTCTTTATTTATAAAATGCTCTATAACTCTAGTCTTAGAGGCAAGACTTAGCCCAAGGACTTTTAAATAACAAGTTGCCCTCCATTAACAAGAGTTGAAACTACCTCATTGTGTCTTAATTTAGGAGATATTTTTTAACTCTTGCCTTATAGACAAGACTTAGCCCAAGGACTTCCAAACAAGAAGTTACACCCCTATGGATAAGAGTTAACACTACCACATTATGTCTTGATTTATGAGATATTCTATGACTCTAGTCCTAGAGACAAGACTTATTTCAAGGACTTTCAAAAACAAAGTTATGCCTCTAAAGTTGAAACTACCACATAGTGTCTTGATTTATGAGATGTCTTATAGCTCTTTCCTTAGAGACACGACTTAGCCTAAGGATTTTCAAACAACAAGTTACGCCTCCATGGGCAAAAGTTGGCACCACCATGTTGTTTGTTGATTTATGAGATGCTCTATAAATCTTGCTTCTAAAACTAGACTTAGCCGAAAAACTTCCTAAAAAAATAAGTTACTCTCCATGGGCAAGAGTTAACACTTCTTCATTATGTCTTAATTTGTGAGATACTCTATAACTCTTGACTTAGAGACAAAACTTAGTTCAAGAATTTTCAAACAACAAGTTATGCCCCACGAGCAAGACTTAATATTATCACATTGTGTCTTAGTTTATAAGATATTCTATAACTCTTGTCTTAGAGACAAGACGTATGTCAAAGAACTTCCAAATGACAAGTCACACCCTTAAGTTTATTTTGATGTCAAAAAAAGAAGATCCTTTTTGCGGATTATCCTACTTTCTGTTCATTAGCAAAATATAATAAAAGTTGAGAAAAAAAAAAAAATAAAGATTGAGAGAAAAGAAAAAAAGAGAAGAAAAAAAATAAAGGTTGAGAAAAAAGAAAAAAAAAGAGTAAAGAACCAAAAAATATAAAGTTGAGCAAAAAATGAGAAGAAAAAATAAAATAAAAATAAAGCTTGAGAAAAATAAAACAATAAGTAAAGAAAAAAATAAAATAAAAGGTTCCGACAAATGAATTAAAAATAAATAATGTTTGAGAAATATAGGAAAAAGTGAAGAAAAAACAAAAAATAAAATAAAAATAGTGATTGCGACAAATGAACTAAAACAAAAAAAATAAAAATCAAACCGAACCGAAGTTCAAAAAATTGAATCGAATTAGTTCAGTATTTGTTCTCATTTTTCTAAAATTTAAAATCAAAGAACTGAACCAAACTTTGACAAAATTGAATCGAATGCCACCCGTAAGTACTCCAATCACCCACCACTATTGTACAAAATTGTTCCTCGGTATGCCATAGCCTTCTTTTTTTTTCTTTATTTTTTTTATGAATTATTTTAGGTATTTTGCATAATCATTCAAATGAGAAGTTTTGCAAATTAATTTCTTTTCATGGTCAACTTTCGCTAAGAGTCAAGAAAATAAAATAGTGGATATTGTAAAAATATCTATACTACTTAATAGTGGATATTCCAAAATCAGTGCAGCGTGAATCTTGGAAGCTCTTAAGCAGATGTCGGTGTGTTCTTAGACTAATTAAACTAATTGTGAACATACAATCAGGTTAATAACATAGATATAATACAATTGAAATTCATCAAACATTGTAATATATACTTCGATAATCAGCTTATAAGCATGTCTTTGATGTAGCCTATGCCAAACACTTCTCACGAGTTGGAAACTAAAATACTTGCTATAAAAGCATTTTCCAAACTATTATTGCAACTAAGACAATCCTACCATGTATGTTAGTTAATAGTATTAAGTATACCCAAAGGCAATTCTTTGTTTTAAAGATGATAATAATAGAATGAACTCAATACTTATTTAATGAATCTAATAAGATTATTAATACAAAATGGCTTGAAATGAGAAGCATCGATTGAATATATATTCACCATAGACTAACATTCTTATAGTGAAAAAGATAACCCAAAAATATTAGAATCAAAATAACATGACCTGATGTGCAAGCTAATAATTATAAATATAATATTTAATAAAATTCGATCAAGAGACTTGCATATTAAAAAAAAGCTAACACTAAAAATACAAAACTTATTGAGAGAATAATCTCCCCTAAATGAAACTTTTAATGACTATACTATTTGTTGGAGGAACGAATCCTCAATTTATAGAATCCCCAAACTTTTTCTCTAACAAGAAAATTAATCAAATACGGAAGAGATTTTTTTCACCAAAAAAAATAATGCTAATTAGAGCAACCCTAACAAAAAAAAGACTCCTAACTTTTTTGTAAAAAAACATAGAAAGTAGATTAAAAATAATCAAAAGATACTACATTATATACTTTTCTAATATTAAGGACTAAATGTTATGACTGTTCATGTAATTTTTCCTTTTTTTCATTTATTTTCTGTGTTTAGAGATATTTTATAACTACCCCAAGTCATTTATGACCTGGTGGAATGGTAGTTCAATTTTTGGGCAGTTCGTTTAGTTTTTATGTTAGTTTTTCTATTTTGAAGCTTTTGAAGTCAAAAAATTGATCTTCAGCCAAAAATTCAAGTAAATGACCTTGAACGAAAATTTTAAAAGTTCAGTTAGCTTCAGAATATAGGTTTTTGGCCAGGAGGACCTTTGGTTCAGGCTGCAAACATGTTTTGGTCCATCGTTTGGTTTTTGGTTAAATCGAAAGGTTGATTGTGGGGTTCATCTTTTATTAAAATGACCTCTATTGGGAATTTGTCAATTCAGTTGAGTTCAAAATGTCATTTCTTATTGGGTAGCATATTTTATTTGCATGCATGGGATTTCGAATGAGTACCGAGCATCTGATTGGAGTCTTTTTAGACTTAGAAAAAATTAGTTGGTGAAGTCGCTTATATGGCTAGAGATGATATCAACTCCCATAACGTATGAGGGCTCTCCTTTGCTTAAGCGGAGCCGCCTATGCATCTAGAGAGTCACTTAAGTGGAGAGTCAAGAAAGACAACGACCACCGTTTAAGCGGCCAAACCTCCACATAAGTGGATGCAGCTGCATGTATATATATGTACATATATATGCATGCATACATACATACATACATACATATATATATATATATATATTTCCACTTCATCTCTTCTCCATTTACTTCACAAACATTACTATGATATTATACTTTTGAGCTTAGAAATCAGTGTTGAATCACAAATTGGGGCTAAGCTTGTTAGTAGCTTGCCTCTTGATCATTTTTCCTCTGTGATACGTAAGTTCATGGCCTTTATTCTGATTTAATCCTTACATTTTATTCTTGTTTTTCCTTTCAGTATGGATGTCACGATTTGATTTCTCAGGTCATGATGGCACTTACTATAATCCACCAGTACATAAGACAACCTATAGTCTGAAACTACTAGTAACAGACTATCAAGAGAAATAAAGAAAACAACGAAAAAGAATTTAATAAAGAGAATAATATAAAGATGAAATCCCCAAAACCCGGTGAAGTCAATACACGAGCTTTTAATTCAACAAGAGTACAAGTGAAATACAAAACCAATACATATACAAAGATATCTCTGAATACAAAATAAAGATTAGTTTAACAATAAGAGGGAGAGTAGTAAAACTCCTAACATCAGGAGCTCACCCCAACTTTCGATCTATAGTTACCCGCACGATACACACTTCAATGATGAAAACTCGTACTATGATTTGTAGGCTGCAGAAGTGTAGTATGAGTACTAAACACGTGGTATACAGTAGGCATTGACTAATTGAGCTCTAAAGATGATGCAAGTACAAATAATATGTAAAGCAAGAATATAAACTACTTGCAACTATCTAGGAAACTAAACATAATGATGCTAATGGAGCAATGATGATAAACTATAATATTCTAACAATAACCAGGGAGTAACGTGGAATATCATATATCACTAGGCAATATAAAGATGTAAAGTGAAAAAAGGATATATAATAGTAATACAAGGCTAAATGATACATATACATTATGAATAGAAAAGGGAATAAAGTGATATACGATAATACCATATATATACACATATACATATACAAGATTAACTCAAAGGTAGTAACTTAATAGAGCCAACCTAACATCTCAAGGAATCTTAATCAAGTAGGAAAACTAATACCAGCATAATTAGGGTATCTAACCAAATGATGACTATAATGACCTGTCTTTTGGTGATTTTAGTGAAATATTTATTTCTATATAATTTGACCATTTTACCCCTTTTTGTGGTTGCATTATGGTATTTCTAGGGTCTGGGAATGGTTATCACTATTCTTAATGCATTTCAGTATGATTTGTGTGAGATTGTGGTTTTGATGGTCTTAAAGGCTTATTAGTTGACTTTGGTCAACATTTTTTGATCTATGCGTCAGATGGAAAAATGGACTGAGCCGACAAATTCAAAACATCGATTTTAGATTGGTAACATAGTTGGTGTGATTTTATGGCCTTTGTATATTATCACCACTTTGGCCGCTTTAGCGGTAGGTGCTAAAACGCCACTTGAATGCTTTAGTAATTGACTACCAGTTAGGCAAGAGCGTTTTAAAGACCCTCGTCCGCTTCAGCAGAGGGGGCTAAAGTGGCCCTTGCCCGCTTTAGCAAACTGGCATGCTTTGGCGGGTATCCCTAAATAGGTACTTGTCCTCTTTAGCGGTGACCACTAAAGAGGCCATTTGACCACTTTATCAACACCTGGCACCTGGATATATACATTTTTTTCCTCATTTTCTTTACCATTTTTGAGACTTGGGGCATGGGGTTTCGAGTTTTTAAGCTACTTCTTCCATGTTTAAGCTTGGGTAAGCTACAAATCTCTATTTTAATCTTTTTTCCTTTGATTTTTTTCATTAAAACCTTGACAAAACATGAATTCAAAGATAGAAATCGAGGATTTTGGTTTAGAAGGCCTAAATTAATGATTCATTGATTTAAACCCTAATTCCAAATCATTTTCGCTTATTTTTTTTCCCTGAGTTCCTTTAATCATGAAAAATATATTTTTGGACAAAAAATTTGGTTATACCCTTTTTTGTGAACCCATTTTGAGGGTCCGTTTTGCCCCTAACCCAGAAATAGACAATATTGGTATCGTTGGTTTTATTTTACTGCGTAGATTTTAGATTTTTTTTTATGTTTTAGTTGATTGCAGATCCGTTCATGGGGTGTAAGCTCGGGTTAAAAGCTTATTTGTGTCAAATTTTAGTATTTAAGGTATATTATGGCTTAACTTCTTTCTATCTAGGATGAGTAACAAATATTGGTATAAAATCATGTTATGGATCTGAAACCAATCATGAAAATGATGTTCTTACTGTATTGTGCCGTGTGGGATCCTGTATTATTGTTATTTGGTGGTTTTGAGACATTATCTGTTATATGTGACCGTGTGGGGTCTTATATGATGATATTAGCCTGATATTTGAATAATTAGGTGTTATCCTTGGTGGGAAATTATCTAAATTGGTAACTATATAGTATCAAATATGGTATATCTTACTCTGTTGGTATGTCAATTATGTTGGACCATGAATGACTGGTTTATCGAGTGGATTTTTGGCTCACACACTCGGTATATTGGTTGGAATTAGAAATTATCATTTGGTTGGTCATGAACATTACATCCCCATATCATATTCATTCATAAAACATTGGTACCATTGTGAAAATACTGAAACATTGGTTTGTAACATCACTATAGACCCTCTCCAAGGAATGTGGCGGAGACAAGTCATGAATATTGTTGTTGGTTATTGTATTATATACGAGGTTATGAACCCCCCATGGGTCTTTCCTGGTAGCATCTTTTAGTACTATGTACGGAGGTTTTGCGACAACCTCATGCATCATATTACATCATCATTGTTATCATCATTATTATATTAATTACATTTCATATGTATATTGTGCTTATTTTGTGTAGTATTATTATTTTTGATGTGATATCTGTCTATGTGTACATTTTCTTTTATCTATTGGCGCTATATCTGTTTACTTATATTTTTTCTCATATTTACGTGTAGTATATGTGAATATGGTAGAACTATTAGTGGAGACAACATGGGCTACTATTTGGGTTATTTTCTAATCGTAGGTGATGTGCCCCTAGTGTGTATTTGTATGATTTATTTTCTACTTTACTCAGTGGACCTATGATACCTACTGAGTACAAGTAGATCGTACCCACCCATACTGTATTTTTTCGGTGCAGATTTAAGTATGAATGCGCCGCATGAAAGCTGTTCAGGTAGTACTTGGAGTCTATTTGAGGTATCAGATGATCTATGCATCCAGAGTTGACTACTACCTTTTCCTTATCTAGATTATGTCCTTCTTATATTCTGAGACAGAGTTGTTCCTTTGTGGACATGTCATGTATATTTTGGCTTCGAGTTGTATTAGTTAGTTCTTATACGGTGACACTAGATTTTGGGGATTTGGTTTGGTATCTTGATTGTATTTTTTTTGCTATTATCATAATTGTATGGTTCGACTTTATTTTAAGAGTCTTGCCTTGGGTTTTGGTATTATCATTCATTTCATATTAGTTTGGGTGATAGACTTGTCAAGGTTTGCCACAAAAAGTGCCATCATGACTCTTGATTTTTTAATTATGATAAATTGGTATCAAAGAAACTAGGTTCATTGGTTTCAATAGTGTAAGAGCGAGGTGTCTAATAGAGTGTCACAGATCAATACGTAGATATCTATATTTATCTTTGATAGGTTATAAGATGTCTTTAGGAAAATTTTCTTAGTTTTGTTCATCATCATGTAGATTTTTCACTCCTTGTATTCTAAACCTAATTTTACTCTTTTCTATATAGATGGTGATGACTAGATCTTCTGAGGTTTTAGATACAGAGCCTTCTTTCAAGGAGAGAGCACCATTTAGAGGGCGTGTTGTGAGTCATTGATGGGCTCGAGGTAGTGGGCAGGCGTGAGGATCTACCCCATCCAGAGGTAGCACTAGGGGACTCTCCCCTAAGTCCCAGGTATAGCATGTTGGAGTTATGGGGATAATCTCGATCCCACTGAGTTTTTTTACCCTAGTTTTGGAGGGTTACTAATTTGCTTGTTGACCCAATTGGAGAGTGCTCCTTTGAGTGCACCTGGTGTTCCTCCAGCTTTGAGTATTTTACCTCCATCTGTGCCAGAGTCTTCTTATGGTGTTCCTCCAGTCCTGAATATTGATCCTTCGGTGGCACCGACATCAATGTATGGTATTCTACAGACTCCAAGTGTTATTCTTTCTTCAGTACCTACATCTGAGTATGGTATTTTGAAATCAAGAGTTTAGCCTTCGTCTATGTTCCTTCCTCAGTGGGATCTCATCCAGATAGATTTACTGTGCCTCCTATTATTGCAAGTACATTTATGTTTTTTAAGGATCAAAAAATGTTTGAGAGATTCACTCGCTTGGGTCCTCTTAGGTTCAGTGGTGCTGTAGGAGAGAATACCTATGAGTTCTTGATTGACTATCATGAGAATTGTAATACCCTGTATATTTCTAATATAGAAAATGAACCATGGTTCCTAAGCATGAAACCTCCTATCCTGTGATTCATATTTTAGTACATAAATTAGGATGAGTATCCTAGTGATAATAGAGCTTATGATGTGTTAAGCATGTTCATAAGAGTCACTTAGAGTAAGCCAAGCTAAGAACTTTTGAATCCACCAAATTTTCGTGTGTGATTTCACATAGGTCATCTTTGAACGAGGATAACTTGGTTTATAGTTGGTATTTTGGCAGATTTATACCCTCAAAATTGTAGAGAATTGAATAAGCTTTTCGGCGATACCAAATTCGCCTAAAACGGACACCCGGTGAAGAAGTTATGGCGATTTAAAGTTTCAGCAGTGTCATTTCAGTCAGTGGCGCATCGCGCCGTAAGCCAAAATGACGATTGTCAATTTCTAGTGTCTCTCCGCGATTCCAGCGCGTTGCGGTGAGTTTCCAGGTCATAAACAAGTGGCAATGTGATGTCTCCGCATTGCACCGGGGGCCCAAATTGGGATATTTTCACAGAAATTAAAAGATAAATCTAGAGGGGCATTTGGGTCATCTTTCCACCCCTATATATATTCCATAAACATGGAATTAAGCCATTATTTCACCAAAACATACTTTTTTTCATCAAAATTCTCTCATGAACACATTAGGTTTTTTCATAAAAGATTCAAGTTCAAGCAAATTCTAGCATCAAATTCCAAGAATCTCTCCGTTAATCTTCACTAAATCAAGAACTAAGGTATGCGTGTGTTTATTCATGGACTTCTTTCGTCCATGAAGTCTAAGAACCCTATTTTAAACTATATGCCATGATTTTTATGTTTTGATTTGATTGTTGATCTTGTTTATGTGTTGAATGATGTCAAGATAAAATCTTTATGGGTTTGTATGAAAATAGGATGGCATGTTAGTTGAAATATATGAACTTTGGGTGGTTGAATTCATGAATAAACCTATGCCCAAAGTGGTGCATGTAAGGTGTTTGATAAAATACCTAAGAGCCTAGAAATCATGTATTTTAGCTAAATAGAACTTAAGTGACAAGACCATGCTCTTTTCCTTATGACTCAACATGAATTCTATGCTAATTGTTGTGTATTGTTGTTGTGATATGGAATGTTCATGATGTTAGAATCATGCAAGAATGTACATGTTATATGCATTATCTTCCTTGTTAAAGAATATGATAATCATGTGTGGTGTGAAATCCCCTATCTATGGTATTATGAATTATAAATATTGTTGGATTGTTCATGAACTAGTCTTATGAGATCATGCTACGCTTTCTTGCAAGTCCTACTATTGTATAGGATATATGGCAACCATGTACTTCATGAATTTCCCCAAGTTATGATATTATGGATTGTTGGTGTTGGCCATGTGTTCACGTCAGTCATGTGTGTCAGTTTCCTTCCATCGAGTCCTGGGGGTACTCGTACCCAAAAAATATAGCTGTATGCCTAGAGCCATGTCATGCTATCACGATACTCTCAGTCAAGCCATGATCTATAAAATTTAGTTAGTCATGTGACTCAGGAAAACTCAGAAACCTCAGCAGACTCAGTAGTTCAGAAATCTTAGTACTCAGTAATCTCAGTAATCTCAGTAACAACCGTATTCCTAGCAATCTCAGTAATTTCAGTACTCTCAGTCAGTCCTCAGAACTCAGTACGTTTCTTCAGACAAGGGAACTCAGTCAACTTAGTTTAGCTCCGCTAAACAATACTACTTGTATTAGTTCAGTTAATCAGTAGCAGTTCAGCTAATCAGTTCAACTCAGTTATTCAGTTCAGTGTCTTTCAGTTGGGAGTAGGATTCAGTACCGAGTGAGCCTAGGGATGGGGATTTACCTGCTAGAAAGGACTGAGATCCTTAGAATCAATCCCTAAGTTCCAAAACTACGTAGCCAGCATAGGTACGAGATGTCACTCATTAGATAGGACTGACATACTCAGGGGTCACCTGTTAGCACATTTATATGTATAGGACTGATCCCAGGAGTCACCCGCTAGATTAGGACTGACTCCATAGTAGTTGTCTTTACTGGTGGCATAATACTGACACCCTTCTAGTCAGGGAAGAGATTGGACCCCTGTCAGGTTAGCATGGGGCATATCGGTTAAATGAATATATCCCACAGTTTCAGTTATAGATTCAGGACTGTCAGACACAGTCAACTCAGCTCAGTAGTATAGATTCAGTACTATTAAATACAGTCAATACTTATCATTATAAATAGACTTCAAGATTACCCACTAGATAGGACTGATCTTAACTATGGTCAATCAGTATCAGAATCATCAGAATTAAAGATCACCCACTAGATAGGATTGATCTTAGATTTAGTCACTCAGCTCAGAAAGGAACTCAGATAGTTTCATCAGAACTTAGACGGTCCGATACAGTCGCTCAGTATCAGTTACATCAACTACGCTGATCATCATAGTTATATCAGTCATCATATCTTACGTTATCAGTATCTAGTTTCAAGACTGTTAGACACAGTCAATCAGACCAGTTCTTCATAATTTGAACTGTCAGAAATAGTCATCCATCTATTCAGTACTTCAGTATCAGTAAAGTCATGTCGTCAGTATTTAGACTCACTAGTCAGTATCACCACGAGTTCAGTTATGGTTTCTTATGCATGTATGTATTCCCACGTTCATATTAGTCAGCATTGTTCATACATATAACCCTTTGCATTTAGCCTACCTTACTCGTATACTCAGTACATTCAGTTTTACTAACGCATTTGCGCTATGGTGCTTTCTCTTATGTTACACCATAGGTTCAGAGGCATGAGCTCCAGATCAGTAGTAGATTCCAGTATCAGCAGTCAGAGTTAGAAGAAAGTCCTTAATTTTGAGGACATGATGATTTCATAACTATTTCAGTTTTCAGTTTATTTCAGTAGTTGGAGTTAGTTGGGGATATGTCCCATCAACTCCTTATTCAGACAGTTTAGAGACTTTCCAAACTATAGCATGTTAAACAGTTATTTCAAATTTGTTTTGGTATTGTTATACCATTTTCAGACATTATTCTTATCAGATGTTTATTCAGTTGAAACTTATGGCCTTTCAGTGCATGTTTCTGCATCATTTATGTTATATTATGTAGTATACAGGTACAAATATCAGTCATGGGTTAGCTTGTGGTCCTTCAGGGTCATAAGCACCATGTAGCATTTCGGTTCAGAAAATCGAGGTGTTACAAGAATTTACATGACCTTGGTTTGATAGAGGTGCATGGGTTTGCTTATACTACTTATCAGTTGAGAAATGCCGCTAAAGAATGGAGGAAGTCACTTGTTGGTTGCATATGTCTCGATTCTCCTAAGATGACTTAGGATCAGTTTGCTATGGTTTTTTTGGATAAGTTTGTGCCTTATAGTTCGAAGGATCAGATGAGAGATAAGTTTGATCACTTGGAGTAGGGCCCCATGACTGTTACAGAGTATGAGAACTGTTTCCATGCATTGTCTATATATTATTATTCCAGTAATACTGTCGAGTCTGAGAAGATTTGAAAGTTCATAAAGGGGTTGAATATTTTTCTTCAGCTAGCTACAACTTAGATGGTAGTGTATGGAGCATCATTTCGAGTATAGTAGATAATGCTATGATGACTGAGTCTATTCTTCAAGGATTTTAGAGAGGTGCTAAAAAGGTGCACTGTCAGAGTGAGTTCATAGGTGATATTTCTCGAGCTTGATATTCTAGAGGTTTATGTAGGTATCATTATAAACCCGTGCAGGAAGCATTGCAAAGGTTAATTAGTGGGCCTTCTAGTTCAGCAACTTTGGGTGTCCGCTCTAGCTCAACCATACCTACTCCAATTGAGTCTGGCCATAGAGTTCGCTTTGTGTGTGATGAGCTTGGTCATGTGGCCAATGATTGTCCCTACCGTATTTTCAGAGCTACTCCTATTTTAATTGTAAGGTGGGTAGAGGTTCTACCATAGGTGCGCGAGGCAAAGGTAGTGGCGTCTATGGTGGTGGTCACGGGGCTACTCAGTTAGGTGATGATCGTGGATAGTGCTATGCTATACTCACCAGACTTGAGGCAAAGGCTTTCGACGCTATTATCACAGGTATCATCCCTGTTTGATTTAGATCTTCATCCATGCTATTTGATTTAGGATCGACTTTCTTGTCTGTGTTTGAATATTTTTCTTTGGGTTTTGATTCTTCTTGTGAGCCTCTTGATGCGACTATCCATGTATCTACCTCCATACGAGATTCTTTAGTGGTGGATTGGGTATACCAATCTTGTGTTGTGACCTTTGTTGGGCGTGAGACTTGGGTAGATCTTATTGTCCTTGATATGGTAATTTTTGATGTTATCTTAGGTATGGATTGGTTAGCTCCTTATTATGCTATAGATTATTATTCTAAGACTGTAACTTTAGCTTGGCCGGGAGTGCGAAAGATAGCTTGGAAGGGTGTGCTTAATTCGATTCCCAAGAGAGTTATATCTTTCCTTTAAGCTCATCGTTTGGTAGCGGAGGGATGTCTGTCTTATTTAACCCATCTTTAAATACTGGATTGTTTTCTCTTCTTCTTTGGATTCTGTTTGTGTCGTCCTTGATATTTGTCTTATTATCTTCTGTGATGCTTCTTGTGTTGGATTAGGTACTGTATTGATATAGGAGGGCAAGGTGATTGTGTATGTTTCTCTTAAGTTGAATCCCCATAAAAGGAATTACCCTACTCTTGATTTGAAGTTATGCACGGTAGTTTTTGCTTTGAAATAATGGAGGCACTACTTGTATGCAGATCTTAATACGAGGCAGTGCCGTTGTCTTGGGTTTCTTAAGGTTTATGACTTGAACATTCTCTATCATCCAGGCAAGGCTAATATGGTTGCAGTTGCCTTGCATCAAAAGTCGACTTGCATGGGTAGCTTGGCATATCTTTTGGCTCAAGGGAGGCCTTTGTCCTTGGAGTTTCAATCTTTGGTTAACCAGCTGGTTAGACTTGATATTTTGATACCTGGATGTGTTTTGGAATTTATTGAGTCTAGGTCTTCCTTGATGGAGCAGATTCAGGCTCATCAGTGTGATGATGTAGGGTTGAGAGTGATTCAGAATGAAGTGTTGAGTGGTGAGAAGGCTAAGCAAACCTCTCTTGATCTAGATGGTGTCTTGTGGATTAGTGGCTAAGTTTATGTACCGAGAGTGGGTGATGAGATTAGATTAATTTTTAAAAAAGATCATATTCCAGATTGATGGAATGCGGGGGTTGCACTGATGTGTGAGCAAAAACTAACACATTTAATGCTTTTTAGCTCAAAATAATTGTGAATTCTAAAACAACTCTTGTTGTTTTGATGTGTTTGCTCATGATATTGCAGTAAAAGGCTGAAGGAATGAAAATAAACGACAATGGAGCAAAAAAGTTAAAAATCTGAGCAAAAGAGAAGAAAACATGGCTGACGACATCCGTGATAAGTCGTTAGCCTTGTGATAGCCTATCAGAAGCAGCGTCAGCCTTAACCAGGGAGTTGCAGTCTGAGAAGCAGTTCTGATGACGTTGGTGGCATGGCGTCAAAGTTATGATAAGGCGTCAATAAGGGCGTCAGCCTTAAGCAGAGAATTAGCAAAAGGAGAAGACATCTGACGACGACAGTGAAACGCCATCAGATCCGTGATGCGTCGTCAGCAACATTGTCAGCTTTAGACAGAACATGAAGACAACTGGAGCTAATCTGATGCCATCACGATAAGAAGTCAGACCCTTGACGTGGCGTCATCCAGGGCGTCACCTAATCCGATAATTTTATTTATTTTGTTATTTTATTTCCATAATTAAGTTTACGTATAAATAGAAGTTTTGAGGGTTTTATTCAGGAGATCTCTCATTCTTGTTTTTTTTGAAACTGGGGAGGAACGTACATTGCCTCATCTTTTTCATCAAGTATTTTTCCTGTTTTCCCTTTAACACTTATCAACTATTGTGGATTAGTCTCTTGTGATTCAATTGAAGAAACAATTGTTGTTTTCATCCATTCGTAAGTTTATCAATACTATCATGAATTCAACTTTTTATTTCGTTCATCGAATCATGAGCGGCTAATTCCATTATCCCAAGTTATGGGATCAATGGATTAGGTTTGATATGCTGCTAGGTACTTAAAGGGTTCAAAGAGTAGTAGGACGTCTTGAAATTCTATTGTTTTAACTTAAAATCTATTGGTTGGAAACAATAGGTTATGCCTTAGGTTTATTTGCTTGAACAGAGAAATAGACTAGAGAACGTGAATTATCAACAGGGACTCGGAAGCTACCAACCTTCTGTTTAATGATTAATGCCGTAACTGGATTAATCTACTTGAGATAACATCCTATTGGAAATAGATAAGTTATCTAAGTTCGAGAGAATTAGATAATAAATTATCTGGTGAGGTCGAGAGATAAGTCAGATAGTATAGTCGTCAGGGATATTCTGCTATTCCTACTTACTTAAGAGTCTTAAGCAGTACCTAGTATCTGCCAATTCCCGAAAACCATAGTGAACATAACTCTGGTTTTCCATTTATATTGATTACAAACATTAATACTAAAATCCCATTTTATATTTTTGTATCATTTGTTTGAATTTAACTTGTAGCTATAATTTCAAACTAGTTTAATTGCCACTCACATTGTTCCCTGAGTATTCGACCCCGACTCCAAAGTTGGGTAAATATATTGATGATGACCGCATTGCACCAAATTGAAGTGTAAGTTGAGCGTTATAAAAAATGGCGCCGTTGCTGGAGAACAATTTGGCGTATTAAGTTGGTTTGGAATTTTACCTTACTTGCTTGAATTCAAACTTGTAAATATTTGTTTGTGATTTCCTTTGTTTTGTGTGTTAGGTAGATTTTCTTTATTTTTGCTTATTTCTTACTATGGCATCATGGAATGAATGTGAGTTTGATGGTTGGAAATCTTATCTGGATGATCCATGCCCATATTGTGATGGACCCCATTTTTTTATGACTGTAGATATGCTCCCCGGAGAGAGATATGTGCACCATCTCCATCCTACCGAGAGTATAATTGTTCTTTATGTGGTGGTCAAAATGGACATTGGAGTGATTGCTCAAATCCCCCCTCCCCCTATTGCGCTAACCCAAGTTCTAGTTCTTCTTATGAGTATGACAGGTCTTATGGTCAAGGAAAGAAAGAATGCAGCACTGGAAAGAGTGACATTGAAGCTATGCTTCAACTAATGTTAGATCATATAGATACAACGAATGATACCATATGTGACATACATCAAGACATTAGGGCATTTAACAAGGAAAGAGAAAGGATAAAAGAGATGGATATCGAGGTCAATCATCCAAAACACTTTTCTACATTATGTTTAGATGATATCTTATCTGTGGAATTATTTAAAATAATGAAAGAGTATGAGGATGAAGAGCAAGAATCCGATGTTGATGATGAGCTCAATGATGAAAAACCCTCGGTGATTTCCCAACCAACCAAACCATTCATGAATGAAGATGACAAGGATGAGGAAATGGTATTAGAGTCAAAAGAAGAAATCAAGCACAATTCTCGTGAAGACTCTAGTTCATTTTGGGGTAAAAATACTAATAGGGAGGTTATTCCGAAATTGAGGGTTAGTCCTCATTCGAATCACTTTTCAACATTATGCTTAGTAGATGTGATGAAAGTCGAATCACCCAAGCAAATGATGAATTTTGAAAATGAGGAGGAAGATTCTTACATTTTGGAGTTTGTCCTTCCAAAAGGGTATACTACAAGCCCAATATTGAAGGCCAAGGAGCTTAAAGATCGATGTCCATTTAGTGTCTGTTTAAGATTCTCACCATTTCCAAATAAGCCCACAAGAAAGTTTGATGCAAAATTGGGCAAGCAGTTCAAGTCTTCGAAGTGCCGTGATAGAACATTCCTTATCATGCCCTTATATTTGCCCAACACACCCCAAAGATGTATTGATCAAAAGTTGGGACGACGTTTCAAATCCTCCTAGTGGAGACATAAATAATTATCAACAAGGTATCTTGACGAAGTCTGAGTAGTCAAGATAACCGAGTCGCACCGCGACGTTAAACTAGGCGCTGCTTTGGAGGCAACCCTAGGTATTTTTTATTTGTATTCGTATTATGTGATCAACATCAGATCTTTGCACCCATGGTGACACAGGTATGTATCTGACTCTCTTGTTTTGGTTTGACGCATTGGGGACTTTGCAAGATTTTAAGTTGAGGGTTGGGCTACTTGTAGGTGTTGATTTCCTTCTGGGGTTTTTGTTTCCGTGCCTCTTTTCCTCGGAGTCTTGTTCCTAGTAGGGCCGGCATGTTTAGGCGTATTATTTTTGTGTTGTGATGTGTTGTGGTTAACTGGGAGAAAAATAAGTATCTACGACAGTTGACATATTTTTGTTGATATTTCTTGGAATGATAAATACCTCTCCAAATGTCTATCTGTTAACTGTGTGATGTGCATCTATATGCGACTATTGTGAATCTTTTTATGGCATTAGTACTGGGGACATGATAATCACTGCTAACAATTGCACGAACTGGATGAGTAGTAGCTGGTAATATACTTGTGTGCCATGTGTGTGTGAGATTTTACCGAGTTCCCTTTGTGTTCCCGAATCCAGAACTTTCCCGGTTCGTCTTACCTTAGTTGAAAGGTAGGGGTTAGGAAAGGATCATAGGCCATTTTTGAATTTAAGTCACTATTAGCCTAAATGACCTTCCTGTAATGAATGATATCCCTTGATCCTTGTTTGAGCCTGAATTAACCAGTTTCTTTCTATGATACCTATCGCCTTCCTTTTTAGATCATAATGAACCTGTTTTGGCCCTGGTCCTCCTTGGACACTGTGCACCTTGACTTAGGCAAACAACCTAAGTTGAGGGTGGCTATCATAGGGGTGTGTGATGTAAATTGGGTATGAAGAAGGGTAGAGTAGAAGAAAAAGAATAAGTGAAAAAGAAATAGAAAATTGGGTGTTGGTGAAAAAGAGCAAAAAGAGAAGTTTATTTGAATAAAAAGAAAAACCACACCCATTCTGAATGTGTGATAAAGAGAAAAAGAAAAGAAAAAAAAGAGGTTAATAAATGGACCCCACAAGTTAAGGTAGTGCCAAGGAGGTTAGTCACTCTAAATTCCATCTAATATCATACCACCCCTTAGCCTACACTACAAGCCTAAGAAAGCCCTATAGTGATCCTAGATTACCTGTCTAGACACTTTGGTAATGAAGATAAGGGCAAGCATATGGTATTTGACATACATTGGTTTGAACTTCATTCTGAGAGTGGGTGTTTTTGTGATGATCCCCATGTTTATACTTTGATTTCTATTGTGAGAGAAAAAGGGGAAATTCTTTGTTGTGAGGGCACACTAGTATGTTGCTAGGTGACTTACTTATTTGGGTAGTGTCATATTGATATAAGCAGTAATGTTGGTACTTAGTTGATACCATGGCTGGAATCCTTTGTGTTACATTGCTGCTTTTTAATAAGATACACAGTAGTTTAAATTGGTTGACCTTGGAGGTGGTAACTGAGTTTTGAGCTAAAATGGTTGTTGACTGCTGAATGTTCTTTGTATTCTCTTAGTTAGTTTGTTGCTTAAGGACAATCAATTGTTTTAAGTTGAGGGTGTTGATATGTGAGCAAAAACTAACACATTTAATGCTTTTTAGCTCAAAATAATTATGAATTCTGAAGAAACTCTTGTTGTTTTGATGTGTTTGCTCATGATATTGCAGTAAAAGGCTGAAGGAATGAAAATAAACGACAATGGAGCAAAAGAGTTGAAAATCTGAGCAAAAGAGAAGAAAACATGGCTGATGACATTCGTGATAAGTCGTCAGCCTTGTGATAGCCTATCAGAAGCAACATCAGCCTTAACCAGGGAGTTGCAGTCTGAGAAACAGTTCTGACGATGTTGGTGATGTGGCATCAAAGTTGTGATAAGGCGTCAATAAGGGCATCAGCCTTAAGCAGAGAATTAGCAAAAGGAGAAGACATCTGATGACGACAGTGAAGCGCTGTCAGATCCGTGATGCAGCGTCAGCAACATTGTCAGCTTTAGACAGAACTTGAAGAAAACCGAAGCTAATTTGACCCATCCGTGATAAGGCGTCAGACCCTTGATGTGGCGTCTGCTAGGGCGTCACCTAATCCGATAATTTTATTTATTTTGTTATTTTATTTCCATAATTAAGTTTACGTATAAATAGAAGTTTTGAGGGTTTTATTCAGGAGATCTCTCAATCTTGTTTTTTTTTGAAACTGGGGAGGAACGTACATTGCCTCATTTTTTTCATCAAGTATTTTTCCTGTTTTCCCTTCAACACTTATCAACTATTGTAGATTAGTCTCTTGTGATTCAATTAAAGAAACAATTATTGTTTTCATTCATTCATAAGTTTATCCATACTATCATGAATTCAACTTTTTATTTTGTTCATCGAATCATGAGCGGCTAATTCCATTAGCCCGAGTTATGGGATTCATGGATTAGGGTTTGATATGATGCTAGGTACTTAAAGGGTTCAAAGAGTAGTAGGACGTCTTGATATTCTGTTGTTTTAACTTAAAATCTATTGGTTGCAAACAATAGGTTATGCTTTAGGTTTATTTGCTTGAACAGAGAAATAGACTAGAAGACGTGAATTATCAACAGGGACTCAGAAGCTACCAACCTTCTGTTTAATGATTAATGCCGTAACTGGATTAATCTACCTGAGATAACATCCTATTGGAAATAGATGAGTTATCTAAGTTCGAGAGAATTAGATAATAAATTGTCTGGTGAGGTCGAGAGATAAGTCAGATAGTATAGCCGTCAGGGATATTCTGTTGTTCCTACTTACTTCAAGAGTCTTAAGCAGTACCTAGTATCTGTCAATTCCCGAAACCCAAGTGAACATAACTCTGGTTTTCCATTTATATTGATAACAAACATTAATACTAAAACCCCATTTTATATTTTTGTATCATTTGTTTGAATTTAACTTGTAGCTATAATTTCAAACTAGTTTAATCGCCACTTACATTGTTCCCTGTGGATTCAACCCCGACTCCAAAGTTGGGTAAATATATTGACGACGACTGCCTTGCACCAAATTGAAGTTTAAGTTGAGCGTTATCAAGCACCACATATTGAGGGACCAGGTCCATGAAAGTTAGCCACATGCAATCAAATAGTGAAGCAGTAGAAAGCTGGAATCTTTGCTGAAAATTAAAGAACACCAGAATTTAATGCAAAAACCTCCTTGCTCGAGGGAGTAAAAAACACGGCTTGCCCTCACAAGCACTTAAAAATTCCACTATAATCAACCTTTTGATTACAAACTCGATTTGAATCTAACTCTAGGTTCCACCTGTTTGTAATAAATCTACTACAAGCCTACCTTGACTACTCTGCCAAGAACTCTCTTTGATATTGATTAACTCTAACCAATATCTAACCTAGGTAATTCTACCTAAGAACTCTCAAGAAAGTAATGAAAAGGACATTACTCTTATAACATGAGTAATTCGATTACAAATCATAATCTAACTCAAGAATACTTACTCTTTCAGTACGTAAAGAAATCAAGAACTTGAGCAATATTATAAATATGAGTTTTTGCCTCTCTCTCTCTCTTCCATATTCTAATTTTTCAAAACTACTCAATTGAGGAGCAATATTTTCCTTTTATAGTGAAATAATGATTAGGGTACAAATCTGATTGAGCCAGCTTTCCTATTTTGTACAAGCTCACCTGCATAGTTTGTTACACTAGAAGATAATACTGCACAGGTCAGTGACAACTGTACTGGATTCTTGAAGACTCAGGGACCTAGTCCTTTGTTGTTAGCTTCTCACCATCAAAACAAGATATAACAATTCGAAGACCCAGGGACCTATTCCTTTGTTAATCATCATCAAAACATGATATAGCAATTTTCCCCTTTTTTGATGATTAAAACCAACCACAAATTTTAAGCATCTATGTTCATTCATCAGATTTAATCAGAGCGATCACCACTATTGTTGATGAATGATCCACCTATTATTTTGCACCTTTGTTCTCTATATTTTTTCTAGAGTATTTTTCTCAGTAGTCAGCTCACTCGTTGAATCAATGAGTACATTAGCAAGCTTTTTTATCTTTCTAGTAGAATAGTTTTCCAAATTTTCTTTAATTTCAGAAAGAGTTACCTCATTTTCATCTTCATCTTTAGTGTTTTCCATGAGATCAAATAGGGAATCAAAAGTCACTTTCTTATCCTTCACTGCCAGCATGGAGACATCTTTATGCTTTACATCTTCCTCAGATTCACTGGAAGAATCTCCCCAGATAGCTAAGGCCTACTTCATTGCAAAGTCAGTTGCAACCTTTCATTTTGATTTTATAGAGACCTGGTCCCTACTCTTATCTTTGTCACCTCCAGTCTAGAGGTATTCCTGGCAATCCATCATGTGTATTGGACAGTCCTTGATGAAATGCTCAGGACTTCCACATTTATGAAAAACCTCTATAGTGCCTCCCTTTTTGCTGCTACTTCCTCTTCTTTGAAATAGACCATTTTTCTTCATTTATCTAACAATTCCTTTTGCCAAATAGGCAACATCTGTGTATTTTTCACTCGAGTCAGACTTTGTGGCCTTTAAAGCTAGAGATTTTTCTCTTTTGTCTTCCTTTTTATCTTGTGCTTACTGATTCTTGAGCTCATGAGTCTTCAAGTTACCAATAAGATCATCCATGGTGAGAGTTTTTAGGTTTCTTGCATCAGTGATAACATCCACTTTGCTTTCTCAGAATTTAAGAAGAATCCCCAAAATTTTTCTTACCTATTTGTTCAAAGGAATTACTTGTCCTAAGTAGTGCAACTCATTAGTGATTGTAGTGAATCTTGTATGCATGTCTTGGATAGTTTCTCCATCTTTCATGGTGAAGGTTTCATACTGAGTAGTCATCATATAAAATTTTTTAGTCCTTCACATCAGTGGTTCCTTTATGAGCAGTTTTCAAGCAATCCTAGATTTCTTTAGCATTTTCACATGCAGAAATCCTGTTGTATTCATCAGGCCCTATGCCACAAACTAGCAGTTTCTTGGTCTTATAATTCTTCTAAACTTTTCTTCTATCCTCATCATCATACTCTAGCTTTTTACAACTATTTTAGTTGTCTCCTTCCTTGACCTCTCTTACCGGAACATAAGGACCATTAAGAATTATATCCATCAGCTCACTGTCCTCAGCTATAATGAAGTCATATATATTTGTTTTCCACCACCCATAAAACTACCCATTAAATCTTGGTGGTCTGGTGGTAGATTGCCCTTCTTCTAGATAAGATGGAGCAGCTATGACAACCAAATCACTCTAGGTGTTAGCCTTTTAAAGTGTTCTGTCTCTGATACCAAATGATGGAACGTGGGGAGTTGCACTACACAGTGAGGGACCATGTCCCTGAAACCCAGCCATATGCAATCAAACAATGAAGTAGTAGGAAGATAGAATCTTTACTAGAAATTGAAGAACACCAGAATTTAACGTGGAAAGCCCCTTGCTCAAGGGAGAAAAAACCACAGTTTGCCCTCACAAGCACTTCAAAAATCCAATATAATCAACCTCTTAATTGTAGACTCAATTTAAACCTAACTCTAGGTTCCACCTACTTGTATGACATGTCCAAACTAGGGCCTAGTCGTGCCGGGTGCCTCAAGCCCAATCTAGACAGGAGACTACCCCCATACCCAACCATAACCGCCCTACATACCATATCAGATGAGTTTCAAATGTAAATATATATATAATCCAAAATAAAATGGAATAATCATAAATCAAATACAGTCATTCAGTGTCAGCCCCAATACCAATACCAATGCCATGGCTGACACCAATACCAATACCGCCCATACCAACCCATAGTAGTCCCATAAAGACTTTATCCGAAAGTAAAAAAATATCCGATCGAGATATGCCTCTAACCATAGCCAAAGCCAAATTCAAATGACCAAAGTGTGTAAAGAAATCCATGACATAAAGTGGAGCCTTCTGGCATATGGAGTCTCACCACTTCTATCCAACACAAGCTGATCCCTAATCCAATCACTGAGCAGGAGGAGTAGTATGCTCGGTTCCTGCATCACGTTGGGATACATCATCCAAAGATGGGTTAGCAAGTGAACTCTAGCATACACTTAGGATAAGGATAAAATAATGTCAACCTTTAAAACTAAGTAAACAACCATATGCATTCACAACCATATATATATATATATATATATATATATATATATATATATATATATCCATGCCGGGAAACAGAATCGGGTTTAGCTTGCCTTTAAAACCATTAACCTGGGTATGTAAAGCGTAACCATCCTAGAAATACCAACGGGCTATATAGGTCCAGTGTTACCCCCTGGACGGGCCCAATTCGTGTAGCCTTACAAATCGAAGATACCATAGGGGTAGAGGATTTCCGTGAACTATTCGCCCTCCATGATACATATATACAAGTGTAACTTAGGGGATTCCCGGGTACCCCATAAGTATATGGTCGCTATGACCAATCCTCATGTCGACAAACATGAGTTTCCAGTGTCCATCTGTTGGACTCATACTTTCACGGTTTTCTATCACAACCCACTATTATTGCCCAATTAAAACCATTAGAACACAACCAAACCACCAATTCCATTTGTTATTAACCAAGGCTATAAAAAGTGGTATCGTCATACTGTCTATAGCTTGCAAGCAATGTCTTTTAGCCAACCTTTTAAGGGATTCCCATGTACCCAAAGATTCTATTATTATTTAAGTTACTTGAGGGATTCCCATGTACCCCACAAGTGTTTCATTATTTAGTTTTCTTAGAGGATTCCCATGTACCCCGCAAGACTTTCAATTAAACTATGACCATGACCACCAAGACCTTATCATTTAACTATTTAAAACCATCCAAACCAATTAGGGTTCTATGACCACTTTATACCATGCAAAGTTTTCAATAAAAGTTCAACAATGTAACAAAAGTATTCTCATAGGTATTTCATCAAACATATTGAGGGCATATAGTTTTCAAAACCAAAATCAAGTACCAATTAACCATTCCCATGCAACCGCATGTTTGAACCACCATTAAAATATGAAAAACCATAATTAAGACATTAGAAAACCATAACCAACCATTTATAACCAAAACCCCCAACATATAATTCAAAACCCAAAACCATACCACAATTATGCCATGAAAACCATACATTAAATCATGAATTTAGTTAAACTAACAATGAGGGAGGAGTAAAATGCCTTAGATTACGAATAAGATGGAGAGAAATCATACTTTAGAGCCTTAATTGACCACCTTGAAAGAAACCTCAGCCTTTGCTTAACCTAAGAGCTTGAAAGAGTTTTGAGAGAGTTTTTGGGTGTTTAATATTATAATAATAGGGTAAATGAAGTCCCAATAGTGTTTTAAGTCGTGGGGTCAAAAGAGGTTAAGAGAGGAAATGTCTAGATTACCCCTAACTTAAACTGTACGAAATTCCTGCTGGAGGGTACGACTCTCCCCCAAAATAGTACCAAACCATACAAATGGTACCTACCACTTATACCCTAGGCCTCACCTTGGACCCCTACACTGTTCAACATATGACCATCAAGGCCAGCTCATATCCAACCATACGACAAGTAACTTAGAATCGTACCATATGCAAAATAGATTCCCCTAGGCTATACATAGGGCATCATACGATTGACATCATACTACTAGTATCCAAATATGCAATTGGTATGATTCATCCGTACCTTGGACAGAAACCTGCCAAACCACACTGATGAGCATACGAGATGAGGACCCTTAACCGTACCCCATCATATGATAATTACCCCAAGTCATATAATGTCCAGAAGGTTCAAGACGCAAGAAATTTCCAAGGACCAGAACTCAGGGTGTTTCAATTCTCCCCAGTTGGATAATTCATCCCCTAATGATGGACATGGTAGTATAAGCACGATTTACACCCCAACACCTCCATTCCAAAACTAAATTAGAAAAAAATATGTGATGAAGAACACATACTTTTAGTACAAATATTCAGGTTGGAAAACAAATACGGATACTTTGACTTCATATCCTCTTCCATATCCCAAGTAGCCTCTTCCACATTGTGGTTCCCCCATAGAACCTTTACCGAGGCCATATCCTTGGTCCACAATCGACGAACCTGATGATCCAAGATCTCAATTGGGATCTCTTCATAAGAAAGAGAATCCAAAATACTCAACCCTTCTAAAAAAACAACTGATGAATGATCACCTACATATCTTTTGCCCACCTACATCACCCTTGATACTCACTAAGGCATTATCCAACATTTGATTCTCCTTGATCTTTTCTCTAAGAGTCGACCACACCACTTCCTGCCCCAACACACCGCCATCCTTGGAGTCCAAAAGGTGAACTCCAAGGTTAGCCAAATGGTGAATATCCTTCAATAACTCCCGCTTCTCCTTTTCCACATGAGCTAGACTCCCCATGGACAACCTGTTAAGAGCATCAATAACTATATTAGCTTTACTTGGATGGTAGTGAAGACTCATGTCATAGTCTTTAAGAAGCTCAAGCCATCTCCTCTGCCTGAGGTTAAGCTCTTTCTGAGTAAACACATACTGGAAGCTCTTATGATCCAAAAAGATATCCACATGCAATCCATATAAATATTGCCTCCATATTTTTAACATAAATACCACGACTAACAGTTCCAAGTAACGAGTAGGATAGTTTATCTCATACACCTTAAAATGCCTAGAAGTATCCCGATGCTTTCACTATACCTTGCACCATTGGGTCTTCCAACTTTGGTCATGCTTTATGTGATTTAGGTGCTAGTATCAACCTTATGCGATATGCAGTATTTCAATAGTTAGGGTTGGGATCTCCAAAACTTACTACCATACGACTAGTAATAGCAGACAGAACAATGAAAAAGCCAATTGGTATTTTATATAATGTGTTGGTGAAGGTGGCTTCTGTTATCTTTCCTGCTGATTTTGTGATCTTAGATTGTGAAGTGGAATTACAAGTCCTAAATATTTTGGGAAGACCATTTTTGGCTACAGGCAGGACATTGATTGATTTAGAGCTGGGGCATCTGATGCTAAGATTGAATGATGAGCAGGTGATATTCAACGTTTGCAAATCCATAAGGTAGCTGATGAGTTGAGAGTGATATTTTTGATTGATATGTATGATGATGAGGCATATTCATTCCATGATGTTGATGCAGTTACTCTTTGGGATAATTGTTCTGATACTGTTGTTCCTATTAAAGAAATACTAGGTGTTGAAGTACTTGTAGTTGTGATCATAAATTTTAACTCTGATGGTATCGAGGAGTATGAACAGATAGTAAGTGTATTGCATAGAAAAGGTTATTATGAGTTTGCACCAAAGAAGTTTGACTAAGATTTTAAGAATAGAACTACTCCACGTGCTCGTCCATCCATTGAGAAGACACCAATATTAGAGTTGAAGGCCCTCCTATCTCATTTTTGATATGTATTTTTGGGGGCCAACAAAACTTTACCGATTATTATTATTACTGATCTGAGACTGTTAAAAGTAGAAGCATTATTGTCAGTATTACAGAGATTCAAGAGGTCCATTGGATGGTCTATTGCAGATATTATGGGTATTTCGCCTGGTTTGTGTACTTACAAAATATAGCTTGAACTGGATTGTGTTCCATCTATTAAACATCTGTTTCAACTTAATCCTCCAATGTAGAAGGTGGTGAAGAAAGAAATAATCAAGTGGTTGGATCCTGATGTGGCATATCCCATTGTTAATAGCAAGTGGGCCAGTTCAATATAATGCATTCCGAAGAAAGGCAGAATTCTATTGTACCTAACTAGAAGAATGAGCTAGTGCCTATGAGGACAGTCACTAGATGGAGAGTGTGCATGGATTATAGAAAATTGAACGCATGGACTTAAAATGACCATTTTCCCATGCCTTTCAAGGATCAAATGTTAGACGTATTAGCAGGAAGAGGATGGTACTATTTTCTTGATGGGTAATCAGGCTACAATCGGATCAATATTGCACATGAGGACTAGAAAAGATGACTTTTACAAGTCCTTATGGGACTTTTGCATTCAAGTGCATACTATTTGGGTTATACAACGCTCCAGCCATGTTTTAGAGATATATGTTGTCAATTTTCTCTGATATGGTAGAAGACATCATCGAAGTGTTCATGGATGACTTTTAGTTGTTGGTGATTCTTTTGAAGACCGCCTAAAGCACTTGGAAAATGCTCTACAAAGGTGTGAAGAATGAAACTTGGTACTTAATTGGAAAAAGTGCCATTTTATGGTTAAAGAAGGAATTATGCTTGGGCATAAGATTTTAAAGAGAGGCATAGAGGTTGATCAAGAAAAGATTGAGGTGATTGAGAAATTATCTTACACAATTTTTGTGAAGGAAATTCGAAGCTTTTTAGGGCATGTAGGTTTGTATAGGCAATTTATCAAGGATTTCTCAAAGATTGATAATCCTCTTTGCAAACTTCTTAAGAAGGAGGTAAAATTTAATTTTGATGATGCATGTAAGAAGGATTTTGAAATCCTAAAAGAGAAGTTGGTGACTTCCCCAATCATTGTGTCTCCTGATTGGTCCTTATCCTTCGAGATCATGTGTGATGCTAGTGGATTGGCCTTAGGGGCTGTACTAGGATAAAAGAAGGAAAAGATCATTTATCCCATCTACTATGCTAGTAAGGCACTAAACCCTGCTCAGAAGAACTATACCATAACGGACCAAGAGTTATTGGCAGTGGTTTTTTCCTTTGAAAAGTTTAAATCTTACTCAATTGGGATAAAGATGATTGTGCTCACTGATCATGCAGCATTGAGGTACCTCATGGCTAAATAAGATGCAAAGCCTCATCTTATTAGGTGGGTTCTCTTGTTGCAAGAATTTAACTTCGAGGTAAAGGACAAAAAAAGCACCAAAAATAAAGTTGCAGATCACTTATCTAGACTAAAGGAAGAAGCTATGCAGAAGGTTGCAAATGGGTTAGAGATTGATGATAGCTTTCCAAACAATTAAATATTAGTAGCTTCCCAAGATCTAATTCCATGGTTTGCGAATTATGCAAACTACTTTGCCAGTGATCTAGTTCCAGAAGATCTTTCCTATCAGCAAGGAAAGAAGTTCATGAATGAGGTAAGAAAATTTTTCTGGGATGAACCTTATTTATTCAGGATTTATGTAGATAGAGTCATTCGTAGGTGTATACCTAAGGTGGATAAGATGAGCATACTCGAGGTTTGTCATTCCTTACCAGTTGGGTGTCTTCATGGAGAGGCCCGCACATCTCATAAAATTATGCAATGTGGTTATTATTGGCCAACTATATACAAAAATGCTCTTGATTATGCTTCTGCATGCGATCAATGTCAATGACAAGGTACTATTTCTAGAAGACATGAACTTCCTATGACTCCTATTTTCCAAGTTGAATTATTTGATGTATGGGGAATAGATTTCATGGGACCATTTGTAAGTTTGTGCGGCATGAAGTATATACTTGTAGCAGTTGATTATGTTTCAAAGTGGGTGGAAGCAATTGCGCTTCCAAACCATGAAGCATGTAATGTTACTGCATTCTTGAGAAAGATTATCTTTACTCGATTTGGCATGCCACGAGCTATTATTAGTGATTGAGGGTCATATTTTAGCAATTATCTATTTAAGAGTCTGCTTAAAAATTATGGAGTGAAACACAGGGTGGAAACACCTTATCATCCGCAGACTAGTGGACAAGTTGAGGTGTCCAATAGACAAATCAAGTCCATCTTGGTAAAGATTGTGAATTCCAATAGGACTGATTGGGAAAAAAAGTTAGATGATGCATTGTTGGCTTACTGCACAACTTACAAAACTCCCATAGGAGCTTCACCATATCAGCAAGTGTATGGCAAGGCTTGACACTTGCCAATTGAGCTTGAGCATAAGGCACTATGGGCATTGAAGAAGCTGAATTTAGATTGGAAGAAAACAACCAAGTCAAGGCCGAGTGAGATCAACGAGTTGGATGAATTTCAACTTTGGGCATATGAAAGTTTAGCACTTTAAAAGGAAATGACTAAAATACATCACGACCGCAATATTGAGAAGGATGGTAAAGCCCCATTCAAGTCAAACGGGAAAAGAGTGAAGCACTATGTGGGAAATATTGAAGAAGTAAATGAAGTTGCTGATATTGACCTTAATGAAGACTGAGTAATAAATGCAATTGCGTCGTGCCACGATGTTAAATCAAGCGTTGCGTGGGAGGCAACCCACGAGGCTAGTTGGTAAAATCTGAGTACCCAACTCAGCCATGTCATGTTGCGATGTTAAATCAAGCGCTGCATGGGAGGCAACCCATGTTTTTGTACTTATTCATTTATAGAGTAACATGTTTTTTCAGTGTGCATTACTAAGGAATGCAAAGAATATCCGAAGAAGTTGAAAACTTTTTATCATATGGACTCTTTATGAGTCATATCTAGATGGTACGAATCATGAGTAGGAGTCATATTGACCTGGGAGAAAAATCAGAATCAGGTAAAAGTTTCTAGAATGAATACGATTCTCAAAATGAGTCATACCCTCAGGGTACGACTTGTCACCTTGAGTCTTACTCACTCCAGAACCTAGGTAATATTCCAAGTCTATATGTGTCATAAAAATGACCCGTAAGATTGGGTATGAGTCATACAAACAACTTGTACCTATGCTTACCAGGTCAGATCGCGGGTCGACCCGATCTAAATCTTCAATTAAAAACAAAAAAGGGCACCCGACGGGCACCCGATGAACATAATTCATACCCACATAAATTTTCATCCTAATCTTGATCTTGGATCCATGAAATCACTTGAAATCAACCTGATTTAACTACTATCAAGTACAAATTTCTAATTTTTCTTAAGTTGAGCTCGAATTTGGGATGAAATAGAATTTGAAAGCAAGAATTCTATTTGTTCAAGCACCAAGTAAGTTCTTGAACCTAGTCTCTTTACTTTTCAAGTTGAAATGATTAATGTTAGATAATATGAACTTGGTTTGTGTAGGAGTTACACACATGTTGAATTGTTGGTACCCTAATTTAGGTGTTCTTGTTGAAAAATGGGAATTGAGGTGGAACTAGGTTTTGGGAAATAATTTTGTGTGCTATTTTAATCCAAAATTGATTGATATGGTTGATAATTGTGATGGGTATTTTGGGAAATTCCTTTGGAGTCAAACTTTAAAGTTGGACTTCTATGTTGTAGTGGATACGAGACCTCTTACAACTCGTACCCACCGGTACGTGCGTCGTAATAAGACTCGTACCCACTAACAACATGGAAGCCTAACAAGTTTAAGGTTTTGGAATGGATACGACTCAACCATATGAGTCGTACCCTGACCATACGACTTGTACACTCTTAGTCATACCCACCTGGGAGGATTAAAGTTAGAATAAATATTTCTGATCTACTTGTGACTGTTGGTAACGAGTCGTACCTTGCTGGTATGAATGGTTAGGAGGAGTCGTATACCAGTGAACAAATTTTATGCACTGTATAAGATACTACTTATTCAAGTGAGTCATACCTAGTGGATACAACTTGTACAATTCACTCGCACCTTGACCAGAAAGGCATACTGAACTTTTATTGTGAATTTTTGCTTTCTTTTCTTTACTTACTAACAATGGTATATTTACAAGAACCATGCCTCCTAAGAATGCTTCCTCATCCAAACAATCCAAGAAGGTAACTAAGCAAGCACCGGTTCCTAGTGAGGAGTCTAGTGATTCCAAGTTCGAGGTTTCAACGGACAACAGTGCTGAGTCATATGAAGAAACCATCACAGGAAAGGCTGCAAAAAAGGGGAAAGCAACTGAGAAAGCAAATGGGAATAAAATGGTAAAAAATCAGAATCACCCCTAAAAGGCTCAAGAAGAAAGAATCCTACTGTTTTTCCTCCCCACACACCATAACCTACTGATGATGATGATGATGCTGAATCTAGTTTAGTAGAGGCTAGTTCTGAAGAAGCTCAAGGTTCAGAAGAGGTAGATGTGAGCCTGATAGACCGCAAATACTCCCTACTTACAATTACCACTGCTTCGGTGCCCATCATGCTATAATAGGGATACCCTAGCATGTAGGAAACTTTTAATAGTGGGTTGTTCTAATTGTCGAGTGGTAAGATCAGAAAGGACTGTATCTAGAGTAGAGATTGAAAACTATTAGGAAGTTAGTGTTACTAGGTTTTGAAGAGCGCTTCAGGCAGTATAGATTTTAGTGGATGACGAGGGCACCCAACAAATATAATAAGGTCCTTGTTCGTGAATTCTGTGCAACATACGAAGGTGAGCTATAGAGACTGTATCCACAAGGCCAATTATAGAAGGGCGGTGATCCTATCCCTTCACTTGTGATTCATAGTGTATGGGTAAACATTTCCCTCGTACTATTGGTAGATTTTTGTATGGGCCAGATTATTAGGATTTGATCAACATAAGGGAGATGGACTATAGAATGGAAGAAATGAGGAAGATAACTAAGAGGATATTGGGTTCTGAGGATAAGATAGTGATTTTTAGGTGGATTACAGAGTAGATAACTTCCAATGGTGAAAACATAGTTTGGTTTGTAAGAGGCCCAAGGCTGTCTCACAGAAGATTAAAAGAGTACCCTCAACTTCGAGGGTAAATCATGGTGGACATTGGCCCGACACCGATTGTGTCCAACTACTGGCAATGATGTACTGAACTCAATTCATATGACTATGATAGATAGTTTCATAGTCGGCTATGAGTTTGATGTAGTAAAGTTCTTATCTCGAGAGATGAGGGATCATGGTGTTGGGGGTGAGAAGACGTTATTATCTTACCCCTGTATGATTACATAACTATGTCTGGCTGTGGGCATACTAAAACTTCCTAGGATAGATGAGATGATCGAGGCCATGTAAACCACAAATTTGGTCCTAATTTAAGATACGACCAACCCTTTAAACCGATAGGCGAGATAGGAAGCAGACGCTCCCACAAGGAGGAAAGGATGAGACGACCAAGGCTTAGGAGCACAGACAGAGACTTTACATGCAGTAGGTAATTCTAGTGCCCCACCACAAGTCCAGTCAGTTCCACCCAAACATCGAGATATGCCCTCTGATATTATGATAATTTCACAGGCACTTTGGACTGAGGTTATAACCAGGTTATCCACCCTCGATACAAAGGTTGGATACATGGAAAGAGGAGTGAAGACTTAGCTAGACACATAGTTTGAGAGCCAATATAGATGGGTACAAGGGCACCTAGATTCATTTGAGTCAAGGATCACTAGACAACTGAGCAGTGAGAAGATTCCCGATGTTACTGAGATCAGATCTGAGGTTGCTAAAATTAAGAGGATGGTCACAGAGCTTTATGATAGAACAGTAGTTGGGAAGCCTATAGTAGAGACGGTGATACCCACAATCCATGTGCCTAACATTTGGAAAGTCCTGACAGAGGTACCAGTTAGATAAACTCGAGAAGAGAGGCATGAGAAAGAGAAAGAGGAAGGAAGACAAAGCAACTAAAAAGAGGGCCAGAGTTGAGACCATTCAAGATGAGCGAGATCGAGAGTAGTGGGTCTGTGAGATGGCCATGGGAGATGGTGTATCGAGAGAACTAATTATTGTTACTGAGGGGGTAGATGTCATACCTCTGATTATTATTGATTCAGTCCTGGTTGATGGGATGACAGCTAATGAGAGTGGGACCTAAACTGAGGGCCCACGTGGTGATGATCCGATGCCTTGAGCACCTAGGTATGACCTTTCATCCTTACTTTATTTATTAAAAAAGTTGTGATTTTGATTGATTCTGATTGAGTCGTAGATTTGAAAACACTGTTGATTTGAATTGTTTATGTGAGAATCTGTGTTAAATTGCCAAGAAATTGTGTTGAAAAAATTGATCCCTCTCAAAAGTTTTTTGTTTTACTGCATGATATGTGTATTTGTGTGAGACTATTGTGAATCTGGAAATGGTATTAGGATTAGGGATAGAACAATTAGTTATGAACAGTTGCATAACTAGATAACTAGTACTTAGTAATGTATCCCTGTGCAAGTGCGAGTGAGGTATACTGAGTTCCTGGTATGTTGGAATCTAGAAATTGCCCAGTTGCTTTTACCTAGGTCTAGGATAGTTAAGTAGGAGATGATAATATGCCCTTTTTATATGAGTCCACTTGAGCCTAATATGCCCTAACCAAATGAATGAATCCCTTTGGTCCAAATATTTGAACCTTAATAGACCAATTTGTTGTTTACACCTATTTCACCTTCCCGTTTACCTTACAATGAAACTTTTTAGCCCTGTTCCTTCTTTAGACACTGTGCACCTCAACTCAGGGAAATCGCCTAAGTTGAGGGTGGCTATTATAGGGGTTCATGAGAGAAAATGAGTATGAAGAAAGTGTGTAGAATGAAAATGGTAGAAATTTGAGCAAGTGTGGTGAAAATAAAAGGAAGAAAATTACAATGAAAAGTAAATGAAAAGAAAGGAAAAATAAAAGTAGAAAACCATACCTGGCCCAATTAGAATGTGCTTAAAAGAAAAAGGGAGACATAAGGGTAGAAATAAAAGAAGTGGAAAAATAAGTGGATCCCAAGAAATGCATAGTGTCCAGGAGGCTTAGTCACTAAATGAATCCCAAAAGATATCAAACCAGCCCCAATCCTACGTTATAAGCCGAATAAATTCCTATAGTGATCCTACCGTGACTGTCTGAAAACATAGGAACATAGCATAAGGTCAAGCCTATGGTATTTTGTATACACCGGTGATACTTCTTTGTGAGTGAAAGAGTCATTTGTTATATCCCAGAATAAATTAATTTATCTATACTGAGAGTGAATGGGATTTTCTTAACTGTGAGCACACATGGGCTATGTTGCTAGGTTGCTCGATTGTTTGGTGAATGTAATTTTTTTATATGCCCAATTTTCTATTGCTAATGTAATTCCATCCTTGGACTCCCTCGTATTTCTCTGTGTTCTAAATCGTTAAACACAACTTGTATTTTGAAAATTTAAAATTAGGAGGAGAACAACAAGATTGAAATTGAGCTCAAAAGCACTGCCATGGGTAACCTAAGATCCTCCTGTTTAAGCATCATCTCTGTGCTAGAGAATATTTATTGATTTTTGTTGCCCGAGGGCATGCAAAAGTCTAAGTTGAGGGTGTTGATGTGTCGTGGAAACATGGCACTTTCTATCCTTAAAACCACTAATTTATGTATGAAGTTAGGATATTATGTTAGATATAATGTACTTTGGTGTATATTGTAGGTAAAACGGGTCTAATACAATGTTTGAAAGAAAAGAAAAGAAAAAGTCCTAGAAAAAACCATTTCTGATCAGGTACAAGTCAGCCCTCAAGTCGTAAACACTCGATACGACTCATAGTCTGATATGTATACACAACAGGACCAAAGAAAATATGAAAATCTAAGTATGGGAAAATACGACTCAAGTATCTAAGTTGTAAGCTAAGGTACGAGTCATACATAAAACTCGTAAGTATAACAGAACCTAAGCTACCACCTAAAAGTTGAAGTCTCAGAAGTATGATTCAAAAGTCTGAGTATGACTTGTATAAGAAAGTCGTATGCAAACCAGTGTTCAAATATTGGAAAAACAAAAGTCCTAGGTGGATACGAGTGAAGGACATGAGTTGTACACTTTGGTATGACTCATAAAAAGAAGATGTATGCTGAACAGATGTTGAAGCCTTGGGAGATCAGACAATGGAATGGATATGAGAAGGTAGGGTATGACTCGTATGATACCGGTACGAGTAAAGATCAAGTCATACCAACTTCCAACATAACTTTACCTTTCCTATTTTTATTAGGATTTTTATGTTATTTTGAGATACTATAAATACCCTAGGGCTTACCTTTTATTAGGTTACTCATTCTTATCATAGGATACATATTCTTACAATACTTTTACAATTATTCTTGAGATTTTGGGTTTTTATTAAATTCACGACTTTGGAGTTTATTCATCTTATTCTTGTGCAATTAATTTTATGCGTTCTTCCTTGATAATCATGGTTTCTTGCACAAACATAAGCGACTAATCTCCTTGACTAGGGTTGTGGAAACCCTAGCGGATTAGCTATGTAGAGGAAGTGTGATACTCATCTGTTCTGGGGTTTATGCATGTATCTTAATCTTCTTCCTAATAATCATTCTTATGTAGCTGCAGTAACTTGAGATAGCTTGTATTTGCATCCATCCCTAATAAGGAGTTTGTGATTGGGAAAAGAAGTTAAGACAGTGATTTGGGATCCTTCTACCTCCACCTTTTAGTCCCTGCATCCCATCTAATCACTTGATCCTAATAAGTGAAAGTGAACCGAGATCGTAGCAAGGAGCAACAAGGTGACGCCCTAAGATCTAATAAGTAAAGGGTGAGATTTATCTTCATGCCTAATAAGCGGTTGATAATACCTATCTTGTATACTTTGCATGCAAAACAACATAATAGTTGGGTTGATCACAAGAAATTTACGGAGTTGAGAAGTCAAGGGGAACATAAGCCTAGTGTTTGTCTTTTATTGCCTACAACTCAAAAACACTCAAGTTCCGATTACTACTTGAAATTGATACTAAAATACCCCATTTACTTTCCTATACTATTCGTGGATTACATCAAGTCAAGCAACTATTCATGTTTTCCCTATGGGATCGACCCCAATCTTGTTGGGTTATTATATTACAATCGATTGCAGTATACTTTTATCTGGAGTGTAGTTTTGGGTGACATCACTTAGGACTAAAATATGGATTATTTAATATATATTAGTAAAATTAGATACCTTAGCCAAGTTCGAGGTAGAAATTGCCCTAGAATAGATATTAGGGATTAGAGGTGGGCCAGCCAAGACTATTATTAGCTCTATCTAGACTTTATTGGCATGTTATAACCTTTAAATTGTATATTTAAACTATTAAAGAGGTTTAATATGGGATACTTATTCTAGATTAGTAATTGGGAGTTGATGTTTGTTTCAGTTTAAGTCTGACTATTTTTGATTTTGAGTTTCGATTCAAATCTGGCAATTGATTACATGAGTTCTGGTTCATGTCTGAAATTGAGAGGGTGTTTATAATGGTTAGAAACCAATTTAAGTGTAATGTTTATGGTATGGAAGGATTCACAGTTATTGCTTTGAGACATAGTTAATTAGTATAATTTTGATTACTTGTCCTCTTTGATTGCACCCTCCGGGCTTACAGAGGCCCGCATTGAGTTATTTACTTTTCCACACTAAAATGGTGGGGTCCAATTTTGTAGTGATAGTTATGTGTTCCTTTATGTTATTATTTTGTATTATTTACTTATATACAATATTTAGAGCATTATTCTAGGTTTGTTCCTTTACCTTGACTTAGCTTATTTATCTTGCCTTTTTATTATATTTATATTATAATTTAGTTCTATATGCCGATGATGCCTACTGAGCACCCATGGCTTTGGTACTCATACTATACTTTAGTATCTTTTTGGTATAGATCTGAGTACTAGTTGCCATTGTAGACGCTACGATCATGTTGACTAGAATTTGGAGCTAGGGAGAGATATTAGAGTTAGAGTTGACCTTTTCTCATTATTTTATTTTTCTTGTTCTTTTCATTTTAAGATTGATGTACATTTGACTGGTATAACACTCATATTTTTTTGTTACTGGCTCTTGTAACGACACTGCTAGGTAGTGGGATATTGCTGTTCTTCTTATTTATCTTCCATATTATTATAGTCCATGTTTTATTGCTTGTAAGCTCTTACTTATATGTTTTTGGAATTTATACTTTTTTCTACCAAATTAACCCATTGCTTCTAGCTCTGAGCTACAATTTGGATTACCTACTGGTGGGATAAAGTAGGTACCATCATGAATCATAAATCGAATCATGGAAAATTGGTATCAGAGCGCTAGGTTCATCAGTATTGTTAGTACAAGAGTAGGTGTCTAGTAGAGTACCGCAGATCAGAATAATGATGTTTGTTTCTTATCTTTGATAGGATATAGCACATTCTTAGGAGATCTTCACTTCTTTTACTCATTTCGTGCTAAGATCTGAGTTGGTTTCTAAAGATTCCCTTGGTTTTACTTTTGACTGATGATGAGGACACGTGCTACTGCTACACGAGGTGAGGACCCTAAGTCCGCGACTAAGGATCCTACCATAGTTTGTGGATGAACTAGAGGTTGAGTATAATTAAGAGCCATAGCCCTAACCAGAGATTAGGATAGGGGGACATCGCTAGACCCTATTCTTTCTTTCGAGCCAGAGATTCCTCCACCCTAGCTAGTGATGGGCGAAGGCTAGCCCAAGATCTACCAGGGTTTATTTTTTTTTCACTACTCAGGATACATTAGTTAAGCTCTTAGGATTGGTTGGTGGTGCACCTTCGGATAGCACACAGTCTTTAGATTATAGTGGAACTTAGGTGGGTGTGTAACCTATAGCTGTAGTTTCCAGAGTTGATTTCCCTCAAGATCAGATGGTTTCTTAATCGGTAGTTGGCCAACCTATTATATTGGTTGAAGAGTAGAAAATACTGGGTAAATTTTTGCGATTAACTTCTCCTAAGTTTTCTGGTTCATTAGGCGAGGACGCTTATGAGTTCTTGGTTGATAGTGAGGATAGACTCTATAATTTGGGCCTATTTGAGACAATGGTATGGATTACACTACTTTTAAGTTGGATTTGGCAGCTCAACACTGTAGAGAGTTCATCTTGATTCTAGGCAGTTGGATCTCTCCACATTTACATTGGCTTGATTCTCTAAGTTTTTCTTGGAGAAATATATGCCTTATATCCTTAGAGATTGCTTAATAGACCAGTTCTTAAGGTTAGATCATGGCTCTGTGACTTTTGTAGGGTAAGAGGCTCAATTTCAAAAGTTGGCTACATATGCTACATCTATTTTGCCAATCAAGTATGAGCGAGTTCTGTGTTTTGTTTGGGGATTGAGGCTTTTTATTTACATAGATACGTAAATATTAGTTGCTGATGATAGATATTTTGATGTCGTTTTTGATCATGCACATATCATGGAGGAGATGCATCGCGAGGTCCAAGGGGAAAACAATAAGAGGATATGATATAAGGGTTATTTTCGTGGGTGCCATAGTGGATCAAGATTCAGAGGTAGTGTTTCTCAGGGTAGGTACCCTCTGCGTCAACCTTATCAGTTTAGGGTCATCCTAGTAGGCCCATTCATACCGCACTTCAGATTACCAATGGGGGCCAGTCTAGTTATAGTGATCATCCTGGCCAGAGTAGTGGTCATCCTTTGAGGGGTTCATCTTCTGGTTAGTCTAGCTGTGGTGGTTATTTTGAGTCAGCTGAATCTTTTGGTTTCAGTACAACACTTGGGGCGTGATGTTCTATGGTTTTATAGCACTTATGACACTTAAAACAAACAAATATGCATGTACTTAAGGATATTTTTAGGGTTTGATGTGTTTTTGAAGTGATTTTGTAGGGGAAGTGGAACCTGAAGAGTGACTATCTACTTAGGGTTCTTACGCCCTATAGGTTCCACCTAAGGGGTGAGGTAAGAGCGTAGGTAACAGAAACTTAAGTTCCACATAGTTTGAAGCCCCAGAAGTGATCTACTACCTATGTGGGGATAGCTACGACCTGTAGGTGCCATCTACAGCCCATATGTAGCTCCGTAGGTGTCCACCAACTCATGTTTTCCTTTTTTGTTTAGGATTTAATTTCTAGGGTTTCTATGTAATCTATAAAAACCATTTTGACATTTTTAGTTAAGGTGTGCTAGAGAGTCTAGGAAATACCCTTTGGGTCTTAGTTTACACTTACAAATATCTTTTGATTCCAAGATTGATCTTTGATCTTGGGATTCTTAGGTTCTTTGTTTTTGGTTGAACAATTGACTTCATGCTTTGGAGTTTCTTCTTTTATTATTGCAAGAGTAATTCCATGTTTTTGTTTATGAATTTTATGAATCGTCTTGTAACAATGAGCTACTAATTCCCTTATCTAGGATTGTGGGAGCCCTGGTGGATTAATGAAGTAGGGAAAGTGACAAGTCATTCTAGATAAAGATTCTTGCATGTATTGTAATCATCTTTAGTTTAATTGATATGTTAGCAGAGGCCAATGCTAAGAACCCACCTGTATTCACTATTTACTTCAAAAAAAAAGGTAGAGATTGGGAAAAAGAGATCACAATAATGATTTAAAGTTAACTGTTGATAAAATCTAATCATCTCCATCTACTTAAGATAATTATATTAATCTAATAACTTAAGTCTCAGAAGGTAATAGTTAAACTGTGATCTAAGGCAAGGGTTAGTAATGCAACACTCTGAGACTCACAAAGTAAAGAGTGAAATTTGCCAATGAGCCCACAAGACAGTCGGTGATACATAACTTGTCAGATTCTGCATGCAAGTTGTTGGAATAGTTTGACAGTGCATGATAAATCTACAGTGTTAGAAGCTGGGGGGAACACAAGTGTAGTGTTTATCTTAGATTGATTATAACCAAAAACATCTAATTCTTGTTACTTTATACTAGTCTAGCGAATCCCCCTATTTACTTTTTTATACTGTTCGGTAACTTCAGCAAGTTTGAGAGATAGTTCCATGTATTCTCTGTGGTTCTTACCCCAACCTAGTTGGGTTACTATATTTTGACATCGACCAACCTAGTTGAATTTGTTATGCCAAAACCAAAAAACTACATTCCTCACTTAAAGGCCAAGAGTTGTAACATGCCACGTCTATTGGTTGGTTCCTTTGTTTTTATACCACCACCCCTTGAGCATAGTAAAGAACTAGGAAAACAATTAGGGAGGCAATTCATAAGTTCAAAGTGGAAAGAAATATTGGAGACCAACTTTTTGGCTACCATGATAAAGTTCGAGTAATCAACGTACCCGTATTGTGCCGTGATGTTTAATCAGGCTCTGCATGGGAGGCAACCCATGGGCTTATTGGTTAAGTCCGAGTAACCAACATAGTCACATCGTGCCAAGTGCTACTTGGGAGGCAACCCAAGGTATTGTGTTATTTGTGCATTTATGTTCATATGATTGGCGTCAGATCTTCGCACCTATGGTGCTACAAGTATGTATCTAACTCTCTTGTTTTATAGTGATCAAATGCATTAGGGATAATGCATTTTTATAAGTTGAGGGTGGGGCTACTTGTGGGTCTTGATGTCCACTTGGGTTTTTTGTTGTCGTGTCTCTTTTCCCCAAAGTTTGTTCTTAGTAGAGACATCATGTTTAGGACATATTGTGTATTATTTTGTATTATGTTTGTGTTTTTATTTAACTAGGATAAAATGAGTATCTAAGGCAGTTGATGTATTTCGATGTTTTGATTTTTTGAGAAAAATGATACCCCTTAGAATTTTTTTTGAACTGTGTGATGTGTATATATGTGTGAACATTGTGAATCTCATTATGACATTAGAATTAGATACATAATAATTTCATAGCTAATATTTGCATGAACTTATAGGTAGTAGTTTGTGATGCTACCCTGCACCATATAGGCTAATCATCTTCATTTACTTAAGATAATTATCTTTATCTAATAACTTAAGACTCACAGGGTAATAGTTAAACTAGTATCGAAGGCAAGGGTTAGTAATGTGACACTTTGAGACTCACAAGGTAAAGAGTGAAATATTCCAATAAGTCCACAAGATAATCAGTGATACATAACTTGTCAGATTCTGCATGCAAGGTATTAGAATAGTTCGATAGTTCATGATAAATATATGAAGTTAGAAGCCAGGGGAAACACAAGCCTAGTGTTCGTCTTAGATTGGTTACAACAAAAAATATCCAATTCTTGTTACTTTTTACTAGTCCAATAAATCCCCCCATTTACTTTTCTATACTGCTTGGTGACTTCAGTAAGTTTAACAGATAGTTCTACGTCTTTCCTATGGGTTCAACCCCAACATAGTTGGGTTACTGTATTTTGACATTGACCGCTTTATACTTTTAAGGAGGTGTACTTTTGGGCAATATCAGGGAGTGTTATGATTATGGGGCCTTTGGCCATTTCTCGAGAGAGTGCCCTAGTCATGGAACGGTGGTTTTGGCATCTTAGTGTCATCCACCGATTAGGGAAAATTTGTCCCCATCTAGAGGTGGTTTGCATGGTTGTTAGGCTTTTCCCTAGGGTGCTTGTGGAGGTCCTTAAGTAGGTAGGATAAGATCTTAGATAGGAGCCCAACCAGGTGGTAGGCGTGGTCAGTTATATGTCATACCTACTAGACCCAAAACAGAGTCTTCAGATGCTGTTATTATAGGTATGATTTCAATATGCCATCAACCAACTTTAGCTTTATTTGATTTGGGATCCACTTATTCTTATGTATTTTATAATTATGCACCACAAATTAGAGTTATCTTTGAATATTTTATCCATTCCATTATGTGTATCTACTCCCATGGGTGATTTTTTAGTAGTAGATCAGGTTTCTAAACCATGTATTGTGACTACACAAAAGTTTGATACTCAAGATAATCTTATTGTGTTAGACATAGTGGATTTGATATGATTCTGGTAATGGATTGGTTATCCCCTATCATGCGGTCTTGGATTGTTTTTTCAAGGTTATCTTAGCCATGCCTGACATACCCCCGATTATGCGGCAGAGATCTATAGCCATAAGATGATTGGTATTATTTCTTATGTTTATCTAAGAGACTTATTTTGAGGGGTTGCGAGTCTTATCTTACTTATATTTGCGATGTAAGTGTGGAGAGTCCTTGCTTGACTTAGTTCCTATATTCCATGAGTTTCCTGATATTTTCCCTACCGATCTACCTGGTCTTTCTCCTGAGCATGATATTAAGTTTCTTATTAATCTTTAGCCAAACACTAACCTATTTCTATGGTACCTTACCCTATAGGTCCTATCGTGCTTAAGGAGCTGAATTCTCAGCTTCAGGATCTTCTGGGTAAGGGGTTCATTTGACCAAGTATGCCTCCTTGGGGTGATCCTATCTTATTTGTGAAGAAGAATGATGGTTCTTTGCGTTTATTTATTGATTTCAAGTAGCTTAATAAGGTGAAGGTGAATAATCTGTATCCTATGCTTCGCATTAATGATTTACTTGACCAACTTCAGAGAGCAGCGGTGTTCTCTAAGATTGAATTGAGGTCCCATTACCATTAGTTTTGGATTCGGGCTAAGGATATTTCAAAGACAGCCTTGAGGAATAACTTTGGTCATTATGTGTCTACAGTTCATCTCTGATTCATGCAGCTAACACACACTGGGGCCTGTTCAGGGGGTAACACTAAACCCATATAGCCTATGGGTGGACTTATGATGGTAAAGCTGCACAATCTAGGTTAAATATTTTAAAGTTTATGCTAAACTTTATTCCCTATCTCAGCATGGTATATATATATGTATTTGCATATGGTTATGTGCATTGGTTTGACTTGGTTTTGGATTGATGGCATTACTTTATCTTTATCCCTGAGTTACATGCTAGCGTTCACCCTTCTAACCGTCTTCATACGCTGTATCCCCACATGATGCAGGGACCAGCCATACTTCTACTCCTTTTGCTCAGTGACGTGGTGATTTGGGGACAACTTTTGAGTAAGACTAAAGTGGTGAGCTTCCGTATTCCAAAAGACCCCATTTTGTGCTATGTATTTCTGTATGTCTTTATTCTTCCTGTTGGTTTTGGTTTGGCTATGGTCGGGGGCATGTCCGAACTGGATATTCTTTGGTTTTATGTATTGGCTTTGTCGGGCTACTTTGGGCATGTGCGGTGTCAGTATCAGTGTTAGTCTTGGTATTGGTATTGACGTTGGTATTGGTTGTTCATTTGGTTATGGATGGTTGGTTTTGATTATAAACTTAGTGTAATGTCTTTAATTTGATATTCTCTTATCATGTTATATGTTCGAAATTCATCCAATATGGGGTATAAGGTGGTCAATATTTTAGGTAGTGGGAGTGGTCTCCAGTCCTAGTTGGACTTGAGATACCCGACATGGCCAGACCCTAGTTTGGGTCCTGTTAAGATGATATCAGAGAGCTAGGTTCATGGTTAATTAGGTGTCCACAAAGCCATATCAAATATAGTCTATTTTATGGGTGTGTAGTGCACCACACTTATAAGGGAGGGGCTACGAGATATTTAGGAATGTTTCCCTTTCTTGTTGTCTTATTTTGGGCTATAGAGCCTAAGGTCTTGGATTTCTCTAATTCTCGTTTACTCGCTTTTCAGATCATGCCTTCTAGATGATCTGAAGCTCATGGAAACTCCTCTGTCCCACTTGAGGACAATGTTGATGGGACTCGCCCAGCTTATAAGATCCAGACCTGATCTAGGGGTCCAGTTCCTAATTGCCCTTTTGGAGTCCCATCGATCCCCTCTAGTCCTTCTTGAGCTCCTCAGGCTGAGGTGACTAATGTTGAGTTTCATCAGTCTATTCATATGTTGGCTCAGTTGGTAGTTTCTCAGTTTGAATGTAGTGCTTTTGGTACTCTGTCTTTTCAGGCGAAAAGGGTCAACCAGTTTATGAGGTTGAGTCTTTCAACCTTTACTAGTGTTAAGGTTGAGGAGGATCCTAAAAATTTCCTTGATGAGATGGAAAATATCTTTCGTGTCATGCATGCCACTAATGTGGAGGGCGTGGAATTTGCCTCCTACCAATTAAAAAATGTGGTGTATCAGTGGTATGAGAAATGGGACCAGTCAAAGGGTCATGATACTGAGTTAGCCCTGTGGGATGATTTTTCTAGTACTTTCCTAGACTGCTTCCTTCCTCAAGAGATGAGGGAGGCGAAGTCAAAAGAGTTTGTTAACCTAAAGCAAGGCAAGATGCCAGTTAAGGAGTATGCCTTAAAGTTTCACCAATTATCTTGGTATGCTATCGAGTTAATGTCTAGCATGAGGGCTAGAATAAGGAATTTCGCTTTTGGGTTGTCCTAAAACTTGATTTTGGAGAGTAAGGTTACCTTGTTAAACAAGGACAGGGACATCTCCAGGTTGGTTTTGTACATGTGATGAGTGGTGAATCTACCACTCAATTATACTCCATATCTGTGCATATTACCATGCTTTGAATGATTAAGTGAGACATAATTTGTGATTAAATGCACTAATGTTCACATTTTGCAGGCACCAAGATGAAAAGATGGAAAGATGTGGATTGGAGCTAAAAAAGGAACAAAAAGAGAGCAAAGAAGTGCAGTTAAAGACCTGGAGCAGAACATGGCCTCAGTTATCGCGATCGCGGTCCTCAGACCGCGGTCATTCAAGGTGGTCAAGATACCACAATTGCGTGGCATTTCCCGCGGTAGCGGTAGGCGCGATCGCAAAAAAACTGGTGCAATCGTGGCCTAGTGGAAAATCAGCCCAAGGGCAAAGATATAAATGCACACAACTGTTCCCAAAATTTTCCTTAAAGAAGACTCAAACCCTATCATTCCACCACACAATCTTCAATACCTAATTATTGAACATTGTTCTAGTCCTTAGCCTCCATACTTGGAGAAGAAAATATTGTATTAATTTTGGGTGAAGAATACATCAGAGTAGCTTCTAAGTGGAGAGCTAGCAAACTCCCATTGAAGATTTGTTTGAGTCCAAAGTTTGAAGTAACTTTCACTTTGCTTATATGAATCAAATCAATGGAGATCTTGGGTATATCTTTACTTATTTATCTTATGAGTAGCTAGTTTTTCCTCTTGAGGTTATGTATGAATAATGTTAAAGTGTGTGTGGGTTGTTATTGTTAGCTTCAATTAGTAGTTCATGTTGATGGGTTTTGCAAATGCTTGATGATAACATGGAATTTATTGGTGAAAACCTCAAATCTCCTAATCCCTACATCATCCCCGACAAAGGGATGTGGGTAACCTAGATTCTTCAATCATCCTTGAAAGAGGGGTTGAAGGTGCCATGAGCATTTGTGAACAATTACTTAGATTATAGTTGTTCCCTATTTGTTATCTTAGAAATAAGGATAAATTGCGGAATATGTCTTAGGCATCATCCTAGAAGTAGGGATGCCTAAATTGAGGTTTGGTTACCAATTGTTGAACATACCCATTTGGTATTTGAAAGAATCAATGGGTGATAGTTTGGTTCTTTGTTAAAAGGCTAGTACCAAAACCCCTAATCAAACCTGCCCACATTTAATCTACTAAAAGTGAAGTTGAATTGTTAACACCCTCATTTTAACTTCTCTTAGTAAGACATAACCCTAAGATACGTGCCTAATTGATTAGACACTAATTATTTGTAGCCCCGAATTAATACTTGAAACCCCCCAAAAGAAATATTAGTTGTGATATCTTCCAAACCCCCTATTTTTATCTTCTTGTACTCTAGGTCTGAATTTAACAGGTACCCATTGTCCTGGGCTAATTTGATAGCCACTCACATTGTTCCTCATGGAATGAATAGAGGAGTGCAGGGGATCTAAAGTTTGGTCTTAGTTACCACGATCACAACCCATGCCACTGCGATCACAGTGGCCGCGTGTCTACAATCGAGGAGATAGGACTGCAATCATGGTCGATTCAGTTTAAAAGACCATCCAACTTCCATTCTCCCCACACGCACCCCTTTTCAAATTCTCTCCAATTTTTAGGTTTGTGTTGAGGTTCCATTTGTACATTCCAATCCATTCACATCGTCCTATTCAGTATGTTGTCTTAACTCCCTCGTTTGTATGTTTGTCTTAAGCCTGGAACTTATTTTTAGGAATAGTCCTGGAATAGTGTTTTTAATGCCAAATCCTTGATTGTTATGGTGGTTATTATGGTTAGTTGTTATAGTGGGTGTACACATCATCAAGGAAGTTTTGAGTACCCAGATTTAGGCCTAAACCTGTTAAAATCAACGTGTACACCATGTGTTTGATTTAATGCCCCAATGAATTCCTTGTCAATCTATTTAAGTTTTGAGGGTATAATCACTCATTCTAAATAAGATCCTTAAGCATGATGATTATATGACTAGTTGGAACACAAATTTTGGTTAAACTTTGGTGTTTGAAGTGATATTACAAAACTGTCGACAATGGTCTCAGGTGGCATGATCGCAACCCTGATAACCGCGCTCGCAGCATCGCGATCGCGGTCAAGGTTTTGCGATCACCATACCAGAGAGCAGTTGTCTGCTGTAACCAAAAATTCTGCACACCCATTCCTTACCCCGAAACCCTCTATAACAGTACCACATGAGTTTATCTAATTAATCTAGCATGATTTTGGTGAGATAATGCAAATGATGGTATGGATTGTATTGCTTACATGTACTAGGCCGAGAAAATAGGAGACTTTGACAATACCAGGTTCGTGGACACTGAATGTCAAAACCTCTACTATGGTGACCTGCCTAGGATGAAATTACTCCCGAAAAGGGTTATTTGCCTAGATAAAGTGGAGGAGAAACTCCTGAGCTTCCATGCCAGACTCACTGCTATTGGGTGGATATGCTTTGCCCCTTATCCTTGCTATGCTAATGAGCATTGGGTGCATGAGTTTTATGCTAACCTTTGTGTAGTTTCTCTCACAAACTCAGTGATGATGATTTGGGGAAATGAACTACATTTTGGAGCTAAGCAAATCAATGGGATATATGGGCTCCTAGATGTAGCCATGGCTCAATTTCAAGAAAAAAAGCGATCCAGGGACCTGGATGGCAAACATATTATGTCCTTGCAAAGAATTTCCCTAGGCTACCACAAGAGAGACATTTCTATGAATGACTTTTTAACAGAGGCCAAGATTTTGCTGAATTTCATTTGCAGTATAGTTTCGCTGTGCACATACATGACTACAGTCACAAATATGCAAGTTCAGATAGTGGCTTGCATCCTATCTAGCATTTCTCTGAATGTTGGAAAAATTATGATCTCAGATTTAAGGCATTTAAAGAATCATGGAGGTACGCTTCTTCTCTTTCTTTCCCTTATCACTAATCTATACAAGAGGGCAGGAGTGGAGGAATATGATGCAGATACCTGGGTGCTCCTAGACCCCTGCATCTTTCCACTAAAATTTTGAGGTGATGGTGCCCCTGGTCAGAGCAAGAAAAGAAGGGTAGACTTGGGCAAGGAAACCTAGGAGGATACAGATTCTTGTAGACCTTCTTCAACAAACCCTTTTGATGAGATCTCAGGACAGATACGAGTGATGAAAGAGCTAGTGTCTAGTTTTCCTCAGGGACCAAGAAATCCCTCGACTACTCGCCACTCATATATAGCTCGATCAAACTATGAAATATATCAGGAGGAGAAGAAGAAGCAAGAAGCCACAATTGCCAGATTGAAGAGAGCCTATTCATTATTGGCAATATCATATAGGGACCTCAAAGAGTCGTATGACTTTATGAAGAAGACAGAGAAGAAGAGGGACAAGTTCTTTACCAAAATATGGAAGGGAGTTAAGGGACTGAAACCCTACGATAGATTTACTTCTTCCCGAGTTGAGAATGATTATGAGGCCCATGATGATTGTTTGGATGCTGAGATTGGTGGACCTGATAAAGAGTCTTCAAGAGATAGCACTTGTTGAGACGGATTTAGGGAGCATCCTTTTTCCCTTACTTTATTGCTTATGCAGTAAAGACACTTCTATCTCTTTAGTTGGGGGTATTTGTTTATGGATTTGTATTGTTTTGATATATTCTTGAATGATTTTCATATTGTTTGGATGATATTTTATTTTGTTTTTTGGATGCCCAATCATTCTAGTCCTTAGCCTCCATACTTGGAGAAGAAAATATTGTATTAATTTTGGGTGAAGAATACATTGGAGTATCTTTTAAGTGGAGAGCTAGCAAACTCCCATAGAAGATTTGTTTGAGTCCAAAGTTTGAAGTAACTTTCACTTAGCCTCCTTTGAATCAAATCAATGGAGATTTTGGGTTTATCTTTATTTATTTATCTTATAAGTATCTTTTTTTTCCTCTTGGGGTTATGTATGAATAGGATTAAAATGTGTGTGGGTTATTATTGTTAGCTTCAATTAGTAGTTCATGTTGATGGGTTTTGCAAATGCTTGATGATAACATGCAATTTGTTGGTGACATCCTCAAATTTCCTAATACCTACATCATCCTTGACAAAGGGATGTGGGTAACCTAGATCCTTCAACCATCCTTGAAAGAGAGGCTGAAGGTGACATGAGCATTTGTGAATAATTACTTAGATTATAGTTGTTCCCTATTTGTTATTTTAGAAATAAGGATAAATTGTAGAATAGTCATGCCTTAGGCATAATCCTAGAAGTAGGGATGCCTAAATTGAGGTTTGGTTACCAATTTTTGAACACACCTATTTGGTATTCGAAAGAAGCAATTGGTGATAGTTTGGGGCTTTGTTGAAAGGCTAGTACCAAAACCCCTGAATACAAAGTATGAGCTGACAAAAAATAAGCTGATTTAGTCATTCTATCTAAAATGTCCATATTGAATCATGTTTATGACGAGTACGAGGCAAACCCATTACAAAATTCATGTTCACCACTTCCCACTTCCAAATGGGGAACTGAACTCCTATAATGTACCACTAGGCCTCTGGTTCTCAACTTTAACTTGCTAACAGTTTGAACACTTAGTTACAAATTCTGCAATGTCCTCCATACCATTCCACCAATAGATTTCCCGCAAGTCACGGTATATCTTAGTGGATCCTGGATGAATGAAATATCGTTCACCATATGCTTCTACCAAAATCTTGCTGCCTCAAACCATCAACATATAGAGCACATAACCTGCCCTGACAGCGAAGCAAACTATCTCCCCTTTGGGAGAAAACCTCTACTTTCTGATGTCTAACTGATTCCTTCAATCTAACCAAACTGAGATCCCTATATTACTTTTCTTTTTCTTTGGCAACCAACAAAGATTCTGAACCATTCTGAACCCATATTCTACCCTCGGCTAAATCAACCAACCGAACTTCTAACCAAGAAAGCTAATGAAAATCCCTGAATAATTTCTTCTTACCCTTCTCAACATGAGCAATACTACCCATAGACAATCTACTAAGGGAATCTACCACTATATTGGCCTAGCCCGGATGATACAACACACGCATATCATAATCTTTTAACAACTCTTGCCACTTTCTCTGTCAAATATTCAAATCTTTATGCGAGAACACATACTGCAAACTTTTATGATCAGTGAACACATCAACATGAACTCCATAAAGATAATGCCTTTAAATTTTCAAGGCAAAAACAGCAGCTGCCAACTCAAGATCATGGGTAGGATAATTCTTTTCATGGGGTTTAAGATGTCTAGAGGCACATGCTATGACCTTACCTCTCTGCATCAATACATAATAAAGACCAACTCTGGAAGCATCACAGTAAACTACAAACCTATCTGAACCATATGGCAAAGTCAATACTGGAGCTGAAGTGAGTCGAGTCTTCAAATCATGAAAACTCTTCTCATATGGATCTGACCACTAAAATTTGACTTTTTTTGAGTCAATCGAGACATGGGGTATGCAATAGAAGAAAATCCTGCAACAAACCTCTTGTAATAGCTAGCTAAACCCAAGCAACTCTTGATATCTAATGGAGAGATAGGTCTGGGCCAGTTTCTCACTACTTCGATCTTTTGAGGGTCAACTCGAATATCATCATCAAAAATAATATGGCCAAGGAAAATTATTCATCTTAGGCAAAAATCTTACTAACTAAACTTGGTGAACAACTGATGAGTTCTAAGGTTCTGCAATACAATTCTCAGATGGTCTGCATGATTTTTCTCACTATGAGAACAGATAAGAATATCATCAATGAAGACTATGACAAATATTTCTAAGTACTACTTGAACACTCTATTTATCAAGTCCATGAAAGTTGTGGAAGCATTCGTTAGTCCAAAAGACATAACTAGGAATTTGAAGTGACCATACCGAGTTCTAAAAGCTGTATTCATAATGTCACATTCTCTGGCTCTGAGCTGATGATAGACGGATCTAGGTCTATCTTAGAGAAGTAACTGACACCCTAAAGTTGGTTGAACAATTCATCAATCCAGGGGAATGGATACTTATTCTTGATTGTGACTTTGTTCAACTGACACTAATTGATGCACATTCTGAGAAACCAGCTTTCTTATGCACGAACAAGGCTATAGTGCCCCATGGGAAAACACTGGGTCTGATGAATCCCTTATCTAAGAGATCCTTCAATTTTTCTTTCAATTCCCTAAGCTTAGCTGGAACTATTCTGTAGGGTGGAATAAAGATAGGCTGGGTATCTGTAAGGAGATCTATTTCGAAGTCAATTTTCTTTTTGGGAGGAACTCCAGGAAGATCTTCAAGGAATATATATGGAAATTCCCTTACTACTGAAACTAACTCGAGACTTGGAGTCTTGGTACTAGAGTCTTTGACTCAAACAAAATGGTAAACACACCCTTTTGATATCATTTTTCTTACCTTAAGATAAGAAATGATCTGACCCCTAAGCACAACGGTACTACCCCTTTATTCAATGACTGGTTTCTTAGGAAATTGAAACTAAACAACTCTATTTCTATAGTCTACTAAGGCATAGCATAAGTGGAGCCAATCCATGCTGAGAATGACATCAAAATCAGTCATCTCTAACTCCAGAATATCAATTGAGTTGATTTTCTGAGATACTCTGATCGAGCAAGTTTCATATACCCGTCTGTCTATAATAGATTTAATTGCTAGGGTAGACACTGACAAAAGTTCTACTAAAAATTTGGGACTGATACCGAAATTGACTGCTATATAGGGGTTATAGAGAAGAGTGAAGATCTGGGGTCTAATAAACTATAAACATAGAGATGAAAGACCTATAACGTACCTATAACTACATTAATAGAACTTTCCTGATCATGCTGGGTTTAGAGGACATACAACCTATTCTGAAGCTGCCCACTGGTTGCGCTGGAAGCAACACCCTACTGAGTCGGGCAACCGACTGAAACTGGAGGACGATTGCACTGACCCTGCTGATCAACCTTTGGGCAATCTTTGACTCTGTGGCCAGGCTTGACACATCCAAAACACACATTACTACTAGATTTACACACACCTTAATGATTCTTGCCATATTTCCTATAAAGCAGATTAGTACGACTACTGCTCACACGACCTTAGGACTTAAAGCCTAGCGCCCTATCCCAACTATCTTGCCTGAACTTAGGCACTGGCACACTAGCAGAAGATAGAGCTGGGGTTGAGAACTTTTGACAAAATTGAGAACAGTTACCACCTTCTAATATTGGCTGAGAAAAGTTAAAGCTACTTATTCTGGCCCTCTTATTCTCTCTTTTTCTCCTTAAGCTTCTCCTCCTTAATATTATGGGCATTAACCATAAGTCTAGATAAGTCCATATCCTTAATCAACATGAAAGTCCTACACTCTTTAACCATACTATCAGCTACACCAGACACAGACTTACTCATTCTAGACCAATTGTCTGCAACCACATTAGGAGTATACCTCCCCAACTGAGTAAACTTAAATGAGTACTCCTTCACACTCATGCTTCCCTACTTCAAATAAATGAACTCCTAAATCTTAGCCTCCCTTAACTCTAATGGTAAGAACCTATATAGAAAAGTCGTATCCAATTCCTCCCACTTAACAGGCCCTGAATTAATAACACGGTCTTCCTTCCACTTCTTAAACTAGGTGTGAGATACATCCTGTAACTGATATACAACTAACTCTTTACTCTTACTCAAAGTGATTCCTGTAATAGCTATCACCTTCTGAACCATATCAAGAAATTCTTTTGGACCCTCCTCAGACTTGGATCCCAAAAACAAAGAGGATTCATTCGGGTGAAATCCTGAATCCTAGTTGCAGTTGTATTTGCCACTGGATTGGATGGGGCAATGACTTGCTGATTGTTCTGAGTAGCTACTAAATGGGATAAAGTAGTAAAAGCAACTCTAAACTCGGTGTGAGAGAGATATTCATTCAGGGGATCTTCCTGAATAGGTGGAGGTACGGGCTAGTCCCCATTCCTTCTTTCTTTATTTCTTCTGGGAGGCATAGTCTATAAAAAGAATAAAGGATGAGTTAGAAAGAGAGTTTAAATAGAGCTCATACACATTCTCATAACATGAATGCTGAAAGAAAGGAAACTTTCTCTAAAATATATAGTAGCCTCTTATCTATAAGTGTGGCGCACTTCACACCCATGCACAATACTATACTCAACGTAGCTATCAGACACCCTAGGACACTGTAAAACCTAAGGCTCTGATACCAAGTATTTTCATGAGCGAAGGCTACCCCCTAGATGAGATAATGGTGCTTATGGTCACAAGTGAACACAAGCTAACCCATGAGTTGGTATCTACTGTGAGCACTGAATAAAATGGAACTGGTATAACATATGTCAAAGATAAACTGCTGAATGTAATACTAGTCCAAATACTAAAAATGTGGTTCAACCACAAGTTTGAAACACCTGATGAAATGCTGAAAATCAAACTGTCAATTTTAAATAATTGATAATACTTAAAAGACTAATAAGCTGAAAAACTGTCTAACTGACTATCTAATTATCTGATTGTCTGAAAAGCCTCTAACTAAATTATTAAGGAGTTGATGGGACAAGCCTTCAACTAACTAAAAAATATGAAACTACTGAAATAACTAAAATAATTAATCTTGCCCTTAATGGATAAGGACTCACCACTACTACTGCAGGTAAGCTTAACTGTTTAAGCACGATTAGGAAACTGAGCATCTAAACCTATGATATAAGACATCATAGTGCAAAGAAGAGTGTACGGTCAGTACATTGAATATACTAGTATATGAGATGAGGATTCAATGTGGTCTAGCTAAAATGCATAGGGTACTATATGCATGAGATAAGGAAAAACTGAACAACATAAAATAATTGAGCATGAATTCATGAAAACTGTAATATCTGAGAATTCAAGACCAAGCATATACATATTTCTAAAATAATCTGTAAACTGAAAAACTGAAATCTATATAACTGAATAACTATAAATTTGTATGCTTTGGTCAAGAAAACCTGAACTAAATATACACTGAATACTGTACTGAGACTATGGGAGGTATCATTAAACTGACATGCCCTAATCTGAGCTAATCGTATTCCAACCTTTAACCCCAGTTGGAAGGGTGTCAGTACCATTCAACGGGTACTAACACTGGTTGTGTGGATCCACTATATGGTGTCCTGAAGGACAAATGAGTCACCCTCAACTGACAAGTTCTCTAATAAGATATATTTCACTCTCAACTAGTAGGTAAACACTTTATTGACCCTCAACTGGTAGGTAGACATCTCTAACCTCCAATGGCTATATTGTTTTGGAACTTGAGGATTGATACTAAGGGTCACACCCTCTACTGGTAGGTGATCCCCCATCCATGGGTTCGTTCGATGCTAAATCCTACTCCCAACTGAACTGACACTGAAACTAAAACTGAATTGAGTTTAACTGAACATGATTTCATGACTGATAGTGCTCATTATGATCATAATAACTAAATAGATAGGAATAATCATGGTTTAACTAAATCATACTTGAAAAATATTAAAATTATGTAAAACTCATAGGTATTGGGTATTCATATCCCACCGGCACTGAATGATCACTGAATGTAATAACAAGCTTAAAAATTATAGTAAAGGATCATGGTTCAAACCCATAAGCATAGACATTTTATCAAACATGTAGGGAATGCTTGCTAAGAATCATAAATGTAGGATTTATAATAGAATTCACTTGAATAAAGCATGAGAAACTCAAATACAAAGCACGAGGAATTCAAAATCTTGTGTGGAATCATACATGGGATGGATTGAAATAAAATCACCATGAAAACATGAATTAAACCCATCTTAAGCAATAGAAAATACCATAATAATAGAAAAATCCATTCTTTAATTGAAAAAAAGGGTTTTGGCTTCCATGGGTGAAAGAAACCCATGAATGAACACCCCACATACCTTAAGCTTTTAATATGAAAGGAAAAATGCTATTCTTGAAGGTTCTTGAACTTGGGTTACTTGAATTCTTGATTTCTTGGGGAGGAAGCAATTGAATTTGTGTTCTTGGGGAAAGAGAATGGATTTCTTGGGAGGAAAATTGGAGAAGGGAAAAATTATGACTTAACTGATGCCCAAGTCATGCTATTAACGATTGGGTTGATGAGGAAAAGACATAATTACCTCTCAGGTATTTAAATCAAAAGATGGATGTGACAGGCTTACCACAGTGCGATTCTATCGCGGTCGTTGACTTTTCTCACTACAACATAATGAACATGAAAACTGGAATATTACCGCGATGTAGCCTTGTCGCGGTAACCCTCTGGTTTCATGATCTAAACATACCCCAAACCCTATTTGAAAAATCTAAAACTTTTTCGACATACTCCTTACATCTCTAAACATGAATTAACTCAAAACCCAATATCTCGAGGTAGGGAAAATTAAGTTAAAAATCCTCAAAGTTTAGAAGCCTTAAAAATAACTAAGTCCCCAATACTTAGTGAAATTTTTAGGCCTTAAGCCCCTTATGCATGCAACTAGTAGCTAAACTGAGCTAAGAATAGTACACGGTATTACAGATACTTATAGTACTCATATTCTTTTAAGAGGCTCTTGTACTGACCTTACTAGGTCGTGGTTTATTTCTACTATTTTCTTTATCTATCTTTGTTTATGTTATCATCCTTATATATTATGGCTTGTAATCATATTATTTGTGTAAATATGGTATTTACCCTACTTTACGCTAATTAGCCTATTACTTGTCATTTCGGGCCATGATTTGGTTCACTTACTGGTGGGTTAAAGTAAGTGTCATTATGACTCATGAAATTGGGTCATAACAAATTGGTATAGGAGACTAGGTTCACTAGTATTATTGGTACAAGAGCAAGTGCCTAGTAAACTCCCATGAATTAGAACGATGAGGTTCGTTTCTTATCTTTGTGATCCTATAGGACATTCTTAGGAGATCATCACTTCCTTCACTCCTTTTATGCTTAGAGTATTTGTTGGTTTCTAAGATTTTCTTGGCTTCACTCTTCTGTAGATTTCTAGGATGTGAGCTACTACAACTGGAGATAAGGACCTTGAGTCTATAACTAGGATCCTATTAGAGTCGTGGACAAACTAGAGGTTGTTAGAGGTTTGGATAGGGAGACTTTACTATACCTCATTCCTACTCTCGTATCAGAGATTCCTCCACCCTATATAGTAGTGGGTTAGGTGGTAGCCTAGGCTCCACTAAGGTTTATTCCTTTATCACTACTTAAATGTGCTTTAGTATAATTACTGCGTTTGGTTGGTGCTGAACTGTCTGATGGTGCTCAGTCTATGGATTAGAGTGGTATAGAGGCAAGGGTAGCCTGTAGTCATGAACCCCAGAGTTTAGATCTCTCCAACACTAGTAGTTTCTTAATTGATAGTCACCTAGCCTGCTATGCCTATTAAGGAGTAGATGATATTGGGCATATTCATGAGATTAACTCCACCTAGGTTTTATGTGGCACCAGGGAGGATGCATTTGGGTTCTTGAATGCATGTTAGAATAGGCTCCATAATTTAGGCCTATTTGAGACTCATGAGGTCGACTATACTACTTTTCAATTGAACTTGGCAGCTAAACATTGGTGGAGCAGTTATTTGGATTCTAGGCCAGTAGGATCTCCTTTGTTGACAAAGAATCAGTATCTAAGTTTTCTCAGAGAAGTATATGCCTCGTAGACTTACATATATTTTGAGATTGATCTTTGAGATTGGAGTAGGGTTCTACTACTATCCTATAGTATGAGGCTCGATACCATGAGTTAGCCATGTATGCTACAACTATTTTGCTGATCGAGTATAAGTAGATTCAATATTTTGTTCAGGGACTGAGACTTTCTCTTTTCATGGATACATAGAGTTTAGTTTCCACTGGAAGGTCTTTTGTTAAAGTCACTAATTATTCTCAAACCATGTATAGGATGCATTGCGAGGTTTAGGGGAGCAGCGATAAGAGACCGCATTACCAGGGTAGTTTTAGTGGGAATCAAAATGGCTCATGGTCCATAGGCAGGGGTTCTCAGGGTAGGTACCCTCCATGACAACCTTATTAGCATCTGAGTCAATCTAGTTGGCCCATTTATGTCGTACTTCAGATTACTGAGGGGGTCACCCCAGCTACAGTGATCATCCTAGCCAGACTAGCGGTCATTGTTCGAGAGATGCACATTCTTAGTTTTCTAGATCTTTTGCACTGAGTGTAGATACTTGGGCTTGTTATGAGTATGGGACCTTTGGCTATTTTTCTAAAGAATATCCCTGCATAGGAAAATTGTACCTTCAATGTAGAGTGTTCTTCTGATTAGTGCAGTGCCTCTCCTAACTAGAAGTAGTATACAGGGTCGTCGGAGTGGTCTTCAGGGTTCTCGAGGAGGTCCTCTGGAAAGTAGGACAAGTGATCGGTCCACCACCCATCCAGGTGGCGGGTGAGGTCATTTATATACTGTACCTATTAGACAAAAAGAAGAGTCTTTGAATGTTGTTATTACATATATGATCTTAGTGTGTCATCAACTGAATTTTGCTTTATTTGGTCTGGGATCCACTTATTTATGTGTGTATTCTTATTAAGCACCACAGTAAGAGTTTTCTTGGGATTATTTATCCATTCTATTACCTGTATATACTCTTGTGAATGATTTTTAGTAGTGGCTTAGGTTTATAGATTATGTGTAGTGACTGTTTGAGAGTTTGATACTTAGTCAAATCTTATTGTATCAAATATGATGGACTTTGATGTGATTTTAGGCATGGACTAGTTATGCCCTTATTATACAGTCTTGGATCTCTAAGACCATTACCTTAGCCATGCCCGGTATACCCCCGATTGTGTGGTAGGGATATATTAGTCATGCACTGATGGGGATTATTTATTTTGTTCAAGCTAAGAGACCTATATCAAGGGCTTAGGAGTCTTATCTTACTTTTATTTGTGATGTTAGTGTGGAGAGTCCTTCGATTCTATTCCTATAGTTTGTGATTTTCCTGATGTCATTCCTATCGATCTACCTATCCTTCCTCCTGAGTGTGATAGTGAGTTTATTATTAATCTTGAGTTAGGCACCCAACCTATTTGTATGCCACCTTATCATTGGATCCTGCCAAGATTAAAGAGCTGAATTCTTAACTTTAAGATCTTCTAGGTAAGGATTTCATTATGCCAAGTGTGTTACCTTAGGGTGATCCGATCTTGATTATGAATAAAAAGAGTATTTCATTGTATATGTGTATTAATTACAAGTAGTTGAATACGGTGACAATGAAAAATAAGAATCCTATGCCTTGTATTGATGACTTGTTTGAATAGATTCACGGAGTAGTGGTTTTCTCTAAGATTGACTTGAGATTTGATTACCATTAATTTAGGATTTGGGTAGAGAACATCCCAAAGACAACCTTCAAGACTCGTTATGTCCATTATGAGGTGATGTCTTTTAGGTTAACTAATGCCCCAACTATGTTCAAAGATTTGATGAACCATATTTTCTGACCTTATTTGTACTTCCTTGCAATTGTTTTCATCGATGACATTCATGTGTATTTGAGGAGTAGGAAGGAGCATATTCAACATTTGAGGATTGTGCTCTAGATAGATCTAGGCTTTTTGTCAAATTCTCAAAGTGCAAGTTCAAGCTTGATTCTGTTATATTCCTAGGACATATGGAGTCTAAGGATAGGATTATTGTGAATTCAACAATGATTGAGGCTATTTAAGATTGGGTTAAAACTACATCTCTATCTAAGGTTTGTAACTTTATTGGCTTGAAAGGTTAATACAGGCGGTTCGTTGAAGGTTTTACTACTATTGTAGCACCGATGACTAGATTGACCAAGAGGAATATTCCTTTCTAGTGGTCCAAGGAGTGCGAGTCAAGATTTCAAAAGCTCAAAGATTTTCTCACTTAATATCCTATATTGGCTCTTCCTATAGAGGGTGAGAGGTTTACCATATATTGTGATACTTATGGTGTTGGTTTGGGTTGTATTTTTTTTACATCAAGATGAATTTATTAGTTATGCATCGAGGAAGCTAAACGTGCATGAGAGCATCTAACTACTCATGATTTAGAATTAGAAGCAATAGTTTTTACGTATAAGATTTAGTAGTGGCATTCATTGTGATATCTACACAGATCACCATACCCTTCAACACCTTATAACTCAGAAAAAGCTTAATTCAAGACAACATAGGTGGATGGATCTACTAAAGGAATATGACATCTATTCTATACCATCTGGGAATTATGAATGTGGTAGCGTATGCCTTGAGCCAAAAGCTGTAAGTATGCGTAGCTTGGCTTTTATTTTAGTTTTTGAGAGGTTGTGGGCGTGGGACATCCATTCCTTAGCAAAGTTGATGGTACAACTTGATATTTTAGACTCTAGGAGGGTCCTTTCTAGTGTTGAGGCTTGGTCAACCTTATTTGAGTAGATTTGGAGTTGTCAATTTGAGGATGGAGGACATTGTGTCATCCATGATTAGGTGCTGAAGGGTAATTCTAGGAGGGCTACTATGGATTCTGAGGGTATTTTGAGATATGATGGACACATTTATATTCCAAGGGTTGGTGACTTAATTTAACTGATATTGCATGGGGCTCATAGCTCTAGATACTCCATTCACTCTGGTATAGCAAAGATGTATAGGGATTTGAGTTAGTACTACTAGTGGAGTGGAATAAAGAGAGATATAGCAGACTTTTTAGCTTATTGCCTATGTTGTCAGAAAGTAAAGGCTGAGCATCAGAGGACTGGTGGACTGATTAAGAGATTTCCCATTCCTGAGTGGAAGTAGGAGCGGAACACCATCGACTTTGTTAGTGGTTTGCCTCATGCCTCTCTTGGTTCTGACGACATTTGGGTAAATGTAAATCGATCGACCAAATCAGCATATTTCCTTCCTATTCAGATGTCCTTCATTGTCGAGAGGCTCACCCATATCTATATACGTGAGATAGTTTTCCTGCATGGAGTACCTATATCAATTATCATAGACAGGGACCCAATATTCACTTTTAGCTTCTGGAGGCTTTTCTGTAGGAGTTGGGTACTCAGTTGAATCTTATCACCACTTTTTACCCTTAAACTAATAGGTAGTCAAAGTGAACTATTTAGATTCTTGAGGAAATGCTTTGAGCTTATGTTATGGACTTTGGAGGTTAATGGAAGCAACACTTAGCATTGGTAGTGTTCACCTATAATAATAGCTACCATTCGAGTATTGAAATGACACCATTTTAGGCACTATATGGTAGGCATTATTGATCTCTGATAGGGTGGTTTGAGACCTCTGAGTTTAGGCCCTATGTACTGGCCTACTTCAGGATTCATTAGATAGAGTCTGGGTGATGCAGGATAGGATGAGGGAAGTATAGAGTAGGCCGAAGTCTTATGCAGATCATAGAGTTCATGCCCTGTGGTTTGGAGTTAGAGACGAGACCAAGTATTCCTTCGAGTATCTCCCATAAAGGGCATGATGAGGTTTGGGAGGAATGGCAATATCAGGTCCTAATATATTAGACCTCTTGAGATACTTCACAGCTGGAGAGGTGTCTTATGAGTTGGCCTTTACTCCAGATTTTGATGCTATACATCTAATTTTTTTCAGTTGTACAAGAAATTGACCTTTGTGGAGGAGCCAGTTCTCATATTATCCAGGGATGCTAGGCGGTTGTGCTATGGGGAGATTCTAGTAGTTAAGGTCTAGTGGAGACACTTTCCAGTAGAAGAGGCTACTTATAAGATCGAGAGCGAGATGCGGGTCCAATATGAAATTTCTTTTAGTAGTGGATATTGTAATGACCCAGCAGGTCATTTTCTGTATTTTCACACTTTTTCACTATTTAGAACTTTCCTATAGATTCTCAAAGTCATTTTTGACTTGCTGAAGCTTACAGTTTTGTTACCAAGCAACTCATTTGGTTATAGCCAATTCCTTATTTTGAAGTTTTTTCACTGGTAATGGTTGGCTATCAGGCCTGAACTTTAGGTTAATGATCTTGTCTACTATTCTGATAGTTCTATCAGCTCCAAAATGTCAATTTTAGTCTAAGGTACCTTTGGTTCAGGTCTCGAGACTTACTAACTCATTTTGGGCTACAATATAGATTTTTGTAAAAGCGGCCCTTAGGAATAGGTCCTAAATTTCATTGAAATGACTTTGAATAAAAATTTTGATAGTGCCGTTGAGTCCAAAATATAGAATCTAATAGGGTAGAATAGTTTATTTTCATTCATGGAATTTTGAATGAATCATGAAGGTTTGATGGAAACTTGGCCAAAATAAAGTTTCATCTCGTGCATGGACTCAACTGTGCAACCGCTTAAGTAGCTCTTTAGTCGCATAATTAGTGGTCACTTAAGTGGTCACATGGTCGCTTTGGTAACCAAGATGGTCCCCACCCCTATCACTTTATTGTAGTCCTGACCACTTTAGCAAACGTCTTTTACGCAACATGTTGTATGCTAAAGTGGAGGTTGGTTGGGTGCAAGGGTCGCTTAAGTGACCGAGTGTCGCTTTAGTGGTAATCACTTAAGTAGTTAAATGGATGCTTAAGTGGTAACTACAGGGGAATTAAATTCTCCTCTTCAACTAATTTTCTTCCATTTTCTACAAGTTCCAAGAGCCATAAAGCCCTAGAGAACTTCAAAAAATTGGAGATCGATCCTTGGATGATCTTGGGGTATTGGTGAGCTCAAAAAGGTCATTAGTGTAATTCTTGTACGTTTTCGTCTAATTCTTGATTTAATTCTCTGATTTAGCCAAAATCCCTAATTTCTTGTTGGGTTCAATTGAGTGTTTTTTGAGCTTAAAATTTACTCGTTCTTAAAGGTAAATCACCTTTGGCTTAAGCATACGTGTTAATGATTTTGAAAGTGTGATTCTGCAAGCGGGCCCACATAGGATTTTGACTCAATTTTGGACTTGAAGAATTAAAATGTAATATGGGTATCATTATTATTGTATTAATATGTAGATTACTATTTTGATAGTGTGGCATCGTGCGGAGGCTACTTGGAAGAAAAAATCTCTAATTTAGCAGCTTTACCCATCATTCTTCAGTGACCAAGAAGGCTAGGATTACTCTCCTATTAGATTAAGCATTATTATTTATTGGTATGATATTATGCTAGTCATGGGTTGAGAATAATTACTTGATCATTTAGTTAGCAAAATTTGAATTATTTAGCCAGTTAGCGAGTCGTACTTAGGTAGATTTGACTTAACCACCCGTTCCTTGGATTGAATTGCCATCTTAGCACTTAATGAGACTTATGTAGCCCATTATAGTGGGATTCTTGAAATTTAGTCTAGCTTATGATAGAAATCCTTAGAATGGATTTTTGGGGTTAGAAGTGGGCCCGTTCGGCCCACTTTAGGTCAAAATGATAATTAGCTCCTTGTAGATATAAGATACCATCTTTCATTACCCTATCTACATTCTTGAGCCCAAGAAGGATTTTGATATGTTCTGACTTTTTCTAGGCTTGTACCTTGGCTTTATTAAGACCTGTTCAAGTCTGGCTGTTAAGATATTAATACTGGTTTAAGTCCAACATCTATGATGATATTATTTCTACTTTGAGTCCGATATTCATGATACTATTTTTGATTTAATTCTGGCATTACAGGATTACTTATGATGGTTCTGGAACCAGTTTGAGTTATGTAAATATGGTAGGGAGGATCCACAGTTATGCTTTTGGGGTTCGAATATTGTATGAGTGTTACTATTAGTATTTATTTCTTGATTGTATCCACCACACTTATGGGGCTCAAATGGGTTATTTATTCTTTCTTGAATCTTCTGGCTTATGGGGGCCTAATTAGGCTATAGTTAGTCATGTTCTTTTTAATAATATTTATACAATTGCATACTATATGTTTTTAGAGCACAACTCTAGGTTTTCCCTTTTCCCTGACTTTAGTTTATTATCTCCCATATTATTGTACTTATATTATGATTTAGCTTAGTTGGTAGATTATGTCTATTGAGTACCTATTGCATTGGTACTCATACTACACTTTTGAATCCTTTTCTGATGCAGATATGAATGCTAGCTGCCGTCGTTGATATCTATACTAGTGTGGGTCGATGTTTGGAGATAGGGTTAGATTTCAGAGCCAGAGTTGACTTTCTCTCCTCTTTCTATTTTTTGATGGTTTTTCTATTTGAGATTTTTCACATTTGATAATTATAGTACTCATATTCATTTTCTACAAGATCTTGTACCGACCTTTCTAGATCATGGGATATTTCTACTATTTTCCTCATGTATCTTCATTTACATTATCATCCTTAAATTTTATTACTTCTAATCTAATTACTTGCATAATTCTAGTATTTACCTTACTTTATACCAATTATACCATTACTTATCATTCTGGGCTACGGTTTGGCTTACCTTCTAGTGGGTTAAAGTATGTGCCATCATGACTCGTGAAATTGGGTTATGACAAGGGTAGATCAGGCCTACTAAAGTTTATATGATCCTTTTCACACTAAAATGGTAGTGTATATCACTCAAATTCACCCCAATTCACACAAAATAATTGGGAGAGACGACCCTCCATCTTTTATCACTCCTAAGGTTGAAATCCTCAATGAACTATGTTAATCTTACGTCCCGGATGGTATAGTAGCATTGAAAACATAAGATAACCTAACATGTTACTCATTTTGTGCAAGAACACCACTATATTCAAGTTTCAAAATGCAACACCCCAGATTTTTAGCCCTAAAAAATTCTTGAGTTTTGAGCTCATTGCTCTGACTACGACTCATCAAATGAGTCTTAAGGTCTCCTTACGGGTAATTAGGATTGAGTCATAGGGTGAACAATAAAGGTTGTCTTTTTTATGCCTTGGTTATGATTTGAACATTACAAGTCGTAAGGACTCATTACGAGTGGTAATTATGACTCGTAGGCAAACCAGTGTTGGTGCTAAACTCTCTATCTTCATCATGACTAGACTCAATGAATCATATGGTGTGTTCATGAGTCATAGAGTGTGACTCATCACCAAACCCGTGTGATGGTCCAAGTTTTTTCTCACGGTACGATTAGGACCCTATCAGGCATAGCGTGTCCTCACAAGTCGTAAGGTGACCCGTGGTCACTGACAAAATTTTTTAGTGTTTTAATTAAGGGCACTTTGGACATTTCTGTCCTTCCCCTCGTAAGACCCATGACTTATAAAACATATTGGGGACCCTATTTTCAATATTTATCAATTCAAAACTCTTCCCTTTCTCTCTCAAATCCCTAAGTCAAGAACACTAGGGTTCCTTAAGGAATTGGCAATTAGATCTTCCAAGGGTTGATTTCTCTCCATAATTCTTGATATTTCAGGCATGTTACTCTTCTCCAAAGCTTATTTTATTGAAATCATGTATTCAAATTTTTACCCATGTGATTTAATGGTGTTTTATGAATATGTGTTTGAGGGTTTTGGAATGAATGTTAGTTGAATTGATATCCCATGATTTTATATGCATTGTTTGTACTTTATCAATGGTTTTTGAACTAATTGGGTGCATGGGTATGATATTTGAAAAAGGGGTTAAGGTATCCCCCAAATTGATCATTTTTGATAAAAAAATTGTTATGGAAATTGTGTTCCCTCAACCCACTTATGTAATTAGTTCTGAAAGATGGTTTGTCACCTGATTGGACTTAATTACCTATACTATTGCAATGCATAACTGGTTAAAGTGATAAACATGGATTTTTAAGGCCTTGTTGGCCATGTTTTGATTTTAAAATTTGAATCTCGGGGGTTGAGTCATTCCCCCGGGTTGAATTGATAAACAAAAGGGGTTGAGGCATTTCCTAAATTTTATTTAATGAATAAAGGGGATCATGGCATTCCCCCTTATTGATTTAATGAACAAAAGGGGTCGAGGCATTCTCCAAAGTTAATACCATCATAATGGCATAATTATAAGCTTGCAAGCGTAAGGATATGGAGATACCTATGGCGTGCCTTATTGGATAATTCCTTGGTTAAATGGATGGGTTATGTGAAACTAGTTTTAATATGGTCTTAAAGGGTGTTATATAGCTAAGCTGTAAAGGTGGATGTCCTGGGAGAGTTGATACTGGAAACTCACATTTGCCGCTGTGAGAGTTGGTCTTGATGACCGTCTTCATATGCCACACTTTTTGTATATATATATATATATTTATATTCTAGATTAATGTGGCGTCGGGAGCATTCCCTGGTCTTCCTTGATACCTCTGGTTCATGTGGCTAAAATCGCCCTTTCAGTAGGGGGAGCTGAACCTATATAGCCTGTGGGTGCCTTTTTATGAAGGTTAAGATACATGGTCCAGGATAATGTTTTACTTTTATGCTAAACCTTGTTCCCATCCCTAGCATGTTATATATATGTATGTACAATATGTGCATGTGGATTGTACTGTGGTTTTAATTTGGCATTACTTTATCCATTCCCTGAGTTACATGCTAGTGCTCAACCTACTAATCGTCTCTGGATGCTGTTTTCCCATACGATGCAGGAACTGGGACACTTCTGCTTTTCCTGTGCAATGATAGGTGATTTTGGACCGTTTGTGAGTTAGATTGAAATGGTGAACCTCTTTCTTTTGAAGGCTGTTACTTCTTAGTTTATTTCGTGTCATAGACTATTTCTCATGGTTTCTTTTGGCCATTGTTGGGGAAATATCCCAACTTATATTTTTAGATAGTAGAGGCTTTGTGGGTACTGTAGATTAGAATTGTTGTTGTATAACTTAGTATTCATCTTTAGTAGATATTAATCTATCTTGATATATGTTCGAAATTCATCCGCTGCTAGTTGTATTGTGTTTTGGGTTGTTAGGGTAAAGGAGGTGGTCTATGGTCCGTGGTGGACTTGACATACCCGTTATGACTAGGCTCTGGTTTGAGTCATGAAAAAATCCGTATCAGAGCCCTAGGTTCATCGTCTATTGGGTGTCCACAAAGCCGTGTAAAGTAGACTCTCTTTTATGGGTATGTAGAACCACATCTATAAGGGAGAGGATATGAGGCATTTAGGAATGTTTCTCTTTCTTGTATTCTACTTTTGGGCTGTAGAGTCAAGGATGCTGAAATCTCTTCTAATTCCCGTTTGTTCGCTTTTTATATCATGCCTCCCAGAAGATCTGATGCTCGTGGGAACTCTTCTATCTTGACAGAGGACAACATGGATGGAACTTCTCCTACTTATGGGGTACAGACTCGGTCTAGGGTCCCTACTTTTGATTTTCCCCTTGGAGTTCCACCCGATACCTACAAATCCACCTCGGGAAAATGATACTTCTACCTCGATTCCTTAGGGTGATGTGTCTAATCCTGAGTTCCATCATTCGATTTATTTTCTTACTCAGTTAGTGGACTCTCAGTCATGCCAGTCTGAGCGTGTTTCTCCTGTCACTCTTTATTCTGAAGCGACAAAGGATGGTCAGTTCATGAGATTGAGTCATCCAACTTACACTAGTTTCAAGGTTGAGGAGAATCCTCAAAGGTTCATAGATGATATGGAAAATATCTTTAGAGTTATGCATACTTCTAACTCAGAAGGTGTAGAGTTCATCACATATCATTTGAAGGATATAACATATCAGTGTTATTTGGAGTAGGAATAGTTGAGAGGGGATGATGCTGAGGCAGCTATGTGGGATGACTTTTTGAGTGTCTTTCTTCATCTCTTCTTTCCTCAAGAGTTGAGGGAGCCATAAGCTGAGGAGTTTGTGAATTTGAAACAAGGCAGGATATCTATGAAAAAGTATGCCTTGAAGTTTCATCAGTTATCCCATTATGCTCCAGAGTTGGTGACTTCTATGAGGGCAAAGATGAGAAAGTTCACTTCGGTCTTGTATCGGGACTTGGTATTGGCGTGCAAAGCCATCTTGATGAATAATGAAATTGATATCTCTAGGCTTGTGGTGTATATGCAATCGGTTGAAGATGAAAAAAAGAAACAAGATGAGATAGGGGAAAGACAGAGTAAGAATTTCAAGTATTCTGAGAAGGGTAGAGGCCAGGAGAATAGTAGTAGAGATGACAGACAGTGGTCTAAAAAGAAGTGGGGAAATTCTTATTCTTATTGTATGTCTAGTTCTCCCTATCCTAAGCCATCTTCTATTCATCTCTTCCAAAACAACAGTAGGTTTAAGGCACAAGTTTCCCAATCTCAGGCCAGTGGGACCAGTTAGCTCCGTCATATCCTCCTTGCAAATTTTATGATAGTTGCACCGTGGTTATTGTAATGATGGGAGGAATACGTGTTTTAGATGTGGACAACAGGGTCAAATTCATAGGAATTTTCCTTCAGGTGATGATACTTCTGGGGCTAATAAGGTTTTGGTTTCTACTTCTTCAGCTCCTGCACCAAAGGGTGCTACTTTGATATTGGGTGTATTTATGCATTCTAGCATTACAATTCTAGCCTATTTAGCCTTGTTTTGAGGATGATTCATGTTCTTAATATGGTGATAATGATATAAATGTGAATTTAAGTGTCCAAGTATGTGTTTACAATGTTTAATGGTGTTTTCACACGAGTTTTGATCCAATTTGACCAATTAGAGTTCAACCGAGGAAACTAGTGTGACCAGCTTGAGCTAGGTGCTTGTCTAGTCTATCATGTTGGGTTCTAACATTTTAAAAGAGTTCCTAAGGTTTATATTGTGTATTTAAATGTGAAAAACTTGTGGATAATGTTCAAGGTTTAATTGGATCAAGACAAAAGTCAAAACAATGAGTTAAAGATTAAAGTGAAATTAGCCTATGCTTAGCTCGTATTTTTGATTCACCGTCTTGGATGTTGTGTTGTTTTGATCTCTAAATTTTTGTGTTTAATTCTATAGGATACTTTTTTAATGGATTATTATGATATATTAAGGATGTAAAATCTTCAAATCAAGTGGAAACAATTCAAAAAGGCTCGGAATATCTCAACGAAAGCACAATACAAAAATTGACACAATTTGGACCCCTGAAATGTCATTGGCGCGTGTAGACTGTAGGAGTGGACAATAGACGATTGGAAAACACCTTTGGATTCATAAGATGTCTAAAATACTGACCCACCAGCGCGTGGAGATCCTAATGGCATTGAAGGAGGCACTGCGACGCGGTGCAATCGCGTTGAGATTCTGGATTTTGACAATTGCGATTTGGCTCAACACCGCGATGCGGTGAGCTCCAAAATCGGAAAAAATGTGCCTTGATGAACAAGGAAAACGTGGAAACTCAATCCAAGTGGGTTTATGACTTGTCTGTTATAAATATAACATCTTAATTCTGTTTTAAACATCTCGGAGAATCTTGGAACACCCTAGATTGATTGGAACAACATTGGAGGCTACCACAACTTCTTTGTAGGTTTTATATTGTTTCCTTTTAGTTTATTTATAGTTTTAATCATTCAAATAATTATTTGGATAATGATTAAGACTATGAGTGGATAGAAACTCCCTTTCTGGGGTTAAAGACAAGAACATGAGTATTATTATTTTGCATTGATTTCGTTTAATTTGTTTATCAATATTGGTTGTTTGTTTATCTTTTATTTAACTATTTGATAGATTGATTTATAACGCTCAACTTACACATCAATTTAGTACAAGGCGGTCATCGTCAATATATTTACCCAACTTTGGAGTCGGGGTAGAATCCATGAGGAACAATGTGAGTGGCGATTAAACTATTTTGAAACTATAGCTACAAGTTGAATTTAAACAAAGGTTGCGAAAAGATAAAATGGGGGGTTTTATCAATCAAACAATAATTAAAGTTTTGACTTGATTCAGAACTCAAAGCTAAATTTCAATGGTTCAAATCAATGATAAAGAGAAACTAGGGTTGTGATCACTATGATTATTAATCCTCATTAAATAATAGCTGTAGTGTTAGGTTCTCGTGACTTGTGGGGAACACCAAACTATCAGTTTCGACAATCCATCTAAGTGTTTCTCAACCTACTTAGATGCTGAACTCCCTAATTCTCTCGAACTTAGGAAATCATTCTATTCATACTGATTTTATCTCAAGTTGATCAATCTTGTTACAACATTAATCATTAGATGGGAGCTTAACCTTCCCAAATCCTTGTTGATAATTCTCTACCTTTAGTTTATTTCTCAGTTCGAGAAAATCAACATAAGGCGGGATTTATTGTTTGCAACCAATAAATAACAATAATAACAAAGGAATTATCAAGATGTCCCCACAATCACTCAAACCCTAACCAACTATTAAATCCATGGGGGAATAATCATAAATCCCACAACCCTAGTTGTGGGTTTTAGTTCCATATGAGAAAGAAAGAGATAGCAACAATTATAGTCATCATTCAAAGTAATTAAACTTACAAAAGATGAAGTCTAAAGTTGATTCTCTTCTAAGTTCAAGAGAAAATTCCCACAACTAAATCAATGAGTTGAAAAAATAGAATTCTAAGTTAAGAGAGCCAAAAAGAAAAGTAAACTCCCTTCGAATAAGTTCTAGATGTTCCACCTCTTCTGATTAGAAAACCCTAACATATGCTTTAAATACTTCATCCTAATTATGGAAACAAAATCACAGATCACAGAATTTTCTCGGACAGACGACGATGTGTGTGACAGCTTATCAGGAGTCTGATGCCTTATCAAGAATATCGTCATCTCCTCTTCATATTTGAACAAGTTTTGTCTTTAGATGACAATGAAGCATGAAGGATTATCATACATATGACGACTTATCAAAATTTTCATCGCTTCTTCACTTCAAGTTCTCAAGCACTGCCTAAGCCTAACGACGAGACTGACGGCTTATCACAACTCCGACGGCCTATCGCAGGTTATCGTCACTTCTTCCAGCTAAATCTCATTCTCTGTCTAAGGCTGACGACAACGCTGATAGCTTATCACAAGGCTGACGACTTATCATACAAGTCGTCAGCGATACTTCCCTCTATACTTGCTCATAAATCAACTCTTTTACTTCCATTATTGTTGGTTCTCTTGCATCTTGAATTTTACTACAATATCAAAGAGAAATCAATTAAAAACGACAAAAGTTGATTAAGACTTTGCAATTATTCTCAGTTAAAAGACTTAAATGTGTTAGCATCTGCTCACACATCAACACCCTCTACTTAAAACAATTGCTTGTCCTCAAGCAACTAAATCAGAACCAAGAGGATACAAGGTACATTCGGCAGTTAACCATCCATATTAACTCAAAACATCTTCACCATCTCTAAGGGCAATTAATTTAAAAAACAACTGTGCATATTATTAAAGGACAACAATGCGACACACAGGAATCAAACTATGGCATCAATTCAGCAACGACAACCATGCATGTACCAATATTACACTATCCAAACAAGTTAGTAACTAACAACGTACCCAGTGTGCCCTTATAACTGAGAGGTCCCTCTTCACTTATATGTTAACTCAAGCATGTCAATGCGGGGAAGGTCAAGAGACATTCACTCTAAAAAAGAAGTTCCAGTTAATGTATGCCAAATACCATAACCTTGCCCTTATTTTCATTATTGAAGCTCTCAGAAAATTAAGTTAGGATTACTATAGGACTTTTCTTCAGCTTGTAATATAGGCTTGGGGATGGTATGATACACAAGAATATTTAAAATAACTAAGACTACTTGGCACTACACTATTTTTGGGGTCTCACTTATCAACCTTTAACTTATTTCTCCCTTTCTTGATTAAAGAACATTCAAGATGGGTGTAGTTTTTATTCATTCATTTTTTTCAACAAATTTTCTATTCTCATTCTTTTTATACCTCACCCAGCCTTGCATTTTTTTACGTTTTTTCATACTCACTTTACATCACGCGCCCCTATAATAATCACCCTCAACTTAGGCTATTTGCCTAAGTCAAAGTGCACAATGTCCAAGGTGGACCCGGGCTAAAACAGGTTCATTGTGATACAAATGGGAAGGTGATAGGTATAATAAAAAGAATAGGCATCCAGGCTCAAAGTCAAGATCAAGGGATATTATTCACACATGGAAGGTCATTTAGGCTAAAAATGGACTAATATCAACAACTTCCTATGATCCTTTCCTAACCGCTATCCTATAACCAAGGCAAGACCAACCGGGCAAGTTCTGGATTTAACACACAATGGTAACTAGGTAGTATCTCACACACACGACACAAAGGTACATCATAAGCTACTACCCATTTGGTTCATTCAATTATTTAGCAATGGTTATCATGTCACTAGTTCTAATGCCATAACAAGATGCACAATTGTCACACATAAATGCATATCACACAGTTATAAAATAGACCATTGGAGAAATGTTCAAAAATCAACAAAAACATGTTAACTGCCTAAGGTACTTGTATTTCTCCTAGTCAACTACAATATTTTACAACAAATCACAATACGCCTAAATATGCCGGCTCTACTAGGAACAAGATTCTGGGGAAAAGAGTCATGACAACAAAAACCCCAATAGGACATCAACACCCACAAGTAGCCCCACCATCAACTTAAAATCATGCAATGTCCCCAAGGCGTCAAACCAAAATAAGAGAGTTGGAAACATACCTGTGGCACCATGGGTGCGAAGATCTAATGTCAATCACCTAATATGAATACAAAAAACAAAATACCTTGGGTTGCCTCCCAAGCAGCGCCTAATTTAGTATCGCAGCACGACCCAACTTAGCTTTTTCCTCCACCTTGAGGATATGAATTTCAGCCCCAACTTAGAGTCCATCTTCTTACCACGCTCATAGGGGGTAGTACAAAAATTAAGAAGTCCAGTAAAGGATTGAGAGTGGTAAACCACTCGGCCTGAAAGTGAGGTGTGTTTTTATGTTGCTTGTCTAATGTAAAATCAAGAATATACGATTCTTGTTCCTCATCTTCACACTCTTCTACTATTCTAAATGATTCCACAGACAAGATATCATCTAAACATAATGTAGAAAAGTGCTTTGAATGATGCCCAATCAATCCTACTTCAAAATTTACACTATCTACTACACACTAACTTTTATTCACCTTCTCGACATCTTCACTTCGAATTGGGATAGAGTCTTTATTAGAGATTTTCTTTGTTTCTTCTTTTGCCTTTAGAACTATGTCCTAAATCTTGGCTTTATCTCTCATGGTTGGTTTGGTTGGTTGGGAGATCACTGAGGGTTGCTCAACATCAAGCTCAACATTAATATAGGGTTCTTCCTCCTCATCTTCACACTCTTTCATTATTTTAAATGATTCCACAAACACGATATCATCTAAATATAATATAGAAGAATGCTTTTAATGATTGACCTCTATGTCCATATGCTCATGAATGATGGGCTTCATGTCTTGACACATATCACATACGATATCATACGTTTCTATCTAGAGATTCAACATTCGTTGTAACATAGCTTCAATGCCACTCTTTCCGGTGCTTCGTTCTTCCTTTTCTTGACCATAAGACCTATCAAACTCATAAGAAGAACTAGAATTTGTGTTGGCGCAATAGAGGGAGGGGGCATTTGGGCAATCACTCCAATGTCCATCTTGACCACCACATAAAGAACAATCATACTCCCGGTAGGATGGAGATGGTGCACACATCTCTCTCTGGGGAGCATATCTATAATCTTTCCATAAGTGAGGTCCATCATAATATGGACATGGATCATCAAGATAAGATTTCCAACCACTAAGATCATGTTCATTCCATGATGCTATAGTAATGAGTAAACTAAAATAAAAATCTACCTAACATAAGAAATAAAAGAAAACTAAAAACAAATACTTAAAAGTTTAAATTCGAGCAAGTAGGAGAAAATTTCAAACCAATTCAATACGCCAAATTGTTCCCCAAAAATGGCACTATTTTAATAACGCTTAACTTACACGTCAATTTAGTGCAAGGCGGTTGTCATCAATATATTTACCCAACTTTGGAGTCGGGGTCAAATCCACGAGGAACAATGTGAGTGGAGATTAAACTAATTTGAAACTATAGCTACAAGTTGAATTTAAACAAATGTTGCGAAAAGAAAAAATGGGGTTTTTTATCAATTAAACAATAATTAAAGTTTTGACTTTCTTCAGAACTCAAAGCTAAAATTTCAAAGGTTCAAATCAATGATAAAGAGAAACTAGGGTTGTGATCACTATGATTATTAATCCCCATTAAATAATAGCTGTAGTGTTAGGTTCTCTTGACTTTTGGGAAACACCAAACTATCAGTTTCGACAATCCATCTAAGTGTTTCTCAACCTACTTAGATGTTGAACTCCCTAATTCTCTCGAACTTAGGAAATTATTCTATTTGTACTAATTTTATCCGAGGTTGATCAGTCTTGTTACAACATTAATCATTAGATGGGAGCTTAACCTTCCCAAATCCTTGTTGATAATTCTCTACCTTTAGTTTATTTCTCAGTTTGAGAAAATCAACATAAGGCGGAATTTATTATTTGTAACCAATAAATAACAATCATAACAAAGGAATTATCAAGATGTCCCCACAGTCACTCAAACCCTAACCATCTATTAAATCCATGGGGGAATAATCATAGATCCCACAACCCTAGTTGTGGGTTTTAGTTCCACATGAGAAAGAAAGAGATAGCAACAATTATAATCATCCTTCAAAGTAATTAAACTTACAAAAGATGAAGTCTAAAGTTGATTCTCTTCTAAATTCAAGAGAAAATTCCCACAACCAAATCAAAGAGTTGAAAAAATTGAATTCTAAGTTAAGAGAGACAAAAAGAAAAGTAAACTCCCTTCGAATAAGTTCTAGATGTTTCACCCCTTCTGATTAGACAACCCTAACATATGCTTTAAATACTTCATCCTAATTATGAAAACAAAATAAAAGATCACAATATTTTCTCAGACAGACGACGACGTGTGTGACAACTTATCAGGAGTCTAATGCCTTATCAAAAATGTTGTCAGCTCCTCTTCACATTAGAACAAGTTCTGTCTTAAGCTGACGATGAAGCCTGACGGCTTATCAAACATGTGATGACTTATCAAAATTGTCGTTGCTTCTTTACTTCAAGTTCTCAAGCACTGCCTAAGCTTGACGATGAGCCTGACAGCTTATCACAACTCTGACGGCCTATCACAGGTTGTCGTTATTTCTTCCAGCTGAATCTCATTCTCTGTCTAAGGTTGATGGCAACTATGATAGCTTATCACAAGGCTGACAACTTATCAGACAAGTCATCAGGTATACTTCCCTCTCTACATGCTTAAAAATTAACCCTTTTACTTCTATTATTGCTGGTTCTCTTGCATCTTGACTTTTACTGCAATAATAAAGACAAAATAATTAATAACAACAAATCTTGCTTAAGACTTTGCAATTATTCTTAGTTAAAATCCTCAAATGTGTTAGCATCTACTCACACATCAACACCCTTAACTTAAAATAATTGCTTGTCCTCAAAAAACTAAAACACAACCAAGAGGATACAAGGTACATTCGGTAGTCAACCATCCATATTATCTCAAAACATCTTCACCATCTCCAAGGTCAATTAATTTAAAAAACAACTGTGCATATTATTGAAGGACAATAATGCGACATATAGAAATCAAGATATGGTATCAATTCAGCAACAACAACCATACATGTACAAAGATTACACTATCCAAACAAGTTAACAACTAGCAATGTAACTAGTGTGCCTTACAACAAAGAGGTCCCTCCTTACTCATATGTGAACTCAAGCATGTCAATGGGGGGATGGTCAAGAGACACTCACTCTCAGAAAGAAGTTCCAGTCAATGTATGCCAAATACCATAAGCTTGCCCTTATTTTCATTACTGAAGCTTTCATACAATTAAGTTAGGATCACTATAGGACGTTTCTTCAGCTTGTAATATAGGCTTGGGGCTGTATTATACACATAGATATTTAAAGTAACTAAGCCTTCTTAGTACTGCACTATTTTTGGGATCTCACTTATCAACCATTACCATATTTCTCCCTTTCTTGATTAAAGCACATTCAAGCGGGGTGCAGTTTTTATTCATTCATTTTTTTTTCACAACTTTTCTTTTCTCATTCTTTTTCTACCACACCCAACATTGCAATTTTTTACCCTTCTTCATACTCATTTTACATCACGCACCCCTATGATAGCCACCCTCAACTTAGGCTATTTGCCTAAGTCAAAGTGCACAATGTCCAAGGAGGACCATGGCTAAAATAGGTTCATTGTGATACAAATGGGAAGGTGATAGGTATAATAAAAAGAATAGGCATTCAAGCTCAAAATAAGGATCAAGGGATATTATTCACACATGGAAGGTCATTTAGGCTAAAAGTGGACTAATATCAACAACAGCCTATGATCCTTTCCTAACCACTATCCTACAACCAAGGTAAGACCAACCGGGCAAGTTCTAGATTTTACACACAATGGAAACTAGGTAGTATCTCACACACTCATGACACAAAGGTACATCATAAGCTACTACCCATTTGGTTCATGCAACTGTTTAGCAATGGTTATCATGTTACTAGTACTAAGGCCATAACAAGATGCACAGTGGTCACACATAAATGCATATCACACAGTTATAAGATAGACCATTGGAGAAATGTTCAAAAATCAACAAAAACATGTTAACTACCTAAGGTACTTGTATTTCTCCTAGTCAACTATAATATTTTACAACAAATCACAATACGCCTAAACATGCCGGATCTACTAAGAACAAAACTCTGGAGAAAAGAGTCACAACAACAAAAACCCCCAATAGGACATCAACACCCACAAGTAGCCCCACCCTCAACTTAAAATCATGCAATGTCCCCAATGCATCAAACCAAAACAAGAGAGTTAGAAACATACCTATGGCACCATGGGTGCAAAGATCTGATGTCAATCACATAATACAAATGCAAATAACAAAATATGTTGGGTTGCCTCCCAAGCGGCGCCAAATTTAGAGTCGCGGCACGACCCAACTCAGTTTTTTCCTTCACCTTAAGGATATGAATTTTACCCCCATCTTAGAGTCCATCTTCTTGCCTCGCTCATAGGGGGTGGTACAAAAGTTAAGAAGTCGAGTAATTGATTGAGTGTGGTAAACCACTTGGCATTAAAGTGAGGTGTGTTTTTATGTTGCTTGTCTAATGATTCTTGTTCCTCATCTTCACACTCTTCTACTATTCTAAATGATTCCACAGATAAGATATCATCTAAACATAATATAGAAAAGAACTTTGAATGACGCCCAATAAATCCTACTTCAAAATTTACACTATCTACTACACACTGACTTTTATTCACCTTCTCGACATCTTCACTTCAAATTGGGCTAGAGTCTTTATTAAAGATTTTCTTTGTTTTTCTTTTGCTTCTAGCACCATGTCCTTAATCTTGGCATCATCTCTCATGGATGGTTCGGTTGGTTAGGAAATCATTGAGGGTTTCTCAACATCAAGATCAACATCTATATAGGTTTCTTTCTCCTCATCTTTACACTCTTCCATTATTTTAAATGATTCCACAGACCAGATATCATCTAAACATAATATAGAAGAATGCTTTGAATGATTGAACTATATATCCATCTCCTCATGAATGATTGTCTTCATGTCTTGACATATGTCATATACGATATCATACGTTTCTTTCTTGGGATCTAATATTCGTTGAAACATAGCTTCAATTCCACTCTTTCCGGTGCTTCGTTCTTGACCATAAGACCTATCAAACTCATAAAAAGAACTAGAATTTGGGTTAGCGCAATAGGGGGAGGGGGAATTTTGGCAATGAATCCAATGTCCATCTTGACCACCACATAAAGAACAATCATACTCTCGGAAGGATGGAGATGGTGCACACATCTCTCTTCGGGGAGCATATCTATAATCCTGCCAAAAGTGAGGTCCATCATAATATGGACATGGATCATTAAGATAAAATTTTCAACCACCAAGCTCATGTTCATTCCACGATGCCATAGTAATAAATGAACTAAAATAAAAATCTACCTAACACAAGAAATAAAATAAAACTAAAAATAAATATTTACAAGTTTGAATTCACGCAAGTAGGCTAAAATTCCAAACCAACTCAATATGCCAAATTATTCCCTAGCAACGACGCCATTTTTGATAACGCTCAACTTACACGTCAATTTAGTGCAAAGCGGTCGTCGTCAATATATTTACCCAACTTTGGAGTTGGGATCGAATCCACAGGGAACAATGTGAGTGTCAATTAAACTAATTTGAATCCCAAAAGATAAAATGGTTGGTTTTATCAATCAAACAATAATTAAAGTTTTGACTCACTTCGTAACTCAAAGCTAAAATTTCAATGGTTCAAATCAATGATAAAGAGAAACTAGGGTTGTGATCACTATAATTATTAATCCCCATTAAATAATAGTTGTCGTATTAGGTTCTCTTGACTCGTGGAAAACACCAAACTATCAGTTTCGACAATCCATCTAACTGTTTCTCAACCTACTTAGATGTTGAACTCCTTAATTCCCTCAAACTTAGGAAATCATTCTATTCGTACTGATTTTATCTCAAGTTGATCAATCTTGTTACAACATTAATCATTAGATGGGAGCTTAACCTTCCCAAATCCTTGTTGATAATTCACTACCTTTAGTTTATTTCTCAGTTTGAGCAAATCAACATAAGGCTAGATTTATGGTTTGCAACCAATAAATAACAATCAGAAAAAAGAAATTATCAAGATGTCCCCACAATCACCCAAACCCTAACCAACTATTAAATCCATGGGGGAATAATCATAGATCCCACAACCAACCCTAGTTGTGGGTTTTAGTTCCACAAGAGAAAGAAAGAGAAAACAACAATTATAATTATCATTCAAAGTAATTAAACTTACAAAAGATGAAGTCTGAAGTTGATTCTCTTCTAAGTTTAAGAGAAAATTCCCACAACCAAATCAAAGAGTTGAAAAAAATTGAATTTTAAGTTAAGAGAGCCAAAAAGAATTGTAAACTCCCTTCAAATAAGTTCCAGATGCTCCTCCCCTTCTGATTAGAAAATTCTAATATATGCTTTAAATACTTCATCCTAATTATGAAAACAAAATAACAAATCATAGTATTTTCTCGGACAGACGACGATATGTGTGACGGCTTATCAGGAGTCTGATGCCTTATCAAGAATGTCGTCAGCTCCTCTTCACATTTGAATAAGTTCTATCTTCAACTGACGATGAAGCCTGACTTCTTATCAGATATATGACGACTTATCAGAATTGTCATCGCTTCTTCACTTTAAGTTCTCAATCACTGCTTAAGCTTGACGACAAGCTTGATGACTTATCACAACTCTAACGGCCTATCACAGGTTGTCGTCACATCTTCCAGCTGAATCTTATTCTCTGTATAAGGTTAACAACAACTCTGATAGCTTATCACAAGGCGGACGACTTATCAGACAAGTCATCAACTATACTTCCCTCTCTACTTGCTCATAAATCAACTCTTTTACTTCCATTATTGTTGGTTCTCTTGCATCTTGACCTTTACTGCATTATCAATGAGAAAAGAATAAAAAATGACAAAAGTTGCCTAAGAATTTGCAATTATTCTCGGTTAAAGGCCTCAAATGTGTTAGCATCTACTCACACATCATTGATCACCCGAAAAATACATATATTGTGGACCTTAGGGAGATAGGACACGGAGATGAACAAAGTATAGTTTGTATTCTTTTATAAAATAAGGAAAACAAATTAGTGTCTAGGACAAGGTTTTACTTAGATGCCTTAATTTATTTAACTATAAGATGATAGATTTAAAACACTTAATTGGATTATTGCATCCTCGCTCAACGATATAGTTGTAATTTCTATATTAGGTAAAAGATTAGAGGTCGGGAGACCATAATCATGCAATTAACCCTACAAATCAACAACCAAGATAAGCAAGTTAACGAATGAAGTTCAATAACATAATGTGATTGTTCAAAGTGGTTTAACCCTGGGCTTTACTCCATTGATTTTTCAAGACTTTAATTTATGCATGATCTACTTTATTTCAAGTTACAATTTCAAAACTCACTTTTTGGTTACTCTTGCACCAATTGAATCTTAACTATGAACTAAAATTGAATCCTTGTTAACCAAGTCCCTGTGAGATCGACACTTGGCTTTTATTAGTCTACTTTACTACTTGATAGACCACATACACTTGTGTATGCGCTTGAGCCCTGTCAAGTTTTTGGTTCCATTGCCGGGGAATTGTTATTTGACAACTATTTATTTTACTTTTGCATTTTAGATTTCTTTTGAGTTTTTACACTTGGTTTTGATTGTGTTTTTGTAGGAAACAGGTTTACAAAAGCTGACAAGGGATCAGGACTTAGTTGAACCAAGTGCCAAACCTGAGCAACTTTTTCATCAACACATGATAGAAGCAAACCTTCTCCCCAAAATTCCTTAAATCATAAAAAACCAAGAGAATCCTGCCATCATGGCTGATGAACAAACAACCCGCAGGACAGTCAGAGAAGTGGAAATCCCACTTACAACCAATTTGACATCCCCATTTCAGAAGCCGGCATTTGTAGGCAATTTCGATCTTAAAAAGAATATGATACAACTTCTGATTAGCAGTGGACAGTTCATAGGGCTTTCTTGTTAAGATCCATAAGTCCACTTGTGAATTTTCTGGAAATTAGTGACACATTCATTCCTACGGGTGTGAATACAAACTACGTAAGGATGACGCTGTTCTCATTTTCACTGATTGGGAAAGAAAAAAAGTGGTTGAATGTGGAACCAACAAATTCAATCACATCTAGGAAGACATGGCCAGAAAATTCCTTATTCAATTCTTCCCGTCTGGTATAACTGCGAGACTTCTCAGTGAGATTGTGTGATTCAAATAGAAGCCAGACGAGAATCTCTATCATGATTGTGAGCGGTTCAAATATCTTCTTCAAGATTTCCCACACCATTAATAGTCCAATAAGGTACTTGATAACACTTTTTTAAAGGCTCTTGACCATAATACAAAAATTTTATTAGATTCAGCTGCAGGTGGTCAAGCTCTTGAGATGACTTATGATGAGCTGTACACATTATTGAGCCACATTTCTCAAGGGAATCCAGAGTGACATTCAGACTTGAGGAGAACTATAAAAAAAATTACAAGTATGTTGGAGGTTGATCAATTCACTATCATATCCGCACAAATCTCAGTCTTGCAAAATCAAATTAGCAGTCTGAAGTTGGGAGTAGCACAACCTGTAACCACAATTAATGCAATCCAACAAGATGTAGGTTGGTGTGAAGTTTGTGGAAATAATGGACATACAGTGGCTATGTGTACAAAAAATTCAGAATCGATGATGTTCGTAGGCCATGCTCAAAGACAGAATTATGAAAATGCTTACAAGTGGCAGACTCATCCACAAAATTAGCCATGGGCCGCCCAATAACAACAATTTTAGAAACCATAAGCTCAACCAAATCAGTCAACTAGAAAAATTTAAAAGATTATGAAGCATGTTCTTGCTAATCAGACATAGCTGGTTGCAATATAAAAAATCAGCAAACAACATTGAGAAGCTTGGAGCTACAGTTAGGGCAGTTACAAAAGGTACAAAATACCAGGCCTCAAGGTGGTTTTCCAAGTAACACAGAAAATCAAAAACAAGTCATGGAAATCACTTTGAGGAGTGGTAAGGAGTTGAGTGAAGAACCTCCAACCAAAATAAAAGAGGTAGGGGCTGATTTGGCCCAGAAAAAGGTAGAAGAGCAAAGTGCTGAAAATTTGAGGAAGTCTGAGTACTCGAAAACTAAAGTTGTTGCTGAACCAGAAAAGAAGTAGATGCTGCCACTTTCTTTCCCTCAAAGGCAATGAAAAGTGAAGTAGGATGCAATATTCAAAAAGTTCTTTGACACGTTCAGAGAGATTCACATTAACTTACCTTTGTTAGATATTTGGCAGAGAATTCCCAAGTATGCTAAGTACTTGAGGGATGTGGTTGCTAAGAAGATAAAATTGCAGGATGTGGAGGCAATAACACTCACTGAAGAGTGTAGCATGGTAATGACACAGAAAATGCCCATAAAGCTTAAGGACCTAGGAAAGTTTACTCTCCTTATTCAAATTGGGAGTAGTAAGGTGGTTCACACACTGAGTGACTTAGGGGCAAGCATAAATTTGATTCCCTTATCTTTATTTAATACATTGGTCTTGGGAAAGCCTAGACCGACCACCATACTTTTGTGGCTGGTATATGGATCCATTGCCTATCTGGAAGGAATTATAGAGGATGTCCTTATAAAGGTTAGTAAATTAATTATTCCTGCTGACTTTATTGTTCTTGATTTTCTGGCAGATGAATAGGTACCAATCATCTTGGGGCATCCATTCTTAGCAATTGGAGGATCACTAATCGATGTAAGAGAGGGAACACTGACTATGAGGTTAGAGGATGAAGAGGCAGTTTTTAAGGTATGCAAACCACTCACCACACTATCCTAATATAAAGAATTATGCATGATTATCATTATTGAAGGGGATAAGTGTGGGGTGGTCATTCCACAAATGACCTTTTCTGAAACCCTCACTGAGTTGTCCAAGATACCACCACCACTATCTGACTTGATGCATATTGATGAGCCTAAAATGGATGTTGAAAAATCTGCTATCCTTGAAAGTTCACACCCAAGAGGGGTGAAAAAAATAAGGAGAAGGATACCAAGCATGAGAAAGAAAAGTAAAGAAAATGATTAAGTCATTGAGTTGGGTCGTGCCGCAACACTAAATCAGGCGCTGCTTGGGAGGCAACCCAAGTTAAGTAGGTATGTTTTATTTTCCAAATTTTTTATTTTTTTACTTCACGTTGTTTTTATTTTTGTTGAGTAGTAGATTGATTGGAATTCTGAGTACTGAAAACCTAAGCTGAGGAGCATGACAAAGATGGAGTGTGGGGTCTCCCGAATCCCCTTTATGCAAAAAATTGCTACTAGCTAGGCCTAGAGGCCTCAGGGAGTATTTCTATTCTTACTTTGAAAGTTCACTTTGGGGACAAAGTAGATTTTAAAGTGTGGGGTGGGGAGATTCCCAAATTTAGGCTCAATTTAAATTTTTTTGTGTAAGATATTCTTGTTGGTGCTATTTTTGATTGCATGGTACAAGTGTTTTAGTTGAAAAAGCATGTTGATTTGTGCGAAGTACTACTTTTGAGACTCCTAGACTCATGTTTGTGACTCTTATTCTTATGTCTTAATTTGTGAATTCATTCTATTATTGGTTGAGAGTCTATAAAGATCCTATGTGAGTCAAGCATGTGCTATGTGTGATGTGAGATTTTTGTATATTGCTTGTTGCATGTGATGTCTAGAACTTGCCTGGTATGTATGCAAAGTGAAATAAAGAATGTGAGTTTAGGAGATGATTTAGGCATTTATTTGAGAGCCTTGTTTTATACCGTCTTTTGACCTACCCTTTATCTTAATCTTAGTCAGCCCCATTAAGCCTTTAGCTTATTCTTTATTAGCCTCATGTGTAGCCTAATCCCTTCTTTTATAGACCATAATTTGATCCAAAATATTCTAAGCGCTTTAATGAAAAATTGGTTAAGTAAGGAGTTTGAGAAATAAGAAGAAAAAGGTGAAATTGAAGCCCCAAAGTAAATTTATTGGCGTGTAAAATTGTTGTGGTAGGGAGTTAGCGAAATTGTTTGAAAAAGTTCCTATTTTTAGCCTGAATATGTTACAATGAACCTGTGTTGGTCCTGGTCCTTGTTGGACATTGTGTACCTCAACTAAGGCGAATCACTTAAGTTGAAGGTGGATATCATAGGGGTGCGTAGCATAAAATGGGTGAGAAAAAGGGAAAAATTAAAAGAGTTACATACTCCCACTATAGTGTTATTAATTGATCTTAATGATATTGGGTGAAAAAAAAAGATTGGGTAGATAAAAGTGGTGTAAATTGGCCGTTGGAGATTGGTTTTAATTGAAAACGTGTTGCAATAAAGAGACTAGGGAAAATAGTCACTATTCCAAAATAGTTTCTATCTGTCCCTTAGCCTTCATTACAACCCAGAAAAGACCTATTTGATCCTATACTTGACATTCTGATATTAATGAAGTATTACACTAAGGTAAAGCCTATGGTTCATTATGTGTAACTTATGAATTCCTTATGAAAGTGAGCGTAACTTGATTCTAGTACCCATTGTGTTATGCATTGCATTATTGTGAGTAATTTTGGTAACTTTCTTTATTGTAAGGGGCACATGTTTTAATAAATGTGGGTGATTCATGTGATGTCTTTGATGGCTGAATATGCGTGAGTTTGCCACTAGTGGAGTCAATTCTTTAGGCTAGGATGTTTTGAAGTAGTATTCTTGAGCTATCAATTGTGGATGTAACATGTTTACTGTAAAAACTTATATTCCATGTAGTCATTGTAGTACTATATTGAGTGTCTTAATTGTAGTACAAGTGTGGAACCTATTCAGTTCATAATGTTTGTAGTAAAGAGTTGTTTGAGGACGAACAAGGCTTTAAGTTTTGGGTGGTGATGCTGGGTGTATTTATGCATTCTTGCTAACTATTCTATCCTATTTAGCCTTGTTTTGAGGATTATTCATATTCTTAATGTGGTGATAATTATATAAATGTGAATTTAAGAATCCAAGTATGTGTTCAGAATGTTTAATGGTGTTTTCACATGAGTTTTGATCCAATTTGAACATTTAGAGTTCAACTGAGAAAACTAGTGTGACTAGCTTGAGCTAGGTGCTTGTCTGGTCTATCATGTTTGTTTATAACGTGTTTAATGAGTTCCTAAGGTTGTTATTGTGTATTTATATGTGAAACAACTTTTGTATAATGTTCAAGGGTCAATTGGATCAAGACAAAAGTCTAAACAATGAGTTAAAGATCAAAGTGAAATTAGCCTATGCTTAGCTCGTGTTTTTGATTCACCATCTTGGATGTTGTATTGTTTTGAGCTCTACATTGTTGTTTTTAATGCTATAGAATTCTTGTTTAATGGATTATGATGATATATAAAGGATATACAAGCTTCAAATCAAGTGGAAACAACTCAAAAAGTCCTCGGAATGACTCAATGAAAGCACAATACAAAAAATGACGCAATTTGGACCCCTGAAATGTCTTGGGTGCATGAGAACTGTAGGAGTGGCCAATGGATGCGTGAAAAACACCATTGGATTCAGAAGAGGCCCAAAATAGTGACCCACCAGAGTATGGATATCCTAATGGCGTTGAAGGAGGCACCGCGACGTTGAAGGAGGCACCGCGATGTGGTGTAATCGCATTGAGATTCTGGATTTTGATAATTGCGATTTGGCTCAACACCGTGATGCGGTGAGCACCAAAATTGGAAAAAATGTGCCTTTATGAACAAGGACAATTTGGAAATCCAATACAAGTCGGTTTATGACTTGTCTACTATAAATATATCATCTTAAATTTTGTTTTAAACATCTTAGAGAATCTTGGAACATCCTAGATTGATTGGAAAATCATTGGAGGCTACCACAACTTCTCTTTAGGTTTTATATTCTTTATTTTTAGTTTCTTTATGGTTTTGATTGGGTGTTGATTATGACTGAGTAGCTAGAAACTCCCTTTTCGGGGTTAAAGCCAAGAACATGAGTATTATTTTTTTGAATTGATTTAGTTTAATTTGCTTATCAATATTGTTTTTTATCTTTGATTTATCTATTTGATCGATTGATCACCTGGAAAATACATATATTGTCGACCTTGTGAACTAGAGAGAGGGAATAGGGAGATAGAACATGAAGATGAACAAAGTATGGTTTGTATTCTTCTATAAAATATGAAAAACAAATTAGTGTCTAGGACAGGGATGTTATACCTTACTTTATTCAACTATAAGATGATAGCTTTAAAACACTTAGATGGATTATTGCATCCCCGCTCAATGATGTAGTTGTAATGTCCATATTAGGTAAAAAATTAGAGGTCCGGAGACAATAATCATGCAATTAACCCTACGAATAAATAACCAAGATAATCAAATTAATAAATGAAGTTCAATAACATAATATGATTACTCTAAGTACTTTAACCCTGGGATTTACTCCATTGATTGTTTCAAGACTTTAATTTATGCATTATCTACTTTATTTCAAGTTATAATTTCAAAACTCTTTCTTTGGTTACTCTTGCACCAATTGAATCTTAATTGTGAACTAAAATTAAATTGTTGCTTAGCCAAGTCCCTGTAGGATCGATACTTGGCTTTTATTAGGCCACTTTACTACTTGATAAACCATGTACACTTGCTTGTGCGCTGTCATACTTCTAGTACCAATGCTTGTTGAAATCGTCTGTATGCTCTTACTACCTGCCAGAAATCTGAGGTTTCTCCTGATGTTTTCATTGATGAGTGGTAAATTTAACACTCATTGACTCCCAAATTCGTGTACACTACCATGATTTAAAGGTGTTAATGAGGAAAAATTATTTTTAGAATACACTAATTTCCATGTTTTGTAGGTATATAGGCGATGGGAAGAAAAAAAGTGAAATGACTTGAAAAGAGATCAAAAAGGGAAAGAGTTAGTGCAAAATTTGGAAAAAGCCTGAGCAGGAACTGACCCTCAATTACAACGATCATGGTTTGAGGGTCGCGATTGTGACCAGTCCAACTTAGTCAAAGATGGCGATCGCAATGTGTTTTTCATAATTGCAGGAGTCACAATTGCGATCAATATCTTGCGATCATGACTGATCGAAATTCAGCCCAGGGAAAGAGTTGTAACTTCCCACAGCTGACCCAAAATTCTTAAAAGGGCATAAACCCTTTCACTTTGAATCATCTTTGAACTCCTTTTTGAAGAATATAGAGAGAGAACTTCCAATTTGCGTGAGAGAAAAAATGTATTAAATCTTTCAAGAAAGATACTTTTGGTTGTAATTTAAAATTGGAATTTTGGGATTACTCTTGTTTGTATGTTCAATTGAAGAAATGAGTGTCAACTATGATCATTTTCTTCTTCCTGTTTTCATGAGTAACTAAATATTTATCTTGGGATTATGTTGAAATAGGGTGGAAATATGTGTGGTTTGTGATTTATTAGTGTATATTCTTGGTTAATGATGTTGGGTTTCACTAGTGCTTGCTTGATTGAGTTGGAGTTTGTGGGTGAAAACCCCAAAGTCTCAAAATCTCACATCATCCTTGAAAGATGGATGTAACTATACTTTTGGATCCTATATCATCCTTGAAAGAGGGATATGGGTAACAAGGTATTAGTGAATAATAGTTAGATGTAGTTGACTCCTTTTTCATTATCTTAGAAATAAAGGTGAATTAAGAATTGGCTAGGTCTTAGGCTTCTTCCTAGAAATGGGGATGCCCAATTGAGGTATTGGGTGGATTTCTTGTCCCATCCATCAGAAATCGATACTTGGGTGATAATCTTGAGGTTTGGTTGAAAAACTAGCATCAAGAACCCCTAACCTAGCCTACCTATAATAATTGTTAGCTAGAATTTGCATTCAAGTATCATGAACCCATGTATTATTTGCCCCTAGGGAGACATAATCCCAAGAATTTTCTCCTATTGAAAGTTTATATACATTTAGTGCTCTAATTTTGTAGTTCAATAGTTTTATTTAAATAATATTCCAAACCATAACACCCCATCCCCAATTTTTAAATTCATGTTTTACTTTTTGTCTATATTGCAGGTAATCGGTTAGTTTCTCTCAACACTCGTAGGATTTGAATACCAGATTTACTCCTCAAGGAATCAAACCCAACTCACATTGGTTTAATATACTTGAAAATGATTGCCTTAACCATTTATTATGGAGTAAGTTGAGCATGATCAAAATGGCACCGTTGTTGAGGAGTGAAACTTAGTTTTCACTTATGTGGTGTTGTTTGTAACTTTGCATTTACCTGTAGTGTCATATTTTAATTTCTTTGTTGTTTTTTATTTTTATTAGGTACTCACTTCTTCCTAAACAATCCACCATATGAACATGTTGAAACTATGGATTATCTTGGTGACAAAGAGCATGCTAGTTCCATCCATATTCCTCTTACCGATGGAAATAAAGTATATTACATCACAAGCGTTATGCTCGTATTTCTTCATATGAAGGTTTTGTTTAGGGGCCAATCTCATGAAGACCCAAACTTGCACTTGAAGAATTTTGTGGAAGTATGTGCTCCTTTTGACATTGCTCACATCTCATAAGAATCTATATGATTGCGCTTTTCTCTATTTTCTCTAATAGGTCAGGTGGTGTTGTGGCTACGTTCTCTACCCCATGGGTGCATCACCTCGTAGGTCAAACTTATGAAGGTTTTCTTGGATCTATACTTTCCACCTTCAAAGTTGTTATGATTATGGGGGAAAATCATAAATTTTTGTCAATTTCATGGGGAACCTTGGTATGAAGCATGGGGGAGATTAAGGATAAGCTTATGAAATGCACTCACCATGAGATACCGGAGAAGATTCTTCTCTAAATATTCTATAGGGTGTTGGATCAAATCAACAAAGCCATAGTGGATAATACAACCGGTGGATCCTTTACTAAATCATCATATGGAGTCACATCAAGTGTGTTAGATCAAGTGGATAATTTGTCTAGGGGTTTGCATATGAAGGATTCCAAGGTGGACGAGGGGGCTCCCTCCTTATCCTTTGCGTGTAAAGATTGAAGATATCAAGAGGAGGAAAGAGATGCAAATATGATTAAGGTGATGTCACACCTTGAACTTCTTACTAAACATGTGTTGAGAGCCTTCATTGAAAGGGTCAGTATTATAGATGCAAGGGATACTAGGGCATATGAAAATATGGAAGAAGAGATACTTGATGACAAGATGTATTTGTTGCCTAAATATTCAGATGGTTTCCACGTTGCATCTCAATGACAAGGTGCGAATCAAGGTCGAAATAATGAAAACCAAGGCATGTATCAATGCAAAAAGGAGGGGTGCATTAATGAAGATATTTTGGCTCAAATCTTGATTGGTGTAGAGGGGACAAAAAAGATTGTAAAAGAAATAAGGAATGGCTTATACAAGCTACATCAAATGGTTGAGTCTCATTAAACCGCTATCCAACAACTAGAGATAGAATTAAATCAAATATCAGTGCACATCATAGAAAGACAAAATGAAGAAATGTTGAGTGGTATGGTAACAAATGTTATTGTCACTCAAAGTGGAAAAAGTCTTGGCAAGGGCATGAAGATTGATGATGATCCCGACTAAAGAGAAAATGATGAGCAAACAAATGTGAAGAGAAAGAGGTCGAATAATGATGAGTCAAGGCCAAATGAGGTTATATTTGAAAATTCAAAGATGAAAGAATGCCAAATAGTATCCATGCCACCCATCATAATTCCTCCCTCTTTTACTCAACAATTCAAAAAAGAGGAAAAATTTAAGTTCAAAAAGTTCCTTGATAAGTTTAGCAACCTTTCCATCAACATTTCTTTAATAGAAGCCTTGCAAGAGATGTTGGGGTATGCTAAATTTATGACGGAATTGGTCTCCAAAAAGAGGCTTGTGGAGGATGAGACAATAGAAATAACTCATCGTTATAGTGTAATTATGTTGAGAACTATGGAAAAAAAGAAGAAAGACCCCAGTGCTTTCATGATACCATGGACCATCGGAATGTTCAAGTTTGGAAAGGCCTTGTGTGACCTCGAGGCGAGTGTAAATTTAATGCCTTACACCATATTTCACAAGCAAGGATTGGGGAAACCGTAACCTACCAAGATAATATTGCTAATGGACGATAAAACCATTAAGAAACCTATGGTAATACTTCATTATGTTCTAGTTAAAGTCATCCGGTTCTTCCCCCTAGCCGACATTGTGATCCTTGATTACGGTTTGGACCATGAGATTCCTATTATTCTCGGGAGGCCATTCTTAGCCACTGGGAGAGCATTGGTGGATGTCTAGTGTGGCGAGATAAAGATTTGCCTAAATTATGAAGAGGTTTCCTTCAATGTTTGCAAGTCCATGAAGCAACCAATGGATTTACATGTAATTTCGATGAATGATTCCATTGATGGGGAGGTGACAAATTTCGATGTGAGTTTGGTGGATGATCCATTGGTAGTAGTCTTGTCGAATTGTGAAAGAGAGGAAGTTGAAGCATTCGATGAAGTAGTTTCATCTTTAATAGGACTTGGATATTATACCAAGAAATCGGTAAAGTTGGACCTTGATCTTAAAAACCGTTAGAGCCCACCCGGAAAGCCATTCATTCTTGAGTCACCTAAAATTGAATTAAATCCATTGCTACCCCATCTTAAATATGAGTTCTTGAGGGATAGAGACACTTTACCTATCATCATTTCAAGTGATCATGATCCCTACAAGTTAAAGCTTTAAAGTTTATGTTAAAAAAGATTCGAGCCATTGGATGGAAAATTGCGAATATCATAGGAATAGCCTCTGACATCTATTCCTACAAAATCAAGCTAGAACAAGATGATGTTATATGTGTGGAACATCAAAGGAGGCTAAATCAACCCATGCAAGAGGTGGTGAAGAAGGAAATTATAAAATAGCTTGACGCGGGAGTCATCTATCCAATCTCCAATAGCACTTGGGTAAGTCGGGTGCAATATGTTCCAAAGAAAAGTGGCATAACAATAGTCGTGAATGAAAAGAACAACCTTGTTCCCAACCGACTGATCACGAGGTGGAAGGTATGAATGGAATATCGCAAGTTGAATTCTTGGATAAAAAAAGACTATTTCCCTATGCCCTTTATGGACTAAATGCTAGATAGGTTAGTCGGGCGGGGATGGTATTGCTTTCTAGATGGTTATTCGGGGTACAATCAAATTTTAATTACCCTGGAAGACCAAGAGAAGACAAAATCCACTTGTCCCTATGGTACATTCACATTCAAGGAGATGCCCTTTGGTTTGTACAGTACACCAACAATATTCAAATTGTGTATGTCATCAATCTTTAAATATATGGTTGAAGAGTTGATGGAAGTCTTCATGGGTGATTTCTCGATGGTGGGAAACTCATTTGAGTCATGCTTTGAGCACCTAAGCAAGGTACTTGTGAGATGTGTGGAAACCAACCTTGTCCTCAATTAGGAGAAATGTCATGGTTAAGGAGGGTATTATTTTTGGCCACAAGATCTCGGGAAAGGGTATACAAGTTGAACAAACCAAGGTCGAGGTAATTGCAAAGTTGCTCCCTCCCCCTACTTTTATAAAGGTGTTTGGAGTTTCCTTGGGAATGTTGGGTTCTATCTATTAGGAATTTCTCAAAAATATATCATCCAATGTGCAAGCTCCTTGAAAAGGAGGAAAAATTCAATTTTGATGATGCATGCTTGAAGTTGTTTAATTGTCTTAAGGATTTGCTTGTGTAGGCTCCCATTATTGTGGCTTCGAATTGTCATCCCCATTTGAAGTGATGTATGATGTAAGTAGAATTGCATTAGGAGAGATATTGGGTTAACATAAGTAAAAGCTATTTTATCCTATCTATTATTCGAGCAAGACCTTGAATGATGCTTACTTGTTAGGCAAGAAAAAAGTGGCGCACACAGATTATGCCACCCTTAAATACCTCATGGAAAATAATAAATCTAAGCCATGCCTAAGTAGATGGATCTTTCTTTTGTAAGAATTTGATTTTGAGGTAAAGGATCGAAAGGGTTGCAAAAACCAAGTTGCCGACCATTTTTTTGCGTCTTGAGAGTAATCATGAAATGCATGGGGAGATTGATATTAATGATGCTTTTCCCAATAAGTTAGTCATGTCAATCTCGGGGAAAGTCACACCATGGTATGCTGACTATCCTAGTTATATGTCGAGTGGTGTACTCCCCGAGGGGCTTAGCTATCATCAAAGGAAACAATTCTTGTTCGATGTAAAAAAATATTTTTGGGAAGGACCTTTTAATTTTGGGAGTGAGTGGATAGTGTGATTAGGCGTTGTGTTATGGAACTCAAAATAAAGGATATCTTTTAAGCATATTACTCCCCACTCTTCAGTGGTCATCTTGGGGGGATCCGAATTGCTGCCAAAATTATTCAATGTGGTTATCATTGGCCCACCATTCATATGGATGCCATTGAGTGGGTAAAGGCATGTCATCAATGTCAAATGTTGGGTGGCATCTAGACAAGACATGAAATTCCCCTTAAACTGAATCTTGAAGTTGAGCTTTTTAACGTGTATGTGATTGATTTTATGGGCCCTTTTGTGATCTCCTTTGGTAACAAATATATTGGTGGCGGTCGATTATGTTTCTAAACTGGTAGAAGTTGTGGTACTTCCGATCAATAAGAGAAAACACGTCACTTTCTTCTTGAAGAAGTTTATTTTTACACGGTTTGAAATGCTACGTGCCATCATTAGTGACAGAGGCTCACACTTTTGCAATCGGGTATTTTGGTCCCTTTTTTACCAATATGGGGTAAAATGCAATGTTTCTACCCTATATCACCCCTAAACAAGTGGCCAAGTTGAAGTTTACAATCGAGAAATCAAAGCTATACTCGAGAAAACAGTGAATGTTGGCCAAACTAATTGGGAAAGGCAACTTAATGAGGATATTTGGGCGTATAGGATGTCCTACAAAACCCCAATTGGTATGTCTCCATACCAATTGGTGTTCAGGAAGGCATGTCACTTTCCCATTGAGTCTGAGCATAAAGCCTTGTGGGCATTAAAAAGGTTAAACATGAATTAGGAAGAAGCTTCTGAGTCAAGGGTCACTAAACTTCCCAAGTTGGAGGATTTCCGACTCAAGGCCTATGAAAGTTCCACATTGTATAAGGTGAAAATGAATAAATGCGATGGTGCTAAAATACTAAGGTAGAAATTTCAGGTAGGCGATAATGTACTCCTTTACAATTCTCGTTTGAAGATTTTTGTGGGAAAGCTTTGTTATAAATGGTCGGGTTCCTTTGTGATTTATAGTGATTGCCCTAGTGGTGCCATCTAATTAGAAGATTATGAGAAAATGAGGTTTGTAGTAAATGGCCAAAGGGTGAAACACTACAATGTGGGAGGTCCCGGGGTGGCCAAGGTAGAGTTGGTACATTTTAAAGACCCTATATGTTGATAAAAGAGAGTCGTGCCACAACGTTAAATTGATGCTTGATGAGAGGCAACCCATCCTTTATACACTTATTGAATTTTTAATGTTTCTAGGTATTTTGACACAAGTTGGAAGTCTAAAAAGCAGGGGGGAAATAGGGCTGGAAAGTGGCAGTTATGCAAAAAATAGAGTAAAAAAAAGGAAAATCAGCCTCGGTTACCATGATTGCGGTACATCCTATCATGATTGTGATAGTTCAAAAAAATATAATTGATGCTGATGCTTAAAGGAGTCCCTTTTAATCCTTGTATTTCTTTTACATGCTGTAGTGAGGGCACTTCAACTCTTTAAGTTGGGGGTAGAGTTACATTTTTGTTCAGGCACATTTGTGTTCGGGCAGCGTAATCTAAAAGTCTCACCCAAGGTAAAGAGATTAGTGTGTTTCTTGGGATTGATCTCAGAAAAGTCATTCTCTATGATGGATTAAGTGATTTCATTCTTAAGGGAAAATCATCGTGATTGGGTTTTATGCCATAGATGCAAGGGAAGTCTAAGTACCCATAGCATTGGAGTTTTGGGATTACCCTTATACCTATGGTGAAGTCTGAGTAGCCATATGGTTTTCCTGCATTAGAGCCAAAATGTGAGACATCATCTTGGTTTGGTGCCATCAATAACAAATTTTGCATAGTGTAAATGCAAAGCAAACACCCACTCTCTCCATAAATTTTTGAAAACCAAGGGCATGGACCTGAACAATTTTGTAACAATACTTTACCTCTATTTGTGACTCCAAAGTCATTAGTTTATAGTATATGGCAAATACTTCCTTTTGTCCTTAGTAGGAAACAAAATTGAGACTCCTTAAAAAGTTTGAATGCTATGTGTGGTGAGCGTAATTGTATAACTCGTATGCACACTTGTATCATGTAAAACTTGCCCCGTTAGTCTCTCAAGGCTAATTGTGATTATACTTAGTTAGTGAAATGATCTTAGGCCTTCTTTGTGAACATAAGAAACCACTTTAGCCTAAATTATCCTGCCCGTACATAGAATAATATCCTTAGTTACCTATTTCGAGCCTTCAAGCCTTTCTTTGACAACCACATTACAAGCCTTGAACCATTTAAAGGTTATCCCTCTTTTGAACCCTACCCTCCTTGAACTTTGAAAATGAAACTTGAGGCCAAATGCCTAAGTTGGGGGAGGCAAGTTTTGGAAGAAGTGACCTTGGGCCATGATATTGTAAGTGGATACCTACAAAGCTAAGTAAAGAGAGAAAGTAAAAAATAAAGGAATCATCAAAAGAAGGAACAACATGGATTTCAAAAGAAATAGTTAAAAAGAAAATGCTTTCAAAGAATTGGATAAATCAAGGTAGCAAAAGTTGGCATCTGTTAATTTTAAAAACAAATAAAGTGGTGTTTGGTCAAAAGTTAGGTTAAATATTATGATGTATATGTTCAAGGAGGGTGTAGTAACTTTGTACCTATATGCTATCATATTCTTTCCCAAACCTACGTTACAAGCATAAAAAAGTCCTTCAAGATCTCCAACCAAGTGTATTCATTGTAGTGGTAATTGAAAATAAGGGCAAGTATATAGTATGATACATTGTAGCATTGAGAGTGTCGTTGTGAGAGTGAGTGTTTTGAAATTAAATTCCTTATTGCATAATAGATAATTTGGTGTGTGGGATTTCCTTCTTGTGAGGGAGGATGAAGACTAATTGAGGTAGGTGAAATTATCATCTTCCAAAAATGAGGCAAAGGAGTATAATTGAGTTGCTATCCATAGAGAGTCACTCTTAGAGAGTTAATGAATATTGCATTGTTTTTCTTTAAAGTCTTTTGTATCTTTGAAATTGTGTTACATGTTAATAGGAGGTGTGAGAATAGTTTTGTCCATGTTTAAGAGCTACTTGTAGGTATTAATCAAGTCCGAAGTCATTGTGATCATTTGGTCGGTTAAATGGGCTTACACATACATAGTCTCATTGAGTAAGAAGTAGTTTCTCTTAAGGAAAAGTAAAGGTTTAAGTTAGAGGTGTTGATGAGGGGTAAATTTACCACTCATTGATGCCCAAATTCATGTACACTACCGTAATTTAAAGGTGTTAATGAGACGAATTTATCATTAGAATGCAGTAATTCCTATGTTTTGTCAGTATATAGGTGATGGGAATAAAAGAAGTGAAATGAGCTGAAAATATATCACAAAAGGAAAGAGTTATTGCAAAAACTGGAAAAAGAGTGAGCAGTAACTGACCCTTAGTTAACGCGATCGCGGTCTGAGGGTCGATCGCAACTAGTCCAAATTAGTCAATGATGGCGATCGCAATGTGTTTTTCATGATCGCGTGATCACAATCAATATCTTACAATCGCGAGTCATTGGAATTTAGCCCAAGGGAAGAGTTATAACTTCCCACAACAGACCCATAATTCTTAAAAGGGCATAAGCCCTTTCACTTTGAATCATCTTTGAAATCTCTTTTGTAGAATATAGAGAGAGAGCTTCCAATTTGTGTGAGGGAAAAATTGTATTAAATCTTTCAATAAAGATACTTTTGGTTGTAATTAGGGGTGGCAATGGTGCGGTGCGGTGTGGGTTTTTTCTAAACACTCAGATTTTAAAATCGCCCCACACTGCATCACCGTTAAACCCGCAAAAATTTGCCCCACACTCATACCCACGCATACCCTCACCGAACCGCCCCATATTTTTTTTCTTTTTAAAATTTTTTATAACTCCATTGAAAACCATAATATTTCCAATACTAGGAAATAGTAACAACCAATTTCTATTATATAACTTTTTACTAAGAAATTGTCAGAAAAGTATCACGTGTACAAGTAATGATCAAATATCAAATTTTCATTAAGATGAATAAAGAAATTAAAAAAAGTTATAAATTATTTATTTTTTGTGTTATACATGTTTTTTTAAGTATCATAAAATTTTAAGTAAAGAATATATATAAAATTACTTAAACCTGCCCCGCACCCACATAGTCTAAAAATTATACCGCCCCACATAGTCTAAATTTCGCACAGCCCCACACCCGCAACACCCTATTGCCATCCCTAGTTGTAATTTAAGATTGGAATTTTGGGATTATTCTAGTTGTATGTTCAATTGAGGAAATAAATGTCAACTTGGGTAATTTTCTTCTTCCTATTTTCATGAGTAACTAGACATTTATCTTAGAATTATGTTGAAATAGGGTGAAAATATATGTGGGTTGTGATTTGTTAGTGTAGATTCTTGGTTAATGATGTTGGGTTTCACTAGTTCTTTCTTGATTAAGTTGGAGTTTGTGGGTGAAAATCCCAAATTCCAAAAATCTCACATCATCCTTGAAAGAGGGATGTGAGTATACTTTTGGATCCTATATAATCCTTGAAACATCGATATGGGAGACAAGGTATTAGTAAAAAATAGTTAGATATAGTTTATTACTTTTTCATTATCTTAGAAATAAGGGTGAATTGAGTATTAGCTAGGTCTTGGGCATCTTCTTAGAAATAAGGATGCCCAATTGAGGTATTGAGTGGATTTTCTTATCACATCCATGAGGTATCCGAAAGGATCCATGGGTTATAATCTTGATATTTGGTTGAAAAAATACTATCAAGAAACCCTAACCTAGCCTACCCATGTAGTTGTTAACTAGAATTTACATTCAATAATCATGAATCCATGCATTATTTTCCCCTAGGTAGACATAAATCCAAGAATTTTCTCCTATTGAAAGTTTATCTACATTTGGTAGTTCAAGTAGTTTCATTTAAACACTCTTCCAAACCACAAACGCCCACCAATTTTTGAATTTAATTTTTACTTTGTGTCTACATTGTGGGTTATTGTTTAGTTTCTCTCAATACCTATAGGATTTGAATACTAGATTCACTCCTAAAGGAATCGACCCCAACTCAGGTTGCGTTAATATACTTGACAACGATCGCCTTACCCATTTATTATTGAGTAATTTTAGCGTAATCAACTGGTACATTACAACTCTTCTCTCGCGACGTGCATTATTTTTTTGATCTGGGGTCTACTATATCTTATGTAACCCCTTATGTGGCTATTCATTTTTGTTTTGGTCCTAAGAGTATTTATGATCCCTTTTCTGTGTCTACGCTAGTGGATGACTCTGTTGTGTCTAGAAAAGTCTATAGGGGTGTATGACCCCGCAAAATTCTTAGCTTAAATCAGTCCTTTAAGCTTGTCAAGGGGTCCCAGACTTAGAATATTTTAGCTAAGTATTCAGACTTAGTGTTGTTTTAGCCTTCGAAAGTTGAAAATCTTATTTTGCAACATTAACATCCATTAAATGTTAATATTTGAGTTAATTCATGATTAGGAATGTCAATAGGTGTTCTCGGACAAGTTTCAGATTTTTTGGACCTCGTTTAGATCATGTTTCAGTGCCCAAAACAATGGATTGATGCGATCTCGATGCGTCACATCGACCATCGCATCGATAAGATAGTTTTTCCCTATATTCAGTGTAAATTCCAGTGAACCAATGCCGAATCAATGCGGCACGTTGTCTATCACGTCAATTTCAATGACGCGGCGCGTTGGCCTGCGCATCGATAACACAATTTTTTAGTCATTAAAAGACTACGCCCTTGGGGGTATTTAGGTCTTTTCCCCATATCCTTCAGCGCCCAAAACACAAAATTAAGACCTTTGGAGAGAAAATATACTCATTCATTCTCCAATTTACTTAAGAAAAAATCCTAGGTGCTCAAGTTTCAAATCGAGAACTCAAGAACTCACCATTAACTTTCAAAAATTCATCAACTAAGGTATGTGAAGTGTTCATCCAAGGGTTCATTACACCCTTGGAGTCCAAGAAACTCTTTTAAAGTTCATGTAGAGAGATTTCATGATTTCCATTAGTTGAATTAAAGTGTATTCAAGATTTATTGCGAGATTCATATAGAGTTAATTGATATATGTGCTTTATCATGTTAATTCATGTTGAAACTCTTGGAATTATGTAATTGGAATTGAATCACGTTGCCTACATGTTTTTTTAGTATTATGTGCATATATTATGCCCCACAAGTGTTTGATGCATTATCCATGTGAGTTGAATAGTGAAACTATATCATGTTTAGTATGTATGCAAGTTCATATCATGTAAGTGTTTGCTTGAATGCCCAAATGAGTGAATGATGACTAAGTAGTTAGTTACCATGTCTGAAGAATTATGCCATGTCTTTTAAGTTTATGCTATTGAGTCCTAAGGGTATTTAATACTCGATAATTTAGCTTCTTATCTAGAGCCATGGTCGGTCTTAGAGTAGAATTAGTTATGTCACGATTAGTAGAATTCAGTCAGTACAAAGCTTAGGGAAATTTAGTGAACTCAGAATCAGTCCAGTCTAGTTCAGTTATACAGTGCGATCAGTAACAGTCCAGTCTAGCCTAGTACAGTTTAGAATTTAGTCCAGTGTCTATTCAGTTGGGAGCAGGATTCAGCACCGAGTGAACCCAAGGATGGGGACTCACCTGCTAATAGAGGGTGTAATCCTTAGAAGCCTTCCTTCCGTTCAAGAACTATGTAGGCAGCGTAGGTTGAGACATCAACCTACCAGTTAAAGGTTGATGAGGTGATCTACCTGCCAGTTGAGGGTACCACCATTCTTGTTCAGAGTACCTGCCAGATGAGAGTGACTCAGCACTTGTCCTTACCCGTTGGATGGTATTGAAACCCTTCCAACTGGGGTTACAGGTTGGACCACAAATCAGTTAGAAAAGGGGCTTGTCGGTTAGATGATTACTTCCCACAGTCTCAGTCTCATAATAGAACTCTCAGTATAATAATAGAACTCAGTTCAGTTCTACAGATTCAGGACTATCAGGTATTATCACTCTACTCAGTACGGAACTCAGTATAGTTCCCCAAAATTAGGACTATCAGATACAATCATTCAGTTATAAGAAATACAGTATCAGTAAACTCAGACATTAGTATGTCAGTATTTAGATTCAGTACTCAATACTATCACGATCTCAGTTACAGTATACGTATTTATGCATGTATTCTTATTCAGTTATACTCATGTTATTCAGTTACTATTGTTCATGCATATGAACCCATGCATTTCAGCCTATCTCACTGAGCATACCAATACATTCAAAGTACTAACGCATACTTTTCTTTTGCTCTATGATATCTTATATTATAGGTTCAGATGCACATGCTCCAGAGCACCCTTAGCAGTTCAGATTTTCAGCAGTCAACATAGTGGTGAGTCCTCATAGTTTGAGGACATGGTTTTTTTCATTATTTTAGTATTATTTTCAGTAGTCAGAGTCAGTTGGGGACTTATTCCATCAAATCCACAGTTTAGACAGTTTAGAGGCTTTTCAGACTAGAGTATTTTCAGACAGTTGTTCAGTTTTTCAGTAATTATATTCAGTTTTGGTATTTTGATACCACATTTAGATTAATTTACAGATTTGAACCTTATGGCATATGTTCCACCTATTTTGGCAATTATTACAACATTTATTGCACAATTATTGTAGCAGGTACCAGTCATGGGTTAGCTTGTGGTCCTTCAGGATTATGAGCACCATGTAGCATCCGGGATATAGACACGAGGCATTACACACTTTTCTGGATAGGTTCTTCCTACTGGAGTTGAGGGAACAGAAGGTTCTGGAATTTATCAATTTGAAGCAGGGAAATATGACAGTGAAAAAGTATTCTATCAAGTTTACTCAATTAGTTAGATATGCTCCTCATATGGTGGCAGAAAGTAGATCTTGAATGAGTAAGTTTATGTTAGGGGTGTCTAGTAGCGTGGTCAAGGAGTGTAGGTCCACAATGTTGATTAAGAAGATGGACATATCCAGGATCATGATCTATGCCACGTAGATAGAAGAGGATAAGAATAGGGAGAAGGAGAGGGAGAACAAAAGAGTGAGAATAGGTAGTTTCAACTTCGCTCAACCTGAGTTAGAGGGTGGGAATCGTTTTCAGTTCTGGCCAAAATCTTCAGTTCCAGCTCCGTCCTTAGTCAGTGCTCCTGTGCCAAAATTCAGAGACAACAATAAGGATAGAGCACTAGGCCCTAAATCCTAGGGCAGTGTTAGCAGTGCCCGAACCAATCCCCTTTGTCAAAAATATGGAATAAACCACTAGGGTATCTATAGAGAAGGCAGCGATGTGTGTTTTGGGAATGGAAAGCCAGGACACAGATTCAGAGATTATCCCCAGTCAGGTTCTCAGGGTCAGAATAACCGTCCCTCAGCTCAGTCCAATCGCCCGAATCAGTAGGGTGCAGCTTCCAGTGCCACCAGTGGGAAACACCCAAACAGACTCTATGCTCTTTAGTCTAGATAGGATCAGGAGAGTTCTCCTGATGAGGTCACTGGTACGTTACAAGTTTATCATTTGCATGTTTACACTTTGCTAGATCTAGGAGCCTCTTTGTCCTTTATTACTCTTTATATAGCTGTTGACTTTGGATTCAGTCCTGAAATCCTAGTAGAGCCTTTCTCAGTCTCTACCCCAGTGGGTAAATCTATCATAACCCGGTGGGTATACATGAACTGTCCGATTATGGTATCTAAGAAAGTCACTTTAGCAGACTTTGTCGAATTAGAGATGGCTGATTTTGATGTCATTCTCGACATAGATTGGCATTATTCCTGCTATGCCTCAGTCGACTATAGAAATAGAATTGTTCAGTTTTAGTTTTTAATAAACCCATCCTAGAGTGGAGGGGTAGTACTTCAGCACTTAGGGGTCAACTTATTTCTTACCTTTAGGTTAGAAAAATGATATCTAAGGAATGTGTCTACCATCTCGTTCGAGTCCAAGACTCTAGTTCAGAAATCCCTACTCTTGAACCAATGTCAGTAGCATGTGAATTCCTAGATATTTTTCCTGAAGACCTTCCTGGAGTTCCTCCTGAAAGGGAAATTGATTTCGGAATTGATCTTCTCCCAGATACTCAATCCATGTCTATTCCGCCATATAGAATGGCTCCAGTAGAACTCAAAGAATTGCAGGAACAGTTAAAGGATCTCCTAGATAAGGGATTCATCCGACCTAGTGTGTCCCCGTGGGGTGCACTAGTTTTATTTGTGTGTAAGAAAAATGGTTCTCTCAGAATGTGTATTGACTATCGTCAGTTAAATAAAGTTATGGTCAAGAACAAGTATCCACTTCCCATAATTAATGACTTATTTAACCAGCTTTAGGGAGCCAGTTATTTCTCCAAGATAGACCTCAGATCATGCTATCATCAGCTCAGAGTTAGGGAGTGTAACATCCCAAAAATAGCTTTCAGAACTCGGTATGGTCACTTCGAATTCTTAGTCATGTCCTTTGGTCTTACCAATGCCCCAGCAGCTTTCATGGACTTGATGAACCGTGTGTTCAAGTAGTACTTGGACATATTTGTCATAGTCTTCATAGACGACATTCTCGTTTACTCCCGCAGTGCATATGATCATGCAGACCATCTAAGAATAGTATTACAGACTCTTATAAACCATCAGCTATTCACCAAATTCAGTAAGTTTGAATTTTGGCTATGGTCAGTAGCCTTCCTTGGCCATGTAATTTCTGGTGATGGTATTAGAGTTGATCCCCAAAAGACCAGAGCAGTGAGAAACTGGCCCAGGCCCATCTCTCCATCAAATATCAGGAGTTTCTTGGATTTGTCCGGCTATTATCGATAGTTTGTTGAGGGATTTTCATCTATTGCATCCCTTATGTACAAATTAACTCAGAAGAAAGTCAAATTCCAGTGGTCAGATTCTTGTGAAAAGAGTTTTCAGGATTTAAAGACTGGACTCACTACAGCTCTGGTTTTGACCCTACTAGGTGGTTCAGACGGCTTTGTTGTGTATTGTGATGCCTCTAGAGTTAGCTTGGTGTGTGTTTTGATACAGAGAGGTAAGGTCATATCCTATGCCTCTAGGCAATGAGAAGAATTACCCTACTCATGATCTTGAGTTAGCAGCAGTAGTTTTTGCCTTAAAGATTTGAAGGCACTATTTGTATGGGGTGCACGTTAATATGTTCACTAATCAAAAGAGCCTACAATATATGTTCTCTCAGAAATATTTTAATCTCCATCAGATAAGATGGTTAGAGTTGTTGAAAGATTATGACCTGAGTGTCCTATATCATTCGGGAAAAGTCAATGTAGTGACCGATGATCTTAGTAGGATGTCTATAGGTAGTATTACACATGTTAAAAAAGTAAGAAGAAGTTAGCTCAGGAAGTTCATTATCTAGCCCGACTAGGTGTTCTCTTATTCGATTCAGCAGAAGGTAGTGTAAGGGTGCTGAGTAGTTCAGAATCATCCCTGGTTTCTGAGGAAAAGAAAAAGTAGGATAGGGATCCCAGTTTAGTCAAGTTGAAGGAATCAGTCAGAGATTATAAAGTAGAGGTTTTCTCCCAAGGGGGAGATGGTGTTTTACGTTTTTAGGGTAGACTATGTGTGCCAGGCGTAAATGACTTGAGGTAATAAATTCTTGAAGAAACGCATGGTGCAAGATACTCTATTCATCCAGGGGACACTAAGTTGTACCGTGATTTGCGGGAGATCTATTAGTGGAGTGGGATAAAGAGAAATATTATAGATTTTGTGGCTAAGTGCTCAACATGTCAGCAGGTTAAGATTGAGGATCAGAAGCCTAGTGGGTCCATGTAGGAGTTTAACATTCCCACCTCAAAATGGGAAGAAGTGAACATGGACTTTGTGATGGGTTTACCTCGTACTCATCATCAGCATGATTCAGTTTGGGTCATTGTACATAGGATGACCAAATCATCTCATTTCCTACTAGTCTATACCTCATACGCAGCCGAGGATAATGCCAAACTCTATATCAGGGAGTTGTTCAGATTGCACGGTGTTTTGTTGTCCATTATCTCAGATAGAGGTAACCAGTTCACCTTTCATTTCTGAAAAGCATTCCAAAAGGGTCTTGGTACTCGAGTTCACCTCAGTACAACTTTTCATCCTCAGACAGATGGTCAATTTTAAAGGACCATTCATACTTTAGAGGATAAGCTCCGAGCATGTGCGATAGACTTTAAAGGTAGTTGGGATGACCACTTGACTTTGTTTGAGTTTGCATATAACAATAGCTATCACTTCAGTATTCAGATGGCTCCGTTTGAGGTGCTTTATGAGAGGAGGTGTAGATTTACCATTGGTTGGTTTGAAGTGGGTAAGGCCACAGTGGTAGGGCCTGACTTGGTATTTGATACCTTAGAGAAAGTCCAGTTGATCAGGGAAAGCCTTAAGACAGCTCAGAGCCGGCAAAATCGTATGCAAATGTGCGCAGAAAAGATTTTGAGTTCGAGATTAGTGACTATGTGTACTTAAAGATCTCTCCTATGAAAGGAGTGAAGCATTTTGGAAAGAAGGGAAAGATCAGTCCCTGATATGTCGGTCCTTACCAAATTCTCAACCATTTCGGAAAGGTAGCTTACTATCTTGAGTTGCCTTAAGGTCTATCTTTAGTCCATCCAGTGTTTCATGTCTCCTTGCTAAAGAAATACATAAATGACCCATCAGCCGTAATCCCTATAGTGGGCATAGATGTTAAGAACAACCAATCTTACGAAGAGATTACAATCAAAATCCTTGATTATCAGATTCACAGACTGAGGAACAAAGAAGTCCCTCTAGTACAAGTTCTATGGCAGAATCAGTCCGTTGAGGGAGCTACTTGGGAAACAGAAGAAGATATGCAGACCAAGTATCCTCAGCTCTTTTCTGAAAACTCAGATTCAGATCAAGGTAATAGTTTTCCTTAAGCTTATTCAGTTACATGTTCAGATTTTAGTTACAAACTTGGTATCAGTTACCATTGCATGTTTAGTCATATGATCATGAATCATGTTCAGCTATGTACTCATGCATCGGATATGCATGTTCAGTATAATAATATAGTGTATCAGTGATCTCAGTCATGAAACTATGCTTCAGTTATGCATGCCTAGTGACTAAGTACGATCTTACTGGATTCTTAGTTTCAACAGTCTTATTTGAGGATAAATGATCCCAAAGGGGAGATAATGTAAGACCCCACAAAATTCTTAGCTTAAATCAGTCCTTTAGGCTTGTCAAGGGGTCCCAGACTTAGAATATTATAGCTAAGTATTCTGACTTAGTGTTATTTTAGCCTTCGAAAGTTGGCAATCTTCTTTTGTGACCTTTATGTCCATTAAATATTGATATTTGAGTTAATTCATGATCAGGAATGTAAATAGGTGTTCCCGAACAAGTTTTTGATTTTTTGGACCTCATTTAGATTATGTTTGAGTACCCAAAACAATGGGTCGATGCAATCTTGACACGTCGCGTTGACCATCATGTCGATAAGATAGTTTTCCCCAGCTTCAGTGCAAATTCCAGTGAGCCGATGCGGAATCAATTCAGCGTGTTGGCTATTGCATCGATTCCAATGATGTGATGCATCAACCTGTGCGTCGGTAACACAGTTTTTCAGTCATTAAAAGACCGCATCCTTGGGGGTATTTAGGTCTTTTTCCAACGCCCTTCAGCCCCCATAACACGAATTTACGCCCTTTAAAGAGAAAATATACTCATTCATTCTCCAATTTGCCCATGAACAAAACCCTAGGTGCTCAAGTTTCAAATCAAGAACTCAAGAAGTCACCATTAACTTTCAAAAATTCATCAACTAAGGTATGTGAAGTGTTCATTAAAGGGTTCTTTCCACCCTTGGAGTCTAAGAAACTCTTTCAAAGTTCATGTAGAGTGATTTCATGATTTCCATGAGTTAAATTAAAGTGTATTCATGATTTATTGCAAGATTCATGTAGATTTAATTGATATGTGTGCTTTATTATGTGAATTCACATTAAAACTCTTGGAATTATGTAATTGGAATTGAATCACATTGCCTTCTTGTTGTTTTAGTATTATGTGCATATATTATGCCCCATAAGTGTTTGATGAATTATCTATGTGAGTTTAATAGAGAAATTATTTCATGTTTAGCATGTATGCAAGTTCATGTCATGCAAGTGGTTTCTTGAATTCCCAAATGAATGAATGATGACTAAGTAGTTAGTTACTATGTCTCAAGAATTATGCCATGTCTTTTAAGTTTATGCTATCGAGTCCTGGGGATATTTAATACCCAACAATTTAGCTTCTTGTCTAGATCCATGGTCAGTCACAGTGTAGAATCAGTCATATCACAATTAGTAGAATTCAGTCAGTACAGAACTTAGGAAAATTCGGTGAACTCAGAATCAGTCCAGTTCAGTTCAGTAAAATCAGTTCAGTTCAGTTATACAGTACGATCAGTAATAGTATAGTCAAGCCTAGTACAGTCTAGAATTCAGTCCTGTGTCTATTCAGTTGGGAGTAGGATTCAGCATCGAGTGAGCCCAAGGATTGGGACTCACCTGCCAGTATAGGGTGAAATGCTTAGAAGCAGTCCTTGCATTCCAGAACTATGTAGCCAACATAGGTTGAGACATCAACCTTCCAGTTGAGGGTTGATAAGGTGATCTACCTGCCAGTTGAGGGTGCTACTATTCTCGTTCAGAGTACCTTCCAGATGAAGTAACTTAGAACTTGTTCTTACCCATGGATCGGTATTGACACCCTTCCAACTAGGGTTACAGGTTGGACCCCAAATGAGTTAAAGAATGGGTATATTAGTTAGATGATTACTTCCCATAGTCTCAGTTTTAGTCTCAGTCTCAGAATAGAACTCAGTTCAATTCTACAGATTAAGGACTATTAGTTATAGTCACTCCGCTTAGTTTGAAATTCAGTATAGTTCCACAAAATTAGGATTGTTAGATACAATCATTCAGTTATCATAAATATAGTATCAATAAACTCAGACATTCGTAATTCAGTATTCAGATTCAGTACTCAGTACTATCACGATCTTAGCTACAATATACACATTCATGCATGTATTTTTATTTAGTGATACTCATGTTATTCAGTTACTATTGTTCATGTATATGAACCCATGCATTTCAGCCTTCCTCACTGAGCATACCAGTACATTCAAAGTACTGACGCATGCTTTTATTTTGCGCTATGAAGTCTTATATCATAGGTTTAGATGCACGGGCTCCAGAGCACCCTTAGTAGTTCAGATTTTAAGCAATTAGCATAGTGGTGAGTCCTCATAGTTTAAGGACAACTATTTTCAGTATTTCAGTATTATTTTCAGTAGTCGGAGTCAGTGGGGACTTGTCCTATCAACTCCACAGTTCAAACAGTTTAGAGGCTTTTCAGACTAGAGTATTTTCAGGCATTTGTTCAGTTTTTTAGTACTTATATTCAGTTTAGGTATTTTGATACCACATTCAGATTTATTTACAAATTTGAACCTTATGGAATATGTTCTACCTATTTCCGCAATCATTACAGTATTTATTACTCAGTTATTGCACAGGTACTAGTCATGGGTTAGCTTGTGGTCCTTCGAGATAATAAGAACTATGTAGTATTTGGGGTACAAACTCGGGGTATTACAAGGTGTTGTGTGGTATTTGTCTATGGCAGGGAGACATGGTGGATCTAATAAAGTTGGATATGTTAGATTTTGATGTTACTCTGGGGATAGATTGACTCCATACATTCTATGCATCTTTTGATTGTAGAACGCAAAGGGTTAGTTTCTGATTCCCAAATAAACTGGTGATTAAATGGGAAGGTATTTCTTTATCACCTAAGGGGAGGTTCATTTCTTATCTAAGAGACCAAAAATTAATCTCCAAGGGGTTTCTATACAATCTAGTTTTGGGTTAAAGATTTTGGTTTTGAGGTTCCCTCTTTTCAATCTATCCCTATAGTTAATGAGTTTCCTGATGATCTTCTCGTTATTCCTCTAGTTATGGAAATAGACTTTGGGATTGACCTTCTTTTGGATACCTGTCCTATCTCTATCCCTCCTTATAGAATGGCTCCAGCTGTGTTAAAAGAGCTTAAGGAGCAATTGAAAGATCTTCTTGATAAAGGTTTCATTCACCCTAGTGTGTCTCCATGGGGTTCTCCTGTGCTTTTTGGGGATTAAGAAGGATGAACCCTTTATATGATAGATAATTGGTAGTTAAATAAAGTGATGGTGAAGAATAAGTATCCTATTCCTAGGATTAATTTTTTGTTTGACCTGGTTCAGGGTGCTAAATACTTTTCTAAGATTGATCTTTGGTAGGGTTATTGTTAGTTGAAGATTAGGGAGGTGGATATTCCTAAGACTGCTCTTTGGATCTAATATGGCCATATGAGTTCTTGGTCATGTCTTTTGTATTGACTAATGCCCTGATGGAATTTATGGATCTTATGTATCAGATTTTCCATTAGTTTTTGGACTTATTTTTCATTGTGTTTATTGATGACATATTGGTATATTTAAGAGTGAGGAGTATCATGCCAATTACCTCTGTATAGTGTTAAAGACTCTTAAGGATCAATATTTATGTGCTAAGTTTTCAAAGTGTAAGTTTTTGTTGAATGTTGTGACCTTTCTTGGTCATGTTGTTTCTAGTGAGGGGATCATAATAGAACCACACAAGGTTGTGGTGGTTAAGAAGTGGACTATACCCACGACTCCAACTAATTTTTAGAGATTCTTGGGTTTAGCCGGGTATCATAGGAGGTTTGCAGAGAGTTTCTCCTCGATTGCTACTCCATTTACTAAGTTGACTCAGAAGAAGGTGAAGTTTTTGTGGTCTGATGCTTGTGAGGGTAGCTTTAAGAAGTTGAAGGATAAGTTGACTTCAGCTCTGGTTTTGACCATACCCAAGGGTACTGATGGTTTCGTTGTATGTTGTGATGTGTCCCATGTGGGACTAGGTTGTATTTTGATGCAGTATGGTAGGGTGGTGGCGTATCCTTCTAGGCAGCTTAAAGTAAATGATAAGAATTATTTGACTCATAATTTAGAGTTGTTAGCTGTAGTTTTTTGTTTGAAGATTTGGAGTCATTACTTGTATAGAGCTCATATTGATATATATTCAGACCATAAGAGCTTGTAGTATGTGTTCACCTAGAAGGAGTTGAGTCTCAGTTAAAGGAGATGGCTTGAGTTGCTCAAGGATTATGATATGAGTCTTTATTGTCATCTAGGTAAAGCTAATATGGTTGTTGATGCTCTTAATAGGTTGTCCTTGGGGAGCCTATCTCATGTTGAAAAGGATAAGCGAGGTTTCGTGAAGGATATTCACTAGTTAAATAATCTTGGAGTTTGTCTTTTGGATTTCAAGGATTATAGGGTGATCATTCAAGAGGTGGTGAAGTTTTCTCTTGGTACTTAGGTGAAGGAGAAACAGGTTTTTGATCCTATCTTAATGTAGATTAATAATGATGTTGGTCAGCAAAAAGTCTTGGCTTTCGAGATTAGTGGTGATGGTATATTGAGGTACCAAGAGAGATTATGTGTTCTCAATATTGATGGGCTACGGGAAAGGATCTTGGCTGAGTCTTATGAGTCTAGGTACACTGTTCATCCTAGTTTGACAAAGAAGTACCATGACTTGAAAGATATCTATTCGTGGAATAACATGAAGAGGGATTGGCCAATTTTGTGGCTAAGTGTATGGTTTGTCAGCAGGTGAAGGTGGAACACTTGAGTCCTGGTGGTTTGTATCAAGAGGTTGAGTTGCCTGTGTGGAAATGAGACGTAATCAATATGGATTTCGATATCGATATTTCACAGTCTCTCCATTAGTTTGATTCGATTTGGTTCATTATGGATAGGATAACCAAGTCTGCTTATTTGTTCCTTGTGAGGACTATTTTTTTTGTAGAGGATTATGCTAAGCTTTTCATTTAGGAGATCTTTAAGTTGCATGGTGCTCCAGTTTCCATCATATATGATTGAGGTATGCAATTCTTATCTCACTTCTGGAGATTATTTTGGAGGGTTTTGGAAACTAAGGTGAACCTTAGCACTTCTTTCCATTCTTAGATGGATGACAAGCGGAGAGGACTATTTTGACCTTTGAAGATATACTAATGACCTATGTGATTGACTTCGATGATGGTTGGGTTAATTATTTCCTCTTATAGAGTTTGTATATTATAACAACTGTTATTCTAGTATTTAGATGGCTCTGTTTGAGGCTTTGTATGATAGGAGATATCATTCTCTTATAGTTTGAAGTTGGTGAGACTAGATTGTTTGGCCCTGATTTAGTTCATCAGGCCATAAAGAAGGTGAAAGTGATTAAGGATAGGCTTAAGACCTCCCAAAATAGCCAAAAGTCCTATGCAGATGTGAGGCATCGGGAGTAGGAATTTAATGTTGGAGGCTGGGTGTTCTTGAAGATATCTCCCATAAAAGTGGTGATGCAGTTTTGAAGGAAGGAAAAGCTCATTCCCCGTTATATTAGACCATACATGATCTTGAGGAGAGTGGGAAATGTGGTTTATGAGTTGGATTTTCCTTTGAGTTTGGGTTTTACCCATCCAGTGTTCCATGTTTCAATGTTGAAGTAGTGCGTAAGTGATCCTTCCTTGGTTATCCCTTTAGAGAGTGTTGGCGTTTAAAATTCCTTATCTTATGAGGACGTCCCGGTTGAGATTTTGGAGAGACAAGTCCATTATTTGAGGACTAAGGATGTGGCTTCGGTAAAGGTTCATTAGAGGAATCATAAGGTTGAAGAGGCTACTAGGGAAGTTGAAGAAGACATAAAGTCCAAATATCCATTCATGTTTTCTTGTGAGGATTAGACATAAAGTCCAAAGTCCAAATATTTGAGGATTTGATATTTTATATTTTTTATTTTATTGTTGTTGATTTCTTGTGAGGATTAGACGGTTGGTAGTGTTGATGGATTATAATAGCACACCATAAAATGGTATGTCCTAATTCAAATTTAATATTAACTATTCTAACTATATAGTTATGAGAGCGTATTGTACAGTATTTCCCCTTTCTGCAAAATTCTTAGAATTCAAAGCCTTGTTGATGGTAAATCTCATAGTGCATTTTAATAAAGAATTTCTGAGAAGACCCGGTCTGGTGTGGGTTAGGAGTTGTAGAAAGTAGGATAATGAGTTAGTGAAGGGTAAATATGTGTAACCTACATTGGGTGTTCAAACAAAGATATACAAAAATGTTAAATGGCAAGTACGTCAGAAAGACATTAAAAATGTGGTGTTGATGAATTCAAAACTTGGGATTAAAAATCAAAACTTTACTTGATACTATTATCTCTCCCTATATGTTATTAATGTTATTTTTTTATAACCCTAATCGGTTGATGATTCCTATCCATATGTGTGATTGTACTCATGCTACACTTACTATGTCTTTAACTAGGGATATAACCATAGTGCAGGTCTTTTAGGGTTTCTATAAAAGAAAGGCGAGTCACTCAGCCATAACTCCTGCCCTCTCTATTATATATGGATGTTGTGTCATGGTTTCTCATGTTACTTGTCTAGTGATCTCATACCGATTTAGGCTAGTTTCTAGGAAGTCATTGTTAATTATCTTCCGCATTACTTTTACTTAACAAATGTATTAAATAGAATCATATATATATGAATAAACTAAATTAGGTTACTAAAATTGAATTATTTTAACTTTTGTACTAAATAAAGGGTTGAGTAGTATGGATTCTTCTATCTGGGGTAGGTATTAGATTGGTGCACGCACGATTCGTGGGTTGGGTCGTGATCCTATCTACTAATAATCTGCTTTTTACAAAATTATTTGCAAAACTTATTATATTTAGAGCATGGTTTCAAACTATAATATTATGTTATGAATGGACAACACTAAGTGATATGATAAGCAAATGGATAAACAAGATGAACACATAAATTCACGTGGAAACCCATGGCGGAAAACACCACTGGCAGAGGCAGAGAAATTTCACTATAATGTATGACGAATACAATGAGGAGAATGACGTATTTAAAAAACATCCAAAATGACCCACTAAAAAACCTTATATAACACATGCATACGAATAAATCCTAATCCCCAAAACCCGCTATCGGCTCGATCCCTCCGCTACCACCACAGACCCCAGGAAAAATCACAAACATGGGTCGCACCACAAACTTTTTGGGGCCAGATCAATAGAATTTAGGTCACAAACTCTAACAATCTCCACCTTGACATGAATTCTAATTCAGAATTCAAATTTATTTTGAGAAAATTCCACAAAATCCCCTAAGGGCATATCTGAACTACTGACACCAACCAAGTCAAAGCAATGCTCAAATTTAGCACTTGGTAGTATCTTGTTCATCATATCAGTGGGGTAATCATGGGTACTAACCTTTCTAACCACAATATCACAAACAGGAATAATTTCACGCATAAAATGATATCGAACATTGATGCGCGTTATCCTCTCATGAAACATCTGATCTTTGGTAAGGAAGATAGCACTCTGAATATCATAAAAAATTGTACTAATCTATAAGTATTTGGTAAGTTCACCAAATAGACCCTTCAAATAAATAGCTTCCTTGCAAGCCTCTGTAATAACCATGTACTCTGACTCAGTAATTGACAAAGCAACTGTAGTCTATAAAGTATCTTTCCAACTGATAGCACAACCACCAATGGTGAAAACATAGCCTATAAGAGATCTCTTTTTTATCAAGGTTTCCTGCAAAATCAAAATCAAAATACCCGATCACACAATCTCTATTTCTCCCAAACTACAAACAAACATCAATAGATCCATACAAGTATCTGAAAATCAACTGAACTTCTTTCCAATGTTCTTTATTAGGATTTTCCATGTATCTACTAACTGCACTGACTGCATGTGTTAAATATAGTTGGGAATACACCATCGCATAGATAAGAGACCCAACCACACTAGAGTATGGAAATCGAGACATATAGTCATGCTCATCATCTATCTTTGGAGATAATGTGGATGAGAGTTTGAAATGAGCTGCCAGTGGAGTACTAACAGGTTTGGCATTTTTCATATTGAACCTGTGAAGCACTTTCTCAATATACCTTTTCTGACTCAAGTATAACTTACACTTTTCTCTATCCTTCAAAATTTCCATGCCAAGGATCTTCTTTGGTGCTCCTAAATCCTCCATCTCAAACTCCTTATTGAGCTGGTGTAACGCCCTGAGTCTGGCACCCCAGACTCTACACGGTGCTCATAATCCCTAAGATTCACAAGCTAACCCTTGACCGATATTTGTAACTGAGCATTAAATAATATACTGAAATAAATGTGGAAAACTGGCAAAAACTTGCCATAAGGTTCAAATATCTAAAATAAAACTTAATAAAGTATAATAAACCAAGACTAAAACAACATCTGAAAAATACTCTAGTCTATCTGAACATTTAGTCTGAAAAGCCTCTAAACTGTCTGAACTGTGGAGTTGATAGGACAATCCCCCAACTAACTCCATCTACTGAAATGCTAAATCTAATGCAATAATAAAATAAGGAACATCTGAGGACTCACTGCTAAGTCTACTGCTTCTGGATGAGTTTGAATAGCTAAGGATGCTCTGGAGCTTGTGCTTCTGAACCTATGGTATAAGACACCATAGCACAAGAGAAAAGTATGCGTCAGTACATGAGAATCTACTGGTATACTATATGAGATAAGGCTAAATGCAAGGGTTCATATACATGAACAATACTGATTGAATACACGAGTATGATGAATGAGGATACATGCATGAATGCATAAACTATAACTGAAATTATAGCAATACTAATTATTGAGTTTACTAATACTGAGATGCTGAATAACTGGGTCTACTGATAACTGATATCTGAGTTTACTGATACTTAATTCTAATAACTAAGTCTACAAATACTGAAATCTGAGATCAAGCATATCTAGCGGGTGATCCTTGACTCTGCTAATACTAGTAATTATTGACTAAATCTGAGATAAAGTCTATCTAGTGGGTGATATCTATATCTCTTGGAAATGAAAAAGGATTGATTGAATCTGAGACCAAGCCTATCTAATGGGTGATTTCTGAATCTACTGATAATGATAATGATTGATTGTATCTGAGATCAGGCCAATCTAGCGGGTTATCTCTAAATCTACCGATAATGAATATGATTAATGAAAATGAGATCAAGCCTATCTAACAGGTGATCTCTAAATCTATGGAACTATCTAAGTTCTTTACTAAGCTGATTGACTGTATCTGACAGTCCTAATTTATGTATAGCTAAACTGAGTTCTATTATTGAGACTGAATCTGAAACTGAGACTGTGGGAAGTAGTCATCTAACTGACATACCCCTTAATATAAACTAGTAGGGTCTAACCTGTAACCCCAGCTGGAAAGGTGTCAGTACCATGCTACGGGTAAAGACACTTCTATGGTCAAGCCTGTCTAACGGGTGACCCTAAGAAGAAAGTTAAGCCTAATCTAACGGGTGACTTCTGAGAGGTATCTAAGTCTTAACCTAATGGGTGACTCCTCATTCTATGCTAGCTACACAGTTCTAGAGTACAGGGAATTCTACTAATGACTCTGCCTCTCTAATGAGGAAGCCATCATCCCTTCCCTCGCTCGGTGATGAATCCTACTCCTAACTGAATAAACACTGAACTGATTCTTAGACTGTACTAGACTAAGCTGAATCTATTACTAATCATACTAATTAACTAAACTAGACTGAGTTTACTACGTTCCATTGACTGAAGAAATACTTCTGAATTCTGCTAGCTGACTGAATTCTATTGTGTTCTAAACTGAATACTTTAACATTACTAAGTGTACTGTAACTGATACTAGCTCTAGGCAAAAGCTAAATTGTCGAGTATTAAATACCCTCAGGAATCGATAACATAAATAATACAAGACATAACAACTCTTAAATATCATGACAATGGACTATCATTCACAAAACAATCAACGAAACATCTCTTCAAGTACTTGGAAGTCTTGATCTTCCACATGTATAGGGATTCATTCAACATATCATAATTCATTCACTAAAGTCTTTCAACAAACACTTGGCATGCATTGACTTATACATAATTGGGGATTTCATGCTAAAATGCTAAAATTGCACTATCTTATTCAAATAAACATTTTCTCGAACATATGGGGATCATGCTTTGGGTTATACAACGATTACAACATCTACATCATCATGTCTATATCAATAAACTTGCAACTTGAAGGAGTTTATCATGAATACCATAAAATGCATCTCATACTAGAATCAAAACTTAGAACTTGTAATCTAGAACATGAATCACAACTTAAAAATCACATAAACATGAACTTCAACTCACATAAATCATGAAAATCATAAGTATTCAATCTTTAGAATTTGAAAAAGGTTCTTGAAATTCTTGGGTGGAAGGAACCCAAGAATCAACATCTAACATACCTCAAAAGATTGAATCTTGAAAGAGAATAACTTTTCTCGAAGGTTCTTGAATGGTGATGTTTTGTTTCTTGAGTTTTATTGAAGAAGGGTGTGAATCTTGTTCTTGGGGATTGATATTGAAAGAAACCCTAATTTTGATGTTATGGATGAATGAGGAGTTGTAAGCTCTAGTATGATATAAATAGGTATTAAAAAAGGGTGGAAAAAGACCCAAAAATTCTTTTAAAAATAGCTTTAAATTTCTGAAAGGGATCTTTGACGGCTTAGGCGACGGTTCATCGCTAGCTCGATGGTCCGTCATCCTGCCCGTCGTGCCTTGGCAGAACACAGGTTCACTGCCTCGGTTGCAACGGCTTGTGCGATGTTCTATCTCTATCTCGACGGTACGTCGATATGTCCGTTGAACTTTGGCCAGAAGATGGGGTTACTTCCTCAGTTGCGACAACTTGGGCGATGGTCCGTCGCATGCACGACGGTTCGTCGGCCTTTCCATCGTAGTTTTGCAGCCCGGACAGCTCACTGTAAAATGACTATAACTTTTTACTCCGATATCGGATTTTGGAGAAATTGGTATCGTTGGAAAGCTACTTCAATTTCCCACATGATAAAAATTTAAAATTGGAGAAATTCTATCAGATTTAATCATTATTCACTTAGGAAGTCATCCCTAAATCTTCTAGAGACTAAATTCGATTTAAAGAAAGTTTAGGGTATTACAGTCGGGCTTTGACTTTTCTTATCTCTCTCATATCCTTTTCTGCAATCAATATATCATCAATATACAAGAGAAGATAAATGAACAAACTATCACTTACCTCCTTAAAATAAACATAGCTATCATAACTACTCCTCCTAAACATATGAGAAGTCATAAAAGAGTCAAACCTCTTATACCACTGTTGGGGCGACTGTTTTAAGCCATAAAGAGACTTTTCAGCAAGCATGCATAGTCCTCCTATCCTGAGACTACAAAACCCTCTGGTTGTTGCATATAGATGTCCTCCTTAAGTTCTCATGTAAGAATGCAGTCTTGACATCCAACTTCCCAGGCTCAAGATTGAGCATGGCCACAATAACAAGAAAGGCTCAAATAAAACTATGCTTTACAACTAGAGAAAACACATTTGTTAAGTCAACACCTAGAACCTGACTATAACCTTTAGAAACTAGTCTTGCTTTGTACCTAGCAACTTCAATTCCTGATGTTCTTTCTTTCTTTTTAAATATCCACTTGTAATGAATAACTTTATTATCTTTAGGATATCTCACCAAATCCCATATGCCATTCTTATGAAGTGATTCCATCTCCTCCTGCATAGCAATCATTCATTGTACGGAATTATCACAACTACCTACCTCTGAATAAGAAGAATGTTCTTTACCGAAATCAATACCTTCTGTAATATTCAATGCATAAGCAACCAAATCAGCTTTACCATACTTTTAAGGAGGTATAATATCTCTGTTAGGCCTTTCTTTAGTAATAAAATACTCTGGCACCACTGGTAGTGAAGAAGAAATAGTATCACTCTGTATCTCCAGGCTAGATGGAGAAGTAGGCACTGGTGTGGACTCTGCTCCAATCCACAATTCAACGTGGGTGCTTGGTTTTTGCTGATTCATGTCACTAGGATCATCTGGGCGTGAAGCACTAGATTTGTAGGAAGAACGAAGCATGGCAATTTCATCTAACAAAACATCCCTACTAATTATAACCTTTTTAATTTCTGGACACCAAAGCTTACATCCTTTGACACCAGACTTATAACCCATAAATAATGATTTGACAGATCTAGGTTCCAACTTTCCATTATCAACATGAGCATAAGCAGGACATCCAGATATCTTCAAATTAGAATACCTGGCAGGAGTACTAGACCATACCTCTTATGGAGTCTTTTTGTCAATCATAACTGAAGGAGAGCGGTTAATAAGAAGACAAGCTATGAAAATAGCTTCTACCCAAAAAGACTTGGGTAAACCAGCATTAGAGAACATATAATTCACCTTCTCTATTATAGTCCTATTAATTCATTCGGATACATCATTCTACTATGGAGTATGACCATCTGTTAAGTGCCTTACAATTCCTTCTGACTTGCACAGAACATTAAATTCATTAGAATAGAACTCTAAACCATTATTAGTTCGAAGGAATTTTACCTACTTCCCTATTTGCTTTTAAATTATAGTCTTCCACTCCTTGAAAATAGGCAACACATCATTCTTTTGCTTTAGGAAGAATTCCCAAACTTTTCTGGAATAGTCATCAACAATAGTCAACATGTAATTAGCACCTCCTCTAGAAGGTACCCTAGAAGGACCCCATAGATCATAATGAATATAATCAAGTGTGCCTATAGTTGAGTGGATGCCTTTATTGAATATGACTCTCTTTTGCTTCCCAAAAATATAGTGCTCACAATATTCTAATTTGGTAATACTCTAGCCATAAAAAAGTCCTCTCCTACTTAATTCAGCCATCCCGTTTCACTCATATTTCCTAGGAGCATATGCCAAAGTTTATCAACATCACTATTTGATAGAGAAGAAGTAGAAATAGCTGCATTACCTACAACTGTAGATCCTTGCAAGACGTACAAATTTGTAGTCTTTCTTTGTCCCTTCATCAAAATAAGAGAACCTTGACAAACCTTTAGGAATCCACCTTCACCAGTGTACTTATATGCATCCGAATCAAGGGTACTCAAGGAAACAAAATTTCTCTTTAGGTCTAGGACATACTGCACATCATCAAGTGTCCTTACAACCCCATCAAACATCTTGATCCTAATAGTTCCAATAATAACTATCTTACAGGGTGTGTTATTTTTTATCAACACAACACCTTTAGAGACCGTTTCATATCTTGTAAACCAATCATGATTGTGACAAATATGAAATGTGAAAGCTAGATCAAGAATTCAATCCTCACAGGGTTTGGAGTTACCATCAAAAACTACCAAGAGTTCTCCATCACTACCACCATCTTCAACAAAGCTAGCTTCACCAGACTTCTATGGTTGGTTTTCTTTCTATTTTTTGGCTTCCCTTTTACTTCTATTCTATAACTTATAACACTCAGATTTGATATGGCCCTTCTTCTTGCAATAATTACAGGTTTTGTTTTTGTTTCTAGATTTCAACCTATTCCTATCATCACCTCTAGAGTTCTCTCAAGAGTCCTTCCTCAAACAATAATACCATCTTCTTAAGTCACCAACTCATTCATAAGATGCTTCATCTTCTCCTTAGAGAATAATACATCCTAGACTTAATCTAGGGTTAGGGTGTCATGACTATAAAAAATTGTATCCTTAAAGTTTGAGTATGATACAGGAAGAGAACACAACAAAATCGACCCTAGATCTTCCTAATCATACTTAACCTCTAGAGTCTCTAAATCAGAAATAATTTCCTTAAAGACAGATAGGCGATCCTCCAAAGACACACCCTTAGAAATGCGATTCAAATAAAGTTGTTATTTGAGATGAAACTTACTAGTTAGACTCTTTTTCATACATAAAAATTCTATTTTCAACCACAATGCAGTGGCAGTGGTCTCCGTCAAAACATCCTATAGAATCTGATTGGATAAATAAAGGTGGATCTAAGATAAAACCTTTCGATCCTTTTGTCGTTTATCCTCCTCTGTCCACGCTGAGGGCATCTTATCAAGCCCTAATAAAGCATCATCCAAATTCATTTGGATGAGCATAACCCACATCTTAACCTGCCATAATAAAAATCTGGTGTTGCAGTCCAACAATGAAATATTATACTTCATGGTTTCCATCCCCGAGAAAATAATTGATCACTCTGATACCAATTTGTTATGAATGGACAACAATAATTTCTATGATAAGAAAAAGGAAAAATAAGATGAACATATAGATTTATGTGGAAACCTTTGACGGAAAAAATCACGAGCAGAGACAAAGAAATTTCACTATAATGGATAGAGAATATAATGAGGAGAATGACTTATTTTAAAAATATCCAAAACGACCCACTAAATGCACTTATATAACATGTGCGTACAAATAAATCCTAAGCCCAAAAACCCACTATCGGCCTGATCCCTCCGCTACCACCACAGACCCCATGAAAAATCATAAACATGGGTCTACCATTAACTTTTCAAGGCCGGATCAATAGAATTTGGGTCACAAACTCTAACATATTATATTGATAATAGTGATTAGTTTAGTAGAAATTATTATTTTTTTAGCTAAACCGTCGGTTACAAACAAAAATATATCAAATAAAATTTTATATTTTATATATTATTTAAAATATCGCCGCATTTGTACCCTTCAAGATTTTAAGATTCTTCTATCACAATTGTTTTATGGTTAGTAACCATCATTCCCCTCTAAAAACTTGATTATGCAATACATAATTCAGTTGTTCCACCATAATATATAAAAAAGGATCCTCGAATAAGAATAGAGATAAATATTATATTTCATAATATTAGGAGAGAGAGAATTAGAAATTAAAAATTATGTGTTGGATGAATTATTTAAATCGTCATAAATAAAGTAACTTGAAGTTCAACAGATAATTCATTTGCAAAATCTTGCATACCAACTACTAGATGTATTTGATGACCCTATGTTATAATCAAGTTGTAAATGCTCTAACGAATGTCCTTGAAGAACAGATTCAATAACATGCCTGAAACGTGATAGACTAATCATTTTTAATAATAAACTTATTGAAGAAGGAGAGAAAAAAATGATCAGGATGTCATAATAATGAGACTAGTATTTTAATAAATCACTATGACATAATAGTTCATAAACTCTAACAAAGATTCTGATATCTGAAAATGATAAAAAAAATGAAAAGCACTTGATAAGTTATGTCATGCTAGAATTGATAACAAATAATCATAGATTGTATCTTTTATATAATATAGTGTTCAATAATATTAATGATTATGATGATCTTGATTTTAAATGGGATAATACCCACGAAAATACCTGAAGTTTAACCAAATTTCCAGTGGAGCATATTGAACTTTGCGGGGGTCCTATTACCCCCCTATACTTTTTTAATTGAAATTAATTCCCCCCAGACTTTTTTAAAGTGGAATTAATCCCCCCCTCAAAACGTATACCTAGTTTTTTCCGTGGAAAGTGTAGTACACGCGTCGTTTCTTCTCAATTTTATCACTTTTCAACATTTTTTTACAATTACAACCATATTAAATATTCCAAATGATTCCATTGAATTTATGAAAAAAGTTTTTTCAAATAATTGAATGGAATTTTCCATTAATTTTCCATTAAAACTCGGAAGATTCAATTAGCGAGTTCCATTAATGGAAGATTCAATGAAACTCGCTAATTGAAAACTCAATGGAAGATTCAATTTCCATTAATGGAACTCGGAAGATTCAGAAAATTCATTAATGGAACTCGAAATATTCAGAAAATTTAATTTCATGATTCAATTTCCATTAATGAAACTCGAAAGATTCGAAAAATTCATTAATGAAACTCGGAAAATTCAAAAAATTTAATTTCATGTATGAAGCTATTCAATCTTCCGTTAATGGAACTCAGAAGATTCAATTTCCATGAAGCTATTTAATCTTCCGTTAATGGAACTCGGAAGATTCAATTTCCATTAATGTAACTCAAAATTAAATTAGCGAGTTTTCGAGTTTGAATCTTCCGAATCATTCATTGAGTTTCAATTAGCGAGTTTTATTAAATTATAACCATTAAGGAATTTTCCGAGTTCCATACACGAAATTTAATTCAGAATCTTTCCATTAATTATAACCATTAATCTTTCTGAATTATAATTTCGAGTTCGAATCCATTTATAATTCTGAGTTAAAATTATAAATGGAACTCAAAAGATTCGAAATTTTTTTTCCATTAATTATAATCATTAATCTTTCCATTAATTCGAAAAGATTCCGAGTTCCATACATGAATTTTTTTTTTCATGATTTTTCGAGTTCCATTAAGAAGAAAAAAGAATGAAAAAATAAATAAAAATATAAAACTTTAAATAATTATAAAATTAAGGGGCTGCTTGGCAAAAAAAAAGTTTTAAAACGTTTTTAACACTGTTCATGCGCTCAATGCGCGTGAATCACACGCAGTGTGCCAAGTGGAAGATATATGCCATTAAAATATGAAAAAAAAGTCTGGGGAGGTATTAGGACCCCCGCAAAGTTCAGTATGCTCAACTGATAATCCGGTCAAACTTCAGGTATTTTCGTGGGTATTATCCAATTTTAAATCTGTAAAATAATGTGGACATATAAATAATTGATTAAATTAAGTATGAAATTTAAATATATTTTATTCACTTGAAAAAATGGTATTTTGGACATATAATCTAATTACCTCAAGAAATAATAATAATAATAATAATAATATTAATAATAATAATAATAATAGGATACAAATAAGTTTTTGTGTGAAAAATAAACTAAAAAAAATGGTAAGATAAAAAATATGAGTTATACCGTGTGGGATAAAGATTTTTCATAAAGGTTTTGTTATTATTCCACGGAGATACATTGTCATCTGGTGGATACAATGAAGTTTTTTCCAGTCTGACAATACATGAAAACTTTGAATGTAATAGTAAAAGTATTGTCATGTCTAACTAGATAGTGAAGTTATATATAAATCCTTTCTTGATGGATTTAAATTGTTTTGAAGAACATAAAGATTTTTGAGAATTTGTTAAATGAAACTTTACTAAATTCTTAAATTTTTGGTATTAAACTAATTCTATTGAGTACCCAAATAATTGTGATATCGATAGATATAAAAAAGAGCATTTAAACCTCCTGATAATGATGAACATATTGAAACATGATCATCCATATACAGTAAAATAAACCATTAATATAAATTTATGTATCCAAAAAATATTATATAGATTTTATTGGTTCTGGGATTCATGACATTGATAGGGTATACATAATATTTGATCTCAAAGAAATGGTGAATGTGTCTTATCCGTATGTTGTCATATCATTATTTCTAGGAGATGATCAATTATAACTACTGTTAAAAATACAAAGCATTTTATATTAAAAGAGGTTCTAGTATTTAATGAATATGATGCACTTGCATATCTCAAAAGAAGCATATGTGGAAAGAGACAAAATAAAACACATTTCACCAAAAAAAAATTCAAGCATAATTTTTAATAATCTATATACATATACAATATTGATATCCTTTGTCTTCAAAATATAAAATAATTTTTTCATTAGGAGAAGTAAAATATGTGATGCACTCTTTTTCTTAGTTTAGAATTTATCCCATTGAATTTTTCTGGTGAGATTTTTAATGAGGCAACAAATAGTGATTATTACAAGATATTTATAATTTTTTTCTTCAATAGATATTTTCCATTGAATATTTTCTAGTAAGATTTTAATGAAGCACATCATCTATGCACATCCAAAAGAAGTGTTATGAAACAATAGAATTATGATAGATGTTAATAACTCTTAAGAAGTTTCTCCACTAATCTTCTCCATGATGTATATAGTTAATCTTCTACTGTTCCTCATCATTATGGATTTAACTCTCACTCCCTTTAACCTCTGTAATAATATTAATCATAATTTTTTATTATGACAATTTTGTTGATATCTCTGTGAACACTAAAAGTAGAGGCACAAGAACTCACTCATATTATGTACATTTGAATATACTTGAAAAAAAATTAAAAAATAACTTATTTCTTTTTCTCTTTATTATTATTTCTTTCATCATTTTTTTTATAAATTATATTAATTCTTTTATGTGATTATAAAATATCATCCTAATATTTCCCACTAAAATTCTATTTATGAACTATATATATTAAACATAATATATGTATGTTGTAAATATTAGATGTTTATAAATAGTATATTTATATTTTATAAGTATGATATACCATATATATATATATTAATATATCCACTCCTTACCAACGATCTTCATCATCATCAAGTATTCAATGAACAAGTAGCTTTCTACCATAACATGGACTACAAATAATAACATATTTGTAGGACAATGGAAAATTATATTAATAACTTGTACGAGAAAAGTATCCTTTTTTTGCAAACTTAAAATTCATACAACACCAAGAGTCTATCTGATCCCAAGGAGACAATCCCCTTCATATACTACATCATCAAAACTTCTATGAATTTTGACTATGATTACAGTTGAACTCATAGCTTTTCACCTTTGAATTTGTTGGTATATATGTAGATAATAAGCTTTGTATCAAAATAATAATAATCAAGAATTAAAAATATTCCAACATCAATCATATAATACTTTATTTCAATATAGTGTGTGTAACCATCATTATGAGTATTTTGATTCTTCTTTTTGAAAAAATAGTCAAAGTTTTTGGAGCTTGACCTTAAATCTTTATGAATTAAAGGTTTTTTAGCTTAATTTTTAATCTTTATGAATTTAAGGAAATAAAATATGGTTTTAAATTAATTTTGTGGTCTTGTTTTTGCTTGTAGTTGAACTTGGTTGCTTTCTTACTTGAACTTGTAGCTTGTAGAGAAATTTGTTGTATTTGATTCATGAGCTCTTTGTGGCTTCTTGTTAGAATTCTAGTGTCTTTTCTGAATTGTCTCTATTTGTCATTGCGAAATGAAAGAGTTTTAATGAGGATAAATGTTTTTTAGCCAATCAGATTTAGATAATATAGAAATATTTGATTGACTGAAACTGTCACATGTACACGTGCATATTTTTATTGGCCTTTGATTTGACTAGACGTGTTATGCCATTTTTACTTAAGAAATGATCACACAGGCTCTTAAATTTGACTTTGAGCACTACATCATTTGACATGTGGTAGCAAACTTAGTCTCAAGGAAAATGACATCTTAGGATCAACAAAATGAGATCGTCATTGGCAACCCAATCCAATAACGAGTCCAATAAATTAAATTGAACTTAAATAATTAATTAAATTATACCAGTTTCTTTATTTGAACTAATAAATTTTGAACTCAATTTAGTCCAAATAATTTGGGGAGTTTAAATTTAATAAAATTTAAATGATAACAATATAAACTAGCATTTAAATCTTATTTCTTTTAAATAAATTTTAAAATAATAAAAAATAAATTATAATTACAAATAAAATATTTTGAAACAAGATTTTTTTGATGAATATTAATTAGTATAATTTATTTCTCCCATGATTCTTGTATTTAAATTTTCTTTGTGATTTAAGGGTTGTTAATAGCATATTTCTCAGATATAGGTTGATTTGGACCTCCTTGTGGTGTATTTGACTGCTAGGAACACTGACTAACAGCTTTAACAAAAGCAATATTTGATATCTTTATCTCTTTATGTATATCCCGGGATTTTACAAAATTTAGAGATGCCTCCATCTCTTTACGTATATTCTAGGAGTTTATGAAATTTAGAGATGCCTTTTAAACAAGAAATATGATACTCTTTATAAAAGTGCGAGATAGAATTTAGGATAGAGTATCCCCAAGAACCATAACAAAGATTAAACTTATCTTATAAAGTCACGAAGATAGATGTTGTTTCATGTCCAACTAAGATTTAGTCTTTTATCTCCTAGCTTGTGTTAGATTTTTTATTATATTTGTGTAACTGTAAGACTCTAAGTTAGAAACTAATGCATTTACTTCTTTATATCATATATCAATTTACTGAAAAAAGGTTTTACTTGGCCTCAGATCCATAAGAAGTTTTAAAAAATTAAAAGATTTTAATGCATCGACTTTGACAACAATGGAAAACGACTCATCTGCTACGTAGAGGTCATCGCCAACTATAAAAAATTCTTTTTCTTCTATGTTACTAACCTAATTTTTTGTGATATATGTGAATTATTAATTTCTATATGATTTGACCATTTTACCACTCCCCATTGAGGCCTAAGTTATTGATATTGGGTCAATTTTTAGACATTATTTGTTATGTGTGATTATATCGAGTCTTCTATAATGTTATTAGCCTTGAGTATGTATATCTGATTTTATCTTTTCTAGTAAATAAGGGCTTAAATTAGATTTTTGTGGTGTCAATGGCATATTTTTTTGTATTTTGCTCTATTGGAGCATATGAATTACATTGGATTCATGAATTATTGACACACTAAGTGGATTTTGGCTCACATGATTGGTATATTGGTTGGATTTGGAAATTCGCTTCCTAGTTGGTTGTGAGTATTACATCTTCATATCATATACATTCTTGAAACACTGGTACCACCACAAAATACTAGAAATATTAGCTTTTTCAGATAAAAATGTGATATCTTTAAAAGCCCTCTATCGATGTATGTGCCAAAAAGGAGTCATGGATATTTATATTGGATATTAGATTATATATGGGTTGAGAACCCCGCATGGGTCCTACCAATAAGCACAGCTCGGTAGGTGTATACAGTAGTTGTGGAACTACCTTGAGCATCACATCATCATCATAGTTCTCATCATTCTCTTCATTGCATTTCATATATATTGTTCTCATTCTATGTTGTATTATTTTCCTTGATGTGATATCTTTATATTTGTACTTCATTCTTATACTTGTATTTAGTATACATGTATACTTGTGTTTTTTTCTCGTATTTGTGCATATTATATATGTATATTGTAGACTGTTAGTGGAGATGATGTAGGCTACACTTTGAGATACTTTTTGATTGCAGATGGTGTGCCCATAGTGTGTATTTTATATGCTTTATTTTCTAATTTTCTCAATCAGCCTATGATACTTATTGAGTATAAGTAGACTGTACTCACCCCTACTGCACCCTTTCTGTACAGATCTAGGTATGAGTGCACTGTAGGGTAGCTGATTCATATGGTATCTAGAGTATATTCAAGTATCGATTGATCTATGGTTATGGGTTTGACCTATTATCTCCCCTTGTCTAGTTCATGTCTTATTTTTTATTTGGAGACAAATTTTGATCCTTTTTGGACTATCACTGCATCTTTGATATTCAAGACGTATTTAATAGTTCATACACTGTGACACTAGGTTTTGGGATATTGTATGGTATTTTGGTTATGTACTTCTGCTATTATCATAGTTGTGTGGTTTGGTTTGGCTCTGAAGCCTTGCCTTGGGTATTACTATTGATTTCTTATTTTATATCAGTTTGGATGATTGGCTTACTTGTCAAGGCTTGCCGCAACAAGTGACATCATGACCCTTGGATTTTGGGTCTTGAAAAATTTCTATTAGAGTAGCTAGGTTTCATTGGTCTTATCTGTGTAAGAACAGGGTGTCTTGTAGATTTTAGTGGATCAGTATGTAGAAGTTTGTATCTATCTTCGAAAGGCTATAAGATATCTTTAGAAAACTTTCCTTGTTTCATCCTGTATCATTCAAATCTTTTATACCTTGAGTTCTAAACAATATCTCTAGGAGCAATGCCTTTCATATCCGCTTTAGGCCACCCAATAACAAAAATAAACTTTTTTAATATAGACTTTATGGATTTCACCAAGGCTTTCACTCTTTCTTCATAGATGGTGCAGACTAGATCTCGTGAGCCTACAAATATAGAGTTATCATTCGAGAAAAGGGCTCAGTCTCAAGGGCGAGTTATAATTTGCGAATGGGCTCGAGGTAGTGGATGGGTATGAGGATCTACCCCATCCATAGGTAGTACTAGAAATCTCTCCCCTAAGCCTTAGGTTGAGTATATTGAAGATATAAGACCTACTCCAGTCATATATAGTTCTTCTACCCCAGTCTTGGAGGGGTTATTGATTTGCTTGCTAACCTATTTGGAGGGTGTTCTTTTGAGTGCACCTAGCATTCCTCCAACTCCGAGTATTGCCAATGGTGTCCCTATAATTTCAAGTATGGATCCTCTTGTGGTACTAACATCTATTTGTGGTACTCGATGGACTCCAAGTGTTGTTCTTCCTCTAATGCCAACATCTGAGTATGGTATTCTGAGATCAGGAGTTCATCCTTCTTCTATGTTACCTCCTCAGGTGGGATCTCAACCAATCCGATTTACTATTTCTTTTATTATTGTGAATAAATTTATGTCTTTTGAGGATCAATAGAGGTTTGAGAGATTCACTCATTAGGCTATAAGTGGATCAGTATGTAGAAGTTTGTATCTATCTTCGAGAGGCTATAAGATATCTTTAGAAAACTTTCCTTGTTTCATCCTGTATCATTCAAATCTTTTATACCTTGAGTTCTAAACAATATCTCTAGGAGCAATGCCTTTCATATCCGCTTTAGGCCACCCAATAACAAAAATAAACTTTTTCAATATATATTTTATGGCTTCCACCAAGGCTTTCACTCTTTCTTCATAGATGGTGCAGACTAGATCTCGTGAGGCTAGAGATATAGAGTTATCATTCGAGAAGAGGGCTCAGTCTCAAGGGCTAGTTATAATTTGCGAATGGGCTCGAGGTAGTGGATGGGTATGGGGATCTACCCCATCCATAGGTAGTACTAGAGATCTCTCCCCCAAGACTTAGGTTAAGTATATTGAAGATATAAGACCTACTCCAGTCCTATATAGTTCTTCTACCCTAGTCTTGGAATGGTTATTGATTTGCTTGCTAACCTATTTGGAGGGTGTTTTTTTGAGTGCACCTAGCATTCCTCCAACTCTGAGTATTGCCAATGGTGTCCCTATAATTTCAAGTATGGATCCTCTTGTGGTACTAACATCTATTTGTGGTACTCGATGGACTCCAAGTGTTGTTCTTCCTCTAATGCCAACATCTGAGTATGGTATTCTGAGATCAGGAGATTATCCTTCTTCTATGTTACCTCCTCAGGTGGGATCTCAACCAATCCGATTTACTATTTCTTTTATTATTGTGAATAAATTTATGTCTTTTGAGGATCAATAGAGGTTTGAGAGATTCACTCATTAGGTACTGCTAGGTTCAGTGATGTTTTAGGCAAGGATGCCTATGAGTTCTTGAATAATTGTCATGATAAGTTTCATAACCTTGATTTTCTTGAGTCGCATGGGGTTGCTTATACTATTTATTAGTTGTGAGATGCAGCTAAGGATTAGTGGAGGTCACATGTTAGCTGCAGACCTCTTAGTTTGCCATAGGTGACTTTTGATTAATTTGCTAAGGCCATTTTAGATAGGTTTGTGCCATACAGTTTGAGGGATTTTATGAGAGATAAGTTTAAATACCTGGAGTAGGGCTCTATGTCTATTGTAGAGTATGAGGCACACTTCCATGCCTTGTCTAGATATTCTTATTCAAGTATTTCTACCTAGTCTAAGAGGATTAAAAAGTTTGTGAACAGGTTGGATGTTTTTCTTTATCTAGATATGACTCAAATGGTAGTGTATAGTGCATCTTTTCTGAGTATACTAGATCATGCTAAGATGAATAAGTCTACTCTTTGAGCATCTCATGGAGGCGCTAAAAGGGTGCACCGTCAAGGTAAGTTCAAAGGTCACACTCCTCGAGATAGAGTTTCTAGAGGCTTTTGTGGGTATCATGGTAGAAAAGTCTAGGCATCCTTATAGGGTTTAGGTAGTGGGTCATCTATTCCAACAACTTTGGATGGTCTTTTTAGCTCAGTTGTACCTTCTCCTATTGAGTTGAGTTGTAAAGGTTGAGGAATTGTCCATGTTGTGTGTTCAGGGCTACTCCTATATTGGCTATTAGAAGTAGAGGTTCTACTAGAGGTACATGAGGAAGAGTTAGTAGTGCCCATGATGGTGGTTGTGGGGCTATTCAATCAGTTGGTGGTCATGGATAATATTATGATATACCCACCAAACCAAAGGTAGTGGATTCTGTTGTCGTCATCACAGGTATCATCCTTGTTTGTTTCAGATTTGCATCTATGTTATTTTATCTAGGTTTGACTTTATTTTATGTGTTTACATATTTTTCTTTGGATTTTGATTCTGCTAGTAAGCCTCTTGCCATATATATATGTGTATCTACCCCTGTAGGAGACTCTTTAGAGGTGGATCGGGTGCACCAACCTTTTACTGTGACTTTTGCTGCGTATGAGACAGGTAGATTTGATTGTTCTAGGTATGGTAGATTTTGATGTTATCTTAGGTATGGATTTGTTATCTCATTATCATGCCATCATAGACTATTATGTTAAGATGATGACCTTAGATTTATTGGGTGCGCTAATAATAGCATTGAAAAGTATGCTTCATTAGGGTCCCAAGAGATTTATATCTTTCTTTTAGGCTCATTGCTTGGTTGAGAGTGGATGTTTATCTTATTTGGCTCATATTCGTGATACCAGTGCTACCTTACTTTTTTTTTGGATTCAGTTCATATTAGCCATGAATTCATGGAATTATTCCCTATGGATTTGCCTGGTATTACTCCAGATTGTGATATTGACTTTACTATTGATGTTGAGCTGAGAACCAAGCCCATTTTTATTCATCCTTATAGGATGTCCCCATTAGAGTTAAAGGAATTAAAGGATTAGCTGCAGAAGTTAATGGATGAGGGATTTATCTGACATATATATATATATATTTATATATATTTATATGGTCACTTGAACAAGGTGACGGTTAAGAATAAGTATCCTTTTCCATATACTGATTATTTGTTTGACCAACTTCAGGGTGCTTTGGTGTTCTCAAAGATTGATTTGAGTTCTAGATATCACCTATTGAGGATTAGACCTTCAGATATTCCAAAAATAGCTTTTTATACTCGGTATGGTCATTATGAGTTCTTGGTCATGTCCTTTTAGTTGACTAATGCCCCAACCATATTCATGGATTTGATGAACTGGGTATTTTAACCTTATCTCAACTCTTTTATCGGTATATTTAAAGTTGATATCGTTGTTTATTCCAAGAGTGAGGCTGACTATAAGGAGCATTTACAGATTGTGCTTCAGAGATTGAGGTATGAGAAGTTATATACTAAGTTCTCTAAGTGTGAGTTTTGACTGGAGTCTGTCTCTTTCTTGGGTTATTTGGTGACTAAGGATAGTATTATGGTTGATCTTACCAAGATTGCAACAGTTCGTGATTAAGCTAGGACTACTTCTCCTATTGAGATTTAGAGTTTTATTGGTTTAGCATGCAACTAATTCTTAAGGGTTTTTCATCTATTGTAGCTTAATTAACCAAGTTGACTCATAAGAAGATTTCCTTTTAGTGGTTTGATTCTTGTGAGATGAGTATTCAAATGCTCAAGGTTTTCTTGCCTTCAAGTCCTATCTTGACTTTGCCCAAGGTGGGCGTGGGTTTTATTATCTACTGTGATTCTTATGGTGTTGGGTTAGGTGTTGTGTTGATGCAATAGGCTAAGTTTATTGCATATGTTTCTCTTCATTTAAAGCCCCATGAGAGGAATTGCCCTCCCTATGACTTGGAGTTATGCAGGATTGTTTTTGCTTTGACATTATGGAGGCACTACTTGTATAGGGTTTGTTATGAGATTTTCTTGGATCATCATAGCCTCCAAGTATTTCTTCACCCAGCTAGATCTTAATATGAAGCAACACTATTGGCTTGTATTCCTTAAGGATTATGACTTGATTATTCTCTATCATCTAGGCAAGGCTAATGCGGTTGTAGATGCCTTAAGCTAAAAATTAATTAACATATGTGGCTTGGTGCATCTTTTGGATTAAGAGTGTCCTTTGGCCTTAGAGGTTTAGTATTTTTGTAACTAGATGGTTTGGCTTGATATTTTGATACCTAGGTATATTTTGGCTATTATTGAGGCTAGGTCTTACTTGATAGAGAAGATTTAGGATCATTAATTTAATGATGTTTAATTGAGGGTAATTCAGGATAAGGTGTTGAGTGGTGAGTCTAAGGAAGCCGCGCTCGATTCAGATGGTGTTTTGAGAATTTGAGGCATAGTTTGTGTGTCAAGAGTAAGTGATTGGATTAGACTAATTTTGGAAGAGGCTCATCATTTTAGGTATTCCATTGATCCAGGAGTAACTAAAATGTATCGTGATTTGAGACAACACTCTAGTAGGTTGGTATGAAGAAGGATATAGTGGATTTATAGCTCGTTGCCAATGTTGCTAGCAGGCGAAGGTCGAGCATTTGAGGCATGGTGGTTTGCTTCAGAGGTTACCCATTCTCGAGTAACAATCAGAATGGTTCACTATGGATTTTATGAATGAGGTTTCCTCATACTTCTCGTGGTTCTGATAGTGTATGGGTCATCATGGATCGATTAACCAAATATGCTCATTTCATTCTGGTTCAGGTTTTTTTAGTGCTGAGAGGTCGTCCTGTATCTAAAATTGTGAGATAGTTTTCCTTCATGTTGGGTCAGTGTCAATCATCGCAGATCGAGGTTCAGTGTTCACATCACACTTTTAAAAGACTTTTCAGGAAGAGTTGGGTACCCAGGTTGATCTTAGTATGGATTTCTCCCCAGACTGATGAGCAGTTAGAGTAGACTATTCAAGTTTTGAAGGATGCTCCACGCTTATGTGATGTACTTCAGTGGTTAGCGAGAGTAGCATCTAGATTTAGTGGAGTTCACGTATAGTAATAGCTATCATTCTAGTATTGAGATGGCTCCCTTGTGGACTATGTATGGTAGGTGCTGTCGCTCTCCAATTGGTTGGTTTGAGGTTTTTGATATTACACCTCAAGATACAAACTTACTTTGTGAGTTTTTGGATAGGGTTTGGGTTACTTCGGATAGATTTTGAGCAGCTCAGAGTAGGTAGAAGTGATATACGGATCATAGACTTTATGCCATATGATTTAGTTTTGGTGATCGAGTCTTCCTTCGTATGTCACCCATGAAGGGTGCGATGAGGTTTGGGAAAAGGAACAAGCTTAGCCCCAGGTATATTGTACCTTTTGAGGTTATTTGAACTATTAGGGATATTGCTTATGAGTTAGCATTGCCCTAAATTTATCAGGAGTTCATACAGGTTTTTATGTTTCAATTCTTCGGCGTTACATTCTAGATGGGTCTCATGTTATTTGTTGGGAATCACTCTAGTTAGAGAAGAAGTTGTCTTTTGTTGAGGATCCTATCTCCATTCTAGCTAGAGATGTTAGACAGTTGCATTCTAGAAATATTCTAGTGTTTCATGTCTAGTGGAGACATCGACCTGTATATGAGTCTACTTGGAAGGTTGAGTTTGATATGTGTGGTAGTTATCCCAACTTTTTATTGTTTTAGGTATTTCTCTTACCTTTAGTTTGAGGACGAACTAGATTCTTAGTGGTGGATGTTGTAATAACCTAAGTTTGGGTGATTTATGTGCATTAATCATTTTAATATGATTTGACTATTTTACCCTTCCCGTGATTCTTTGTGGTATTTCTGTGGTGTGGGGATGATTGGCATGGTTCTCAATCCATTTTGGTATGATTTAATGGATTTGTGGCTTTTGGTGGTTATAAAGGCTTTATAGTTGACTTCAGTCAACATTTATTGGTTTGTGCATCGGATGGCAAAGCAGACTATGCCAATAGATCCAGAACATCATTTTTTAGTTGGTAACATGGTTAGTGTGGTTTTATAGATTCTATTTATTATTTCGACCCTCAATTCAGAAAGTTGTGAAATTGGTTTTCAGGGGTCAACTTTATGAAAATGATGTTTCTTGGAAAATTTATTATCGCCATTGATTTCGGAGCATCAAATTTAGTCTAGTAATATAGTTCATTTGCGTTCTCAGAATTTTGGATGAATCCTGAGAGGTCCATGGAGGCTTTGAATTCTCCAAGGCTTCAAATGGTGCAACACTTAAGCAAAACTTTGGTCACTTAAGTGACTTATATTGATAGGAAAAATATCGCCTAAGCAATACAAGGGTAGCCTAAGCGATTGCCGCATAAGCGATGCTTGGATGGATTTAATCCCCCATTTTTACATTTTTTTTCACTATTTTTGAGACTTGGAGCTTGGGATTTTGAGTTTTTGAAAAATTTCTTCAATTTTTAAGCTTGGGTATGCTCCAAACTCCTATTTCAATTATTTTTCTTAATTGACGTCATTTAAATCATGTAAAACTTGGATTCTAAAAGTGAAATTTGAGAATTTTGGCCTGGAGGGCCTAAAAGTGGAGATTCCTTGATTTAAACCCCGATTCTAACCCATTTACACTTGGATTTTCTTTTATAAGTCCCTTTAATCATGGAAAATATATATTTGGAAAAAATTCTGATTTTACCTTCTTTTTTTAAAACCTATTTTCGGGGTACGTATTGACAATGACCTATAAATAAGAAATATAGGTATCGTTGGCTTTGTTTTAATATGTAGATTCTATACTTGTGTGGTTAGCTGATTCTGGTCTATGTGTGAGGTGAAAGCTCGTTGTTGAAGGCTTATTTGTATTAGTTTCGACATTGAGGTAGGTTATGACTTAACTTTCTTCAAACTCGAATGGGTAGTTAATAATGGTATAAAATCATGTTATGGATGTCGGAACTAATCATGAAATAGTTTTATTATTGTGTTGTGCCCGTGTAAGGACCTAAGTTGTTGCTATTTGGTGGATTTTGAGGTCTTATTTTCTATGTGTGATTGTGTGGGGTCTTATATGATGTTGTTGGCCTTGAGTATGTATATTTGATTGTATTTTTTCTGGTGAAAAAGGCCTAAATTGGATTTATGTGGTGTCAATGGCATATTTTTTTTGTATCTTGCTCTAGTGGCATATGGATTATATTGCATTGGTTAATGGTTGGCATAATGAGTGGATTTTGCCTTACATGATTGGTAAATTGGTTGGATTTTGGAATTCTCATTCTAATTGGTGGTGAGCATTACATCCTCATATCATATAAATTCATGAAATATTAGTACCACCATGGAATACTGGAAACACTGGCTTTTTTTGATAGAAATGTGACATCTGTAAGAAAACCCTACCGATGTAATGCCAAGAGGAGTTATGGATATTGGTAATTGTAACACTCCGAATTTTTGGTCCCAAAAAATTTCTTGATCTTTGAGCTTACTGTCCTCACTACGACTCACCCTTTGAGTCGTAGGGTTTCATTGCGGGTCTTAGGGACCCAATCATAGCCTGGCCAATATATTGTCCTGGAGTTTCTGTCTTGACTATGACTTGGACCCTACGAGTTGTAAGGTCTCGTAACAAGTCATAGGGTGTGAATCATAGAAAAACTAGTGTACTATACCAAGTTCCTATTCTGACTGCGACTAGAATGTTATGAGTCATATTGTTTGAGTGAGAGTCATTTGGTTTGACTTGGAACCATACTAGTGTGGGGTGGCCCTGGATACTGTCCAGAATACGAATGGACTAAATGAGTCGTAGGGTGACCCTATGAGTCGTGAGATCACCTGTAGGGACTGGGCATCGATTTTCAGTTTTTTAATTAAGGGCATCCTTGTAATTTCGTTCCTTCCCCACTTAGACCCCATGACTTGAAACCCTCTTTGAGACTTCATTAGCATATTATTCACAGTTAAAATACTCTCTCAAACTCTGAAAATTCTCTCAAGCAAGATACTTAGGGTTTTCAACAAGTTGATGAATTAGAGCTTCCAAGGGAAAATTCTCTCTTAACTCTTGATATTTTAGGCATGTTACTCTTCCCTAACTATTATTTTGTAAAAGCATGTGTTCTAAGTAGTTATTCATGTTAGTTTTGGAACATGGTGTTTGTGTTTGAATAATGTTATCCATGGTTCACATATAACTGTTCATACTTTATTTATGGTTTTGAATTTGTGGGATGCATGGCATGGTGAATAAACTAGGGGATTTTGATTTCCCCAAATTTTTGTGGATATTGAAAATTGAGTTGGTCAAAACCCCAACCCAAATTTTGTGGAAGTTATTTTGAGTATGAGTATAATTGCATTGATATACATTCAAAACAATTGCATGATATAAAAAAGTATTTGAAACACAATGGTCTGATCTAATGAACAAAGGAAGTCTGTGTCCCCCCACTTTGTATTAATGAACAAAGGGAGTTGTTTTTCCCAAGTTAATGGAAATTGTAATGGCATGATGATGTTACTTTGCAAGTGTAGTCGGTATAATGATACCAATAGTGTATGCCTAAATGTGTGTTTTGGTTTAATGAATGGGAATGTATGATAAATGTTTTAATATGGCTTAAAAGAGGATTGTGTAGCTAGGTCGTGAAAGTGGCAGTCCTGAAGGACAAATAGTGAAAACCGCATTTGCCAACGTGGGGGTCTAAACGGCCTAGGGTTCGAGTCCCTTTGATAATGATCGAGTGGTTTGAGTCCACCTTATTATTATGATTGGGAGGTTGAGTACCTCACATTACATTACATGATCGGGTGCTTAAGTCACCTTAGTACATGATTGGGAGGTTCGAGTCCCCCATGCATATACATTAGATTATTCTTCGGTTTGTGCGGCTACTGGACTGGGGATCGACTAGGGGGTGGGACTTGGGGCCTATATATCCCGTGGTTACTTTTATATGATGGTTAAGATACATAATCAAGGTTAAATTTTTAAAGTGCATGCTAAGCCTTGTTCCTTATCCCGGTATTATATTTATATATATATGATGATATGTACATGGTTTTGAATCGGATTTGAATTGGAATTATCCCATTCCCTTATCCCTGAGTTATATTCTAGTTCTCAATCCATTAACCATCTTCGGACGTTGTATCCCCATTCGATGTAGGTATCGGAGATACTTCTACTTTTCTTGTGCAATGTTAGGTTTATTAGCACAGTTAATCGATTGTTTGTAGTGAAGTAGTGATCTTTCATTCTCCGAAAGACTTGATCATTCCATCAGTTTTCGTTCATAATCTAGAATTAAAAAAGTTCACATTAACATTATCATTGCCATAGTCATTGTCATTGTCAGAGTCGGGGGCATGTCCTGACTCTTTATTGATTTTGGTTTTGTTAAACGGCTCTGTATTACTGTGGACTTGGGTGGTGGGGGTGGTTGTTTTGGATGGTTAATGTTATCAGTTATAGACATATCTTAAATTCTTTGAGCTTATCTTATGCTATATTTTTATATGTTTGAAATTCAGTCATAATTGGGGGTATTACGTTCTATTTGATTAGAAGATGAGGGTGGTCTTCGGTCCTTGTTGGACTTGAGATACCCGTCATGGACAATCCCTAGTTTGTGTTGTGACAAAGATGGTATTAGATCCTAGGTTTGGTGTCATTAGGTGTCCATAAAGCCATGTCATGTAGAGTCTCTTTTATGGGTGTATAACACGCCACACTTATAAGGGAGAGGCTACAAGACATTTAGGAATGTTTCCCTATCTTGTTGTTCCATTTTGGGATATAGAGTCTAAGATCCTAAAATCTCCTCTAAATTCTATATGTTCACTTTTCAGTTTATGACTTCCAGATATTTCTGATGCTCATGGAAACTCTTCTGTCCCGTCTGAGGATAATGTCGATGGAACTCGTACTACTTATGGAGTTCATACTCAGTCTGGAGATCTAAATCCAAATTATACTGCCTTACATGGAGTTTTATCGGTTCCCCCTATCCCCTCTCGAATACCTCAAACTGATATGTCTAATGCTAAGTTTCTTGAGTCGATCCATTTGCTTACCCAGTTAGTGGACTCTAAGACTGAGTGAGTTTCTTCTATTGCTCCATCTTTTGGCGTCACTAAAGTTGGCCAATTTATGAGGTTAAGTCCTCAAAATTTTACTGGTTCGAAAGATAAGGAGGATCCCCAAAATTTCATTGATGAGATGGAGAATATTTTCCGTGTGATGCATACTACTGTTGTGGAGGGTGTAGAGTTTGCTTCTTATCAGTAGAAGTATGTATCATATCAGTGGTATGGGGAGTGGGACCAGTATAGGGGCGATGATGCTGAGTTCTCTTTATGGGATGACTTCTCTAGTACTTTTCTTGATCACTTCTTTTCTCAAGAGTTGAGGGAGGCAAAGACTGAGGAATTCGTAAGTTTGAAGCAAGGCAGGATGATAGTAAAGAAGTATGCCTTGAAGTTTCATCAGCTGTCGCATTATACTTGTGAATTAGTTTCTAGCATGAGGGCTAGAATGAGGAAATTTACTTCTTAGTTATATCGTGATTTGATTTTTGAGAGCAAGGCCTCCTTGTTGAACAAGAATATAGACATCTCTAGACTTGTGGTGTATATGTAATAAGTGGAAGAGAAAAACAAGAAGCATGCAGAGATGAGTAAAAGATAAAACAAGAAGTTTTGATATTCGAACCAGGGTGGAGATTAGTTGTAAAGTGGTAGAGACGGTGTAAAATGGTCAAAGAAGATATAGAGAATTTCAGTTCCTATTGTACGATTAGTGCACTGCATTCTAAGCCGTTCAATGGTCGTACTCAGAGCAACAGTGGGTTTAGGGCACTGGGTGCCTAGTCTTAGGCTATTGGAGCTCAGTCAGCCCCATCTTATCCCCCTTTCAATTTTTATGGGCGGGTGTATTGCAGATTTTGTGAGGAGGGGAGGAATAAGTTCTTTAAGTGTAGTTAGTTGGGCTACGTTCTACATGATTGTCCACTAGTTAGGATTTTTACTAGGGCTAATAAGGTTCCAGATGGCATGTCTTCAAATCCAGCACTAAAGGGTGCTACTTCTGGCTCTGGCACTGGTCAAAACTGCCTTTATGCTCTTGCCACTCTTCTGGAATCTGAAGTTTCTCCTGATGTTTTTAGTGGTACATGACAACTCTTTCATTGTGATGTATATTTTCTACTTGACCTAGGGTCTACCCTATTATATGCGACCCCTTATATGGCTATTCACTTTGGTTTTTATCCTGATTGTATTCCTGATTCTTTTTCTATGTCTACCCCAGTGGGTGACTCTATTGTGGATAAAAAAGTATATAGGCATTGTGTGGTGTCCATTTGTGGTAGGGAGACCTTGGTAGATTTAATAGAGTTGGACATATTAGACTTTGATGTTATTTTTGGGATGGATTGGTTACACTCATGTTATGCGTCTCTTAATTGTAGGACCCAAAAGATTAGTTTCCAATACTCGAATGAAGCGATAATTGAGTGGGAAGGTAGTTTCTTAGTTCCTAAGGGAAGGTTCATTTCTTATCTTAAAGCCCAGAATTTGATTTCCAAGGGATGTCTCTATCACTTGGTCTGAGTTAAAGATTCTAATTGGGAGGGTTCTTCATTGCAAACTGTCCCCGTGGTCTGTGAGTTTCCCAAAGTGTTTCCTGATGACCTTCTAGGTGTCCCTCTCAATAGGGAAATAGATTTTGGGATTGATCTTCTTTCGGACACTTGTCCTATCTCTATCCCCCTATATAATGGCTCCAACTGACTTGAAAGAACTTAAGGAGCAGTTGAAAGACCTTCTTGACAAGGGTTTTATTTGTCCTAGTGTTTCCCCGTGGGGTGCTCCTATGCTATTCGTATGTAAGAAGGATTGGTCCTTTCAAATGTGTATAGATTACTGCCAGTTGAATAAGGTAATGGTAAATAATAAGTACCCTTTTTTGAGGATTGATGTTTTGTTTGACTAACTTTAGGGAGATAAGTACTCTTCTAAGATTGATCTTCGGTTGGGTTATCATCAACTAAAGATCAGGGAGGTGGATATCCCTAAAAATGCTTTCTATATCCAGTATGGTCATTTTGAGTTTTTGGTGATATCCTTCAGTTTGACTAATGTGCCGACAATATTTATGGATCTTATGAATTGGTTATTCCATAAGTTTATAGACCTATTCATCACCGTGTTTATTGTTGATATTTTTGTGTATTCCAAGAGTGAGGAGGATCATGCCAACCACCTCTGCATAGTGTTGTAGACCCTTAAGGATCAACGATTGTATGCTAAATTCTCTAAGTGTGAGTTCTCATTGAATATTGTGACCTATCTGAGGCTTGTGGGGTCTAGTGTGGGGATCATGGTGGATCCATAGAAATTTCAGGCAGTTAAGAAGTGGCCTAGACCCATGACTCCAACCGACATTTAGAGCATCTTGGGTTTAGCCAGGTACTATTGTAGGTTTCTGGAAAGTTTTTTTTCTATTGATGATCCATTGACTAAGTTGACCCATAAAAAGATGAAGTTTCTATGGTCCGATGCTTGTGAGGGTATCATTGAGAAGTTGAAGGAAAAGTTAACTTCGTCTCTGATTTGACCCTATCTGAGGGTATCGAGGGTTGTGGTTTATTGTGATGCATTTCTGTATGGGACTTGGTTGTGTGTTAATGCATCATGGTAAAGGTGTGGCCTATGCTTTTATATAGTTGAAAGTTAATGAGAAGAATTACCCGACACACGACTTAGAACTATTGGTTGTGGCCTTTTCTTTGAAAATTTGGTGCCATTATTTGTATGGGGTTCATGTTTACATCTATTCTGACCATAAGAGTTTGCAATATATATTCACCCAAAAGAAGTTGAATCTCAGGTAGAGAAGGTGGGTTAAGTTGCTCAAGGACTATGATATGAGTCTTCCTTATCATCCAGGTAAAGCTAACATGGTTGTTGATGCTCTTAGCAGGTTATCTATTAAGAGCTTATCACATGTGGAGGAGAAGAAGCGAGAATACATGAAGGGTATTCACTAGTTGGCAAATCTTATAGTTCATCTCTTAGACTCTAAGGATTGGTGTGATGGTGTGAGAGGTGGAGAAGTCATCTCTTTGTGTCGAGGTGAAAGAGAAGCAAGTTTTGGATCATATCTTGATGTGAATTATGGGTGACATGGGCGACAAAAAGTGATGGTGTTTAAGAGTGGTGATGATGGTATCTATAGGTACCAAGGTAGGTTATGTGTTCCCGATGTTGATGGGCTGCGAGAGAGGATCTTGGTAGAGGGTCATGAGTCAAGGTACACTGCTTATTCTGGTTTGACAAAGATGTACCATGATATGAAAGAGATCTAATGGTGGAATAACATGAAGCGGGATGTGCCAATTTTCTTGGCCAAGTGTATGGTTTGTCAACAAGTGAAGGTTGACATAACCCAACCAGGGGCCTTGTCTTAATGGGCATCCCAAGTCCAACCAAGACGGAGGACCACCCCCTGTTAGCCAACCCAACTACCATTAGCATACCTTGACTCGATTGAGTACTGAACAAATAGCAAGATAGCATAACTTGACAAGGATTGACTTTGGGATAGGTCTATTCCTAGACCAACCCTATCAAGTCATCCCATCACACCAAACCGTACCAACCAAACCACCGAGGAAAACCTATACCGAAACAATGGCTAGAAACCAGGCCATAACCAAATAAGTTCCAAAACAAAATTTGATTAATCCCAAAATGAAATACGATGGAACAGTGAGAAATTATGTCCAATGATGTCAACCCCAATTCCAATGACAATATTAAGGCCGACACCAATACCTATCCCACCCTTTCCAACCCATAGCAGTACTATAAAGCCTCTAACCAAAGGAGTAAGAATATATGGTTGGGACATGCCCCCAATCATAGCCAAAACCAATATCCAAAAATAAATTAAAATGTTTAAGAATATTTATAACATAAAATAAAGCCTTTTAGAAAGATGGAAGCTCACCACTTCAATCCAGCAGTTGTCCCCGAGTCAATCACTATGAAGGAGGAGTAGAACTGTCGGTTCTTGCATAGCATGGGTATACAACCACCCAAAGAAGGGTTAATGAGTTCTCTCTAGCATGAACTAAGGATAAGGATAAAATAATGCCATTTATAAAATCAAGTAAATCCATCTACATGCACACAACCATACATACATATATATATAACCATCCTGGGAAAGGGAATTGGGTTTAGAATTCCATTAAAACCTTTACCTGGGTTGTGTAACTTTGTCCTTCTAAACCATTCATGGGCTATATGGGTTCATCTCCCTCTGCTGAAAGGGCCTCGATGTGTGAAGCCGCATGACCAGGGAAGAAAACCTAAGATGACTAGTACATCCCCCAAATATAAAGTGTGACATCATGCACACGGTCACCAAAACTAACCTCACATCATAAAATATGAGTTTCTAGTTTTGGTCACCCCGGGACCTCCACCTTCCACTGCTTTGCTACATACCTACCATTATTTCCCAATTAAAACCATTACCAAGCAACAAACCAATCCATTAACCATTTATTAACCAATTCCATTAATAGTGGTATCGTCATACCAACAATAACTTGCAAGTATTATCCATAGCCAACCATAAATAGGTTTATGGGATTCCATGTGCCCTTAATGATTTCTAATTCACCAAAAACATGGACACCAAGGCCTTTCTAATCCATTTAAAACCATTTAAACAATTCATATAATTTAGGGTTCTATTACTAAGTTTAAAGCATGCATAAGATCCATTGAAAAATGAATATTATAGTAAAAACATTATTAAAGGCATTTTATCAAACCATTGGGGGCATAGTATTTCCAAAACCAATGTTCATTACCAAAGAACCATTACCAAGCAACCAATTATCCAAAACCTCCATTAGTGCATATAAAAGCATAATTAAAACATGGAAAACTATAACCAAGCATTTATGACCAAAACACCTATATCATAGTTGAAAACCCAAAATCATACAACAATGAAATCATAAAAACATTTTATAAAACCATGTATTTATTTGGAACTAAATATGAGGGAAGAGAACATGACTTAATTGATCAAGTATACGGAGAGGAAACACCACCAAGATCCCTAAATTAGTTCTCTAGTTGAAACCCTAGCTTCCTTGCCCAAAAGCTTTTAAGAGAACTATAGAGTATTTAGAAAGAGTTTCTAAGTGTTAGTGAATATAATAATAGGGTAAACAACCCCCCAATTGAGTTATAAGTCGTGGGAACTTATTAGTATAAGTGGGAAAATATCCAGAATATCCTCCACTTAAGTAGCACAAAATCCCGCCACAGGGGTACGACTGACCCTTACTAGTCATACCCTTTGATACAAGGGGTACACAACACTAGTATCCTAAGACTTCCCCTTAGACCCAACACTTTCCATTATATTACTCATCCTACCCAAGTCATATTGACAACATACGATCCGTACCTTTCACCCGTATCCTTAGTAAGATAGAAACATGGATGGATTAAACCCTATCCACCATATGAGTCATAGGTATGGATCGTACCCTTGGATAACATCTCACGGTGATAAACTCTTACTCAAATCGAACCTAGGTTACCAAGTCTAAGGTTAAGTGAAGAAACCAAATGGTCCATGTCCAACTATATGATTCATACCTCCAAGTCGTACCCATTTCAGTAACCCAAATCCATCCCACTGACCAACATTAGTAACTATATGAATATACCATGCCATCCGTAACCCAACATATGGATCGTACCCATGATTCCTATTGGGTCCAAAAATTTAAATTCCAAGAAATTTTCTAAGGTCCAGAAACTAGGGTGCTTCAAAGGTGGAGCACTTGAGACCTGGTTGGTTGTCTCAAGAGATTGAGTTACTTAATGGAAGTGGGAAGTGATTAATATGGATTTCTTTACTGGTCTTCTTTGGTCTCACCATTAGTTTGATTTGATTTGGGTCATCGTGGATAGGATAACTAGGTCCGTCCATTTCCTACCTGTGAGAACTAATTACTCTGCTGAGGATTATGTAAAGTTGTTCATTGAGAAAATTACCAAGATTTATAGTGCACCTATTTCTATTATATTTGATCGCGATACTCAACTCTCCTTGCATTTTTGGTATTCCTTTCAGAGAGGTTTAGGAAATAAGGTAAACCTTAGCATCATTTTCCATCCTCAGATAGATGGACAAGCAGAGTAGACCATTTAGACATTGAAGAATATGCACAGATCATGTGTGATCAATTTTGGTGGTAGTTGGGTTGATCATTTTCCCTCATTAAGTTTATATATAATAATAGCTACCACTTTAGCATTAGGATGGCTTCATTTGACGCTTTGTATGGTAGGAGATGTCATTATCCTATTTGGTGGTTTGAGATTGGTAAGGCTGGGTTATTTGGTCCTAATTTGGTTTGGTAGGCTATGGAAAAGGTAAAGATGATTTGGGATAGGATTAAAAATGCCTAACATCGCCAAAATTCCTATACAGACATAAGGCAGAGAGAGTTGGAATTTGAAGTTGGCAATTGGGTGTTCTTGAAGGTGTCTCCCATGAAGAGAGTGATGTGGTTTGAAAAAAAAGGGATATTTTGTCCCTGTTATGTGGGCCCTTATTTGATTTTGAAGAGAGTGGGAAAAGTGGCTTATGAATTAGAATTTCCTTCAAGTTTGGTTCTATTTACCCGGTCATTCATATTTCAATGTTGAGGAAGTGCGCGTGTGATCCTTCTATGTTACTTCAATTGTAAAGTATGGGTATTTTGGATTCTTGACTTATGAGAAAATCCTATTAGAGATCTTAGATCGGCAAGTCCATAGGTTTGGACTAAGGATGTGGCTTTGATAAAGGTTATGTGGAGGAAAAATAAGGTTGAAGAGACGCTTGGAAAGATGAAGAGGACAAGAAGTCCAAGTATCCATTCTTGTTCCCCCTTCTGTATAATCTTGCTTAAGGTATGTGTTATTCTTAACATCTTTGTTTTTATGACGTTGTTAAATATAATTGTGATTTCCTTGATATATTTGTTTTGTGTCTTTGTTAAAGGAAAGATTGGGTGTGTTTCTATGTTAAATCATGCTAAGGAATACCTTGACTCATCATTTGGGGATGAATGATCCTGGGGGGGGGGTAAGAATATAATACCTCCGATTTTTGGTCCTTGAAAATTTCTTCATCTTTGAGCTTACTGTCCTTACTACGACTCACCCTGTGAGTCGTAGGGTGTCATTACGGGTCTTAGGGACCCAATCGTTACCTAGTTAGTAAGTTGTCTTGGAGTTTTTGTCTTTACTATGACTTGGACCCTATGATTCATAGGGTCTCGTAAGGAGTTGTATGGTGTGAATCATAAGGAAAATAATGTACTATCCTAAGTTCCTGTTATGACTGCGACTAGAATGTTATGGGTCATAATTTTTGAGTGAGTTATTTGGTTCAATGCATAACAAGACCAATGTGGGGTGGCCCGGGACACTGTTAAGACTATGATTGGACTAAATGAGTCGTAGGGTGACCCTATGAGTTGTGAGGTCACCTGTAGTGACTAAGCATCAATTTTTAGTCTTTCAATTAAGAGAATCTTGGTAATTTACCTCCTTCCCCAATTAGACCCCACATAAACCCTCTTTGGGACTTCATTAGCATACTATTCACAATTAAAACACTCTCTCAAAATCTCCAAATTCTCTCTATCAAGATACTTAGGGTTCCCAAGAATTTGATATATTAGAGCTCTCAAGGAAAAATTCTCCCCAACACTTGATATTTTAGGCATGCTACTCTTTCCTAACTATTATTTTGTAAAAACATATTTTATAAATAGTTATTCATGTGGTTTTGATGTTGGTTTTGGAACATGGTTTGTGGGTTTTGAATGTTTATGTTTGAAAAATGTTTCCCATAGTTTACATATAATTGTTCATGCTTCATTTATTATTTTGAACTTGTGGGGTGCATAGGCATAGTGAATAAACTAGGTGATTGTGGTTTCCCCAAATTTTTGTGAATATAGACAATTGAATTGGTAATAACCCCAACCTAAATTTTATGGAAGTTGTTCTGAGTATTAGTATAATTGCATTGAACTACATTTGGAACAATTGCATGATATAAAGAGGTATTTGAAACGCAATGGTCTGATTTAGTGAACAAAGAGAGTCAGTGTTCCCCCACCTTGTATTAATGAACAAAGGGAGTTGTTTTCCAAAAGTTAATGGAAATTGTAATGGCATAATGATGTTACCTTGAAAGTGTGGTTGGTATGATGATACCAATAATGTATGCTTTAATGTGTATTTTTGTTCAATAAATGTGTGATAAATGTTTGAATGGAGCTTAAAAGAGGATTGTGTAGATAGGCCATGAAAGTGGTGGTCTAGAAGGACCAATACTGGAAATTGTGTTTACTTGCACGAGGGTTTAAATGGACCGGGGTTTGAGTCCCCTTGCGTATGACCCGGTGGTTTGAGTCCACCTTATTATTATGATTGGTGGATTCGATTCCCCTATATTACATTACATAATTGGGAGCTTAAGTCACCTAATTATATGACTGCGAGGTTTGAGTCCCCCATGCATATATTTTATATTATTATCTGATTTATGTGGCTACACGTACTGGGGACCAACCGAGGGGTGAGAGCTGGGTCCCATATAGACCATGGGTACTGTTATAGGATGGTTAATCCACATAATCTAGGTTAAAGTTTTAATGTGCATGCTATGCCTTGTTCCTTATCCCGACATGATATTTATATGTATAATGATATATGCATGGTTTTTAATTGGATTTGACTAGGCATTATTTTATCCCCTTATCCCTGAGTTATATTCTAGTGCTCAACCCACTAACTATCTCTGGATATTGTATCCCAACGCGATGCAGGCACTGGAGATACTTTTACTTTTTCTGTGCAGTGATAGGTAGATCAACTTATTTCATCGATCATTTACGGTGAAGTGGTGAGCTTCCATTCTTTAGAAGACATGATCATTCCATTGGTTTCCTTTCATAAACTTGAATTAAAGAGTTCACATTAGCATTACCATTGTCATTGTCATTGTTAGAGTCGGGGGCATGTCCTGACACTTTATTGATTTTGATCTTATTAGAAGGATTTATTGATTACTATGGAATTGGGTGGGGGTGTTAGTTATTTTTGTTGGTTCACGATTATGTTATAGACATATCTTAAATTGTTTGAGCTTATCTTATGTTATCTTTTTATATGTTTTGAATGTAGTCATTATTGGGGGTATTGTGTTCTGTTTGGTCAGGAGCAGGGGGTGGTCTCCGGTCCTTGTGGGATTTGAGATGCCCGTCATGGTTAGGCCCTAGTTTGGGTCATAAAAGTAATGGATATTGGATTGTATATGGGTTGAAAACTCCCCATGGTTCCTAACTGGAAGCACAACTTAGTAGGTGTATATTTATGTTATGCAACAACCTTAAGCATCATATCTTCATCACATCATCATCTTCATTGCATCTCATATATATTATGCTTATTTGTGTTGTATTATTTCCCTTGAAGTGATATTTATCTAGTTGTACTTTATTCTTGTACTTGTTTTTGGTATGTATGTATACTTGTGCTTCTTTATCATAATTTTCTATATTATATGCATTTATTATAGAACTATTAGTGGAAACGGTGCGGGATACCATTTGGGATATTATTTGATTGCAGGTGATACCCCTATAATATGTATTTTATATGCTTTATATTATAATTTTCTCAGTTGACCTATGATTCCAATTGAATACAAATTGAATATACTTACCCCTACTGTGCCCTTTCAGTGAAGATCCAGGTATGAGTGCACCGTATGGTAGCTAATTTACATGGTATCTAGAGTATATTTGAAGTAGTAGTTAATCTACACTTTTTTATTTGATCTATTATCTCTTCTTATCTAGTTTATGCCCTATTTTGTATTCAGAGACAAATTTTGATCCTGTTTGGACTATTATTGTATCTTTGATATTCAAGATGTATTTACTACTTCATACACCGTGACACCAAGTTTTGGGATATTGTATGTTATTTTTGGTTACGTACTTCTTCTATTATCATATTTGTTTGGTTTGGCTTCGTTCTAGAAGCCTTGTAGTGGGTTTTTGTATTGATTTTTCTTTTCATATTAGTTTGGGTATTGGCTTACATGTCAATGCTTATTGCGTCAAATGCCATCATGACCCTTAGTTTTTGGGTCGTGAAATATTTCTATCAAAACAGCTAGGTTTTGTTGGTCTTATAGTATAAGAACAAAGTGTCTAATAGAGTCTAGTGGATTGGTATAAAGATGTTCGTATCTTCGAAAGGCTAATATATCTTTAGAAATCTACCCTTGTTTTATGCTAACTCATGAGGGTCTTTCATACCATGAATTCTAAACAATATTTCACTTTTTCTGCATAGATGGTGAGGACTAGATCTCATGAGGATAGATATACGAAGCTATCATTCGAGGAGTGGGCTCAATCTAGAAGGTGGGTTGTAATCTGTAGGTGGGCTCAAGGTAGTGGACGGGCACAAGGATTTGCCCCATCAAAAGTTAGTACTAAGGGGATTACCCATAAACCTCAAGTTGAGTATACTAGAGATATATGTCCTACTCTAGTCCTACAAAATTCTTCTACCCCATTCTTTGAGGGGTTATCTATTCTCTTGCTGACTCATTTGGAGGGTGTTCTTTTAGGTGCACTTGGTGTTCCTCCAGCTCTGAGCATCATACCTCTATCTGTGCTAGAGACTGCCTATGGAATCCATCCGATTTTGAGTATAGATCCTCCAGTGGTACTGACATCCGCTTGTAGTACTCCACAGGCTTCGAGTGTTGTTCACCCTTCAATGCTGGCATCTAAGTATGGTATTCTTAGATCAAAAATTAATCTTTTGTCTATGTTACTTCCTTAGGTGGGATCTCAACCAGTCAGATTAACTATGTCTCCTATTGTTGTGAGTACTGTTATATCTTCTGAGAATAAAAAAAGGTTTGAAATACTCACTTTTTTGGGTCCTACTAGGCTCAGCGGTGTTGTAGGCGAGTATGCCTATGAGTTCTTAGTTGATTTTTATGATAAGTTGCATAAACTTAGTTCTCTTGAGTCGCATGAGATTTCTTATAATACTTATATATTAAGAGATGCAGCCAGGGATTGGTGGAGGTCACTTGTTAATTGCAAACCTCTTGGTTCACCAGAGATGACTTGTGATTACCTTGTTTAGTCTTTGTTGGACAGGTTTTTGCCATACAGTTTGAGGGATTAGATGATAGATGAGTTTAATCACCTAGAGCAGGGGGTGTTTTGAGGTCACACTCATTGAGGTAGAGATTTTAGAGGCTTTCATGGGTATTCTGTAGACAAGTATAGGTAGGCTTATAGGGTTCAGGTAGTGGGTCATCTATTCAAATAACTTTAGATGGTTGTTCTAGCTCAGTCATACCTCTCCCTTTTGAGTTGGGTCGTATAGGTTGCTTTGTGTGTGATGAGGTTGGCCATTTGGCTAAGAACTATCCCCAAAGTGTGTTTAGGGATACTTATATACCAACTATTATAGGTAGAGTTTCTATTAGAGGTGTGTGAGATAGAGATAGTGATGCCCATAGTGGTGGTCATGGCGCTACTCAATCAGTTGGTGGTCGTTGACAGTTCTATGCTATACTCGCCATACCAGGGGCAAAGGTTTTTGATGTTGTCATCACAGGTATCATCCCTATTTATTTTACATATGGATCTTTGTTATTTAATTTAGGGTTGACTGTCTCCTATGTGTTTGCATATTTTTCTTTGGGTTTTGATTTTGATAGTTAGCCTCCTTCCATGCATATTCGTGTATGTACCTCTATAAGGGACTCTTTAGTGGCGGATCGGGTACACTAATCTTATATTGTGACTTTTGCTGGGTGTGATACTTGGGTAGATCTGATTATTCTAGATATGGTAGATTTTGATATCATCATAGGTATGGATTGGTTAGCTTTTTATCATGTCATTCTAGATTGTTATGCTAAGACTGTGACCTTACCTTTGTTGGGTGTGTCAAGGATAGCTCGAAAAGATATGCTTTATTCATATCCTAAGAGAGTTATATCTTACCTTCATGCTCTCTACTTGGTTAAGGGGGAATATTTGTCTTATTTAGATCATATTTGTGATACTAGTTTTACCTCATCTCCTACTTTGGATTTGGTTCATATTGTCCATGATTTCATGGATGTACTCCCTGCGAATTTCCCTGGCATACCTCTAGATTGTGATATTGACTTTTTTATTTATGTCAAACTAATCACTAAGCCTATTTCTATTCCTCTTTATAGGATAGCCAGTAGACTTAAGGAAAGTAAAGTATAAATTACATTACTTATTACATAAGGGATTTATCTGACCGAGTATATCACCTTAGGGTGCGGTTGTCTTGTTTGTAAAGAAAAATGATGGGTCAATGCTTATATGTATTGATTATCGACAGTTGAACAAGGTGACGCTTAAGAATAAGCATGATCTTCCTTATATGGATGATATGTTCGACTAGCTTTGTGGTGCTTCTATGCTCTCAAAGATTGATTTGAGGTCCAGATATCACCGGTTGAGGATTAGAGCTTCGCATATTTTGAAGACACCTTTTTGAACTCGGTATGGTCATTATGAGTTCTTAGTCATGTCCTTTGGTTAGACCAATGCTCTAGCCACATTCATGGAGTTCATGAACTGGTTATTTAAACCGTATCTCAACTCTTTGTTCATTGTATTTATAGATGATATCTTGGTTTATTCCAAGAGTGAGGATGTCCATGAGAAGCATTTGTGAATTGTGTTTCAAAGATTAAGGGATGAGAAGTAATATGTTGAGTTCTCTAAGTATGAGTTTTAGTTGGAGACTATCTCTTTCTTGGTTCATATGTTAAACAAAAATAGTAATATGGTTGATCGAGCTAAGATTACAGTGGTTCATGATTGGGATAAGTCTTCTACTTCTCCTATTGAAATTCAGAGTTTTGTTGGTTTAGTAGGCTACTAGGAAGAAGATTTCATTTTAGTTCTTGATGAGTATGAAATAAGCTTTCAAAAGCTCAAGAATTTGTTGCCTTTAGCTCTTATCTTGACTTTTACCAAGGAGGGATAGGTTTTACCATCTTCTATGATACTTCTAGTGTTGGGTTAGGTGTTATGATGATTCAAGAGGGTAAGGTGATTGAACATGCTTCTCTATCCCCAAGAGAGGAATTAACCTACCCATGATTTAGAGTTGTGCGTAGTTGTTTTTAGTTTGAGGTTGTAGAGGCACAACTTCTATAGGGTTGGTTGTGAGATTTTCTTGGATCATCATAGCCTTTAGTATTTCTTCACCCAACGAAATCTTAATATAAGGCAGTACCGTTAGCTTGAGTTGCTTAAGGATTATGACTTGACTGTTCTCTATCATCCGAGCAAGGTTAATAAGATTGTGGGTGCCTTAAGCCAAAAGTCGACTAACATGGATAACTTAGCGTATCTTTTGGCTTAGTAGAGTCCATTGGCCTTAGAGGTTCAGTATTAGGCTAACTAAATGGTTAGGCTTGATATTTTGACACCTTGATGTGTTTTGGATTTTGTTAAGGCTAGGTCTTCCTTGATGGATCCAATTTGGTCTCATCAATTTAATGATGTTTGATTGTGTATGATTCGAGATAAGGTGTTGAGTGATGAGGCTTAGAAGCCTCACTTAATTCAGATGGTATTTTCAGGATTAAAGGTTGAGTTTGTGTGTCAAGAGTGGGTGATTGGATTAGACTAATTTTTAAGGAGGCTCGTTGTTCCAGGTATTCCATCTATCCTAAAATTACTAAGATGTATCATGATTTTAGGCAACACTACTGGTGGGGTGGTATAAGGAAGGCTGTAGAGAATTTTATAGCTCATTGTTGATGTTGCCAATAGGTTAAGGTTAAGAATTTGAGGCCTGGAGGCTTGCTTCAGAGGTAACCCATTCCCGAGTGGTAATGGAAATGGGTCACTATAGACATTGTGATTGAGTTCGCCTCGTACTTCTCGTGGTTCAAATAGTGTATGGCTCGTTGTAGATGATTAACCAAATTTTCTCATTTTATTTTTGTTCAAGTTTCTTTCAGCGTTGGCCACTATTTATATTTGTGATATAGTTTGCCTTTATGTTATGCCTGTATCTATCATCTCAAATCAAGGTTCAGTGTTCACATCACACTTTTAGAAGACTTTCAGAAGGAGTTGGGTACCCAAATTGATCTTAGTATGACTTTTCACACCCAAACTGATGGTCAGTCGGAGAGGATTATTTAGGTTTTGAAGGATATGATCTGCGTTTGTGTGATGGATTTTGGTGGATAGTGAGAGCAACATCTAGGTTTAGCGTAGTTTATATATAATAATAGTATCATTCCAGTATTGAGATGGCTCCTTTTGAGGATTTGTATCATAGGCGTTGTCGCTCTCTAGTTGGTTGGTTTGAGATTTATGAGGTTAGACCTCAAGGTATAACTTACTTTTTGAGTCTTTGGATAGGGTTCGGGTCATTCAACATAAACTTCAAGTAACTTAGGGTATGAAGAAGTGCTATGTAGTTCCCAAACTTTGTGCCATGAGATTGAGTGTTGATGATCAAGTCTTCCTTCATATGTCACCCATAAAGGGTGTGATGAGGTCTAGGAAGAGGGGCAAGCTTAGCCTTAGGTATATTGGACCTTTTGAGATTCTTTGAACTATTGGGGATGTGTCTTATGAGTTAGCATTTACCCTAGATTTATCAACTGTTCATCAAGGTTTTTATGTTTCCATGCTTTGGTGTTACATTCTGGATGGGTCTCATGTCATTAGTTGGACTTCAGTCGAGTTAGAGGAGAGGTTGTCTTTTTTTGAGGAGCCTATCTCCATTCTAGTTAGAGATGTTAGACGGTTGCATTCTAGAGATATTCATATTACTAAGGTCCAGTGTAGACATCGACCTATATATGAGTCTGCTTTAAAGGTTGAGTCTAATATGTGTGGTAGTTATCCCCAGTTTTTTGTTCATTCATGTATTTCCTCTTGCCTTTATTTCGAGGATAAATTAGATTCTTAGTAGCAAATGACGTAACAACTTGAGTTTTGGTGAATTATGTTAATTATCCATTTCTATGTGATTTGATCATTTTACCCTCGCTGTGGTTGCTTTGTGATTTTCTATGGTGTGGGGATGATTGACATGGTTCCCGATGCATTTTGGTGTGATTTGTGCAAAATTGTGGCTTTTGGTGGTTATAAAGGCTTTATAGTTGACTTCAATCAACATTTATTATGTAATGACCTAGACCTTGATTTGTGTGCATTTTTGGTATTTTGAGCCTTCCCATAACAGTTATAGGTCATTTATGACTTACGGAACTGTTGGTTTGGTGTTTGGACAGTTTATTTAGATTTTAGGTTAATTTTTCTATTTTGGAGCTTTTAATATTTAGGATTTTGTCTCATACCAAAACTCTTATTATATGACCTCGGATGAAAATTTTGATAGTGCCATCAGCTCCGGAATGTTGGTTTTAGTCTAGGGGTACCCTTGGTTTAGGACTCAAGGCTTTCAGACTTGTTTTGGGCTATTGGACGGATTATATAAAAAAATGAAACTATAGGTGAGGGCCCCACATTTAGTCAAAATAATCTTGAATGAAAGTTTCGATGCTTTCATTGGATTCGGAATGTGTTTTACAATCAAATTTTACGATTGATCATGTTCATAAGGTTTCAAATTATTTTCGAGGGTCAAAAAGAATTTTTTGACATTGATGGTGCTGGTGTGTTCGTGAAAGAAAACTGACCATTTGACCTGGTTGGTTAAGCAACTAAAAGTTTGCTCAAGTAACATTTTTAACCTCTGATCAGGTGCTTAGGTGATCTGCGTGCTTCTTAAGCGACCATCACTGAGTATAAGACCCTAAGTTCGTAGTTTTGAAATTTTGGGAGCTAGGAAGCTCCAATTTGATTATTTTTGTTGCATTATTCTCGTAAAATCTGTTTATCAATTTAGAACTCTATTTTCTCCATTTTTAACAACTTCTATTTTATTTTTTGTGATTTTCACCCAAGTTGAGAATGAAAACTCCATTACCATTTTTAGGGCTTCAGAGCTCGAATTTGGGCCATTCCAAAGGAGTTCTCGAGATTTTTTCTGTAGGTAATTTTTATAATCTTATAATTATCATTTTCCCTCAATTTCATCATCAAAAGAACTTCAAATTGTGGATTTCAAAATGGGTTTTTAAGTTTTTTGCCGGTAAAGTTTAAAAATAGTTTTTCTTTGATTTGAACCTCGTTTTAAACTCTTTTTCACTTGGTTTTTCAGCGGCAGACTCCTATTAGTATGGGGAACTTGTTTGTAAAATAAAATTACAACTTTACCCCTTTTATTTTCAAACCTATTTTTGAGGTCCATTTTTAGATTCGTGTTGAATATAGCTATATGGGTCTTGTTTTACTCCTAATGGCGTGTAGATTATGATTTTGATAGCGTGGCGATATTTCAGGATCATGAAGTGAAGAAGTATGATTTATGGATGATTTAAGAAATTTTGGTTTGGTGTCGAGGTAGGCTTCTGTCTACTATTCTTTATGAGATGATTTATTATATATGTTGCATGTTAGATAGGGATGTTAGTATGTAATATTGGTTAGAACACCATGACTTAGCCAAATTTATGAGTGTAGGGGCTAGAAGGGTAATTGACCCATAAGGTGAAATACTTATTATACTTCTATGATCCTATTACTGTCTTCATAGATTAAGCTAATTCGTAGAATGATTATGATATTATGCAAGATATGGGATGTGATTTAGGTATTGGAAGCGTGATTAGTACGATTTGCCTTATTTGGACTGCTTAGGCTATCTTGGAACCACAATTTAGGTAGAATTGACTTAGTTGCTTATGTTTTAGTTGGAATATCTACCTTAAGGATAATTATGACTTATTTAACATCTAGGAGTGAATTTTGATACCTTATCCTAGTCCGGGATAGAAATTGCCTAAATATGTATTTTGGGGATTAGAAGTGGGTCCCTTCGTCCCACCTTAGGCCAAGACTTGTGTTAACTTTATAGGCTTATTGATGTATAATATAACCTTATTAATGTCTGGTTTGGGGTTTGAGGTGATTGTATATGTCTAATGAGTATGTTAGCAGGATATTGAAAGGTTAATGCTAATTCTGACTATGCTTAATGATATAGTTCATAGATATGTTTATTGATATGGATTTTAGATATGTCTAATAAGATGACTTATGGTTATGATTCTTGGTCCGATGCATAGATATGAGTAGACTAAATGGTTTGTAGTGCGGGTATATTGTGATAGTCTATTGAGTTTTTAGCATGTTAGACATAGTTGATACTAGTGAACCTTTATTATGAAGTTGTTATGATACTCAGTGGATTTTCATGGTCTTTCCTGGATTATGATGTTATGGTTATGTCGTATATATAAATTATTAGGCCCAAGGACATAATTATTCTATTGGTTGAATTTTGGGTAGTTGTTTATCCTTGTAAAGTATGTGGTCGTAGTATATAGCTGTTTGGATGCTTATGATTGCCTTGTTTGGATACCGTTGATGGCATGTATAGAATCGGTACATTCATGATCACTAAAACACAAAATGATATGATTCCAACTAAAGTATGGTTTCATTATTTTTTTTTCCTAAAAGGGGATTTATTCCCACTTTTCACTTTTAAAACATACCATCTTAATGAATAACTTGTGAGACTGTGTCTAAAATGATGATTTAGATATTTGACCAAGATAGATTTTTATCCACGCTTTTGTTACTACTTTTACCCCGGTCATGAGAGATTCTGACCCTTTCTACACTTTTATGATGACTTAGTCTCAGAGTTTACCCCGAGCAATGGATAGATGGACTTATACTCTTTTATCCATGGTCTTAGTCATGCATTCTAGATGGATTTAAAAACTTATACTCATTTAGCCATGGTCCTAGTCGTGCATTTTAGAAATTGACCCAAAAATAGCTCAGTTGTTGGAAGTAGATGGATCTACAGAGATAAATTGAAATAAGAAAGTAAGGTTATTAAAAATAAGGCTATACTTGTAGCTCAAGGCTACTCGCAATAGAAAGGTACTAATTGTGATGAAACTTTAGTTCCTATAGCAAGGTTAGAATCGATTTAAATTTTTTTAGCTTTTGCAACTTTTTAATGTTTTAAATTATATCAAATGGATGTTAAGAGTGTCTTTTAAAATAGGTTTATCCCTGTGAAAGTTTATGTAAAATAGCCTCCTAGTTTATAAAACTCATCTTATCCAACCCATGTTTCAAACTTTCAAAAGGAATTTACAGTTTCAAGAAGGCCCCAAAGGCATGATATGAGAGGTTGAGTACTTTTCTGTTAAACAATAATTTCCACAGAGGTAAAATAAACACTACTCTTTTGTAATGAACCTTTCGATCATTTTTCATAATTTCATGTATTTTCACTAGTAAAGCTTCTTCATAGTTTCCCCAAGTCATTTATGACTTGATGGGACTGACTGTTTGGTTATCGGGTAGCTTGTTGTTTTTTAGAGCCAATTCCCTATTTGGAAGTCTTCGCTGGTTCAAATGTCCACCATTAAAAACATCATATAAACAATCTCAAATGCAAATTCTGACAGTGCCAGCAGCTCCAAAATATCTATTTTAGGCTAGGTAGACCTTTGGATTGGGTCCCAATGCACTCGAGCTCATTTTGACCTATTGATCGGAAAGTTGGAAAATCAATAATTTAGTTGTGGGACCCATATTTGGTCTAAACGACCTTGTATGGAAAATTTGACTTCACTAACATGTCTGGAACATCTAATTTAGTGTGGTTACATAGTTCATTTATGAAAATCAAATTTCAAACGAGTCCTGAGGCATTATTGTAAACTTGGAATGGTTTTCGAGTTTGCTGATATCTGGGTATTACAATCTCACAAATAGTACCTTAATCGCACTATGAAAATCACAGTGAGTCCTATGTCGATTTCCCTTAGGCAATTATTGTCCAAGAGATGGCGATAGCAATATCTCTTTACCTGTAGGGGTATAAATAGTCCCTAATGTCGCAATTTTGATCATTTTCTCTTCAACCTTGATAGCTAAAAACCCTAATTGGGTATGATGACTCAAAATTGAGTCTAGTGGGAGATTTTGGAATTTTCTATACATCTTTTATCGTGATTATTCTCTGAATTAAGGTAATATTTCATCACTTTCTTGATAAATTTCTTGGGTTTTGACCCAAATTCACTTAGGGCTTGATTTTAGACCAAAGTTAGCTTGGTTTTCACCCATTTCTTGAGGGTTATGATTCCTTGATGATGTATGAACGTTGGTTGACATAGAAAATATGATTTCCACAAATAGGACCCACTTGGGTTGTTGGTGTTATTTTTGGACCCGAAGCACAATGGTGCAATATAGGTATCGTTATTCTCATATGATGCATAGATTACAATTTTGATAGTGTGATGGCATTTTGGGAATTGTAGAGTGAAGATAAACTTTTGGTGAATGATGTGAGGATTTGCAGTTTGGCTATGAGGTAGGCTTCTACCTACTCTTCTTCGTAAGATGATGCGGGATATATATTGTGTGTGAATGTGAATGTTAAGATTGATCATGAGTAGAATGACTTAGTTTTGAATATTGATGTTTGGGGATTAGATGAGGGTTTTGGGCCCGTAAGATGAAATACTTACTACCATTTTGAATCCTATTTCCTTTTCCCAAGATTTAACTAATTCATAGAATGGGTATGACATGATTCTAGGTTTGGGATGTGGTTTAAGTGTTAGAATCATGGTTAGTACAATTAACCTTATTTGGGCTACTCTAGTGATTTTGAAACTATAATTTAGGGTAGAGTGGACTTAAATGCCCATCTTTCTAGATTAAATTCCTTAGGATTGGTTATGGCTTACTTGACATTTAGAAGTTGAACTAGATACCTTAGCCTAGTTTGTGATATAAATTGACTAAATATGGAAATTAAGGATTAGAAGTGGGTTCATCCGGCCTTCTTAGGCCAAGACTTGTGTTTTCCCTTGTGGACTTAGTTACGGATGTTAGGCCTAGTTGAGACTATTGAGCCTTTAGAATAACTTCCTGGATTATGATTAATGACCTATAGATATAATCATCCTCATAGTTATTAGTTAACCTTTATTGATGCATTATGCATCCTAGATGTGAGATGCTTATTGATATATTATGCCTCCTAGATTCGCTATGCCTCATATATGTAAGATAAGAATAGATATGCCTTATGGATTATGGAGATGTTATGCCTCATAAATGGGCTATGACTTATATATATGAGATGATGTATAGATATGATTTTGACATGGTTTTCAGATATATTTGTGGGCCAAAGGCCATGATTATGATGTTATAACTGTTTCGGACACATTATTGGACCTAAGGCCGTGTTATGATATGGAGTGACCATCTAGGAAGTGTCTATCCTTGTAAAAGATGGGATTGTAGTTTATTGATATATTAATGCTTATGGTTCAATTATATGAATACTGGTGATGGCATGCATATATTTGGTACATTCATGATCGTTGCAACGACGATTACGATTTCGATTAGATTATAATATTGTTATTGTTGTCACTAATTAAGGGTTAAAGCCCAGTTTCTACCTTAAACGGATTGCTTCATATTAATAAATGCTTGTTTTAATGAATAACTTATAAGTAAAAGAGGTTAATAATAATGTTTGAGAAATGTGACCTAGACATGGACTATGATTTTATACTACTAATTATTCTGGTCGTAAGAGACTCCAATCCTTTCTACACTTTTATAATGATTTAGTCTCGAAGTTTACTCTAGGAAACAAATGTATGTATTAACACTCTTTTAGCAACGGCTTGAGCCCGTTCACCTATCATATCCAGATACACATCTCTCCGGTATGGGATGGAGGAAGATTCTAGATTAATAATATAAATTCCAAATAAAATCCAATAAAAATTTGATATTCATGTTATCTATATATCCTTATTGATAATGTGATATTGATGATGAGAGATTAATTATAGAATATACTCTACATTAGCCCTCGCAGGGCTTGCACTTTACTTTAGCCCTTTCGGGGCTCGCTCTCGATTATTGACGTTGATCTTGTAACACCTCGAAAATCCAAACCAGTATCAGAACCATGCATCAAGATCATGAAAAATCAAATATAGTGATTTGGTAGTTTGATGAGTGATTTGGATGTATATTAAGGCCTCAAATAACTCCTAGCTTTCAGACAAGTCAAAATATCCCTTACCAATTGAGTTCTTGGGAAGAATATTGCTATAGTCAACTTCAAACGAGCATAACGTTTTTATTAATTATAGTTTTTGAGATCAAGACCCAACAATAGATAGATAATTGTATTATATTTCCCACTCCACTGGTTTTACCTTAATCCAATTTCGGAGTAAAATGTTATGCCCGTTTTACCAAAGGGGTGTCGGTCTGCCAAGGTGCGACGGCTAGGGTGATGGACTATCGTACCAGTGATGGACCGCTGCACCAAACCATCACCCTTAAGAAGAAAGACCAAAATTTGGTCATTTTGTGATGTTTGGAGTGACAGTCAGTCACAGGAATGATGGTCCATTTCCCAAACCGTCTGCCGGGATAGTTCTGCACTGTCATAACGTTTTTGAAGGTTTTTTTTTCCCACTCTTTTAATACTAAAATGAAGTTGTTTAATATACCCTAAAGGTAGAATATAATATTAAATCACCCTAAATTCTACTTTGCATCAAAATTCAATCAACACAGAGTGAAAATAGAGAAATGAGTGATTCTCTCTTCTCCAAAAGCAAGTTAGGGTTCCTCAATCTCCAACTCCGATTTCCAAGAGTTTTTCAAGGTTTCCATATCCAGGTATGTGTGATTTCATCAATGGATTCCTTCCACCCATTGAGTCCCTAAGATTTCTTCAACTCTCCACTTTAATTTACCCATTTTCCTTAGGGTTCCATGGTAGTTATGAGATTTTCTTGGCATTTATGTATACCCTTGTAATCAAACCATGTGTACATGATATTCTCAAAATTTTAGCATCTATACATACTCATAATTATGAATCCCTCTCCTTATTGATAAATTATTGAATTTGGCTTAGATTATGAAATTCCTCATTAACAAATTTTAATAAAAATAATGTCTAGCAGTATTATTCTGTGTAGGAGGGTTATGAACCCTCGATATCTATATGTTTGCACATGTTTCAGATACTTAAGTTTCAATTCATTCCGACCATGATTTCTTTATCATATCCATGTTGTGCAATTATCAGTTATGAGTTCAATTAACTTTAGTCAGTACCAGTGTCAATTCAGTTTGGAGTAAAACTTAGCCCCTAGTGAATTTAGGGATGAGGGCTCACCCATCAGTTTAGGACTGAGACCCTAGTAGTAGTCCTTAATTTTAAAAACTACATATCCTGCGTAGGTTATGAGAGGTCACCCACCAGTTTAGGACTTACAATCTCTTAGGGGTCACCTACTAGTATAGGGACTGACACGCTAGTCCTTTGGGACATTAGTTTAGTAGATCTACACAGCCAGTGTTAGTACTTGTGGAAAGGTATTGACACCCTTCCAACAAGGGTTACAGGTTAGACCCCGATTAGCTCAGATTAGGGAATATCGTTAAATTTTAGCTCCCACAGTTCAGTTTAGTAATCAAATTATGTCAGTTTAGGTTTGCATGACTAAGCGTTTAGTTTATCAATTATTTAGTTATTCAATTTCACGGATTATTTTAGCACATGCTTTACTTGGTCTTGCATTTGATTTACATGTTCATGCATTCATGTTCACTACAATTATATATATACCAGATAGTCCTTATCTCGCATACCAGTACATTCAAAGTACTGATTCCATACTATCTTTTGTACTATGTTTTCTTATAACATAGGTTCGAATGCTCAGTTTCCCAATCATACCTAGATAGCTCGTGTGCCATTATGCAGTAGTTGGGGTAAGTCCTCATCATTTGAGGATAATTTATCCGTTGTTACTTTCACTACTTTTCATTACATTCAGTCGGAGTTATTTGGTAGTTTGTCCCATCAACTCCTTATATTAGAGGCTTTCGGATAGCTATGATTTCAGTTTTTAACAGATGTTAAGATGTATTAAATATTACTTTCAGTATTATTTATTAGTCAGATTATTTAACTTAGCTTTCACATATTATTTTGCTATTTTCTCTTTAGTGCTAACAATAGGTACAAGACCATGGATTAGCTTAGGGTCACATGCGACTCTAAGCACCGTGTTATAACTAGGGGTAGCCCTGGGTCATGAAAAATATGGTATCAAAGCCTAAGGTTTTTAAAATGTCCTAGGGTGTCTGAAAGCCGCGTTGAGTAGAGTCTTATGCATGGGTGTGAAGCACACCACATTTATGGATAAGAGGCTACAAGACTTTTTATTAAGGTTTCCTTCTTTCAGTGTTCATATCGTGTGAAAGAGTATGAGCTCTATTGAATTACTTTTCTATCTCATTATTCATTTGTTTATAGAAATTGTCTTTCAAAAGAAATAACAAAAAGAGAAATAGGGATCAGCCACACAACTACCTGTTCAGGAAGATCCTCTGAATAAACATATTTCTCATGCCGAATTTAGAACCACTTTCATAGTTTTGGCATAGACCATGGTGGCTTAGAATAACTAGTGGGTTGTTTCCCCTGCTAATCTAGTGGAGACTACAAATGCAGCTAGGATCTGAGACTTTACTCGGATGAATCCCCTAGTGTTCTCTGTATCCAAGTTAGAGAAGGATGCACAAGAGTTTCTAGATTATGTGTAGAAGGTGAAGGACAACATAGGTGTCACTTATAGTGAGGGTACTAAATTAGCTGCTTACTAGTTGCAAGGGGTAGCTCATACTTAGATTAAGCAGTAGAAGAAGGATAGAGGGGTCGAAGCAGGGCCTGTAGGGTAGGATAAGTTTGTTACATCTTTCTTAGATAAATTATTCCCACTTGAGTTAGATAAGGCTTAGGTTCAGGAGTTCATCAATCTAAAGCAAGGTAACATAAATATGACAGAGTACTTACTAAAGCTTACCTATTTGGCGAGGTATGCTCCGATTATGGTGGTTGATTCTAGGGACAAAATGAGTAAGTTTGTCTCTAGAGTTTTGAAGGATATGGTAAAGGAGTAAAGGAAAACTATGTTAGTTATGGAGATGTACCTTTCTAGGTTTATGGTTAATGCTTAGCAAATTGAGAAAAATAAGCTCAAAGAAAAAAAAAGAGAATAAGAGGGTCAGAACCGGTAGCCTTAAATTCTCCCAACAATAGTCTAATGGTGGGGGCTTTCCTTAGTTCCGCCAAAAACTTTTAGCTCCAGCCTCACATTAGTCATTGCGCCAATGCCTAAGTTCAGGCAGAATAGTCAGGATAGAGCTCTAGGCTCTAAGTCCCATGGTAGTGTGAATAGTGGTTGCACTAATCCACTTTGTAGGAAATATTGTAGGAACCATCAGGAAGTGTGAAAATCAAGCAGTGATATGTGTTTGAATAAATCAAGACATTCCATAAGATTAGTGAATGCCCAGTAGTTGCCCAGAAAGGAAAAGATTTTTGTCAATAGGGTTAGTCCAACGTTTCATCAGCTCCAACAGGTCGCCTGACTCATCAGGGTGCCACCTCTAATTCCACTAGTGGGCAGCATCAGAATAATAAGGAGAGCTCTCCTAATGTGGTTACGGTTACTTACAAGTCTTCCATATTCATGGTTATGCATTGTTGGACCCTAGAGCTTCACTTTCTTTTGTGAATTCCTATATATCTTTAGACTTTGGCGTCAGTCCCAAAATATTAGCAGAAACTTTCTTAGTGTCTACCCCAGTGGGTAGTTCTAATTTAGCCAGACGGGTATATAGAAATTGCCTGGTCACAGTGTCTTAGAAAGTTATTTCAATTGACCTAATGGAGTTAGAGATGGCTGATTTTGATGTCATATACTCAGCATGGATTGGCTTCACTCGTGCTATGCCTCAGTTGATTGTATAAATAGAATTGTCTAGTTCTAATTTCCTAATGAGTCTATTATTAAATCGAAGGGTAGCAGTTTAGTGCCTAAAAGTCATCTTTTTTCTTACCTTAAGGCATGAAAGATGATATCCAAGGGTTACATTTACCATCTCGTTTGAGTTAAGGACTCAACTTTTTGAACTAAAAGGCTTAATTTAGTTCGAATAGTGAATGATTTTCCAGAAGTATTCCATAAAGATCTTTTTGAAGTTCCTCCAAAAAGGGAAATTGACTTTAGAATAGATCTCCTTCAAGATACCCAGCCTATCTCAATCCCACCTTATTGAATGGCTAAATTGAATAAACAGTTGAAAGATATTTTAGATAAGGGTTTCATTAGTCCTAATGTTTCTCCTTAGGGTGATCCAGTTCTCTTCGTGCAGAAGAAAGATGGTTCCCTCAAAATGTGCATCGATTACCATCAGTTGAACAAAGTCACAATCAAGAATAAGTATCCTCTCCCCAGGATTGATGACTTATTTGACCAACTTTAAGGTGCAAGCTATTTATCTAATATAGACCTTAGATCTGGCTATCATCAGCTTAGAGTTAGAAAATATGACATTTTGAAGACAACCTTCAAAACTCGGTATGGTCACTTCAAATTTATAGTTATATGTTTTGGACTAACGAATTCTTCTGCAACTTTTATAGACTTGATAAAAATGGTGTTCAAGAATTACTTGGACATGTTCATCATAGTATGTTCATCATAGTCTTCATAGATTATATCCTTGTCTATTATCATAGTGAAAGTGAACATGCAAACTATTTAAGGGTTGTATTACATATCCTTAAGGATCACCAGTTACTCACCAAGTTCAGTAAGTGGGAATTTTGATTGAGATTAGTATCTTTCCTTGGTAATATTATTTTTGATGATGACATTTGAGTTGATCCTTAAATCATTAAGGTAGTGAGGAACTAGCCTAGACAAATTTCTCCCTAAAATATCAGGAGTTTCTTGGGTTTAGCTGGTTACTACAGGTGGTTTATTGAAGGTTTTTCTTTTATTGCTTCTCATATGTCTCAAATAACCCAAAAGAAAGTCAAATATTTCAGTGGTCAGATTCCTACGAGAAGAGTTTTCAAGAGTTGAAGACTCGTCTCGCTTTTGCTCCAATATTAACTTTACTAGATGATTCAGATAGATTTGACGTCTATTATGATACGTCTAGAGTTGTTCTTGGTTGTGTACTAATGTAGTAAGGTAAGGTCATAGCCTATGCCTCCAGACAACTTAAACCCTATGAGAAGAATTACTCGACCAATGATCTTGAGTTACCATTAGTTGTCTTTGCCTTAAAGATTTGGAGGAACTACCTTTATGGGGTTTATATTGATATGTTTACTAATCATAAGAGTTTGTTGTATGTGTTCACTCAAAAGGATCTAAATCTTTGCCAAAGAAGGTGTCTTGAGTTGTTAAAAGACTATGATATGAGTGTGTTGTATAATTTGGGTAAGGCTAATGTAGGGGATGATGCTCTTAGCAGGCTGTTTATAGGGAGTGTTGCACATGTTGAAAAAGATAAGAAAAATTTAGTTTGTGAGGTTCATCAACTATCTAGGATAGGTGTTTGGTTGGTTGATTTGACCGAAGGTAGTATATGGGTTAAGAATGGTTTAGAATCTTCATTAGTGGCCGAAGTAAAAGAAAAGCAAGACAGGGATTCTATCTACGGAAAGTTGAAGGAGGTAGTTCTAGATCAGAAGGTAGAGATTTTCTCCCAAGGGGGAGATGGTATGTTGCGTTGTCAAGGTAGATTATGTGTTCTAAGAATGTATGGTTTGAGATATCAAATATTAGCAGAATCACATGGTGCGTAGGATTCTATTTACCAAGGAGCCACTATGATGTACTGTGACTTGCGAGAAATCTATTGGTGGAATGGTATGAAGAAGGATATTAATAGTTTGTAGCTAAGTGTTTAAATTTTTAGCAGGTTAAAGTTAAGAACTAAAGGCCTAGTGGTACGCTTCAAGAGCTTAGCATCCACACTTGGAAGTGGGAGGTTGTGAATATGGATTTTGTTATAGGTTTGCCTCATACTCGTCGTCAGCATGATTCAGTTTGGGTCATTTTAGATTGAATGACCAAGTCAACCCATTTCTTGTCAGTTCATACTTCGTATTCAGTTGAGGACTATGCTAGACTCTATCCCATAGAGTTGGTAATATTTCATGGGGTTTCACTAACCATTATTTCAGATAGAGGTACTCAGTTTACCTCCCACTTTTGGAAGGTTTTTTAGAAGGTCCTTGGTACCCAAGTTTACCTCAGTATAGCTTTTCATCCTCAGAAAGATGGTCAGGCAGAGCAAAACATTTGTCCCTTAGAGGATATGTTGAGGGCTTGTGTTATCGACTTTAAGGGTAGTTGGGATGACCACTTACCTTTGATTGAATTTGCCTATAACAATAGCTATCATTCTAGTATTCAAATGGCTCCATTCAAGGCTCTCTATGAACAAAGATGTATATATCCTATTGGTTGTTTTAAAGTAAGTGAAGCTGCTTTGATTAGGCTAGATTTAGTGTATAAGGTAATGGAGAAAGTTCAGCTGATTCGAGAAGGTCTAAATACATCCCAGAGCCGACAAAAATCCTTTGCTGATGTGAGGAGAAGAGATCTGTAGTTTGATGTTGGTGATTTGTTTATTTGAAAACATTTCCTACGAAAGGGGTAAAGATATTTGGCAAGAAAGGGAAGCCCAGTTCCCTCTATGTTTGCCCATATAGGATTTTATGTTATTTTGGGAATGTTGCCTATGAATTAGAGTTACCTGCTGATTTGTCATCAGCACATCCAGTGTTTCATGTTTCTTTTCTAAATAAATGTATTGGTTACCCAACTTCTATTGTTCCTTTAGATAGTGTGGATGTGAAAGATAGTCTTTTCTACGAAGAAGTCCCAGTTGGGAATCTTCACAGTCAGATACGTAGGTTGAGGAATAAAGAAATTCCCTTGGTTAAGGTTCTATGGAGAAATCAGTCCATTGAGGGAGATACTTAGGGAGCAGAAGTGGATATGCGATCCAAGTATCCCTATATTTTATCTACGAATTCAGATTCAGCTTGAGGTAATGATCTCTCTCAAATTGTCTCTCTCATTTCATATCACGGCTTCTCTCTCATTTCCTATCACAGCTATATATCCATCATCATGTAGTGGCATATATTTATGGATTTAGTTCAGTCCATGCATTATGTTTACAGATTTAGTCATTTAGTCATGATTCATCTCTTAAGTGTTCAGTGCAAATATTACTGCTTTCCCACTAGTACATTAGTTGAGTCAGTTTCATTCGGGGATGAATAATCCCAAGGGAGAGATATTGTAACACCCCAAAAATCCAAACCAATATTAGAACCATGCTTATTGTTCATGCAAAATAAAATATAGTGCTTTGGTAGTTGGATGAGTGATTTGGATGTATATTAAGGCCTCAAATAACTCCTAGCATTCAGACAAGTCAAAATATCCCTTACCGATTGAGTTCTTGGGTAGAATATTGTTATAGTCAAATTCAAATGAGAATAATTTTTGTTTTATGAAGAGATTTTGAGATCAAGACCCACCAAAAGATAAATACTAAATTATCTTTCCAATGCCATCAGTTTCTCCTTAATCCGATATCGGAGTATAAAATTATGCCTATTTTACCAAAGAGGTGCATGTCTACCAAGGCACGACGGCCTGGGAGACAGACCGTCATACCAAACCATTACCCTTAAGAATAAATACCAAAATTTGGTCATTTTATGACTATTGGAGTGACGATCAATCACGAAAGTGATGGTCCGTCACCCAAACAGTCGGCCGGGACAGTTCTGCACTGTCATAGCGGCTTAAAAGTATTTTTTGGTCTTTTCCACTCTTTTAACACCAAAATGACGTCGTTTAAGATATCAAAAGGCTAGAATATAAGATTAAATCACCCTAAATTCTCTATTACATCAAAATTCAATCAACACATAGAAAAAAATTAAGAAAATTATGATTCTCTCTTCTCCAAAAGCAAGTTAGGGTTCTTCAATCCCTAACTCTGATTTCCATGAGTTTATTTTGTTTCCATCTCCAGGTAAGTGGGATTTTATCAATGGATTCCTTCCATCCATTGATTCCCAAAGATTTCTTCGACTACCCGATTTAATTTACCCTTTTTACTTAGTGTTTCATGGCAATTGCGAGATTTTCTTGGAATTTCAGTCTATCCTTGTAATCAAACCATATGTACATGATATTCTCACAAGTTTAGCATACTTCCATACTCATAATCATGAATCACTCTCCTTAATTATAAATTATTGAATTTTTCTTAAATTATAAAATTCTGCATTGTCAGATTTTAATAAAATCACGTTTAGCAGTACTATTCTATGATGGAGGGTTATGGACACCCAATACCTATGTGTTTGCACATGTTTTAGATTTCTAGGTTTCAAGTCATTCAGACCATGATTTATTTGTCATATTCAGATTATCATATCAATATAGCGCAATTATCACTTGTAAGTTCAATTAACTTTAGTCAGTACTAGTGTCAGTTTAGTTGGGAGTAAAACTTAGCACTGAGTGAATTTAGGGATTATGGCTCACCCACTAGTTTAGGACTGAGACCTTAGTAGCAGTCCTTAAGTTCTAGAACTACGTATCCTACATAGGTTATAAGAGGTCACCCAATAATTTAGGATAGAAAACCTCTCAAGGGTCACCCGCTAGTATAGGGACTAACATGCTAGTCCTTAGGGACATTAGTTTAGAAGATCAAAATATCCAGTGTTAGTACTTGTGGCAAGGTATTGATACGCTTCCAACTGGGGTTACAGGTTGGACCCCAATTAGCTCAGATTGGGGCATGTCGGTTAAATATTAGCTCCCACAATATTAGTTTAGTAATCAGATTATGTCAGTTCAGGTTTGCATGACCAAGTGTTCAGTTTATCAATTTTTTAGTTATTCAGTTTCAAGGATTATTTCAGCACATGCTTTACTTTGTCTTGCATTCGATTTACATGTTCATGCAGTCATGTTTACTACTATTATATACATACCATCTAGTCCTTATCTCGTATACAAGTACATTCAAAGTACTGATTTCATACTGTCTTTTGCGCTATGTTATCTTATAACATAGGTTCAGACGCTCAGTTTCCCGGTCGTACCTAGATAGTTCGTGTGCCATTCAACAATATTTGGGGTGAGTCCTCATCATTTGAGGACAAGTTATCTGTAGTTACTTTTAGTAGTTTTCATTACATTCAGTCGAAGTTTGTTAGGGGTTTATCCCATGAACTCCTTATGTTAGATACTTTAGGATAGTCACACATAATTTTAGTTCTAAACAGATGTTCAGATGTATTATGTATTACTTTTAGTATTATTTATTATTCATATTATTCAGCTTAACTTCCATATGTTATTTTGCTATTTTTCCTTCAGTGCTTATTGCAGGTACTAGACTATGGGTCATCTTGGAGTCATATATGACTCTAAGAACTGTGTTACGACTAGGGGGTAGCCTCAGGTCATGATAGATTTAGATATTATGATAATATTATGATACCCTACGAGGTTGGAGGATATTATGATGATATGATGATACTCGACTAGGTCGAAGGATATTATGATGACATATTGATACCAGGAAAGGTTGGGGGATGATTATATTGATGTGCCTATGTGCATATCTACCAGTTTAAATCTAGATATCCCTATGCATTGAAAATATTTATATACCCGGCAAAGCTGAAGGATGATTAGGATCAGGATGATAATGATAGTGATGGTTATGGTATTGTGAATTTTGTTGCATTCATACTTGTATGCACATCTCCTATCACAAGTATGCGCCTATGTATATTAGCTTGTATGAGAGGGCAACATAGATATGAACGATGACTATGCCTTATGTTATTTTATGCTGATTGAACCTTTCGAGCCTAGAAAAGTGAGGGTACACATAGGCTCGGCTAGGTATTTGGTTGTCAAAAATTGCCAGTTACTTATACTGTTATTGATATTGTTATTATTATTGTTATAATCATTGTTATGTCTAGCTTATAATAGATTGGTTATTTATTTGATATTAAGATTTAAGGTATGATTCTAGCCTCTTCTATCTTACGATTTTGTTATTATGCATGACTAATTCATGATGACTTAACTGGATTAAAAACCCTGATCTTGTTAGTACTAAATCCTAATAAGATTATAATGAGGCCTTAGAGTGAAGATATGATGATCTAGGTTGTCCTTAGAGTTGACCTTATATCTATATATGTATATCTAGCTATATGTAGCTATCGGTTTACCGTATATCCCTTGCTTCATTTGTTTCATTTGTATATTCATTTCTTGGCCTTATATATTGTTATATATCCTTCTGTCATTCTTTATTTGTATATTGGCCAAGGATATATGGTATTATGTTGAGATTTTTTAGTATGGTTGGAATAGGGTAGTTCATCCTTGATTGTTTCTTAGACTTAGTATATTACTCTCTTGAATATGAATAGGATAGAATATCCTTATTATTCCATTGGCTTTGTTATATGATTAATAGGCTCTTGGGTATAGTTTCCATTCTGTTTATATGCTATGTATATTGCTTGATCTTTAGAGCTCAGTTGGTAGTTGCCTACTGAGTACCTTTTATTTGGTTCTCATCCTACACTTATGCAGCCTGCAAATTATAGTATGGATTATTCCATTGATGTGGGCATCGTGTGGAACAGTCTTGGTTTGGGAACTAGGGTGAGCTCTTGACGTTCAGAGTATTACTTTCCTCCCTTTTATGTAATCGACTAGTTTTCATATTGTATTCGATGATAAGTTATAATAGTGAATTTTTTTTTTGATAATTCTTTCTTGTACTCTTGTTATAGTAGAAGCTCTAGTACCGATACCACTAGGTCTTGGGACTTTATAATGTGTTTGATCTTTTATTTCATCTATATTGCATTCTTTCTTTATGTATATTGAGTAGTCCGTTAATAGTTGTTCCAAACTATGTGTTTGGATTACCTACTGTGGGTTATACTAGTTGGTATCAAGACCTGAGAAATTGGGTTATGCAAAAATTAGTATCAGATCCTAGGCTTCACTAGTGAATTAGTAAAAGAGCAAAGTGCTTAGTAGAGTCATGTGGATCAATGCAGAGACGTTTGTAACCTATCTTCAAGAGGCTATAGGGAAATTATTAGGAAATTCATTTCTTGACTTCTTTTTATGTGCCCGCATTGTTATGAACCTTATACATGTTCTTTGACTTTATTCTATCCCTAACATATAATGCAAGATAGGTGACGTGATCAATAGATGCGAACAAGACTTTGACATATGTTTTCAGAAATCTAGTGCAGCATTAGATTAGAGATGTTAGAGATGGATATTGAAGATCTTCAGCATCATCCAAGGGAATTAGGGTCAACTTAGGCTCTAGTTGAGCTCGTGGTTACTTCATCCCTTTGAGGTTCAACATTAGGGATCTGAGTTATGTTCTAGATCCCTCATAGCCATGGATAACATTCAAGTCATCAAGTAGTGCTCAGGTCAAAGTTGGATTGGTTGGTGTTCATCAGAGTTGTTGACCAGTTTCTAAGTTTAATATTTGGGTTTCTAGATTTGAGCCAGGTATATTCTTATGCTATACTCTTTTGAGTTGGTGCATGGAATTATTAGAGGTATAGCATTGCCACTCTGTTTGGCATCGGAGCATATGATAGTAGTTGGGTCTTTCTTTTCTCTGGTTTTTGATTTTACGAAGGGCCAAAAAGGGAGCATGTATTAAGACTTATGGAGGTGGCAGCAAGAGGCCATCCCATCAGCATAGTGCTATTGGTATTTTATCCAGGAGCTTATTTTTGTTGTGACGAGATGAGACATGGGTTCTGAGAGCACCCAAATGTGAGTTAGTGGATCAATCAGAGTTAACATATATTCCCCCCATCCTAGAGTTCCTGAGTCAGGATATGACTATGGAAAGGATGATTATTGGTAATAGAGAGTGATATCAGTGTCAGTTAGATAGTCATTTGGGCTAAGTTTGTGTTCTCATCATGTTGGTTCTTTAAGAGTTTTCTACAACTGTAGAGAAATAAAGGCTATTGGTTTAGAGAGTGTCCCCAATATGGGATTTCTAGCCTTTCAGCTCATTCAAATCATTCTCATAATGATTGTGGCACTTTCAGTTAGAGATAATGAGCTTGGTGCCTATGTTAATGATTTAGTCGGTCAGTTTGAGTTTTGACCAGTTCAGATTTACTCTCCCCAATATCTGCTAGGCATGTGATTGTGGATTTCACCATGATTGGTGTGCATTTATTTCCCTGCATTTACCTTTGTATTTTGCGTATTGGGGTCTTCGTACCCATCAATGATTGTATGCCTTGATGATTTCATTTTGATTATTGAGTGCCTTATTATTAAATTCATGATTTTATGACTACTCTATGGCTTATTTTTTTTGTAGTAGATGAAGTAGATCTGTATTGATATTTGCTCCCTATGGGTGTATCTTTTGGGTTCGAGTCCCATTTATCTTGGCATAATTACCTTATTGTGGCCTTGAGTGGTACATGATATTGATGTTCATCTTGGTGCCACCTCTTCATTATATTGATGTTGGTATTATTGTTACTATTGCTATCACTGGTTGAGGTTATTGATATTATTTTATATTATTGCTTGATCTAATTGATCCTCATTGGGTAGTTGTTTAGACTAGTGTTATTTATCCTTTGTGATCTTAATCGGTGGCTTAAGTAGATATAACCTAATTCGATGATTTGTTTCCCATAGTGCGGCAAGGTTGATTATTTTCCCTTTTGGTTGGCTATGTTATATTGATTGTGGAGTTAATTGTGGTATCAAAGGTAAGTTGACTTCCTGTTGTTTTGTATGGCTCTAGATTTGGCAATTTAGGTATATTTCCTGTCCTTGAGTTGAGATTCTTAGACTTGCCTTCTAGTTGCAAAGGTTTTTGCATTGACTATCCCTTTCTATATACTCCATTTTTTGCTTGACCCATTGTCACAACTCGAGGCTACCCCTTTGTCGTGATAATTGTGCTTACGACCAGAAGTGACTATAAGCTAACCCATGAGTTGGTACCTTCTGTGAGCATTGAACAAAAATAGTAATACAATACATGTGTGGAAGGTAAACTGATAAGATACTATAAAATTAGATACTGAAATACGTATCAAAACATGTCTAAAATATCTGATAAAATACTAGAAACCAACTATCTATCTGAGAACAACTGATAACACTGAAATGACAGGTTGATTGTCTAACTGATTGTCTGAAAGCATCTAATCATCACGAGGAGTTGATGAGATAGACCCCCAACTAACTCACACTGACTAAACATAAGAAATCACTAAAGTAACTGAAATAAAAAAATTGTGTCCTTGGTGGATGAGGATTCACCACTACTGCTGCTGAGTAATGCTGAGTTGTCTAAGAGCGTTTGGAAAACTGTGCGTCCGAACCTATTTTATAAGAAAACATAGAAAAAAGAAAATTATGTAGTCAGTACTTTAAATATACTGGTATATGAGATGAGGTCTGGCTGAAATGCATGAGGTAACTGAGCATAAATTCTTGAACATGTAATATCTGAGAGTGTAAGACCAGACATTAACATATTTCTGAGATAATCTATAATCTAAAAGACTTAAAGCTATATAATGGAATAACTGAGAATCTGTACACTTTGTCAAGCAAACCTGAAATGAAATACACTAATTACTAAACTGATACTATGAGAGGTATCATGTAACCGACATGCCCCGATCTGAGCTTATTGGGGTCCAACCTATAACCTCAGTTAGAATGGTGTCAGTACCGTACCACGAGTACCAATACTGGTTGTGTGGATCTACTAATCTGATGTTTCAAAGGACTAGGGAGTTAGTCCTGAACTAGCGGGTGACTCCTATGAGAGTGTCAGTCCTAAACTTATGGGTGACACCTCATAATCATACACTGGCTACGTAGTTCTAGAATTTAGGGAATTCTACTAAGGACCCAGTCCTAACTGGAAATTAAGCCCCCTCCCCTAGGTTCGGTCGGTGCTAAATACTACTCACAACTGAACTGACACTGAAATCATGAACTGGTGCATGCACTGAAGAGTGATATGCTCAAACATGGTGTTCTGAAAACTGACAGTGCATGCATAAGCTGAAGTAACCATGAACTTGTAAACTGAGGTATTTATCATGAAATAACACTGGTACTGAATTGAACTAAGTTTTACGGAAAATTATTCTGATAGTGCTCATCATGGTTATATCAACTGAGAAAAATGGTAAAATACACAGTTTAACTAAATCGTTACTTGAAAATCTAAAATCATTTAAAACATGTAGGTATCGGGTGTTCATAACCCACCCGCATTAGATGATTATATTAAATATGATATCAACCTTGAAATATTGTAGTACGCTATCATGGTTCAAAGACCCCAAACATGGACATTTCATCAAATATGAAAGAATCATAAGCTTGAATATGGGAATGTCTTAAACACGAGAAAACAACATGATTAAAGGCTAAATTCATAATTTGGGTTTTTTTCCTGAAATTAATTGAACATAACATGGGAATCATAATACTTAATCATGTTATGATTCATTCCACTTGAAAAACTTGTAACCATAACTTGAAATTGAATTAAATGGAGATTCATGGATTTATTTCACTTTGAACATATATAAACTCATAAATTAAACCAAAAGAGGATTTTTGGGCTCCATGGGTTAAAGGTACCTATGGATGAACATCCCACATACCTTAACAGCTAAATTCTTAAAGATTTTCTTGGATTGGAAGCTTGAACTCTTGATTTCTTAAGAATGAAGATTTAATTTGTTCTTGGGGAAGGAGGGTTTTGCTTTGGAGGAATGTGAGTAAAATAGGCAAATAATTTCCTTTCAGGAACCCCAAATCGTGTTAAGGATGGATTAGGGTTGAGGGAAATGACTCAAATCCCCCTTAGATTAAAGGACAAGGGGCTGGACGTAACAGAAAGTGGGCGACGCGGGCTCCAGACTGGTGGACTATCCTAGGCGACGAGGGCTCTGTCCCAACGGACTAGACCGGGTGTCGTGAGCTCTGGCCCACCAGACTAAACTGGTTGTTGTGGGCCTATCCTTATGGGGCTATTTTTTTTTATCCCAACACACCCTTATGCCCGTCCAAAAATTCTGAAACTTCCCCGAGACATACCTTTAGCAACCCCAAGCAGTTTCAACTCAAAAATCAATGTCTCAAGGTCGAGAAGGACAAAAATAAAATCATCAAAGTTTAGGGGTCTTAAGAATTACTAAGTCCTCAAAACTTAGTGATATTTTCAGGCCTTGGACCCCTTAAACATACAACTAAGATCTAAATCGAGCTTAGAATATGGGGCATTACAATATGTCCCTTTGGGAAAATTCATCCTCAAATGAGACTAGTTAGACTGAGACTACTGAGGAAACTTAGATCATAAACTGAACATGCATGACTTGAAACATGATTACATAACTGAGTCTAAAATATGATACATGAACTGAACTGATTTCGTGAATGCATGCAATGACATGAGATTGGTTACATAGCTGAAATTGAGAACATAAATGAGTCAATCTAAGGAAGATCGTTACCTTAAAATGAATCTGGGTTTGTAGAGAAAAGATGAGGGTACTTGGTTCGCATATCTTCTTCTTCTTCTGAAGTAGCTCCCTCAACAGATTGATTCTTCCAAAGAATTTATTCCTTAGCCTACGAATTCGAAAATCAAGGATCGCAACAGGTACTTCTTCATAGGAAAGTCTATCCTTAACGTCCATATCTTCTAAAGGAACAACTACAGCTGAATCACCAATACATTTCTTTAACAACGAAACATGAAATACTGGATGTACTGACAATGAATCTACAGGCCACTCTAGCTCATAGGCTACCTTCCCAAAATGGTTCATGATTGTATACGGGACAACATAGTGGGGACTGAGTTTCCCCTTCTTTCCAAATCTCTTCACTCCCTTTATAGGCAAAATTTTCAAATAGACTAGATCACCAAACTCAAACTCAAGATCTCTTCTCCTAACATCTGCATAACATTTCTAACGGCTTTAGGTTGTCTTCAGTCTCTCCCGTATCAACTAAACCTTCTTCATTGCCTCAAACACTGAATAAGGCCCTATCAAAGCAGCTTCACCTGCCTTAAACCAACCAATAAGAGATCTATATCTCCTTCCATAAAGATCCTCAAATGGAGCCACCTGAATACTGGAGTGATAACTATTGTTATAGGAAAACTCAATCAAAGGTAAGTGGTCATCCCAACAATCTTTAAAGTCAATAGCAACTTCCCTTAACATGTCCTCTAAGGTATGAATTGTCCTCTCTGCCTGACCATCTATCCGAGGATGAAAACCTGTACTGAGATGAACTTGGGTACAAAGACCCTTTTGAAAAGCCTTCCAAAAGTGAGGTAAACTAAGTACCTCTATCGATATGATGGATAATGGAATCTTGTGCAACTTAACCAACTTCCTAATATAAATCCTGGCATAATCCTCAGCTAAGTATGAAGTATGAATTAGCAAAAAATGAGATGATTTGGCCATTCTATCGATAATAACCCAAATAAAATCATGCTAATGACCCGTTCTAGGGAACCCTATCACAAAATCCATGTTCACCACTTCCCACTTATAAGTGGGGATGCTAAACTCCTTCAATGTACCACTAGGACTTTGGTGCTCAACTTTGACCTATTGTTAATTTGGAAACTTAGCTACAAACCCTGCAATAAACTTCTTCATACTATTCCACCAATAGATTTCTCGTAAATCACGGTACATCTTAGTGGCTCCTGGATGAATAGAATACCATGCGTAGAGCTCTTCTGCTAAAATACTCTTCCTTAAACCATCAACACACATAACATATAACCTTCCCTAAAAATGAATCACACCATCTCCCTTTTAGGATAAAAGCTTTACCTTCTGATCTCTAACATTCTCCTTCAACCTAACCAAACTAGGATCCCTAACTTGTATTTCTTTCACTTTGGCAACCAATGAAGATTCCAAACCATTCTTAACCCATACACTACCTTCAGCTTAATCAACCAACCAGACATCTAATATAGCGAGATAGTGAACCTCACTGACTAACTTCTTCTTATCTCCCTCAACATGAGCAACACTACCCATAGACAATCTACTAAGGGCATTTGCCACTACATTGGCCTTGCATGAATGATACAACACTCTCATATCATAATCTTTTAACAACTCAACCCACCTTCTCTTACAAAGATTCAAATTTTTTTGTGTGAACAGATACTGTAAACTCTTTTGATCAGTGAACATATCAACATGAACCCCATAAAGATATTGTCTCCAAATTTTCAAGGCAAAAACAACAGTTGCCAACTCAAGATCATAGGTAGGATAATTTTTTTCATTGGGTTTAAGCTGTCTAGAGGTATAGGCTATGACATTGCCTCTCTGCATCAAAACACAACCAAGAGAAAATCTAGAAGCATCATAGTAAACTGCAGATCCATCTAAACTATCTGGAAAAGTCAAAATTAAGGCCAAAGTGAGAGAGCCTTTAACTCTTGAAAACTCTTCTCACAAGAATTTGACCACTGAAATTTGACTTTCTTCGGAGTCAACTGAGATATGTGGGATGAAATAGAAGAAAACCCCTCAATAAACCACCTGTAATAACTAGCCAAACCAAAGAAACTCCTAATATCTAATGGAGAGATGGGTCTGGTCTAGTTTCTTACTGCTTTGGTATTTTGAGAGTTGACTCTAATTCCATCATTAGAAATAATATGGCCAATAAAAAACTACTGATCTTAGCCAAAATTTGAACTTACTAATTTTGGTGAACAATTAATGAGCTCTAAGGGTCTATAACACAATTCTAATAAGGTCTCCATGATCATTATCACTACGGGAATGGACAAGGATATCATCAATGAAGACTATGACGAACATGTCTAAGTACTATTTGAACACCCTATTCATCAAGTCCATGAAAGTTGCAGGGGCATTTGATAGTCCAAAAAACATAACTAGGAATTCTAAGTGACCACACCAAGTTCTGAAAGCTATCTTTGGAATTTCACATTCTCTGACTCTAAGATGATGATAGCCAGATCTAAGGTCTATCTTAGAGAAATGATTGGCACCCTGAATTGGTCGAACAAGTCATCAATTTTGGGGAGTGGATACTTATTCTTGATTGTGACTTTGTTCAACTAGCGGTAGTCGATGCACATTCTGGGAGAACCATTTTTTTATGCTTGAACAAGACTGGAGCTCCCCATGGAGAAACATTGGGCTTGATGAAACCCTTATCTAAGATATTTTTTAACTATTCTTTCAACTTCTTAAGCTCATCAGGAGCCATTCGGTAAGATGGAATAGAGATAGGCTGGCTATCTCGATAGAGATTTATTCTTAAGTCAATTTCCCTTTTGGGAAGAACTCGAGGAAGATATTCAGGGAACACATCTAGAAATTTCCTTAATACTAAAACTGACTCGAGACTTAGAGATGCAGAACTAGAGTCTTTGACTCAAACAAGATGGTATACACACCCTTTAGATATAATCTTTCTTTCTATAAGATATGAGGAAATTTGACCCCTAAGCACTGAAGTACTACCCCTCCATTCAATGATTAGTTCATTGGGAAATTAAAACTAAACAACTCTATTTCTGCAATCAGCTGAGGCATAACATGAGTGGAGCCAATCCATGATGAGAATGACATCGAAATTAGTCAATTCTAACTCCATAAGATAAACTAAGGTGACTTTTTGAGACACTGTGATGGGATAATTTTTGTATACCCATATGGAAATAATAGATTTACCCACAAGGGTAGACACTAAGAAAGGCTCTGCTAATATTTTGAGAATAACACCGACATTGATGGTTATATAAGGATTCACAAAAGAAAGTAAAGCTCCAGGGTCTAATAATGCATAAACATAAAGATGGAAAACCTGTAATGTACCCATAACCATATTAGGAGAACTTTCCTGATCATGTAGATTCTAGAGTGCATACAACCTGCTCTGACGTTGCCCACTGTTTGTACTAGAGGTGGCACCCTGCTGAGTTGGGCAGCCTACTAGAGCTGATAAAAGATTAGACTGGCCCAGTTGGCATAAATCCTTCCCCATCTGAGCAACTATTGGACACTCCTAGACCCTATAACCTGGCTTGCCATATCCAAAATATACATGACTTCCAGCCTTACGCTCACCCTAATGATTCCTACCATATTTCCTACAAAGTGGATTAGTATGACCACTGTTTACACTGCCCTAGGACATAGAGCCTAGTGCTTTATCCTGACTGTCTTGCCTGAACTTAGGCACTGGAGAACTAGCTAAATATGTAGCTAGGTATGAACATTTCTGACAAAACTAAAATTGGTTACCCACCTCTGACCTTGACTGAGAACAGTTGAAACTACCTATTTTGGCCTTCTTGTTCTCTCTATCCCTATCCTTATGCTTGTCCTCCTCAATCTGTTAAGTGTAAACCATAAGTCTAGATGAGTCCATCTCCTTAATCAACATGGAATTTCTACACTCCTTAACCACACTATCAGCTACACCAAATATAAAATTACTCATTCTAGACGTATTGTCTGCGACTATAGAAGGAGCAGACCTCACCAACTAAGTGAACTTAAGCAAGTAATCCTTAACACTCATACTACCTTTCTTCAAACTGATGAACTCCTGTACCTTAGATTCCCTCAACTCTAACGAAAAGAATTTGTCTAACAAAGTCATGACAAACTCCTCATATTCAATAGGCCCTGCCTCCATACCTCGTTCCTCCTTCCACTTCTTAAACCAGAAGGGAGCTACATCTTGTAACTAATATGCAGCCAACTCTGCACTTTCACTTGAAGTGAAGACCATGATATCAGTCACCTTCTATACCATATCCATAAAATCCTAAGGATCCTCCTTGTACTAGTATCCCAAAAATAAAGGGGGATTCATTCGGGTGAAATCCCGAATCCTAGTTGCAGCTATATTTGCCACTGGATTAGCTGGGGAAATGACTTGTTGGTTATTATAAGTATCCACTGAATGGTGTAGGGTCATAAAAGTGGCCCTAAATTTGGCGTGAGAGACAAGCTCATTCAGGGGATTTTCCTGAATATGCGGTGGTGCTAGTTGATCCCCATTCCTTCTTCCAATATTTTTTCTAGGAGGAATTGTCTGCAAATGGAATGAAGGATGATTTAGAAAGAGAGTTTAAATAGAGATCATGCTCTTTGGTATAACATGAACACTAAAACAAGGGAAACATTCCTAAAAACATTTAATAGCCTATTGTTCATAAATATGGCGCACTTCACACATATGTACAAGAATCTACTCAATGCGACTTTCAGACTCCTTAGGAAACTTTAAAACCTTAGGCTCTAATACCAAGTTTTTTCATGACCTAAGGCTATCCCCTAAGCATGACAACGGTGCTTACGACCACAAGTGACCATAAGCTAACCCATGAGACGGTACCTGCAGTGAGCACTAAATAAAACAGTAATATAATACATGTGTGAAAGGTAAACTGATAAGATCCAGTAAAACTAAATACTAAAATACGTATCAAAGGATGTCTGAAATACTTGATAGAATATTAGAAACCATCTGTCTATCTAAGAACAACTGATAACACTTAAATGACTAGCTGATTGTCTAACTGATTATCTGAAAGCCTCTAATCATCATGAGGAGTTGATGGGACAAACCCCCAACTAACTCCAACTGACTAAACATAAAAAAACATTGAAGTAATTGAAATAAACAAATCATGTCCTTGGTAGAAGAGGACTCACCACTACTGCTGCTAAGTAATGCTAAGTTGTCTAAGAGAAGTTGGGAAATTATGTGTCCGAACCTATGTTTTAAGACAATATAGTGTAAAGAAAAGTATGCAGTCAGTACCTTGAATATAATAGTATATGAGATAAGTACTAGCTAAAATACATGAGGTAACTGAGCATAAATGCATGAACATATAATATTTGAGAATATAAGACCAAACATAAACATTTATCTAAGATAATCTGTAATCAGAAAGGCTGAAGGTTGTATAACTGAATAACTAAGAATCTATACACTTGGTTAAGAAAATCTAAACTGAAATATACTAATTACTATACTAAGATCGTGGAAGGTATCATGTAATTGGCATGCCCCAAGCTGAGCTAATTAGGATCCAACCCATAACCTTAGTTTGAACAGTGTCAGTACCGTTCCATGGGTACTAACACTGGCTGTGTGGATCTACTAACCTTATGTTTCAAAAGACTAGGGAGTCAGTCCTAAACTAGAGGGTGACTCCTAAGAGAGTGTCAGTCCTAAACTGGTGGGTGACACCTCATTTTCCTACGCTTGCTATATAGGTTTAGAACTTAGGAACTGCTACTAAGAACCAATCCTAACTAGTAGGTAAGCCCCAATCCTTTGGTTTACTAGGTGCTAAATCCTACTCCCAACTAAGCTAACACTAGAATTATGAACTGGTGCATGCACTAAATTTTGATATGCTCAAACATAGTGTTCTAAAAACTGACAATGCATGTAATCTGAAGTAACCATGAACTTGTAAACTGAGGTATTTATCATGAAATAACACTGGTACTGAACTGAACTAAACTAATTTTTATAGAATATTATTCTGATAGTGCTCATCATAGTTATATCAACTGAGAAAAATGGTAATAGACATGGTTTAACTAAATCATTACTTGAAATTTTAAAATCATGTAAAATATGTAGGTATCGAGTATTCATAACGCACCAGCACTTGATGATTATATAAAAATATGATATCAAACTTGAAATACTGTAGTATCCAATCATGGTTCAAAGACCCAAAATATGGACATTTCATCAAACATGTAAGAATTATTATCTTGAACATGGAAATATTTTAAACATGAGGAAACAACATGATTAAAGGCTAAATTCATAATTTAGGTTTTTTTCCTGAAATCAATTAAACATAACATGGGAATCGCGATACTTAATCATGATATGACTCATTCCACCTGAAAAACTTGTAACCATAACTTGAAATTGAATTAATTTGAGATTCATATATTTATTTCATCTTGAACATGTATAAACTCATAAATTAAACCAAAAGAGGGTTTGGGGCTCCATAGGTGAAAGGGACCCATGGATGAACATCCCACATACCTTAACAACTGAATTCTTAAAGATTTTCTTGGATTGGAAGATTGAACTCTTGATTTCTTGAGAATAAAAATTTAATTTGTTCTTGGGGAAGAATGAGGGTTTTTCTTTGGAGCAGTTTGAGTGAAAGAGGCAAATAATTCTATTTTTGGAACCCCAAATCATGTTAAGTACGGATTGGGTTTGAGGGAAATGACTCAAATTCCCCTCAGCTTAAAGTCCAAGGAGCTAAATGAATTAGAAAATGGGTGACGCGGGATCCAGACCAGTAGACTAGCCCAAGCGATGCGATCTCTATCCTGACGGACTAGATCGGGTGCTACGAGATCTGTCCCAGTGGACTAAACTGGGCATTGCAGGCCTATCCCGGTGGGGTAACTATTTTTATTATCCAAACATACTCCTACGCCTGTTCAAAAATTTTAAAACTTCCCCAATACATACCTTTAGCAACCCCAAACATGTTTCTACTCAAAAATCAACATCTCAAGGTCGGGAGGCTAAAAAAAAAATCATCAAAGTTTAGGGATCTTGAAAATGACTAAGTCCTCAACACTTAGAGAAATTGTCAAGACTTGGACCCTTTAAACATGCAACTAAGAGTTGAATCGAGCTTTGGGGTATTACACCCATTTGGGTTTGTTCTCTATTTGTGGATATTTCATCGATCGATAGTGATTTTGATATTGAGCTTGAGATGTCCTGATTCATCTCTTAGATTTGTTGGGTTTGTCTCCTAGTAATTATTTGCCCTTGTTATTGGTATAGAGATTAGATACTCCATTTTCACCGTAAGGTGATTTTTGTCTTTTATAGAGTTAGGGATATAGAGGTAGGTTGCCTTTCCTGTAACCACTCCTTAAGTTGGCAAACTAGAAATTCTTTGTCCCAAATTATTTGATTTTTTTGGTGGTGGTCTTATCATTGACTTTGGTTTTGTGATTGGTATTTTTCTTATTCGATTATATGATTCATGGATAGATTAAGTGATGAGTTCCCTACTTGGGTGGATTCAAGAAATCACCATTATTGAGTTGTTCGGTCTAATGAGGCTTGATGGAGTGTTGGATTGGTTATTTTTCAGTTTGAGTTTCATTTCTCCGAATTGCTAGAGTTCTTGCCTTTACTGGTGTGGTTTACAGCCTTGGGGAGTTTTTGGGCATGTTTTGATAGTTCATGCCCTCCAGTAATTATGGAGTGGGTTATTTGAATTTTCAGATGGCAATTTAGCCTTTAGCACGATTTCAATTCTGTGGCTATATTTCGTGCCCTCTAGCTTGTATAGAGTTGATTATTGTGTTTTTAGTTGATGGGTTAGCTATGTGGAGATTTTGTTCTTCGTCTAAGTTTCAATTTTTGCTTGGTATGATTTAGCTCGGATATGTCAGATTTGGATACTAAAGTCAATTTAAGTAGTTGGCAATAATATAGAGTTATGGGCTCAATTTTAATTTGATGCCTTGGAATGGCGATTTGGAAGTTATGATAGATTTATAATATGAATGCCTACCCGTCTTTAGGTTTCGCTTGGATAGTTGAAATCGAGCGATCCAACCTTGATATGGAGATTTCAGCATGGTGTTGTAGAGCTTGTGTGCAACCTTTGTTTTATATTTGTATTGATTCAAATTTCATTTATAGGATGGTTGATCTTACTCCGTAGTTACGTATTTGGTCTTCTTAAATTTTTATGAATTATACCTGCTAAGTATTCATATGATGGCCCATGGACCTGGTATTAGTTTGTAATGTCTGGGTTTTTGGTCCTTGAAAATTTCTAAAATTTTATCCTTACTATCTTGACTACGACTCACCCTACGAGTCGTAAGGTGTCTAGACAATTCATGTGACCCTAATCATAAGGTATCTTATGAATGGTGCTTGAGTTGCTATTCTTAGTATGACTTAGGGATACGAGTCATAGAAAGTCTTGGCGAGTTTGAGGGATCCAATTGTAACCAAATCAGTATGTGTGTGACTAAGTTCTGCTCTGAGTATGAGTGGCTAAGAAAGAGGTAATAAGGACTCATTAGGAGTCATTGGGTGCAAATCATAGGATGTCTATCATTTACCCCAATGGGTTCTGTGTTGACTATGACTAGACCCCATAAGTCGTAGGGTCCTATTATGAGTCATATCAGTTGAGTCGTAGGGTCAACTGTGTATGGGTATCTTGGAAAATAGTCTTGGCTATGACTTATGATGACAAGTCGTAATGAGTTCCTACGAGTCATTTAGTGACATGTAGTCATTGACGACTAAAATTTTAGCTTTTAATTCAAGGGCACTTTGGACAATTCCTTTATCACCCAATTAAAACCCCACGTTCATAAAGCACTCAAGTGGATTATTTTTTATTCATATCATACTTAAACACTCCCAAAGCTCTCTCTCAAGTCCCTCAAGAAGCTATACTTGGGGTTTCTGAGAAGTAGGTGATCCAATGTCTCCAGGGTTAGATTCTTTTTGTGATATTTAGTATTTCAAGCATGTTCCTCTTCTCTAATTTCTAATTTTGTAAAGGCATATGATTTAAAGTGTTTTTCATGAGATATTTATGTTGGTTTGAAGCAAGGGTTGATGTTTTTTTTATGTTAGTTATCGAACAATGTTTCTCATAGCTTACATATGATTATTCATGCTTTAATTATGGTTTTGAACTTTTGGGTGCATGGTTATGGTGAATGAACTAGGGAATTATGATTTTCCCCAAACTTATAACTTTTGAAGTAGTTTTGACCTCAACTCCATATTTTGAAATTGGTTTTGAATATGAAAAGTATGCATATAGAACTATTGTATGAATGAAAAGGCTAATGAGGTATGTTAGTTTTGAATTGAGCCTTGTGGATTTTGTGTTTTAACAAGCTATGGAATAATTGAATTAAGGGGCTGTGAATTCCCCCAAGTGTTGTAATTGTTTTGGCATGTTGTTGTTACCTTGAAAGTGTAGTTTATATGACTATAACAACAATATTTTCCTTAATGTGTAATATGGTTCGGTGAATGGGAATGTGTGTTAAATATTTAATTGGGCTTAAAAGAGGGTTGTGCAGCCGTTCGTGAAAGTGGTAGTCCTAAGGGACTAACACTTGAAATCATAGTAACTGGTGCGGGGGTCAGAATGGCTTGGGTTAGGGTCCCCTTTTGTTTATGACCAGGTGGTTCTAGTCTATCTTACTATCACTATTATGTGATTGGGAGGTTAGAGTCCCCCATACTACATTACATGATGGGTGCTTAAGTCACCTAAGTATATGACTAGGAGGTTAGAGTCCCCCTCACATAAATACATGATCTTTCTCCAATTCGTGCGACTACACACACTAGGGACTGACCAGGGGGTGAGAGATGGGGACCATATAGCCCATAGGAACTATTATAATATGAAGGTTAAGCTACAAACCCTAGGTTAAAGTTTTAAATATTCATGTTAAGCCTTGTTCTGTACCCCTTCATGTGATATATATATGTATATGCATTTGATTATGTGTATGGAATTTGAATAATTTTGATCTATTAATTATGGCATTATGTTATCCTATATCCCTGAGTTACATGTTAGCGCTCCAATCGCTAATCATCTCTGAAAGATATATCCCCATGCAATACCAGAACTGGCCATACTTCTACTTCTCCTGCAAGTGATTAGTATTCGAGAATAGTTCATTAGTTGACATTGAAGTGGAGAGTTTTCATACATCAAAATTCTACATTCATGTTTTTTTCCTTATGCCTCAAGACTTATTTTTGGCTCTAGTCGGGGTCATGTCTCAACACTCTATTGGTACTTAGTTTTGGTAGAGGCATTGTTGGATTACTATGGACTTGAGTGATGTTGGTTGGTTGTTTTGCAGGTTATTATTATCGGTCTAGACTTATCTTTTATTCTTTAATCTTACCTTGTAATATCTTGTTATATGTTTGAAATTCATCCAATGTTGGGGATGTTGTGTTCACTTAGTAAGGTTTAGGGGGTGGTCTCCGATCCATATAGGACTTGAGATGCCCGTCACGGCAAGGCCCTAGTTTGGGTTGTGACATAGTTCTTTTAGCTTTGGCCTCGAGTTTCTAGTTTTTTTTGGAAATTTATGATGATATGCTCAGTGAGAGTAACATACTTGAGTTAGATTCAATAGCTTCATTCTCGATTGATAGGATATCATAGAGTGGATTGTTCACTAATAAGTAGTTACACCTTGATTTTATGGATTTTAATTTAATTATCACCCAGACTAGCTGTAGAATTGGCATAGATTACATTCCTTGATTATCTCTATTTGTGTTCCCAGATAGTGCCTTATAGGCTAATTCTTATGTTTACCATATAGACTTTATATGGATTAACTTCAGTTCTTCAATTTATCTGTGATGACATTGTATGGATGAGACTCGAGTGATTTTTCTCCTGGTTTGGAGAGGATATCAGGTGTAAAATGGTAAAAAAAAGGTCATATTTGGAACTGAAATCAGTGTTATGCCTCATTCTTGGGTTTTCTAGGGCGTGGATGAGCCTTTATTTATTTGTACAGATATCAAGATAATAAAAGTGTGTTATGGTTCAGAGTTGTGTCTATCAGCCTGTTTGGTTTTAGTTGGAGGCCAGTTGGTAATTTAAGTTGATTTTTTGCTATTTGGGAGTTAAGTGAGAAAGCTAGTTGAAAAATGGATACCTAGGAAAATCCTCAAAGGTGTTCTTGCTTTGTTGAGGTTATCTAGGAAGTCCTGCTTGGAGCATGAGGTCCTTGTACCTCATCCCTTCGAGCTTTTGAAATTCTTTTTTGTCCGTTGACGTTCGAGGTCGAAAGTCCTTTTAGTAGTGGATATTATAATAACCTTTCTGGTCATTTTTCATAATTCCATTTATTTTCTCCATGAGAGCTTCTCCATAGCTGACCCAAGTCATTTATGACTTGTTGGGACTGACCTTTTGGTTACCAGACAGATCATTTGGTTTTAGAGCCAATCCCCTATTTGGAAGTTTTCACTGGTTCCAAATGGCCACTGAGCAAAAACTTTAGTAAAATGATCTCAAATGTGAATTCTAACTGTAGCATCTCTAAAATACCAATTTTAGGCTAGGTAGATCTTTGGTTGGAGTTCCAATGCACATGAGCTCATTTTAACCTATTATTCAAAAAGTTGGAAATTGGTAATTTGGGATTGGGACTCACTCGTCTAGGTATTTGGTTGTCTTGAATAGCCGATTAGTTGGGCTGTTATTGATATTGTTATTATCATTGTTATGATCACTGTTATGCCTAGCTTATTAAAGATTGGTCATTGATTCGGTATCGAGATTTGAGCTATGATTTTGGCCTCTACTATTTTATGATTTCATTATTAAGCATGACTAATTCATGATGAGACAAATGGATTAGAAACCCTGAGCTTGTTAGTGCTAAATCCTGATAAGATTATAATAAGGCCTTGGAGTGAAGATATAATAATCTAGATTATGCTTTGAGTTGACCTTATATCTATATCTATATGTATATATATGTATATCTATCTATATGTAGCTTTGGTTTTACCATATATCCCTTTCTTCAGTTGTTAAGATTGTATATTCATTTTTTGGCCTTATATATTGTTATATATCCTTCTTTTGTCCTGTGTTCGTATATTGGGCAGGGATATATGGTATAGAGTTGAGATTTATTAGTAAGGCTAGAATAGGATAGTTCATCCTTGATTTTTTCTTAGCCTTAGTTTGTTAGTCTCTTGAACATGAATAGGATAGAATATCCTTATTATCGCATTGTCTTTGTTATATGATTACAAGACGCTTGGGTGTAGTTTCCATTCTATTTATATGTTATGTATATCTGCTTGATCTGTGGAGCTCAGTTGACTGTTGCCTATACAGTATACTTCATTTTGGTACTCATACTACACTTTTGTAGCCTGCAGATCATAGTATGGGTTATTACCATTGATGTGTGTGTTGTGTGGAGGAGCCACTATTTGGAGACTAAGGTGATCTCCTGATGTTTGGAGTATTACTTTCCTCCCTCTTATGTACTAGATTAGTCTTTATGTTGTATTTGGAGATTAGTTGTAATGGTGAAATTCTTTTGATAATTCATTCTTGTACTCTTGTTATATTAGAAGCTCTTGTCCTGATACCACTAGGTCTTGGGATTTTGTTATGTGTTTGATCTTCTATTTCATCTATTCTGCATTCTTTCTTTATGGCTACAAGTATGGCTAGGCACTATTATTACATTAGAAATTAGGTCATGACATCTTGTTACTCAAAAGTTAGATTCTAATTTACTAATTATGCATATTTATGTTGGGATTACAAATCAGGTAAACTCCCAAAGGTACATTTATCAGTAAAGCCAAATATACAAAGGAACTTATCAAAATATTTGATATGGAAAAAGGAAAGGCTTTCGAAAGTCAAATGAGTCCTTCCACACATCTTGATTCAGACACATCCAGAAAGGATGTTGATGAAAATAGATATAGAGAGATGATTCAATCGCTACTGTACTTGACTTCAAGTCGATTAGATAATATGTTAAGTGCGTAAATGTGCAAGGTTTCAATTGGCTCCTAAAGAGTCCCATTTGACTACCGTCAAAATAATCATTCTCTATCTCATTGGGACACAAGGCATTGGACTATGGTACCCTTACTCCTCACATTTTGATGTAGTTGGCTATTCAGATGTTGATTTTGTAGGTGACAAAAATGATAGAAAGAGTACTAGTGTAACATGCCAGATTCTTGATGATGCCTTAATTTCATAGTATAGGAAAAAACAAACCTCTGCTTCTCTATCAACTACTGAAGTTTAATACATAGCCATTGGGAATTGCAGTACTAAAATTTAATGGATTATGCATTAATTACTTGATTTTCATTTATCTTTCGAATATGTGTTGTTTGATAACACTAGAGCAATTACTTTATCAAAATATATTGTGCATCATTCTAGATCTAAGCATATAGATATGAAGCATAATTTTATTCGAGATCATGTAGAAAATGGTGATTTTTCCTTAAAATTTGTTCATTCAGAAAATCAATTGGTTGATATTCATACTAAACCCTGTTAGAAGAAAGATTTTGTTTATTAAGGAAAAGCCATGGTATAATTTGCATTAATGATATTTGATAGTACAGTCTTTTAAATTTGTAAAAAAACTTCTACATGATTTTATTTACCCCTTCTGACTCAGCATCATCACCTCTTTTTAACTACCTTTTCACGCCTTATTTTTCTCTCTCTTCTTAACTACCGCCATTTTACCCTTTTCTCTTCCCTAAGCTTTTGTCGTCCTTTCACTTCATAAGTTGCCTCAATTCACTTTACCTCTCTTCAACTTCCCACTTTTTCATCTCCTTCTCTGCCTTTTTAATCTCTCTACCTTTTAAATATATCTCAAAAATTATCATTCCTCAATGACCAGAATAAGATCAGTGGACAATCTTATTAAAAAACCTCCAGATTTCCACTCTGACAATCATGATCCATTCCTCATCTCTGGATCCTCTGAGGAAGCCTCTTCATACTCCTTGCACTTAACTTTTCCTAAAAAAATGATCATCCTTGTGACCAAATTCATCTATCAAGAAAACTCATCCTTCCCCTCTGGATTCACCTCCACAGGAGGACATGCATAAATTTTAGACTAGCTTTCAATGGGATGTAATATGCTCATGCCTCTGCTAGTCTTCCCTATGGAATGCTGATCACCGAAATCCTCCTCTATTACTCTATTGATCTTTCTGCATACCCTATTATGGAAGTATCAACAACTTATGATTCTAAGACCTTTGCCAGCATGGGATATGTCTTGCACGATAATAAATGGTGAAAGAAGGAATCTATCAATGAACGAATGGATCTACCTTAGGTAAGCAAATCTTTGTATAATCTTGTGCTTCCTATGATGAAGAAAATTAAAAAACTCAAGGAACGACTCAAGGCGACGAAGAAGGTTTGCTGCTTTTTCAGGAGTTGACTACCAGACTACTACAGTTGGGTAAGTAAACTAGTATTGATGTAATCAAGGTGCGGCCAACTATTAATGTACTTAAGCAAGAAGGTGTCAAATTTTGTAATAGACTATTTGCTTATGTGGAATCCATCAAATCCGATACCAACTCCTCCAATAAAAAGCTTGCCATATAAGTCCAGAATTCCTATTCAAGCTTCTCTAAAATTGTCAAAAAGTCCTATGAGCGGTTCTGTCATAATATGCACAACACTCTTACCTATTTTCTAGCTAAATGTTTAGATGATGACTTCTATTCAAAAATGGGTGTTGTCCTATCTCTTTTTTTGGGGTCTATAACTAATATTTTAACTTGTCCTACCACTTTTTTTGCATGATACATTGCCTGTTTATCTGCTATGGTATTTTTATCGCGTGCTCTGCCTCTTTTTGTGTTCTTTTCTCTTTTTTATTATGTCAAAATAGGGATAAGGTGAAACATAATATAGGTCTCTAAGTAAGGGGGATCAAGTCGGCTACTAGCGCTCAAAAGTTAACTGACGACAAAGGCAAAAGAGTCAGCAAGAAAGGGGGAGCACGCCAACTACAAGAATAGGAAAATCAACTGACATTTATTATTTGTCATTATCAAAAAGGGGGAGATTGTTAGACCTATATTGACATAACAAGTTTTAATAATGACAAAATAATACACAAAAATATGCAGGATACACAGAAGATGTAGTTAAGGTAAGGAAGATCTTTCAGGAGATAAATATGGAGAATCATCTTGTGTGATCCCTAACTACAAAGAAGTTAGTGCTAGATTTTGAATCGCATAAAAAAGATATAATTGGATAAAAAATTATAAGGATGATAATTGGCAATAAAATTGCAACAATACCTCACAAGGAATCGCGAAATCAAGAAAGATCACACCCTTTAAATGGATATACCTGTTATAGACAGGTATGGTTGTGAGTCTATATCTAATAATGGAAGGTTCCATCACACGTATGGACATATATGATATGGACATACCATATGGTGTAAGTCCTTAATCAAGGAATCAATTCAAATCCTTGATTGAAGAAATACCTTGGGTTTTCCTTATAAAAAAAAAGAAGTTGGACCATCTGGAGATTATAAAAGAGAAGAATGAAGACCAAAGACACTACGTAACTTCATAGGAAATTCTTAGTGTGTCTCAATCTTAGTCTCAATAAAGATTTGTAATTTCAAGTTTCCAATAGTAATAAAAAATAAAGGTTGAGTCAACTTAGTCTTACTAGTGGAGGTTGTGTCATAAGATCTGAACAACAAAATAAGATTCAATTTTTTTTTATCTCATCTGTACTCCAACTCATACTTTGAAAGCTCTAAGGAAACCGTTGTAACCCAAGAGGACTGGAAGTAGGCACCACACCGGTGTTCTGAACAGGATAAATCTTTATATTATTTTATTACTTACTTGTTTATTCGTTTACGCATTTAAGCATAATTTATTTTATTTAGTGTACTAATCTACAGATGAGTTAACTATTAGGGCTTATCAGTAGACTCAGGAAAAGTTTTCAATTAAGCCCCCCTCCTCCCTGAATTTTAATTGGTATCAGAGTGGGTATCACCAAAGTGTTGCTTAACTGCACATGAGCAAAGATCTAATAGAAAACTATCAGATTCATGGAGCCCTCATTCAAGATTGTCACTCATCAACCAGACCACCATAATTTAATAGAAAACACTATTCTCATTGGAAGAATAAATTCAAGATTTTTGTTCAGTCAAATAACTTTCAAGCCTGGGTTGTCATTAAGAAATTACCAAACCCTATTCCAGGAATCAAGGACAGGGAAAAGTAATCAAGAATTATTGACATGGATGCCTTTGAAAACTTCAAAGTCACCAAGGAACAACAAAAGGTAATTGAAACTAATGCAAGAACTATAAACCTACTTTATTGTACAGTTAGCAGAGCAGAATATGACAACATATTTACCTGCAAAATAGAAAAAGAGATATAGAACAAGTTAGAAGTGACCTATGAAGGAACCAGTAAAGTTAAGAAGGCCAGAATCAACACCCTAGTCAATGAGTATGAGCTCTTCAAAATAGAAGAAAATGAAAGCGTGGAATCAATGTTTGCATAATTCAAAAAAATTGTATGTAAATTGAAATCCTTAGGAGTGATCTATACAAACAACTTGCAAGTTGAAAAGCTTATAAAAAGTCTCCCAAAAGTGTAGGAAACTAAAGCTGAAATTTTGGAAGATGGGGATCTCTAAAACATGACCTACGATGAATTGAGAGGTAACCTTATTGCCTATGAACAAAATAATATAGACAGGTACAACAAAGATGAAAGGAAGAAGTCTGTAGCTTTCAATGTCATAAAAATTAGAGAAGAAGAATCCTTAGATGAAGACAACTGCGAGGGAATGGCTCTAAAAAATTATGGAGTAAGGTAAATCATAAGAGAAAGGCAGGAGAGACCATAAGGCTACAATAATAACGAATTCACAAGGAATGATGATCACTATTACCACTATCATAAATCTGGGCACATGAAATAGAATTTTCCAGAGTTAAGGAGAAGATCATCCAAGAAAAACAAAAACTTCAGGGCATGGTGTAATGAAGATTAAACTAAAGATCTTGTAGAAATAGCCAATATATGCTTCATGGAAAAGGGTGAACCCAGTGAGGTTACACCCTTAAATTATCATAATTGTAACCTTCTTTAATCAAATATTTATATGATTACTGACGAGCTTATAAAAATTATTGAGGAATACAATAAACTTGCTCAAGAAAAGAAAAATTGGCAAGCCTAGTTAAAAGGAAAGCTTGAAGAGAAAAATAAGTAACTGGAAAATTGAAAATTAAGCATGTAAAATCAAAATTGACCTACTTCAAGAAGAACTTGATGATGTAAAATATAATACCCCATGTTAGTCTTAGCTTAGTTCAGCCCATAGTGCATGTACAAGAGGCTTAGAACCTAAAAATTAACTAAGTATTGAAGAATTAGTTTTATTTTTGGCCTCTTAACTTTGATGATTTTTAAAGTGACCTTCCTTACCTCGAGATGATGAGTTCTATGTTAATTCATATTCATGGGTGTAAGTATCATTACTCGGGGAAGTTTCAAATATTTTAGACAAGGTTTAGGTCGTGTTTGGATTTCGAAAATAGCAAGTTATCGCGATAGCATCGCGATGCGGCCATTATAGCGATGGATGACTCATCGCATCGTGGTACCTCCCTAATCCACATTTTACTTATGAATTTAAATCCCAAAAGGGCAGTCTTGTCATTTTCCACCACGTCAATCCATGAAAAAATGGAATTTATCATCAGTTAAGGCATTATATGCCCAATTTCCTCAATTCCTCTCTAAAAATAAACCCTAGAAATCACCCAAATTCATCAAGTTCAATCACTAGTCCTTCAAGGAAACTCAATAATTCAAGCTTCACTACCCAAGGAATGTTAAAAATGTTAATTTTGTTGCTAGATTAAAGATTTAAGGTATGTTAGATGTTCATCCATGGGCCCTTTTCACCTATGGGGCCCAAGAACCTATTTTATGTTTTAAATCATGAATTTACATGTTTATAATGAGTTATTTTCATGAAGCTTTTATGTATTTCGATTATACATAATGTTGCAAGTGATTTTAGTTGTAAAGTAGCCCTTACACTTTTGAAGCATGAAAGTCCATATTAAATCCTCAATGTATGGTTTTAGTGTTGTGATTATGTTATTTCCACATGTTTCAATCATAACCATGCCTAAGTTCATGAACTTCAAGTGTTTGATAAAAAGCCTAACTGGTTGGATTTTGAACAATGACTACTTATTATGCTTTTGAAGCTTTTGTATATTTCTACTATTAATGTTATCGAGACCGGGGGTTATGAATACCCGAAAACTTAATTGTTTAGTTAGTCTTAGTATTTTCAAAATGGTTTTGGATATATTTAAGTATTATCAGTTCAGTCAGTTATCATACCAGTCAAGCTTAGATTAGTTCAGTAATCTGAGTTAATTCAGTTGGGATTAGGATTTAGCACCGAGCGAACCCAGGGATAGGGGCTCACCTTCCAGTTGAGGGTGTGACCTTTAGAAGAAGTCCTTGTGTTCCAGAACTATGTATCCAGCATAGGTTGAGATGTTAACCTTCTAGATGAGTGTTAATATATATCTCAGTAGAGGGTGACTCTTTAGTTATTTGGGACATCACTTTAGTGGATCCACACCGCCAGTGTTTGTACGCATGGCATGGTACTTACACCTTTCCAATCAGGGTCACAGGTTGGACCCCAATTATCATATATTGGGGCATGTCAGTTAAATGATATCTCCCATAGTTTTAGTCTAATCTCAGTTCGGAAGTCAGTTCAGGTCTGCTTGATCATAACATACAATTTATCAGTAATATCAGTACTCAAATTTCAGTATTTTAGTTTACAAACTATTCCAGTATCATGTTATATGCTTGGTAACTCATTCTTATATTCTATAGCTTTCAAGCATACTATGTATCAGTTACCTCATGTAATATATTCAGTCAGTTATTATTCATCCACATGAGCTTATGCATATCGACCTAACATTATTTAGCATACCAGTACATCCAAAGTACTGACCACATACTCATTTCTTGATCTATAATGTCTCATATCATAGGTTTAGATACATAGTTTCCCGATCACACTTAGACATCCCAACACATCAGAAATAGTAGTCATGGTGAGTTCTCATTTATCGAAGACATAGTTATTTATATGAGATTTATTCAGTTGTTCAGTATTTTATTTCAGTTAGACAGTTGCAGTTAGTCGGGGCTTGTCCCATCAACTCTTATTCAATTTAGAGGCTTTCAAACACATTTTTGACAGTCAGTTAGTTGTCAATTTTATCAGTCAACTTTCAGCATTTTTGCTTATGTTTTAGATTAGTGGATTTCACTTGTATTGTTTTTCATAATTTAAACATTATGGCATATTCAGTTGTTTCCGCATATGTTCATTATCAGTATATTATTTAGTGCTCAGAGCAGGCACCAGCTCATGGGTTAGTTCGTGGTCACTTGTGACTGTAAGAACCATATGTCATTCAAGGTGTACTCCCGAGGCGTTAAAAACATTGTATCAGAGCCTAAGGTTTTAAAGTGTCCTGGGGAGTCTGAAAGCTACATTGAGTAGAGTTTTGTGCATGGGTGTGAAGCGCGCCACACTTATGGACAAGAAGCTATAAGACATTTTAGGAAAAGTTTCCCTTCTTTCAGTATTCATGTCATGAAAATGAGCAGGAGATCAATTTAAACTCCCTTTCTAATTCAATCTTCTTTGCATGACATGAGCTCAATTTAAACTCCCTTTCTAATTCAATATTCTTTTCATTTACAAAACATTCCTCCCATAAAGACTAACGGAAGAAGAAATGGGAATGAGCTCGCACCTCCTCCTATTCAGGTAGATCCCTGAACGAGCATGTCTCTCATACCTAATTTAGAGTTGTATTCACTACTTTAGCTTACTTAGTAGTCGCTCAAAATAATTAGCAGGATGCTATCCCAGCTGTTCTAGTGGATAATACCACCGCAGCTGGTATTAATGACTTCACCTAAATGAACCCTCCTCTATTTTTGGGATCCAAGTTTGATAAGGATCCACAGGAGTTCCTTGACATGGTTCATAATGTAACTAAAATTATGGGTGTAACTTCTAGTGATTGTGTAGAGTTGGGTTCTTACTAGTTGTAGGATGTTACTCATACCTGGTATAAGCAGTGGAAGGGAGATAAAGGTGCAGATACAGGGCCTGTTGAATGAGAGGAGTTTGCTATAGCCTTTTTAGATATGTTCTTTCCCTTGGAGTTAAGGGAATCTAAGGTATAGGAATTTATCAATTTGAAGCAGGGGAATATAAGTGTGAAAGAGTATTTTCTAAAGTTTACTTGGCTAGCAAGGTATGCTCCTAATGTGGTGTCTGATGACAGGTATAGGATGAGTAAGTTTGTCTCTGGTGTAGCTGATAGTGTGGTCAAGGAGTATAGGACCGCGACGTTGATTAAAGAGATGGACTTATTTATGTTGATGGTATATGCTCAAAAAATTAAGAAGAAGAATTTTAAGGAAATAAAGAGAGAGAATAAGAGACCCAAAACAGGTATCTTCAGTTTTGCTCTGTCGAGGTCAGAGGGTGGTAACCGTTCTTAATCCCATCAAAACTCTTTATACCTAGCTCCATCTTCAGCTAGTGCGCCAGTGCCAAAGTTTAGAAATGATAATCGAGATAGGGTGCTAGGCTCTAAGTCCTAGGGCAGTGTGAACAGTGGTCATACAAATCCCCTTTGCCAGAAATGCGGTAGAAACTATCAGGGTTTGTGCAGAGTTGGCGGTGATGTATGCTTTGGGTATGTTAAGACAGTCCACAAAGTCAGGGATTTCCCAAATAGTGGTTAGCAGGGTTAGTCCAGTTGTCCCCCAGTTCAATCCAATCGCCCAAATCAGTAGGGTGCCGCTTCCAGCATAACCAGTGGTCAGTGCCTAAATAGATTGTATGCACTTCTGTCCTGATAGGATTAGAAAAGTTTTATTTATGTTGTTACTGGTACATTACATGTCTTTTATTTACATGTTTATGCTTTGTTAGATCATGAAGTTTCTCTTTCTTTTATAACCCCTATATAGTTGTGAATTTTGGTGTCAAACCTGAAACTTTAGCAGAACCCTTCTTAGTGTCCACCCTATTAGGCGTCTCTATTATAGACAGGCAAGTATACAGGAACTTTCCGGTCACAATATCCCAGAAAGTTGCCTCAGTTGATCTTGTAGAGTTAGAGATGACTGAATTTGATGTCATTTTTAGCATAGATTGGCTCCACTCATGCTATGCTTCAATTGATTATACAAATAGAGTTGTTCATTTTCACTTTCCAAATGAAACAATCCTTGAATGGAGGGGTAGTACTTCAGTACTTAGGGGTCAGCTTGTTTCAAACCTTAGAGCGAGAAAAATAATATCCAAGGGGTGTGTCTACTATTTTGTTCGAGTTAAAGACTCTAGTTCTGAGACTCCCAATCTTGAGTCAGTTTTAGTAGTAAGGGAATTTCTAGATGTGTTTCTTGAAGATCTTTCCAGAGTTCCTCCCAAAAGGGAAATTGACTTTGGAATATACCTTCTTCTAGATACCCAGCCTATCTCTATTCCGCCCTACAGAATGGCTCCAACTGAGATTAAGGAGTTAAAAGAACAGTTGAAAAATCTCTTAGATAACGGATCCATCCAGCCTAGTGTTTCCCCATGTAGTGCGCTTCAGTCCTTTTCGTGCGAAATAAAGACGATTCTCTTAGAATATTCATCGATTACTGTCAGTTGAATAAAGTAACCATCAAGAATAAGTACCCACTACCTAGAATTGATGACTTGTTTGACCAACTACAGGGTTCTAATTATTTCTCTAAGATAGACCTCATATCCGGCTATAACCTCATATCCGACTATCATCAGCTCAGAGTTAGAGAATATGACATTTTGAAAACAACTTTCATAACTCGGTATGGTCACTTTGAATTCCTAGTCATTCTCTTTGGTCTAACGAATGCCCAAGTAGCTTTCATGGACTTGATGAATATAGTGTTCAAGTAGTACTTGGACATGTTCATCATAGTCTTCATAGATGACATCCTTGTCTATTCCCGTAATGAAAATGATCATGCAAACACCTTCAGAATAGTATTGAAGACTCTTAGAGCCCATTAGTTGTTCACCAAATTCAGTAAGTTCGAGTTCTGGATAAGATCAGTAGCTTTCCTTGGCCATATTGATTCCCATGATGGCATTAGAGTTGACCCTCAAAAGATCGAAGCAGCGAGAAACTGGCCCAAACTCATTTCTCCATTAGATATTAAGAGTTTCTTGGGTTTGGATGACTATTATAGATGGTTTGTTGAAGGTTTTTTGTCTATTGCATCCCTCATGTCAAGATTGACTCAGAAGAAAGTCAAGTTTTAGTGGTCAGATTCCTGTGAGAAGAGTTTTCAGGAGTTGAAGACTCGACTTACCTCAGCCCTAGTGTTAATGTTGCCAGATGGATTTGTTGTTTATTTTGATGCTTCTAGAGATGGATTGGGTTGTGTTTTGATGAAGAGAGGTAAGGGCATAGACTATGCATCTAGATAGCTTAAGCCCCATGAAAAGAATTATGCTAGCCATAATCTTGAGTTAGAAAGTGTTGTGTTTGCCTTGAAAATTTGGAGGCATTATCTGTATGGGGTGCATGTTGATGTGTTCATGGAACATAAAAGTTTGCAGTATGTGTTTTCATAGAGAGAGTTAAATCTACATCAGAGAAGGTGGTTAGAATTGTTGAAAGATTATGATATAAGTGGTTTGTATCATCTGAGCAAGGACAATGTAGTGGAAGATGCCCTTAGTCGATTATCTATGGGTAGTGAGGCTCTTGTTAAGAATGATAAGAAGAAGTTGGTTCTGGAGGTTCATCAGTTGGCTAGGTTAGGCATTTATTTTGTTGACTTAGCTGAGAGTAGTGTATGGGTCTAGAATAGTTCAAAATCTTCTTTAGTTATTGCAGTGAAAGAAAAGCAAGATAGGGATCCAGTCTAGTTAAGTTGAAGGAGTCAGTTAGAGATCAGAAAGTAGAGCTTTTCTCCCAAGGGGTAGATGGTGTGTTGAATTTCCAAGGTAGACTGTGTGTGTCGTGTGTCGACAATTTGAGACTATGGTACATGTTACTCTGTTCACCCAGGAGCCACTAAAATGTACCGTGATTTGTGTGAAATCTATTAGTAGAGTCGCATGAAGAGAGATATTACAGAGTTTGTAGCCATGTGTACTATTTGTCAGTAGGTTAAGGTTGAGATCTAAAGTCCTATTGGCAATATACAGGAATTCAGCGTTCCTACTTGGATGTGGGAAGAGGTGAACATGGATTTTAAGACAGGGTTGCCTCATTCACGTCACTAGCATGATTTGATTTGGGTTATTGTGGACAGAATGATCAAATCAGCCCATTTCTTGCCAGTCCATACTTATTATTTAGCCAAGGATTATGCCATTCTCTATATTAGACAGTTGGTTATGTTGCATGGAGTCCCGTTCTCCATCATTTCAGATAAAGGTACTTAGTTTACCTCTCACTTTTGGAAAGCTTTTCAGAAGGGTCTTGGTACCCAAGTTCATCTCAGTGTAATCTTTCACCCTCAAATAGATGGTCAATCATAAAGGACCATTCAGAACCTAGAGGACACGTTGAGAGCTTGTGTTATCGACTTTAAGGGCAGTTGGGATGATCACTTTCCATTGATTGAGTTTGCCTATAATAACAGTTATCATTCCATTATTTAGATGGCTCCATTTGAGGCTCTTTATGAGAGGATATATAGAGCTCATATTAGTTGGTTTGAGGTAGGTGAGATCACTTTGATAAGGCCAAATTTAGTATTTGATGCATTGGATAAAGTTCAGCTTATTAGAGAAAGGCTTAAGACATCCAAAAACTGATAAAAATCTTATCCTGATGTGAGAAGGAGAGATCTTGAGTTTGAGGTTGGAGACTTAGTTTATTTTAAAATCTCTCCCATGAAGGGAGAGAAGAGGTCTAGAAAGAGGGGGAAGCTTAGTCCCCGATATGTTGTCCCTTATAGAGTCATGAGTCTCTATGGGAAAGTAGTTTATGAGCTTGAGCTTCCCACAGATTTGGCATCAATGGACCCAATATTTCATGTTTCTTTGTTAAAGAAGTGTATTGGCAATCCAGCTGTAGTAGTCCCTTTAGAAAGTATGGGCATTCAGGACAACATTTCTAACAAAGAAATACCAATCGAAATCCTTGATATGGAGACTCATAGACTGAGGAACAAAGAAGTTCCCTTGGTCAAAGTTCTTTGGAAGAATCAATCCGTTGAGGGAGCCACATGGGAAGCAGAAGAAGACATGCGTACCAAGTACCCTCATCTTTTCTCTACAAACTCAGAAACAACTCAAGGTAACAGTTTTTCTTAGATTATCTCGTTTCAATTCTCAGTTCTATCTATATAATCATCTTTCTGTCATTACATGCATTCACGAATCAGTCCAGTCGTGTATCATGTCTCAGACTTAGTTATGTAATCATGTTTTTAGCTATGCATGTTCTATAAGTGAATTCAGTTTCCTTGGTATTCTCAGCTTAATCATTGCATCGCGATACCTCCCTAATCCGCGTTTCTGTTACGAATTTAAACCCCAGAAGGGCAGTCTTGTCATTTTCTACCGCCTCAATCCGTGAAAACCCGAGATTTATCATCAGTTAAGGCATTATATTCCCAATTTCCTCAATTTCTCTCTAAAAATAAACCCTCGCCATCACCCAAATTCATCAAGTTCAATCCACTACTAGAAATTTGTATATTGCCGACTGAAAATTTTAACTGGAAAAAATCAGTCGCAAAATTCTGACTACTTCGGTCGAAATATTTAATTTTTTTCTTACAAAATATTTCTCCGATACTATTTGCGACATCAATAGTCAAAAAATTTGGCGGTAAATTCCGGAAAATATATATTCCGACTGCTGTAGTTGAAATATTTATTAATAATTAATTAAATATATTTTCAACCATTGTAGTAAAAAATGTAAATAATTAAATAAATATATTACTTTATATATATAATCAGATCCTTATACAGAAAACGAGTGTATATAATTAAATATATATATCCGACTAATACAATCAGAAATTGTAATAATTACATAAATATATGACTAAATATATATTAATACCCTTATACAGAAAATTAATAATTCATTAAATATATTATTAAACATATATCCGACTACAATGGTCGAAAAGTTATTTAATAATATATTTCATCAATTAATTAATAATCTTTCGACTGATGTAGTCGGAAATTAAATAATTAAATATATTAAATATTTTTGACGGAAGTGATCGGAACATTATTAATAATTAAGTATACTATTAAACATCTTTCCGACTACTGTAGTCGGAAATATAAATAAATACAAATAAGTAATTAATTGAATATATTATTAAATATATATTTCTGACCACTACTGTCAAAAATACTAATAATTAAATAAATATATGACTAAATATAGATTCAAACCCTTATACATAAAATTAATAATTAATTAAATATATTATTAAACATATATCCGACTACAGTGGTTGAAAAGTTATTTAATAATATATTTTATAAATTAATTAATAATCTTCCTACTGACGTAGTAGGAAATTAAATAATTAAATATATTAGATATTTTTGACTGATGTAGTCAGAAAACTATTAGTAATTAAATATATTAAATAGTTCCGACTGAAGTGGTCAGAACATTATTAATAATTAAGTAAGTATATTATTAAATATCTTTCCGACTACTGTAGTCGGAAACGTAAATAATCCCTTATAGAAACAAGTAATTAATTGAATATATTCTTAAATAAACATATGACTAAATATATATTCAAACCATTTACAAAAAAAATAAAAATTAATTAAATATATTATTAAATATATATCTGACTACTGTGGTCGAAAAGTAAATAATTAAATATTTTATATATTTCTGACTGATGTAGTCGGAAATTAAATATATTAAATATTAAATATGTGCGACTGATGTAGTCGGAACATTAAATATATTCAATTTTGCACCGACCCAAGATTTTACTGACCTGAGTCCATTCTTTACTTAGGGATTTCCCTCAATCTCTCAATACGCCTCTCATTCTCCTAAATGTTGCTCTCAATCTCAACAAGAAGCTCACGATATCTTAATCAAGTGTTTTTCGTGACTCAACAACTCTTGGGTTTTTCGTAACTCAACTAGAAGCTTACGACAGCTTTGGGGTTTTTCGTGACTTAACAACTTAATCAAGTGTCACGACAACTTGTTTTTTCTTCTTCTTGGTACTCCCTTTTGATTTTTGTTTTTGCTTACAAGTTGCTACCCCCATTTGTTAAAGATATTGGCGTTGTTTCAGTGAGTTTGTGTGTCAAATGTTGTGTGAAAATTTGTGGGTTTTCTACTTTTTGTACTCCATTTTGCTTTCTTTTTCCTCTGTTTCAAAGCCTTTTTTTGGCGGCTTTTGTTTTTTCTTGCAAGTTGCTACCCCCATTTGTTTAAGATATTTTTGTTGTTTCAGTGAGTTTGTGAGTTTCTCCTTTTTTGTACTTTATTTTCTGAGTTTGTTAAAGATTAAAGTCTTATGCTAATTTATGCCTAGAAGGCCAGATTCCAAAAAGTTAAAAATTACTGTATGTGTTGCTGTAGATGAGAAAGAAGTTTTGATAATGAGGAAGAAGTTTTGCTAATGTAAATGTAAAATGTTTAGGTTGTAGTAAGTTTTGTAGATTGGGACGAGAATTGTAACATTGTAAAGGTCTCTGTAGATGCGGAAGGACTAGTGTGGCTACGTGATTCAGCGGGGGATTTGGTGGAAAACTTTGGGACTAGCTGGCTGTAGAAATGATTTTGTTGGATCATGAGGAAGAAGTAATGATAATAGAAATGTAGAATGTTTCTCTTACAGTAATTTTTATAGATTGGGATGAGTGTTATAACTTTGAGGTTTCTGTTGTTGTGGAAGAAGGACTAGTGGATATGTGATTTAGGAGCAACAGATTTGGCATTTTTATTTGCAGCATAGATTTTGACTTCCCTTTTTTGGGAGAGGCAAAGAGGCAAATGGACAGTGTTTATTCAAATAGAATGTAGTTATTGCCTTTTATCCATATAAATAAATTAGCACAAAATGTAAGTTCCTGTGTTTAGTTTGTATGTGATAGTCATGGTTTTCATTGTGGATTTTCTCAAAGTTATTTTGATCCTCGACCTACATTTTGCATTATCGTATGGAGTTAACATTGAAACTAAATGAACCATTGAAAACAAATGGCCCTTTAAGTCCTGAAATGTATGAAAACTATTGTTGGTGTTTTTTATCCTGTTATTGTTTTGGTTCTCTTGTTTTTGTTTCTCTTCTCTATTATTATTGTTGTCATTCTTGTGTAGATGGAAAATGAAGATCGTACATGGATGTATAATAGAACTTATCCTAATCGAGTGGGGTTGAGGGAGGAATATAAAGCTGGGATAGCTGGATTTATTGCTAAAGCAATGACTCTTAATGATTTCCTTACATCTTTATAAGAAGGGTTTTATGTTGAATTATACTATGTGGATAACTCATGGAGAGAGTAGTGCTGCTAATACTTTTGCTTTTCAGAATTATGTTGAAAGTCCAATAAGAGAGAATAATGTTGAAAGTTTACGATATAGTGAGATGGTCAGGGATGTTTTTGGGACACACTCAGGCACTCAAAATGAACCAAATGATGAGGCTAAGAACTTTTATGAATAGTTAAAGGAAGCTAGTCATCCATTGTATGAAGGATGTAATACCCCGTACTTTTTTCTAGCCTGAAATTGTCCCAAGAATGTTAGAAGCTTTCTTTGAAAGATGAATCAACTTTTGTACATGTGGTATTTTTAACATTTTCACTTTTTGTCACGTGGGAAATTGCATAAGCTTTCCATCGATACCAATTACATCAAAATCCGACATCGGAAGAGAAAGTTATGGATGAAATACAGAAGGAAGTAAAACCGCCCAGGTGCGACAGTGAGGACCATAGGACGATGGACCTTCGGACTAGCGACGGACTGTCACCCACGACCGTCACAGCAAGGCAGTGTGACTATCTTCTGTCCTGGATCGACGGCCCAGGCCGACGGACCATCGAACTAGCGACGGGCCATCGCTCAGGCCGTCGCAAGGGAAACAGTGAGGCCCTATTCTGCCTTGACGCGACGGTCAGGACCGAAGGATCATCGACCCACTGACGGACCATCATACCAAGGCAGTAAGTTCCAGTTCTGGTCCTAATGCGACGGTCAGTATGACAGACCGTCGACCCAGCGATGGACCATCGCACCCACCGTCGCATGTTTCGTTCAGTTATTTTAAAGCCATTTTTAAAAGGGTTTTTTGGTCTTTTACCACCCGTTTATATACCTAGATATATCCGACCAAAGCTCATAAATTCATTATCCATCTACAACAACAAAATTAGGGTTTTCTCTCTAAGATTAATCCCCAAGAACAAAATCAAAATCTTCTTCAAGAACTAAGAGATTTAAATTCTTCAAGTTCAAGAAACTCAACCCAGGTATGCATAGTGTTCATTCATGGACTCCTTCCATCCATGAAGCCCAAGAATCTCTTTTTAAAGCTCAATTGTATGGATTTCTTTATGAATTTCATGTTGGGTTGCTTTTGTTCATGTTGATAATGACCAATTGAATTCTAATCCATGTTGGGTGATCAATTTTATGTGGAATTGATTAGTATAAAGGTAGATTCATGTGGACCTATGATTAAACCCTTGGATGATGAAATTAGATTTGAATCATGATGTTTATTTGTTATATAATATTGTCTACATATACTATGCCTACCATGTGTTTGATTAAATGACTATATAAAGAAAAAAATGCCTAACTAGTATGATCTTATGAAATCCCCATTTATGTATAAGCTTATGCATATCACATGTCTGATGAATTGCCTCAATAAATGAATTATGGATTTCGATGTCGGTCATGTATTCAAGAAAGTCATGCTTTGTCAGTTTCTTTCCATCGAGTCCTTGGGGTACTTGAACCCGAAAATTTAGATCTATGCGTAGATCTAGTGTCATGTTTTCCCGATATCTTCAGTCAAGCCATGATCCATAGAACTCAGTCAGTTATGTGACTCAGGAGAGCCGAGTAATTTAGTAACCTCAGTAATCTCACGAACTCAGTCAGTTTTCAGATATCAGTTGTATTCCATCAGTTAACAGAATTTAGTAAACTCAGTCTATGTTTAGATCAGTCAATCATGTTCAGTATCTATTTAGATAGGAGTATGATACAACACCGAGTGAACCCAAGGATGGGAACTCACCTTCTAGTTGAAGGTGTGATTCTTAAAAGCAATCCTTATGTTCTAGAACTACATAGCCAACATAGGTTGAGATATCATACCTGCTAGTTGAGGGTAGATAAGGTGGCTTAACCTGCTAGTTGAGGGTTCCCACCATTCTCATTAGAGTTACCTGCTAGTTGAGGGTCACTTACATGTTGTCCTTACTAATGGCGCGGTATTGATACCCTTCTAATCGGGGCATAAATTGGACCCCAATTCAGCTATAATGCATCATTTGGGAAAAGTTGGTTAGATGATTACTTCCCAAAGTTTCATGTTACAGAATCAGGACTAGAAGATACAGTCAATCAGTCTCAGTAATAGAACTCACATAGTTTTATAGAATTCAGGACTATCAGATACAGTCAACTCAAATACAGTACGGAACTCAGATAGTTCCATAAAATTTAGGACTGTCAGATACAGTCACTCATTTTATCAACTATCAGAATTCAGTCATTAGCCATGTTAGTTATCAGTAAACTTATGTTATCATAATTTTAGATATAGTTACTATGTATGCATGCATGTATTCTCACATTCATATTAGTCAGTTAGCCAGTGTTGTTCATGTATATGAACCATATATATTCAGCCTACATCACATGCATACTAGTATATTCAAAGTACTAACGCATTTGTGTTATGGTGTCTTATACCATAGATTAAGAGACACGAGCTCCAGAGCATCAGTAGATTCCATTCTCAGCAGTCAAAGCTAGAAGTGAGTCCTCATCTTTCGAGGACATGATCATTACTTTATTATCTCATTAATTTATTTATTAGTTGGATTTAGTTGGGGATATGTCCCATCAACTCCTTATTCAGACTGTTCAGTCAGTTAGAGGCTTTCCATACTATCATGTTCAGTTAGTTATTTCAGTTGTTTTGGGTATTTCATACCCCTTCCATATTTTATGATTTAGTAGATCCTATGTTACAGTTTTGAACCTTATGGCCTTTCAGTTCATGTTTCTGTATTATACAGTATATTATGCAGTATACAGGTACAGATATCAGTCATGGGTTAGCTTGTGGTCCTTCAGGGTCATAAGCACTGTGTAGAATTCCGGGTACCAGATTTGGGGTGTTACAAAGGATCAATGCATTCTAAGTTATTTGTTTCCATTCGGTTACTAAGTATTAAGTCAATTTATTCTATTTCTCAAGAGGGCATGAATTCTATCATTGGACTTATGAATAAACTTAACCAAAATAAACTTGACTTACCCAAAGATTTCTACACAACAAAGAAGTTGGTTTCTAAGCTAGGACTTTCATCAAAGATGATTCACTGTTGCGAGAAAGGTTGCATGTTATTCTATAAGGAAGAAGCAAATTTAGAACATTGTAAATTTTTTGTAATCATCCTCGTTATAAGGAAGTCACACATGCCAAAGGGAAGAAGGATCATATGAAGTCAATGCATTACTTACCCCTTATACCATGGTTAAAGAGGTTGTATGCATCAATGATCTCTAACCCTCATATGAGATGGCATTATGAAAATAAAAAACCACCTGGCATTTTATGTCACCCGTAATATGGAGAAGCATGGAAGCATTTTGATAGTGTGTATCTGGATTTTGCTAGTGAACCAAGAAACATTAGGTTGGGATTATCTACTGATGGATTCACTCAATTTTCTGTCTCATCTACACGATATTCATGTTGGCTAGTGTTTGTGACTCCTTATAATCTCTTACCTGAATTTTGTATGACAAGTTCGTATATATTTCTAACTTGCATTATTCCAGGTCCTCGCAATCCAAAAGTTTTGATTGATTCATATCTATATCCATTGATTGATGAGTTGAATTTATTGTGGCATGAAGGTGCGGAAGTATATGATGTATCAATAAAATAAAACATTAGATTACATGCTACTTTTATATGGACTATAAATGACTTTCCTGCTTATGGAATGATGTCTGGTTGGTCGACTGCAAGAAAGTTAGCTTGACTTTGTTTTATGGAAGACACAAAAGCATTCACTTTGAAACAGGAGGGTAAAAACTTATAGTTTTATTGTCACCATTGATTCTTTCCAATGCAACATGAATTTAGGAGAAATACTAGTGATTTTATGAAGAATAAGTCTGATTTTGATGAGCCGCCACCAATTTTGTCGCGAGAAGATATTTGGGATAGAGTGAGGAATATGCCTAAGGTAACAGAGTCTCCACCATCCAGGATACCTGGTTATGGTGTTACACATAGATGGAAAAATAAAGCATATTTTTGGAGTTAGATTACTAGAAGGACAATCTTCTGCCTTATAATTTGGATGCCATGCATATTGAGAAAAACTTCTTTGACAACTTGTTTAATACTGTGATGGATGTAACTGACAAAACAAAAGATAACTTGAAGGTCGGGATGGACTTAAAGGAGTATTTTCAATGCAGTGAGTTGTACCTGACATACTTAAACAATAAGATTCAGAAGCCCAAGGCCAGTTACATATTCACTTTGGATGATAGAAGAGTGATTTGTGATTGGGTTAAGAATTTGAGAATGTCAGATGGATATACGTCAAATTTATCTAGGTGCGTTGACAAAAAGGAAGGGAAGTTGACCTCTATGAAGAGACATGACTGTCACATTTTCATGGAGTCACTGATGCCAATTGCATTCAGTGTATTTCCCGATAGAATATGGAAACCCATAACAGAGATAAGTTTATTTTTTAATGATTTATGTTCTAACACATTAAAGTAGGAGACCTATCTTTGATGGATATCAATATTCACTTAACCTTAAACAAGTTGGGAAAAAAATTTCCTCTTGGTTTTAGCCTATATTTAAGTACAATATAGCTGAAGCACGAAATAAGGAGTCGTCAAACAATCTTTTTAATCTTACTTCACTAATAAAATTGTAGAAGTGAGCAGGGAAAACCTAACTGGAGATAAGAGAGATACACCATATATATCAGAAGAGCTTAAATAGTTTGAGCATGAGGGTATTCTATGTTTTTTCTGAGTTTTCTTTATCCCTTCTCATCTACTCTTCTTTCTTTTGGAAGTAGCACCATCATTGTCAATTGAAATGAATATATTCTTGATAGGTTCTTCGGGTAAAATGACATTTTATCGGTTCATTATATGCAGTGTTGTAATGCTGATTTACTATATATTTTTTTATTATCAAGTGACCTTCATGTAAATAATTTAGATAGAAATGAATCTTATTCTGTACAATACTCTACTATGGTCCAGCATAAGATGGAAATATATGCGAATGAGTACCTGTTCTGATAATGAAGCTCTGTGCAGTTAAGATTCAGCTAACTATTTGCTCTTTCCCAATTCACTTTACACATCTATATCATGTCAAAATACTTTATGATGTAGGCAAGCACCCAGTGGTAGAAACGACAATCTAAAGTCTTGGTAAGAACTCTCGTCCTAATTGTTTAAAGAATATATCTGCCTACTTTGTAACAAACATGACTATTCTTAAATTTAGTTGTTCCTTCTTTTTCAAGTGGCTACTAAAGAAAATCAATGGCATCAAAAGGTAATGTTAATGGATGACGTAAGAAAAGCAAAAAAGGGCCTGATAATCTTCCTACAGGTCAATATACACTACCACCACTACCACCTGTTACCACAATCTTCAACAAGATACTACAAATATTCCTCCCCCTCCTAGATCAACTATTTCATTAACAAATGCATTTTTCATGCCTCCACCATCTGACCAGTTCCACACCTCTTCATCATAAAATAGTTTGTATAGTTGCTCTTCATATGTGCCTTCGACATCATCCATACCAAGCATTTCTGGATTGAGAGTTAGAGGTCCTAACACACCAATATCTCCATCCATTGAAAGTGCTACAATGACTAATGCTACAATAGTTGTTTCTCAGAATTTGCAATTTAAAGAGGTATTATCATGTGACAAGTTTGGGAGGCTACAAATCGTTCCTTATTGTGATGGGTAAGTAACCCTTAAGTTTTTCCTTAATTTTTAAAATCTAAGATAATGGTTTAATATAATTTTATTGCAGGTTTATTACAGCATATGTCGCCGGGCATATGGTTATATAAGCAATTAAACCATTTTTCAAAAATTCGTGGAATAGTTGGTTATAGATTTCATAGGAAATTAGAATTGACATGTGGAAACAGTTTATGGTATAAGCAGTTTTATAAGCTATGAATCTCATTGCCTAAAGATAGTTTTTCCATTGTATCCATCAACTCATTGTATGACTTTATATTAAACTATTTTGAAGACAAAGTGTTCATGGAGTGATTGTCATGATAATGAAATAGACCGCATTTTTTGGTTGAAAAAATCTCTACAGATCAAAGAACACTCGTATGAGGCCTGAGAAAATTGGTAAAACCTAGTTGGTTGAATGATGAAGTGTGGACTCAAGTTCTTGATATTATTGGACACTCCTAAATATAAGGTGAAGAAGGAATGAGGAAAGGCAAATCGAGACCTCTGAAATGGGTGGTTCACTACACATCGGAGGTTCAATGAGTTTCGCTACCCACCAACGAAGACTGGTATTATTCTTGTCCAACCCCTTTATCCATTTACACGTGATACTTGGAGTAAATAATTTGTTGTTTTTATTGTCGAATTTGTGTCATCTGTAGCTGCAATTACGCTAACTGGAAGTCTAAATTTAGTTTTTATTAATACTCTATTAAGCTTTTAACTATAAAGTCTGAATTTTGATAATGTATAGTGGTTAATAGTCGAGTTTCTTGTTTCTTTTGGCTGATAAAGAATTATTATTACGTTTTTAGTTGTACTGTTCTATTCAGTTTCACAGCTCTTCTTCTTCTTTATTCTCCCGATCGGGTTGTGAGATTATATACTTAAATTATTCTGATTATTCTGCTAATCATCCATTGTTGTGATATTCTGCTAATCATCCATTGTGGTGTTGGTCCCAAGTAGCAACTCCAAACTTCTATTTTTTCATCCATGATAACTGAACTCAGCACCAAGAGGGCCATCGTTGTCTAAGACCTTTGTTTCTTTCATTTTATTCTTTCTAGCATGCCAAGAGGGCCATTATTATCTTTATTTTTGGAAGTAGAGTCGTTCTATACTTTAGCACCTTCTTCCCTCTTACGGATAAGACCTCCAGACACTATATTAGGGATATCCTTCTGTGCAATGTCAATTTTCCCATCCTTCTCTTCAGAATCACTTTCCTCAAGTAGCTCAATATTTTAACCTAATATGTAGGCCTATTTTTCTTTTCTGCTTTAACTTCCTCAAGAAGATGTTTTTCTTTATCATTGAATGCCACCTAAAGTTGCTGGAATATTTATTGGTACTATTAAACAGTGAATCTTTATGAAAGAATCATATCCAAAGAACTTCAAGATCAACACTCTTGCATAGTAAACACATCAAACTAAAACCTTTATAACTTGAAAGGGCATCTAAAAACAGTGAATTTTAAAAATAGAACATGGAATGTAATGAACATGGTCACCACCACTTTCATTCCCACTACATAAACTTATAATACTGAGAAAACCATTTTATTCCTAACATTATTCATTGTCCACTACCTCCCTTACATATACACAAAGGAAGGGGAAAAGTGATAATAAGTACAAGTACATAGAAAAATAAGTATATTTAGTGGAGCTTGTTAGCAAGATTACACTGCTTTCTGATCTCACCCTTTTTCCCATTAAGAGGGTTGTTCTCAGAAAGAATAGTGATGGCTCTTAAAAATTCCTTGAAGAAATAATCTTGGCTTTTTTCCATTTTCTTTACATAGGGCTTAGTCCTCTTGTCAGTTGCTAGTTGGTGGTCAACTAACATTAAGCCCTTGTTGTCTAATATGTTCCTATAGTAGTTGTTATCTAGGTGTCCCTCTGTTATTTCTCACATTCTGTATGGCCTTTGGATATGGGATTGGGTCTGGATACTTCTTAAGCATGTGGGGTACATGTGATGGGTTCAACTTAGGGTCTACTTCTGGATACAAACGATGTACCAACTTCACATAGTGTGTTCTTCCCACACTGTGTGACCCTTTTCAACAAGACCAAATCATACAAAATTAGCTTTTATTTTCTACACACTATAAGATACCAATAAATAAAAAAAATAGTCCGGTGAACTAAGTTCCCAAACAAGTTGTTTACACGGCTTGAATTCATGATCTTTTAGTCATGTGATGGCTAATAGCACCTAGCGAGGCAACAACTCCAGGAGTGTTGATTCCAATTTTGGAAAACCTCTCATGAACAATACTCATGCTTTCATTATGATCTGGGAGGTGTTGTTCAAGAATTATTTGTTGTGTTTTTCTATCCATTTGATTCAACTACTCCTGCACTTATAAATCCAGCTCTTGAGAGGCACTAATTGCCTCTCAAGAGCTGTCATCTCATTTCTGCAACACCAGTTTTTTTCAACACATCTTTTTCTTCCTCAAGGCTCTGTATCTGATCCTTTTGCATGAGATACTCGGGTAGGATAAAATCTAGTTCCAGGTATAAGAAGCATGTTAGTATGGTCCAACAACAAAGTTCAAGAAATCCAAAAATGTTTAAAAAGGATATGTATAATAAAGGGAGGGACAAAATGGTGATAGAAGAAATATTTAATAGATTCCTACTGTTGCTTTTGTACAATAAATGATATTCTGCAAAAAAAGGGTATTTTCCATGTTGTTCTTTAAGTCCAGACAATGTGGAATTGATATGACCTTAATAGATGAACTTTTACTATAGCATTGACCTGTATATGGGTAAAATTTTGTAGAAATTCTTAAATGGGACCTCTTCCTACGGCCTTCGAAGAGACACATAGGAAGAAAAAGCCGGACGATAGAAGAGAAGAGTGGGTCGAACCGCATGCTAAGGATGCATATGTAAGATAATAAATTTTATATATATTATTTTCTTATTATTCAACTTAGCTTGTTAATATAATGACAATTATTTTTCTTTAGGAGGCATTTCAAAAAAACATTGAAGATTGGCGTCAAACTCAACCTGCTTCAGAGAATGGTACCATGGTCCAACCATCGCCTGCTGACATGACTAGAATATGGATAATTGTGGTAGTTAGTCCTAAGAAGGGTAAAAACTACGGAGTTAGAGTTAACCAATCCTCGAGTAGTTTTTCCCAATTGTTACCCGACTCCACTTCTATTTTGCAAAATGCGGAAGAAATAGAAGCGATGAGAAAAAAATTGAAGAGTTGACGCAACACTGTATAGTTAGTGATGCCAAGTCTTCTAAGTTTGAGGCGTTAGTCAAGAATCATATGCCTCAATTATTTGATGATAGGGAAGATAGTGAATCGGATTATTAGATTGTAGTGGTTGGTTCTTGTTTATTATTGTGACATTTAGACTTAAACTATTAGAATTGGTTTTTGTTTTGGATTGTGACGTTTAAACTTGTCTTGAAATGTTTAAACTATTTGATTTGCTATTTGTTTTGGATGTTTTAAAGTGGTTGAATTTTTAAGTTTCGCTTTTATATGTACTTTTTAAATTCTAGTTGAACATGAGAGGATATTTCGATTACAATGATTGTAAATAATTTATTTATTAAATAATTTTTTATCAAATTTCCGACAATAGTAGACGAAAATAATTTTATATATTAAATAATTATTTATTATTTTTTTTGACTACAATTGTCGAAAATAATTTATATATTAAATAATTATTTATTAAACTTCCGACTAAGGTAGTCGGAAATATTTTATTTAGTAAATAATTTTTCATCAACCTTCCGACAATAGTTGTTGGAATAATGTATGTATTAAATAATTATTTATTAAACTTCCGACCAAAGTAGTCAAAAATATTTTATTTATTAAGTAATTATTAATAAATTTTTCAACTACATTAGTCGGAAAATTTATAATTATTAAGTCATTATTTTTAATTATTTTATTAAACTTCTGACTACACTAGTCAGAATATTATTTTTGTCGAATTATTCTTAATTTATTTTTTTCGATTGCAGTAGTCGGAATTTTTTTTTCGACAAGCATTTTTCTGACTAACTCTAAACAGTCGGAATATTGTCGGAAATGCCTTATTTTTCAACTATCTTCCGACTACATGAGCTGTCGGAATATTGCAAATTTCTGGTAGTGATCATTATTCCTTCAAGAAAACTCAACAATTCAAGATTCACCACCCAAGGACTATCAAGAAAGTTAATTCTCTTACAAGATTAAAGCTTTAAGGTATGTTAGATGTTCATCCATGGGCCTTTTACACCCATGGAGTCCAAGAACCTATTTTTATGTTTTAAATCATGAATTTACATGTTTACAATGAGTTATTTTCATGAAGCATTTATGAATTTTGATTATACATGATGTTGCAAGTGATTTTAGTTGGAAAGTAGCCTTTACACTTTTGAAGCATGAAAGTCCATGTTAAATCCCCAATGTATGGTTTTAGTGTTGTGATCATGTTATTCCCACATGTTTCAATCATCCCCTTTCCTAAGTTCATAAACTTCAAGTGTGTGATAAAAAGCCTAACTGGTTGGATTTTGAACAATGACTACTTATTATTCTTTTGAAGCTTTCGTATATTTCTACTATTAATATTATCGAGATCTGGGAGTTATGAATATCCAAAAACTTAATTTCTTACTTAGTCTCAGTATTTTCAAAATGGTTTTGGATACATTTAAGTATTATCAGTTCAGTCAGTTATCATACCAGTTAAGCTTAGATCTGTTTAGTAATCCGAGTCAGTTCAGTTGGGATTAGAATTTAGCACCGAGCGAACCCAGGGATGGGGGCTTACCTGCAAGTTGAGGGTGTGACCTTTAGTAGAAGTCCCTGTGTTCCAGAACTATGTAGCCATGAGATGTTAACCTGCTAGATAAGGGTTGACATATATCTCACTAGAGCACCTGCCAGTAGAGGGTAACTTTTAAGTCCTTCGGGACATCACTTTAGTGGATCCACACAGCCAGTGTTAGTACCTGTGGTACGGTACTAACACCCTTCCAAATTACGTCACAGGTTAGACCCCAATTAGCTCATATTGGGGCATGTCGGTTAGATGATAGCTCCCACAGTTTTAGTCCAGTATCGATTTGATAGTCACTTTAGGTTTTCTTGGTCATAGCATATAGTTTATCAGTTAAATTAGTACTCAAATTTCAGTATTTTAGTTTATAGATTATTCCTGTATCATGTTATATGCTTGGTCACACATTCTCAGATTCTACAGTTTTTACGCATACTATGCATCAGTTACCTTATGCTATACATTCAGTCAGTTATTATTCATGCATATGAGCCCATGCATATCAGCCTAACCCCATTTAGCATACCAGTACATTAAAAGTACTGACCACATACTCATTTCTTATGCTATGATATCTCATAACATAGGTTCAGACGCTCAGGTTCCCGAACGCACTTAGACATTCCAGTGCATCAGCAACAGTAGTCATGGTGAGTCATCATCTATCGAGGGCATGGTTTTTTATCTTAGATTTATTCAGCTGTTCAATATTTTATTTTAGCTAGAGTGTTTGAGTTAGTTGGGGGCCTTTCCCATCAACTCTTACTAAGTCAGTTTAGAGGCTTTCAGATACATTTCAAACTGTCAGTTAGTTGTTCATTTTATTAGTCAATTTTCAATATTTTTGCTTATGTTTCAGATTGGTGGATTTAAGTTGTATTATTTTTCACAATTTAAACCTTATGGAATATTCATTTTTTCCACACATGTTCATTATCAATATATTATTCCGTGCTCACAACAGGTATCAGCTCATAGGTTAGCTTGTAGTCACTTGTGACTGCAAGCACCGTATGGCGTCCAGGGTGTACTCGCGGGGCGTTACATAATAATGCAGTTAAAAAGCATTAGAAAATCACCAAGTCTCAAATCTATAAAATCAAATTCTCTTAAAACTAAATCAAACTCTTCATCAAGTATGTTTGAGTCAGCAAAAACTTTATTTTCTTTTAATGGACCAGTCTACTGCAACTGTGTAAAAAGGGGAACAAATCTTACAACTGGAGACAAAATTCTAAGGGAGTGTGGGCTTGGTGACCCAAAAGGAAAAAATAACAACCCAAGATCACCTGGGTAACTAAATAAAATTAATCTTCTTATTTTGCAGGAACATGTCCGCAAAAGCTACGTGTGTTACCTCAAAAATCCAAGACAATATTATAACCATGCTTCAAGTATAATGAAGATCAAAAATCTTGTTTTGGTAGTTTTATAACTGATTTAAAAACATATTAAGACCTCAAATAGCTCCTAACTTATAGGCAGGTCAAAACACCCCTTAGTGATTAAATTTTAGCAAAGAATATGGCTATAGCCATCTTCAAATGATCATACCTTTTGTGTTACTAAGAATTTTTTATCTCATACCCACCAATAGATAGATAACTGAATTATATTCCCAACTATACCTATTTTACCTTAATCTAATATCGGGGTAAAATGTTATGACAGAAATACTAAAGCACTGTCAAAATTGCCCAGACTATGACTCATAATGTCTCATTATGGGTCACTAGGAAGAAGTAATAGTCTGGATAGTAAAGGCTAAAATGCAGTTCCTGACCATGACTCAAGTCACGACTCGTGGCCAGACCTTACGAGTCGTGACCTAAGTCATCGGGACTACTTCCAGGCGACTTCTAAACAGTTTCTAAGGATTTTTTTTGGTCTTTTCCCACTTTTTAACCCTAAAAATATATCGTTTAAGATATTTTAGGGCTAAATATAAGCCTAAAATACCCCGAATCCATCATTCATAACATAACACCAAAATTACTAAAGAGACATGCAATTTTCAACTTTTCCTGAGCAAGAAATTAAGGGTTTTCATCTTCAAGTCCAAATTCTCAGAACTTCAATTCAAGAATCGAAAGTAATAAGGTATGTGGGTATTCAATGAGGATCTTCTTTCATCCGCATGCCCAAATTATGAATTTTATTCATGAATTTTATGATTTTCATAATCTAGAGCTTTAACACAATTGTTATTCTAAGCTTCAATTCAATCCCCCATGGTATAATTTTCACTCATAAGCATGTTTTAACGATTAATCATTAATTCTTAGGCCCATACTATATAATTCATGCTATTCTTATGCCCATGTATGATTTACATGATATTACCCCAAATTTCAAGCATATGATCAAGCTATATAAGTTTTCGCTTATTTCTTCAAATTATTTTATAATTAAACCATGAATACATGCTTTTCCATAAAAGTGGCATCTTCCCATGTTAAACAATCATGACTTTACACATTAAGATCAGTTGTTTAATTTTTGTGCTTTATTCATGAAATTTCAAATTTTGATAAACTTTTATTATTATCATGTTCATTCTACATTAGTCAAAGCTGGTGGGTTATGTACACCCAATACCTAGAGACTCATGCATATATCTGTTTACATGTTTTGATCACTTCAGATTATACACTGCTGATACTTATAGAATGATATCATGATGAGCAATTCAATTCATATTTCAGTGTCTTTCAGTTGGGATTAGTATGCAACACAGAGCAAATATAGGGATAAAGGCTCACCCACAAATTGAGGAATGAGCCTTTTAGTAGAAGTCCCTGAGCTACAGAACTATGTTGCCACTATAGGTTATGAGAGGTCACCACCAGTTAATGACTAACACCCTAGTAGGGGTCACCCGCGGGTAGATGACTGATACCCTAGTCCTTAGGGACATCAACTTAGTGGATCCACACTAGCTAGTGTTGGTACCCATGGAAGGATAATAGCATCATTCTAACTGGGGCTACAGTTTGGACCCCGATGAGCTCAGATTGGGGCATGTCAATTGTAGCTAGCTCTCATAGTCCTCAGTTTATGTTCAGTTTATGCTTTAGTTCAGATATGCATGACCTTGTATTTTGTTATTCAGTTTTATACAGTAAATATTTATTCTTGGTCATTGCATTAGATTATATTCCACAGTTTTAGACCCAGTATTCATATATGACCCTTAGTATAGCTTTACATCATATTCATCTTTAACTTGAGATTTAATATGATATTCATGTTTCTACCACTTCCCAGTTTACAAAAATGTTTTAGCTCATGATTTAGAAATTTCACTATACCTTATAGCTTTTATGTACAAACATATTTAAATGCATATCTCAACATATGGCTTATGTTCTTCGTTTTAATGCATGTTTAAGTATTTTCATGACTAGTACATATCTCACATACTCAGTACGTACATTCCAAAGTACTAATTGCATACCTCTTCTACCTACATTTTTCATATGATGTAGATTCAGGTTCTTACTCTCACAATCATAGTCATGCAGATCACTATATTCAACCAGTAGGAGATGGGTTATCTTATTTCAAGAACTCAAGTCAGTTGTAGTTCTTGTATTTTATTTTCTTATTCATATGTATTAATTAGGGATAGTTGGAGGTTATATCGTGACTACCTATAGTTAGTATTAGTAGTGTATTCTAAGATAGTAAGTCAGAGTCATTCGATATAGTTTAAGTTCCTCTTTCTTTCAGATTACAACATTGTAAATATTGTATGATTATGTATTAAAACAACTTATCTCATTATGATTATGCTTCAACTTAGTCAGTTTATCATTTGTGTATATTTTTATTAATGCTCAAGCATCAGTCCAGTACCATGGGTTAGCTTAGAATTCTAAGCACCATGTTACGACTAGGGGGTAGTCTTGGGTCATGAAAACTTGGTATCAAAGCACAAGGTTCAAGTGTACTAGGGTTTCTGTGAAGCCCATTCTAGTAGAGTCATATGGAATGGTATAGAGGCGTCTATACTTTTCTTCGAGAGGCTACAAGGCACTTAAGAAATATTTCCCTTCTTTCATATCTCAGATTGTGAAGTAGATATGTTCTCTAAGAAACTCATACAAATTCTTACATTGCTCCATTCATGCCAACTCTGCCTTATTTTTTGGTAATAGAAACAATCAAGCTTAAATTCCTACCATAGATTTTTCTCAAATAGTCCACACAGACAGTTATAAGATTACAATCAGGCTAACAAGGATCCCATTAGTTCCTTTAAGTTCATAAATTTGAAAGAGTTTGTTCTTATTTATGAGAATCATGTATTGAGCCAAAGTAAATGTTCCTTCAGATCCCTTCTCAGAATCCTATGGACACATGACATAGAGTTGAGAGAATGAACTTAGAAGTTTAGTAGCAGTAAAGTGGGGATAATGTTTGTCTGAATTTAGTAGCTTATGTATCCATGGATACAAAAAAGGTGTTTTGTAGATTGTATAATAGCACATTGAGAGAGATTTACCAGTTAAAGGGGACTTAGAGTATGTTAATACTTTAGTCAGGATAAAGATTAGGTAGCGACCAAAAAGATAAAGAATCTTGTCAATGTTGAATATGTTCATACAATTTTGTGTGGATTAGTGTTTTATGATTCCTATCTAGTAGTAATACGTAGGTATTAGTGTATAAGAAGTTCTGAAACTATCCATATTATGTGATAAAATCTAAGATTGAATTGTTGATGATCAAATTAATAGGAAGAAGAGTTTTGAATTCTAGAAGAGAAAAGTATGAACTCAGAGTATGGTGATACTCCTAAATATTCTGAGTTAGTAAGTGTTTAAGTGATTATATGATGACTATTGGGGCTATAGAATGTTAAAAGTTATATCTCAGAAAGAAGTACTAGCAGCAGGTTTTACACTTTAAGATATAGTCTTTCAAGGGGAGTTTAGTATTTATGTGTATTTTATATCTCAGACTCTAGAGTAAAGTGATTGTGGTTCAACCTAGAGTTTATTGAAAGAGTCCACAGACTTAGAAAAGTGCCTTTAATCTAAAGGGGAGATAATACAACAAGGTACCAAGTCAGGTCATCATATTCTAATAGTGATGCTAGAGAGTTTTAGAAAAACACTAGGGGAGGAAGATGCCCAACCCAATCTTATCTTGGTATGAATTTTTGCACTTCAGCCACTATTACACCTATTCATGCCTTACAGTCAGCTCTATGATCATAGCTCATATTTAAGAACTTTATATAGAATTATGTATGGTCCCAATTCCTAGTATAAGAAATGCTAGTTCACTCAGAAGTACGTCTCGTATTCCATAAATTTATGAACTCCAAACTAAAGTCATACAGATCATGACTCATGTACTCATGTTTTAGAGTATGCTCAATTATCAAAACTCATGGTACACCATTAATGACCAGTAAAAATTTGCATTATGGAATGTATGTCCTCAGTTTAGATCTCTTTAATAAATCCATGCGTTTGATACTCTATTCCTCAGGCCTTTGTTAAGTGTCAAAGTATGTTCTATTATGTGCTTGTTTTATCTAGTATTCTTTCATGCTTCAGGTCCTCATGTTCTAACCTTTTAGTGACCTCTTCTTATGAAATAATAGTGGCGATAAAATAAATAATCAATGGTTTAGATGGGACAGAGTAAATGTACCTTATTAGGGAAAGACTATTATGTGTTTGTTTTATCTAAGGCTATGAGTGTAAAGGAAGATTGAAGCAAAGATTTTGGTATATGTCATAGTTAGTTGAGAATTCAAGGTGTGTATTCTTGGGTATAGCGCATGAAAGTGGTTATTGATAGAGGTATTAGAGAATATGGGAAAATTCTTAGATGGGTTGGTTGCCTAGAAGTTAATATGTGGTTATAATGATATACTTGAAAGTCATATTGGTATATAAGTGGATAAAAGCATTGTGCGCTAGTGAATTCCTAGTAAGAGGTTGAAGTTAGTTGTTGGAGTGGTAAGGAGTTTTATTCTTAAGATGAGAACTCTAAAATCACATAGGATATTGAATCCACAGTTTAGACTAATATTGGTGTTATTTGTAGTACCTTGTGACTTTGGGTTAGGCTTGAACATGGTAAGAGAATTTAGTACAACTCAGGCTTTAGTAGAAGGAGTTATCAATAACCATCTGAAGATTTTAAGTGGCGTTAATGAAGTGTAGTATTTAAGGGGAAAAGTATAGTTGAGGGAGTATTTGAGAAGTATGTCTAAGCTTGAAAGTTAGCAGCTGAATTGCCTAAGGCATATTAATTCTATCCTAGCTTATGTTTTATATGCCTATATTCCATGTTATGGAGTTGTAGCCATGTTGAGATTCCTTATTCCGATATATTACTAAGATTATGCCCAAAATTCTTTGACCTTGATGTTATTAGAACTTTTGACAAGGAGTGTTGAAGGGATACTTTAGTTGAGTTATAAGCTTTCAGTATGAGTCAATCCGTATAGCTAGTAATTTGATTTAGCAATCAGACAGATAAGTTCCTGTAGTTTTCCATATTTTCATCTAGTCTTACTATCCAAAGTTTCATGAAAATGAATAGTACATAAGGTTCTTTATTTTCATTCATTTTATGTGTAAACTCAATTGAGTCTATACTACAAGACTAAATCAGTCCCAAACATAATAGATTCCTAGATTCAGAAATCAATATCATGTTAGTTATCCAACTTCAGAATTCAACTAGACAGTACTACTAAGTTCTAAAATTTTAAAAATAGTAAAAGGTTTAGTTGGAAATTTACTCATCATGTCCATATTCATCTCTTAGAATTTAATTTCGGGGATTGCAACTCTTTTCCTATTCTTTCAACCAAGTCATGCTTCATTCGAGTATGAATGATCCCAATAGAGAGATATTATGACACCCCAAAAACCCAAGACAACATTAGAACCATGCTTCAAATATATGGAAAATCAAACATCATGTTTTGATAATTTTATCAGTGATTTAGACACATATTAAGACCTCAAATAGCTCCTAGATTATAAAAAAGTCAAAACACCCCATAGCCATTAAATGGGAAGAGTATGACTATAGTCATATTCAAATGATCATAACTTTTGTGTTACTAAGAATTTTTTATCTTAGGACCCACCAACCAATATATAATTTAATTAGCTTTCCAACTATACCAATTTTGCCTTAATCCAATATCGGCATGAAAATTTTTGTTTAAAATACTGAAGCACTATCAAAGTTGCCCAGACTACAACACGTAATGTCTCATTATGGATCATTAGGAGGGAGTCGTAGTCTGGGAAGTAGAGGCTGAAATGGTGTTCCTGAACATGAATCGAGCCATGAATCATGGCCATACCTCACGAGTTGTGACCTAAGTCATCGGGACTACTTCCAGGTGAGTTCCAAATGGTTTCTAAGAGATTTTTTGGTCTTTCCCCACTCTTTGAACCCCAAAATTATATTTTTAAGCTATTTTAAGGATGAATATAAAGCCAAAATAATCTCAAATCCCTCATTCACAATACAACACCAAAATTACTCAAGAGACATGAGATTTTCTACTCTTCCAAAGCAAGAAATTGGGGGTTTTCATCTTCAAGTCCAAATCCTCAGAACATCAATTCAAGAATCGAAATTAATCAGGTATATGGGTATTCAATGAGGATCTCCTTTCATCCTCATGCCAAAATTATGAATTTTTTCATTAATTTTATTATTTCCATAATCTAGGGCTTTTACCCAATTGTTATTCTAAGCTTAAATTCAACACCCCTAGAATAATTTTCACTTATAACCATATTTTAATGATTATTTATGGATTCTTAGGCCCATATTATATCATTTATGATATTCTCATGCCCATGTATGATTTACATAATATTAACCCAAATTTTAAGTTTATGATAATGCTATATGAGTTTTCCCTTATTTCTTCTGATTATTTTGTCATTAAACCATGAATACATGTTTTTACATAAGAATGGCATCCTCCCATGTTCAAGAATAAAGAGTTTACACATTGTGATCAATTATTGAATTTTTAGGATTTATTCATGAAATTTCCTATTATGGTCAGCTTTTATTATTCTCATGTTTATTCTGCATTTGTCAATGCTGGTGAGTTATGAACACTCGATACCTAGGGACTCATGCATATATCAGTTTAAATATTTTGAGCACTTCAGATTATAGACAGTTGATAGTTTCAGAATGATATCATGATGAGCAATTTAGTTCATATTTTGGTGTCTTTCTGTTGGGAGTGGAACTTAGCACTAAGTGGACATAGGGACTAAGGCTCACCCGCTGGTGGAGGACAGAGACCTTTAGTATAATTCCTTGAGTTCTAAGACTACATTGCCATCGTAGATCATGAGGTGTCACCCGCCAGTTGAGGACTAACACCCTAGTAGGGGTCACCCGATAATAGAGGGATGGCACCCGAGTCTTTTGGGATGTTAGCTTAGTGGATCTACGTCATCCAGTGTTGGTAGCTATGGCAAGGTACTAGCACCCTTCCAACTTAGGTTACAGGTTGAACCCCGATTAGCTTAGATTGCGGCATGTTTATTGTTGTTAGCTCCCATAGTCCTCAGTTTATTTTCAGCTTATGTTTTAGTTTTGGTATGCATGACCTTGTATTTAGTTATTTAGTTTTATGCAGTCCATTTTTATACTTAGTCATTGCATTAATTCATGTTCCACGGTTTCAGACCCAGTATTCATAGATGACCCTCAGTATAGTTTTATAGTATATTCAACTTTAACTTGAGATTTAATATGGTATTCATGTTTCTACTGCTTCCCAGTTTATAAAAATATTTTAGCTCATGATTTAGAAATTTCAATATGTCTTACATCTTACGTACAAACATATTTTAAATGCATATTTAAGCAAATGGCTTATGTCCTCTATTTTAAAGCATGTTTTAAGTATTTTTATGACTACTGAATATCTCACATACTCAGTACATTCCAAATTACTTATCACATACCTCTCCTGCCTATATTTTTCATGTGATGTAGATTTAGGTGCTTACTCTCAGGATAATAGTCAAGCAGATCACAGTATTCAGCCAGCAGGTGATGTGTTCTCTTATTTTGAGGACTCAAGTCAGTTAAAGTTCTTGTACTTTATTTTCTTTTTCATATATACTGATTAGGGATAGTTGAGGGCCATGTCTCGACTACCTATAGTCAGTATTTAGTAGAAACTTCATAGATGGTCAGTCAGAATCATTCTATATAGTTGAAGTTTCTCTTTCTTTCCGATTACAGTGTTGTAAATATTGTGTGGTTATGTGTTGAAATAGCTTATCTCATGATTATTATTCTTCTGCTCAGTCAGTTTAGCATTTGTATATATTTTTATTAGTGCTCAAGCATTGGGCCAGTACCATGGGTTATGTTAGGATCAATTATGGTTATAAGCACCGTAATATAAATAGGGGGTATTCTCGAGTCGTGACACTATAGGAAAGTAATGTGGGTCATAGATAGTGGATGTTCCAGACACATAATCGTAAAGAAAGAAATCTCTTGTTCTCTAAAGAAAATTGAAGGAGGATCGATCAGATTTGAGGATAATGCCAAAGAAGACTTCATTGGAGTCGGCTCAGTAAAGATCATCTCTTCCTGCAAACTCATTGAAGTATATATCGTAGATCTACTAAAACACAACCTATTAAGTATTAGTCAGTTGTGTGACGCAGGGTTTGGAGTATCCTTTAAAGTTGAGAGTTACTCCGTCAATCATGAAAAAAGAAATATTTCTCTTATTGGTGAACATGTTAACAATATTTACTTTCTAAACAATTCTGATTTTTCCATACTGACATGTCTTACTGTGCAGAACAATGATACATGGTTATGGCACAAAAGACTCAAACATGCCAGCATGCATGCCATTGAAAAACTCTTTAGACATGAACTAGTGAAGGGTCTGCCAAAACTAAAGTTTGAAAAGTATCACATCTTTGATGCTTGTCAACTTCGTAAACAGAGTCAAAGATATTGTCAGTACCACCAAGCCCCTTCAAACTATCCACATGGATTTGTTTGGATACTCTAAGACTGCAAGTATTGGTGGAAAAAGATATGTATTTTTCATTGTTGATGATTATTCTCATTTTTACTTGGGTAATGTTTCTTGGTCACAAGCATGAAGCATTTACTAATTTTGTGATCTTTTGTAGAAAATTACAAAGAGAAACAGGATATTTCATTACTTATATTTATACTAATTATTGAGGAGAATTCAAAAATAAAGTATTCGAGGAATATTGATAGCATCCAGTCTAGCTCACTTGCATTAAAATTGAAGAGCTTTAATGTGAATCAAAAAGAACTTATGATGGAAGAAAAACCTAAGAACGAGCCTGAGAATTATGGAGAAGCATGGGCTAAGTGCTATACATATTTCAAGATTCAAGTCCAAGTCCAAACAGAAGAAGATTGGGCCATATGAGTTTTGATTAAATTTGTGAACTTTTCCTTATTTTGTTAGGGATTTATTTTTTATATTATTTTCCTAGTTTAAAAGTTTCCTAGTTTAAAGTTTCCTAGATTTATTTATTTCCATTAAAGTAGAATTCGAATCCCATGCTATTTGGGATAGATTTTTTCCCTATATATATAGGGATGGATTTTGTTATTATGAATAAGACAACGTTATTATTAATTGAGAGTTTTCCTTATTTACACCTTTGTGTGTAGCTACTTGGGATTTATCTTGCAACCCTATAAGAACGATTCTTTAGGAGGTAATTCTTAATTTGATATCTTTGATTTTGATTAAAGTTAATTAAAGAAGGTGATTAGTCTTATACTAATTGTTGTCTTTAGTTTCTTTGAAATAGGGGTCTAGATCACTTTTGATCTAAGTTCTTGAATTGACTTTATTAGTATTATAATTAGTCTTAATCCGCTAATTTTGAATACTAAGATCAATTAGGGTTCTTAGCACTTAACCTCGAAATTGGGGATTTTATTCTTCAATTTTTCCTATCTTTAATTTCTTGCCTTTAATCTTAGTATTTTCGCTTCCGCATTATTTCCTTGTTTATTAACATAACCCGATTCTTATCAAGTGGTATCAAAGCGGTCAAGGTTCCGTTCTTGATAACTCTTGAGAGTTTCGTAGTAAAAAAAAGGTTTCTTTAGATCAAGAAATACCAAATTTATTGTGTTTCTTATTTTCCAACATCAAGGAGGAAAATCGAGAAGAGGAAAAATTTAGATTTTTTTTTAATTGGTCTTTTTTCTTGTCTCACCAAACCCAATCCGTCTGGGAGTTGGTAAATTTTTTTTAATCTCTACATATTACTTCTAAAGGGATTTTTACTAATAAGGTTAATATATAAATCCTAAAAGAATCAGCCAAATGTTGTAATTTGAGTGGGAAAAGGCAAAAGGGGTGAGATTAAAAAAGGGGTCAAATTAAGAGTTTTTGTTTTCTTTAACTTTTGGAGATGTCTCAAAAATATACTGATGTTGGGACTCAAAACAAAGATATAGCTGAGGCAATTAGAAGGATTTCTGCTTGACTCGATGCATTAGAGGTCACCCAAAACCCACCTAATCAGGTGAATATAACTGATTTAAGGAGAAGTGTTTTTTATACAAGGTGTGGAATAAAGGATAATATTTGCTCTATGATTATTAATTTTGAAAGTGATGATATTGTGATAAGTTCATACGTGGTGGAGAAGTTAAAACTTACCTACATCAAACACAATGATTTCGGTGAACTTAAGGTGACTAAGCAATGCATGATTTCTTTCTCCATTGGAAGGTACTCTGATAATGCTCTTTACGATGTAATTCCAATGCAAGATTGTCATATCAAGCTTGGGCATCCCTTGCAGTTTGATAGGAATGCAATTTATGATAGGGGGAAGAATAGAGTTTCTTTTGAGCTAAACAAAAAAAATATAAACTTGTTCCTTTAACTCCATCCCAAGTTTATGAAGATCAGAAACGTGTGAAAGAACTAATGAAAGATTTTGAGAGAAAAAATAATGGAAGGAGTAAGGGAGTGCATATTGACATTCGAAGAGAGAAAAAGGAAGAGGTTGTGTTGTGTGAAGAGAACAGGATGTCAAGTGAGATCAAGAGAAAAGAAAGAAGAGATGATCATGAGAGTAATAAAGAGAGGGATAATAATGAGGTAGAGAAAGAGAACCAAGGGAGTTTGAGTGAGGTTATTTCTTATTCTAGCTCTAACCTTTCTACTTCTTCTTTTAATTGCTTTGATTCTCTTATAGGTACTCATGGAAAAGTTTGCATTGAAAAGTCTTCAGTGGATGAACTTAATACTAAGGTGGTTGAAACTACATGTCCCATTGAACAAGTGTTTGTTCATAAGAAGAATATAGGCAAAGAGAATTATTTTGGACTTGTCCAAGATGAGACTTATGACAAGAAGTCCAACAAGAAAGATATAGATCTAACGCTAATGAGAAAGGAAAATGAGGTAATATTATTCCTTTTCTACATAAGACCAAATTAAGGCATGACTCCTCAAGTCTTGGTGATTGTAAGGAAAAAAAATATTTTCTACTAGTGATGAGAAAATCTGTGACTATTATGATACAAGTGATCAAATGTCCATTGTTGAACCTATTCATGATTCCTTGTTGGTGCATTTGAGCAGCTACTTAATTTAATGGAGATTGTATTTTGAGATTGAAAGATTCTTCTAACCTTCTTGAAAACTCCTATGCTTATGTGAATAAATGTTATGTGGAAAAATCTTCAAGTGTAATTGATGATGCTTGGCTATATCATTAAAGTGTTAAATTTGATACATATTTTATTGAGCTTATGACGTCTTTGACAAGACCAGTGGAGTACTTTATTGATAGAGCTAAATTAGAGAGACACATATCATTCCCTACGTCATCTAAACATGAATATTGTTATGCTTATACAAGGAAGATAATTTTCTATTGGGATGATGATGTCCACATGCTTTATAAAGGTGTATTTATACATGCAAGGATTAATTGGGTTAAGTGGATGCATGGTCACTATCTTGTTTTGTTCCTACCATTGTTGTTTTCAAGTAATGGATGTTGTTTACTATTGTATGTCGTCTTGATTATGTGAGATTCAAATTCGAGGATGAATTATTTTCAAGAAGAGGGAAATGATAGCATCCAGTCTATCCCACTTGCATTAAAATTGATGGGCTTCAATGTGAATCAAGAAGAACTTATGATGGAAGAAAAACCTAAGAACGAACCCGAGAATTATGGAGAAGCAGGGGCTAAGTTCTATACATATTTCAAGATTCAAGTCCAAGTCTAAACGGAAGATGATTGGGCCATATGAGTTTTGATTAAATTTGTGAACTTTTCCTTATTTTGTTAGGGATTTATTTTTGATATTATTTTCCTAGTTTAAAAGTTTCCTAGTTTAAAGTTTTCTAGATTTATTTATTTCCATAAAAGTAGAATTCGAATCCCATGCTATTTGGGATAGTTTTTTTCCCTATGTATATAGGGATGGATTTTGTTATTTTGAATAAGACAACATTATTATTAATTGATAGTTTCTCTTATTTACACCTTTGTGTGTGGCTACTTGGGATTTATCTTGCAACCCTATCAGAACGATTCTTTAGGAGGTAAGATTAATTCTTAATTTGATATCTTTGATTTCTATTAAAGTTAATTAAAGAAGGTGATTAGTCTTATACTAATTGTTGTCTTTACTTTCTTTGAAATAGGGGTCTAGATCACTTTTGATCTAAGTTCTTAAATTGACTCTATTAGTATCATAATTAGTCTTAATCCGCTAATTTTTAATACTAAGATCAATTAGGGTTCTTAGCACTTAACCTTGAAATTGGGGATTTTATTCTCCAATTTTGCCTATCTTTAATTTCTTGTCTTTAATCTTAGTATTTTTGATTTCGCATTATTTTCTTATTTATTAACTTATGTTCGCTCAATCAAAGACAGTTCAATTCACCCAATTCTTATCAAATACTATGGTCAAAATTACTATTCTCAAAACTTCTCATCTCCTAGATCTCTTCAAGAAAATGGTGTGGTGGAATGAAAGAATAGATTTCTTCAAGAGATAGCAAGAACCATTCTTCTAGAACAAAATCTTACAGATTACTTTTGGGCAGAGAAAGTGAGCATAGCATGTCATATCCTCAATAGATGTAGCACCAAACTAATCCTAAAGAAGACTTCTTATGATTTGCGGAGAGGAAAGAATCCCAATGTCAGTTATTTTCATCTCTTTGGATGCAAATACTTTATCCACAACAATGGTAAAAATAACTTAGGAAAGTTTGACCCTCAAAGTGATAAAGGTATTTTTCTTGGGTACACTCCTACCAGGCATGACTATAGATTTTATAATAAATGGACTCTATGTGTCTAAGGATCTATGTATATTATATTTGATTAACTAACCACCCCTCTATGAGCTTGAGTTTTGATGAAGAGCAGGTAAATAATCTTCAGTAAGGAGCAAGATAAGACATAACTCTTGAGTCAACAACCTCCGAATCGACTATAGCTCATCTAAAGTCATCTTCTTGTCGCTAAAACTATGAAGCAAATATCCAAGAGAATAGAGACATAATGCAATCTTAACAAATTACTTCATTATTAGAAACCTAGATGATAAGATGAAGAAAAGAGTGTCACTAAGAGATCAAGTGACTGTATCTCTTCTATCTCAAATTGAACCCAAAAAGGTTGATGAGTCCCTCAAAGACGAGTCTTGGGTTGAGGACATAAAGGAAGAATTTGATTAATTTGAACGTAATCAAGTTTAGAATCTAGTTGAAAGACCCAAAATTGCTAAATTGTTGGAACTAGAAGGGTCTAAAAAATTAAATTGAAAGAAGAATGTAAGGTTATCCGAAAAAGGGCGAGAATGTAGCTTAAGCTACTCTTTTCAAGAAGGTATTGATTATGATGAATTTTTTTCTCCTGTAGCAAGGTTAGAATAGATTCGTATTTTGTTAGCATTTGTTGCTTTTAAATGTTTTAAATTATATCAAATAGATGTTAAGAGTGACTTTCTAAATGGGTTTATTCATGAGGAAGTTTATGTAAAATAGCCTCCTGGTTTCGAAAAATCATCTTATCCAAATCATGTTTCAATCTTTTAAAATCATTCTACAGTCTCAAGTAGGCCCCAAAGGTTTTGTATGATAAGTGAGTGTTTTTTTGTTAAACAATAATTTTCAAAGCGGTAAAATAGACACTACACTTTTTACTCAAAAGTTAGATTCTAATCTACTCATATGCAAATTTATGTTGATGATATTATTTTTCGTAGTCCTAATATTTTCTTGTATGGGAATTTTGCGAATCTGATGAAAGGAGAATTTGAAATAAGTCTCATGGGAGAACTCACATTTTTTTTGGATTACGATTCAACAAAACTCACAAAGGTACATTTATCATTCAAGCCAAATATACAAAGGAACTCATCAAGAAAATAGGTTTGGAAAAAGGAAATGGTTTTGGAACACCTATTAGTCCCTTCACACATCTTGATTCATCCACATCCGAAAAGGATGTTGACAAAAAGACATACTGAGGGATGATTAGATTGCTACAGTACTTGACTACAAGTCGACCAGATATTATATTTAGCATGTGTAGATGTGAAAGGTTTCAGTCGACTCTTAAAGAATCCCATTTAACTGCTGTCAAAAGAATAATTCGCTATCTTATTAGGACACAAGATATTGGACTATGGTACCCTCACTCATCACATTTTGATTTAGTTGGCTATTCAGAAGTTGATTTTGTAGGTGAAAAAAATGATAAAAAGAGTACTAGTGGGACATTCCAGATTCTTGGTGATGCCCTAATGTTACAGCATAGAAAAAAAACAACCTCAGTTGCTCTATCTACTATTAGAGTTGAATACATAGCCATTGGAAATTTTGGTACTTAAATTTTATGGATTATGCATCAATTACTTAATTTTAATTTATCTTTTGAATCTGTGCATATCATATGTGACAATACTAGAGCAATTAGTTTATCAAAATATACTATGCATCATTCTAGAGCTAAGCATATAGATATCAAGCATCAGTTTATTCGAGATCCTGCAGAAGATGGAGATTTTCCCTTAAAATTTGTTGATTCAAAAAATTAGTTGGATGATATTTTTACTAAACCCCTGTTAGAAAAAAGATTTTATTCCTTAAGGAAAAGCCTTGGTATAACTTGCACTAGTGATATATGGTTGTACATTATTTTAAATTGGTAAAAAAAATCTACATAATTTTTTACCCCTTCTGACTCAGAATCATCACCTCCTTTTACCCGTCTTTTAACACCTCTTTTTTCTCTCTCTCTATAATTACTGCCATTTTACCCTTTTCTCTTTCCCAAACCTCTATCGTCCTTTTACTTCATAAGTTGCTTCAATTCTCTTCACTTCTCTTCAACGTCCCACATTTTCATCTCCTACTATTTCCTTTTTAAAATCTCTCCAAACTTATCATTCCTCAAAGACCAAAATAAAATCAATGTACAATCTTAGAAAACCCCCTCCAGATTACCACTCTGACAATAATGATCCAGTCCTTATCTCTAGCTCTTTTGAGGAAGCCTTTTCGCACTCCTTTGATATGCATAAATTTTGGACTAGCTTACAATGGGAGAAGTTTGCCGCCTTCAGAAACCATTCAATTGTGCTGACCAAATCATTAACCTCTCTTTGTTAAAAGTGTCTTACTACAATATACTCACACCTCCGCTAGTTTTCCCTATGGACAATAGATCACCAAAATTCTCATGTATTACTCTATTAATCTCTCTGCATACCTTGTTGTGGAAATATTAACAACTTATGATACAAAGACCTTTGCCAACATAGGATATGTCTTTCTCGACAATAAATGGTGCAAGAAGAAATCTACCAAAGTATGAACAGATCTCCCTAAGGTAGGAAAATCTTTGTCTAATATTGTGCTCCTTATTATGAAGGAAATTAAGGAACTCAAGAATTGACTCAAGGCAATCGAAGAAGGCTTACTGCTCCTTTAGTGTTGATTACTAGAATGCTGCAGTTAGATAAGAAAACTCGTACTGATGTAGGCAAGGTGCGGCTAACTATTAATGTACTTAAGAAAGAAGGTGTCAAGCTCTTCCATAGACTATTTTCTTGTGTGGAATCCATCAAATTCGATACCAACTCCTCTAATAACAAGCTTGCCATTTCAGTCCAGAATTCCTACTTCAGCTTCTCCAAAAATTTCAAAAAGTCCTATGAGTATTTTTGTCATAATAAGCACAAAACATATCTATTTTCTGTCCAAACTTTAAGATGATGATTTCTATTCAAAAGGGGGTCCTATCCCTTCTTTTTTTTGGGGGGGGGTCTATATTTGATATCTTAACAAGTCTAGCCGTCTTTTTTTTTGCATGATACATTGCTTGTTTATCTGTTGAGGTGTTTATATTTGTGCTCTGCCTCTTTTTGTGTACTTTTTATTTTTTTATTATGTCAAAAGGAAGAGAAGATGAAATATCAGATAGGTCTCTAATTAAGGGGGAGCAAGTTAACTATAAAAACAAGAAAGTCAATTGATATTTATTATTTGTCATTATAAAAAAGGTAGAGATTGTTAGCCCCATATTGACATAATATGTTTTTATAATGACAAACTAATAAATGAAAATGTGCAGGATACACTGAAGATTTAGTCAATGAAAGAAAGATCTTCCAGGATCTACATATGGAGAAGCATCTCGCGTCATCCCTAACTACAAAGAAGTCAGCGTTATATTTGGGATAACATCAGAAAAATATCTCATTAGATCCCAAATTATAAGAACATAATTGACAATCAAATCGTAACGGTACCTCACAAGAAATCGCGAAAGAAAGGAAGATCACATCCTCTAAATGGGCATATCTGTTATATACATATATGGTTGTGAGTCTATATACGAGAAGGGAAGGTTACATCACACGTACGGACATATCTGATATAGACATACCATACAGTGTAATTCCTTAATAATTCAAATCCTTGATTAAGAAGAAATCCCTCGGATTTTTTTTATAGAGAAAAGAAGCCGGATAAGTTGAAAATTATAAAATAATAGACTGAAGACCAAAGATACTATCCAACTTCACAAAAAATTCTTAGTGTGTCTCAATCTTAGTCTCCATAAAGCTTTGTAATTTCAAGTTTAAAATAGTTGCAAAAATGAATGATCGAGTCAACTTAGTCATACAAGTTGAGGCTTTGTCACAAGATCTAAATAAAAAAATAAGATTCAAATTTTTTTTATCCCATCTGTAATCCAACTCATACTTTGAAAGCTCTAGGAAAACCCTCGTAAACCAAGGGAGTTGGAAGTAGGTATCATACTTGTGTTTCGAACCAAAATAAATCATTGTGTTATTCTCTTACTTACTTATTTATTTGTTTACACATTTAAACTTAATCTATTTTATTAAGTATACTAATTTGTAGGCGAGTTGATTGTTATGACTTTTCATTCAACTAAGGAAAATTTTCCAATTCACCTCTCTCCTCTTGAATTTTATATGAAAGGCGTGGTTAGGTATTGTTTGTTCGGGAAAGATGATTAATTTATATTATTATTTTTATTATGGTTAGTTAAGGTTGATTACTAGACTATTATAGAGATGTAGGTATGATTCTAGATCTATTATCTTACAGTTATAGTACTGGTGCCATCCTTGGTATTGGTATTGGTATTGGTATTAGGACTGATAACGGTGGAATACATTTGATTTATCATTGTTCCATTCTATTTTGGATTATATATATAAACATATTGGGTAATTGTCTTGGTTTGGTTGGTTATTGGACAGTTCGACTTGGTTAGGTTGGTTTAGGAAGTAGACTTATCCCAAAATCTTGGGTTGCATATAACGCTATCTTGTTATATGTTCAAAATTCATCCGACTCAAGATATGTTCTTAGAGGTTGGGTTGGGTACCGGGGTTGATCCCCAATCCTAGTTGTACTTTGAATGCCCAATATGAGAAGGCCCCGGTTTGGGTCGTATCAGTGCAGTAGGCCCATAGTGTATCATCTAATTTTTTCTTTAACTTTTTGGGTGGAGTTCACTAACTTGGTAACAAATCTCTTGATCTCCCAATTATAAAATCTCAATCTATTTTCTTGTTTGTAGATGATATGGTATGGTAACATTATGGCGGATGCCATGCTTTCTCAACAACTTGGTGAAGATCTTATTTCAAAAATAGGTACCACCATCACTTATTATATCCGTACTAGGTAAAAGTTCTCTTCTTAAGAAACCCAATGGCTCCTTTGGAATTATTTATTAGAAGCGCGGCTGCTTTAACCAATTTGGATACATAGTCAACTATGACTAGTGTATATTTATTTGCATAGGAGCTGACAAACTGTCCCACGAAATCAATCCCCCATACTTCAAACACTTCCACCTCTTGGATGGGATCCATTGGTATCTCATTATGATGAAAGATATTTCTAGTTTGCTGGCACTCATCACAACTCTTGACCCACATGTTGGCATCCTTGAACAACGATGGACAATAAAGTCCTAATTCTAATAGTGTTTTTGCTATTCTAACTCCTTCAAAGCCTCATATGGCGATACATGACAAACCTACAAAATGAAATTTTGATTTTTCATGCATACACCTCTGGATCATGTTATCCACATAAATTTTAAATAGAAAGAGCTCATCCAAAAATTAAAAACAACAATCACGAAAGAACTTTTTCTTTTAAACTGAAGAGAGCTTATAAGGTTTAATATCGCTTGCCAGGTAGTTTGTAATATCTACATACCATGGCATTTCTGTAAGTGATACCGCTAGCAATTATTCATTTGGAAAGGTTATTTTGTGGAAAAATGGTTTTGACTTGATTAAACTTGACAACTTAAAGAAAATTCTAAATTTTATCAAAAGAATAGAGTCGTCACTTAATTTGATTAACGAATATTAAGAAAACCTTTGAAAAACACTTACAAGATTTAAAATAGAAAAAATATTTAAGTTTTAAAACGTTCGAGTAAGCAGTTTCTATTAATAACCCAACAAGGTTTTTAATGCACTTAAAATATCCGCTAACTTTCGGTTACCTGGTCTATATTAAAACTAACTTATTTGACTGACATGTAAAAATAAAAAGAAACTTTATTGAGTATTTGTAAAGATGACTTTCGAAATCTAACAAAGTAGTAGAAACAGTTTAATTGAGAAAAGTCTATCTTTTAAGCTAAGTGACAAATGTAACACAAGTATTTTAAAAAATAAAAAAAAACATTCTTTTAAGCTAAGTGACAAATGTAACACGAGTTTTTTTAAAAACCAAAAATAAAAGCTAAATTTATTAATCAACTTCAAATCAATGAAAAATATAATTGTTTATGAAAATATGGCAACTCTAAGAGAAGATCAACTAGATTAAAAGAGAATTAAAGGTAGGAAAATAATAGGCAAATAATATAATTGAATTAGGAAAATCTCAAGAATCCAGGCTTTTGGCCCAAATTCATTCTAGGACCAGGACACCTTGTTCTAATCCAATTTAGGGTTTGGTCCACCTATCCTAATAACTAGCTTACAGGATTTGACAACCACAACACTTTATGCACCTGCCCCAAAATTTATATTTCTTAACTTCTCTAAATATTTTTATTTTTATTTTGAATTTATTTATGTTAGTTTTATCGATATTCATATATTGGGGGTGATTATATGGTAATTGGTTAAATGCTTTACTATAGTATTCTTTATTTTCTTCCCTTAGTTTTTGTAATTCTTCTATATTATTTTGAAGGTATTCTAAATATTCTATATCTTTTGTTTCAAAATATCCAATTAGATTATCTTTCATAAGTTTTTCTAATAATATTATTTCTTCCATATTTTCTCTCCAATATTTTAAATATTCATAGTCTATCATTTTATCCTATAGTAATTGTAGATTTACAAATTTCTGTATAGTAATTTATCCTAATTGTACTGTAATGTATATCTAATTCTAGATTTTCAATGCTATTTATTATCTTGTGTTGTTCTTCTCGTAGCGAGTTTTTTAAATTATATAAACTATCACATGTACTTTTTCCTAAATTTTCTAGGGTTTCTTCTATCCATATTAATTTTTCTTTTAGATTCTCCATTATTTTTCTAATTCGGTTTCTATAATTAATTTCTTCATTTAGATTATCTTGATTTTCTCTAGTTTTTCTAATATATTCTAACATTTCTTAATCTGAATAATATCCATCTAGGTAATTATTCAGGTATAACTGTTCTATCCAATTTATAGTTTCAATTTCATAGTCTACTACTTTTTCTAATATTTTTCTCTTAATATCTATAATTTCTATATCTCTAAGTATATATAAGATTAATATTTTAAGATTATCTATCATTTAAAATTTGTTAAATACTTTATTATAATATTTTTTAGTTGTTTGTTTTAATCTCATTAATTCTTCTATATTTTCACTAAGAAATTGTATATAATTTATATCTATTTTCCAAAATTCTAAATATACATAATTTATCATATTTAGTGTGTGGGTTTGGTATGTAAGTATTTATAAGAGTAGTTCGGTAGGTGTGGTATATAATTAATTCTAGTCATAAAATATCTATCAAATATTTTTTCCAATATGATTTTTCTTATATCTACTATTTCTATATCCTTAAGTACATATAAAACGAGTATTTTAAATTTATCTACCATTTCGTCAGATAAATAATTATCCATTTTTCATAAAATTGCTATTTTCAAAATATTTTCTTCAATCATGCACATAACAAAATATGATCACTTTAGATTGCTATATACTAGATTATTCTTAAATAACATATTCTTCGGTCACTATTAGCATGGTAATATGGATACTTTTCCCTTAAACAGCGCCTCTACTCTGGTTACTCCCCTATCACGGCTTTCTTGCCTCACCGGTTTCACCATTAGGATGACATAGTTCTTAGAGATTTTTCTCCTTTTCCACTTTGCTAATAAACTTCTTAACATGCTATTTTTCGAATAATTCTACTATAAAGCAATTAACATGAACTTATTTAATCATATCATGATTGTTAGGAATTTATGAATTTAGATATTCATAATAGTAAATGAATATACATGTTCTGGAAGTTTTGATAATTCTAAGATTTGTTCCTCCATAGATTTTTCCATTGAAATATATACCTGCTTTTTTTAATAAATAAGCAAAACATTTGTTGTAGACAAGAGAGAGTTTTTTACTTCAACGCATGAAGTCTTACTTTTCTTTCTGCTTTCGATGCCTTTTATAATCTAAAACTTTACAAAAGTTTTCCTTCCTCATTTTACACGTTTCTAAAACTTTACAAAAAGTATTAAAAAATTATTTCTCTAACCTAATTTACAAGAAAGTCTACAAAATCATAAATGTTTTTGGCTAAAAAGTCAAAAAGCCTAGATAAGCTACCTAACCTAACTATATAATGTCTTTTACGTAAAAGAAATCAAAAGCTATAATAATTCACATGTTGAAAATTATAAGTTATATGTCCTTTTCATATTTTTTATGACTTTGATAACTTTTGTCTTCTTTTCTTTATCCGTAGTTAATTTTCATTCGTTGTTGTCTCTATCGTATCTGCTATTTTTTTATCTTCTTTCCAGCTGACATACTTATCTTTATTCTAGCTATACATCTAGGATAATATTATCTTCTCCATTTCATCTCAAACATTGATGGTCTGGATATTTGTGTCCAATTATCTTGCAATATCTTATCAATAATCCGTCTGAAATAAATCCTCTCTTAATTGCCCTTACAGTATATTATTTTTCTGGGTTAATTAATGTCATTATTCATTGTCTAACATCTTCCATATTTGCTTGTCGTAGTTTTTTTGAATTTGAATAAATCATCTGATGGTCTCTTGAATAATAGCTCCATATTCGATTTCCATTGTTATAATCGTTTGCTAGTTCTTGAATAATTGTAGCTAGTCCAATAAGTCGTCTGTTTGCATAAAAATTAGGTATCTCGATTCTGGGTATCTCTGATTGCTGCACAATATCTTCTGGTATAATCATATCTCTGGTTAATCTTATTTTTACAACTTGTATAACTGGTTTTATCTCATCGTATAATATCTCTGTTGGTGTAGTATAACACTTTATATAAAATAGATTTCCTTTGGTTACTCTTTTATAGGTGTTGAATATTTTTTGTAATTCTTCCATAGCTGATAGTTCTTCTCCATCTTGGGTGTATATGGTATTTAATAATCCATAATCAAAATAAGTTTTTATTAAGCTTGGGTTGGTTTTGGGTAGTGCAATTATCTTGTTGTGACCTTGTAATCTTTGAGTTATATATTTTGTGTTGGGTTCTTTGATATTTGTAGCTCTGGGTTAAGGTTTAGAAAAGTTTGTACTCGGTAGATATTTTCTATGTATTTTTGGGCTTTATAGTAATAAACTTTTTTATCTTGGTTCAGAATATCTCGATATGTGGTAATTTGTGGGGGGTATGTTCAAGAGGTCTTTTATGTATTTTTGGTGTAAATGGTTTTTCAAATGTCTTATTTAAGTTCATAATCTGGTATCTTTGTCCAATAACTCCTTTGCTTGTACCTGCAATTATAGATTGATAAACGTTATGGGTTTTACGAGTGTCCCAACGTCTCCTTCTAGCTCTGGAATTTTAATGTCTTCCGATCGACTTAGCTCTGCACACTGCTGAGTTAGCTGATTTGTAGCTACAAATTTCAGTTTATCTTCATTAGTCTTTAGCTTTTCTATTTCATTACCCATACTGTCCACTTTCATTGAAAGCGTAGTTAGGGTTTTGAATATCTTTTCTAAAGTATCATCTTCTATTATATCAGTCTGTGTATCTTTGTCTTGATATGTAATCTGCAATAACGTTTTTGTTAGTACTAATTACTTCAATTGTAAATGTAAAATTTAATATATTCAATACTAGTCTCCGAATCTCTTTTGTTGTAACTGAATTTTGTATTTTCTTTGTTAGCCACCAACGTACCTGTGTATTATCTGTTCGTACAATAAACTTGTTATATACAATATATGTCTCAAATGCTAATAAACATTTATATAATGAACATAATTCTTTTCTATTTATTTCCCATTTTATTTTTGTTTCATTAAATGCTCCTGAATAATATCTACAATGATGTTCTATTTTTTCATTTTCATACCTATATTTAAGTACTCGTCCATAACTACATTCACTAACACCTGCTTCTACTATAGAAAAAATACGAAAAATAGAAGAAACTAAAAATAGTAGGATTGCTGAATTAGAAAAAGAACTACAAATGCTAAAAGATTTGTATGAAAAAAGACAGAAAGAAAAAGAAGAAAAACATAAAGAACAAAAATTATTAAATGAGATAAATCAATTTAAAGAAAAAATAGAAATAAATACAATAGATGTTGAGGAAACAGATAATTATGATTCAGAAGATAGTGAAACATATACAGAAATCTTAACAAATACAAAAAAATTAGAAATCAATAAAAAACAAGAAGTAATTAATGAAGAAAACTTAGAAAATAGAAACACAGAAATAAATACTCTTGATAAAAAAGAAGATGAAAATATAATACCTAGAACATCAGAAATAAGAAAATCTACAGATTATAAGAATAAGTTTAAAAGATATAATCTAAAGGATGAATATGACAAATGGACACCAAAACAAATAGTTAATAAAAATTATAAGTTTTTAGACTTAGATTGTGTAATAGATACAGAAAAACAATACAATTATGGATAGGATATATGAAAAAATAATTATTAGATAATAATATAAATGTAACAGATGCACCAGAATATATAGAAAGAACACTAATAGGAACAGTGAAATTATGGTTTCAAATCTAACTGAAAATAGTAAAAGGCTATTAAGAACTAACAAACCTACAGAAGAAACATCATCAACAACTACAACTAAATTAACACCTATAGAATGATTAAAAAAAATATGAAATAGCTATAAAAGACAAATTTAGCAGCATGACAACAACAAAAAAAGAACAAAATGAAGAGAAAGATATAAATAGGAATTTAATGTTAAAATTAGCAATATGTAATATGTGTTACATAGATGAGTATACTTGCGCATTTAAAGAATAATATTATAAAGAAACATATAATATAGAAGAAAGTAAAGAAATAAGAAAATTATATTTTAATAAATTACCTGAACCATTTAGTTCAAAAATAATAAAAAGTTGGGATGAAAAAAAAATAGTAGATACTCTAGGAGCAAGAATAAAATTTTTACAACAATGGTATAGAAACCTATGTGAAAAATATAGAGAAGAAATAAAAATGGAAAAAACATTAATAAGAAATTTAGCATGTTGCAAAGATAAAATAACACCTCAATTTGGATGCGAAGAAAGATATTATAAGAAAAGAAAAAGACATAAGAAATATAAGAAATACAAAAAATCAAAATATAAATATAAGAAACCAAGAAAAAGATATTATGTAAAAAATTATAAACATAAAAGACCATATAGGAAAAAGAAATCTATAAAAGAATGTACTTGTTATAATTACGGAAAATTAGGACATTTAGCTAGAGATTGTAAATTACCTAAAAGCCCAACAAATAAAAAAATATCAAAAATAAAAATAAAAAATACAGAATATATGCAGATAGATTATATAGATTACGAATTAGAAAGTGAAGATAGTATATATGAAATTTCAGAGAATGAAATAGATAGTGAATTAGATGAATTAAATGACTGGAGAAGATATAAGAATAAATCAAATAACTGAAGAAAATATAAAAATAATAACAAAGGAAGAATATTTAAATGAAGAAGGAACATATCAAAAAATAGTATTTGATAGTCATATATTTGATGAAATAAAAGGAAAAGAATTAGATTTAAGTGTAGAAAAAATATTTAAAATACCAACAATAAAAAATATATTTAGTAGAAGAAAAGAAGAATACTACGTAGTAAGTCAAAAAGAACATGTAATAGATTGTAGATATGTAAAAGGAAGAGCTAGTATACCACTAGTAACAAAAAGAATAATTAATAAAGAAATAAACGATATAAAAAGTAAAGACCCAATAAAATATGTACACCTTGGTGGAACAGAGATATTGATAAAAGCATGTTTTAGAGAAGGAATAGATACACCAATAGAATTATACCTAGCAGATGATAGAATTATAAAACCTATAGAAAAAAGTATAATAACTACCATAAAAGGAAATTTAATATACCAAAAATTTAAATTTATAATAAGTGCAAATTATTCAGTAGCAATAACAAATAAAAATATAGAAAAATCATTAGTATTATATTAGAAAATATCAGGAATAGAACTAACCCCAGGAAGTAAAATATTTACAGCAAGATGTAAAAATCTATATGTATTAACAACAAAACATAAAATAACGGAAAAAAATAAAATTAACAAAATACAAATAGAAAGTCCTTTCGAACAATTTGTAAAAACAATTGATAATAATGATTATAGTTATAGAGACATAGATATAGAAGAAAATTTAGAAATAATAAATGATAGAATAAGTACAACAAAAAGAATAGCTTATGAAAAACCAAAATCATCAAGTTCATCAAAGAGAACAAGTTATGAAACAAGTTCAACAACTAATTTAAACCAATTTTACATAACAGGAACAATAAATAAAAAAGAGTATTTGCTGGCAGAGGAAAATACTTTCAGCTTACATTCAAGGAGTTTGATATTTCTCTCTAGACTACGTCCAGTTGTTGTCCAAAAAATATTTCACGTTGTACTATGTATTTTTTTGGAGTCATCCACACCTATGATTTTGGTTTGAGAATTTCATCCTCTCAAATTCTATCAACAATACCTCAAACAAGATGTTAGTACTAAAATAATCTCATATAGAGATACAATGTCTTTACCTTAACTCTATATTGTGCTATGTCCCTCATGACATAGCCTGCATCATACTCTATATATGACACTTTCTTTGATAAATTTACTAATTTACTTCATCTTCTTAGTTGATTTTTCTTGGAAAATTTATGGTTTTTGTTTGAGAATTTCATCCTCTCAGATGCTCTCAACAAAATCTTAAACAAGAAGTTTAGTAGAAAAAGTAATTCACGAAAAATATATAGTTCTTTAACCATACCTTTGCGTGGGTTGATTTTTGAAAAAGTGATGTCATTCTTTCTTGTACATGTTTTAGAAGATAATAGTGTTTTTAAATAGTAGACACAACAACTCTTTTATTGTTGGATATCATGGCTCTTTTGGTAATTAAATATTTTTTTTAAATAGGGTGGTTCTCTTGGCCACCAACGATATTTTGATCAGAATGGACCATGCAACCATATGTTGGTCATATAGATTTAGCTAAGTTTTGTGCACCACCATATTGATACGACTTATAGATATCTCTCAAATTGTCAGCTTTATAGTAATCTTGCACATCATCTGACTTGGGATAAGAGATGGCTTATAGATGTCCCTGTAAATTTATCTTTCATGAAATCTTGAACATCATCCAACTCAAGATAAGATGTGACCTACAGACATCCCTCAAATTGTTAGCTAAATTTATCTTTCATGAAATCTTGCATATCATCCAACTCAATATAAGATGTGACCTACAGAGATCCCTCAAATTGTTAACCTTTGGGTAATCCTTCACTTTCATTCATTATCGTACACAATTTAACTTATAGATTTCCTTTTAATTTCAAGTATTTGGGTAGTCATGCAGATAATCAATGTTGTATATGATCCAACTTATAGATAACCCTTGGACTATCAACTTTGGCAGTCTTGCACATTGTTCTGATTTCAGATATTGTTGCAACTTACATATAATCCCTGGATTATTAAACCTTTGGGAAATCTTGCACACTATCTGGTTTCAGAAATTATTGTGAACTTCAAAACTATCAAATTTTGAAGATTCTTGCACACCATTATATTTCAAATAATATAGCTAGTAGATTCCCTCGTACCACCAACTTTTTAGGAAATCTAATTCATTATCTAATTATGGAAGGAAACTTACAAATATTTCTAGGCCTATTCAACTATAACAAAGTTGATAGCTAGATATAATAAAACTATAACAAGGTGGTTGGCCCAATAAGTATCCAACTAAAACAAGGTAGATGGATCAATAATCTAACTATAATAGGGTGGATAGCCCAATGAATGCCCAACTGTAACAGGGTAGATAGCCTAATAATCCAACTTTAATAGAGTGGATAGCCTAATATATGTCTAACTATAATAGAGTGGATGGCCTGATAAATGTCCATCAGTAATGTGGTGGATGTACCAATCATCCAATTTTAATAAAGTGGATATCCTTGACACTAGACTCCATCATCTATGCAATATAAATAGATATGAAATACTGAAATACCCTCAATGTCAGACTCCACCATCTCTGTGCTATATTGGGTATTAAGACTTTTAGCAATGGTATGATGGGACTCATGGCAATGATATTCAATGGACCTCTTGACAATGATATGTAATGGCTCTCTCGACAATGATATACAATGGACCTCTTGATAATGATATACCATGTCCCCCTTGGTAATGATATGCAATGGACCTCTCGGCAATGATATGGAACTCTCGACAGTTGAAAAAATATCATGTTTATAATTTCGTTAATGTATTGGCTACTTTGAATGTACCTATGCTTAAGGTAAATGTCTAGTAGACACAATGTCGCTTTTGTGAGTGACTATAGTCAATTTTTTTTAGAAGCTTTAAAGAAATCATTCATGATATAAATGACTTTATTTGAAAATATCATTTATTTTGAGGTGAATAGCTACACATTAAATCACTTTAGATGTAAGTGAATAGATGAACCCCATTTATAGGGAAAAGTATAAATACCACTTTCAAATGTTATATGCTTATTTTGTTCCATGAATAATTGGAGGAGAATATCCTTACTCTCCTATTCAGATGACTCTTTGAATGATCTATTGTGCCTACTCTTTTACACGTACCATTTATGAACATCATCTATTTGTCTTGACCCGAGATGGATCGAAGTAGGATATCTTTGTTGACTCCTTATAGGGTGATATTTTCATCACTCCATCATTATGCTGACTATTTTGTGTATACCTGCACTCCAAGTAAATATTTAGTAGACATAGTGTTGCTTTTACCAGAGACCATAGTCAAACATAAGAGACAAAGATTCAATGAAAGAATTCATAATATAAATGACCTTTTCTTGCAATCGTTTTCAAATCATTTTTTTCAAAAACTAGATTATTTTTTAAACCATTTTCTTTAAATTATTTTATTAAATAATTTTGTCTTATATCAATGACTTGTACTAAGGACATTCATCAATGGTTAAATTGATCATGTCATGCACTAACTTGATGAATGTCCTTAGTACAAGTCATTGATATGTTTGACACTTTATGGCAAGCTCTAGAGATCCTTCAGTGTTGTTGCTGTTGATTTAAAGATGAATTTTTAAAATATCTATCATAACTGAAGATCGATCTACTTGGACTTTGTTGCAGTAGAAGATTTATTTGAGATCCTCTAATATCTTGGTGCTACGGAGATTTCTTATTTTTGAATTCATCAATGAAGATCAGTGGAAATTTTGATGTTCTCCTCAAAATTTCTGCCCCATTGAAACATCTTAAGGTGAATTCTTATTCTATTAATGGGAGAGTTGACAATTTGCGGGGGTTATAAAATCCACTTTAGTTGTATTCTTTGACACAGTCTCAATTTTTACATGTTGACAAGTGATCTTGTACTTTGAAATTTTTGATATTATTTCTCCAAAATTCTACCCTAATTTCCATTTCCCTGGGCGTTATAACTGAGCCGTTAGGGCACCTATGTATCTAATTGAAGTAGGAACCATGATAAATGTAGTTCCTTTAACATGGAAGAAATTAGGATTTCGTAGTGCTAAGGAATTCATAGGGTTAGAAATCATGAATGAATCTCTAGTATAAATTTTGAGGTCCGCAAAATTTCTGTCATAGTTAAATGCTTTAGAGACAAATCTTGAGTTGTTGAATATTGTGGGGATCTCAAGACTCTTATTGAAATTTTGTTCAGTGCAATTCTTCGACACAATTTTTATTTTGACTTGTTGAAGGATGATCGTATACTTTTGAATTTTTGAGACACCTTTTAAAAAATATTTACTGTAGTTTCCATTTCCCAGAGGTGATAATCGAGCTATTAGGGTGTCTATGTATCCTACTGAAGCACAAATCAGGTCAAATATATCTTGGGGCTACAAAGAGAAATCTAGAAAATACTAAAGGGGTTGACCAAAGCCGACATAAGCCATCTACATATCCTGTTGAAGTAGGAATCAGGCTAAATATAGTTCTGGACAACAAAAAGCGATATAGAAAATATTAAAGGGGTTGACCAAAGATTACATAGGCCTCCTACATAACTCGATATTGGAAATTCAGGTCAAATGTAGCACGTATAAACAACAAACGGGAATGTTGTAATGACCCTCCAAGTAATTTTCTATAATTCCACTTATTTTTTCCATAGCTGCCCCAAGTCATTTATAACTTGTTGGAACTGATAGTTTAGATACCGAGTAGTTCATTTATTTTTTAGAGACAACTCCCCATTTAGAAGTCTTTATTGGTATCAAATGGCCACCGAGAAAAAAAGTCAATAAAACAATCTTGGTTGCAAATTCCAAATGCGCCAACAACTCTGAAGATAAATTTTAGGCTAGGTAGACCTTGGTTCGGGTCCCATTGCAACAAAGCCCATTTTGACCAATTGGTTGGAAAGACAAAATATTGACAGATATAGGTGTGGGAACCACAATTAGTCTAAACAACCTTGGAGTCAAAATAAGACTTCACGAATGCATCCAAAAAGTCTAATTTAGTGGGGTTACATAGTTCATTTGCGATAATCGAAGTCCGAATGAGTTTCGGAGGTCAAAAACTTTTTTAAACTTTATTGGTACCGGATCATGGTGATAGCGGCCCCATGATGGAGATCACAGCACTTATGGTGGTGATCGCGGTACCGCCATACCTGGAGGGGCTATAAATAGGCCCCTTGGTTGTGAATTCAGTCATTTTCACTTCTCCTTGAGACCTAGAAACCCTAGAATGATATGTTAACTTCAAATTGAGTATTGGGTGTGAGTTGGAAGATTATTTAACATATATTTTCATGATTAACAAAGGACTAAAGGTATGAATCCTTCATTTTTATGATTGAATTTTCTTTAATTTTTGACCAAAACCTCTACTAGCTCAAGGGCTTGATTTTAGCCCAAATAAGCTTGGTTTTCAATTCTTTCTTGAGGGTTATAATTCCCTGGTGTATGAATATATGGTTGATCTCAAAAATGTATTTTCCATTTGTGGGACCTACTTGGGGGGGTTTTTGGTGTCATTTTTGGACCCAAAGCACAATATTACAATATGGGTATTGATATTCTCGTAATGATGTGTAGAATGAGTTTTTGATAGCTTGGCTCCTTAAAAAAGCTTCTCAAAAGGGAAAAGTAAAGGTTTAGCAGATTGTTGAGCATTCTTTGAATTGGAGCTAGGCTAGGCTTTCTCCTTGTTATATTGAGCTATATTTTGATATAATTGTGATATTTTGTTAGATTGGGGATTGAGATGCGAGCTTGTTGACCCATGTTAAGACAAGACTTATGATTAGTTCCCTTGAACCCTCATGCTTAGTAATTGACTAGAGAGTGCCTTTGTGAGAATATTGACAATTCTTTGTACTTATTGGTTACACGAAATGGCATTGAGAATAATGCCCAAGGGATGATGCCTTGTATGCCTTATTGGCTAAAGTTCATGTCAAGCTATTCATTATATTGTTGTGATTAACTATTGTTTGGACTAATAAGCATGCTATTAAATGAGCCCTTAATTATGATATGGCCTAATCCATAAATGATGTTATTAACCATGCTATTAATAAGAGATATATTATGTCATGCTTTAGCCATCATTCATACTAATGATAAATTAACTTTAGGCCAACAGTGGCCCAATGAATACACCACTAATGGGACATTGTTCATGATATTTCTTATGGTTTTGCCCATTGCGTAAATACCTAGATTATGAATCATGGTGATTGCATTGAAGTGATGTATATGATTGTTGACCAAATTATTGTTAATATGACGTGTGGCTATTGATTATGCTATTAAGTAAGCCCAAGACTATGTTATAATGTGGACCATTGAATAGACTACTATTTCGGGACTTGGTCTATGAAATTACCCATTTTATGGTTTTGTCTAGTAACCAAACTAGTTCTTTTGCTAGAAAGCTCTCTTATTTCTAATATTGTGAGTCATAATACTAAGGGCTCTAAAATGTATATTTATTCACTACATGAGAAGCTATACAACTAACCATGTTGAACCCATTAATTCTTTGTAATATTCATGTTATATATATTCATATATTTATGGATAAATTATCCTTGGCGATGATTGATGAGATATGAAGGTATGTTTCTCCTTACTTTCCTTTTACTTTAGCCCTCGTAGGGCTTGTTATTTACTTTACTTGTCATTTACTTTAGCCCTCGTGGGGCTTGTCATTTTTTTACATGTCATTTACTTTAGCCCTTGTGTGGATCATTCTTTATTATGGGTATATTGATGATATGATGATGCCCGGCAAGGCCGGAGGATATATTTATGATGATGATGCCTGGCAAAGATGGAGCATATATTGATGACATGATGATGCCTTGCAAGGCTAAAGTATATATTGATGATAGATGATGCCCAGCAAGGCCGAAGGATATTATGATGATTGTTGATGCCTGGCAATGTCGGAGGATATTATGATAATATATTGATACCCGACAAGGACAGAGAATATTATGATGATATGTTGATACCTGGTGCGGCCGGATGATGTTGTGACGTTGTGATGATACCCAGTGCGGCCGGAGAATATTGTGATGTTTATTAATACCCGACAAGGCCGGAGGATACTATGATATTATGATGATGCCTGACAAGGTCAGAGGATGATTATTGATGTGCCCATATGTACATCTATCAGATTGAACTCGACTATCCCTATGTATGCAATTATATGTTATTTATGCTCTTGTGTAGTTGGGTAAAATGTTGGTAATAGAAATTCTGGTTATATTATTTTGATGAGTTAAGGTATTAAGTGGTATAGTTGGTGATTTAAGGATGAAATATGCTTAGTGGTGGGTATTACTTAAGTGGCTAATAGTGACTAGTGGATTTGTAAATCGTAGTGATCAAGAGGACTAGTGACACTGATGGCTATTAATAGGGATGATTAACTTATTATGGTGGTTAATGATAATGGACTAATCGATGGTGATAATTAGTTGATATTAATGACTAAGTATATGATGTTGACTAGTATCTATACGGGGATTTGTGGATCAATGATGCTAATTAGTAAAAGATGTTAGTTGATAGAGGAATAATGAATAAGTGAAGATTATTGACCATATACTTGAAAGACCCCGCAAAATTCTCTCATAGTCTGAGCCTTAGAGCGTGTTCAGTGAGGCGTAAATCCGACCCTAAAAGATTGAGAAGTGCCTTCCCAAGTGAGAAATATTTTAAACCGTGTATAATTTCCCTAATATTGACTTTTTGTCGTGTAGGGCATAGAATAAGCTTTCCATCGATATCAATTTCGTCAAAATCCAGCTTCGGACGAGGAAGTTATGGCCATTTTACTGAAAGTAGTCGGAACCACCCAGGTGCGACGACCGGATTGACGGACCGTCGATCTTGCGATGGACCGTCTCCCAGACCGTTGCAACCAAGTCAGTGACTAGCCCAAGTGCGACGGCAAGGATGATGGACCGTCAAGACTGCGATGGACTTTCGCTGGGACTGTCGCCATTGAGGAAGTGTGGTCGTATCCTGGCCAACATGTGACGGACGATCTGACGGACCGTTGCTGAGATCGTCACATCAAGGCAGTGTATTCTTTTTCTGACCAACATGCGATGGACGATCCGACGGACCGTCAGACTAGCGACGGATCGTTACTTCGATCATTGCAGTCCCCGATCGGTAATTTTAAGTTGATTTTAAAAGAAATTTTTGTTTTTTTTCACTCTTTTCAGCCCCTATTTATATCCGATCAAGGCTCACAACTTAATTTCTCATCTTCAACATCAAAAGCTAGGGTTTCTACAAAATTAAAACCCTTCTTTCTTCTTCAAGAGAAAACAAGAAATCAAGAATCTCTCCAAGAGCCTTCAAGAAAGAGTTTCCTAAGGTATGCAGATGTTTATTCTTGGACACCTTTCATCCAAGAAGCACAAAAATACTTTTCTAAATTTCAAATATCTTATGTTTATGAGTTTTCATGATTCATGTGAGTTGAAATAAATGTTCATGCTATTATTGAGTTTTTAATTCATGTTTTGTTTATGAGGTTTCAAGCTTTGACCCTAGTATGTGATATTCATGTGATGTTCATGATAAATCCTCTTCAAGTTGCTTGTTAAGTGATGTGTTCATGTCAATTAAGTGAAGAAATAGTTGAATAAGCAAAGCATGCTCCCCATATGTTTGATAAAATGCTTATGTGAAAGAATTAGAGCCATTATAGCATGTTGACTAGAAATCCCCAATTGTGTGCAAGATCATGCATACCAAGTGTTTGTTGAAAAGTATTAGTGAATGAATTGTGATATGATAGCATGAAATTCCTAATTATATGTTTTTCGATACATTCTAAGACTTTAATACATGCTGGGTGTTTAATGTAAGACCTTGTTGAATGGAGTATGAGCTAATAAAATGTCTCCCTATACTATCAAATGTTTATGATTTCTAAATACTTAAAGATATGCTTTAGTGATTGTGATGGTGAATGAATGTCCATGGTCTTGATTATTCAAGAATGGTTATGTTTTACTTTATGTTATCGAGTCCTGGGGTTATTTATACCCGATAAATTAGCTGCAGTCTAGAGCCCGTGTCAGTTTTCTCGATAATCTCAGTTAAGCCACGATTCTCAGAACTCAGTAAGTAATAGAACTCTGTACTCTCAGATAGATACATAACTTAAGAAATCTAAAAAATCTCAGTAATCTCAGTATCGCTAGTATTCTAGCCTCAGTTCAATACTCATCTTAGACCTAGTAGTATTCAAGTGTTCAGTTCGGAACTCAGTATCATACAGTCAGATAATGAGATTCAGTAGTATTCTGTTAGATACAAAACCAAGTGAATTCAGTGTAACTCAGTCAGGTTATTCGAGAAATATTATCAGTAATAGATTCAACTCAGTTTAAGTTCAGTTAAGAATATGTTTAGAGTCTTTCAGTTGGGAGTAGGAGCTAGAACCGAGCGAGTGTAGGGATGGAGGCTCCCCGTTAGAGAGGTAGAGTCATTAGGAGCAATCCCTGAACTACAGAACTGCGTAGCCAGCGCAGGAGCATGAGTCACCCTTTGAAATAAGGCTTGAAAATTATACTGCCTTAGGCTTGACTTCCTGCGAGGGTCACTCATTAAAGAGGCTTGACCAGAGTAGAGGTATTTACCCATGGCACGGTATTGACACCCTTCCATCTGGGGTTACAGGTTGGACCCCACCAGTTCAGATTTGGGGCATGTCGGTTAAGTGAGAACTCCCACAGTTATAGTTTCAGTATCAGTCTTCAGAGTAGAACTCAGAAATTAGGACTGTCAGATACAGTTACCTATCTCAGTGAGGAACTCAGATAGTTCCATTGATTTATGGACCACCCACTAGATATGCATGGTCTCACATAAAGATATTTAGTATCAGTATTATCAGATCCAGAGATCACCTATTAAATAGGCTTGATCTCAGTCTCAGATTCAGTTGAGTAATCTCATTATCAGATCCATAGATCACCCATTAGATAGGCTTGATCTCTGTCTCAGATTTAGTTGAGTAATCTTATTATCAAATCCAGAGATCACCCGTTAGATAGACTTGATCTCAGTCTCAGATTCAGTTGAGTATTCTCATTATCAAATTCAGAGATCTTCTGCTAGATAGGTTTGATCTCAGACATAATCTTTTCTTATCATTGATAGTAGATTCAGGGATCATCCGTTAGAGAGGTTTGATCTCAAATTCATCCAGTCGAGAGTAATAATCTAAGCTTTCAGCCATTGGTATTAGTAGATTCGGTTAATTAACTTTAGTGAGTTTCAGAGATCACTCACTAGATGGGACTGATCTCGATTTCAGTACTCAGTTTTTATATCAGGAGATTCAGTTGTTCAGTATCTCAGTATTAGTAGTGAGTTTAGATGTTACTAAAGTAGTATTCAAGTTTCAGTATTTTGAGTTGTGATGTTTTCAGTTATGGTTTGTGTATTCATACATATGTCCTCATTAAGTACTCTCATGATTATTCAGTTAAGTAATTGTTCATACATAACCCCTTGCATTTAGCCTTACCTTATCTTCATACCCAGTACATTCCTACGTACTGACGCATTTATGCTATGGTGTTTTATTTTACACCATAGGTTCAGAGGCATGAGATCCAGAGTACCCTTAGCAACTCAGTCCCAGTCAGCAGCAGTAGACGTAGAAGTGAATCCTCTTCAGTCGAGGATGATCTTTATTTTATTATCGCATCAGATTTATTTTATTTTCACTAGACGGAGTTAGTTGGGGACATGTGCCATCAACTTCATAGTTCAGATAGTTTAGAGGCTTTTTGGTCAGATGTATTAGTATTCAGTTTTTCAGTTTTCAGTATTTTTAAATGTTTTGAATCTTATGGCCAATTTCCATATTTATTATAGATATTATGCAATGCTTAGGTATAGATATCAGTAGAGGGTTATCTTGTGGTCCTTCGAGATCATGAGCACTGTGTGATGTTTCGATTCCAGAAAATTGGGTTGTTACAATAATGTATGGTGACTAGTGGGATTATGATAGCTAGAAATGAATATACATTAATTGTCAAATATAGTCTAGTGATGAATCTTGTCTAGATGCTTGATATTATCTAGTTAGTTAATAATGGTTAGTTGATGACCCTTGAATAATGATTATGTGATGAATAATGGATAGAAAATAATTAGCGGTTATATGATAGCTAGTGAGTAATTGGTTTAATAATAAGTGTTGGCTAGCTAATAATGAGTGAATAGGGTGTATTGATGAGACAAATGACTATACGATAGTGAGGTTATGGTTATGAGTATATTGGTATGTGTTAGACCATTACAATTATTGATGATGATTATGTATAATGGAAAATGTTCGTTTGATAAAATTTAAGGAAAACTCTAGATAATGAGGAAGTCTGGATATATTGTTAATTTTTTTTCTTTATATTTCTCTTGGGTGTGCTCTTCGGTGGTATTGGATATCGTGATGAGTTCTTTACTTTATGTACTAGTTTGTTTATGGGCGCAAAATTTGTACTTGTGTTTGCTTGTGATTGCACGTGTGTTGCTTTATTATTCTGAATCACTTATTTCTTATGCACGATGGTATTTCCATGCGTTTATGCCTTAGGTTATATTGTTATTATGATATTTAACACTTGTGATGTACGACAATAATGAAATACGTTGATGCCTTATGTCATATTGTAATTTTGATATTTTATGCTTGTTATGTACAATAATATTGGCACGTGCTGATGCCTTATGTTATACTATTATCCCAAATTGCTTACTTTTTATATATAGTGATGATGGAGATGATTCGGGTTCGATTATGTACCTTGACTTATTTATGATTATCTTTCATTTTATCATTCTTATATCATTATTTAACTTAGTCAACCGATGATGCCTACTAAGTACCCTTTTTTGGTACTCATGCTACACTTCTGTACCTTTTTAGTGCAAATCAGAGTATTAGCTGTCACCGTTGATCTTGGTTCATGCGGTGATTGAACCCCAGATATAAAGTGAGCTCGTGGAGTTTAAGTCACCAAATTTCCTTTAATATTTGATTCAGGCTTTTGTATATGAGACAAATGTATTGATTATCTAAGATTCTTGGGTTATATCCCTATTACTATCATACTTAGATGTTCTTGTACTGATTATACTAGGTCGTGGGATTGGTATCCATGTTTAGTTATCTATTTATATCAGGATACTATTTATGTATATCTTGTGTTCGTTAATTTGGCCTAGTTAGGCATTTCTTACCTAATTAACCCATTACGTTAGCTCCGGGTTAAGGTATTGGCTTACCTACTAGCAGATTAAAGTAGGTGTCATCATGTCTTATAAATCGGGCCGTGACAAGTATTACGTTATTAAAAATAATAGAGACTATTACATTCCAAAAGTGCGATTACATGAAAAAAATACTATTTTCATACGTAGTATCTCTCCACTACATAAGAGTCGATTAGCTTGGGATACCCCTGGCCAGCCACCTTGAATAGAATTAGGTCACCTCTAGATAACACCTTGCAGATGACATGACGTCTTTTTTAATTTGGTGCAATCTTCTCTTTGCTTATCTCGATGGGAGAAAGGCTCAACTATCCACTTTCTAAATTAAAATCTGACTTAATCAACTACTTATGGGAAATGATATTTATACTCAATATTGATATGTCATCACAATACTGGGTGAATATATTGATGTATTCCTTGAGCGAACTAAATCTTTCTCTTCTTGATTTTATCACATAAACACCAATTGTGGTCGTTTTTGACTTCATTATTGTCTCCCATAATAACCAATTTGGTCTCTTCTAGGTAGTATTTTTCATGTTTTAAAAAATCTTCTTAACTCTTTTGTTGCTGTTTTGGGACCATTGCCTCCCATTCATCAATATTTGTCTTGATTTGTTCATGTCGTTCTTAACATGACGTGACATTAATAGGTTTTACGTTATCATTACAAAAATCATAAGTAAAATAAGTTAGATAATAACATGTATTTAATGAAAAGATTTTTGCAATAGGGAGTGGTTTTCATTGAATTTGGAAAATATTTACAAACTTTGGATATGGCCCACAAGAGTGTGGGTATGCACTTGGAAAGCATAAAAAGTAGAAAAGAGATACATAAAATTTAAAGTGAGGCTCTTAGGCATTAACTAGACTACCGCCCATTTTGTATAAAATAAAATTTTGTCATTTCATCTACCACATTGATTAGGAAATTTAGGATGGAGTAGGGGTCCAATGCTATTGTTTCTCCAGATTTAGATTTTCTAATAAAAAATGCCCCTGATAACTCCTTGATAGTCACGTCATAATCTTTGTAAGGTTTTTCTATTCCTTGCCCAAGACCCTCTCATTTGTTCCATGCTTGAATGGAAAAAGATTGGTATAGACGAGGCAACCACTATGGTAGATCTTGATTAGTCTTCTTCTTAGCCTTATCTTTAGATAGATTTAACCCTATTATGGCATCACCTAAACCAAACTTGGGAGGCTTCTCTGGAAATGTTTTATAAGATGTGTTCATCTCCATGGTGTTCTCTATTGTCTCATAACTAGCTTAGATTATGGCTTTATTTGACAACATTCATCATTAGTGTTGACAATGTTTATCTATATTTCTCTATTGCTTGCCACAACTATCTGGAGATTATTGACCTTCCGGTAAATTACATTTTGAATTTGGTACTTCAAGTTGAGGCTATCTTTAATATTATGTCTGACACTTCCTGAATGATATGTACAATGTTGATTAGGCATGAATAATGTAGATGTCATTTTAGTAGTCCTTGGTGCAACAAGTTGAATTAGTCCAACCGATTTTAGTCTCTCAGAGATATGAGTTTGGTTTTCAGCTATATGGAATAAAAATGAGGAGGTTTTTTCTCAAACCTCAGATGAGAGATTTTATTTTGGAATATTGGTGAAGCCATCCGAGGGTATGTCTGTAGGTTTGGATAGAAAGGACTTCGTATCTAAAGATTTGGTTGGATATTTTTGTATGTTTGTGGAGTCATATGGAAATTTTGTTGGAAGTTTTGGTATGTTGATGGAGGTATTTGATAATTTGGAGGTCGAGTTAGGTAATCTAAGTGAGGAATTGGATATTTATTTTTTCATAAAAAAGGGGAGTAGGGATTTTGTGGATATGGAGACACCATATCATCCAAGATTGGAATGTTAGTTGTAATATCCAAGTTGGCCATATATTTTTGTTGTTGCACTTCTTCTTTGAGTTCATCCAATCTCCTAGTTAATTCTGCAATAATTTCACCATGTGTCTTAATTATATGATCCTTGATAGTAATTTCATTCAGAGCATTTCCATTGTCACTGCCAGTCATTTTCCCCTTTCTCGTAATAAAATAATGGTCAAGAGAGGAATCCTTATTAACTTTTGATCTAGTGATGTAGGGATATATGTTCTGCCATTTTATGTCAACACAGATCAATTTCTATTTATTTGTTACCTGATAAAGTTCAAAACAACTCAAAACATAGACATATTAGACTTTATTAGTGGCATATAATACAACATAATGGACAAGAAGTAAACATAGAAAGTTGCTTTCATCACAGGAAAATTGACCCATGGGTGGATATCTACTTGTAGGATCCCATTGGATAGGATTTTTTCCAATGGTCTTGGTATAAGTATGTTTGTCAGGAAGGTTTATTTTTGCTGAATCTTCTTCTATTGATGCTTATTCTTACTAGTCTTTTGCATCCTTATAACTTCTTAACCGAAAGGCTTCCTACATATTTCACAAAATAAAAGTCAGACTATACGTTGTTCATATTTATTGAGGCTTTTGTGGAAGATGTTTTGCACAATTTTTTTCTAGAAAAGTTGAAAGAAGTAGAGTATTTTGGTCAGACTTTTCCACAGTGATCTTACCTTTTTTTCCTAAAAGGGTTCTATAAAAACCATCAGAGTAGGAGTGGATCAATTCACTTTTGATTTAATAAGAACATGCAATATAGTTATATTACATAGTATGTAAATAGTTTATGGCACATTCTATGGAAATATGGACTTTTTTATGCCAAAGGTACGCCTAATGAATTGAATTTTTTGTATGCTATTTATGAAATATTCAATTCCACCAAAATACATATCATATACAAATTGATATACATATATCAAATGGTGATATAAAAGAGTGGAATAGGTATACAAATGAATTAATCCCATACATGTGGAACACTCCTAAACTAGACTGCAATGGGAGGTCCTTCATTCTTGATCTTCTTGGACTTTTTGAAACTTCAAACACCTTTTGGATGATATCTTCAAATTAAGAAATTGCCCAAACATTTTCCATCTTTGAGGGACAAAGGTCCATACAAATTGAAATCATATCCTTTAATTAATCACATAAAGGTATGATTATTTTTCTGATCGGGGGTCTTTTTTGACAAAAGATGGTCTTGCTAATGGGACTGATACCTTTGGGGTATCGATTCACTTAGTTCAAAATGACTATTAATGATATTTGGCGTTGCTTTATCCTTGTTTACTAGAATTTTTTTTAAAAGAGATTGAGAATCCAGGTGGATAGTCGCGGGAAGAAATGACAAGTGTTGGACGACCCAAAACTGACTAATTGTTTATCATTTTAAGAATTTTTGATTTTTTTAAGTAAAGGGAATGATCACAAAAGATGGATAATCATTTTTCCCTAATATAATATAGTAGTGCCAGTTGGAAAAATCGGTATGACTTGAATACGATAAGTATAATTGTCAAAATTTAAACAAAGAAGCAATTTAAATATTACAAACCCAAATAGTTAGTAAAATAAAGTCAGTTTCAAATATTTAGTTAGAACCTAGTTGAATTCTCTAGGAGAGTCATCATTTCTGTTTGTGATCATTCCCTAGGAGAGTCATCATTTCTGTTTGTGAACCTACTTAAAAGATTTAAAACAGAAAAAAATTAATTTTAAAAAACCCCGATAAACGATTACAATTATAACCCCAAGAAGGTTTTAAGGCACGCAAATATCCACTAACTTGCTGTTATCTGATCTATTTGAAAATTAACATATTTGACTAACTTGTAAAAAAAAAGAAATTTTGTTGAATATTTGAAAAGATAACTTTTGAAATCTGGCAAACTGATAGCAACAGTATTTTTAAGAAAAACCTTTTTTTACGCTAAGTGACAAATATAACACGAGGTATTTTTTTATTAAAATGATAGCTTTATTAATCAAATCCAAATCAATGTAAAAAAATAATTGTTTCTAAAAATATGACAACTCCAAGAGAAGATCAACTAGATTAATAAAAGAATTAAAGTTAGGCAGATAACAAGCAAATAATATACTAGAAGTCTCATACGGGGAAGCGAGAACAACATGGGATACAAATTGAAATCAACCATACAACTGTGCCCATTAAGCTCTTTTAATAAGAAGACGCTAGAGGTAACATAAGCTATTGAGAAGCTCTATTTCATCTCGTGAGTTAGGATTTTGAGAATACACGAATAAGTAATTCCCAAAGACCTTTTTTCCCCATTGAGTTTGCTTTGGTATTATGAACTAAAAAAATCATAGAATAACACTCAAGTTAGAAAGTCATTCAAATCAAAACATCCATGAAGGCAAGATAATCTATGTCGACTAATACTTAATGCACAAACAAACTGTATTCTCATTGTTAGTAAACAAACACCCCTAGAAACTTAATATTACCAACACAATTTCAAAAAATACAATTTAGCACTAAATCAAAAATAAAGAAAATTTCACACAGATTCAACCGATCCTAGTCGCAACAAAATTCATACTATCGATGAAATTTACTACTTCAATGAAGAAAGGAAAAAAGACAAAGCTTTTACCCTTTTTGTAGTAGCTGACCCGACCTGGCCCCTAGCTTTGTCGTAATGGGCATCCCAAGTCCAACAACGATCAGAGACCTCCCCCTGTTACCCAATCCAACCACCTATATCCAGCCTTAGAAAGGCTGAATTTTGAACATATGATAAAATAACGTTGTTGTTCTCATTAAGACTCCGGGATAAGGTCACAACCGTGACCGTCCCAACCGAGTCCAAACGTACCTCACCAACCACCCAACCATACCAAACCAAACCAAACAGAATACCAAAACATAATATGAAAATCAATCCCAAAATGTAATAGGATGGAAAAACCAACAATATCGTCCAATGATGTCAGCCCACCGGGTTATTCCAATGTCAAGGCCAACACCAATATCGATCCTACCCATACTTATCCCCAGAAGTACCACAAATCCTCTATCCAAAAGAGTAAGCAAATCTGGTTGGGACATGCCCCTAACCATGACCAAAACCAATATCCAAAATAAAAATAAAGTGTCTAAAGAAATCCATAACATGAAATGATCCCTTCCAAAAGGATGAAAGCTCACCACTTTAGTCTAAATGCTGATACCGAATCTACGTGCTAAACAAGAGGGGTAGAATGGTCGATTCCTACATAGCATGGGTATATAGCCGCCAGTAGACCGGTTAGCGAATGACTGCTAACATGAAAATCAGGATAAAGATAAAATAATGCCAGTCATAAAAGCAAGTAAAACCATTTTAATGCATAAAACCATACATATATAAGTGCCGAGAAAAGGGACCGGGTTTATCATGCACTTAAACTTTACTTGAGGTGTGTAGCTTTGCCGTCCTGACCACCCACGGGCGATATGGGTTCAACTCCCCTACTGAAAGAGCCCCAATGCGTGTAGCCGTATGACCAGGGAATATCCCATGGGATGACTAGTACATCCCCCAATATAAAATGTGACACACACATATTGTCATTAAGACCTCTCATATCAACAAATATGAGTTTCCAATTTTGGTCCCCCCGGGACCGCCACCTTCTATGGCTTAGCTCACACCCCACCATTAATGCCTAATTAAAACCATGTCCAAACAATCCATTTACCATTTATTAAGGCCAATATTAGTAGTATCGTCATACCATCCCTTACTTGCAAGTAATATCCTTAGCCAAACTATTTAGGTTAAGAGGACCTTAGGTGCCCTTCCAATTACCATATTAAATCCACTTAGGAGACTTCTATGTTCTCCACAAGAATAACCATTTAGACTTTAGCCTTTAAAAACTATTTAAACCATGCATAAATCCTTTGTCTAATTTAAAACATGCAAGAGTTCCATTAAAAGAAGTCAATGCAATGAACATATCTTTATAAGCTTTTAATCAAACACCTTGGGGGCATAATATAACCAAAAACAATTCCAAAAGACCATTAAATCATTACCATGCAATCCAATTGTAAAAAACCACCATTAAGGTATATAAAAGCATAATTAAAACCATAGGAAACCATAACCAAGAATTCAATATCAAAACCCCCAATAATAGTTGAAAACCCATAATCATGAAATAGTAAAACCATGAAATCAATCATATAAACCATGCCTTTAGTTTAAATTATAATGGGGGAATAGAATCATGCCTTATACCAAAGAATTGAGGGAAGGAAATCACCCAAGCAAGCCCCAAAGCAATCCCTTAGTTGAAACCTTAGCTTCTTTGCGCCAAAAGCACTTGAGAGAATTATTAGATGTTTAGGAATAGTTTCTACATGATAATGAATAGAATAATAGGGTAAATAACCTCCTAAGTGTATTAGAAGTCGTGGGTCCTAATTAGAGTAAGTAGGGAAATGTCCAGAATACCATCACTTGAATCCCTTAAAAACCTGTCAAAGGGTTACGACTGACCCTTACGAGTTTTGCCCTCCTATATGGTTGGTATCCACCACTCATATACAAGCCTCAACCCTTGGATGAAACATTGTCTAGTATACGACTCATACAATCAAGTTGTAACCATTGTATACGATTTGTACCCATAACCCGTATCCCTGGAAAAATGAAATACCAAGAGGATCAAACACTATCTACCATTCGATTCCATGACATGACTCATACCAAGCCCTACAACTTGTACCCCTAAGTCATGACCATTTAAGTGATAAAAACCATCCCACTAACTAACATGGGTCATCATACGATAGGACTATACCACTCACAACCCAGTATAAGGCTTGTACCCATGAGTCGTATTGGGTCCAGAGAATGAATTTCCAAGAAATTTTCTAAGTGTCATAACCCAGGATGTTTCAATCTCCCCTACTAGGAACATTCGTCCCTGAATAATGGAAAAGGTGGGGGTAACCACACACAGAGTCATTTGGATTATCAAATATCCCTTTAACAAAGTTTGAAAATTAAAAGACAAAGATGTTAGTCTTTTCGTTAACAAACTCAGAAATTAAAGATGTGTTTAAGACACATACCTTCTATACAAATCCCAGGAGCAGAAAACAAATGCAGATACTTGGACTTCATGTCCTCTTCTACTTTCGAAGTAGCTTCTTTTACCTTATGGTTATGCTATAGAACCTTAACCGAAGACACATCATTGGTCCAAGACCGATGAACTTACCTATTTAATATCTCAACCGAGACCTCTTCATAAGATAGAGAATCCAAAATACCCAATCCTTCCAATGGAAAAACCGAAGAAGGATCACCAAGACACTTCCTCAATATAGAAACATGAAAGATCGGATAAACCAAACATAAGCTAGATGGCAACTCTAACTTATAAGCATCATTGCCAACTCTCCGCAAAATTATATAATGACCAATGAACCTAGGACTAAGTTTCCTCTTTTTGCAAAACCGCACTACTCCCTTCATGCGAGACATCTTGAGGAACACCTTATCCTATACCTCGAACTCCAAGTCTCTACGCCTAACATCTGCATAGGACTTTTGGCAACCTTAAGCCTATCCCAAATCACCTTGACCTTCTCCATTACCTGATAAACCAAATCTGGACCAAACATGTCCGCTTCTCAAAGCTTAAACCACACAATAGGAGATCTGGACCTCCTACTATACAACACTTCGAGAGGAGCCATACCAATACTAGAATGATAGCTATTGTTGTAAGAAAACTCTACCAAAGGCAGAAGATCAACACAATTGCCACCATAGTCAATTACACAGGCCCGAAGCATATTTTCCAATGTATGAATAGTTCTCTCCGCTTGCCCATCCAACTATAAATGAAAAGCAGTACTCAGACTAACCTTAATCTCTAACCCTTTCTCAAAATACTGCCAGAAATAAGGCATAAATTACAAACCACAATCAGAGATAATCTAAACAGGTACACCATAAAACTTCACAATATCCTAAAGATACAACCATACATAGTCTTCCACCTAAAAGGTAGTTGGCACTGGAAAGAAATAAGAAGACTTAGTCATCCTATCCATAATGATCCAAATCGAATCATACCAATTTTGAGATCGAGGAAGATCGGCAATGAAGTCTATATTAATCACTTCTAACTTCTATTTGGGAAAATCAATTTCTTGATACAACCCTCCTAGCCTTATGTGCTCAACCTTAACCTATTGACACACTATGCACTGTGCCATGAAATCATCCATATCCCTCTTCATTCTATTCCAGCAGTAGATCTCCTTGAGATCATGATACATCTTAGTCCATCCGGGATAAACAACATAGCGCAACTCATGTGCCTTAGACAAAACTCTTTGTTGTAGCCCGTCGACATCAGGAACATATAACCTCCCTTGGTACCATAAAGTACCATCACCATTGATTCAAACACCACTACCTTTTGACCACCAACATCACCCTTGATTTTTGTCTAGATAGGATCTAGCACTTGCTTCTCTTTAATCTCTACACCAAGAGATGATCGAACTAGTTCTTGCACCATCACACCACCATCCTTAGTGTCCAAAAGACGAACTCCATGATTGGCCAAGCGGGGAATATCCTTCACTAATTCTCGCTTGCCTTCCTCCACATGAGCTGAAATCCCCATGAGAAACCTTCTAAGAGAATCAACAACTATATTAACCTTACTTGGGTGATAATGAAAACTCATATCATAATTCTTAAGAAGCTCAAGCCATCTTCTCTGCCTGAGATTAAGCTTTTTCTGAGTGAACACGTAGTGAAGACTATTTTGATCAGAAAAGATATCCACGTGAACACCATAAAAATAATGCCACCATATTTTCAAAGCAAACACAAACGCCAATATCTTTAAATCATGATTAGGATAATTCCTCTCATGTACCTTCAACTTTCTAGAAGCATAGACAATCACCTTCCCAAGCTACATCAAAATATAACTAAGTCCTGATAACGCTTAAATTACACTCTTGAATGGGTGTAAGCGATCGTTGTCAATATAAAACCCAACTAGGTTGGGGTCAAATCCCACAGGGAATATGGTGTGAACTCAAGTTGTTTGCGATTTAATCCATTGATAGTTTAACATTTCCTGAAATGGGGGTTTAGGTTTATCAAGTTGCTATTTGTCACTTTACTTTTGGTGTTTGTAAATTAAGAGTTTATGAAATAACCAAAATTATGTTCACTAGGGCTTCCGGTACATGATAGATACTACAAGTGATTAAAGATTCTCACAATGGGTAGGATAACAAGCTATCTTTATCGATGTTATGCTTAAATGTCTGTCGACCTACTTAAGCGTTTAGTTCCCTAATCCTCTCGGACTTAGGGAATTTCTATTTACTGCCCACATTTTACCTCAGGTTAACCAACCTTGTTACATCGCTGATTATTAAACGAAGCATTTCCGAGTCCCTATTGATAATTCACTTCCTACTATATTTGATTTCTTTCTCAAGCAAATCAAAGCAATTATGTCTACTATTTGCAATCAACAGAAGTTAATTAAAACTTTAGAATTATCAAGAAATCCTACCACCTTTTGAATCTTGAACACTTAGCACCTTATCAAGACCTAACCGTAGATCCCATAACTCAGGTTAATGGAGTTTAGCCACTCATGATGTAACGAACAAAACACATAATTGAATTCATGATTTGAAAGATAAACTTACAGAGATGAATAATAACTTAGTGAATCGCAGATTAGATCACAAAGGAAAAATCCCAAAATACTAATAATAATATCTCAAAAATAGTTGTGTTGTTAAAGTCAAGAAGTAAAGAGAAAAAATATTAAAATATCTTGTCCAAAACTCAAGGTGTCGACCTTGTCTGGAATAATAATTATAATAGTAATATTAATTGATGTCTAGAAAACCCTAAAACAAAGCTTTAAATAGTTTACACTAAATAAGGAAACAAAATCAAGGTTACAATTTTTTCTCAAAATAGACGACGACTATTGGTGACGCCTTATCAGGATCCTGACGACTTATCAAGAATTTCGTCAGGTCTTCTTCAAATCTGCACTTATCCTGTGTTAGGTTGACGACAACTTCTAACGGCTTATCTGGACTGTGATGGCTTATTAGAAATATCATCATACTTTTGCTCCAATTCTCATGTCCTGCCTAAGTCTGATGGCATTCTTGACGACTTATCATCATTATGATGGCCTATCATAAAATGTCATCGATTCTACCAGCTAGAACTCATTCCCTGTTTAAGGCTGACGATATTCCTAACGACTTATCAGACCCTTGACGGCTTATCACAAAATGTCATCACAACTTCTACTTTAGGCCAATTCTCTATCTACTGATGACGTCCATCCTGATAGTTTATCACAGGGCTGACGACTTATCACAAATGTCGTCAGCCACACTTGTCTTCATATTTCTTTAAATTTTAACCTTTTTACTTCCATTATTGTTGGTTCTCTATCATATCAGCTTAAACTTCAAAATCAAACATAAACTAATCAAAACTAACTAAAGTTGCTCAAGACCTTGCAATTATTTAGAGTTAAAAGCCTCAAATATTTTAGCATATGCTCATACATCAACACCCTCAACTTAAAACAATTGCTTGTCCTCAAGCAACCAAAGCATAACAAAGAGAATACAAAGTACAATTTGGCAGCTAACTACTCATATTAGTTCAGAATAATTTTACCATCTCCAAGGTCAGTCAATTTAAAACTCACTGTTGATGTTTTGAAGAACAACCATGCAACTCACCAGCATCAAGATACAGTAAAAATTCAGCAATAACAATCATGCCATACCAAGATCACACTATCTGAACAAGTCAGTGACTTAGCAACATACCCAATGTGCCCTCACAATAAATAAATCCTTTTTTTACTCATATCGGAATTCACATACATAAACATAGGGATAATCACAAGTATTACTCTCAGAATGAAGTTCCAAACACTGCATATCAAATGCCATAGGCTTGCCCTTATAGTCAGTACCCAAATCTTCAGGTAGGTCAGTTAGGATCACTTTAGGGCTTTTCTTAGGCTTGTAATGTAGTCTAGGTGCTGGTATGATATTCATGGATATTTTAGAGTGACTACGCCTCCTTGAAACTGTACTATACTCTTAGGGTTTCACTTCTCAACCTTTTTTTATTGATCACAAATGCTCATGGATGCGGTCTTTTCAATCATTATATTATTTTTTCATCATCTTAAACACAACTTTCTCTTTTCATACTCCTTTTTCACCGCACCCAACTTTTTATTCTTTTCTTATGCTACCTCTCTTTATGCTCATTTTGAATCACACACCCCTATGATAGCCACCCTCAACTTAGGATGTTTTCCTAAGTCAAGGTGCATAGTTTCCAAGAAGGACTAGGGCCAAAATAGGTTCATTATGAGGTAAACGGGAAGGTGAGAGATTTCACAGAAAGAAATAGGCATATAGGCTCAAATCAGGGATCAAGGGATATTATTCATATTGGGAAGGTCATTTAGGCTGAAAGTGGGTTACAATAAAAAATGGCCTATGATCATTTCCTAACCCTTATCCTACAACCTGGGCAGGACTAACAGGGCAAGTTCTAGATTCGGCACACAACAGGAGCTGAGTAAGACCTCACACATACATGGCACACAAGTACATCAGATATTACTACTTATCCAATTCATGCAATTTGTTCAGCAAAAATCATCAAGTTGCCAGACTAATGCCACAAAAAGATGCACTACAGTTACAGATGAATGCAATTCACATAGTTATAAACTCAGATCAATGGAGAGGTGCTCAAAAGTTACAAAACAAGATAACTGCCTCAAGTACCTGTATTACTACTAATTATCTACCAAAAATTGTTACAACAACATCCTACCCTACACCCTCAACTTAAAATTGAAAATAAAGCTAAACTAAGGGTTAGAGTATACCTGGAATGGATCAATCCCGGGGTTCATGGGTTGCCTCCCATGAAGCGCCTGATTTAACATCGCGGCATGACTCAAGTATCTCAATTACTTCAAACTTTATTGAGACAGATAATGGTGATACTTTTTATTGGTTCTTTCAGACCAATGTAAAGCTTGACACGTTGCCCATTTACCTTGAAGGTACTGCCGTCATCATTTTCAAGTTCCACTACTCCAAATGAGTAGACTTGGATAACTTTAAAAGGGCCCAACCACTTAGATTTTAGCTTACCTGGGAACAATTTGAGTCTGGAATTGAATAGAAACATCATGTCACCCTTTTGGAGGTCTCATTTCTCTATCCTCCAATCGTGGTATTTTTTCATATTTTCTTTATATAGATCTGCTCGTTCATATTCCCTGAGATGGAATTCATCCATCTCATTCAATTTCCCCAGTCTTAGCTCTATTGCCTCCTTTCAATTCAAATTCAGCCTTTTAAGTACCCATAAGGCTTTGTGCTCCAGCTCTATTGGTAGGTGGAAAGATTTTACATAGACCAGCTGAAATGGTGACATGCCAATGGGTGTCTTCAACGCCGTCTGATATGCCCACAAGGCATCATCAAGCTTTCGAGACCAATCTTTCCGACTAGTGTTCATCATTTTGGCTAGGATGACTTTAATCTCTTGATTTGACACCTCCACTTGCCCACTGGTTTGTCGGTGGTATGGAGTAGTTGCTCGGTGCTATTTCACCCCATATTTTTCTAAAGCTACTCGAAATAGTTTGTTGAAAAAATGAGATCCTCCATCGCTTATTATAGTGCGTGGTACTCTAAAGCGAGAGAGGATGTTCTTCTTGAGAAAAGAAATAACTCTCTTCCCTTCTTTATCAGATAATGCTACAGCTTCAACCCATTTTGAGACGTATTCAACAACAGCTAAAATATACTTCATCCTATACGAGCTTATAAATGGACCCATGAAATCAATGCCTCAGACATCAAATAATTTCACTTCAAGCATCTTAATCAAGGGAATCTCATGTCTTTTGGAGATTGACCCCTGCCTCTGACATAAGTCATATTTTAGCACAAACTCATGGGCATCCTTGAATAATGTTGGCCAGTAATAGCCACTCTACAACACCTTCCTAGCCGTTCGGTCGCCTGCATGGTGACCCCCAACTGGGGAAGTATGACATGCTTCCAATATGCATAATACATCCACTTCCGGTATGCATCTCCTTATAATATTGTCCGCACATCACCAAAAAAGATACGGTTTATCCCAGAAGTAATGAGTCACATCATGCAAGAATTTCTTCCTTTGATGGAAAGAAATGTTTTCTGGGATGACCTCACTCATAACATAATTTGCATAATCCGGATACCAAGGAAATTTTTCCACAGCGGTAGCCAGGATCTCTTTATCAGGAAATGCATCATTTATCTTCGTTTCATCACTAATTTACTATTCACCTTCCACTCTAGACAGATGATCTGCAACCTGGTTTTCACAACCTTTCCTATCTTTGACCTCAAAGTCAAATTCTTGCAGCAGCAATACCTATCTAATCATCCTTGGTTTTACATCCTTCTTAGCTATCAGATACCCCAAGGCAGCATGGTCGGTGTGGACCACCACTTTGGTCCCAAACAGATAAGCTCTAAACTTCTCAAAAGCATACACTACGGCCAGAAGTTCCTGTTCAGTGATGGTGTAATTCTTTTGTGCTCCATTAGTACTTTGCTGGTGTAATATATTAGATGAAATAGTTTGTCCCTCTTTTGTCCCAATACAGCTCCAAGGGAAACACCAATGACATCATACATGATCTCAAATGGTTTTGACCAGTCAGGTGCAACAATAATAGGGGCCTCAACTAACTTCTTTATAAGGCATTTAAATGCCTTCAAGCACTCATCATTGAAGGAAAACTTCACATCTTTCTCCAAAAGTTTGCAAAGTGGATTTGCAACCTTCGAAAAGTCTTTTATAAATCTCCGATAAAAGCCAGTATGTCCAAGAAAACTATGCACTCCTTTCACTAAAATGAGAGGTGGTAGTTTCTCAATAACTTTAACTTTTGCTTGATCAACTTCTATCACTTTTTTAGAAATTTTGTGGCCGAGAACGATGCCCTCCTTTACCATGAAATGACATTTTTCCCAGTTAAGCACCAAATTAAATTCAACACATCTATGCAAGGCTAGATTCATATTTGCCAAACACATCTAGGATGAATCACCCACCACAGAGAAAATCATCCATGAATACCTCTGTGGTGTCCTCCACCATGTCTAAAAAGATAGATATCATATACCGTTGAAAAGTGGCAGGCACATTGCATAGCCCAAATGGCATCTTTTTAAATGCAAAGGGTCCATATGGGCATGTGAATGTCGTCTTCTCCTGATCTTTAAGAGCAATGCAGATTTGGTTGTATATGGAATATCTATCCAAGAAGCAATAACATCCTCTTCCAACCAATCGATCAAGCATTTAGTCCATAAAGGGCATCGGGAAGTGGTCTTTCAGAGTCCAAGAATTCATCTTGTGGTAGTCCATGCAAACTCTCCACCCAGTTACAGGCCTGAGTGGAATCAACTCATTTCTTTCATTAGCAACCACCGTCAGGCCCCTTTTTTTGGGCACGCATTGAAATGGGCTCACCCACTTGCTGTCAGAAATAGGGTAAACCACTCCTGCATCCAACCACTTAATAATATCCTTCTTAACCACCTCTTGAATTGGTGTTTTAAGACGGAGCTGATGCTCTATGGTTTGAATACAATCTTCCTCAAGTTGAATTTTATGCATGCAGATGCCCGGGGAAATGCCAATAATATTTGCGATGGTCCAGCCTATAGCTCTCTTGTGCCTCTGAAGTACTGAAATAAGTGCGTTTACCTGTTTCTCATCAAAATCAACCGCAATAATAATAGGTAGTGTGTTCCCATTGCCCAGAAATATGTACCATAAGTGTCCAGGCAGTTCTTTCAATTCCAATACGGGAGGCTCCTCAATAGATGGCTTGGATGGTGGTATTGGTCGATTAGCAAGGTCAAGGTATAACTTTTAGGATCATAAGGATATGAACCCATTCCTGTCAAAGTACAAATGGTTTCTTCACACTCCTTGATACCTTCACTATCATAGTTCATTATAATTGCAGTCAAAGGTTTGATAACAAGTTGCTCAGCTATGGACACTTCATGTTCGTCCTCATAATACACATCAACTATCGAGAATACACTCATTTCTTTATGTTGCTTCATTGACTTACCCACATAAAACCGGACCACTTCATCATTCATACTGAATAAGAGCTCATTCTCTCTCAAATCAATCAACACACTTCCAATTGCGAGAAAAGGTTGACCCAAAATATAGGCGCCTTGAAGTCCACCTCGTAATCCAGAATGACGAAGTTTGCAGGGAATATAAATTTGGACACCTTCACCAACACATCATACAGAATGCCAACAGGTCGCTTAACTGACCTATCCGCCATCACGAGTCACATGTTAGTGGGTGTGGGATTTCCCAGACCCAACTTTCTATAAATAGTCAGTGTCATCAAACTAACGCTAGCTCCTAGATCACATAATGCCTTGGTGAATTCCATAGTCCAAATTATACAAGGAATAGTGAATGCGCTTGGGTCTGGCTTCTTCTGTACCAAGGTCCTTGTAGAAATAATGCTAAAATAGTGGAGATTTTCCTCCAATTCATAGATCACAGCTCTTTTCTTAGTCACAAGGTCCTTCATAAATTTTGTGTATCCTGGCATTTTCTCAAGTTCCTCAACCAAAGGCACATTTATTGTCAATTGCTTGAGCATTGCCATGAATTTGTTGTATTTTGCATCATCAACCTTTTTTTCAATCATTGAGGAAAGGGAGGTGGTGTTCTTGGGATATTTTTCAACACCACTTCCTCTTCCTTCTCTCTTTCCTTTTCTAAAGCATTAATAGAACTATCCAGCTTCTCAGACTCCACTGGATTGCTTTTTTCGGATTCATCAACAACTACCTCACCATCTATAGATTTACCCACAGAAGGGCCAGGTTATATCTTACCACTCCTAGTGGTAATCATCATACATGAGCCATCATTCTGCAGATTCTGAATTATATCGCTTGGTAACATTCCACTCTTTCACTGGTTAAATGCAACAGAAAGTTAGCTCATTTGCTGCTTTAACTATTTAATGGCAGTGGAGTGTGAGTGCACCAACTGACTGATGGATGTCAGATTGGTTTTCATGGTGGTTACACCAGAGTTGGTGGCCTCAACTCCCTTCAACAATTTCTCCATCATGTCCTCCATGGACATCTTTCCAAAGCTAGTTACAGCAGCTTCCTAATTTCCAAGAGGAACATATAAACCACTCTTGTCATTATTGCTTCTCCAATTTCCTTGCTCTCTGTCTTTGTAACCAGGCATGTTATAAACGTTCCAACCTTGATTCCCTTGGCTATTGCCTCGGAAACCCCCTCATTATTAACATAATTACCCTCTTCTTCAAGTTCCATATCCACTCAGTCTTGAAACATTACATCTTTCACTTTCTCAGTCTTCCCTGGCAATAAGTGGTTGGTGAGCAAGTCATCTGAGTCTTTAGATGGTCCATGTCTTGATCCCACTCCTTATTCTCCTACATTGTTCAGCAGACATACCAACAAAAATAGTGGGGCTTTCTACCAAAGACTCCATGGTATGACAAGACCGACTCTGTTTGGTCATCCTATTTAGCATATCTGAGGCATCTTGAAAAGACAGATCAACAAATAAACCACCAGCAGCATTATCTACAATCGACTTTGTTACAGAGTTGAGGGACCTGTATAAAGTCTTCATCAAGTGTAGGTCCATCATATTGTGCTTTGGACACTGTGTTAGCTTCTTCTTGAATCTCTTCCAATTCTCATGCAAAGGTTCATATTGATGCAGGTTTGGATTATCCACAGGAAGGCCACCAAACAACCCCTTTAGATTTATGAGTTGGATCATAGTACTCGTAATATTGAATTTGGCTTCAGGTGCCAACAGTGGAGGAATAATTGCACCCGTTGCACTTGCCCCGTCCATGTCATCATCATCATCATTTAGATTATACTGGACCGGCTAGTACTCTTGTCTTCTTTGTAATGGACGGTTTCGATTAACATTATGTGGAACTTGTTTAGCTATCTGATCTGCACGCCTTGGGTAACCAGGGTCCAATAACTCCTCATCCCCTAAATTTTTGTCCTCAGGGTTTGGATGTCATGCATGTTGCCCGAAATTTTGCACTTTCACCTAAGCTCTAGCTAAGGATGCCAGTCTATTAGCCTCTTGCTGTTCTGCCATTCTTCCTATTCGGTGCGGTTTCGGATTAAGTGGTAATAATGTTTCTCCGTAACTTTTGGTTCTTGGCATACACTATAAAATCCTGTAAAAAAGCAAAAACAACAAATAAACATAAATCTAGGAAACTTAACTAACAGTCAATTAGCGCATACAAAATTCAGCTTACAACCGTATTCCCCAAAAATGGCGCCATTTTTGATAACACTCAAATTACACTCTTGAATGGGTGTAAGCGATCATTGTCAATATAAAACCCAACTAGGATGGGGTCAAATCCCACAGGGAATATGGTGTGAACTCAAGTTGTTTGCGATTTAATCCACTGATAGTTTAATGTTTCCTAAAATGGGGGGTTTAGGTTTGACAAGTTGTTGTTTGTCACTTTACTTTCAGTGTTTGTAAATCAAGAGTTTATGAAATAACTAGAATTATGTTCACTAGGGCTTTCGGTACAAGACAGATGCTAACAGTGATTCAAGATTCTCACGGTGGATATGATAACAAGGTATCTTTATCAATGTTATGCTTAAATGTCTCTCGACCTACTTAAGCGTTTAATTCCCTAATCCTCTCAGACTTAGGGAATTTCTATTTACTACCTAGATTTTACCTCAGGTTAACCAACCTTGTTACAACGCTGATTATTAAAAGAAGTATTTTCGAGTCCCTGTTGATAATTCACTTCCTACTATATTTAATTTCTTTCTCAAGAAAATCAAAGCAGGTTTGTCTATTTCTTGCAACCCACAGACGTTAATTAAAACTTCAGAATTATTAAGAAATCCTACCACCTTTTGAATCTTGAACACTTAGCACCTTATCAAGACCTAAACCTAGATCCCATAACTCAGGTTAATGTAGTTTAGCCACTCATGATGTAACGAACGAAATACATAATTGAATTCATGATTTGAAAGATAAACTTATAGAGATGAATAATAACTTAGTGAATCGCAGATTAGATCACAAAGGAAAAATCCCAAAATACTATTAATAATCTCTCAAAAATAGTTGTGTTGTTAAAGTCAAGAAGCAAAGAGAGAAAATATCAAAATATCCTATCAAAAACTCAAGGTGTCGACCTTGTCTGAAATAATAATGATAATAGTAATGTTAATTGATGTCTAGAAAACCCTAAAACAAAGCTTTAAATAATTTACCCAAAATAAGGAAACAAAATCAAGGTTACAACTTTTTCTCGGAATAGACAACGACTATTGGTGACGCCTTATCAGGATCCTGATGACTTATCAAGAAAGTTGTCAGGTCTTCTTCAAATCTACTCTAGTCCTGTCTTAGGTTGACGGCAGCTTCTGATGGCTTATCAGGATTGTGACGACTTATCAGAAATGTCATCATACTTTTGCTCCAATTCTCATGTCCTGCCTAAGTCTGATGGTATTCCTGATGACTTATCACCATTATGATGGCCTATCATAATATGTCATCGGTTCTACCAGTAGGAACTCATTTCCTATTTAAGGCTGATGCCATTCCTGATGACTTATCACACCCTTGACGGCTTATCACAAAATGTCGTCACAACTTCCACTTTAGGCCAATTCTCTGTCTACTGATGACAACCATCCTGATAGCTTATCATAGGGCTGACGACTTATCACAAATGTCGTCAGCCACACTTGTCTTCAGATTTCTTCAAATTTCAACCTTTTTGCTTCCATTATTGTTGGTTCTCTATCATATCGCTTAAACTAAAAAAAATCAAACATAAAATAATCAAAACTAACTAAAGTTCCTCAAGATCTTGCAATTATTTAGAGTTAAAAGCCTCAAATGTGTTAGCATATGCTCACATATCAATCCCTCCTCGAGATGTATCATAATAAACCACAATCCCATCATTGCCTTTTGATAAGGTTGGGATTAGACCCAAAGTCAACTTATCCTTCAACTTCTCAAAACTTTCTTCACAAACATCCGACTAAGAAAACTTAACCTTTTTCTAATTCAACTTAGTCAAAGAAATAGCTATATAAGAAAACTTTTCCACAAACCGCCTATAATACCCTGACAAACCCAAGAAGCTTTGGATATTGGATGGAGCCATGGACCTAGGACTCCTTTTGCACCACAACAACCTTCTACGGATCGACCATGGTCCCTTCACTAGAAATAACATGACTCAATAAAGTCACATCGTTCAACTAGAACTCACACTTACAGAACTTGGCATATAACTATTGTTCCTATAGGGTCTATAACGGCATACGGAGGTGATCAGAATGATGCACCTTACTCTTTGAATAAACTAGAATGTCATCAATAAACACCATGATGAACAGATCCAAATGCTGCCTGAACACCCTGTTCAACAAGCCCATTGTACTGATGTAGCATTAGTCAACCCAAATGACATCACCAAGAACTCAAAATATCCATAATGAGTATGAAAAGCAATCTTAGGGATATTCGCCTCCCTAATGTTAAGCTGATGGTACCTAGACCAAAAATTTATCTCAAAGAAGAACTTGGAACCTTGTAACTAGTCAAACAAGTCATCTATCCGAGGAAGAGGATTCTTGTTCTTTACCATCACCTTGTTCAACTACCTGTAGTCAATGCCCATCTAAAGGGAACCATCATTCTTGCGCACAAACAACATCGGTGTACCCCGCAGAGAAACACTAGGATAAATAAACCCTTTATCCAAAAGATTCTTAAGTTTCTCCTTGAGTTTCCTCAACTCAGCCGAAGCTATCCTATATGGTGGAATAGATATTGGAAGAGTGTTCGGAAGAAAATCAATACCAAAATCTATTTTCCTATTGGGACGACACCGGGAATATCATCCAAAAAGAACTCAGGAAACTCATTAACCATGGGGACCAAAGACAAAAAAGGACCTTTCGAGTTAGAATCTTTAACCTAGACTAAGTGATAAAGACAATCCTTAGAGATTAATCTCCAATCTCTAAGATAATAAATAAACCTCCCCCTAGGATCTAAGGAACTACCTTCCCATTCTATAACCGATTTACCAGATAACTTTAAGATAACCCTACGGGTCCAAAAATTCAAACAGATCCACCAAGGTATTCACTAACAACTACCATACATCACCTATAGACTCTCTTTGTAATAATCGAGCCACCTACTGAGTTATAAATACAAAAAGGATCCTAGATAACTTTTGGATAGAAAACAAAAGATACATCCACATATGGAGTCACAAAAGAAAGAGTGGACTCCAGATAAAGAAAAAAATATGTCACAAGAGAAAAACTGTAAGGTACTAGTTACAATATTAGGTGATGCCTCAAATTCTTGTCGGTACGCCAAAGCATACAATATTTTATGACCAATACTAGAACCAGAAGAGGTAACAGAAGTACATGCCTCACCACCATGAAGCATCGCAGGTTTGGACGCTCAAAAAATTTTAAGGAATCTCATTCTTCGGAACCATTATGACTCATGGTATAAGCCGTAAGTTGGGTTACGAGTGGTAAAGACCTGTCGTAAGCTAACCAATATTAGTTAGAGGGATGGTCTTGGATACTGGATTGGATACGACTTAAGGGTATAAGTTGTAAGTTATGGGTACGAGTCATGTAGATGACTCCTAAGGTGGTTAGTATTTGATCCTCCTGGTGTTATATTCTGCCAGGGATACGGATCATGGGTACGGATCATATGCTGAGGTTATGACTTGGTTGGATGAGTCATATTCTAGAAAGTGTTTGTGATCTTGGGTGTATTTATACGCCTAAGCACCATAACTTATCCATATTTTATCTAAGTTTAGAGAACAAAGTGCCTAGTTTCTTATGTTTTTACTCTACTTCTATGTAATTGAGCTAACCGATGTGATTAGAATGATTTCAGGTATTAATGAGGTAGATAAAGACATAATGGGACTATGGAATGCGGATGGCATATGACACAAGAGAGAGTAGCAGTCTGGACCAAATGTGGTGCCTAGAAACTAAGTCCAAGACTAATTTGTCATTTATAATTAGTTCAGGGACTTAGAAGGCAATTATGAGAGAAGAGATTATTAAAAGACTTAATGCTGAATTTTTATTCATTATTGATTATTCTGTATTATTTTTGGGAGAGAAGAAAGGTGGCTTAGCTTGAAGAGAGAGAGATAAATGTTTTCCCTCTTGTTTTCACTATTCATACACTAAGATCATCTTCTAGTTTTTGGTACGATGAGTCTTTTAATTGCAATTTCTGTTTTACCCATGAGTTGCTAAGTTTATTAGTTAGGGTTATGCAAACCTTGTAGCACACAATCTATTACTTTGGATTTTGAATTCATTATGCATTAATTTATTTACATCATACTCTCTTCTCTTATCTTGAATTCTCATGGTTGTAAACAAAGAGGATATGCCTTAAAACACAACTTGTTCGAAAGAAAGGTTGATATTCAGAAAAGAGAGTAGTGAAAAGAAAAGAGGATTTCCAACCCCTATTTCATATGTTAATGCCTTAACAGGATTAACTACTTGGATATTTTGTATTGTTTTTAGTAAACGCTTTTGATTCGAGAGAACTAAAGTGAATTAGTCTTTGATGGTTGATAAAAACTAGGATTATGTTATTAAATACAATACGTTTCTCTATAAGCATGATGCATGTATGAATTCGTAAGTCGATAAGTTAGAAAGTATTGAAAACTACAAGGTGGACATAACTCTAGCTTGTTATTTCTCTGAATTTGAATACTACTACACGTATTACATCTTATTGAACTGAAACCATTAATTTGAGAACTGAATCAAATCACCCTATTTATTTTACGGAAACAAATGATTAAAATTCAACTAATTTGCATACAACTTAATTTGCACCATATTCCTTGTGGGATTTGACCCCAACCTAGTTGGGTTATATATTTGACAACGACCGCTTACTCTCTCTCATAAGAGAGGTGTAATTTAGGCGTATCAGTATGATACATGATTTAGGAGTAGTTATGATTGGGTGGGTATCAACTATAAGCTAGGTTACAACTCATAAGGAGGTCAGTCGTAACCCTATGTTGGGCTTTTGTAGGGTTTAAGTAGGGGTATTTTAGATATTTTCCAACTTACCCTAGTAAGGATCCACGACTTCTAATACACTTAGGAGGTTATTTACCTTATTATTTTATTCTTAAACACTTAGAATCTCTTCAAAAATATATCATAATTCTCTCAAGAGCTTTTGCGGGAAAGAGCTAGGGTTTCAACTAAGGGATTACTTTAGAGCCTATCCTGGTGGATTATTTCCATCAATATTCTTATTTTAAGGCATGATTCTCTTTCCTACTTGTAATTTTAATTAATGTAATAGTTATATGGTTGATTTCATCGATTTTACATTTGCATGGTTTTGGTTTTCACTCATTGATTTTAGGGTTTTGATGTTAAGGGCTTGGTTATGATTTCTTATGGTTTTAATTATGTTTTCTATGCATTAATGGTGGTTTTGAATAATGGAATTGGATGGTAATAGTTTAATGGTAATAGAATTTAGTTATGGTTATATTATGCCCCCAAGGTATTTGATAAATTGCTTATAAAGATATGTTCATTGCATTGACTTATGTTAATGTAACTTTATCTTGTTTTCAACTTATATATGAAACCTTAAATATTTTTGAATGGTTTACAAAGGTTAATGGCTGAATGGTAATGCTTGTGGAGACTATGGTAGTCTCCCAAGAGATTAATATGGTAAATAGAAAGGGCACCGAGAGTCCCCTTCTAAATGGTTTGGCTATGAATAATGCTTTCATGTATGGTAGTATAACTATACCACTAAATAGCCTTGGTTAATAAATGGATAATTGGATTGTTTGGACATGCTTTTAATTTGGCATTAATTGTGGGAAGTGTAATCTAAGTCATGGAAAGTGACAATCTCGTGTGGATCAAAATTGGACACTCATATTTGCCAATATAGGGGTCTTCGAGGGCCACATGGGAGTGTCATATTTATATTAAAGGTATGTACTAGTCATCCCAGGGTTATTTTTTTTTCGTATGGCTACATACACTGGGACCCTTTTAGCAAAGGAAGCTAAACCCATATGGCCCGTGGGTGGTAGGATAGGTAAGCTAGATGACCCAGGTTAAGGTGTTTAAATGGCATGCTAAAATTGGTACCTTATCCTAGAACTTATATATATGTATGGTCGTTTGTTTTGGATTGTTTTCACTTGGTTTTGATAAATGGCATTACTTTATCCTTATCCCGAGATTCATGCTAGTGTTCACCCACTAACCCGTCTACTGGCGGCTGTATACCCACTCTATGCAAGAACCGGATGTTTGACTCCTCCTTTTTAGTCCTTGATTCGGGGATAGCTTATTGGACTAATGTGGTAAGCTTCCATCATTTCGGAAGGCATCATTTCATATTGGACATTCTTAGACTTTTATTTTCTTTCTGGATATTAGTTTTGGCCATGATTGAGGGCAAGTCCCAACCGTATATTTGTATTTTTTGAATAGAGGATTTGTGGTACTTCTGAGGGTTGGAATAAGCGAGATCGATATTGGTGTAAGCCTTAGAATTGGAATAAGTTGGGAGGTTGGCATCATCATACATAATTTTTCACTATTCTATTATATTACATTTTTGGTTTGACCATCATAATATGTTTTGATATTCTTTTTGGTTCAGTATGGTATGGATGGTTGGTTTGGTATGGATAGACTTGGTTGGGTCGGTCATGGTTGTGACCCTATCCCAAAATCTTCATGAGAGCATTATGCAATCTTGTTACATGCTCAAAATTTAGCTTATCTAAGGCTGTATAAGGTGATTGGGTTGGGTTAAGGAGGTAGTCGCCAATCCTTAGGTGGACTTGAGATGCCCATTACGACAAGTCCCTGGTCTGGGCTACGTCAAGTTGGTATCAGAACCTAGGTTCATGGTTAATTGGGAGTCCACAAAGCCGTGATGAGTATAGTCTCTTTTAGGGGTGTGTATCGCGCCATACTCAAAAGGGAGAGGCTGCAAGACATCTAGGAATGTTTTACTTTCTTTGAATTCTTTCTTCAAGCTTAACTTCTTAGTCCTAGAATCTTCTCTAATCCTTGTTTTTTCATCTTTTGGATCATGCCTCCTAGATCTGAAACATAAAGAAATTCTTCTTCCCATTTAGAGATAATGCTGAAGGAGTGCCTCCTACATCTGGATCACATATTCGATCTCGTGGTCCTATTCCTAATTGTACCAGAGTTCCTTTTATTCCTCCTACTACTCCTCTGGTCCCTCAGGGCAATATGATGAATGCATAGTTTTGTTAGTCTATGCATGCTATTGCCCAACTAGTTGCTTCTCAGACCGAGCGAGGTATGACCAACATTATATCTACTAAGGTTGCTAGGCTTGGATAGTTTATAAAGATGGGATCTCCAACTTTTATGTAAGTGAAGGTGAAGAAAAACTTACAGGGCTTTCTTTATGAGATGGAGAAGATCTTTCAAGTAATGAGGGCTACTAATGTGAAAGGAGTAAACTTTACGGCTTATTAGCTCAAAGAAGTTTCTTATCTGTGGTATGAGGAGTGGGACAAAGATAAGGGTGATGTAAAAGAGGATAGTTTGTGGGAGGCCTTTTTTGATGCCTTCATGGATCGATTCTTTCCTCATGAGTTGAGGGAAGCTAAGATGGAGGAGTTTGTGAACCTCAGGCAAGGTAGAATATATGTGAAGGAGTATTCTTTGAAGTTCAATCAGTTGTCGAGGTATGCTCATGATTTGGTGGCTGATATAAGGTCGAGAATAATAAAGTTTACTTCTAGGCTGAACAGATATCTGATGCTCGAGAGAAAGACTGATTTGCTCATGAGGGATATACACATATTGAGGCTGACTGCTCATATGCAGCAGGTTGAGGATAAGAAGAGAAGAAAGGCAGAATATGAAGACAGGCAGGGTAACCAGGGTAGGTTTTCTTATAGGGAGGTGCCCAGTCTCAAGGTGGTAGAGATGGTGGGAAATGGAAGAAAAAGAAGTGGGGGAGTTCTGGTTCCTTCTCTACTGCTAGTGCTCCTTACCCCAACAGTCGGGCGACAAGCTTCATTATAGTGGTGACAATTCTTGTGCGTAGGAAGCCCAGTCTCAAGCAAGCGAAGGTTTGTCTATTTTTTCATGTCCTCCTTATTGGTTTCGTGGTCGTTCTTATCGTGGATTCTGTGAGAAAAGTAGGGATAAGTGCTTCAATTGTGTTCAAGTGGGCCATTATCACATGAATTATCCATCTAACAAGGTTTCTACGTAGGTGAATAAGATTTTGCTGGTTTTATCTTTTTTTCCTACATCAGGTGGTATGGCATCTACTTTTGTTACTGCTCCTAGTTTCAGTACTGGTTGGAATAGGTTGTAAGATTTGGTATCCCATCAGGAATGTAAGGCATTACTTTGTGTTGTTATTGGTACATTACATCTTTTCTCTCGTGACATATATTATTTTCTTGATCCAGGTTGTACATTTTTCCATGTGACTTCTTATGTATCTGTGTCTTTTAGTTTCAATCCGAAATTCATTTTGGATTCATTTTCTGTTTTTACCTTGATAGGAGAGTCGATCATTACTGAATGGGTCTATAGGAGGGGTGTAGTTTCTGTGAGTGGTAGGTAAACTTTGGCGGATCTGTTTGAGTTGGGTATGGTAGATTTTGATGCAATCTTAGGCATGGATTAGTTGCATTCTTGATATGAAAATTTGGATTATCGAACCCGTAGGGTCATTTTTAGGATCCCTGGTGAGCCAAAAATAGAATGGGAAGGTTGTTCGTTAGCGCCTAGGGGGAAGTTTATTTCTTATCTTAGAGCCTGAAGGTTAGTCTCTAAAGGTTTTCTTTATCACTTGGTCTGGGTTAAAGATTCTAATTCGGAAGGTCCTCCTTTTTCTTCGGTCCTTGTGGTTAATGAGTTTTCAAAGGTCTTTTTGGATGATCTTCCTGGTTTTCCTCTGGATAGGGAAATAGAGTTTGGTATTGATCTATTTTCGAACACTTTTCCAATTTCTACTCCTCCATATGGAATGGCTCCGGCTGAGTTAAGGGAACTCAAGGAGCAAATTAAGGATCTTCTAAAAAAAAGGTTTATTCATCCTAGTGTTTCCTCATAGGGTGCACTAGTGTTGTTCATGTGCAAGAAGTATAGTTCTCTTCATATGTGCATCGATGATAGGTAGTTGAATAAGGTAATGATCAAGAACAAATATCCTCTCCCTCAGATAGATAATCTATTTGACCAGTTGCAAGGTGTAAAGTTCTTCTCTAAGATATATATTTTGTCTGGGTACCATCAGTTGAAGATTAGAGAGGTGGATATCCCTAAGATGACTTTTCACACTAGGTATAGGCATTATGAGTTTTTGGTGATGTCATTTGGATTGGCAAATGCCCCAACAACATTTATAGATCTGATAAACATGGTATTTTAGCAGTATTTAGATCTCTTCATCACTGTGTTTATTGAAAATATTCTGATGTATTCAAAGAGTGAGGTAGATCATGCTAATCATCTTTGTGTGGTGTTGTAGACCTTAAGGGAGCAATGATTGTTTGCTAAGTTTTCTAAGTGTGAGTTTTTGTTGAATACTATGACTTTCTTGGGTCATATAATTTATAGTGAAGGGATCAAGGTGGATTCATAGAATGTGGTTGCGGTGAAGAAGTGGCCTAGACCTACGACTCCATCAGATATTCAGAGCTTCTTGGGTTTAGCTAGGTATAATAGGTGGTTTGTAGAGAGCTTCTCATCGATAGCTGCTCCTTTGACTAAGTTGACTCAAAAGAAGGTTAAGTTTTCTTGGTCAGATATGTGTGAGAGGAGTTTTGAGAAGTCGAAGGATAAGTTGACTTCGAATCTAGTTCTGACTTTGCCAGAAGGCAATGATGGGTTCATGGTTTATTGTTATGCATCTCGGGTTAGTCTTGGTTGCATATTTATGTAGCATGGGAAGGTAAAAGCCTATTCTTCCAGGAAATTAAAGGTGCATGAGAGGAACTATCCTACTCATGATTTGGAACTATGGCCGTTGTCATTACTTTAAGATATGGCAAAATTATTTGTATAGGGTCCATGTGGATGTCTTTTCTGATCATAAGAGTTTGTAGTATGTGTTCTCATAAAAAGAGCTTAATCTCAGGCAGATGCGATGGCTTGGTCTCCTCAAGGACTATGATATGAGACTTAAGTACTATCCAGGTAAAGCTAATATAGTTTCTAATGCTCTTAGCAGGTTGTCCATGGGTTGGTTGGCTTATGTGGAAGAAGGAAAGCGGGACTTGGTGAAGGATATTCATTGCTTGAAAAAACTTGGGGTTTACCTCTTGGACTCCAAGGATAGTGGTTTGATAGTGCAAGAAGTGGTTAGATCGTCTCTTGGTGTATGTATTAAGGATAAACAAGTGTTAGATTTTTCCTTGATAAAAATTAAGGGTAGCTTAGGGAAGAAAAAAATGGCTGATTTTGAGATTAGCGGCGATGGTACTTTGCGGTACCAAGGGAGGTTGTGTGTTCTTGATATAGATGATTTGCAACAAAGAATATTGGTTAAGGCCCACGAGTTACGCTATGTTACCCATCTTGGTTCTACTAAGATGTACCATGATCTCAAGGAGATCTATTGGTGGAATGGTATGAAGCGGGATGTGGTTTATTTACTGTCTAAGTGATTGGTGTGTCAACAAGTTAAGGTTGAGCATATGAGGCCTGGTTGATTGTATCAAGAGATTAAGTTTCTTGAATGGAAGTGATAGGAGCTTAATATGGATTTTGTTACCAATCTTTCTTGGTCTCGGAACTAATTTGATTAGATTTGGGTCATTGTGGATAGGATGATGAAGTCTGCATATTTCTTTCCAGTACGAACTAGTTTTTTTGGTGGAGGATTATACAAAGCTTTATCTTCAAGAGATTGTGAAACTGTATGGGGTGCCTGTTTCGATTATTACCGATTGTGGTGCGCAGTTTACATCCCACTTTTGGTGGTCTTTCCAGAAAAGGTTAGAGACTAAGGTGAGTCTGAGTATGACTTTCCACCCGCAGTCGGATGGGCAGGCGAAAAGAACTATTCAGATATTGAAAGATATGCTTTGAGCCTGTTGGATTGATTATGGTGGTAGTTGGGTAGAGTATCTACCTTTGGTAGAGTTTTCTTACACCAATATCTATCATAAAAGTATTGGCATGGCTCCTTTTTAGGCATTGTATGGTAGGAGGTATAGATCTCCTATTGATTGGTTTGAGCTCGGGGAGGCCAATTTGTTTGGTCTAGATTAGGTTTGTCAAGATATGAAAAAGTTGAAGGTGATTTGGGACAGGCTCAAGGCTTCCTAGAGTCATCAAAAGTTGTATATGGATGTTAGGTATAGAGATTTGGAGTTTACAGTTAGAGATAAGGTTTTCCTTAAGGTGTCTCCTATGAAGGGAGTACTGTAGTTTGGCAAAAAGGGAAAGCTTAGTCCATGGTACATTGGTCCTTATGATATGTTACAGAGAGCAGGCAATGTTGCGTATGAGTTGGAGTTTCCATCTAGTTTGAGTTTGGTTCATCTGGTATGTCATGTTTCTACGTTGAGGAAGTACGTTGGTTCTTCATCTTCGATTGTTACTTTGGAAGGGTTGGATATCTAGGATTCTCTATCTTATGAAAAGGTCCCGGTAGAGATATTGGATAGGTAGGTTCATTGGTTGTGGATGAAGGGTGTGGATTTGGTTAAGGTTCTATGGCAGAACAATAAGGTGGAAGAGGCCACGTTGGAAGCGGAAGCGGAAATGATGTCCAAGTATTCTCTTTTGTTTTCTGCTCCTAATATTCATACAGAAGGTATATATTCTTGAACACATCTTTAGTTTTTTATTTCTTAAAGGAAAGCTTAACATCTTTGCCTCTTTGTTTTCAAACTTTGCTAAAGGGATGTTTGATAATGCAAATGACTCTATGTGTGGTTAACCCTACCATATCCGTCATCCGGGGATGAATTTTCATAAAGGGGGAGACTGAAGCATCCCAGGTTTGGATCCTTAGAAAATTTCCAAGAATCTCGTTCTTTGGAACCATTACTACTCATGGTATCATAAGCTGACCAGCGTTAGTTGGTGTGATGGTCTTGGACACTGGAATGGATATGACTTAAGGTTATGATTCATAAGGCATGGGTACGAGTCGTATTGGTGACTTGTAAGGTGGTTAGTGTTTGATCCTCCTGATGTTATATTTGTCCAGGGATACGGATTATGGGTACGAATCATATACTGAGGTTATGACTTGGTTGGATGATTTATATACTGGACAATGTCTGATCCATGATTGAGGATTGGTTGCGATTTGGTGGGTATCAACCGTAAGCTAGGTTACGACTCCTCAGGAGGTCAGTCGTAACCTTGTGTCGGGTTTTTATGAGATTTAAGTAGGGGTATTCTGGAAGTTTTCCCACTTAGAAAAATAAGGACCCATGACTTCTCATACACTTAGGAGCTTATTTACCCTATTATTTTATTCTTAAACACTTAGAGTCACTTAAAAAATATATCATAATTCTCTCAAGAGCTTTTGCGGGAAAGAGCTAGGGTTTCAACTAAGGGATTACTTTGGGGCTTGTCATGGTGAATTCTTTCCATCAATCTTCTTGGTTTAAGGCATGATTCTCTTCCCTACATGTAATTTCAATTAAAGGGATGGTTATATGATTGAATTCATGGTTTTTACATTTGCATGGTTTTGGTTTTCAATTATTGATTTGAGGGTTTTGATGTTAAAGGCTTGGTTATGATTTCTTATGGTTTTAATTACGTTTTCTATGCATTAATGGTGGTTTTGGATACTGGAATTGCATGGTAATGTAATTTGGTTTTGGTTATATTATGCCCCCAAGGTGTTTGATAAAAAGCTTATAAATATATGTTCATTCCATTGACTTATGCTAATGAAACTCTTGCTTGTTTTCAGTTTATATATGAAACCTGAAATGTTTTTCAATGGCTTACAAAGGTTAATGGCTAATTGGTAATGCTTGTGGAAAACATGGTAGTCTCCCAAGAGGTTAATATAGTAAATGGATAGGTCACCGAGAGTCCCTTTAATCTAAATGGTTTGGCTACGGATAATGCTTGCAAGTATAGTGGTATGATGATACCACTGGTTTATCAAATAGCCTTGGTTAATAAATGGATAATTGTGTTGTTTGGGCTTGATTTTAAATGGGAATTAATGGCGGAAAGTGTAAGCTAAGCCATAGAAGGGTTTGATCCCGGGGGGATCAAAATTGGAAACTCATATTTGCTGATATAAGGGTTCTTCGATGGCCATGTGCGAGTGTCATGTCTATATTGGAGGGATATACTAGTCATCCCAGGGTTATTCCCTGGTCGTGCAATTACACCCACCGGGATCCTTTCAGCTGGGGGAACTGAACCCATATAGCCCGTGGGTGGTAGGATGACTAAGCTACACAACCCAGGTTAAGGTTTTTAAATGGAACGCTAAGCCTGGTCCCTTATCCCAGCACTTATATATATGAATGGTTGTTTGGATTGGATGGTTTTCACTTGGTTTTGATAAATGGTATTACTTTATCCTTATCCCGAGATTCATGCTAGTGTTCACTCACTAACCCGTCTATTGGTGGCTGTATACCCACACCATGCAGTAATCAGAGGTTTGACTCCTACATCATAGTATTTGATTTGGGGATAGCTTATTGGATTGAAGTGGTGAACTTCCATCCTTTCGGAAGGCATCATTTCATGTCGGACATTCTTAGACTTTTATTTTATTTCCAAATATTAGTTTTGTCCATGGTTGGGGGAAAGTCCCAACCGGATATTTATATTCTTTTGGATAAAGGCTTTGTGGTACTTCTGGGGGTTGGAATGGGCGGGATCAGTATTGGTGTCAGCCTTGGCATTGGAATAAGCTGGGAGGCTAGCATCATATTTGGGTTTGACCTTCATATTATGTTTTGATATTCTCTTTGGTTTGGTATGGTAGGATGGTTGGTTTGGTATGGACAGACTTGGTTGGGTCGGTCATGGTTGTAACCCTATCCCAAAGTCTTCATGAGAGCATTACGCAATCTTATCATATGCTTGAAATTCAGCTCATCTAAGGTTGTATAAGGTGGTTGGGTTAGGTTAAGAGGGTGGTTCCTAGTCCTAGGTGGACGTTGGATGCCCATTACGACAAGGTCCAGTCCGGGCTATGTCACACCAGTTATAACAGCAAAACATGAAGCCACAAGAATCTTATTTGCCCCTATAACAACCTTATTGTTCAGAAAATCCCTGAGCCGATGGCCTACTTGGCCACACTTGAAGCACTTGTCCCTTTCTTCCTCACAATAACCCCAATGAGGACTACCACAGAATCGACGAAGAGGACATGAAGAAACTGACTGACCTCCGCTCACCTGAGATTGGGAAGCCTGTGCCCGAGAATGGCCACCACCTTGATAATTCCTGTCTCACGACTGATAAGGAACACTACTAGAAGAGTAGGAACCAAAACTCCACTACTTCTTTTTCTGATATTTGCCAACATCCCGCCACCCTAAGACTGAGCATCTCCCTGGTCAGAAATCTTGCTTCGCTTTCCCTATCTATCCCTAAACTATGCTTGTTTTCTCTTATTGTCCTTAACATGCTGCATATGAATAGTCAAACTCTGGATGTTGTAATACCCCGCAAATTTCTCTCCTAGTCTGAGCCGTAGAGCATTTTCGGTAAAGCGAAAATCTAAGTCTAAAAATTTCAAAAATATCTTCCCAACTATGAAACACTTTGAATAGTGTTGTATATCTCTAAATTTAGTCCCAGTCAGCAGCAGTAGTAGTGAGTCCTCTTCTTTCGAGGACGAATCTCAATTTACTATTATTACATCAGATTTTGTTTATATTTTCAGTTGACGGAGTTAGTTGGGGACATATCCCATCAACTCCACAATTCAGACAGTTCAGAGGCTTTTCAAACGGATGTTGATGTATTAGTATTCAATTTTCAGTTTGAGTATGTATAGATGTGTTGAACCCTATGGCCAGTTTCAGCATTTATTTAAGATATTATGCAGTGTAAAGGTACAGATATCAGTAAAGGGTTAGCTTGGGGTCCTTTGGGTCCATAAGCACCGTGTGACTTCACGAGATGGGATCTCGGGGCGTTACAATCTTGGTATCAGAGACTAAGGTTCAATAGTGTCCTAGGGAGTCTGAAAAGCGGCATCTAGTAGAGTCTTGTGGATGGGTGTGTAGCGCGCCACATTTATGTACAAGAGGCTACATGATGTACTTAAGAGTAATTTCCCTTCTTTCAGTATTCAGATGTACGAGTGAGAATGAGCTCAAGTTGATCCTCAGTCTAATCCACTCTTTTCTTTTAGCTACAGAGTATGCCTCCTCATAGAAGTTTTGTCTGTGGGGTCGATGATCATCCCCCTCAACCAGTAAGATCCTGAAAATGAGAGCTGTCACATGTAGAGTTTTGGGCAGCTTTCCAGGCATTAGCCCAAGCTGTGACTAATGTTCAGGGCAACCTTCAGGCTGCAATCCCATCTTAGCAAGATGGGAATTCCGCCGCAGCTAGGATTAGAAATTTCATGAGAATGAACCCGCCTAAATTCTTTGGGTCAGTAGTAGGTGAGGATCCACAGTTGTTTCTTGAGGAGGTGAAGAAGATCACCCAGATTATGCATGTGTCAGAGGAGGAGAGTGTTGAGTTAGCATCTTATAGATTGAAAGATATTGCTCATGATTAGGTAGTGATGCGGGAGAAGAGTAGAAGGGATAATGCAGCTCCTGTAACTTGGTCAGAGTTTTAGAGTGCCTTTCAAGATAGATTTTTCCCGCTAGAGATGAGAGAGGCTAAGGTAAGGGAGTTCATGAAACTAAGGCAAGGTTCTATGAATGTGAAAGAGTATTGTCTTAAGTTTAACCAATTAGCTAAGTATGCTCCTGACTTGGTAGCTGACCCTATGCTCCTGACTTGGAAGCTAAACCTAGAGCGAGTATGAGTAAGTTTTTTTTTGGTGTATCGAGTTATGTGTTTAAAAAGTGTAGAGCTTCCATGCTCAATAGAGATATGGACCTTTCTAGGCTAATGATTCATGGGCAATAGATTGAGGATGATAAGATGAATGAGAGAGAGAGAGAGGGAGGAAGATAGCCAAGATAGGTTGTCGTGGTCTCTCGTAGTCAGGGTCTCAAGGTGGTAGTAGTTCTCAGTATGGTATGGATTTTTAGTACCAGCTTTGTTTTCAGCTAGTGTACTCGAACCTGTCTTTGGGGGTATCAGAGTTGAGGGAGCGCCAAGCTCCAAAGCCCGGAGTAGTATTAGAGGTGTTCGTACCTGCCCGTTGTGAGAAGAATGCGGTAAGAATCATAAGGGTGTACGTATAGCTGGTAGCGATGTGTGCTTTGTATGTGGCGAGACCGGTCACAAAGTTCAAGATTGTCCTAAGCCAGGTCCCCGAAGTCAGCGTAGTCATCCTTCAGGCTCTCCTTGATTCGAAAAGATCCCCTGAAATAGACCCGGGTAAGTTATGAGCCCTTCATGTTTATAATATGCATTATTAGATCTTTTGCTTTCATTTTGAGCTTATATTCTAGCATGAGTCATACCCGAGTTTCAGGTCTCAGTCGGTCAATTATGAAATAGTTTGTAGGTGCCCCGCGCACCGTCCCAGTATTTAAGTGAAGTGTGTTTAGAAGGATAATGAGTCCCAAGGGGGAGATACGCCATGGTATTATGATGCTGCATGCCAATAGATTTATCTCGATGCATGTTCAAGATTTTCTTTATAAAGTTAGCATTAGTCATTATTGCATTGTCAAGTCGTGCTTTCAGAAGTTAGCTTAACTGGATATTCATGCATTAGATATGCACATTTAGTAGAAAGAGTTCAGCTTGTCAGCGTGTGTTCAGTCGTGTATTCATGATATCATTCCATTTATGATTTCATGCATCAGATATGCATATGTGTTACGAGAATTCAGCCATGAGTAGATTCAGTTGAGTATTCCTTGCATCAGATATGCATGCCCAGTATGAGAACTCCGTATGTCAGTCATTCCAGTTGCGTAGTCACACCTTGAGATGTTTCTTTGTCTTTAGTCAGTCCTATTTCTCTATTTTCCCAATCTATCAATGCAATATTTGAGGACGAATGTTCCCAAGGGGGAGATAATGTAATACCCAACAAAGTTCTCTCCTAGTCTGAGCCTTAGAGTGTTTTTAGTAAAGCAAAAATCCGAGTCTAAAAATTTCAAAAATATCTTCCCAAGTATGAAACACTTTGAATCGTGTTGTATTTCTCTAAATTCAATTTTTTTTCATGTAGAGCATTGAATAAACTTTCCATCGATACCAATTTCATCAAAATCTGACATCAGACGAAGAAGTTATGGCCGTTTTACTGAGCGTTGTCGGAATCACATATTTGACGGTCGATCTGACGGACCGCCAAGTCCTTGGTGGACCATCAAAAGTCCCGTTAGACCAAGGTAATTTCTTCCTTTTTCGGTCATCATATGATGGCCAAATTGGTGGACCGTTAAAAAGTTGACGGACCGTCAAGGGGTCCGTCAGGTCGAAACAGAATGGCCTATTCCTGACCCTCGAGTGACGGATGATTTGGTGGTCCGTCAGATTCCTAACGGACCGTCACGTTGAGGCAGAATGTCCCATTTTTGGCACTCGAGTGACGGACGACTTGGTGGACCGTCAGTCACTCTGACGGACCGTCAGATCGATCGTCATAGACCCCGATCGGAATTTTCTAGAAAAATTTTAAAGGGGCATTTTGGTATTTTCCACATCCTCCCCCAGCTCTATAAATACCGGGCCAAGGGCCTTCAATATCATTTTTCTCTCTTCCACCCAAAATTTAGGGTTTCCAAAATCAAAATACTCTCTTCTCCTTTCATAAAATTCAAGAGAGATCAAGAAGGATCTAGAGAAATCAAGAACTCCTTTCAAGAGACTTTAAGAAAAGAGTTTCCCCAAGGTATGTAGATATTGATTCTTAGGTCCCTTTCATCCAAAAAGCTCAAGTACCTTTTTCTAAATCTCCAAGATTTATGTTTATGAATTTTTAATGATTCTTGTGAGTTGAAATTGATGTTCTTCCTATGATTGAGTTGTGGTTCATGTTTGTCTACAAGATTATCAAGCCTTGGCCTTAGTATGTTGTATTTGTGTGGTAAATGGATTATATACTTGTTGTTGATGTTGAATGACATCCAAGATGGGATACCTATGTGGTTTGTATGAATCTTTGATAATATATGAGTGGAAACATATAAATTTAGTTGTTCATGATGAGTTGTTGGGTTATTATACTTATGCCTAAGTTGTGCAACTGAGGTGTTCGATAAAATGTCTAAGAGACTATAAATTAAGTATAGTAGTTAAATCGTGATCAAATGACTTCTAAGATACGATTATGTGTCACGATTGTTGATGTGTTCATGACTTTTGGGTGTAGAATTGGTTGATTTACTAGAGTATGTCTCCCATAGGTTGATAAAAGATTAGAAGAAAAATATGGGCCATGATAGCATGTTGAATAGGAAGTCCCAAATTATGAGCTAGTCTATGCATGCCTAGTGTTTGATAAAATGACCATGTGAATGAATTATTCCATGCTAGTAGGAAATCCCCAAATAAGTGTGAACCTATGAATGTCTAGTGTTTGTTAAAGGACCTTAGTGAAAGAGGTGAGATGTGATGGTTGTAAATTCCCCATTATGTGCCCTTTGATGTATGCTAAGTTTTTAATATATTCCAAGTGATTAGCAAGTAAGCTATGGCATAATAGTACGAAGTTTCCCAAGCGGTGTGAAATCCAAATACATGTTAAGACCGATATAGGTATAAAATAGTTGAGGTAAAACCTTGTTTAATGGAGTACGATCTAATAGCATATTTTCTCTATGTTATTATGTGATTAATATCCCGAGATGCTTAAAGCGACTCTTTGGTAATTTTGATGATGTATTAATGATTGTGACGATGTAGGTATGATAGCGATAATACATGAATGATTATGATGATGAATGGATGCTTGTGTTGATGTATGAATGATTATGATGATGAATGAATGTTTGTGTTGATGCATGAATGATTGTGATGGTGAATGGATGATCGCGATGGTGTGAGAATGATTATATTTTACTTTTATGTTATCGAGTCCTGGGGGTATTTATACCCGACAATAGAGCTGTTGTCTAGAGCCCGTGTCAGTTTCATGATAATTCCAATCGATCCACCATTATCAGAACTCAGTGAACTATAGAACTATATATCTTCAGACAAGTGCGGAGCTTAATCAGGCTCCGTAATCTCAGTTATCTTTATAATCTCTGTATCTCTAGTAATCTAACCTTCGTACTGTAATCAGCTCAGATCTAATAGTATTCAAGTGATTCAATTCTAATCCTAGAAGAGATTTGAATAATCTATTCAAGATCTACATCGTCAGTCAAATGCTATGATTCGATACCTTTTCTTCAGATACGACACTAAGTAATCTAAGTGTAACTCAGTCAGATCTCTTAAGAAATATAATCAGTATCAGATTTAGCTCAGTCTAAGTTCAGTTAAGAATCAAATCAGTGTCTTTCAATTGGGATTAGAAACTAGCACCGAGCGAGCTCAAGGATGGGGACTCACCTACTAGTGGAGGGTGTGTTCCTTAGATGTGATCCTTGTGCTCCAGAACTACGCAGACAACGGAGGTTGAGACATCACACCTACTAGATGAGGGTGGATAAGAGAAATCATACCAGCTAGATAAAGGTAGATGAGGTGGCTTGACCTGTTAGATGAGGGCTCCACCATTCTTGTATGAGGACCTGATAGATGAGGGTTATATAAAGATAAGGTCTTTACCCGTGGCACGGTATTGACAACCTTCCAACCGGGGGTAGAGGTTGTACCCCTAAGAGATAGTAGGGGCATGTCGGTTAAGTAACTATTTCCCACAGTTTCAGTTTCAGATTCAATCTCAATTTTAGAATCAGTCTTCAGAAATTAGGGCTGTCAGATACAAACATCTATCATTGTGAGGAACTCAGATAATTCCATCGATTTATGGACCATCCTATCAGATAGACTTGGTCTCACATATAGATATTTGATATCATATTCAGAGGTATACCGGCAGACAGGCTTGATCATAGTATCAGATTCATGTTGAGTATTCTTGTTGTAAGATTCGAATATAATTATATTTCTTATCATTGATAAAGCTTCCGAAATTATCTGTTAAAAAGAGTTGATCTCTAATCCTGTCAGTCGATAGTAGTAAGTCCAAGAATTCAATCATTGATGTAAGTACATATAGATCCTCAGTTATCAGTATCAGTTGAGTCATTGATTTAGTATCTCAGTGTCAGTAGTGAGTTCAGCCTGCAATAAAGTAGTATCTGGGTTTCAGTATCTAGAGTTGCGATAATTGTGATCATATTCTGTGCATTCATCTATGTGTTCTCGTGCGATATTTTCATGACTATTCAGTTTACGTATTGTGTATGCATGATCCCTTGTATTTAGCCTTACCTCGTCTACATACTCGGTATATTTTTGTACTGATGGATTTATGCTATGGTGTTTTATTTGACACCATAGGTTTAGAGGAACAAGATCCAGAGTATCCCCATCAGTTGAGTCCCAGTCAGCAGCAATAGCAGTGAGTCCTCTTCTTTCAAGGACGAATCTCAATTTACTATTATTACATCAGATTTTATTTGTATTTTTAGTTAATGGAGTTAGTTGGGGACATGTCCCATCAACTCCACAGTTCAGATAGTTTAGAGGCTTTTCAGAAGGATGTTGATGTATTAGTATTCAGTTTTCAGTTTGAGTATGTATAGATGTGTAGAACCCTATGGCCAGTCTCTGTATTTATTTCAGATATTATGCAGTGTACAGGTACACATATCAGTAAAGGGTTAGCTTGGGGTCCTTCGGGTCCAAAAGCACCGTGTGACATCACGAGATGGGATCTAGGGGCGCTACAAACTTGGTATAAGAGCCTAAGGTTCAATAATGTCCTAGGGAGTCTGAAAAACTGAATCTAGTATAGTCTTGTGCATGGGTGTGTAGTGCGCCAGATTTATGTACAAGAGGCTATAGGATGTACTTAAGAGTAATTTCCCTTCTTTCAGTATTCAGATCGTGCGAGTGAGCATGAGATCAAGTTGATCCTCAGTCTAATCCACTCTTTTCTTTTAGTTACAGAGTATGCCTTCTCACAGAAGTTTTGTTCGTAGGGTCGATGATCATCCCCCTTAACTAGTATGATCCTGAAAATGAGAGCGTGTCATATGCAGAGTTTCGGGAAACTTTCCAGGCGCTAGCCCAAGCTGTGACTAATGTTCAGGGAAACCTTCAGGCTGCAGTCCCATCTCAGCAAGATGGGAATTACGCCACATCTAGGATTAGAAATTTTATAATAATGAACCCGCCCAAATTCTTTGGGTCAGTAGTAGGTGAGGATCCGCAGTTGTTTCTTGAGGAGGTAAAGAAGATCACCCAGATTATGCATGTGTCAGAGGAGGAGAGTGTTGAGTTAGCATCTTATAGATTGAAAAATATTCCTCATGATTGTGAAGTGATGTGGGAGAAGAGTAGAAGGGAGAATGCAGCTCCTGTAACTTGGTCAGAGTTTCAGAGCGCCTTTCTAGATAGATTTTTACCGCTAGAGATGAGAGAGGATAAGGTAGAGGAGTTCATGAACCTAAGGCAAGGTTCCATGACCGTGAAAGAGTATTGTCTTAAGTTTAACCAATTAGCTAAGTATGCTCGTGACTTGGTAGCTAAACCTAGAGGGAGTATGAGTAAGTTTTTGTCTGGTGTATTGAGTTATGTGTTGAAAGAGTGTAGATCTTCCATGCTCTATAAAGATATGGACCTTTCTAGGCTAATGGTTTATGCGCAATAGATTGAGGCAGATAAGATGAATGAGAGAGAAAGGGGGAGGAAGAGAGCCAAGATATGTAGTCGTGGTCTCTCGAAGTTGGGGTCTCAAGGTGGAAGTAGTTCTCAGTATGGTTGGATATTTTTATTTCCAGGTCTATTTTCAGCTAGTGTACTCGCACCTGTGTTTGGGGGTGTTAGAGTTGAGGGAGCGCCAAGCTCCAATGCCCGGAGTAGTACGAGTGGTGTTCGTACCTACCCATTGTGTGAAGAATGCGGTAAGAATCATAAGGGTGTATGTAGATCCGGTAGCGATGTGTGCTTTGGATGTGGTGAGACCGGTCAAAAAGTTTGAGAATGTCCTAAGCCAGGTCCCCGAAGTCAGCGTAGTCATCCTTCAGGCTCTCCTTAATTGGGAAAGATCCCCTGAAATAGACCCGGGTAAGTTATGAGCCCTTCATCATTATAATATGCATTATTATATCTTTTGCTTTAATTTTGAGCTTATATGCTAGCATGAGTCATACCCGAGTTTCAGGTCTCAGTCGGTCAATTATGACATAGTTTGTAGGTGCCCCGCGCACCGCCCCAATATTCCAGTGAAGTGTGTTTACAGGGATATAGAGTCCCAAGGGGGAAATACCCCATGGTATTATGATGTTGCATGCCAATAGATTCATCTCGATGCATTTTCAAGATTTTCTTTATAAAGTTCGCATTAGTCATTATTGCATTGTCAAGTCGTGCTTTCAGAAGTCATCTTAATCGGATATTCATGCATTATATATGCACATTTAGTAGAAAGAGTTTAGCTTGTCAGCGTGTGTTCAGTGGTGTATTCATGAGATCATTACAGTTATGAGTCCATGCATGAGATATGAATATGTGTTATGAGAATTCAGCTATGAATAGATTCAGTCGAGTATTCCTTGCATCAGATATGCATGCCCAGTATGAGAACTCCGTATGTCAGTCGTTCCAGTTGCGTAGTCACACCTTGAGATATTTCTGTGTCTTGAGTAAGTCCTGTTGCTCTATTTTCCCAATCTATCAATCCTATATTTGAGGACGAATGTTCCCAAGGGGGAGATAATATAATACCCCACAAAGTTCTCTCCTAGTCTGTGCCTTAGATCATTTTCGGTAAAGCAAAAATCCGAGTCTAAAAATTTCAAAAATATCCTCCCAAGTATGAAACACTTTGAATCTTGTTATATTTCTCTAAATTCAACATTTTGTCATGTAGATCATTGAATAAAATTTCCATCGATACCAATTTCATATAAATCCAACATCAGACGAAGAAGTTATGGCCGTTTTACTGAGCGTTGTAGGAATCGCAGGTTTGACGCTCGATCTGACGGACCACCAAGTCCTTGGTGCATATTCAAGTGTCCCGTCAGACCAAGGTAGTGGCTTCCTTTTTTGGTCATCATGTGACGGCCAAATTGGTGGACCGTCAAAAAGTTGACGGACCGTCAAAAAGTTGACGGACCGTCAAGGGGTCCGTCAGGTCAAACCAGAATGGCCCATTCTTGACCCTCGAGTGACGGACGATCAGGTGGTCCGTCAGATTCCTGATGGACCATCACTTTGATCGCCACGTCGAGCCAAAATGTCCCAGTTTTGTCACTCGAGTGATGGACGAGTTGGTGGACCGTCAGTCCCTCTGACGGACCGTCAGATCGACAGTTACAGACCCCGATCGGAATTTTCTAGACAAATTTTAAAGGGGAATTTTGGTATTTTCCACATCCTCCCCCAGCTCTATAAATACTGGGCCAAGGGCCTTCAACTTTATTTTTCTCTCTTCCACCCAAAAATTAGGGTTTCCAAAATCAAAATACTCTCTTCTTCTTTCATAAAATTTAAGAGAGATCAAGAAGGATCTAGAGAAATCAAGAACTCCTTTCATGAGACTTCAAGAAAAGAGTTTCCCCAAGGTATGTAGATGTTGATTATTGGGTCCCTTTCATCTAAGAAACTCAAGTACCTTTTTCTAAATCTCCAGGATTTATGTTTATGAATTTTTAATGATTCTTGTGAGTTGAAATTGATGTTCTTCTTATGATTGAGTTGTGGTTCATGTTTGTCTACAAGATTATCAAGCCTTGGCCTTAGTATGTGGTATTTTTTTGGTAAATGGATTATGTACTTGTTGTTGATATTGAATGACCTCCAAGATGGGATACCTATATGGTTTGTATGAAACTATGATAATATATGTGTGGAAATATATAAATATAGTTGTTCATGATTAGTTGTTGGGTTATTATACTTATGCCTAAGTTGTGCATCTGAGGTATTCGATAAAATGTCTAAGAGACCAGAAATTAAGCATCGTAGTTAAATCGTGATCAAATGACTTCTAAGATACGATTATGTGTTACGATTGTTGATGTGTTCATGACTTTTGCATGTAGAATTGGTTGATTTAGCAGAGTATGTCTCCCATAGATTGATAAAAGCTTAGAAGAAGAATATGGGCCATGATATCATGTTGAATAGGAAGTCCCAAATTATGAGCTAGTCTATGCATGCCTAGTGTTTGATAAAATGACCAAGTGAATGAATTATTCCATGCTAGTAGGAAATCCCCAAATAAGTGTGAACCTATGAATGTCTAGTGTTTGTTGAAGGACCTTAGTGAAAGAGTGGAGATATGATGGTTGTAAATTCTCCATTATGTGCCCTTTGATGTATGCTAAGTTTTTAATATATGCCAAGTGATTATCAAGTAAGCTATGCCATGATAGTATGAAGTTTCCCAAGCGGTGTGAAATCCAAATACATGTTAAGACCGATATAGGTATGAAATAGTTAAGGTAAAACCTTGTTTAATGGAGTACGGTCTAATAGCATGTTTCCTTTATGTTATTATGTGATTAATATCCCGAGATGCTTAAAGAGACCCTTTGGTAATTGTGATTATGCATTAATGATGGTGACGATGAAGGTATGATAGCGATAATACATGAATGATTATAATGATGAATGAATGCTTGTGTTGATGTATGAATGATTATGATGATGAATGAATGCTTGTGTTGATGCATGAATGATTGTGATGGTGAATGGATGATCGTGAAGATGTGAGAATGATTATATTTTACTTTTATCTTATCGAGTCCTGGGGGTATTTATACCCAACAAAAGAGTTGTTGTCTAGATCCCGTGTCAGTTTTGCGATAATTTCAATCGATCCACGATTCTCAGAATTCAGTGAACTATAGAACTATATATCTTCAGACAAGTGCGGAGCTTAATTAGGCTCCGTAATCTCAGTTATCTCTGTAATATCTGTATCGCTAGTAATCTAGCCTCCGTCCTATAATCAGATCAGATCTACTAGTATTCAAGTGATTCAATTCTAATCTCAGAAATGATTTGAATAATCTATTCAAGATCTTCATTGTCAGTCAGATGCTATGATTCAATACCTTTCCATACGATACAGAATTAAGTAATCTCAGCGTAACTCAGTCAGATCTCTTGAGAAATATAATCAGTATCAAATTTAGCTCAGTCTAAGTTCAGTTAAGAATCAAATCAGTGTCTTTCAGTTGGGAGTAGAAACTAGCACCGAGCGAGCTCAAGGATGGGGACTCACCTACTAGTGGAGGGTGTGATCCTTAGATACGATCCTTGTTCTCTAGAACTACGTAGCAAGAGTAGGTTGAGACATCACATCTGCTAGATGAGGGTGGATAAGAGACATCATACCTGCTAGATAAGGGTAGATGAGTTGGCTTGACCTGTTAGATGAGGGCTCCACCATTCTCGTATGAGGACCTGATAGATAAGGGTCATATAAAGATAAGGTCTTTACCCGTGGCACGGTATTGACACCCTTCCAACCGGGGGTTTAGGTTGAACCCCTAAGAGATAGTAGGGGCATGTCGTTTAAGTAACTATTTCCCACAGTTTCAGTTTTAGATTCAGTCTTAGTTTTAGAATCAGTCTTCAGAAATCAGGGCTGTCAGATACAGTCATCTATCATTGTGAGGAACTCAGATAGTTCCATCAATTTATGGACCATCCTATCAGATAGACTTGGTCTCACATACAGATATTTGATATCATATTCAGAGGTATTCCGCCAGACAGGCTTGATCACAGTATCAAATTTCTGTTGAGTATTCTTGTTGTAAGATTCAAATATAATTATATTTCTTATCATTGATAAAGCTTCCAAAATTATCTGTTAAAAAGAGTTGACCTCTAATCCTGTCAGTCGAAAGTAGTAAGTTGATAACGCCAAAACTACAGCTCTCGTAAGAGTGTAAGCGGTCGCTGTCAAATATAGAACCCAACTGGGTTGGGTGTCGAATCCAACAGGGAATACTTGGTCACTAAGTGTTGCAATTATTAGTAGACTGTTGATCGAAAATTCCACGGAAAAGGGGGGATTGGATTGTGGCGTGAATTAATGCTATCAAAGTAACAACAGAATGCTTTGTTTAGTAAGATTTAATCACAGAGAAAAATAAGTTAGGGTTATGTCCACCTTATGAGTTCTACGTATCTATTAACTATGAGTAATGCGGAATTTAGACATGCATGCACTTATAGAGATTCGTATTCTAATGGTAAATCCTAGTGTTTCTCAACCATCAAGGATTATTTCACTTTAACTCTCTCGAGCTTAAAGTGTATAACTAACGGTACAAACTCTCCAAGAGATTAATCCGGTTAAGGCATTAACGTGTAAATAGGGGTTGGTAGCCCTATTTCCTTGTCACACTCTCTTTTCCAAACATGTAAATTTTCTCTCGAACAAGTTAATGCTATAATGGCATATTCTATATGTTTGCAACCACAAGAATTTAATTAAAACGAAGAGAGTAATGATATAAGTAGCATACGCATCAAGAATTCACAAACTCGTAGTAATAGATAGTATATCATAAGGCTTCCATAACCCTAACAGAGAAGTTTAGCTACTCATGATTACAATGGAATTCGCAATAGACATAATCATCATACCACAACTAGAATAATCTTTGCACGGGATGATTCTAACGTCAAAGAGGGATGACGTTTTTGCTCCTTTCATTGATCACGTGTTTGCCGTCCTTTCTCTGTCTTAGACTTATAGATTCTGTAAACTGAATAATACTAAAAGTGTCGAATGAATTATGAAAGGCAATTCATGAAAAGAATGCTGAAAAATTCAGCAAATAAGGTTTTTATAACATCCTTGTCCTAGTCCTACTAGGTTACTGCTGCACCCCTAAGTATTAAGAAATACTGATTTTGCCCGGGACAGATTCTCCATGCATCACATTCAGTCCACAAGCTTCCAAAAGCTGCCTTCCCTCTTATGCGAAGTTTCCCTTGCTACCGAAAGGTCCACAAAGTGCTGAAATCTTCATCATTAATACCTGAAAACATGCTAATCACGTTGGTTAGCTCACTTACAGGAAAATGGACTAAAAGTGCAGGAATTATATATTTTGTCCTTAAAACTTAGCTAAAATATGGGTAAATTATGGTGCTTTAGGCGTGTAAATACGTCCAACATCATAAGTCCAAGAATTCAGTCATAGATGTAAGTACATCTAGATCCTCAGTTACTAGTATCAGATGAGTCATTGATTTAGTATCTTAGTGTCAGTAGTGAGTTCAGTCTGCAAAAAAGTGGTATCTGGGTTTCAGTATCTAGAGTTGCGATAATTGTGTTCATGTTTTGTGCATTCATGTATGTGTTCTCGTGAGACGTTTTCATGACTATTCAGTTTACGTATTGTGCATGCATGAGACCTTGCATTTAGCCTTACCTCATCTACATACTAGGTACATTTTTGTACTGACGCATTTGCGCTATGGTGTTTTATTTGACACCATAGGTTCAGAGGCATAGGATCCAGAGTATCCCCATCAGTTCAGTCCCAGTCAGTAGCAGTAGAAGTTAGTCCACTTCTTTCAAGGACGAATCTCAATTTACTATTATTACATCAGATTTTGTTTATATTTTCAGTTGACGGAGTTAGTTGGGGACATGTCCCATCAACTCCATAATTCAAAAAGTTTAGAGGCTTTTCAGACGGATGTTGATGTATTAGTATTTAGATTTTAGTTTGAGTATGTATAGATGTGTTGAACCCTATGGCCAGTTTCCGCATTTATTTCAGATATTATGTAGTGTACAGGTACAAATATCAGTAAAGGGTTAGCTTGGGGTCCTTCGGGTCCATGAGCACCGTGTGACGTCATGAGATGGGATCTCGAGGCGTTACAGATGTCCATATATGTTTAATCAACAAGGCAGTCTTGGTGTCCAGAATCAAATCTCTATTCAACCTAGAAGAGAACTTCCTCATTCTCGACCTCATATAAGCCACCAAATAAGGAGCATACCTTTATAGCTGATAGAACTTCAAAGCATATTCCTTTACAGACATCCTCCCTTGCCCGAGGTTCACAAACTCCTCCATCTTTTCTTTGCTCAACTCTTTAGGAAAGAACCGATCCAAGAAGGCATTAGAAAAAGCCTCCCACAACCCTTCCCCGTCCATATCACCTCTATCCCTATCCCACTCCTCATACCACTGATAAGCAACATCTTTGAGCTAATAAGCTGGAAAGTTAACCACCTCTACATTAGTAACCTACATCAACTTAAATATCTTTTCCATATCATCCAAGAAGCCCTGTGGATCCTCCTCCACCTTTACCCCAGTAAAAGTTGAAGGACCCATCTTCATAATTTGACCAACCCTTATGGCCTTAGTAGACAAAGCACCAGTCGCATTTCGCTCAGCCTGAGAAGCAACCAGTTCGGCAATGACATGAATAGACTGACAAAATTCTGCATTCATCACGTTTCCCTGAGGGACCTGAGGAAAACTAACCTCAATAGGAGGAACTCCAGTACCCTAAGGAATAAGATCATGAGATCGAAGATGTACTCCAGACGTAGGACGTACCCTTTCAGTATTATCCCCAGATGGGATGGAAGAATTCTTATATTCCAGATCTAGGAGGCATGATCTGAAAGATGAACAAACAAGTATTAGAGTAGATTCCAAGATTGAGAACTCAAGCTTGAAGATAGAATACCAAGAAATTGAAACATTCCTAAATGTCTTTCAACCTCTCTCTTATAAGTGTGGCGTGCTTTACACCCGTAAAAGAGGCTCTACTCTCTATGGCTTTATTGACTTCCCATTTGACCATGGACCTAGGTTTTGATACCAACTTGACATGACCCGACCCCGAGCCTTGTCATAGTGGGAATCCCAAGTACAACCACGACTGGGGACCGCCCCCTGTTACCTTACCCAACCACCTATATCTAGCCTTAGATGGGCTAAATTTCAAACATATGAAAAAATAGTGTTACTGTTCTCATTAATACTCTGTGATAGGGTCACAACCATGACCGTCCCAACCGAGTACAACCGTATCTCACCAACCGACGAACAGTACCAAACAAAACCATAGACCATAAACCAAATGGAATCCAAAACATAATATAAAAATCAATCCCAAAATGTAATAGGATGGAAAAACCAACAATATCGTCCAATGATGTCATCCCATCGGCTTATTCTAATTCCAAGGCAGATATCAATATCGATCCCGCCCATACCAACTCCCAAAAGTACGACAAAGCCTATATCCAAAAGGGTAAACAAATCCGGTTGGGATATGCCCTCAACCATGATGAAAACCATATCCAAAATAGAAAAAAAGTATCTAAAGGAATCCATAACAAGAAATAATGCCTTCCAAAAGGATGGAAACTCACCACTTCTGTCCAAATGATCATACCAAATCTATGTGCTAAATAGGAGGAGTAGAATGGCCAGTTCCTTCATAGCATGGGTATACAACCGCCAGTAGATGGGTTAACGAATGACCGCTAGCATGAAACTCAGGAATAGGATAAAATAATACCAGTCCTAAAACCAAGTAAAACCATCGATAATGCATTCAACCATACATATATTAGTGTCGGGAAAAGGGATCGAGTTTAGCATGTATTTAAAAACTTTACCTGGGCTGTGTAACTTTATCGTCCTAACAACCCACGAGTGATATAGGTTCAGCTTCCTCTGTAGTAAGGGCCCTAGTGTGTGTATCCTCACGACCAGGGAATATCCCATGGGATGACTAGTACATACCCCAATATAAAATTTGACACACACACATTGTCATTAAGACCCCTCATATTAGCAAATATGAGTTTCCAGTTTTGGTCCCCACGAGACCGCCACCTTCCACGACTTAGGTACCCCACAATTAATGCCTAATTAAAACTATGTCAAAACAATCCATTTTCCATTTATTAACCAAGGACAATATTAGTGGTCATCATACCACCCATTACTTGCAAGTAATATCCATACCCAAACCATTTAGGTTAAGGGGACCTTAGGTGCCCTTCTAATGACCATATTAAATCCACTTGGGAAACTTCTATGTTCTCCACAAGCATAACCATTTATTCTTTAGAATTTCCACAACATATAAACCATGAATAAATTTTTTTTCCAGTTTTAAACATGCAAGAGTTCTACTAAAAGAAGTCAACACAATGAACTTATCTTTTATAAGTATTTTATCAAACACTTTTGGGGCATAATATAACCAAAACCAATTCCAAAGATCACTAAACCATTACCATGAAATCCAGTTTTCCAAAACCACCATTAATGAATATAAAAGCACAATTAAAACCACAAGAAACCATAACCAAGCATTCAATATCAAAACCCCCAAAATAGTTGAAAACCCATAATAATGAAATAGTAAAACCATGAAATCAATAATATAAACAATACCTTTAGTTTAAATTACAATGAGGGAAGAAAATACTGCCTTATACCAAGGAATTAATCGAAAGAAATCACCCAAGCAAGCCCCAAAGCAATCCCTTAGTTGAAACCCTAGATTCCTTACCCCAAAAGCTCTTGAGAGAATTATTAGATGTTTAGGAATAGTTTCTAAGTGTTAATAAATAGAATAATAGGGTAAATAACCTCCTAAGAATATTAGAATTCATGGGTCCTAATTAGGGTAAGTAGGGAAATATCCATAATGCCCTTATTTAAATCCCTTAAAAACCCGTCACAAGGATTCGATTGACCCTTACGAGTTGTACCCTCCTATACGGTTGGTATCCATCTATTGTATACAAGCCTCAACCCTTGGATCAAACACTTTCAAGTGTATGACTCATCCAACCAAGTCTTAACCATAGTATATGATCCATACCCATAACCCGTATCCCTGCAAAAATGAAATACCAGGAGGATTAAACACTGTCCACTATACGAGTCCATGATATGACTAGTACCAATCCCTATGACTTGTACCGATAAGTCATGACCATTCCAGTGATCAAAAACATCCCACCAACTAAAAATTGTTAGTTTACGACAAGACCATACCACTCGTAACCCATCATATGGATTGTACCCATGAGCCGTATTGGGTATGGACAACCAATTTCCAGGAAATTTTCTAAGGGTCGGAACCCAGAATATTTTAGTAGTGAACCAAGGACAACAAGCTTTCTTGGGAATTATTTCTCACTGTTTCTCAAAAGGGTACTGGAATTTCTTATTCCAAGAATTCAAGCATGAAGATGAGTCTTATTGAATCCATATCAATGAAATCTTTCATTAATAGATTTATTATTACAAGAATTCAAGCACGAAGATGAGTCTTACAGAACCCATAAAAATGAAATCTTTCATCAATAGAAAAATCCCACACTTTTATGGAGTTCCCCCTATCCAATTTCTCTAAGGCCTTAATACTTGACCTTTATTTAGTGGAATAGTGAGGTATTTATTGGATTAGAATTGGGATGAAATTTTGGGTTTATTGTTGAGCCCAAGCACACACACAAGTGTACGTGGTCTAGTGGCCTTAAATAAAGTCAAGTACCGATCCTATGGGGACTAGTGTTAAGCAGCTATTCAATTATAGTTCAAAGATTAGGATTAAGCCAATGCAAACTTAACCATAAGAGTTTGAGAGCTATAACTAGACTAAACTAAAACAATACTATAAAGTAAAGGTTATTGGACAGTAAATAGGGAGAAACCAAGGGTTAAGGCACTACGAACAATCATACTATGTTATGTAACTTTGTTGGTGAGGTTAATTATCTTTATTGATGGTTCACGGGGTCGATATTATGATTATGGCCTTTCGAACCTCATCAATTATCTAACTTTGCTCCACAAATACATCGTTAAGTGGGGATGCAAGAATATGTTAAATGCATTCATATTCTATCCTATAATTGAATCGAATAGGGTATTTACTTATATTCCAATCCTAAATGCAAATTACAACAGATATCTAATAGAGAATATGATCCTATTCTATTCATCCCGCATTCTACTCTAGCATTCATCCTTCCGGGCTCACAATAGAGTTAAGAATGTATTATAAGGGTAGAAAATCATTAAAATAGTGATATAAATGATATATAAACAACAAAATATGATAAATATTAAAAACCAAATCAATTCATAATAATAGGTCTCATGTTCTTGGTCTTAGCCCCGGAAAAGGGTATTTAGTCTCTCATGGATATAACAAGAATCATAATACAATCATCTATGTATAAATCAAAGAATAAACTAAATTAAAATAGTAAAAAACCAAATTTAAGCCTCCTTGATCGTGAGTTAAATCCCTAAGGTCGTCCAAGGTGTTTACAATGAAGTTCAAGTGTTTTATTTGTACTTTGACATAAGCTGCCGATTTTAACATAGGGGTGTGCCACACATTTATCGTGTGGCCTAGGGTATGTGGCACATCACTATCATTCCTAGATACTGGAATGGACTTTTCAAGATGCTTCCAAGGGAATTCCATGGACCTATAGTGCCATCTAGGCCGCGTGCTACGCTAATGATCCTTAAATGTCCAGATTTTGTCCATGCTTGTCCCATGCTTTCGTCCTTCAAATCTAAGCTTTGTGGTGTTGTTTTATATTGATTTTCATCTTTTATAACATCCATTTATCATATTTATCAACTACAAAAGCATCCTATAACATAAAACACCATAAATTAGATCTCAAAACAGCATACCATCCAATACGATAAACTAGTAATGTACATAGCTCAAGCTAAGAGTACTAGTTTTGTCATTTGAACTTTAACTTTATGTTTGACTCCAAACTCTTTAAGAACTCACCTTAAACATTACATTTAAATAAAATAACACTTAGATTATTATTTATACAAGAATTACCTCATTAAGGACAATAGAAGTCCTCAAACTGAGCTATATAAGCGTAGATAACAACACTGAGGAGGATAAATCCACCTCAGATCATCACCCACACATAAAGCCTTGTTCGTCCTCAAGCAACTCTTTACTTAAGAATCAAGATCATGAGAAGAATCCAATACTACTACTCTAAGTAAGACACTCAATTTAGCACTACAATGATTACACAGATAAGAAGTTTCATACAAAAACATGTCTTATACAATTGAGAACTCAAGAATACAACTTCAAAATATCCTAACCTCAAGAATTTACTCACCAAGTTGGGAAACTCACGCATATTACTCAATCAAAAAGATCATACAATTCCCCTAACTAACATCAAATATATGTCCTCACTATGAGAGTAACCCTTATTCACTCACGTAGATGTAATTATCATAAGAATGGGTACAAGAATCAAATTACACTCACTCTCACAAAGAATTCATAGGTTACACATAATGAACCATAGGCCTTCCCTAAGTGTAGTACTCTACTAATATCAGAATAGTAAGGCTTAAGATAAAATAGGTCTTTAAGGGTTGTAATGTAGGCTAAGGGATGGGTAGGAACTATTTTGGACAAAAATAGTGACTATCTTCCCTAAGCGCTTTAATACATCACATGAACATTAAATTCTCTCTATTAACAACCAATTTTCACCACTTTTATCTAAATACTCTCTTTTTTTTACTCCATATCATTAAGACAATTAGATATAATGTGGAGGGAGGATAATTAATTAAACCAGGACTAAATTTTAGCACAAACTAGAAATTGTTTCATTACACAACTCCTAACCACAATATGTATTAGTTTTACAACACCAATAACTACTTTTTAGGGCCTCTATTTCACCTCCTTTCTTCTAATTTTCACACTACTTCACTTCACTAATATTCAACTAAAGCTCTTAGGAGTTTGGATCAAATTAAGGTCAAACGAAAAAAAGGGAAAAAACTATATATGAGTCTACCAATGAATATGAACTAAAGGTTCAATGGGGCTAACTAATATTATGCACAAATATAGGTTAACAAGGTTATGAACATGGCTACCAAAGAAATGCCTATATCATCTCCTAAACCCACACTCTTTATTTTGCTTTGCGCATAGACACCAATCAAGTTCTAGATATCACATACAACACATAATATACAAAAAAAAAACCCACACACATGGCACATGCTCAAGTAAAATAGGATCATTATAGACTCTAAACCAAGTAATCACATGAATTCAAAATTAAGCCAACAATGTACAAAAGTCATAAACAAGAGCCTAGGTGTCTCAAAAGTCATAATTCACCACAAACAAAATAATTTAACAACCAAAACAACGTGCATCATACAATCTTACATAGTACCAATAAGAACATCTCACGTACCTAAAATAAAAATTTAAAAATTTACAACTAAAAAGGAAAAAGATATTGTTCAATGGGTGCCCCTATGGAAAAGAACTAAAGAAAACAACCACTAGATAGGTGAAGTGTGCACCTACTAAACTGGCACCCACATACTAACAATTAGAAAGCAAAACCTTTTTGTAATTTTTCAAAATTTTCAAATATAAATTGGAAACTAAGAAAACAATTAATACTTAAGATCTTATAGCATCATTTCATTCGAAACCATGGAAATTTCTCCACCCCATATTTAAAACTTACTTTGTCCCCAAAGTAGACTCAAAAGTAGAGATAAAAATACTACATGAGGCCTCTAGGCCTAGCTAGTAGCATCTTTTAACATCACGAGGGTACGGAGACCTCACACTTAATCTCTGCCATACTCCTTAGCTCAAGTCTTTGGTCCTCAAACTTCCCATCAACATGTGACTCAACAAGAACAAAAACTACATGAAGTAAAAAGTAAAAATAAAAAATTTAAACACCTACCTTAAATTGGGTTGACCCCCAAGAAATGCCTAATTTAGAGTCATGGGATGACCCACATCACTACAACTCATCCATATTCCTTCATCCTCTTTCTCCTACTCGGAGGCCATCCTCATACTCATTTTTGAACTCTTGAGTGTGTAATGTCAAGGTCATTATCTTTATTCACAGTAGCCTTTTCAGGCTCATCAATCATCATTACTTCAGGCTTAGGTGGTAGCTTGGGCAACTCAATGAGACATTCCAACAAGGCCTTTGGTGGTTTGTACTCAACCACCCAACACTCATCCACTCCATTATGTAATCATACACAAAATTTTTTAGTAGGAAGGTGTGTTGAGTGTTTTATACACTTTGAATGACACCTCTGCATCATATAATCTCATCTTGAGTGTGCCTTCTCTTACATCTATCAATGCTCCTTCTATTGCTAAAAATGGATGTCCCAAGATGATAGGTACTATATCTTCTACATCATAATCAAGAAAAATAAAATTAGCAGGGATAAGAAACTTACTAACCTTGTGTCATGACCCAAACTAGGGCCTGCCTATGATGGGTGTCTCAAGTGCAATAAGGACCGGAGTACACCCCCAAATACATAAACCACCGACTATACCATACACCTCTTATCAGATTAATTCTGAACATATAACAAGATAAGAGAATATTAAATCAAAGACATTATACTATGTTTATATCCAAAACAAACCATCCACAACCGAATGATCAACCAATACCAATGCAATTACCAATACAAATATCGATACCACCCATGCCCAGAGTAGTCTAACAAATCCTCTAATCAAGATCAAAGAATATCTAGTCAGGAAATGCCCCTGACCATAGCCAAATCAAAACTAAAAAGAATAATAGAGATATAAAGAAATCCATAGCATGAAACAGGGTCTTTCAGAATATGGAAGCTCACCACTTCAGTCTGACTCAAAACTTGTCCCTGAATCACCACATCATTGAGCAAGAGGAGTAGATGAATAACCGATTCCTACATCATATGGGGATACAACTTTCGAAGATGGTTAGTGGGGTGAACACTAGCAAGTAACTCAGGGATAAAGATAAAGTAGTGCCATCAATCCATAACACAATCAAACCAATGCACATTACCATATACAAATTTATATACATATGCTTGGACAGGGAACAAGGTCTACCATGAACTTGGAAATTTTTAACTTGGATTGTGTAGATTTACCGTCATAAGTCCACCTAAGGGCTATATGGGCCCAATGTTACCCCCTGAATGGGCCTAGTGCATGTTAGCCGGATGAACCAGAGATTTCATAGATGGCTGAGGATTCCCTTGTACCATTTGCCCTATATGATGCATATATACATACATAGGATTTGGGGATTCCCTTGTACACCTCAAGCACATGGTTATCAAGACCAACCTCAAGTCGGTAAACATGAGTTTCTAGTGTTCGTCCTTTGTACTCATACCTTCATGGCTAGCTATCACAACCCCCATTATTGCCCAATTCAAATATTTAACACATAACAAAACCATCAATTTCAGGTGTCAATTATTAAGGAATTATTAAGTGATATTGCCATACCGACTATAGCTTGCAAGCAATGTAATTAGACAACAATTAGGGAATTCTAATGTACCATACAAACTCCATTATTAAAATTACTTGTGGGATTCCCGTTTACCCCTCAAGGTCTTAAAATCAATCCTTAACCATTGAAATATCATGCATTAGTTTAAAGAACCAATCCAGGCCATGTGATAATGTATAAACCAAAGTTAATCATGAAAATGGGTTGAGTTTATTACCAATTTCCATACAAAACAGTCCATTTGGAGATTCCATTGTACCCCTATTTTCATCTACCATTCCCATGAACCCCAATGCATTTACCAACCATCAATTTAAGCACAATACTTTTATAGATAACATGAAAGAATTATTTAAACAATTTATAATAAAACCCTCAACCTATAGTTCAAAAAACAACAATAATATTCCATGAATAATACTTCAAATCATATGCTTTTACAAAATTGACAATGAAAGAAGAGTAACATGACTTAAACACTAGGAAGTATGGAGACAAATCACCCTTGAAAACCCCAATTAATATGCCTGATGAAAACCCTAATTTTTCTTGACCTGGAGGATTTGGGAGCATTTTAAGAGGTTATTTTATGTACTTTTGATAGATAATGATGCCCTAAGAAAGTTATACGACGTGGTTTTTAAGTTGTACAAGAGGGGAAATATCCAGAATGCACTCAACTTAAAATCTAGAAAATACTGTCTATGGTTATGAGTCAACTCGTTGACTCGTACCCATACCTTATGACTCATGACCACGAGTCATAACTAAGATCATGACTAGGACCCACATAAGCTTCCCACGGTATGGATCTACCAACCAACTTTTTAATGAGATCTTACGACTCACAAGGTCTAGTCTTGACCAACACAGAATCCAAATAATTTGAATACTGGACATCCTACTCTTAGAACATACAACTCGTACAATATCCTTATGACTCATAGTGAGCCACTCATACTTAAAGAAGAACCAAGCCATAAACTTCCTAGTTTCGTTATGACCATCCTAACAAGTAATCAAGACTCCCTACGACTCTAGTGGTCCAGTCGTAACCAAAGCAATGTAATGCTCAAGAATTTTCAAGGGCCAAAAATCTGAGGGGTTACATTCTCCCCCACTTAGATCATTCATCCTCGAATGATGGGTCAAGGCAACACAAGAATGATTGGACTCTATATACCTCTTCTCTTACCTTTAACTAAGTTAGAAAATAAAAATGCCAAGGAAATCACCCTTTCCTTTAAGAAAGTCAGAAACTAAAGATGTTAAGAATAACATATACCTTAGGCATGATTATTCAAGGTAGAGAAAAAGAATGAATACTTGGATTTCATGTCCTATTTAGCTTTCTAAGTAGCCTCTTCAACCTTGTGGTTCCTATATAGAACCTTTACCAAAGCTACATCCTTCGTTTGCAACTGATGAACTTATAGATACAAAATTTCTATTAGGACTTCCTCATAAGATAAGGAATCCTAAATACCAATATCCTTGATAGGCACAATCAGTTGTGGATCACCCACACACTTCCTAAACATTAACACATGGAACATCGGGTGAATGGAACTCAAACTAAGAGACAAATCCAACTCTTAAGCAATGCTACCAACCCTCTTCCAAACCTATTAGGGACAACATAATGAGGACTGAGTTTTCCCTTCTTACCAAAATTCATCACCCCCTTCATGCAGACACCTTTAAGAATACCCAATAACAAACCTCAAACTTTATCTCCCTATGGTTTACATCTGCATAGGAATTTTGGCGACTTAGGGTGGTCTTAATCCTATCCTAAATCACCTTCACCTTTTCTATGTCCTATTAAACTAATTCAAGACCAAACAACTCTTTGTAACTAACTTTGTATGTAACGCCCCGAGACTACCCCTGGATGTCACACGGTGCTTAGAACCACAAGTCATCCTACGCTCCATGATACTTGCATAAATCGTGAACATCTAAATAAAATAGATGAATCTGAAAGAAATAATAGAAAGAGATGTCTTTGTTGAATATGTCAAAATTTTTAAAGATATTTACACTTTCGTTATACAAAACAAAACTCAAAGTAAATACGACCATCTATGAAGCCTTTACTAATACTAACTAAAGGTAGCCGGAAATGACCCCTAGCTATCCCTAATTAAGACAACTGAATTAAGAAAATTCTACAAGAACTATAGTTGACTTGAGTACTTGAATCAAAAGAACTCATTACCTGCTGACCAGAAGCTGTTAACTATCAGATTATAATGTGTGGGCTATAACTGGTACCTACTTGTTAGAAAATTTAGCACATAGACATATATATGGGTCAGTACTTCTGGAATGTACTGAGTATGTGGGGTGAATGCATAAGTAAAATAAAAACTGAATACATACTTTCAAATCATGTATGCTAAGTGTAAATGACGTGCATTGGACTTGAATAAAACAAAGACTAAAAAATCATATACATGAGTAATAAAGTATAAGGATAACTTTGTGATCCATAACACTTAGTTCTAAAAACTATACTTATTATTCTTTCTTTTAGGAGATTCTTCTAACTAACATAAACTATGTGAGCTATCATGGAGTCCAATGTCTTACCCATATTGGGGAGAGCTATTCTACCTTTGTCATCAGAATAGAACCTTAATCTTAAGTGATCTCTAAACTTCATCCATATTTGGAAAAATCTTAACCTACGTTGGCTCATAGTTTCTAGGAATTAAGAATATGCATATCCGCATTACCTTCTCGGTGCCAAATACTTCTCCCAAAATACATATAAGCTCATACTTTAGGTAATCCCCCTTAAATTAACATTTGGGTTTTGTAGAGTGAAACCCAATTATGCTTCTCTTTACTTGAAATCATAAACAAGATGAACAAATGTCGATTCCTTATCTTATCTTAAGATCAAAAGATCAATATTTGCTTCAAATCATTGTATAAACTTACCAATGGAGCTTAAGATGATAATCTTCTTGTAAACTCAATACTTGTACCTAGGACTTATAATACATACTTCAATTTTTAGAAATTCATGAAAAAACTTCATGGTCAATAATTATCTGAAAATTCTTCAACAATTTTAGTCAGGATAAATAAATTTAAATCACAATATGAGTCTTATAAGTCAAAAAATAAATATATGTAAATCTTGATGCACTTAAAGCTTTCAATTATATAGTTTCATCATACTTCAAGGATATAGAAATTTGGGTATGTGGTGAGTATGACAAGAACACCATTGATTTTGAGGTTTGATTTCCATATTTATGTTCCTAATATTGATGTATTAATTTAGTTGATTTTACATGAGTCCCATAGCCCTAGATATTCTATTTACCTCGGTATAGCCAAGATGTATAGAGATTTGAGGAAGCACTATTAGTGGAGTGGTATAAAAAGAGATGTGGATGACTTTATAGATCGTTACCTTTGTTGTCAGTAGGTAAAAGATGAGCATCAATAATTAAGTTATTTGACTTAGAGTCTACCCATTCCCAATCAAAAATGGGAATGGATTACTATGGATTTTGTTAGTGGTTTGCCTTATTCTTCCTGTAGTTTTGAAGGTATTTGGGTCATCACAGACCATTTGACTAAATTAGCATATTTCATTCTGATTTAGATATTCTTTAGTGCTGAGAGATTTTCCTATGTCTATGTTTAGGAGATAGTCTATTTGTATGGGGTTCCCATTTCTATCATTTTGGACCACGGTTTTTGTGTTCACATCAAGGTTTTGGAGAGCCTTTCAGGAGGAGTTAGGCACTCAGGTAGATCTGAGCACAAACTTTCATCCATAGACCAATGGTCAGTCTGAGCAGACTATTCAGGTTCTCAAGGATATGCTCTGAGACCGTGTTATATATTTTGGAGTTTAGTGGGAGAAGTACTTTTCCTTGAAAGAGGTCACATATAACAACAACTATAATTCGAGTATTGAGATGGAACCTTTTGGGGCTTTGTATGGTAGGAGATATTTTTCTCTGATTATATGGTTTGAGATACTTGACGTTGGCCTTCATGGTACTGATATTCTTTAGGAGTTGTTGGATAGAGTCAGGGTGATTCAGGATAGTTTGAGAGAAATTTAGAGTAGGCAAAATGCCTATGTAGATCATAGGCTCTGTTCAGTGAGATTTGGATTTGGTGATCGTGTTTTCCTCCATGTGTCACCCATGAAGGTTCTAATAAGGTTCGGGGAAAAGGGCAGGCTTAGTCCGAGATATATTGGACCTTTTGAGATTCTTTGCATTATTGGTGAAGTAGTCTATGAGTAAGATTTACCTTCAAATTTTTTTCCGCTGTTCATCCAATTTTCCATGTCTCTATGTTGCATCGATATATTCTCGATCCTTCTCATGTTCTTAAATGAAGCTCAGTCTAATTGGATGAGTGTTTGACCTCTGTATAGGAGATGGTGCTCATTTTTGCTAGTGATATAAGGCATTTACACACTAGGAAGATTCCATAGTTAAGGTTCCATGGAGGCACCACCCAATAGAGGAGCCCACTTGGGAGATAGAGAACAAGATGAGGGCTCAACATTCTCACCTGTTCTAGACTTCAGGTATATTTTGAAATCAAACTTTTGAGGATGATAGGTCCTTTAATAGTGGTTAATGTAATGACCTTTCAGGTCATTTTTCATATTTCTGCTTATTTTTACCGTTATAGCTTTTCCATAGTTGACCTAAGTCATTCATGACTTTCTAAAATTGATAGTTCTGTTATCGGGTAGTTCGTTTGGTTTTAGAGCCAATTCCCTGTTTGAAAGTCTTTATTGGTTCCAAATGGCCACTGAGTGAAAATTATAGTATAACGATCTTGAATTCAAATTTTGGCTGTGCCAGCAGCTCCAAAATGTCGATTTACTAAGTAGAACTTCGATGTTAGTCCTCATTCACTCAAGCTAATTTGAACCTATTGGTCAAAAATTTGGAAAATTGGAAATATGGATGTTGGACCCATATTTGGTCTGAACGACCTTGAATTGAAAATACGACTTTGCCATTGCATCCAAAACATTGAATTTTGTATGGTTACATAGTTAATTTGTGTAAATCGGATTCTAAAATAATCCTGAGGCCTTAGTAGAAACTTATTTCAACAAATATCTAGTGTCGGAGGATACTGTGATTGCACAAGGGAGCATGTCGATTGTTATACTTGCTCCTACACTCAAGTAGTGCGATTACATACCCTGTTATGCGATTACCATATCTGTACACATGGGATGGGTATAAACATACCACTTAGGCTGCATTTGTCCATTTTTAACTCATCCCTGAGACCTAAAAACCCTAAAAGAGTGTGGTAACTTAAAATTGAGTATTTAGGGTGACTTGAGAGCTTGATTAACATATATTTTTGCAAATATCTTCGAATATAAGGTAAAATTCCTTCAAATTCATGCTTGAATTCCTTGAATTTTTTACTAAAGCTCCAAATCCTTTAGGTCTTGATTTTATCCCAAACATAGCTTTTTCTCCCATTGAGTTTGATTCCACAAGCTTGATATCATGACGAGTTGGTCTAAAAAATGTGTTTTTCTATGTTCGGGACCCACTTGAGGTTTTGACATAATTTTTTGGACCAAAAGTATAATGATTCAATATAGGTATCAATATTCTCGTGATGATGTGTAGAATGTGTTTTTGATATCTTAGCATCTTGAAGTGGCTTCTTGGAAGGGGAATGCAAAGATTTAGAGGATTGTTGAACATTCTTTGTATTTGAGGTAGGTTAGGTTTATCCCTTGTTAGAATAAGCTTTGTCATAGTATAATTGTGATATCTTGTTCAATTAAGAAGGGCTTTAGGTGTTGGTTCTATAATTATGCAAGACTTGTGGTTAGTTGGATATTTTAGGTAACTTCGACCCATATAGTGTAATGCCTAACTTTTTGTCTTAAACTTTAATAGGTTAGACTTAATGTCTCATGTTTAGCATGAGAATTCTTACAATTACTATAGTTAGATAAAAGTGACCTTGTCAATCATTCTTTGGGAAAGTTTGGACTTAGTTGCTTACTCTAGTGAGGTTTTTTTAGTTCTAATGGACTTTATGATAGTATTTGAGTAGAATCACTACCTTGGACTTAATAGTGGCTTTCTATAAATCTAAGAGTTGTATTAGATACCATAGCCTAGTTTAGGCTAGAAATTAACTTATAGGGTATATTGGGGGATTTATGAGTGGGCCTTTGACACACCTTAATCCAAGATTATGGTAGTCCTCATGAAACCTATAGGTGCTTATGAAATACCCAGAAAATCCCCTTGAGGTAATATTGAGGAACCTTGGTAGTAAATTATGGTGATACCATCATAACTAATGTTCATGATCTAATTGACGATAAATATTAATGATGACATAATGATCTATTGTTTATGCTATTAAAGAAGACCATGACCATGTTATTAATTAAGCCATGGATTTGTTATTGTTCAAGTTAGTGATAAATTTTCTATATGCTAATGGTGGGTTAATAAATAGGTTGCTTGCAGGCCATTAGACATGATAATGCTTATGGTTATGCTCGTGGTCTAGTGGGATAGATTATTGGCTTATAACTTAAAATATTCATGTTACACACACATATATATGGAGGTATATGTGATGTTGATGATGAATGAGGAAATATGGAGGTATGTTTTTCTTGCTTCTTATTTTATGTTTCTTTACTTTAGCCCTCGTGGGGATTTTTCTTTACTTTAGCCCTCGTGGGGCTTGTTCATTACTTTAGCCCTTGTGGGGATTTTTCTTTGATTTAGTACTTATGAGGCTTGATCTTTATTGTCAACATTAAACTGGATATAATGATGATACCTAGCTGTCCTGAGGATATTAGGATAATGTGATGATACCCAACAAGGCCAGAGGATATTATGATGAGATGTTGATACCCGACAATGCTTGAGGATATTGATTATGATGATATATACCTGGCAAGGCCGAAGGCCAATTAAATTAATGTTCCTATGTATAAATATACCAATTTGAGTCTGGCTAGCCCTATGTATGACAATGACATGCTTATTTATATATTTATGTATAATTTAGGTGTGTTTGTATACTATGGATATTGATTACAGACCACTAGTGATGAGTGCTTATAAAGTGGTATGGTAGATGTTTAGAACTAAATAATGAATTGTGGGAGATATTGTTTATGTAGCCAATAATGACTAATGGATAATTGAACACTAGGGAAATGAAGAATAGTGATGTTAATGTCTAGTGATAATGATGGGTAATCAATAATGATTCTTAAGTCTAACAATGATTACTAACCATTATGTTTAGTTGATAATAATGATTAAGTTAATGGTGATGGCTAGTTAATAAATGGTGCTTAGTTGCTAAAATATTGTTTAGTGATAAATATAGCCTAGTTGCTAAATTTTTTTTAGTGGCGATTAATGACCAGATGATAACCCATGAATAAGAGGTTATGTTGTGAATAGTTGTGAAATAACAACTAGAAGTCGTTTGATGGCTAGTATGTAAATGGATTCGTTAATAATAGTTGACCAGCTAGTAAAGTGTGATGGGTGTATATTGATGCTAATATTGTTAAATAATGTTGATAACAAAGTTGTGAATATGTTGTCATGTGTTGGAAAATAATGAACATCAGTAAATGACTGATTGATGGTAAGTTGTGGAATAAAGGTTGAACCATGATATGGTTGGTGTTAATAATAATTGATTGATTGATTTATTGTTCTCTTGGATGTACTCTCCAGTAGTATGGGATAATGTGATGAGTTCTTTACTTTATGCACCAGTTGGCGTATGGGAGCCAACTTTGTACTCATGTTTGCTTGTGCTAATGCTTATGATGCATTATGATTCTGAATTATCTATCTCTTATGCACAACTATATTAGCATGTATTTTTCCTTATGTTATATTGTTATTTCAATTTACTTACTCGTTATATATAGTGACGATGGAGATTATTCAGGTTTGATTATGTACCTTGACTTAGTTATGGTTATCTTTCATTATATCATTTGTATATCATGATTTAGCTCAATAAGCCGATGATGCTTACTGAGTACCCATTGTTTTGGTAGTCATACTATAGTTTTATACCTTTTTGGTGTAGATTCGAGTACCAGCTTCCACCGCTAATCATTATTCATGTAGAGTTGATCTTACGTAGATAAGGTGAGCCCTTGGATTTCAGAGTCACTTATTTCCTTATACCTTATTGTTATTCAGTCTTTCATATCAAGACAAATGTATAGACTATATTTTAAGAGTCTTGAGTTGTATTAATAACATTTGGATTCTCTTGTACTAGCTCTACCAGGTCTTAGGATTTGTATTCATGTGCTGACTAATTTTTTATTTAGAACATGTTGTTTATATTTTAACTTGTATTCATTGAATTTGGCCTATCTTGGGAATTTCCTACCAAATTAACCAATTGGTTTATCTCTGGGCTATTTTTTGCTTACCTATCAGTGGGATTTAGTAGGTGCCATTATGCATGTAAATCGGTTTGTGACAATCAAGTTGATACTTTCCCTCGAATGACTTAGAGCACAGACCACGTCATTGTCATTAATTTGTATGGAGAGGGTGAAACTCACTTGGTACTTTAGCTTCTTGGCCATTTTTCTCATCGCCAAAGAGCAACACTCCTCAGTAAGTTCCACATTCTAAACTTCCTATGGCTTTATCTTGTTGGTCACCGTATCCTTTAAGTACTTAGCATACTTGGGCATTCCCTAAAAAACATCTAAAAGAGAAAGGTTAATATGAAGCTCTATGAATATGTCCAAGAACTTCTTGAAGCATGTATTCTCCTTGACTTTCTTGAGACTTTCCGGGAAGGGGTAGTGGTGGAGGTCTCTAATTCATTGGTACAATAGCTTCTCTAAAATCTACTAGGACACTTGCTGATTTTTTATTTCAGAAGCCATTTCTTCTTGCTTGTCCAAGATCTTCTGTAAGGTTTCCTCTATATTGCTGGCCTGCATATTTTTCTGCTGCTACTAAAACTGTTGATTATAGCCCCAAGAGTAATTTAGTTGACTTTGCCACTTATGGTTTTTGGCATTACCATAATTTGGCTTTTGATCATTGACTACAAAGTTTACCGATTCTGGATTTGCACCACACCAGTCTGCAGAGTGGCCACTATTTCCATACATCTCACAACAACCTAGGGTTGTTGCACTACATTTACTTAAGCGGAAGATTGTTTCATACCCAATTTGCTGAATTGGGTCATCATCTAATTCTGCATAGCTAAAAATTGGGCAGTTAAGCCTATGACACTATCAACTTTAATCATACCCATGATCTTTCTCGCTGAGCTTCTGGATGAGTCACCATGACAATAAGGATTCCCTTGAGAAATGCAGTTCAACAAAGTATACGACTCATCGAAGGTCTTTTCTAGATCCTAACCACCTATAGCTGAATCTAGAAAACTTTTCATGTAATGGTCAAGAGCTTCAATAAAGGTAAGAGCTAATGCCTCATTGTACTACTGATAATGTGGAAAGTACAAAAGAAGAGACTTGAATCTCCCCGAATCATGATAAATATTCCCTTCTGACTTGTACTTGAATCTTAAAATCTCGCTGCATAATCTAGTAGTCTTGCTGGATGGGAAGAAACGGATGAGGAAATTCATAGTTAAATCATCCCATGTAGTGATGGAAATTGTCATCCTAGTGTACAACTACTTCTTTGATTCCCCAAAAGTGAGAATTAGGAGAGTGTCAACCTCACATAATCAGTGGACACTCTAGTTGATATAAATGTGTCATTGATTTCCAAGAAACTCTTTAAGTGAATCTATGAACCTTTATGTGAAATCTCGATGAAATGACTACTGCTGCGCAAAAGTTGCACCACATTTTGCTTTAGTTCAATCTACTTCAGCAGTCGGTTTGTGAATAACGGAGGTCACATTAGTCACAAGTGGGATTGCCACTTTGCCAACTGTCATGTGGACTTATAGATCCTTAAACAACCAGATATCTTAAATAACCAAAACTAAATCAATTCATAACAATAGGACTCATGTTCTTGGCCTTAATCCTGGAAAAAGTGTTCAGTCTCTCATGGATGTAACAAGAATCATAATACAATAATCAATGTATACATCCATGAATAAACTAAAGTAAAATAGTAAAAACCATATTTTCAGCCTCCTTGATCATGTGTTAAAGACCTACGTTCGTCCATGGTGTTTACAATGAAGTTCTAGTGTCCTATTTATACCTGGACACTTGTTGTCGATTTTAATATACGGGTATACCACACCCTTATCATGTGGACTAGGGTCTTTGGTATGCCACTATCACACCTATATACTGGAATAGACTTTTTAAAATACTTACAATAGTTTGCCACATCCCTATTGTGCCATCTAGGCATCATGGCACTCCAATGATCCCAAAACATCCAGATTTTGTCCATGCTTGTCCCATGCTTTTGTCCTTCAAATCTAATCTTTGTGGTCTTATTATCTCTTGATTTCCATCTTGTACAACAAACATTTATCATATTTATCAACTAAAAAAGTATCCTATAACATTAAACACCACATATTAGAGCTCAAATCAACATAAAATCCAAGAGGATGAACTAGTAAAGGACATAGCTCAAGCTAAGAGTACTAGTTTTGTCATTTGAACTTTAACTTCATGTTTTAACTACAAAATCTCTATTAACTCACCTTAAACATTATATTTACATAACATAACACTTCAATTCTTATTTATAAAAGAATCAACTCATTAAATACAATAGAAGTCCTTAAAATTAAGCTATATAAGTGTAGATTACAACACTGGGGTGCGTAAATGCACCCCAGTTATCAATTGTCGAACTTGGCACATGTCTTTTCTCTCTCGGTGCATGTTTAGTGTGATGTGATAATGTATGTAGATAAGAAGGGAAAATACCTTACCAACCATTGATTATGATAAACTCAATAATACCGGGGACTACTACAGTAACCCTAGCCAATGGTATATGCAAGAACTTCAACCCCTCACATTTAGGATTTTTTTCCCTCCTAAATTTTTGCAAATTGCCGAGGAAGGAGACAGGGATGAATTAGTTGATGATGCATGCTATAATTGAACTATACGAAAGGAACTATCAGTACCCCGCTAGCTATAATTTTCAGGGTTGAGCAGCATAACCACAACTAGTGGTAGTAGAGATCATACACCAGTGAATATGCCAGTGGATGAGGAAAAAGATGTTGAGAACCAAAATATTCATTGTGTCGGGACCTCTCAAATGGGAAAGGAGCACAACTACAACCCCCCTTCTATGTGTAATGACAATTTTATGGTGGATCTAGTAGAGGATGACCTCCATGAGCAGGAAAAATACTGGAGAATAACACTTATTAGGCATGTAATTATGGATATACTCTATGAGAAATCTATGGAAATTATGTGATGAATGTCTGAAATTTTGTGGAGAAACCTTGCATCCTTATCATGTTGATGGTTTCTATGTATTCCAATTCAAAAATTATGAGGATCGAGATCTTGTCCTTCACTCTGGGCCTTACTCTAATAATGATAAACCATTCATCCTCAAGAATTGGAGTATTGACTATTAATTTGACCCTGATTGTCTGAGATCCATCCCTCTTTGGGGTAAAATTGTCAAGGCTATCGCTAGGATATTGGTCAACTGAATCACTTTGTAAGCATCTAACTATAGTTGGAAAACCGATATATACAGACAAAGTTACTACTGATATGGAGAGGATATCTTTCACTAATGTTCTAGTTGAGACTGATATTTCTTACCCCTTTCTTTATAGTATTGAAATTATACCCCAACTGAAGTATTCCACCAAATAACAACATATGATTAGAGGCCAAAGTATTGTTCTAATAGTATGAGGTTTTGTCATGCTTATTTAGAATGCATTATACAATAGTGTTGCTTAAAGGAAAAAAATTAAGTTGCTAGCCAAGTTAAGAGTCCTTCTGAGATCAAACAGTCATATGCTGTTTTGCAGAATACTGCTAAGAAGATAGATGATGAATGTATACCATCCTCTACTATAACACAGACCATAAGACTAGAAGGGTCAATGTTAAGCGATCTTCCTTTCTTAATCCTCCCTATATATAGACCACCCCCAATCATTTTTAGAGAAGTGCAAGGATCTAGTCGGTACAACCCTTCATTAGAATTTATACCTAGAACATAAGAGAACTATACACTCTCTTTAAAAAGAATGAGATGATAATCTTTCTAAGGAAGTATAAAATAGATATTATGGGGTGTGTTAAAACTAAAGTAAATGGAATGCTAAGAGGGTACCATAAAAAATAGCTGGTGGTTGGAAGAATTATTGTAACTATATGGTTGAAGAATCAAATGAGAGTGTGTGGCTGATATGTAAGGCTCACATTGCATTCCAAATCTTGGCTATGGAAAATCAATTCATCCACTACAAGGTGCAAGATAGCAAATAACAAACACCATTCTTTTTCATAGTGGTGTATACACAGAATGAACCATGCAAGAGGCAGAATTTATGGAGTGGGTTAGAGTAGGTTCAATCACAGATATAGACTAGTTAGCTTATCAATGGTGATTTCAATAATGTGTTAACATTCAATGATAGATTTGGGGCACCAAAAATACAGGCTAAAGTATAGGGTTTTAGATATATGATTGACAAACTACAACTCACTCCATTAAGGAGCATAGGTGGGAAGTACTCTTAGTTTAATAAGCATAAGAATGATCGTGTGGTTTATAGTAGAATTGATTAGGCTCGGGGAAATTTTTGAATTGTTACATCACTTTAGACACATTTAGGTTGAATATCTTAATCCAGAGGTATCAGATCACTCCCCAATTCTTATCTAGATTATAGTGAACACTCAAAAACATAGTATACATCCTAAGCATTTCAAAATATTCCATACTATGATACAATATCCTGAGTTTGGAGTCCTAGTAAAGAAAGTCTGGGAGCTACCAGTAGAGAGGACTAAGATGTACAAGGTATGTCAAAAACTAAAGCTACTGAAGCATGAACTGAAGTGGCTAAACATAAATATGGCAGTTTACCAACAGAGGCTACATTAATCTATAATGGAAATAGAAATGATATAGAGAAGTTTGTCTAGCCAATCTATGAATCAGCAGCTCATGGTACAGGAAAAACAAATGTTGTTGGAGATTGAGAAATAGAGAACAATAGAGAAACAAGTCCTGAGGTAAAAATCTAGAGCCCAGTGGCTATAATATGGAAATGCTAACTCCAAATATTTCCATGCCCAAATGAATATGATAACTAGCCATAATGTTATCCATTTAATATACATAAATTCTAATACTAGGCTCACCGAACCTGTACTTATTGAGAAGGAATTCATGGATTTCTTTTGAAGCTTTATGGGTGAAGCTGGCCCTATACATAAATGTCCTGATGTTGAGGTAATTAAGAAATTCATTGACATGGATCAAGATTGGGAAGTAAAACTTATTAAGGAGGTCACAAAGGCAGAGATTCTGGAAGCCATTAAAAGCATGCCACTGGATGAACAACCAGGAGTGGATTTCTTTCCTATCGAATTCTTCACAGAACAATGAGAAATAGTCATAGAAGATATTTATGAGGATGTGTTGAGCTTCTTTCGCACTAGGAAAATGTTAAATTTATGGAATAGCACAACTGTAACCTGGATACCCAAAACATAGGGGCCTACACAGGTGAAGGACTTCAGACCCATTACTTATTGCACAATATTATATAAAATTATAACTAAAATACTTACAAGAAGACTAAAGCTAGTTATTGTAGACTTAGTAGGTTGATCACAATCTTCATTCATCATAGGAACATGTATTATAAATATTGTCCTTTTTACGCATAAATTATTTAAAGGCTACACAAAGAAAGGGATGAGTGCAAGGTGTGTTCTTTAAGTGGATCTTAGGAAAGCATATGACACAATGGATTAGAATTTTTTTGGGACTATGATGATGACCCTGGGATTTCCTCACAATTTTTTTGTTATGATTATGGAGTGCATTACTACAGTCATATATTCCTTAATTTTTAATGGTGGTCTAACAAATTGTTTTGAAGGAAAAAGAGGATTAGACAAGGAGATACAATTTCCACTTATTTATTTATTATAGCTATGGAATCTTCAAAGGGAGTTTCATCAATTGGCATTGAACAAGGACTTCCAGTTCCATCCAAGATGCAAAGGACATAGGATTATTCATGTGGGGTTGATCCCTATATGTCTTAAATGGTACACCCTAAGGCACTTTTGCACTGATGAAATACCTGAACCAATTTTTATACATGCACATATATCAAAAGTAAAGAAACAATAACATGCATCATATAATTTGGTCCTGGAAAAACATATTTGAGGTGGCTCGGTAAAGGTTTATTCTAGTGTTTGGGGTTGCTCAATGGATGGTTTAATAAGTGGTGTCTTTCTTTCAACTAGATTAAGGATTAAACTATAGGCTCTATATATAGTAACCATGTACTTCAAGATCCATAACTTATTCCATCAAATTTTCATTGTCCCACTCCATTACATTTAGAAAGCATGCTTCAAAAGTATCTCTTACATTACAAGTCTCATTGTACTCTAAAATCATAATATCCACAACTTCTAGCATTGAATAATATAAAACTTACTAGGTCACCTCATTTATTATTATACTTCAAAAATAATATCTTCATCATGTAATCTCATCTTGTGTTCACCAGCTTCACAATCAATAAATGCCCTTGTTGTGGACAAGAATGGCCTACCCGAGATTATGGGGATTTCATTGTTAACATAGCAATCAAGAATGAAACAGTTTGTAAGAAACACAAAATGGCTCACTTGAATAATTACATCATCAAAGATTTCAATTTTTTTTTTCATTATTCGATCAGCCAGATGTAATAATATCGACATTGTTCTCGCTTTCCCGATTGCTAACCTTTTATAAATGTCCAAGGCCATTTGTTTTATGTTGTCTTTGAGGTTGTACAATAGCTTAGAAAATGCAAAAATTATAATGATATACAAGATAGTAATACATTAAGTATCATTAAAATTATGGGTCATAGACATGGTTGCTACAACACTGCAAGCATGTCAATGTCATGATTGCTAGATCTCAGAAGTCAAACTTTTGAGACATCAATTCTTTTATCATCTTTTCATATCCCAAAAATTTCTTCAAGGTGTGAATTAATGGTAAGTTGTGATGAACCAAATTCTAAGAAAATGATGGCACCTAATCTAACCCACCAGTAGGTAAGCTAAACCATAGCCTAGAATGATAGGTAACGAGACAACTGGCAAATGATATAAAAAGTAAGTGTATAATTTAATTAATATGTGATAAGAAGATATATATATATATATATAAATCTAAAGCATACTATATAGAAGAGGGAGGAGGAAAAAATATATGGAATGAGTTCCCCCACAACCTGGTAAGGTTAGTACAAGAGCCATTATAACACTACAGGAGTACTAAACAATGTAACTATACATCATAGTCTCAAAATATACAAGATAAGAATATAAAAAACAAAAGAAGGATAAGGATCAACTTTGAACTTTGAAATATCACCCTATATCCAAAGAGCAACACAACTTAAGGATGTCAGTAATGGTGGTTACTCATACTCAAATATAAATTAGGGTAAACAAATGAAGAAGTATAGTATGAGTAACCAAAACTGCGGGTACTCAGTTGGCATCATAACATGTCTGAGCTAAATTATAGTAAGAGAATAAGTAAAGTTCATATATGTAAACCCAAGTCATTATGAAAGGGAAAAAATAGAAATAGTAGGCTATACTAGGCAAATAGAATAAGTGGAAATAGTTAACTCAAAGCAATAGTAAAATCCTAGTTAAACCTAACTGGTCCCCCATAAGCCCAAAAAGTGCAAACAAGAAGATATAAACCAAAGCAAGCCCTGATAAAAACGGTGGGTACAAGAAAAGAGTAACACTAATGTAAGGGAAAAATATCAATAATAGTGAATGAAAAAAGCCGACATATGTGATACACCTTTCCAACCATATCCATAAGTCTTACCGGTCTCTACAGGATTTCTAGTACCAAAGTAGTATTCTTAAAGGTAATAAATGCCTGACTTGAATTCAAATAATATAATAATATCATGTTAATGCTAGACTAAACCAGAACTGATAAAAAATAACAATGTTCAAGCTTCCAGACTTGAACAAGAACTACTAAGTAAGCTAAAATCAGTAACATCCCAAATATTATAGCCTATCTCAAATTATTTGATCATAATTTCCAATTCTAAGTAGCTAAAAACCTTAAAGCAAAATGGGTCCCTATTATGAAGTCGATGGGTGCAGTTTAAGGTCAAATACTACCCCACCTGGCATAACAAAGATAGATAAGCTTATAAAAGTGAAAGTAAGTCAAAAACCTAAGGATTAGACTAGGTAAACGTATGGTTGTCATTTATGTAAGTAGGGAACTATTATAAATATTCTATTTTGTAAAGGGTTGGTGGGGTCCACTACAAGTCCTAAAATACAACCTAAGACAAGTACCTGCCTGACATATTCTAAGGCTTCTAAATTATATCCCAAGGCATTAATTAAACTAAGAAAAGTCCTAAAGTATAATAATAAGCTATCCCAGGGAAATACATGGCTAAAATATACTTGTAGGAGCCCCTAATTGGCTAAAATAGGAAATAATTGGAAAAATAACACTTGGGATGTAAGTACCCACCCATAACTAGCACATTAACATTCTAATACTATACTAAAGAAAAGTTTAGGAGAAGGGTAAGACTAACCTACCTGGATGATAAAATGTAGGGGGTGCACCACCTTACAAGGGCCCAAGTCCCTTAGAGTCATACATAAATAATAAACTAGTAAAGCAGTAAGGAAATAATACTTTGTAAGAAATTAAAGAACACAAAGATTTAATGTAGAAACCTCCTTTCTCAAGGGAGGAAAAAACACGGCTTGCCCTCACAAGCACTCAAGAATACACTATAAGCAAACTCATGATTACAAACTCCATTTCGAACCTAACTCTAAGCTACACTAGTTTGTAACAACTATATTACAAACTCTTCTTGATAACTCTGTCATGATATCTCCTCAATATTGATTAGCTCTAACCAATATCAACTCAAGTAACTCTACCTAAACACTCAACAAACATAAGAAAAAGCATTACTCTTACAAGATAAGTAATTCAATTACAGACCAAGACTTGACTCTAGAACAAACACACTCTCAGCACACAGACGCTTAGAACTTGACCAATATTTCTAGTTTTGCTAATTTTCTTCTTGAATAATCAAATTGCAAAAACTATGAATTGAGAAGTATTATTTTCTATGTATAGCTGGATAATTATTTAAGTAGAGTTTCTATTGGTTCAGGTGTCCTGACTGGTATATAACTCACTATGCATTTGTTACCCTAATAGATAAAAATGCACAGGACATGTGACAGTTGTATGTTTTCATGAACACCAAGGTACCTGGTCCATTGTTGTCAACTGATCATCATCAAAATAGATATAACACAAGAAGTAGTTGAAAGCAAGAAAATCCTCTACACCAAAGCTTTTTCCTTTTGAAAAGACTCCAACCACTGCAATGCTATCAAAATAATGTTCTATAAACCAAGAAAAATATCACTACCCATATTGTGGATATATGCTCCTTGTTATAAATTAAATTATAATGACCCTCTAGGTTATTTTTGATATTTCCACCTATCTTTTCCATTTAGGTCTATCCTATAGCCACCCCAAGGTATTTATGAATTGATGGAACTCATAGTGTGGTTATTATGCAGTTCATTTGGTTCTTAGAGACAATACCCTATTTTGAATTCTTCATTGGATCATATTGGCTACCAGGCAAAAACATAAGGCAAACAACCTCGTATAAAAAATTTGACTATTTCAATGTTCCTAAAACATTAATTTTAGGTTTGGTGGACCCTTGTTTTGGGTCTCAAGGCTTCCAAACTCATTTCAGGCTATTGTCCGAAAGTTAAGAAAAATGGTAAATGGGTGTGGGATCAACTTTTCATTGAAATAATCTTGCAGAAAAATTTTGATTATGCCATTGAGTTTAAATGTTGAATTTGAAAGTGTAGCATAGTTTATTTACTTGTATGAGATTTTAGATAAATCTCAAAGAATTGGTGGAGACTTGGAAATAGGTGTATATTGCACAGCGTACATGACAAATTGTTCACTTAAGTGACCTTGCTTGGCCCAATGGTACAGCGTAAGAAAGGATCATATCGCGTAAGCAAATACTACTTAAACGATACTAGTGTTGCTGTGAGTTATGCTGAGACTGTGAGTGTAGCTTAAGAGACACTTTTTAATTTAAGTGATGATTTCTTAAGAGATTTAGTGTCAGCTTAAGTGACACCTGTGGGCCTGGGAAGGGTATAAATACCCCACTTAGCATAATTTTTCACTATTTTAACCCATTGCTTTGAATATTGAACCCTATAAAGTGGGAAAACTTGGGCAAATCATTTATGGGTAATTTTTTACCTTGGGTAAAGTTTATTTATGTATTTCTTCTTTGAATTTTTTGTAATCTTCCATTAATTTCATGATTAAATTCTCCATCTGTTTCTAAAATCCCTAAAATCTTGGTGGATTGATTTTAGCACCATTAGAGCTCGAAATTCACCCATTTTGAGGGTAAATGTTCCTTGAGCATATAGGAATCTTGTGTTAGTTTTGAAAGTGTGATTTTACAAATGGTCTCCATAAAGTATTTTTAATTAATTTTTGATCCAAAGCACAATAGTACAATATGGGTAGCGTTGTTCTTATTTTTATGAGTAGATTGTGATTTTGATAGCATGGTGCCTTGCTGAAGCTTCTCAAAATAAGAAATTTATGGTTTAGTAGATTCTTTGGGCTTTTCTTCGTGGTCCAGGTAGGCTAGGTTTACCCTCTTCATATATTGAGCTATTTCATAGTATGATTACAATAATATGCTAGATATGGGATAAGATTTAGGTGTTAGAGGTATGATTGAAAATATTTGGGTTAGTTAGACTATTTTATGCAATCTAAAAATCATAAATTAGGCGTAATTGACTTAGTTGCCTATGTTTTAGGATAAATTGTTATCTTGGGGATAATTTTGGATTATTTCACATCTAAAAATGAGTTTTAGATACCTTAGCCTAGTCTAGGGTAAAATTTGCCTAAAGTGGATTTCATGGATTAGAAGTGGGCCTCTCATGCCCACCTTAGTCCAAGACTTTTGTTAGCTTTTGTAGACTTATTTATGTATGATATACCCTTATTAATACTTAGGGACTATCAAGAGATTAAATGCTTATTGATTTTGCTAGTTCTGTAGTTAAAAGTTAGTACTAATTCTGGGTATGTTTTGGAGGACAATAGTTGTGAATTGATGATATCTTATGATTATAACTTATTTACATAGTCTATTAATATGGTCTAATGATAAATGAGTTCTAGTTTGACACCATCCTTCGATGATGATAATGATATATGGATTCTAGTTCAAGTCTAACATAAGATGATTATATTGATAATATGAGTTTCGACTCAAGTTCGACGAATGATGATAATGATGTTAATACTATTGAGTTCTGATTCAAGTTTGATATTTTTGGAGTTATTTATGAAATGATGTGGTTTGTATGGATTCTTGGTTATGGAAAGTAATTTATGGTTATTGGGGTTATTTACTTTCCTTGATTTTACCCTCCATTATAATGAGGGCCTGTGTTGGATTATTTACTTTTCTGCACTTTTTGGCTTATGGGGACCAACCTTGTCAATATAGCTGTGCTATCCTTGTGTTACTATTTTGTATAAATTTATTTATTTATTCATGTACAGTGATGTTAAAGCTTATTTCTTGGGTTTCCCTTTTACCCTAACTTAGTTTACTTTATCTTGTATCTTATCATACTTATATTATGACTTAGCTCAGTCGGATGAGGATGCCTATTGAGTACCTGTGGTTTTGGTAATCATTCTACACGAGGAAGCCTATTGAGTACCTGTGGTTTTGGTAAACATGCTACACGAGGATGCCTATTGAGTACCTATGGTTTTGGTAATCATGCTACACTTCTATACAATTTTGGTGTAGATTCGAGTACTAGTAGCCATCACTAATTTGATAATTATGCTGATCGATTAAAGAGATAGGTGAGCTCTTAAAGTCAGAGTTGCCTTTTTTCCTTTTATTTACCAATGACAAGTCTTTCATTATAATGATAGATTGTGTTTGACTATTAGCTACTTATGGTTTATTTAAGTAGCTCTTGTACCGACATTACTGAGTCTTGGGATGGTTGTTGACCCTTTAATCTATCAGTTTACTATTATGAATACATTATTGATGTTTTAACTCTTTAAATGTTACATTTTGGATTTTAGGCCATTTTCCATAAAGTTAGCCCAATAAGTGTAGCTCTAGGCTTGAGTTTGGATTACTTACTAGAAAAAAAATGTAGGTGCTATCTTGACTTGTAAATTGGGTCATGAAAAAATGGTATCAAAGACTAGATTTCACCCATATTATTTGTACAAGAGCAAGTTTCTAGTAGAGTCCTATGGATTGGAATAATAATGTGTGTTTGTTATCTTTGGGAGTCTATAAGACATTCTTAGGAGTTCTTCACTTATTTCACTCACTTAGTGATAATAGTCTGAGTTGGTTTTTAAACCACTCATTTGGTTTCAATTATTTGTAGATAACTAGCACGTGTGCTACTACTACATGAGATGAGGGTCCTAATACCTAGCCTAGGGATCCTATCATTGTTAATTAACAATGTAGAGGTCATGGACAACCTAAGGATGTTTCCCCAACTAGGTTCTAGGATAAGGGCCCTTCACCAAGCCCTATCTCTACTTTTGAGCCAAATATTTTTTCACCCTAGCCAGCGTTAGGCCAAGGATAACGTAGGCTCCACTGGGATTATTTTTTCTTTAGTTCTCAGGGATGCTTTTGTTAAGCTTTAGGTATTGGTTGGTGGTGCACCGTATGATAGTGCACATTCAATAGATCAGACTGGTACTGAGTTAAGGGCACAACCTGTATCTGTGGCTCTAAGAATTAAGGTCCTTACTGTACCAACGGTTACCCATCTAGTAGTTCACCAGTTGATAGTTTCTTAGTGGGTGGTTGTCGAACCTCACATGTCTGTTGAGGATCAAAATATTTTGTGTAGATTCTTGAGGTTGGCTCCTTCTAGTTTTTTTGGTGCACCCAACGAGGATGCATATGAGTTCTTAATTGCTTGTGAGGATAAGCTCAATAATATGGTCCTATTGGAGACTCGTGGTGTTTATTACACTACTTTTCAATTGTATTTGTCAACTTGACATTGGTATAGTGGTCATCTTGATTCCAGGATAGCCAGATCTTCCCCATTGACATGGACTCAGTTTCCGAAATCTTCTTAGAGAAGCACATGCCTCGCAGTCTTAGGAATTGTTTGAAGGATTTGTTCTCAAGGTTAGAAAAGTGCTCTATGACTATTATGGAGTATAAGGCCAATTTTATAAGTTGGCTAGGGATTCTTCTTCTATCTAGACTACTAAGTATACGAGGTTTATTGCTTTGTTTGGAGGTTGAGACTTCCTCTTTATATGTCTACACAGAGTTTAGTTATTGCCGATGGGTCTTTTGATGAAGGTTTTAATCATACTCATGTTAGGGATGAGGTTAATCACAAGTTCCTAGTGGCAGTAATAAGAGGTCGTGAGGTCAAGGTAGTTTAAATCAGAGTCTTAATGGATCACAGTTCAAAGGTAGTTGTTCTTAGGGTAGGTACCCTCCACATCAGTCATATTAGTATCAAGGTTAGTCTAATAGGCCTATTCATGTCGCACTTTAGATTACCAATAGAGGTTAATTTATTTTTTTCAGTGATTGTCCTGACCAGGCCAATTTTCTGCCTTTGAGGGCTTTATCTTTTATTTATTCTAGTCATGGTGGTTATTTTGAGACAACCAGATTTTCTTATTTCAAAATAATTCCTGGGGTATGTTATAGTTGGGAAGCTTTTGGTTATTTCTTAAGAGAGTTCCACTGCCATGGAGCAATGGTTCCTTTAGTTTAGAGTGTTCCACTGATTCAAGAAGTTCTTTCCCTAGAAAGAGGTGGTATGGATAATCGTAGGGGTGTTCCCTAGGGTCCGTACGAAGATTCTCAAGAAGGTAGGATAAGATATTGGTCAGGATCCCAGCCTGGTGAAGGCATGGTTATTTGTATGTAGTACCTGCTAGACACGAAAATATGTCTTCAGGTGCTGTTATCACATGTATGATCTTCGTGTACCGTTAGTTTCCTTTGGATTTATCATATTTAGGACCCATTTTTCTTATGTTTCTAATTATTATGCCCTAAGGTTTGAGTTTTTTTTTGTATTCATTATTTGTTCCATTATGTGTATTTACTCACCTGGTGATTCTTTAGTAGTGGATTAGGTTTTCAGATCATGTGTTGTGACTATTTAAGAGCTTGATACTCATGATGATCTTATTATATTAGACATGGTTGATTTTGATGTGATTCTATGCATGGAATGGTCATCCCACTATCCTACGATCCTAGATTATTTTGCTAATATAATTACCTTCTCCATGAAAGGTGTACCTCAGTTGTGTGGCAGGGAGTGGTTATCGTGAGCTAATCAAGATTATTTCTTATATTTATGATAAAAGGCTTACTTCGAGGGGTTTTGAGTCTTATCTTTGTTATATTTTTTATATTAGTATGAAGATTCAATCGCTTGGCTCTATTCCTAAAGTTCATGAGTTCTTGGATTTTTCCCTACCGATCTATCTGGTATTTATCTTGAGTGTGATATTGAGATTATTATTGATCTTGGTGTAGGTCACCTAACTTCTTTCTATGGAACCATACCATATGTTTCCTTTCAATCTTAAAAAGCTAAATTCTTAGCGTCAGGATCTTCTTAGTAAGGGTTTCACTAGGTCGAGTGTGTCTTCTTGGGGAGCTCCTGTGTTGTTTTTGAAGATAAAATATTGTTTTGTGTGTATGAGTATTTATTATAGGAAAATTAGTATGGTGATGGAGAATAATCGATATCTTATGCCTCACATTAATAATTTGTTTGACCAGTAGGAGCAACAGTGTTCTCTAAGATTGATTTGAGGTTTGATTACCATTAGTTGAGGATTTGGGCTGAGGATATCCCAAAGATAGCCTTTAGGACCCATTATGATCATTAGGAGTTGCTAGTGATGTCTTTTGGGTTGACTAACACTTTAGCCATATTTATGGATTTGATGGATCATGTTTTTAGTCCTTATTTGGATACTTTTGTGATTATTTCATCGATGACATCCTTGTGTATTCAAAGAGTAGAGAGGATCATATGCAGCAATTGAGAATTATTCTCCATAAAATGAGAGATTATATGCTTTTGGCCAAATTCTATAAGTGTGAGTTTTGGTTTAAGTCGATGATGTTTCTTAGACATGTGGTATTTAAGAATGGCATTATAGTAGACTAGACGAAGATTAAGGCTATTCGTGATAGCGTCGGGCCTAGATCTCTTTTTGTGGTTTGTATCTTCATTGGTTTGGCTAGTTATTATACATATTTCATTGAGAGTTTTACTACTATTATAGCACCAATGACCAAATTATCTCCGAAAGAGGTTCTATTTCGATATTTTAAGGAGTGTGAGTCGAGGTTTGGAAAGCCTGAAGGATTTCTTATTTAAGCTTCGATTTTGGCTCTTCCTATTGAGTGTAAGGGATTTACCATGTACTGTAATGCTACTGGTGTTAGTTTGGGTTATGTGTTAATGCAGCAGGGATGTGTTATTATTTATACATTGAGACAGTTGAAGGTATACGAGTGCAACTACCCTACTAATGATTTGATGTTGGCGCGGTACTTTTCACGCTTAAGATTTGGAGGCGTTATCTTTATAGAATGTATTGTGATATATTTATGGATGATTATAGTCTTTAGTTTTTTATGACCTAGAGAGAGTTAAATTCTAGGTAGCATATATAAATGGAGTTTTTTAAGGATTATGACATCTCTATGTTGTATCATATGGGAAAGACGAATGTTATAGCAGAGTCCTTGAGTAAAAAAATGTTGATTATGGGTAGATTGGCTTGTATTTTAGTTTCTCAATAACCACAGGTATGGGACATTCATTCCTTAGCTAATTTGATGGTGCAACTTGATATTTTATACCTAGAAGGATTCTTGCTAGTGTTGAGGTAAGGTCCTTGCTGTTTGAGCATATTTGGGGTCGTTAGTTCAAGGATAAGAGAATTTGCATCATCCATGATTAGGTGTTGAATGGTGAGTCCAAGAGGGGTACCATAGAATTTAAGGGTGTCTTAAGATTTGATAGCCTTATTTGCATTCTGAGGGTTCATGACTTGATTCAATCAATTTTTCATGAGGCTCATCACTCCATATATTCTATTCACCTAGGTACAACTAAGATGTATAGAGATTTGAGGTAGCATTTTTGGTGGAGTGGTATGAATATATATGTGGCAAACTTTATAGCTTATTTGTGTTGTCAGCAAGTGAAGGTCAAGCAATAGAGAGCAAGTGGCTTGATTCTGAGGTTTCCTATCCCTGATTAGAAGTGGGAATTAATTACCATGGACTTTGTTAGTAGTTTTGCTCACACTTCCCGTGGTTGCAATGGTATTTAGGTCATTGTGGATCAATTGACTAAGTCAACACACTTCTTTTCTATTCAAATTTCCTTTAGTGCTGAGAGGTTAGTCTGTATCTATGTTAGTGAGATAGTCCATTTGCATGGTGTGCCTATATCTATCATTTTAGACTGGGGCTTAGTGTTTACTTCTAGCTTTTAGAGTGTTTTTTAGGAAGAGTTGGGTATTTAGGTGGATCTTAGTGCATTCTTCCATCCTTAAAATAAAAGGCAGTCGGAGTATATTATTCAAGTTCTCAAGGATATGATCCAAGATTGTGTTATGGATTTTGGATGTCTGTCAGAGCAATAGTTGTCTTTGGAAAAGTTTGTATATAATAGTATCTACCATTCAAGTATTGATATGGTGCCTTTTGAGGCTTTATATGGTAGGTGATGTCGTTCTCTAATTGGATGCTTTGATACTTCTGAGATTAGACCTCGTGGTACTGACTTGCTTTAAGAGTCATTAGATAGAGTCAGGGTGATTCAGGATAGGTTAACGACATCTCAGAGTAGGAAGAAGGCTTATGTTGATCATCGACTTTGTGACTTGAGGTTTGGAGTTCGTGACTGGGTATTTCTTTTTGTATCACCCATGAAGGGTGTGATGGGGTTCGGGAGGAAAGAAAAGCTCAACTCTAGATGTGTTGGACCCTTTGAGATTCTTTGCACAGTTGGTGATGTTGCTTATGAGTTAGTCTTACTCCTAGATTTTGCGGTCATGTATCTAATTTCCATGTTTTTATGTTTCGGGTGATACATTCCTTTCCCTTCTAAAGTTCTTAGATAGGACACAATTCAGTTGGATGAGCGATTGGCCATTGTGGAGGAATAAGTGCTCATATTGGCTAGTGATTTCAGGCGGTTGCGCACTAGAGAGATTACAGTTTTTAAGGTTCAGTGGAGGACTTACCCAGTGGAGGAGGCTACTTTGGAGATTAAGAGTGAGATGCGAACCTAGTATCCTCATATATTCGATGCTTCACGTACATCCTAACCTTTTTTTTTGTGGAAGAATGTTCTTGTAGTAGTTGATATTTCAATGACCCTCCAGGCCATTTTTTATATTTTCACTCATTTTCTCTATTTAGAGCTTTCCTATAGCTTCCCCAAGTCATTTATGACTTGCTGGAACTGATAGTGAGGTTACCAGGCAGTTCATTTGGTTTTTAAAGTCAATTCCCTTATCTGAAGTCTTCACTAGTTTGAATTGGCTAATAGGCAAAAATATTAGCCAAACGACCTCATATTCAAAATCTGATTGTTCAACGGTTCTAGAACATCAATTTTATGTTAGATGGATCCTTTGTGTAGGTATCAAGGCTCCCAAACTCATTTTGGGTTATTAGCTAAAAATTAAGAAAAATGGTAAGTGGGTGTGCGACCCACTTTTCATTGAAATGATATCGGATGGAAATTTCATCGGTGATATTGAGTCGAAAACATTGAATTTAATAGAGTAGCATAGTTTATTTGCATATTTGGGATTCCAGATGAATACCGAGGGGTTGGAGGAGACTTGGTATTGCATCGGATGGAAAAATTTCAAACCCCTCAGAGACTTATGTTGAGACAATGAGTGTCGGCCGCTTAAGCGACCCAGAGTTCACTAAATGACACATGTGGGCCTAGGAAGGGTTTAAATACCCCACTTAGCCCAATTTTCACCATTTTCACCCATTTCATGTAATATTGAACACCAAGAAGTGCGAAAACTTATGAGAATCATTTATGGGTGATTTTGGAGCTTGGGTAAAGTTTATTTATGTCTTTCTTTTCCCAATTTGTGGTAAGCTTCCATTAATTTCATGATTAAATAATCCATTTTTTTCTAGAATCCCTAAAATCTTGGTGGCTTAATTGTAGAACCATTAGAGCTTAGAATTCACCAAATTTTAGGGTAAATGTTCATTAAGCATAGAGGGACGTTTTGTTGGTTTTGAAAGTGCAATTTCGAAAATGGGCCCTACATGAGAATTTTATGTAATTTTTAAACCAAAGTTTAATAGTGAAATATGGGTGTCATTGTTCTCATTTTGATGAGTAGATTGTGATTTTGATAGTGTGGCTCCTTGTGAAAGATTCTTGGAAGAGGAAACTAGTGGTTTAGCAGAATCTGTGGAATTTTCTTCGATGTCCAGGTAGGCTAGATTTACCCTCTTTATATATTGATCTATTTAGTAGTATGATTATAATAATATGATATGGGATTTAGGTATTGGAGCTATGATTGAAAATACTTGGGTCAGTTGGACTATTTTAGGCTATCTTGAAACTGTAATTTAGGCGTAATTGACTTAGTTTCTCATATTATAGGATAAATTGCTATCTTAGAGGTAATTTTGTCTCTATTAGCATCTACAAATAAATTTAGATATCTTAACCTAGTTTGTTGTAGAAATTAGCCTAGTCTGTGGTAGATGCCTAAAATGGCTTTCGAGGATTTGAAGTGGGCCCATCTGGCCTACCTTAGGCCAAAACTTTTATTAGCTTTTGTACATTTATTTATGCATGATATAACCTTTTAATTCCTATTTCAGGACTATGAAGAGATTAAATGCTTATTGATTTCTCTAGTTTGGTAGTTGAGAGTTAGTGCTAATTCCGAGTAAGTTCCGAAGGACAATTGTTGTGATTTAGTGATATGGGTTATGATTATGATTTATTTACCTGGTTTAATTTTATGGACAAATAATATATGTTTTGGTTCGGGTCAAGCCATTAATGATAGTGATATATGAGTTCTGATTTAAGTTTGACATATGATGATGATGTTGATAATGTGAGTTTTGGTTCAAGTCCAGTGAATGATTGTAATGATGACGACACTACTGAGTTCTAATTCAAGTCTTGCATTTTGGGAGTTATTTCTGAAATAATGTGGTTTAGATGGATTCTTTATTATGGCATCGTAATTGATAATTTATTTTTTGGGGGTTATGTACTTTCATTGATTGTACCCTCCAGGCTTATGGGGGAATGTGTTTGGGTTATTACTTTTCCAGAATTATTGATTATGTGGGTCAATCTTGTAGTTATAGTTGTGTTAATATTCTGTTGCTATTTTGTATGAAATTATATATTCATATACGATAGTGTTAGAGCTTATTTTTACGTATGCCCTTTTACCTCGACGTAGTTTACTTAATCTTGAATCTTATCATATTTATATTATGATTTAACTCAATCGACCGTTGATGCCTACTATTGTTTTGGTACTCATACTACACTTCTACACCTTTTTTGTGAAGATCCGAGTACTAGTAGCCACCGTTGATTCGATGATTGTTCTGAGTTTATTTTTGAGATAGAGTAAGCTCTATGAGTTGGAGTTTCCCTTTTTCCTTATATTTATCCATGTCTAGTCTTTCATTCTTGAGAAAAATTGTATTTGACTATTCAGTACTTATGGTTCATTTGTAGTAACTCTTGTACCGACATTACTGAGTCTTGGGATGGTTCTTTTTATCTTTCTATTGACTTTGTAACTGCTTCATTGTTTTTTAAGGTTTGATGGACCCTTGGTTTGGGTCTCAAGGCTCCCGAACTCATTTTTGTCTACTGTTAAAAAATTAAGAAAAATGGTAAGTGTGTGTAGGATCAACTTTTCATTGAAATGACATCAAATTAAATTTTCAGCAGTGCTAGGAGTCTAAATCTTCGAATTTGATAGGGTAGCATAGTTCATTCGCATATATTGGATTGTGGTGTATGGTACATTGCGTACACGACTAGACAAGCTCTTAAGTGACCTATCTTGGAACACTGGCATTGTACAAGCGAGGTGCGAGTCGCATAACCAAATGTCCCATAAGAGATACCAACATCGCTTACATGTTTTGTGCTGATATAGCGAGTGTCGGTTGCTTTAGCAATTCAGAGTTTGCTAAGGGAAACTTGTTTGCTTGGGAAGGGTATAAATACCCCACTTAGGCTAATTTTTTCACCATTTTTACCCATTTCATGGAATATTGAAACCCAAAAAGAGAGAAAACTTGTGAGAATCATTTGTGGGTGATTTTGGAGCTTGGGTAAAATTTATTTGCGCCGTTTTTATTTGAATTTGTGGTAAGCTTCCATGAATTTCATGATTAAATTCTCCATGTCTTGCTATACTCCCTATAGTATTAATGTCTTGATTGCAACACCATTAGAATTTGGAATTTACTATTTTTTAGGGTAAATGTTCCTTTAGCATAGAGGGATGCTGTGTTGATTTTGGAAGTGCAATTTTATAGATGGGCCCTACATGGGATTTTTATGTAATTTTATACCCGAAGAACAATAGTGAAACTTGGGTATCATTGTTCTTATTTTGATGAGGAAGCTTCTCGGAAGGGGAAACCAGTGGTTTAGCAAATTTTTTGGGGTTTTGTTAGGTGTCCAGGTAGGCCCCTCTGTATTGATTGAGCTATTTCATAATATGATTATGATAATATGGCATGGAAGATATAGGATGGGATTTAGGTGTTGGAGGTATGATTGAAAATACTTGGGTTAGTTGGACAATTTTAGGCTATGTTGAAAATGTAATTTAGGCGTAATTGACTTAGTTGCTCATGTTTAGGAAAAATTGCTATCTTAGAGCTAATTTTGGCTTATTTAACATCTAGAAATGAATTTGGGTACCTTAGCCTAGTCTGCGGTAGTATAGACCTAAAATGGTTTTGGGAGATTAGAAGTGGAGCCCCTCCAGCCCACCTTAGACCAGGACTTTTGTTAGCTTTTGTCGATTTATTTATGTATGGTATACCCTTGTTAATTCTTATTTTGGGACTATGAAGAGATTAAATGCTTATTTATCTCACTAGTTTGGTAGTTGAGAATTAGTGCTAATTCTGGGTATGTTCAGAAAGGCAATTGTTGTGATTTAGTGATATGGCTTATGATTATGGTTTATTTACCTGGTCTATTTATATGTCCTAATGATATATGTTTCGGTTTAAGTCGGTCCATTGATGATGATAATGATATATGATTACCAATTCAAGTTTGGCATATGATGATGATGTTGATAATATGTGTTCTGGTTCAACTTCGGTGAATGATGGTAATGATGATGATACTATTGAGTTCTGATTTAAGTTCGGCATTTTAGGAGTTATTTCTGAAATGATGTGGTTTGAATGGATTCTTGGTTATAGCATGGCAATTGATAATTTATGGTTATTAGGGTTATGTGCTTTCATTGATTATACCCTTCCAGGATTATGTCGGCCTGCATTGGGTTATTACTTTTTCACAATTATTGGATTATAGGGGCCAATCTCGTAGTTATAGTTGTGTGATCCTTGTGTTACTATTTCATATTAATTTATTTACTCATGTACAACAGTGTTGGAGTTTATTTCCAGGTGTTCCCTTTTACCTTGACTTAGTATAGTTTATCTTGTATCTTATCATATTTATATTATGATTTAGCTCAGTCAACCGATGATGCCTACAAAGTACCCATGGTTTTGGTACTCATACCACAATTCTACACCTTTTTGGAACAGATCCAACGATTAGTAGCCACCGCTGATTCGACGGTTCTTTTGAGTTTATTTTTTAGATAGGGTGAATCTTGGAGTCGGAGGTGCCCTTTTTCCTTATATTTATCCATATCTAGTCTTTCATTCTTGAGACATATTGTATTTGACTATTCAGTACTTATGGTTCATTTGTTGTAGCTCTAGTACCGACATTTCTGAGTCTTGAGATAGTTGTTGACCCGTTATCTATCTATTGACTGTTATGACTACTTCATTGTTGTTTTAAATCTTTAAATGTTGCTTTTCAGTTTTTAGATTATTTTCATCGAAGTAAGACCATTGCACATAGCTCTAGGCTACAGTTTGGCTTACCAACTGGCGGAGTCAAGTAGGTCCTGTCATGAATTGTAAATTAGGTTGTGACATAAACTAATAATCCCTAATTACGAAATCGCAAAATTTAAACCATCATAGTATCCCCCTCATCTCTATGATCATTTGCCATAAAATTGAGCATAATCCAATGTCACGACCCAATTTACAAGTCATGATGGCACCTGCTATAACCCGCCAGTAGGTAAGACAATACCTTAGCCTGGAGCTAACATAATAGGTTACTTAGGCCAGAAATGCCCAACTAGGCCATAAATCAATGAACACAAGATGCATATAAACAATGTTCTAATATAAATAGATAACCAAACATGGATATCGTTCCTATGTTATGGTAAAATTAGTACAAGAGCATCTAAGTATGATAGTAATAGGAATACAACCCAAGAGCTCAGCCTATCTCTGGAATATCAGCACCGCACGAATTCAACTCAACAACGGAAGCTAGTACTCGGATCTGCACAAAAAATATACACAAGTGTAGTATGAGTACCAAACAATAGCTACTCAATAGGCATCATCGGCCGAATCAACTAAGTTATGATATAAAGATTATATAGTGCAAGATAAACACATCTAAGTCAATGTACAAAATCGATCCTGAATCATCTCAATCATCACTGTATATAACGAGTAATCAAACAGGAATAATAATAACACAACGCATCATCATATACAATATCATTGTGCATAGGAAATAAACAACTCGAAATAATAAAGCAACACAAGTACAATCACAAGCAACACAAGTACTAAATTGGCGCCCATACACCATCTAGTTCAGAAAATAAAAGAACCCATCATGGCATCCCATACCACTGGAGATTACACTAAAGGAAATAATAACAATACAACTATTTAACAAACAATATATCCAAATCTCATCATTATTCGACCAAATTCCATATTTATCGTCAATCAGGCAATTTACCCAACTTTCATTAGTTACAAACATCGACCATGTAATCAAGTCCATACTATTACCATCATTGGCCACATATTATTTGTATTCGCTAACTACCATATTTTAACTAAACAAGGATCATTAACTAGCCCATTAAATCTCTAACCATCAAGGAAGATATTCATTTGATAGACCAAGTCATTACAAAGATTGTTTTAATAGCCAATATATATTAATTAACCCTTATATTATACTAGCATTACTCACTAGGTGAATCCTCATTTTACAAATAGTTCCCACTTATTACTAGTCTTGGTTCCTAGGTTAACAACAACCATCATAATACCCTAATTACCATTAATCATTGAATACTCCTATTTATATGTATTCAACATTAATGATCTATAAATGTAACCCTAAGGTCAACCTTATAGTCTCATTTCATACACGGAGGTACATGTATAAAAGAATGTATATATTTACCATACATAGGGCTAGCCAAAATTCGATCTTGTAGGTGCACTCATGGGCACATCAATAATCATCCTCCGTCCTTTCCGGGTATCACATTATCATCATCATATCCTATGGTTTCATCGGGCATCATCATTATATCAATATATGTCCAGCCTTGCCGAGCATCATCATCACATTAATATATTCTCTGTGCTTGCCGGGCATCATCATCACATCAATATATATATATATACATATATATATATATATCAATAATAAATAACAAGATACAAAAGGGCAAAAGTAAATGACAAGACCCATGAGAATAAAGTTACATATCACTTGTCTAGACTTGAGGAGGAAGCAATGCAGAAAGTTGAAGATAGTCTTGAAATTGATGATAGCTTTCCTAACGAGAAGGTGTTGGATACTTCTCAGGATCTAATTCCTTGGTTTGCTGACTATGCAAATTATTTTGTAAGTGATATAGTCCCAGAAGATCTGTCCTTCCAGCATAGGAAGAAATTTATGCATGAGGTAAGGAATTTCTTCTGGTATCAACCTTACATATTCCGAATGGGGTTATTCGTAGATACATCCCTCAAATGGAGATTATGAACATCCTTGAGGCTTGTCATTTTTCACTAGTTGGGGGTCCCCATGAAGGAACCTGCACAACCCACAAGATCTTACAATGTGGGTACGACTGGCCTACAATATACAAGGACACTAATGACTTTGCTTCAGCTTGTGACCAATTCCAATGTGAAGGCCATATCGCTAGGCACTATGAACTTCCTATGATCTATACTTTGGAATAAGAATTGTTTGATGTATGGGTGGTGAACTTCATAAGACCCTTTGTGATCTCCTTTGGTATACAGTATATATTTATGGAAGTGGATTATATGTCGAAGTGGGTGGAAGCAATTGTGCTCCCCAATAAAGAAGAAAGAAGTCTCAACGCCTTCTTAAAGAGGTATATATTTTCTCTATTTGGCATACCATGGGCAATTATTAGTGATGGTGGGTCACAATTTTGTAATTGCTTGTTTAAGAGTTTGCTTGAAAAGAACAGAATGAAGAATAACGTGGAAACGCCTTACTATCCACAGACTAATGGATAGGCTGAGGTGTCCAATGGAGAAATAAAGTCCATTTTGGCAAAGACTGTGAGTGCCAGTAGGACTAATTGGTCAAGAAATCTAGACGATGCATTATGGGCCTACTGAACAACTTTCAAGACTTCCATAGGTGCATCTTATATCAGTTGGTGTATGGCAAGGCATGTCACTTTCCTATTGAACTTGAACATAAAGCCCTTTGGGCGTTGAAGAAGTTGAAGGATACAGGAAAGGAAAGAATGCATAAGATGAATGGTTGGATAAATTTCGACACTAGGCTAATGAGAGTTCTGTACTTTACAAAGAGAAGATAAAGTTGCATCATGATCGCAAAATTGAGAAAAAAATATTTGATCAAGGTAACCAGGTATTGTTATGTAACTCAAGACTTTGCTTGTTTCTAGGAAAGTTAAAATCTAGGTGGTATGGGCCATTTATTATGGTGATAGTATTTCCAAATGGTACTTTATAATTTAAGTGTGATAGTGAAGCCTCATTCAAAGTAAATGGGATCAGGTAAAGCACTATATGGGTAACATAAAATAAGTTAAAGTGGTTCTTAAAATAGACCTTGGTGAAGTCTGAGTAACCAAGGCAACTACATCGTGCTGCAACGTTAAATCAAGTACTACATGTGAGGCTTTGAGCTTCCAACTTAGCCACATCATGTCGCGATGTTAAATCAAGCGTTTCGTAGGAGACAACCCATGTTTTGTACTTAACAAATTATAGCTTGATATATGTGTTCAGTATGCAGGACAAAAGATTGCAGGAGTTGCCAGAAATTTGTAGAAATCAGGTCATACAAGCTCTTTATGGGTTGTAACAAAACATTACTAATCATGAGAAAGAGCTGTAAGGACCAGGAACCTTGATCACTTCTAGGTAATTATTTTCTTGTGTCATTACAACTCTCATAACGGGTCGTAATGCTCTGTTATGACTCATCACCTTGAGTTGTAATGACTCAAGACCAAGGTAATATTCCAATCATATAATGGAGGGAGATCAAAATCGTAAGAAATGGTTAATATTCGTAATGAAGACTCGTATCAAATCCTACCAGTTTAGGTATTCTAGGTCAACTTGGCCGCAAATCATGGTTTAAATAAAAAGGGGCACCCCAATCTGCCACACGATTCTCAATTTTTTGAATACCCTCCGTTTGTCTCAATTAGAAAAGATCATAAAAACTCCATATTCACTCTAAAATCACAAAATCAATCAATTCCAGTCTTCCCAAAGTAAAATTCACCAAGATTTGGGCTCAAATTTGTTAAGTCAAGAAACCCTATGTTCAATCAAACAATTAAGTGTTTTACGCCTAAAAGATATTTTAACTAAGTTAGTTTCTAATATTTATGCAATATCAATGGATTTATTTATTTAACTTTGGGTATGAATCAATGATCGAGCCCTATATCTAGGAATTGTTCTATAAAATGTGGTAATGGGATTCAAAATATACTTGATGTGTTGATTTGTGCTTGGGGATGAATGTGTGGAGTCTTAAGTCGTGTTTAAATATAGAATGTTGTGTGTGGGATAAAGTTTTGGATCCACTCAAGTCTAGTCCCTCATTTTACAGTTGGTACATGCCTCATAACGACTCGTAATGTCACTTAATGAGTCATTACGATACATGTAAACACAAATAACATGAAGGACTAGAGGAAGATAGGTTCTGGTAACTTTAAAAATCATCCAAATGAGTCGTACTCAATCCTTATGACTCAAAGTTGGGGGTCGTGATGACTGGGGAAATTTATGCATAGTATAATATGTTTCTGGTCAGCTTACGAGTGTTGGTGACCAGTCGTAAACTCAAATTATGACTTGTTAGGAGGACTCATAACTTGATTAACAAACATTGATTTTTACACTATCCACCTTATGACTCGTCTAAATGGATCATACCCAGTGACTATGGCTCAGACCCCTCTGTCGTAATGAGTCTAGTAAAGGCAAAATAACACCAAATTTTCTTGTTTTCATTTCCTCTGCATAGAATTCACTAATTGGTCTTATGAAAATAGGTTCAAATAGCTCCAAAAGATGATTCATCATCCAATAGAACCCCAATGAATAACACAAAGAATAAACCTTCCCCTAAGTGTTATTAGCAATTGAGAAATTAGGAAATCGATGAATCAAGAAGTGACCTCGTAGAATATCCACTGAAGGGAAATGCAGACCCAAGGGAGAAACAACCTCGGGGGAATAAAATAGTCACAGTAGATGACATACCTCTAAAAGGGCCAAGAATGAAAAATCCAAACACTTTCCCACAACACTCACTATCTTTTTCTGATGATGACAATGAGAATGATGAAGAAGAACAAAATAATGATGGAGCTGTTGAAGAATTGAGCTCTTATGAGTTAGTGTTTAGAGTGAGGGGGAGCATGTTACCCCCATTGATGTTCAACCACCACTACCCCAAGTGTAATTATATATTAAACCTTCTCCAGTGCCTATCGTTTAATGATGAGGGTAACTCGGGATGCAAGATACCTATAATGAGGGGATAGAAGTAAATCCAACCACAGGAAATCTGAGAAAGAGGATATATCTGGAGAAATGATTGACTACAACAGACATGTATGAGATGCTTGGGTTTGCGGATCAATTCCAATAATATCAATTTCAGTAGATGTCCACTGCTTTGAGAAATTCAGTCTAGTGTAGGAGTTTTATCCATCCTACAAGGGAGAGTTAAATAGGCAATAACCCTAGGAAAACTTGAGAAAAGACGGTGATCCAATCACTTCCCTGACGATTCGTGGTATTCGGGTGAATATTTCTCCTTGGAATATTTAAAGATTCTTGCACGAACCTAACTTCCCACCACCATTGAACACAACAAAAATTGAGTACCGCATAGATGAAATGCACAAAATAACAAGGAAACAAATGGGTATGGCAGACAAAATGATGCACTTCTAGTCGATAACAAGTCTGATTTCTATAAATGGAGAGGAAGCAAGTTGGGTGGTTGGTGGTCTGGGAGTGAACTCTCAGCAGATTATCAAGATCACGCTGAGCTTTAAAGAAATGGCGTGGTAGACTCTATCCCAACATAGGTTATGTCCCATAACTAGGGACCATTTTCTCATTCATGTAACATTGACAGGTGGATTCATGGAATAGTATGAGTTCAATATTACATAATTTATTACCAGAGAGATATGTAATCGAGCTATAGTTACGGATGTGATTTTAGCATTCTCATGTTTGTTGACTCAGATATCCTTGGAAGTGAGGGTGCTAGTACTTCCAAATGTGGATTAGTACATTAAGACGAAAAACACCACTAACTTGGGGTTGATCCGAGATGCTTAAAATCCCTTGACTAAATAGGCAAAATAAGGAGCGACATTGTTTACTGAAGCTATTCAAAACATGAACGCAAGTAATAATGCTGCAAGACTTACCGAGGATACTCTAGTTAAGGGTGGTCTGTCTGAGACCCAGCCTTCTGATGCAGTTGGTACATCTAGTACTTCTACTCCTCCACAGGCTCCATCACCACGTCTATCTATGTTCAAATCAATTCCTATAGGTTACGTGTTTATTATACATACTATGTGGAATAAAGTGATGAAAAGATTAAGTACCCTGGAGAAAAAGGTGCGGTTGATAGAATCAGGAGTAAAACCTTAGGTTGATAACAGACTGGATAATCCAAATACAAGGGTATAAAAAAGGTTGCATTTTTTCGAGCTAAGGTTCACTCGCCAGCATGGAGGTGGTCAAGATCCTGATGTAGCAAAAATTAAGGCTAAAATGTCAGAATTGTGAAAGTTGGTGAATGAGTCAAATGAGTGGCCAGTTTTACCTGTGCTAATTATGGAGGAAATCCAGTCAAAAGAAGAGATAAAAAATATTTATGGGATCAAAATAGAAGAAGAAGGAAGAAAGAGTAAAAGTTATAAGAAAATAAAAAGACAAAGCACTGAAAAAGAAAATATTGAAGCAATGAAAAGAGCAAGTGCTGGTAGTTCAAAACCGACATATGAGAGTCCATGAGATGGCTGCTAGGGCTGGTAGTTTAAAACCATCCACGGATGTTGAGAGGGGTAGTGAGATAGCCCCGATACCAATTTACCATTGAGCGTACGGGCCACAACTGATGCCACTACTTTGGAGATAGTCCCGACAGTGATAAGACTATTGTTAAGGAGAGTAAGGCTCGATCTAAGGGTCCTTATAGTGACCTAGTTTGATCTAGCATCTTGGGCGCCCAGGTATGTCCTCGATCTCAATTTTACATTGCTAGATGCACCAAGGTTAGTGCATAGTTTTTAGATGGGAGTAGAGGTGTACCGCAGTCGCCACTGGTTATGTTTGTCGTGTTTCAAAACCCATAGGTGATAGTATGAATGATAAACCAGCATGTATATATGTATGTATATTTTGTGATTATTAAGTGAGAAAAATGATGTGAATAGGTAGTCGATAAATTATGTGAAACATACGCTAAGTGATTCTGATTGAGAAAAAAACTATAACCTTCCTAAAAATTTTCTGACAAATTGTGTGATCTGTATGCATGTGTGACTACTGAGAATACCTTAATGGCACTAGAATTAGGAACAAAATAATTATGGCATGTAGGTGCATGAATTTGATAAGTCGTGACTGACATGTGATCTTGTAAAAAATGATTGTGAGGCATTACTTAATTCCCAGTGTGTTCGAAGTCCAAACTTTCCCGATTTCTTTTTTCTAGAATATAGGATGGTTGCGGTAGAAGATGATCATAGGTCATTTTTCTGTTACGTCCACTCGAGACAAAAATGCCAAACAATATGAAATATGATTCCCTTGATCCCAATTTTGAGAATAATCGACCAACTTTTATTGCATAAACTGGTTTCACCTTCCCACTTGACTATAATTAAGCTATTTTGGCCCCAGTCCTCGTTGGACACTATGTAACTCAACTCAAGAAAATTGACTAAATTGAGGGTGGCTATCATATGAGTGCATAGTGAAAAGTAAGTATGAAGAAAGAAGTGTAGATATAAATATGACTGAAGGCAGGTGCGATAGAAATAAAAGAAAAACAAAAATGCATGAAAAATAAAAAAAACTGCACCCTACCTAAATATAGGCATGAAAAAAATAAAAGAGAGAAATAAGGGCAGATTAAATAAAAAAATGGTAGAAAAAGTGTACCCCCATGAAAGCATACTTCCAAAGAGGTTGATTGAAGTAAAAGTCCACAAATAAACATTAACTTACCTCAAGCCTACGTTACATGCAAAATAAATCCCTGTAGTGATCTTACCCCGCCCGTCGGAAATTTTTGGTGAAAAGTATAAGTGAAAGCCTATGGAACTCTATGCACATTGGTTGGAACTTATTTGTGAGTATGAGAGTATTTAGATTGTCCCTTAAATAATAGTATGAATTAGAATGAGTGATAGGGACTTCTTTGACTGCAAGGGTGCATTAATTGCAATATTTGGTTATATATCTGTCCAAGTAGTGTATTGATGTGCAGTGGAAATATGACACCTTCGATGGTTAAAACAGTGAAATTATGCTTTCACTTAGGTTGTTTTTGTTTATATGATGTGGTATGTTTCTTGTTCCAGGTGAAACAAGTTAATAATAGTGTTGGACGAAAAATGGAAGAAAAAGATCTAAAAAAGACCAAGACTGCAGATAATACGAGTCACTATATGACTCATCAACACAACATATGACTCGTTGGTTGATTCCTAAGAATAACAGTAACCAAAGTCAAGTTGAAAAGTTAAGTACAGAGAAGATACGACTCAGTAATATAAGTTGTAAGATGTTGATGCAGATCATGTCAGGAAGTCGTCATGAGAATAGAAACCAAGAAAGCAGTTCAGATTTGAATTCTCAAAAGAATATGAGTCAAAAGTCTGAGTACGGCTCGTATGGACAAACCGTAAGCAGACCAGAGTTCAAAGAAGTGAAAGAAAGAAATCCCAGATGGATAAGAGTAAAGGAAACAAGTAGTATGGTCATGGTACGACGCTTGAGCATAAGTAGTAAGAAGAAAAGAAAGTTGAAGCCTGGAATATCAGATACTTGAGTGGATACGAGAGGTACATTACGACTCGTAAGAAGACATTACGAGTAGAGGAACGATTCATACCTTGTGCCGACATCACTTTTCCTTTTCAATTTTATTAGTATTTTTTAGTATATCTGAGATACTATAAATACCCTAGGGTTTATCTTTTATTAGGCTACACTCTTTAACATTATTCTTACTACTTTTACATATTTTTTACATTATTCTTAAGATTTAGGTGATTATTCAATTTAAGAATTTGGATTTTAGTCATCTTATTTTTGTGAAATTAATTACATGAATTCTTCATTGATTATCATGGGTTCTTACATAAACATGAACGACTAATTTCCCTGACTAAAGTTGCTAGAACAGTGGCGGATTAGCAATGTAAAGGAAGTGAGATATTCATCTATTCTAGAGATTATGCATTTATGTTAATATTCTTCATAATAATTGACCTCAAAGCTACTGCAGAAGCTTGGGGATAGCTTGTATTCGCAAACGTCCTTACAAAGAGTTTGTGATTAGGAAAAGAGGATTAAGACAGTAATTTGATATTTACATCCAACTTATGATTCTATGATCTCATCTAATCATCTTGAGTCTCGAAAGGTGAAAGTTGAACTGAAGTCATAGACAAGGAGAAATAAGGTGATTCCCTGAGACTCACAAGGGAAAGGGTGAGATTTATCAATATATTCACAATATGGTTGATAATACTTAGCTTGTTGACTTTACATACCGAACAACAGAGTAGGTAGGTTGAACAAAAAATTTTTATGGAGTTGAGAAACCTAGGGAAGCACAATCCTGGTGTTTGTATTGTAGTGTTTACAACTCAAAACATTCAAGATTCGGTTACTATTTACTAATAAATAAAAAATCCCCCCATTTACTTTCTGCACTGCTCGTGAATTACATCAAGGATAAGCAACTGTTTAATGTTTTTCCTGTGGGTTCAACCCCAACCTAGTTGGGTTACTATATTTGGCATTGACCACATCATACTTCTTTTGGAGGCTAGTTTTGGGAGACATCTAATTTTGATGTCATTGTCAGAGAAAATGGTTTTAATAGTTAATTGAATTGGTGAAGTTCTCGGGTTTTATTTTTTGTTCTTGATTTGGCATATGTTGGTGTATGTCAAACACTATGAGAAAATGTAATCCCTTACTCACTTTAGTTTTAAATCTTGAAAGAATTCTTCAAACATTGAGAAAGATGTCAGGTAAAGTTCATGATGGTGTTCCTACTGGGGTTCAATACCTTTCCGCTTCACTAGTTAATCCCTCTTGAATCTTTGTATAACTGATAATAAATCTTCTACTTCTATTTCTATCAATAAGACTCTGGAGTGGATACGATCAGCACAGTATGACTCGTAAGAAGACCTTATGAGTTGACTAACAAGTCCTACCTTGTGCCGACATTACTTTTCCTCTTCTATTTTTATTAGGATTTCTGAGTATTTCTGAGATACTATAAATATCCTAGGGTTTATCTTTTATTAGGCTAAACTCTTTAACATTATTCTTTCGACTTTACATATTCTTACAGTATTATTGAGATTTTGGGTTATTATTCAATTGAATACTTTAGATTTTATTCATCTTATTTTTGTGCAATTAATTACATTAATTCTTCATTGATTATCATGGGTTCTTGCATAAACATGAGTGGCTAATTTCCCCGACTAGGGTTGTGGGAACCCTAATGGACTAGCTATGTAAAGGAAGTGATATATTCATTTATTCTAAAGATTACACATGCATCTTAATCTTCTTTGCAATAATTGACCTTAGAACTATTGCAGAAGCTTGGGGATAACCTGTATTCACAAACATCCTCACAAGGGAGCTTGTGATTAAGAAAAGAGGATTAAGACAGTAATTTGAGATTCACATCCATCTTATTATTCCATCACATCATCTAATCAACTTGAGACTCAAAATGTAAAATTTAAATATAAGTCATAGGAAAAGAGCAATTGGGTGACGCCCTGAGACTCACAAAATAAATGGTAAGATTTATCAACACGTTCACCAGACGAATGATAATACATATCTTGTTGACGTTGCATGTAGAATAGAATAGTAGGTGGGTTGAACACAATAAACTTATAGAGTTGAGAAGCCAGGAGGAACACAAGCCTGGTGTTCGTCTTCAAGTGTTTACAACTCAAAACATTCAAGATTTGGTTACTAGTTACTGATAATTCTAGAATCCCCCCTATTTACTTTCTGCATTGCTCATGAATTACATCAAGGCTAAGAAACTGTTCAACGTTTTTCCTGTGGATTTGACCCCAACCTAGTTAGTTTACTATATTTGGAATCCATAGCAGCATACTTCTTTTGAAGGTTAGTTTTGTGCGACATCATGTTTGTTGCTTAGTCCTAGTTGTTCGTCTTTAATGTAATGCCATTATTATATTTCTGTGGGTTACGTTGTAGTACTGGATCATTATACAAATTAGCATTTGAAATAATGAAATAAGAGGAGAATATAAAGTGTTCTTGAACTGATAGATTAATCGACTAATAAATATGTCACAGACTCTTCGAAGTTAATAATCATATTTTTGTGAGGATGATATCTAGGTTGACTTAGGACATGCAAACATTCTAAGTTAAGGGTGTTGATGTGATGAGAAAACATGGCACATTTGATGCTTAAAACAAGGAATTTATCTTGGACTTAAGTTATTATTGTGGATATAATGTGTTTGTTTGTTGATTTTGGGGAATTTAGGTATGAAGTACCTTAGAATGAATAGTTAATGAAAAATCTATGAATATGATAAAATCTGGTCTGCCTATGAGTCATTGATGTGGTATAGAAATAGAGCACTTTCAATGCTTAAAACAAGAAAAATATGCAGGTTTCTGAGGTTATTTTGTTAGATATGATGCTTTTGGGGTATTTTTTGTAGGAAATCATGTTTTGGATGATAAGTTCATTAAAAGGGTGAAAAAGATGTTTTTAGCTACTTTTGGAGAAATCATGGATGTTTGGAACACTTTCTGGCTTGATCGTGATCAAAGCATGTTCGAGAATCGAAGAAAAGTGAAAAAGGTGACTCCCGGTACTTACTAAGTCAACATATGGACCGTAAGTAGGACCTACAAAATGTAGGTAGGCAAAGCATATGCCAGAAGTTAAAAATCCCAAGAGCTAAACTTGTAGGATTTTTCATCTGCAACCTTTTCCCTATACTTGTACCGAGTGACAGGACCGCAGGTATAGACCATATGTTGCCACTGACCTTGTTTTATCCTTTTTCGTTTGGGCTTTGGTTTTAGGTTTTCCTCATGTACTATAAATAACCTTTATGTGTTTTTTGGAGAAGTTACGTACTTTTGATCTTGGGATTCTCTTGTATTAACTTTGGTTCATTAATTCAGTTATGCTTGTGGGATTTTACAATACTTATTATTGTTATTTCATCTATGTTTTCAATTACTAATGTTATTGATTTCTTCACAAGCATGATCGTCTAAAACCCATAGCTAGGGTTGTGGAAACCCTAGCTGATTAACGAAGTAGGGGATATGATGTTATTGTTCTGAAATGATACCCATGCATGCATTGCTTTATCTTCATAATAATATTTTTCATAATGTGTGCACATGTTAGAATCCTAACTTTATATTGCTTCTTTCTCCAAAAAAGAAGTAGTGACTAGGAAAAGATAAAAACATTAGTAATTTGGAGTTTAACTGATGATCCACGCTTTTAGGTGAACACAGTGTTGATTTGTGATTTGAAGTTGTTGCAGTTTTTGGGTTTTTTTAGTTCTTAGTTGGACATACACCGGTGTATGCCTAGAATATATATTAGAGGAAATACCTTAATCCCTCTTAATCAGAATCCATAGAGGATCCGACAAACACCTAGTAGGATGTCTGAGCAGAAAAGAGATGAACTTCCTGAAGGGGTTCATGATGTTGTACCTGCCCTTTCCCCTGAAGGAGTGTAGGATATTTTTGATCGATAGATTGGTGAGATGTTAGATTAAGCTAAAGCTGAGAGGAGGGAAATTGAAGAATCTTAGTGGGAAGCTAGGGAGGTAGAGCTAGTTGAGCAGAGACAAGAAACAAATGGTCGAGCATGACTCGGTGAGAATAATAACATAGTAAGAGGTGCCTGTATTTAAGTAATCCCAGCATATAAGTATGTAAAACCATACATAGATGATGACGAAGATCTGGGATATGTTGAGCCTGCAGAGAAAGGAGTCATAGTTCCTCCTATTTTGCCCCCAGGCACAAATTTTGACATCATAAGCGCAATGATTCATCTTTTAAATATGAAGGGTGTGTTTTTAGGTCTGCCTACAGATGATAAAAACATGCACCTTGCCAATTTCCTTAGGATCTGCAGTTCATAAATAAATCTAAGGGTGAATCATGAAATAATCAAACGGAGGTTGTTCCCCTTCTCAATTATAGAAGAAACATCTTTATGATTAGGGGAACTGCCAAGAGGCTCTATTACTACATGGAACGAGTTGTCAAGAAATTCTTGAAAATATTCTTTCCTCTATCCAGGATGTTGTAGCTTAAGGATGAGATTTATAATTTCAGGCAGCTGCAGTCAGAGTCTATGTACAAGGCATGGTTTAGGTTCATGAAGAATCTGAGCATAGTGATCAACCATCGGTTGTCAGGGACGAGCTTACTGGAGATATTCTACAAAGACCTAACCATTAGCTCCAGAGCCATGGAAGACACCATATCTGGAGGATCTTTTATGAGACTATGTTTGTAGGTAGCTTTAACCATATTAGATCAGATCTCACATACTAACCGAGGGTGGCAAACTAGAGAGTCTGAGAGGGGATCTAGTACTTATTCTATTGGTGCCTCCTGCGACCATAAGTAGTTGATGACGTGGTAGCGCAAGAGATTGTCTTTCTAAGAAATGAACCTAGGGTACTAACAAAGAAATGACTTCCGAGAAGGTAAATGAAGTAGAAGCATAGGGGTCATCTTCCAAAGCTTAAGAGTCAGAATTAGAGGAGGAAACAAGTTATCTGGATAATTAGATGGCGGGTTTCCAAGCCAAAGAGCAAGCGAACCAAGGTTAGAACTACTATGACAGATACAAAGACTATAGAAGAGAGAGATATAGTGACTGGAGGAAAAAAGATGACTATAAAGAGAAGGAAGATAGGTACATTTCACCTTGCAGACGAGATGTAGAATCCAGAATGTAAGATATGCTGGCTAAGTTGGTAAAGGGTCAGGAAAATCAAGAGATCAGCATTAAAGAGATTAAGGCTGACATTTCAGGATTTACCTAGATGGTTGAGTCACATGCCACTGCTATCAAGCAATCGGAGCACCCATTCGGGCAGATGTCAACACTCTAAATTAGAGAAATACCGGTACCCTTCTGAGAAACACGATGCAAAATCTTAAAAAGGATGATCATATACTTGCTATTACAACGAAGAGTGGTATCACTACTATGGATCTCGGATGACCTTCTATAGAAGTTGATGATAATAAGACACTTGTTGTTGAGTCTGAGATGGTAACAGGTGACAAAGGTAAAACTGCTGAAGACAAAGGTAAGGGTCAGGTCATTGAGCCAGAAATCAGACAGATTCTAACAACACCACACTTTTTCCTCCATATTAAAGCAAAAGAAAGAGAAAAGTAAGTTGAAGTAATTAATTAATATGTTGAAAGAATTGAGCTTGAACATACCTCTTCTTGAGGTATTGGTGAAGATGCCTGGATACTCCAGGTTCATGAAACAACTATTAATAAGGAAGAAATGAGCGACATTTGAGAAAGTTGATGGTTGCACCACTGCAGTGCAGTCACAACTAGGTTTTTAGTGTAGAAAAATAGTGATCACAGTGCATTCACTATACCATGCACTATTAGATCATCCTAATTCACTAGAGCCTTGTGTGACTTAGGAGACAACGTTAATCTAATTCTAGTGGCCATATTCAATCAATTGGGCTTGAACCCTTCAAAATTGACTTTGATGTGATTATTTATGGCTGACCGTACACTATAAAAGCCTGTGGGAATATCTTTTGATGTAATCGTAAGGGTGGATTTCGTATTTCCAAATTAATTTGTCTTCCTAGACTATGAGGTTGACACCAAGATGCCTATTATATTGGAAATACCATTTGTGGCCACAAACAGAGTAATGATTGATATGGAAAAAGGTGAGCTGAAATTCAGAGTCAATAGTGAGAAGGATATATTCAACATCCAAAAATTAATAAAGCAGCTAACCAATATGAAGGTAATGTCAATGATTGATTGTATTGATGACCTTGGAGGATATTCCTATAGGTATCTTGGTGAATTTTAAGTAGTCAAAATACCCATTTCATACCACGACATTAAATAAAGCATTGCATGGGAGGCAACTCATGGGATTGTTGGTAAAGTTTTAGTAACCACTATAGCCACGTCGTGCCGCAATGTTAAATCAAGTGTTGAGTCAGAGGCAACCCACTATTTTTAGTGTTCAAATTTTTGTTGTTTTTCTCTTTGTAGGTTTTTATCTCTTGGACTCACCTAAAATATGGTAAATATTCCTACATTCATCTATTTCTAGGTAAGGGGCTATGTGATCAACACATTATGGTCACACATCCCACACGGTAAGCTGAGTAATAAGTTGAAAATTTAAAATTTGGAGGATGGATAATGGAAAGTTATGAACACTAGCATCTAATTTTAATTTTAGGACTTCAAACTTAGGTTACGGGACCATATCAAAATGCCAAGTCCAGATTATAGGAAAGTGGGCAAAATCTTTAGCCCGACACATGCAACCAGCACTTGCAGGCCGCAGGTAGTTGCCGCAGGTAGGCTGTTTGTGGGTCCATTTTTTAATTTAAATTTTAGGCCCACCAATATTTATATATGACCAAAAACAGCCCCCAACTAAATTTAAACAACCTTAACCTTATTCTAACTCATTCAAATCCATAAAACTTCACTTTTCTCTTTGAATTCAAACTTCCCTCTTAAAACACAAACTAACCCCACACTTAAGGAAAGGATAAATTGACACTTGTTTGAGATACCAACTTGTCCCAACATGCTAAAAACACGTTCCAACTTAGGTTTGTTGGACTTCTTCATTATTCATTTTCGGTTGTTCATATAAGGGGTAACTTTCTTGACTCCTAATGGTTATGTGTTGAGTTATTTATTGATTAAACAATTTGATATATGTATTCCATTGAAAAATATATAGAATATATCATGCTTGTATGTAGGAAACTTTAAGTAGACTAAAATCATAATGTAGGGAATTGTTTTGAGGTAAAATCTAAAGTTAGGTCCCAACCGGAAGCTGAACTTAAATGAATGAAAGTAATACCACTAGTTAGCATGTTTGTTTTCTTTTAAAGCTATGACTTGTTATTTATGTGTGCACATTGGACTTGTTTAGACTTCAAATAGGTTCTTGGCGAGCAAAAATTGAGGAAAAATTCAAAGTTTTCGAATTTTTAGTTTTTCTTCAACTTATCCCTCACTTTTGTTGAAAGCTAACAAGTGTTTTTTCAGGTACATTTGATACCTAAAGATATAAAAAAGATGAAGGGTGCTACTTCAAAGAGATGGGATGAGTCTCTCGAGCCTAGTGTTTTAATGGATGAGTACCCAAGGAAGTAAGGTAGAGAAACCATTGAGGAGACACATAGAGTCACGAGAGGATAGACAAACCGGGCTACTCACGCAGCTACATCCCTATCAGGGATGAAGTCAGATAGGAGGTCACCACCACACACTGCTCCACCTAATGATGATGATGAGAAGGATGAGACAAATTTTGAGTCTACTCCATAAGTTATTGATCAGGACACCCATTCTGAGGAGGGTGCCGCTACATATGTATAGTAGATAGATATACCCAAGTCTAAGGAAGGTATAGAGAAAGTTACCCATGATGAGTCGGTACAGCAAGGGTAGAGTCACACTCAAGCACATGCCTTAGATACACATCCCAATGAGGGATATCTGAGGTGGTGTGTAGAGGGATGTGGGAGTTATTTACTATTGACAGTCATATCTGAGAGGTAAAAAGGTCGTCCAGGTGCATTTATGAGGAGTGTCAGATTGACCTATTAGGGCTAAATTGATCACCATAATTATGGGAGGCATTTGATAAATATTAACTAGAGTGTATGACTAGGCCACTCAATTCTTACAACCCTTCTATGGTATGAGAATTTTATGCATCCTACAGAGCAACCGTAGTTCTTTCTATGCGTAGACATCCAAGACTGGTGAGATTTGCTAGGCAGCCACAACTTGAGCACTCGCTGGTTACAGGGGTCAGAGTTGACATGTATACAGAGACTATCTACAGAGTTATCTTTGACCCAAATTATATTACACCTGTATATACAGTTGAGTGCAACCACAGACTGAGGGTTGCACATGATCAACATATCAGGAGGGAGGCTAAGCATCAACGAGAAAGGGTTGAGATGTCTAGGTGGATAGCCAGTTATATTTCACTTTTGGGTGATGTGACCCCATGGATTCAGGGGCATATTTTGATAAAAAATAGCCTATTGAAATTTAAGGCAATGTTTTGGTGGTTGCTAATTTGATACAGATTTATACCCACTGCTTTGGATAATACGTTGACATAGGAGAGAGTTTCACCAATTTTTTGTATGATAGATAATTAGTCTATTGATTTTTCTTCCATCCTCAGGTATTAGTTACATAACACAACCTTTGGGGAGTTAACTAATCTTCCATTCTCTTGCATGATTTAGAGGCTGTGCGATAAGGCCAGTGTGGTTGAGATACCAGGTGTAGAACAGAGGGTACTTGTAATGGCGACTATGAAAACTAGGACTATGAGGGATCTGGCATGTCTAGGATCTTCCAGGAGATTAAGAGATCAAGAAGCAGTACAACAGGCCCTGATTAAGGGCCCAACAATTTTTGCAGAGCATGATGAGGCACATCGAGGTGAAGTGGGCATTAGTATTGACATAGAGATAGGGGAGCATAGAGAGGCTCCTCCAAAATCTGGTACATAAGGCGAGGGCACACCAACCACTTCTTTTTCATCCCTAGCTTTAACCTAACGCCGATAGATGTACCTTTAGAGCCTACTCGCCCATCCATTACAACTCCTGCTTTAGGTATTCTAACTATATCTTGTGAGTTTTTGTAGAGTTTAGTAGAACGATAGTAGGACACTAATTCTAGGGTGAGGTTTGTTGAGAAAAATTTGAATACCCTCTACGAGTAGATGAGATTAGAGGTTAGGACTAGATTTGAGTAGGCAAAAGCCCAATGGAAGACTGTATTAAGGCTGCACTTTCTGACCTACATACCAAATTCTAGACACAGATGATGCGTTTGAGAGATGGGTTACAACTCAATACATAGAGATAGATGCACCAAATCCAGCCTAGATGAGGGAGGATTTTAATATATTACAAGCATAGGTACGCTCTCTCACAAAGAGCTATGTTTTAGAGACGGCATGTCTAGGATAATTTGTTTTGTATTGTGTTTTATTTTGTATTGTGTTATTTTTGTGTAATTCAGAGATTGTTAACTATTTAGGGAAGTAGTCATATTTTGACTAATTTTTGATACCCCTAAAAAATTTTGTGTTTTAGAACTGCGTGAATGTACATATGTGTGAACATTGTAGATCTTGTTATGGCATTATAATTAGGGACATGATAATCACTTGATAAAAATTTTATAAACCGGATAGGTAGTAGTTGGTAATATTAACTTTGTGCTATGTGTTGTTAGATACTTCCTAGTTCCCTTTGTGTGTTGAATTCAGAACTTTCTTGGTTTGTCTTGCCTAGGTTAAATGATAGTTAGTTAGGATAGGATCATTGGCCATTTTTTATTTTTGTCCACCTTTGGCCTAAATGACCTTCCAGGTGTGAATTGTATCCCTTGATCCCTATTTTGAGCCTTGTAGCCTATTTTTTTTGTTTCACCATTCTTATTCCTAATTATATTTACAATGAACCTATTTATCCCTATTCCTTCGTGGATGTTGTGCACCTCAACTCAGGCAAAATGCCTAGGTTAATCGTGGCTATCATAGGGGTGCTTAGTGTAAAATGGGTATGAAGAAAGATAAAACAAGAGGAAAAAAATTAGTAAGGCTAGGTGTGGTAGATAAAGAAAATAAGAAGAAAAAGAACATAAAAATTATGAAAAAGATAAAAAGAAAGAATAAAAGACCACACTCAACCTGAATGTGCAATAAAGAATAAAAAGGGAGAAATAACGGTGGAAAAAAATTGGCTAGTAAGTAAGACCCCAAAGTCAGTGTAGTGCCAAGGAGGCTTAGTCACTTGATATGTGTATATGTACCATACCATCCCCCAAGCCTACATTACAAGCCGACTAAAGTCCTGTAGTGATCCTAACTTTACTATCATAATACTAAGGTAAAGAAAATAAAGGCAAGCCTATGATATTTGACATGCATTGATTGGTACTTCGCTCCTGAGTGTGAGTGTCACTTGACCGTCCTAGAATTGACATGCATTATTTCATATGAGTGAGTGGAACATCCTTGTTGTAAGGGAACTTGAGCCATATTGCTAGCTATCTACTTATTTCAAGAGGTGTAACGTGTATATATGAGTGGTTGTATATTGCTAATGTAATTTCCATACCTTGATCCCATTGTGTCACATTATTGTACTTTACATTCATACACAGTTAGTTTTGAAGAGTGATATTGGAGGGGATGTGGTAATTTGAGTTTTAAGAATTGACTGACTGCCTTGAGTAGCTTAGATTCTCCTAGTTAACTGTCATTTTTTTTGTAGTGTTTTATTGCCTGAGGACATGTAATCGTTCTAAATTGAGGGTGTTGATGTGCTATAGAAATATAGCACTTTTAATTCTTAAAACCAAGAAAATATATAGGTTTCTGCAGTTATTTTGTTAGATATGATAATTTTTTGGTATGTTTTGCAGGAAATCATATTTTGGATGATAAGTTCATGAAAAAGGTGAAAAAGATGCTATTGTCTACTTTTGAAGAAATTATGGATGTTCGAGACACTTTTCGGCTTGATCGTGATAAAAGTATGCCTGAGAATCAAAGAAGAGAAGAAAAGATGAATCTCGGTTGTCACTAAGTCAACATGTGGACCACAAGTAGGACCTACAAACCGCAGGTAGAAAAAGCAAGTGCCAGAATTCTAAAATTCTGAGAGCTTAACTTACAGGATTCTTTCATCCGCAGCCTATGCCTTATATCGGTGCCTAATGTTAGAAAAACATGTACTACTTGCGCCTAGGGATAGAGCGCAGGTACAAGTTTTTAGGAGGAGTTATGCATTTTTGATACTCACAAACATATTTCGATTCCAAGATTCAATTTTGATCTGCAGATTCTTTTGTATTAAATTTAGTTCATTAATTAGTTGTGGTTGTGCATTTTTACACTTCTTATCATTGTGATTTTATCATTGCTTTCAATTATGAATGTTATTGATTTCTTCTCAAGCATGAGCGGCTAAAACCCATAGCTAGGGTTGTGAAAACCCTAATAGATTGAAAAAGTAGGGGAAGTGCTGTCATTGTTCTGAATTGACACCCATGCATGCATTGCTTTATCTTTTTTATAATAGTTTTATTAATGGGTGAACATGTTAAGATCCCACCTAGATATTGCTGCTTACTCCAAAAGAGGAGTAATGACTAGAAAAAGATAAAGACAATAGTAATTTGGAGTTTAACTGTCGATTCATGCTTCTAGGTTCTATCTTAGTAAGATGGTTAGATTTTATCTAATAACTAGAGACTAAAAAGGTAATAGTTAACTGGGATCCAAATAAGGGTTAGTAAGGTGGAATCTTGAGACTCAAGAGGTAAAGGGTAAAATCCTTCTACTCATCCATAAGACCACAGAAGGTACATAACTTATCAATTCTGCATGCAAAGTATCAGGTTGGTTCAAGAAAGCACGATACACCTATGCAGTGGAAAAGCCAGGGGAAAAAAAATTCTAGTGTTCGTCTACACTGATTACAACCAAGGTTAATAAAGTTACTAACTTAAGATCACTACATCAAAACCCACAATTTACTTTTTTTTGTCTGTCCACTGACTATAAATGCTAAGATCTACTATTCCATATGTTCCCTTATGATTTGACCCCAATATTCATTGGGTTACTATATTTTGACTGCGACCGTATAATCATCTGAGAGGAGGTGTTGTTTGGACATCATTATTCATCAAATCATCATATGACTTGTGGCCTAACTTGTTAACAAGATAGGGGAAAAAGTCAAGCTAAATTAGCTAAGTGAAGACTAACCACAACCCGTAAGAAGTGACTACAAGTTGTGAGGGGAAATCATAAAGTGAGAGGCAACCAAAGCTAAAGTCCAGAGGTGAAGTCAGACAATACCATGAGTTGTAAGGTCTGATTATGAATCATTATGAGGGGTAATAATAATGAGATTAGTGATTAAAGCCCTGAAGATCAAGGTTCAAGGTATAACGAGTAAAGACCATGAGTCGTAAGGACTCACTACGGCTCGTGGTGATGATTTATAAATACAATAGTATACTAAAGACTTGGAGATAAAAGTTCACTGAAATGCTGAGGAAAAGCTGAAGACGACTCGTAAAGAGATGTTACGAGTCGTAATGATCACCGACTTACTTTATCTATTCCATTTTTATTAGGATTTATTTATTATTTTGAGATACTATATACGTGAGGGTTATTCCTTTATTATGTTACACACTTTCACACTACTTTTGATACTTTTAGCATACTTTGATCATTGAGATTTTGTTCTTGAGGTTTTAGGTTTGCATTCAATTGGAGACTTTGGATTTTTTATTTTTCATTATTTTATAACTAATTACATGTGTTCATTATTGAATATCATTGATTTTTGCATGAAAATAAGCAACTAATTTCCTTGACTATAGTTGTGGGGGCCATGGTAGATTATCTACTTAATTTCCTTGACTATGGTTGACTATCATTTCATGTATTGCTATATTCTTTGTATTTATTGAATCTAAGATGATGTAGAAGCTTGGGGATTGCCTGTATTCGAGAACTTACTCACAAGGGAGTTTGAGATTGGGAAACAGAGAATATAATAGTGATTCTTCTCTAACAACCCTTATCTAATTAACTCGAGACTCAAAAGGTGAGAGTTGTATTGAGGTTAAAGACAAGAGACAACAAAGAAACATGCTGAGACTTACAAGGTATAGGGTGATATCTATAAATACGTTCACAAGACAATTGATAGTACATAGCTTGTCAACATTGCATACACATTAGGAGGGTTAGGTGGATTAAGTATGAGAATCTTATGTATTTGGAAAGCTAGGGGGAGCACAATCCTAGTATTCTTCTTCTACTGTTTACAAAATCTAGATTCAAGTTCTGTTACTTGTTACTGTTGAATTTAAATTCCCCCATTTACTCTTCCAAATTGTTTGTGGATTTTGTTAAGTTTGAGATACTGATCAATGTTTTCCTATGGGTTTGACCCCAACCTAGTTTGGGTTACTATACTTCACATCGACTGTAACATATAACTTTATTTTTTATTAACAAGTTTTTTCATTAATCAAAAAGTGAGTCATTACATAATTGGGTAGAAGCTAACCATCTACCACCTTAGTTTTTATTCTATGGTCTATTTATGTTATCTATGCATCTACTGCCTAAAATACCCATAATCTATTTGTAGTAAGTATCAATTCTACTTCTCCTTAGGAAAATGATTTAGCAATTACAGCTTGTCCCGCCAAGAAGTTTTGTTTCATCTTTGAATGTGCAGGTGCATAACTATTTCATGACAACTTTTAGTTGCATCAATTCTTCCATTCTAGAATCTCATCGTGTTTCTATCTTTCTAAATATTGTATAAAACCATTTAAACACACTACAGAGCATCTCAGCGACCACAACTTTCTCTTTTTCTATCTGGCATATCCATTCTACCTCTTGATGCCATGTACCTATTATTTTGTTTTCTCTTAACCATATGAGTATTCTGGTCCATATCTACTTGCTATAAAGACATTTGAAGAATAGGTGGTGTAGTGTTTCTTCTTCTTGATCTCAAAAAACACAGCTCATAGGAACTTGTACCCCCATCTTCCAAAGTCGATCAACTTTAGATAATCTCTCTTGTATTGTGAGACACAGATGGAATTTATATATTTGATGCACCCTCTTATGTAGTGTAATGTTATTCCATACCACCCTTGGAAGTTGAGGCTGAAGTGCTATATAAGCTTTCTTAATCTTAAATTTTTTACCCTGTACCAGGCTTCTTAAGGTCTGATCTATACTCCCCTTGTAGTATTATTGTAACATGATGAATTTACCACTATCTATGATCTTCTTCACTACCCAAGTTGAGTTTTTAAGTAACATCACTTGTATGGAGCTATTGTCAGATCTTATTGAATCACCGTAACTTTTAGTACTTCTTCACCTAATGATATCTTACTATGAGGCAGTGTCATTGACTTAAGTTGATTAAGGATTATAACTTGGCTATTCTCTATCATTCAGGTAAGGCAAATATGATTGCTGATGCCTTGAGTCGGAAGTCAACTAAAATGGGTAGTTTGTCACATTATTTGACCCAAGAGAGGCCTTTGGATTTAGAGGTTCAGTTTTTGGAAAACCAATGGCTAGGTTTAATATTTCGACACCTGAGTGTGTTTCGATATTTATGGAGGTTAGTTATTCTTTGATGGAGCAAATTTGAGCTTATATGTTTGATAATGTTAGATTAAGAGTGATTTGGGATAAAGTGTTGAGTGGTGAGGCTAAGAAAGCACTGCTCAATTCAGATGGTGCTTTCAGAATTGGAGTCCAAGTTTATGTGTCGGTAGTAGGTGATTGGATTTGATTGATTTTAAAGGAGGCTCATTGTTCTACATATTCCATACATCTTGGAGTGACTAAGATACATCTCAATTTGAGGCAGCATTACTGGTGGGGTGGTATTTGAAGAGATATATCATATCTTGTAGCTTGTTACTGATTTTGCCAATAGGTGAAGGCCGAGCATTTGATGTTTGGTGGATTGCTTTAGAGGTAGCCCATTCTTAAGTAGATGTAGGAACAAATTACTATGGACTTTGTGACTAGGTTACCTCATACTTCTTATAGTTCTGGTAGAGTGTGGTTCATCGTGGATTGATTGATGAAATCTACCAATTTTATTTTGGTTTAGGTCTCTTTCAGTGCTGAGAGGTTGACCCTATCTACATTCGCAAGATTGTGCATAATCATGGTATGCCAATGCCTATAATCTCAGATCAGGGTACACTATCCACAACTCACTTATGAAAGACTTTTTAGGGTGAGTTGGGTACTGGGGTAGACCCTTCCATAATATTTTACCCCAGACTGACGGGCAGTCTTAGAGGACTATTCAGGTGTTTGAGTATATGCTCCATGCTTGTGTGATGTACTTTGGTGGCCAGTGGAAGCAACATATAGCTTTGGTGGAGTTTGCATACAATAATAGTTACCACTCTAGTATTGATATGGCTTATTTTAAGGCCTTGTATAGTAGGTGTTGTCTCTTTCGAGTTGGTTGGTTTGAGGTTTTTGATATTATACCTCGAGGTACAGACTTTATTTAGGAGTCTTAAGATAAAGTTTAGATTATTTAGGATAGACTTCAAGCCGGTTAGAGTAGGCTAAAGTGCTATGCAGATCATAGACTGCATGCCTTGAGATCTAGCATTATAATCGTATTTCCGTCAAGTTTTGCCCATGAATGGTGTGATGAGGTTTGGGAAGAAGGGAAAGCTTATCCCCAGGTATATTAGGCTATTTGAGATTCTTTGAACTATTGGTAATGTGGCTTATGTGCTAGCTTTTCCCAAAGCTTTATCAGCTGTTTATGTAGTGTTTTATGTTTCCATGCTTTGTAGTTACATTCCAGACGAGTCTCATGTCATTTGTTGGGATTCGGTTCAGTTCGATAAGAGGTTGTTTTTTATTGAGGAGCATGTATACACTTAGTTAGAGATGTCAAGTGGTTACGTTATAGAATTGTTCCAGTGGTTGAGGTCTAGTTGAAGCATTGACCTGTTGATGAGGCTACTTAGGAGGTCGAGTCTGATATGCATAGTTCTTATCTCTGATTTTTGCTGATTCAAGTATTTTCCCTTGACTTTAGTTCAAAGATAAACTAGATTCTTAGTAGTGGATGATGTAATGACCTAATTTTTGATGATTTAAGTGAAATTTTAATTTTTATATGATTTGACCATTTTACCCCTCCCCCTGGTTGTTTTATGGTATTTTTGAGGTATGGAGATGATTGACACGATTTCAGGCATTTTGATGTGATTTATGTGAAATTATGGTTTTGGGGCGCTTGAAAATCCTTATAGTTGACTTCGATCAATATTCATTGATTTATGCATCGGATGGAAAAAGAGATTATGCCAGAGGATCCAAAACATTAATTTTAGGTTGGCAACATGGTTGATGTGGTTTTGTTGCTCTTATATCTCATTTTAACCCTTGGTTTGAAAAGTTGTGAAATTGAGTTTTGGGGGTCAACTTTGTGGAAAAGATATTTTTTCAAAAATATGATATCGCCGTTGAGTTTGGAATGTCGAATTTGATAGAGTAGCATAGTTCGTTTGTATTCGCAGGATTTTGAGTAAATCAAAAGGGGTCTGCAGATTCTTAGATTACTCTATGTCCCCAGTTGGAGCTCCCGCTTTAGTGATAGACCGGTCGCTTACGAAACTCATGGAGCAAATACGTTTGTCGAATATGTGACATGCCAATTGCAATGGCGATATTCTCCTATGTGAGGACTAGATCACAAATGTGACACTGCTATGAAGCACATGTATCGCGTACACAAGACGGTGATCATGTATGCAATTCCTAGGTACAATAAATACCTATGTTACACTATTTTTTAGACTTGGAGGTTATGGTGTCTTGATTTTGAGCCATTTCGTCCACTTTTAAGCTTGGGTAAGCTCCATAACACCTATTTCAACTACTTTCTCCAAACCTTATCTTATAATTCTTGTTTAAACATGGATTAAAAGGTAGAAATTGGGGATTTTGGCCTATAAGGCCTAAAAATTGTATTTCTATTATTAAACCCTAATTTCAACCCATTTTCACACAGGTGAGTTTCTAACCTTATAATTATCTTTTTTCTTTCAATTCCATCTTCAAAAGAACTTCAATTCTCAATTTTAAAATGCATTTTAAGGATTTTTGCTGGTAAATCTTCAACATGATTTTCTTCAATTCAAACCTCATTTTTAACTCACTTTTCTTAGGTTTTCAGCTATAAACTCCTAAAAATATGGGGATTATTTTTCAAAAATAAAATTACAATTTTACCTTTTTTTTGCTAAAACTCATTTTGGGGATCCGTTTTAACCCCGATTCAAAAATAGGCAATATTGTTCATTTTTTTGATGCATAGATGTTATTTTTCTATGTTTTAGTTTATTTCGAGTCCATTCGTGAGGAGTACGCTTTGGTTTTAAGTCTTCCAAATCGGTTTTTCTGCATTTGAAGTAGGTTATGGCTTAACTTTTTCATACTGGACTGGTCGTTAGTGTTGGACTGAAATTTGAATAAAAGACCTGAAAAAGACCAATACATTAGATGATACGAATCACTATACGAGTTGTAAATGCAACATATGACTCGTAGGCTGACTCGTAAGAACAAAAGTAACCAAATCCAAGTTGAAAAGTTAAGTACAGAGAAGATACGGCTCAGTCATATGAGTCGTAAAATGTTTATACAGATCGTGTCAGGATTTCGTCAAGAGAACAGAAACTAGGGAAGAAATTTAGAGTTGAAGTCTCAGAAGAATATGAGTTGGAAGTCTAAGTACGGCTCGTATGTATAAATCATAAGCAGACCAGTGTTCAAAGAAGTAAAACAAAGAAGTCCCCGGTGGATACGAGTAAAGGCCACTAGTAGTATGGTCATGGTAAGATTCGTGCGCATAAGTCGTAAGAAGAACAACAATTTAAAGCCTGGAAGATCTAACACTAGAGTGGATACGAGAGGCACAATACGACTCATAAGAATACCTTGCGAGTGGACGAACGAGTCATACCTTGTGCCGACATTACTTTTCCTTTTCAGTTTTTATTAGGATTTTTGAGTATTTTTGAGATACTATAAATACCCTAGGGTTTATCTTTTTTTAGGCTACACTCTTTAACATTATTCTTACTACTTTTACATATTTTTACATTATTCTTGAGACTTTGGGTTATTACTCAATTGAAGAATTTAGATTTTATTCATCTTATTTTTGTAGAATTAATTACATGAATTCTTCATTTATTATCATACATTCTTGCATAAACATGAACAACTAATTTCCCTGACTAAGGTTGTGGGATCCCTGGCAGATTAGCTATATAAAGGAAGTGAGATATTTATCTATTCTAGAGATTATTCATGTATGTTAATATTCTTCACAATAATTGACCTTAGAGATACTACAAAAGCTTGGAGATAGCCTGTATTCGCAAATGTCCTCACAATGGAGTTTGTGATTAGAAAAAGAGGATTAAGACAGTAATTTTAGATTAACATCCATCTTATGATTCTATCATCTCATCTAATCAGCTTGAAACTTGAAAGGTGAATAGTAAACTGAAGTCATAGACAAGAAGAAATAAGGTAACACCCGAAGACTCCCAAGGAAAAGGGTGAGATTTATAAATACGTTTACAAAATAGTTGATAATACTTAACTTATTGACTTTACATGCAGAACCGTAGATTAGGTAGGTTAAACACAAGAAATTTATGTAGTTTAGAATCCAAGGGAAAAACAAGCCTTGTGTTCATATTCTAGTGTTTAGGTGAACTGCCAAGAGGCTCTATCACTACATGGAATGAGTTGTGCGAGAAATTCATGAACATATTATTTCCTCTATACAGGATGTTGCAGTTTAAGAATGAGATTTATAATTTCAGGTAGTTATAGTCATACTCTATGTATGAGGCATGGTTTAGGTTTAAGAAGAAGCTGAGCATTTTTCCCAACCATCGATTGTTAGGGACAATCTTACTGGAGATAATCTACAGAGCCCTGACCATCAGCTCCAGAGCCATGTCATAACTAGGTCTTTGGTGCAGAAGAATGGTGATCACTCTGCATTCACTATACCATGCACTATTAGATCATCCCGATTCATTAGAGCCTTGCATGACTTAGGAGCCACCATTAATATAATACTGCTGGCAGTATTCAAGCAATTGAGTTTAAACCCTTCAAAATCAACTTTGATGCGACTATTGTTGGCTGACCACATAGTGAAGAAGCTTGTGGGAATCTCTTTTAATGTAATTGTGAGGGTGGATAACTTTATCTTTTTGGATGACTTTATCTTCCTGGACTATGAGGTTGACACTGAGATGCCTATTATATTAGAAAGACCATTTATGGACACAGGCATAACTATGGTTGACATGGAGAAAGGTGAGCTGAATTCATAGTCAATGGTGAGAATGCTCCATTCAAAATCCAAAATTCAATGAAGCAGCCGACCAATATAAATGTAGTGTCGATGATTGATTGTATTGATGACCTTGGAGGATATTCCTATAGGTATCGTGGTAAATTCTGAGTATTCAAAATACCCGCTTCATGTCGTGACATTAAATTAAGCATGTTATGGGGGGCAACCCATAGGCTTGTTAGTGAAGTTAAAGTAACCAATATCGCCATGTCGTCCCGCGACGTTAAATCAAGCGCTGAGTGGGAGCCAACCCACTATTTTTAGTGTTCAAATTTTTGTTGTTTTTTCTCTTAGTATGTTTTTATCTCTTGGACTTACCTAAAATACGGTAAATATTGCTACATTCATCAATTTCTAGGTAAGGGGTTATGTGATCAACCCATTATGGTCAAAGGTCCCTAACTTTAAGATGAGTAATAAGTTGAAAAGTTTAAATTTTGAGGATGAAAAATGGAAAGTTATAGACTTTGGCATCTAATTTTACTTTGGGACCTCAAACTTAGGTTACCGGACCATAATTACCTGGAAAAATATCAAAATTCCAAGTAAAGATTGCAAGAAAGTAGGCCAAAATTTTTGGCCCGACAAATGCATCCAGCACTTGCTGGCCCAGATGGCACCTGTGCCTAGCACCTACTGGCCGCAGGTAGAACCTACTCCCATAGCCTGACCGCAGGTAGCTGACGCAGGTAGGCTATTTGTGGGCCTAATTTTTAATTTAAATTTTAGGCCCACCAATATTTATATATGACCTAAAACAATCCCCCACCTATATTTAAACAACCTTAACCTCATTCTAACTCATTCAAATCCTCAAAACTTCACTTTTCTCTTTGAATTCAAACTTCCCTCTTAAATCATAAACTAACCCTACAATTAAGTAAAGATGAAATTGATACTTGTTTGAGATACAAACTTGTCCCAAGACGCTAAAAAATGTTCCAACTTAGGTTTGTTGGACTTCTTCAATATTCACTTATGGTTCTTCATATAAAGGGTAACTTTCTCGGCTCCCAATGGTTATGTATTGAGTTTTTTTATTGTTTAAATAAGTTAATATGTTTATTCCATTGTAAAAAATATAGAATCTATCATGTGTGTATGTAGGATCCTTGAAGTAGTCTAAAATTATAATGTTGGGCCTTGCTTTGAAGTAAAATCTAAAGTTAGGCCCCAACCGGAAGTTGAACTTGAATGAATGAAAGTAATACAACTAGTTGAGCATGTTTTTTTGCTTTTAAAGATGCGACTTATGATAGGCGTGTGCACATTGGACTTGTTGAGATTTCAAATAGGTTATAGAGGAGCAAAATTTGAGGAAAAATTTAAACTTTTTGAATTTTTAGTTTTTATTCAACTTATCCGTCACTTTTGTTGAAAACTAACAAGTGGTTTTTTAGGTACATATAACACCTAAAGTTGTGAAGAAGAGGAAGATCACTACTTCAAGGAGATGGGTTGAGTCTCTCGAGCCTAGTGATTTAAAGGATGAGTACCCAAGGAAGAAACGTAGAGAAACTTATATTGAGGTGACACATAGAGTCACAAGAGGATAGACTCGTCAGGCTACTCACTTAGATACATCCTGATCGAGGATGAAGTTAGCCAGGAGGTCACCACCATACACACCTCTACCAGATGATGATGATGAGGAGAATGAGATAAATTTTTAGTCTACTCCATAGGTAGCTTCTCTGGACTCCCATTCTGAGTAGAGACCCTAAGATTTATCTGAGGAGGTAAAGCATGAGTAGCCATCAGCGGTGCCCCAGTCTGAGGAGGGTACCACTATACATGTATAGTAGAAAAATGTACCCCAGTCTAAAGGGTGTATAGACATGGCTACCCATGATAATTCAGTATAGCAGGGGCAGAGTCCCTCTCCACCACATGCCTCAGATGCACCTCCCGAGGAGGGATATCTTAGGTTATGTATGGAAGGGATGTGGGAGATATTTACTATTAATAGTCATATCTGAGAGGCAGGAAGGTCGACGAGGTACATTTATCAGAAGTATCAGATTGACCTATCGGGGCTAGATCGAGCACCACAATTATGGGAGATATTTCATAAATATCAGCTAGAGTGGATGTCTAGGACACTCGTCTCTTATATCCCTGCTATGGTATACGAATTTTATGCATCCTTTAAAGCTATCACAGTTCTTCCTATACGCACATATCCAGGCCTGGTGATGTTTTCTAGGAAGCCACAACTTGAGTACACGCTAGTTAGAGGGGACAGAGTTGTCATGTCTACAGAGACTATGTATAGAGTTATGTTTGTCCCAAGTTATATACACCCGCATCTATAGTTAAGTGCGGCCATAGACTGAGGGTCGTATGTGATCTATATTTCATGTGGGAGGCTGAGCACTGTCGATAGAGGGTTGAGATGGCTAGGTGGATAGCTAATTATATTTAACTTTTGAGTGATGCAACCCCATGGATTTAAGGGCATATTGTGATCAAGAAGGTCCTATTGATATTTGTGGTAAAGTTTTGGTGGTTGCTGATTCGATACCGATTGATACCCACTGCTTCGGATAATACATTGATGTGGGAGAAAGTGTCATTGGTTGCTTATATGATGGCTAATTATGCTATGTATTTTTCTACCATCCTCAGGTATGAGTTATATGATAGAGTCTTTCAGGAGTTGACTAATCTTCCATTCCCTTGCATGATTCACAGGCTGTGCGAAGTGGACAATGTTCCTGAGATGCCAGGTGTAGACAAGAGGGTACTTGCAATGGATACTATACAGACTAGGACTACGAGGGTTCTGGAATGTCTAGGCTTTTCTAGGATATTGAGATAGCAGGCAACAGTACCACAAGCTAGATTGAGGGCCCAGTAGTTTCTGTATAGCATAATAAGGTACATCGAGGTGATATGGGCATTAGTATTGATATGGAGATAGTGGAGTAGAGAGAGGCTCCTTGAAACTCCAGAACATGGGGTGAAGGGGACATTAACTACTTCTTCTTAATCCTAGGCTTCAACCTCAAAGCCGATGGATATACCTTCATAGCCTACATGCCCATCCACTACAACTCCTACTTTAGGTATGATCACTATATCTTGTGAGCTTTTGCAGAGAATAAAAGTCAGATATAGGGCCACTAATTCTAGGGTGAGGGTTGTTGATATCGATACGACTACCCTCTGCGAGTAGATAATATTAGGGGTTAGGACTAGATTATAGCAGGCACAGGCCCAATGGGAGGTCGTATTGAGGCACACTATCTGAGCTATGTACCAAATTCTTGACATAGATGATTTGTTTGAGATATAGGTTACAACCCAATACATAGAGGCAGATGCACCAAATCTAGCCTACATGAAGAATATGTTTGATATATTACGAGCAGAGGTATGCTCTCTCACAAAGAGCCCTATTGTAGCCACTCCCTTAGTTATACCACAGGTGGTCTAGATATTACCTCCCCAAGCATTGAGACAATTTGATTTCTTCGTGGAGGGTGATAAGGAGGTCCCATTAGTTGGGTTGAAGAGAGGTAACATAGACAACTTTTAGGACCTTGATTTTCCATATGACCAGGACATTAAAAAGGTTAGGCATGATTTGATTGAGTTTGTATCGATAGACAGAGGTGTGAAGCTATAGAAGCGGGTGTATCATCCAACAGTGCACTTCCACCATCACCGCCTCCTCTAACTAATATGTCCCCAACTGGGGATACTCATGATTCCGTCATAAGTGCATCCCAGGTATGTTCTCACTTCTCTCTGTTTTACTTTATTTTAAAGCATTGAGCATAATGTGTAATTTTTAGTTGGGGGTGAGCATACCATGCCACCGTGGGTTTTTGTTACTGACGTATCTAGGATAATTTTATTTCATATTGTGTTTTATTTTGTATTATGTTGTTTTTGTGTAATTAGGATATTTTTTAGTATTTAGGGCAGTAGTCATGTTTTGACTGATTTTTGATAACCCTCCAAAATTTTGTGTTTTAGAACTGTGTGAATGTATATATGTGTTAACATTACAGATCTTGTTATGGCATTAGAATTAGGGACATGATAATCACTTGCTAATAATTGCATGAACCAGATAAATAGTCGTTGGTATATTGACTCTGTGCTATGTATGTGTGAGATACTACCTAGTTCCCTTTGTGTGTTGAATTCAGAACTTACCTGGTTTGTCTTGCCTAGGTTGAAGGATAGTCAGTTAGAATAGGATCATAGGCCATTTTTTATTTTAGTCCACTTTTAGCCTAAATGACCTTTCATGTGTGAATTGTATTCCTTGATCCCTGTTTTGATCCCTGTAGCCTATTTATTTTGTTTCACCATTATTCTTCCCAATTATATTTACAATGAACCTATTTTAGCCCTGGTCCTTCTTGGACATTATGCACCTCAACTCAGACAAAATGCCTAAGTTGAGGATGGCTATCATAGGGGTGCATAGTGAAAATTGGTATGAAGAACAGTAAAATAAAAGAAAAAAAGTTAGTAAGGCTATGTGTGGTGGAAAAAGAAAGTAAAAAGAAAAATAAATAAAAATTGTAAAAAGGATAAAAATAAAGAATAAAATACCACACCCAACCTAAATGTGCAATAAAGAATAAAACGGGAGATATAAGGGTGGAAAAAAAAAAGAAAATTGGCTAGTTAGTGAGACCCTAAGGTCAGTGTAGTGCCAAGGCGGCTTAGTCACTTGATATGTCCATATGTACCATACCAGCCCCTAACCGTACATTACAAGTTTAATAAAGTCCTATAGTGATCCGAACTTGACTATCTGAATGTTAATGTAAAGAAAATAAGGTCAAGCCTATGGTATTATACATGCATTGATTGGAACTTCTCTTATGAGTGTGAGTGTCTCTTGACCGTCCCTGCATTGACATGCATTATTTCACATGAGTGAGTGGGACATCCTTGTTGTGAGGCTACTTTAGTCATGTTACTAGTTATTTGCTTATTTTAGGTGGTGTAATATGTTTATATGAGTGGTTGTATGTTGCTAATTTAATTTCCATACCTTGATCCCATCGTGTCACATTATTGTGTTTTATGTTTATACACAGTTGGCTTTGAAAAGTGAGATTAGAGGAGATGCTGTAATTTGAGTTTTAAGAATTGACTGACTACCTTAAGTAGCTTAGATTCTCCTAGTTAAGCGTCATTTTGTTTTTTGTAGTGTTTTATTGCCTGAGGTCATGCAAAAGTTTTAAGTTGAGGGTGTTTATGTTCTATAGAAATATAAAACTTTTGATACTTAAAACCAAGAAAATATGCCAGTTTTTGTGGTTATTATTTTAGATATGATGATTTTTGGGTATGTTTTGCAGGAAATCATGTTTTGGATGATAAGTTCATGAAAAAGGTGAAAAGGATGTTTTTTCTACTTTTGAAGTGATTATGGATGTTCGAGATACTTTTTCTCTTGATCATGATCAAAGCATGTTCGAGAATCGAAGAAGAGCTGAAAAAGTGACTATCAGTACTTACTAAGTCAACATGTGGGCCGCAAGTAGGACCAACCGAGAGCAAGTAGGCAAAGAAAGTGCCAGAAGACCAAAATCTTGAGAGTTGAACTTACAAGATTTTTTCATCCACAACCTGCGCCCTTTATGGACACACAGTGTCAAGACCGAAGGTACTACTTGCGCCCAGGGACAGATCGCAAGTACAAACTACTCTGGCCTCGACCCTATTTTCTTCTATTTTTTGGGGCTTTGGTTTTAGGGTTTACTCATGTACTATAAATACCCTTTATGTGTTTTTTAGGAGGAGTTATGAATTTCTGATACTCACAAACATATTTTGATTCCAAGATTCAATTTTAATCTTAGTATTCTCTTGTATCATCTTTGGTTCATTAATTTAGTTACGCTTGTGGGTTTTTACACTTCTTATCATTGTAATTTTATCTATACTTTCAATTATGAATGTTATTAATTTCTTCGCAAGCATGAACGGCTAAAACCCCAAGCTAAGGTTGTGAAAATCCTAGCAGATTGAAGAAGTAGGGGAAGTGTTGTCGTTATTCTTAAACAATACCCATGCATGCTTTGCTTTATCTTCATTATTATAGTTTTATTAATGGGTGCAGATGTTAAGATACTGCATTTTTGGGTATGTTTTGCAGAAAATCATGTTTTGGATGAAAAGTTCATAAAAAAGGTGAAAATGATGTTTTTGGATACTTTTGAAGCAATTATTGATGTTCGGGACACTTTTCATCTTTATCATTATCAAAACATGTTTGAGAATCAAAGAAGAGCGGAAAAGGTGACTCTTGGTACTTACTAAGTCAATATGTGGGTCGCAAGTAGGACATACAGACTGCAAGTAGGCAAAGCAAGTGCCAGAAGTTCAAAATCCCGAGAGTTGAACTTACAGGATTTTTTCATTCACAGCCTGCACCCTATATCGATGCACAATGTCAAGACCGCAGGTACTACTTGTGCCCAGGGATAGAGCGCGGGTATAACCACATTGGCCTCGACCCTATTTTTTCTTATTTTTTCAATCTTTACTTTTAGAGTTTACTCATGTACTATAAATACCCTTTATGTGTTTTTTAGGAGGAGTTACACATTTTTGATACTCATAAACATATTTTAATTTCAAGATTTGATTTTGATGTTAGGATTCTCTTTTGTTAACTTTGGTTTATTATTTCAGTTACGCTTGTGGATTTTTACACTTCTTATAATTGTGATTTTATCTATGCATTCAATTAAGAATGTTATTGATTTCTTCCCAATCATGAGCGGCTAAAACCTAGAGCTAGGGTTGTGGAAATCCTAGCAGATTGATAAAGTAGGGGAAGTGTTGTCATTGTTCTTAATCGATACCCATGTATGCATTGCTTTATCATCATTATAATAGTTTTATTAATGGATGCACATGATAAGATCCCACCTAGATATTGCTGCTTACTCCAAAAAAGCAGTAATGACTAGGAAAAGACAAAGACAATAGTAATTGGGAGTTTAACTGTCGTTCCACGCTTCTTGGTTCTATCTTAGTAAGATGGTTAGATTTCATCTAATAACTAGAGACTCAAAAGATAATAGTTAACTGGGATCAAGATAAGGGTTAGTAAGGTGACATCCCGAGACTCAAAATATAAAGAGCGAAATCCTTCTACTCATCTAAAAGACTGTAGAAGGTAACATAACTTATCGATTGTGCATGCAAAGTAACAGGTTGGTTCAAGAAAGTAATGGAATTTTTTCTCTTTCATTATTTTATTGCTAATTACATATGTTCTTAATTGATTTTCATTGATTGTTGTATGAAAATGAACGACTAATTTCCTTTACTAGGGTTATAGGGACCCTGGCAGATTAGCTACAGAAAGGGAAGTAGAAGATTCATCTATTCGATTATCATTATGTGTATTGCTATCTTCTTTGTATTTATTAAACCCAAGATACTATAGAATCTTGGGGCTTGCCTGCATTCGAGAATGTCCTCATAATGGAGTTTGAGATTGGGAAATGGAGAATATAAAGTGATTCAAGTCTATCAACCCTCATCTAATCAACTCGAGACTCAAAAGGTGAGATTTGTATTGAGTTTAAATACAAGGGACAACAAAGCAACACCCTGAGACGTATAAGATAAAGGGTGATATCTATAGATGCATTCACAAAATGATTTATAGGACATAGCTTGTCAACTTTGCATACACAGTAGGAGGGTTAGGTGGATTGAGTATGAGAATCTTATGTAGTTGCGAAGCCAAGGAGAACACAATCCTAGTGTTCGTCTTTTATTATTCTCAAACTCAAGCATTCAAGTTTTGTTGTTAATTTTAACTTTAAATTCCCCTATTTTCTTCTTTCTACGTTGCTCGTGGATTTTGTCAAGTTTGAGATACTGTTCAATATTTTCTGTGGGTTTGACCGCAACCTATTTTGGGTTACTATACTTCACACCGACCACAACATATATCATTGGAGATTTGTTTTTGGGTGACATCACTTGTATGGAGTCTGTTGTGAGATTTTCTCTAACCATCATAACCTTCAATACTCGTCACCCAATGAGATCTTAATATGAGGCAGTGTCGTTGGCTTGAGTTGCTTAAGGATTATAACTTAGCTATTCTCTATCATTTAGGAAAGACTAATTTGGTTGCGGATGCCTTGAGTTGGAAGTCAGCTAAAATGGGTATCTTGGTGCATCATTTGACCTAAGATAGGCCTTTGGACATTGAGGTTCAGTTTTTGGCTAACCAATAGTTAGGCTCGATATTTTGACATCTGGGGGTGTTTCAACATTCGTGGAGGTTAAGTCTTTTTTGATGGAGCAAATTCAAGCTCATCAGTTTGATAATGCTGTATTAAGAGTGATTTGGGATAAGGTGTTGGGTAGTGAGGCTAAGAAAGCACTATTTAATTTAGATGGTGTGTTTTAGAATTAGAGGCTGAGTTTATGTGCCGGTAATAGGTGATTGGATTTGATTGATTTTCAAGGAGGCTAATTGTTCTAAGTATTTTATACATCCGAGAATAACTAACATGTATCTCAATTTGAGGCAACATTACTGGTGGGGTGGTATGAGAAGAGATGTATCATATTTTGTAGCTTGTTGCCTATGTTCCCAATAGGTGAAGGCCGAGAACTTGAGGTGGTGGATTGCTTCAGAGGTTTCCCATTGTTGAGTAGACGTGGGAATAGATTAATATAGATATCGTTACTAGGTTACCTCATACTTCTCATGGTTTTGATAAAATATGTTTCACTATGGATCGATTAACCAAATCTACCCATTTTGTTTTGGTTCAGGTCTCTTTCAATACTGAGAGGTTGTCCCTATCTACATTTGCGAGATTGTGCATATTCATGGTGTGCTAGTATCTGTCATCTCAGTTCAGGGTTCAATGTTCACATCTCATTTATGGGAGACTTTTTAGGGTGAGTTGGGTAATCGGGTTGACCCTATCTCAATATTTCCCCTAGATTCATAGGCAGTCTTAGCGGAATATTCAAGTGTTAGAGTATATACTCCATGCTTGTGTGATGTACTTTGGTGGCCATTGGGAGCAACGTATAGCTACGGTGGAGTTTGCATATAATAATAGCTACAACTCCAGTATTACTATGGCTCCTTTTGAAGCCTTGTATGGTAAGTATTGTCACTCTCTAGTTAGTTGGTTTGAGGTTTTAGAGATTAAAATTTAAGGTACAGACTTTCTTTGTGAGTCTTTAGATTAATTTTAGATTATTTAGGATAGACTTCGAGCGGCTCAGAGAAGGCTAAAGAGCTATGCGGATCATAGACTGTATGCCTTGAGATCTAGCATTGTGATCATGTTTGCATCGAGTTTCGCCCATGAAGGGTGTTATGAGGTTTGGTATGAAGGGAAATCTTAAAACCAGGTATATTATGCCATTTAAGATTCTTTGAACTATTGGTGATGTGGCTTATGAGTTGGCTTTGCCCCAGCTTTATCATTTATTTATGCAGTTTTTGATTTTTCCATGCTTTGAAGTTATATTTTGAAGGAGTCTCATATCATTTTTTGGGATTCGGTTCAGTTCGATGAGAGGTTGTCTTTTATTGAGTAGCATGTCTACATCTTAGCTAGAGATATTGGGCAGTTGCGTTATAGAGTTATTCCAGTAGTTAAGGTATAGTGGAAGCATTGACCTGTAGATGAGGCTACTTGGGAGGTCGAGTCTGATATGCGTAGTTGTTATCCCTAATCTTTGATGATTCAGGTATTTCCCTTGACTTTAGTTTAAGGATGAACTAGATTCTTAGATGTGGATGATGTAACGACCTAATTTTTGATAATTTATGTGAAATGTTTATTTTTGTTTGATTTGACCATATTACCCCTCCCCATGGTTGTTTTGTGGTATTTCTGGGGTGTGGGGATGATTGCACGATTCCATATGCATTTTGATATGATTTATGTGAACTTACGGTTTTGGGGTGTTTGAAAAGCCTTATAATTGACTTCGTTCAACATTTATCGATTTATGCATCGGATAGAAAAATAGACTATGCCAGCAAATTTGAAACATCAATTTTAGTTTGGCAACAGGGTTGGTGTGGTTTTGTGGTTCTTATATCTTATTTCAACCCTCGGTTCAAAAAGTTGTGAAATTGGGTTTCAAGTGTCAACATTATGAAAAAGATATTTTTTCAAAAATGTGACATCGTCATTGAGTTCAGAGCATCAATTTTGATACGGTAGCATAGTTTGTTTGCATTTACGGGATTCCGAATGTCGAGAGGGGTCTGTAGAGACTTGGATTAATCCAAGTCCCCAGGTGGTGCACCCGCATTTGTGATAGACCCATCGCTTACACAACTCAGGGAGCTAACGCGTGTGTCACATACGTGACATTCCAATTGCGATGGCGATATTCTCCTATGCGAGGACTAGATCGCAAATGCGACACTGCCATCAGGTGATTGCGTATGTAATGCCTGGGCCCAACAAATACCTATGTTTCTCCATTTTCACCATTTTTGAGACTTAGAGGTTAGGGTGTCTTAATTTTGACTCATTTCTTCCACTTTTAAGCTTGGGTAAGATCCATAACCCCTGTTTCAACTATTTCTCCAACCTTTATCATATAATTCTCATTAAACATGGATTAAAAGGTAGAAATGGGGGATTTTGGCCCGTAAAGCCTAAAAATTGTATTTCTCCAATTTAAACCCTGATTTCAACCCATTTTTACATGGGTGAGTTTCTATCTTTATAATTATCTTTTCTTCTTTCAATTTCATCTTCAAAAGAACTTCAATTCTCAATTTTAAAAGAAATTTGGGTGATTTTTACTTGTAAATCTTGAACATGGGTTTTCTTCAATTCGGACCTAATTTTTAACTCATTTTTTCTTGGGTATTGAGCGGTAAACTCCTAAAAATATGGGGATTATGATTCAAAAATAAAGTTACAATTTTTCCCTTCTTTTTTCTGTAACCCATTTTAGGGGTCCGTTTTAACCCCGATTCAAAAATAGGCAATATGGTTCGCTCATTTTGACACATAGATGCTATATTTACATGTTTTAGTTTATTCTAACTTTGTTCGGGAGGAGTAAGGTTTTGGTTTTAAGTTTTCTGAATCGGTTTTTTGGAATTTAAGGTTGGTTATGGCTTAACCTTTTTCAGAATGGGCTGGTAGTTACTGTTGGATTTAAATTAGAAGAAAAAGACATAAAAAGGACCAAAACTGCAGATAATATGAGTAACCATATGAGTCATCAACACAACATATAACTCGTAGGTTGACTCGTAATAACAACAGTAACCAAAGCCAAGTTGAAAAGTTAAGTACAGAGAAGATACGACGCAATCATATGAATCGTAAGATGTTGATACGGATAGTGTCAGGAAGTCGTCAAGAGAATAGAAACAAAGGAAGCAATTCAGAGTTGAATTCTTAGAAGAATATGACTTGAAACTTTGTGTATGGCTCATTTGGAAAAAATGTAAACAGACCAGTGTTCAAAGAAATGAAAGAAAGAAGTCCCAAGTAGATACGAGTAAAGGCCACGAGTAGTATGGTCATAGTACGACTTGTGAGCATAAGTCATAATAAGAACCTAAAGTTGAAGCATGGAAGTTCAGACACTGGAGTGGATATGAGAGGCACAATACGACTCGTAAGAAGACCTTACGAGTGGATGAACGAGTCATACCTTGTGCCGACATTACTTTTCCTTTTCCATTTTTATTAGGTTTTTTGACTATATTTGAGATACTATAAATACCATAGGGTTTATCTTTTATTCGGCTACACTCTTTAACATTATTCTTACTACTTTTACACATTTTACATTATTTTTTGAGATTTTGGGTTACGATTCAATTAAAGAATTTGGATTTTATTCATCTTATTTTGGTGCAATTAATTACATGAATTCTTTATTGATTATCATGGGTTCTTAGATAAATATGAATGGCTAATTTTTCCTGACTAAGGTTTTGGGAACCCTGGCAGATTAGCTATATGTTTAACTACGTAAAGGAAGTGAGTTATTCACTAATTCTAGAGATTATGCATGTATGTTAATATTCTTCATAATAATTTACCTCAGAGCTACTGCAGATGCTTGGGGATAGCGTAAGTTCGCTAACGTCCTCACAAGGGAGTTCTTGATTAGGAAAAGTGGATTAAGACAGTAATTGAGATTCATATCCATCTTATGATTCTATCATCTAATCTAATCATCTTGATACTCGAAAGGTTAATGTTGAATTGAAGTCATAGATAAGGAGAAATAAGGTGACCCCTTGAGAATCACAAGGCAAAGGGTGAGATTTATCAATATGTTCACAAGACAGTTTATAATACTTAACTTGTTCACTTTACATACAGAACAACAACAGAGTAGGTGGGTTTAACACAAGAAATTTATGAAGTTGAGAAGCAGGAAAAATACAAGCCTAGTGTTCGTCTCTTAGTGTTTACAACTTAAAACATTCCAGATTCGGTAACTAGTTACTGATAATTCAAAAATCCCCCTATTTACTATCGACACTGCTTCTGAATTACATCAAGGATAAGCAATTGTTTAATGTTTTTCCTGTTTGTTTGACCCCAACCTAGTTGGGTTACTATATTTGGAATTGACTGCAACATACTTCTTTTGGAGGTTATTTTTGGGTGACATCTAATTTTGGCATTGTTGTCGGGGAAGACAATTATATTAGTTAATTGAATTGGTAAAGTTCTCGGGTTTTATTTTTTGTTCTTGATTTGGCATATGCCTTAGTATGTCAAACACTTAGAGAAGAAGCAATACCTTACTCACTTTTGATTCAGAGCCTGAAAGAATTCTTCAAACATCGAGAAATATGTTAGGTAAAGTTTGAGATGGTGTTGCTACTGGGGTTTAAGACCCTTCCCCTTCACTAGTTAATCCCATACGGCACTCTCATGTGTTCTAGGTGATCCATAGAACATTGAAGATTTACATACACAATTAAGTAGCTTCTTTTGAGGAAGAGAAAAGAGTAGCCGAAGAGGCCCTATTAGATGAAGAGGTTAGGTTAGTTTAGAAAGGAGGACTAGATAGACCGCATCAAGTAGCTGAGCCTAGAGATAGAGTTTTGAGAGAAATATCTCCATTGATTCGTGCATATCAACACTTGCACCCATATGATGATGAAGAGGGTATGGGTTATATTGAACTTGCTGAGGCAAGATCCATCATTCCTCCTGCCTTACCACCCAACATGAAGTTTAATTTTACTGGCGCTATGATTCAATTGTTGAATTTGAAGGGTGTGTTTTTGGGATTTGCTAGTTACGATACAAACATGTATCTTGAAAATTTTACTCGGATCTGCACATCATACACTATTCTGGGGGTGGATCAGGAAGCAGTAAGATTGAGGTTTTTCCTATTTTCATTTATAGGGGAAACATAACTATGATTAGGGGAACGTCCAAAAAGTTCAATCACTACTTGGCATGAACTGCGTAAATAGTTTCTGAATAGATTTTTCCCTAATGCAAGGATTCTACACTTGAAATATGAGATTTATAACTTTAGATAGTTACCTACAGAATCCTTGTATGAGGGGTGGTTTAGATTAAAGAAGAAGCTGAGCACGGTACCTAATCACAGAATCAGAGGGAAAAATTTGTTTGAAATCTTCTATGGATCACTGAATGTCTGTTCTAGAGCAATGGAAAAAATGATTTTAGGAGGTGTAGTCATTAGTGTTCTTTGGGATGCTATGCGGGATATACTTGATGATATTTTTGTGACCAATAGAGGTTGGCATACTGGAGATTTTGAGTGAGGTACAGGTGCATATTCTTTTAAAGTAGCTAATTATTATGGAGCTGGTTAGGATTTGGTAGCACAGCTTCAAATAGATATTTATTTTCTTACAAAACAATTCACAATAATAAGTGTTGAGTAAGTGAATGTAGTTGCAGTACAAGAATCTACTTATAGAACTTTTGGATTGAACATGAAGAGGGGCGAAGTATCTTGATCGTAGTTGGCGTATTTTTTAGTCTAACGGTAAAGGAATCAAGGTTGGAACTATTATGATGACAGATATATAAAAAGAAGTAGAGAGTCTAGAATGGACAAGAGTGACAAGTATGTTCTACCAGGTAGTCGTGATTCAGAGTGTAGAATGGAGGTAATGTTGTCGAAATAGTCAAAGGGTAAGAAAGTCAAGAGAGCTATCTTAAGGAAATTAAAGCAGACCTATCAGAGATGAATCATAAAGTTGAGTTATATGCTACTGCAATCAAACAACTGGAGCTGCAGTATGGCCAGATGTCAGCCACATTGAATCAAATTCAACCTTACACTTTTCTTGTAACATGGTTGAAAATCCTAAAATTAATAGTCACTTCCATTCCATAAACACTAAGAGTGGTAAATCCACTACAGATTCGCCTGTACCTACTGTTGATGAATAAAAGAATAATGATGATTTTTCTAATTTGAAGAGTAGTAGAAAGTAAGATAAAAGAGAATATGCCGAGGAGCCTAGTTTGAATCCCATCCAGACACCTCGTCCTCCTTTTCCTTAAAGATTGAAAAAGAAACAAAAAGAGGAAAAATATAAGAATTTTTTGTCTATTTTAAAGGAGCTATCTATAAACATCTCACTTGTGGAGGCATTAGAGAAAATGCCAGGATATACAAAATTCATTAAAGATTTGATCAACAAAAAAGGTCTGTCAATTATGAGCCAGTCGAAAATATTCATCATTGTAGTGTTGTAGGAAGTACGTTGATTGATTTTGAGCTAGGAAATTTTATATTGAGACTCAATGATGAACAAGTGATATTCAATGTATGCAAATCTATGAAGCAACCTAATGAATTAAGAGTGGTATCAATGATTAATGTGTTTGATACAGAGATTAATTCATTCCATAATATTGATGCAGTATCTACTTGTGAAGATACTTTAGATATTGTTTCTATTGAAGAGAGGTTGGGTTTTGAAGCTCTAGCAGCTGTTACCATGGAATTTAATAGTGATGGGATTGATGACTCTGATGAGACAGTATGCACACTCTATTGAAGCGGTTCTTACACTTATGCATCAAAGAAGCTTGATTTGGATCTGAAGAATAGAACCACTCCACCTACTCGCCTATCTATTGAGGAGCCACCCATCTTAGATTTGAAGGCCCTCCTCTTTTATTTGTTATATGATTTTTTGGGTGACAATAATACTTTGTCAGTAATTATGTAGCTAATTTGATGGAGAAAAATGTAGAAGCTTTCTTATCAGTGCTACAAAGATTCAAGAGGGCCATTGGTTTGATCATTTCAAATATTGTGGGTATCCCGCATGGTCTTTGTAATCATAAAATTTAACTTGAGAAGAATTGTATTCTAAGTATAGAGCATCAGCGCCGCCTCAATCCTCCAATGCATAAGGTAGTAAAGAAAGAGATAATTAAGTGGTTCTATGTTGGGGTAGTTTATTCCATTGCTAATAGTAATTGGGTTAGTCTGGTGCAATGTCTTTTAAAGAAAAGTAGAATTAACATTATGCCTAAAGAGAAAAATGAGCTAGTGCTAATACGGCCAATGACAGGATGCATAGTGTGCATGGACTATAGAAAATTGAATGCATAGACTCAAAGGGACCATTTTCACATGCCCTTCATCGAGCAGATGCTAGATAGACTTACGGGAAGAGGGTGGTACTATTTTTTTGATGGTATTCAGGTTACAACCAGATCACAATTGTACTTGATGACCAAGACAAGACTACCTTCACATATCCTTATGGTACTTTTGCATTAAAACATATGCCATTTGGGTTGTGCTCCAGCCACATTTAAGAGATGTATGATGTCAATTTTCTCTAACCTGGTAGAATACACCATTGAAGTACATATGGATGATTGTGTAGTCATTGGTGATTCTTTTGATGACTTCCTAGTCCACTTGGAAAATGCTCTTAGAAGATGTAAAGAATGGAACTTGATACTTAATTGGGAGAAGTGCCATTTCATGGTAAAAGAAGTTATAGTGCTTGGGCATAAGATTTTGAAAAGGGGAATAGAGGTTGACAAAGCCTAAATAGATATGATTGAGAAATTACTACCACCTATTTCTGTGAAGGGGATTCAAATGTTTTTAGGGGATACAAGATTTAATAGGCATTTTATCAAGGGATTCTCGAAGATTGCTAATTCTCTTTGCGATATTCTTAAAAAAGAGGTGAAGTTTTTTTTTGATGATGTATGTATAAAGGCTTTTGAAAGCCTAAAAGAGAAGTTGGTAAAGCCTCCAATCATTGTGTCTCCCGATTATCCCTTGCCATCTGAAGTTATATGAGATGCAAGTGGAGTGGCCTTAGCATCTATCTTAGGATAAAGAAAATAAAAGATTCTTCATCCCATCTACTATGCTATAAAGGCATTAAACCTTGCCCAAAAGAACTATACAGTGACATAACAAGAGTTTTTTGTAGTGGTTTTTTCCTTTAAGGAGTTTTCATCTTATTTCATTGGGACGAAGGTATTTATGCACATAAATCATACAACATTAAGGTACTTGATGGAAAATAAAGATGAAAACCTAGATTGATTAGGTGGGTCTTATTACTCGAAGAATTTAATTTCAAAGTTAAGGAAAGGAAAGGCACTGAAAACCAAGTTGCAGATCACTTGTCTAGATTTGAGGAAGAAGCTAGTAGAAGGTTGAAGATGGTCTCGAGATTGATGACAGTTTTCTAGATGAGCAGTTATTGGCTGCTTCTCAAGATCTACTTCCATGGTTTGCGGACTATGCGAATTATCTACATAGTGATCTTGTCCCGGAAGATCTTTCCTTTTAAAAAAGAAAGAAATTTATGCAAGAGTAAGGAAAATTTTCTAGGATGAGCCTTATTTATTCTGAATTTTTGCGGATGGGATTATTCATAGATGGATACCTTAGGTGGAAATGATGAGCATAATTGAGGAATCTCATTCTTCACCTGTTGGGGGTCATCTTGAAGGGACCCACACAACCCACAAAATCTTGCAATGTGGGTATTATTGGCAAACAATCTACAAAGATACACATGATTTTTCTTCTGATTGTTATAATGTCAATGCCAAGGTAATATCTCTAGATGCCATGAACTTTCTATGACTCCTATTTTTGAATTTGAATTGTTTTAAGTATGAGGTATAGATTTCATGGGACCTTTTGTGAGTTCATTTGGCATGAAATAAATACTTGTGGTTGTGTATTATATATTCAAATGAGTGGAAGAAGTTGTGCTCCCCAATAAAAAAACACGTAGTGTCATTGCATTATTGAAAAAAACAGATCTTTTCTTGGTTCGACATGCCACGTGCTATCATTAGTGATGGTGGGTCGTATTTTTGCAATCATCTATTCAAAGCTCTCTTGAGAAGTATGGAGTGAAGAACAAGGTGGAAACACCTTATAAACTATAGACTAGTGGACAAGTTGAGGTGTCTAATATAGAAATTAAGTCCATCTTGGAAAAGATAGTAAATGCCAATAGTACTTATTGGACACGTAAGACAGATGATGTATTATGGGCTTACCAAACAGCTTTAAAGATACCCATTGGTGCTTCTCCTTATCTATTGGTGTATGGAAAGACATATCACTTTCCTGTTGAACTTGAACATAAAGCACTATGGTCTTTGAAAAAGCTAAATTTTCAGTGGCAAGATGAAACAAATACAAGGATGAACAACATAAATGAGTTGGATGAATTTTGACTTTCGTTGTATGAAAGTTTTGCACTTTACAAAGAAAATATAAAGCTGCATCATGATCACAAGATTGAGAAAAGGATTTTCAAAAAAGGTGACCAGGTATTTCTCTACAACGCAAAGCTTCACTTGTTTCCAGGTAAGTGGAAGTCTAGATAGTATAGTCCCTTTACTTTGCTAAGAGTGTTCCCATTTGGTGCTTTGGAATTGAAGTGGGATAGAGAAGCGCCATTCAAGATGAACGGTAAAAGTGTAAAGCACTACATGTGTAACATTAAAGAAATAAATGCGATTTTTGAGATGTACCTTGGTGAAGTCTGAGTAGCCACAACAATTACGTTGTGTCGCGATGTAAAATCAAATGCTGCATGGGAGGCCACCCATGAGGTTAGTTGGTGAAATCTAAATATCTAACTTAGCCTCATTGTGCTGTGACGTTAAAAGAAGCACTGCGTGGGAGGAAGCCCATGTTTTTTACATATTTATTTATAGGGTAATATTTTTTTTTAGTGTGTAGGACCAAACATTACAAAAACGATCCATAAAATTCAAGAAAGTAGGTCATACGAACTCTTTACTAGTCGTGTCTTAAGGGTACGACTCGTGAGTAACAGTTGTAAAAGCCTGGGAGATTATGCAGATCTAGGTAAAAGTTTCTGGAGTCTTTATGATTCTCAGATCGAGTCATACTCTCAAAATACAACTCATCACACTGAGTCATATTGACTCCAGAACCCAGGTAAGGTTGCAGGTTTTTACGAGTGGAGGAAAAAACTCGTAATCCTGGATGTGAGTAACACACATGACTCATACCAAAGATTACCAGGTCGAGTATCGCAGGTAAACCCAACTTAACACTTGATTTAAAACCAAATAGGGCACCCGATATGGGTACCCAAGATTCGTATCACTTCCAAAGTAAAAATATCTCTATTTTTGATCAATCTTTGAGCTCCCAACGCATGAAAACACTCAAAATTGCACCCAAATTGATCGAATTCCTTGCTTTGCATGAATTAGGCATGAATTTGGGGAAGAAAAAATGAAAACTCAAGCAACCTACAATCTCACCAACTCATGTAAGTTTTGATCTGAAATTCATTATATCTTTAGTTGAAACTGCAAATGTGAGATATTTTAAACTTATTGCGAGTTGAATTTTGCAATTTAGAGCCCTAGTTCTTAGGATTTGATTTGAAAATAACAACAGGGGTAAAATTTGATATTGTGTCAAAATTGTGTGGTTTTGTACTGATATGGGGATGGTAATGTTGTACAATATAGAGGGTAGTTTGGGAATTATGTATTAGATTCAACTCAAAAGTTGAACTTCTATGTTGCAGTGGATACGAGACCCTTTACGACTCTTACCCATAAGTAATGAGATGTGACGAGACTCGTATCCACTAACAACATTAAAGTCAAACTAAGTGTTAATTATGGTTTGGGTATGACATGTTTATACGAGTCATATCCAACCTATACAACTTATAAACGTAAGTCGTAAGGACCTGGGAGGAATCATATATTAGAAGTTTGTTTTTGGTCTGCTTATGATTGTTGGTAGCGAGTCATAACCTATCCTTATGAATGGTTCGGAGGACTCGTAAGTAGACTAGTGAACAACCATATAGATATTGTTTAGCATACGACTCAGTCATACTAGTCGTACCAAGACGATACGACTCTTACCCCTTGTCGTATCTTATGCAAAATATGCACATTGACATTTATTTTCTTACTTTTGATTTCTTTTTCTTATTTAATTACTAATGTATGTGTATATTTAGGTACCATGCCTCCCAAAGGTGTGTCATCTTCAAAAAAAATGGCTAAAAAGTGAAACAAAAAGACACCGATTTCAAGTTCTGAGTCCACAGAGTCATCCAACAGTAGTGGTGACTGTATTGAATACCCTATGAATGGAAAGGTTGACCCAACAGGAAAAAGAACTTAAAGGGGAAATAATGTAGCAACTCCAGAGGACACACCTCCATGGGTACCAAGTATGAATAACCCGAGACCTCTCCTCCACCTTCGAAGACCAAAGATAATGTTGAATCAAGCCTTGAGAAAGAATGTTCAGAAAGTGCTAGTGGTTCTATGAAAGAAGTTGATGTTCAACCTTTTGATGTGAAACAACCTCCACTGTCCATCTCACCTGCTCCAGTTCCCATCATTGAATAGTGGGGGTACTCCAGTATGCAGGCTATATATAATAATGTCTTGAGCAGTCTTGCCAACAGGAGAATCAAACGGAGTTAGTATCTTGAGAGGAGATTGACAACTGTAGGGATGATTGAGTTTCCCAGATTTGAAGAGTGGTTTAGACAGTATGACTTCAAGTGGATGACCAGAGAGCCCATCAAGTACACTGCTGCATTAGTCCGAGATTTTTACGCTGCATACAAGGGTGATCTATAGATACAGTATCCACAGGGCAAACTATAAAGAGGTGGTGACCCTATTACCTCATTGATAATTCGAGAAGTACGGGTCAACATCTACCCACTAAATATTTCTAGATTCTTGTACAGGTCGGGTTATCAGCCTAAGTAAACACAGGTGAGATGGACAATCGAATGGAGGAGATAATTAAAGTTACTCGAAAGCATATAGATTTGGATTATAAGATGGGCCATTTCATATGTATTTCTGGTTTTGTAGCCGCTAATGGTGAGCACACATTTTGGGTAGTAGGAGGCCAGGGACTTGTATCACAAAAGATACAGAAGAATTCGTTAAACTTCGAGGACAAGGCATGGCAAATACTGTCCTGACACTAATTATGTTCCACTATTGGGGAAAATGTACTCAACCTAGTGTGTGTTTCTTTGATAGGTTGATAGCTAGGTAGAGATTTGATGTGGTCGAGTTCTTATCTCAAGATATAAGAGACCATGTTATGGACGGAGAGAAGTTGATATTGGCATACCCATGCTTGATCACTCAGTTATGTTTAGCTATAGGGGTATAGTAACTCCCAGGTATTGATGAGGTGATTGAGGCCACGAACACCACAGACTTGAGATTGATCAGAGATGCAGCTAACCCATTAGATAGAAAGATGAGACGTGGAGAGGTATCTCATCCAAAATATTCAGACAGAGTGAACAACCCGTTGTTGTTAAGACTACTGAGGCTGTTGAGATAGGTAAGCAGACTAAACCACATAGACTTCTAATGCAGCAGGTATACCTAGTGCCTTTCCTCCGGTACAGTCTATACCACCTATCCCAAGAGTGATACTAACTAGGTTGATTATGATCTCACAGTCTGTGTGGGATGAGGCGATGGGGAGATTAGGCATGCAGAAAGCCAAGGTTTGAAATATAGAAGGGGGCATAAATCCTTGGCTTGATACGAGGCTATCGGACCAGGAAAGATGAGTCCAGTGTCAGTTAGATACCTTTGAGCAGCATTTGAACTGGTAGTTGGGGAGTGTCCAGACCCCCAAAGGTGGCTAAAATAAATAGAATGGTTGCTGAGCTATATGACTGATTGGTAATTCTATAACGTGTGGTTACGAAAGTTGCGTCCGAGTTAGAGATTGAAAATAAATGGTCCATTCTGGATTTGGTAGAAGAACCTAAGAGATAAGGGAGAGAAAGCATCAGAGTAGCATAGAAAAAATAGTAATGTAGATGGCTAAGGTAGATAGACTTTAGAGTGAGAGAGACCGACAAGTGAGGGTCCAAGAGATGCATGCAAGAGTCAGTAGTTTAAGATCGACGATTATTAATATTCAGAGAAGTAGTAATGCAGACCCATTAAGTGATATACCATTGAGTTCACTAGCCATAATTGGTACCTCTATTACTGACACATTTCCAGTAGCTGAGGGGACTACAAATAGTAATTATAGGTCCCGACCAGAGGGCCCATGTGATAATGTTGTATAAGCTGCCACCTTGAGTGCTCAGGTATGTTCTCAATCTTTTGTACTTTATTTTAGATGCACTAGGGATAGTGTAGATGCTTTAAGTTGATGGTAGGACTGTACCAAGGTCTCCACGAACCATACTTGCCATGTTTTGTAGCCCATGGCCATAATCTAAAATTTTTGAAAAGCTGGCATGTTTTGTGTTTATGTTTTGTGTTGTGTTGTTTTTGTGTATTTTGTGCTAGAAATAGCTGTAAATGTGAGGAGAATTTGCATCTGTGGCGATTGATTTGTTTGGAATAATTATGCTTAATGATTTTGTGATGTAAATTTAATACCCCTCCTAAATTTTTGTGTTAATTATGTGGTGTGTATATGTGTGTGTAAGACTACTATGAATTTGATAATGGCATTTGGAATAGGAATAGAACAACTCGGGCGAACAATTACATAACTGGATAAGTAGTACCTAATAGTATAACCCTATGCATGTATGTATAAGGAATTACTAAGTTCCTTGTGTATCAGATCATAGAATTTGCCAGATTGCTTTTACCTAGGTTTGTGATAGTCGAGTAGGAGATGATCATAGGCCATTTTTCTTTTAAGTCCACTCAAGCCTAAATGCCTAACAAAATAAATGAATCCTTTTGATCTAAATATTTGAGCCTAAATTGATAAAGTTTTTTGTTTACACCAATTTCACCTTCCCATTTCTACAATAAACCTGTATTGACCCTGGTCTTCCTTGAAAAATGTGCACCACAACTTAGGAAAATTTCCTAATTAAGGGTGGCTATTATAGGGGTGCTTAGGGAAAAACCAGTATGAAGAAAAAGAGTAAAAGAAAAAATAGAAATGAACATGTGCGGTGAATAAAAAAGAAAAAAAACAACAAGAAAAGAAAAATAAAAAGAAAGTGAGATAAAGACAACCGCACCTCGTCCAACCTATATGTGATGTAAAATAAAAAGGGAGACATAAGGGCATAAATAAAAAATAGAAGATAAGTGGACCCCGAATAAAGCATAGTGTCAAGGAGGCATAGTCACTAAATAAATCCTGAAAAGATACCTTACAAACCCCTAAACTACGTTACAATTCAAATAAATTCCTTTAGTGATCCCGTCTCAACTATCTTATCATATTTGAAGAAAGCATATGGGCAAGCCTGTGGTATTCTATATACACCTGTGGACTTCTCTGTCAGTGAGAGCAGTGTTTGTTATATCCCTAAATAAATTGATTAATCATAGCTGAGAGTGAATGGGATTTCTTTGACTGTGAGCACACATTGGTTATGTTGTAAGGTTTCTAGATTGTTTGGTTAATATAGTTTGTGTCTATGCCCAGTTGTCTGTCACTAATGTAATTCCATCATCAGATTCCTTTGGGTCATTTCATGTACCAAATTGTATACGTAGTTTATTTCTAAAAAGGTAAAATTAAGAGGGTGAACAAAATTGTAGAAAACTTAATTGAAAGGTCACTTCCATAGGTATCTTAGGATCTTCCTGTTTAAGCATCTTTGTTTTGTGATAGTTTCTATTTTTTTCCTGAGGACATGGAAACTTCTAAGTTGAGTCTGTTGATGTGTCGTGGAAACACGACACTTTCAATGCTTAAAATAATAAAATTATGCTTGTACATAGGTTATTTTGGTTGATATGATATTTGTTGTTGCTTATTCCAGGTGGAATAGGTCAATAATAGTGTTGGACTTAAATTGGATGAAAAATACTGAAAATGATGAAGACTTCAGATGATACGAGTCACCATATGAGTTGTCAACCCAACATACAACTCGTAGGCTTACTCATAAGAACAATAGTAACCAAAGCCAAGTTGAAAAGTTAAGTATAGAGAAGATGCAACTCAGTCATACAAGTTGTATAATGTTCATATTAATCGTGGTAAGAAGTCTTAAAGAGAACAAAAATGAAGGAAGCAAATGAAAGTTAAAATCTTAGAAGAATATGAGTCGAAGGTTAGAGTACGACTCGTATGGAAAAACCGTAGACCAGTGTTATAAAAAGTGAAAGAAAGAAGTCCCAAGCGGATATGATTAAATTCCACGAGTCATATGGGCTAGGTACGACTCGTGAGCTTAGTCATAATAGAAACAAAAAGTTGAAGCTATGATGATTAAACTATTGAGTGGATACGAGAGGCACAACATGACTCAAAAGAAGACCTTAAGAGTGCAAAAATGATTCGTACCTTGTGCCAAAATAACATTTCCTTTTCCATTTTATTAGGATTTCTGAGTATTTTTTAGATACTATAAATACCTAGGGTTCATATTTTATTAGGCTACACTTTTTAACATTATTCTTACTACTTTTACATATTTTTACATTATTCTTGAGATTTTGGGTTATTATTCTATTGAAGACATTAGATTTTATTCCACTTACTTTAGTGTAAGTAATTACATGTAATCTTCTTTGATTATCATGGAATTTTGCATAAACATAAGCGGCTATTTTCCCTGACTAGGGTTGTACGAACCTGGCGGATTAGATAAATAAAGAAATTAAGATTTCATCTATCCTAAGGATTTTGCATTATCTAAATCTTCTTTGCAATAATTAACCTAAGAGCTACTACAGAAGCCTAGGGATAACCTATATTCATAAACGTCCTCACAAGGGTGTTTGTGATTGAGAAAAGAGGATTAAGATAGTAATTTGAGATTAACATCCATATTTTGATTCCATTATCTCATATAATCATATTGAGACATGAAAGGTAAGAGTAGAGCTTAAGTCATAGATATGGAGAAATAAGGTGATGCCCTAAGTCTCATAAGGGAAAGGGTGAGATTTATCAACATATTTATAAGATGGTTGATAATACTTAGCTTGTTGACTCTACATGTAGAACAACGGAGTTGGTGGGTTGAACATAAGAAATTTATGGAGTTGAAAGGCCAGGGTAAAAAAATCCTGGTGTTCGTCTTCTAGTGTTTACAACTCAAAACATTCAAGATTCAGTTACTAGTTACTTATAATTCCAAAATCTTCCCATTTACTTTCCGCACTGCTCGTAAATTACCTCAAGGCTAAGTAATTGTTAAATTTTTTCATTATGGGTTCGACCCTAACCTAGTGCAGCATATTTCTTTTGGAGGTTAGTTTTGGGCGATATCTAATTTTGTCACCGTAGCTAGGGAAGATAGTTTTAATAGTTACTTGAATTGGTGAAGTTCACAGGTTTTATTTTCTATTCTTGATTTGGCATATGTCGATGTATGTTAAACATTAAAAGAAGAGGCAATCCCTTACTCTCTTTTGCTTCAAAGCCTACAAGAATTCTTCAAACACCGAGAAAGATGTCAGGTCACATTTGTAATGATGTTCCTACTGGGGTTCAAGACCCTTCCCCCTTCACCTGTTAATCACAATGTAGAACTCTCGCATATTCCAGGTGTCCACAAAATGTTGCATTTTTACAGATACAATTGTTAATAACTACTGCTGAGAAAGTAAGAAGAACAACTGAAGAGGCCCGATTAGCTGAAGAGGCTGGGTTAGTTCATCATGGAGGACAAGCTAGACCACGTAAAGTAGCCAATTATAAAGACAGGGTTCAGAGAGACAGAGCTCTATTTATTCTTACATATTAACACTTGCACACATACGATGATGAAGAGGATATGGGTTATGTTGAACCTGCTGAGATAAGAGCCATCATTCCTCCTACTTTACCACCCAATGTGAAGTTTGATATTACTAGTGCCATGATCCAATTGTTGAATTTGAAAGGTATGTTTTTGGGATCATCTATTGATGAAGTAAACAAGCATCTTGCAAAATTTGATAGGACCTGCACGTCATGCACTTTTCTAGGGGTGGATCGGGAAGTATTGAGATTGAGGTTGTTCCCATTTTCATTAATAGGTAAAGCATCACTATGGTTAGGAGAACTTCAAAGAGGATCAGTCAAAACTTAGAATGAGTTGCAAAAATAGTTTCTGAATAGATTTTTCCCTCTTGTAAGGAAGCTATAGTTGAATGATGAAATTTTTAACTTTAGACAATAACCTACAGAATCCTTGTATGAGGCATGGTTTAGATTAAAAAAGAAGCTGAGTACGGTACCTAATAACTGAATCATAGGGTAAAACTTGTTGAAAATCTTCTACAGATCACTGAATGTAAGTTCTAGAGCAATGGAAAATATGATTTCAGGAGGTGTATTCATGCATTTCTATGGGATACTACACAAGATATGCTTGATGATATTTCAGATACCAATAGAGGTTCGCATACTAGAGATGCTGAGTATGGTGCAAGTGTATATTCTATTGGAGCATCTAATGATTATAGAGATGGTCAGGATTTGGTAGCACAAGAGGGTGCACAGCTTCGAACAGATATTGGGTTTCTTATAAAAAAATTAACAATAATGAGTGCTGAGAAGTGAATACAGTTGCGGCACAGGGATCTTCTTCTAAAACTTTTCAAATTGAATCTGAAGAGGAAACAAAGTATCTTGATTATAGGTTAGTGGATTTCCGAGCCTAAGGGTAAGGGAATCAAGGTCGAATCTATCATAATGATAAATACATAGATAAAAGTAGAGAGATATGGTGATTGGAAGCAGAAAGATAACTATACGGAGAAGAGTGAAAAGCATGTTCCACTAGGTAGTAGTAATTAAGTATCTAGAAAGGAGGCAATGTTATTCAAACTGGACAAAGGGCAAGAAAGTTAAAAGAGTTGTCTTAAGGAGATTATGGAAAACTTGTCAGGGTTGAATAAGAAAGTTATGTCATATGCTACCGCAATCAAACAATTAGAATAGCAGTATAGCCAGATGTTATCCACATATAATCAAAGACAAGCTAACAGTCTTCCTAGTAAGACGGTTGAAAATCCAAATAATGATGGTCACTTCCATGATATTACCACTCCTAGTGGTAAATCCACTACAGATCCTTCTGTACCTATTGTTGATGAACAAAATAATGATGATGATTCTGTTTATGTAGAGTTGTAGAAAGTAAGATAAATGAAACGATGAGGTTGAAGAGTCTATTTTGAATCTCATCTTAATACCTCATCCTCCTTTTCCTCAAAGGTTGAAAAAGAAATAAGAAGAGGGTAAGTATCAGAAGTTTTTGTCTATATTGAAAGAGCTATCAGTCAATATCTCACTTGTAGAGGCATTAGAGTAAATCCCAGGATATGAAAAATTCATGAAAGACTTAATCACCAAAAAAATGTAAGTTAGTTATGAGCCAGTCGACAATATTAATCATTGTAGTGTTGTAGCTACTAGATCATTGGTGGAGAAAAAGGATGATCCTGTTACTTTCACCATACCAAGCACCATTGGATATTTCAACTTCACTCATGCATTATATGATTTGTGTGTTAGAATCAACCTCATTCCATTTGTAGTATTTAAAAAATTATGGTTGGGAGCTTCCAAATCAACCATGATGAGACTAATTATGGCAGATAGGACTGTGAAAAAGCTAGTGGGTATTCTATATAATGTGTTGGTGAAGGTGGAGTCTTTCATCTTTCTAGTTGATTTTGTGATATTAGACTGTGAAGTGGACTTTCAAGTCCCAATTATCATGGGAAGACCGTTCTCGTCTATAGGAAGGACGTTAACAGATTTGGAGCTAGGAAATCTGATATTGAGGATCAATAATGAATAAGAGATATTCAATATCTGTAAATCCATGAAGCAACCTAATGAGTTATGAGTGGTATCGGTGATTGACATATTTGATGAAGATATTGACTCATTCCATGATATTTATGTAGTATCTACTTAGGAAGAAACTTCAGATGTTGTTCCTATTTAAGAGAGGTTGGGTGTTGAAGATGTAACAACATTATCATGGACTTTGATAATAATGGGATTGATGAATCTGATGACATAGTATGTGTACATTTTGGTAGTGATTCTTACACTTATGAACCAAAGAACCTTACAGTGTCCAGACTCCAGTTATTACAGAAGTCAAGGCAGAGGTAGCTGAAATAAAGAGGATGGTTACTGAGCTATATGATAGACCAATAATTATAGAAACTGTGGTTACGACAGTTGTGCCTAATGTAGAGTTAAAAATATATGGGCTATTCCAGATCTGGTAGTAGAACCCCTAGAGAGAAGGGATAGAAAGCATCAGAGTAGCATAGAAAAAGAAGTGATCTAGAAGGATAAGAAAGATAGCCTACAGAGTAAAGAAGACCTTTAAGTGAGGTTCCAGGAGATACATGTGAGAGATGGTAGTTCAATACCGATGGTTATTAATGTTAAGCGTCCTGGTAGCTGAGGGGACTACATATGATGATGCTAGGTCCCTACCTATATGCCCACATCAAGATGTTGTATGAGCTATCGCCTTTAGCACCCAGGTATGTTCTTAATCCCATGTACTTAATTTTTAGATGCACCAGGGACAGTGGTGATGCTTTAAGTTAGGAGTAGGGTTGTACTAAGGTCGCCACGGGCCATACTTGTCATGTTTCAAAGCTCGTGGTCATATTTTAAAAAATTTGAAGAAATGGCTTTTTTTTGTGTTTCTGCTTTGTGTTATTTTTGTGTATTGAGTGCTAAAATAGCTGAAAATATGAGGATAATTTGTATCTCTAGAAGTTGATTTTTTGGAATAATTATGCTTGAAACTGTCAAATTTTTAAAGATATTGTGTTGTAAATTTGATACCCCTCCTAAATTTTTTTGTTAATTATGTGATATGTCTAACTATGTGAGACTAATGTTAATCTGATAATGGCATTTGTATTAGGAATATAAGAATTAAGGTGAATAATTACACAACTTGATATGTTGTACCTAACAGTATAACCCTATGCGAGTGTGTGTGATGCATTACTAAGTTCCCTGTGTATCAGAGTCTAGCATTAGCCATATTTCTTTTACCTGGGTCTGGGATAGTCGAGTAGGAGATGATCATAGGCAATATTTATTTTAAGTCCACTCGAGCCTAAATGCCTAACAAAATGAATGAATCCCTTTGATCCAAATATTTGAGCCTAACTTGACCAAGTTTTTTGTTTACATCGATTTTACCTTCCTATTTCTACAATGAACCTATATTAGCCCTGGTTCGCCTTGGACACTATGCACCTCAACTCATGAAAATCGCCTAATTAAGGGTGGCTATTATAGGGGTTCTTAGGGAAAATGAGTATGAAGAAAAATGTGTAAAAGAAAAAAAATGGAAAAGGACATGTTCAGTGAAAATAAAAGAAAGAAAAAAAAAAGATAAGAAAAATTGCAAGAAAAGAAAAATACTATGAAAGTGAGAAAAATAGAACCACATAAAGAGTAGTGTCAAGGAGGCATAGTCATTAAATAAATCCCAAAAAGGTACCTTGCAAATCCCTAACCTACGTTACAAGATGAATAAATTCCTTTAGTGATCCTGTCCCGACTGTCAAAAAACTTAGGAAGATAGCATATGGGATAGCCTATGGTATTCTGTCTACATCTCTGGTACTTCTTTGTGATCGAGAGTGTCGTTTGTTATATCCCTAAATAAATTGATTAATTATAGCTAAGAGTGAATGGGATTTCTTTGAATGTGAGCACACATGGGTTATGTTGTTAGGTTGCTAGATTATTTGGTTAATATGGTTTGTGTCTATGCCCAGTTATCTGTCACTAATGTAATTCCATCATTGTATTTCTTTATGTCATTCCATGTACCAAATCGTATACATAGTTTTTTCTATAAAAGTAAAATCAAGAGGGGAAACAAAATTATTGAAAACTTTATTGAAAGATCACTTCCATAGGTATCTTAGGATCTTCCTGTTTAAGCATCTGTGTTTTGTGATAGTTTTTTAATTTTTTTTCTTGAGGACATGCAAACTTCTAAGTTGAGGCTGTTGATGTGTCGTGGAAATACGACACTTTTGATGCTTTAAAATAATGAAATTATGTTTGTACATAGGTTATTTTGGTTGATATGATGTTTTTTTGTTGCTTGTTCCAGGTGAAATGGGTCAATAATAGTGTTGGACTTAAATTGGATGAAAAATACATGAAAAATATGAAGACTTCAGATGATACGAGTCACCATATAAGTTGTCAACACAACATACGACTCGTAGGCTTACTCATAAGAACAATAGTAACTAAAGCCAAGTTGAAAAGTTAAGTACAAAGAAAATATAACTCAATCATATGAGTGATAAGATGTTGACACAAATCGCGTCAGGAAGTCTTCAAAAGAACAGAAACCAAAAAAGAAAATCAAAGTTTAATTCTCAGAAGAATACAAGTTGAAGGTTTTATTATGACACATATGAACAAACCATAAGCAAACCATTGTTAAAAAAAGTGAAAGAAAGAAGTCCCAAGTAGATACGAGTAAAGTCCACGAGTCGTATGGAAAAGATATGACTCATCAACATAAGTCATAAGAGGAACAAGAAGTTGAAGATAGGAACATTAGAGTCTGGAGTGGATAAGAGAGGAACAACATGACTCATAAGAAGACCTTAAGAGTGGACGAAGGAGTTGTACCTTCTGCCAAAATTACTTTTCCTTTTCCATTTTTATTAGGATTTCTGAGTATTTTTAAGATGCTATAAATATCCTGGGGTTCATCTTTTATTAGGCTACACTGTTTAACATTTATTTTACTACTTTTACATATTTTTACATTATTTTTGAGATTTTGGGTTATTATTTAATTTAAGACTTTATATTTTATTTAGTTTATTTTTTTGCAATTAATTACATGAATTCTTCATTTATTATCATTCATTCTTTCATAAACACGAGAGACTAATTTCCTTGACTAGGGTTTTGTGAACCCTGGATGATTATCTACGTAAAGGAAGTGAGATATTCATATATTCTAAAGATTATGCATGTATCTTAATCTTCTTTGAAATAATTGACCTTAGAGGTACTGCAGAAGCCTGGGGATAGCCTGTATTAGCAAACATCCTCACAAAGGAGTTTGTTATAAGGAAAAGATGATTAACACAGTAATTTGAGATTCACATCCATCTTATGATTCCATTATCACATCTAATCATCTTGAGACTTGAAAGGTGAAAGTTAAACTAAAGTCATTGATAAGGAGCAATAAGGTGACGCCCTGAGTCTCACAAGGGAAAGGGTGAGATTTATCAACATGTTCACAAGACGATTGATAATACTTAGCTTGTTGACTTTAGATGTAGAACAATATAGTAGGTGGGTTGAACATAAGAAATTTATAGAGTTGAGAATCCAGGGGGACAACAAGCCTGGGATTCATTTTCTAGTGTTTACAGCTCAAAACATTAGAGATTTGGTTACTACTTACTAACAATTCAAAAATTCCCCCATTTACCTTCCGCACTACTTGTGAATTACATCAAGTCCAAGCAATTATTCAATTTTCCCTCGTGGGTTCAACCCCAACCTAGTGCTGCTTACTTCTTTTGGAGTTTAGTTTTGGGCGACATCTAATTTTGGCATCATTGTCAGGGAATACAAATTTAATAGTTAATTGAATTAGTGAAGTTCATGGGTTTTATTTTATGTTATTGATTTGGCATAAGTCGGTGTATGTCAAATACAAGGAGAAGAGGCAATACCTTACTCCCTTTTGATTTCGAGCTTGAAAGAATTCTTCAAACACCGAGAAGAAAGTCAATTCAAGTTCATGAGGGTATTCCTACTAGGTTATAAGAGCCTTCCCCTTCACCTGTTAATCCTAACGCGGCACTCTCATGTGTTCTAGGTGCCAAGAAAATCTTGCAGCTTTACAGAAGCAATTGTTAATAGCTGCTACTAAAGAATAGAAAAGAGTAGTCAAAGAGGCATAATTAGATGAAAAATCTCGGTTAGTTTAGCAAGGAGGACTAAATAGACCACATCAAGTAGTTGAGTATAGAGATAGGGTTTAGAGAGGCAGAGCTCCATTGATTCCTGCATATCAACAATTGCACCCATACAATGATGAAGAGGATATAGGTTTTGTTGAACCTTCTGAGATAGGAACCATTATTATTCCTGCTTTACCACCCAATGTGAAGTTTGATATTACTAGTGCTATGATCCAACTATTGAATTTGAAGGGTGTGTTTTCTGGATCAGCTGCTGATGATGCAAACATTCATCTTACAAATTTTACTAGGATCATACGTCATAAACTATTCTGGGGATGGATCAGGAAGCGTTGAGACTGAGGTTGTTCCCATTTTTATTGACTAGTAAAGCATTACTATGGTTAGGAAAACTTCCAAGAGGTTTAATCACTACTTGGGATGAGTTGCATAAACTGATTCTGAATAGATTTTTCCCTCCTGCAAGGATGCTACAGTTGAATGATGAAATTTATAACTTTAGATAATTTACCTGCAAAATATTTGTATGAGGCACAGTTTAGATTAAATAAGAAGTTGAGCACGATACCTAATCACAAAATAAAAGGGTAAAATTTGTTAGAAATCTTCGAAAAATAACTAAATGTTAGTTCTAGAGTAATGGTAGATTTGATTTTGGGAGTTGTATTCATGCATCTTCGGTGGGATGCTGTGCAGGATATGCTTGATAATATTTCGGTAACCAATAAAGGTTGGCATACTAGAGATGCTGAGCGTGGTGAAGGTGTATATTCTCTTAGAGAAGCTAATGATTATGGAGTTGGTCAGGATTTTGTAGCACCAGAGGTTGTATAACTTCGAACAGATATTAAGCTACTTATAAGATAATTAGTAATAATGAGTGCTGAGAAAGTTATTGCAATTGTGGTACAGGGATCTACTTCAAGAACTTTTGAGATTAAATATGAAGAGGAAATAAAGTATCTTGATCATAGGTTAGTGGATTTCTGAGCCTAAGTGTAAGGGAATAAAGGTCAGAACTCTTATAATGAAAGATACATAAATATAAGTAGAGAGAGAGACGGTGATTGGTTGCACAAAGATGACTATAAGGAGAAGAGTTACATGTATGTTCCACCAGGTCGTTGTGATTTATAGCCTATAATGGAAGCAATGTTGTCGAATAAAGTCAAGATAGTTGTCCTAAGAAGATTAAGGAAGACTTGTTAGGTCTAAATCGAAAAGTTGAGTGACATGCCAGGGAAATCAAACAACTAGAGCAGTTTTATGGATAGATGTCATCTACTTTGAATCAAAGGCAACCTGACACTCTTCCTAGTAATACAGTTATAAGTCCAAAGAATGATGGTCACTGCCATGTCATTACCACTCAGAGTGGTAAATCCACTACAGATTTGCCTATACACAATATTGATGAACAAAAGAATAATGATAATTCTATTGATGCTAAGAGTAGTAGCAAGCAAGATAAATGGGAAGATAAGGCCAAGGAGCCTATTTTGAATCCTATCCTAAGACCTCGTCCTCTTTTTCCTCAAAGGTTTAAAACAACAAGAAAGGGGTAAGTATCAAAAGTTTTTCCCTATATTGAAGGATCTATAAGTCAACATCTCACTTGTAGAGTCATTAAAGTAAATTCTAGGATATGCAAAATTCTTGAAATATTTGATCACCCAAAAGAGGCTAGTCAATTATGAGCCAGTCGCCAATATTCATCATTACAGTGTTGTACCTACTAGATCATTGGTGGAGAAGAAGGATGATCCTGGTAGTTTTACCAAACCTTACACCATTGGATCTTTCAGCGTCACTCGAGCATTATGTTATTTAGGATTCAGCATCAACCTCATGCCATTCGTAGTGTTTAAAAATTTAGGGTTGAGAGCTCCCAAACAAACCACAATGAAACTAGTGATGGCTAACAGGATTGTGAAAAAAGCTAGTTTGTATTCTATATGATGTGTTCGTGAAGGTGTCTTCTTTTATCTTTCCTATTTATTTTGTGATATTAGACTGTCATGTGTACTTTTAAGTCCCAATTATCTTGGGAATATCATTCTTGGATACTGGAACGACGTTGATTGATTTGGAGCTAAGACATCTAACACTGAGACTAAATAATGAACAAGTGATATTCAATGTATGAAAATAAATTAAGTAACTTGATGAGTTATGAGTGGTATCGGTGATTGATGCATTTGATGAAGAGATTGACTCATTCCATGATATTGATACAATATCTACTTAGGAAAACACTTCAAATATTGTTCCTATTGAAGAGAGGTTGGGTGTTGAAGCTCTAGCAGCCGTTATCATGGAATTTGATAGTGATGGTATATAAGACTCTGTTGAGATGATATGTGCACTCTGTGGGAGCGGTTCTTACATTTGTACCAAAGAATCTTGATTTAGATCTGAAGAATAGAACCACTCCACCTGATTGCCCATCTATTGAGAAACTACCTATGTTAGATTTGTAGGCCCTCCCATCTTATTTGCGATATGAATTTTTCGGGGACAACAATACTTTATTGGTATCTATTGTAGCTAATATAATAGATACAGAAGTAGAAGATTTCTTATCAGTTCTATATATACTCAAGAAGGCCACTGGTTGGTCTATTGCAGATATTGTGGGTAACTCTCCTGGTGTTTGTACTCATAAAATTAACTTAAGCCGGATTGTATTTCAAGTATAGAGAATCAATTCCACCTCAATCCTCCAATGCAGGAGGTAGTAAAGAAAGAGATAATCAAGTGGTTAGATGTTGGGGTAGTATATTCCATTGCTGATAGTAAGTGGGTTAGTCTGGTGTAATGTGTTTTGAATAGAGGTGTTATTAATGCTTTGCCTAATGATATAAATAAGCTAGTGCCAATGCAGGCGGTCATAGGATGTAGAGTGTGCATGGACTATAGAAAACTAAATGCATAGATGAAGAAAGGCCATTTTCCCATGCCCTACATGGACTAGATGCTACATAAACTTATGGGTTGAAGAAAGTACTGTATTCTTGATGGTATTCAGGTTACAACCAAATCACTATTGCACCTGAATACCAAGAGAAGACTACCTTCTTATGTCCTTATGGAACTTTTGCATTTATACATATGCCATTTGGGTTGTGTAACGCTCCAGCCATATTTCGGAGATGTATGATGTCAATTTTATCTAACATAGTAGAAGAAACCATTGAAGTATTTAAGGACGATTTTTTAGCCATTGGTGATTCTTTAGATGACTTCCTAGTTCACTTGGCAAATTCTCTAAGAAGATGTAAGGAATGCAACTTGGTAATTAATTAGGAGTAGTACCATTTCATGGTAAAACAAGGTACTGTGATTGGGCATAAGATTTCAACTAAGGGAATAGTGTTTGACTGAGACAAAATAGAAGTTATTGAGAAATTACCTCTACCAATTTATGTGAAGGGGATTCAGAGTTATTAGGGCATGCAGGATCTTTATAGGCATTTTATCAAGGACTTCTTTAAGATTGCCAATTCTCTTTGCAAGGTTCTTGAGAAAGAGGTGAAGTTTGTTTCTGATAATGCATGCATGAATGCTTTTAAAAGATTAAAAGAGGATTTGGTGAAGTCTCTAATCATTATGCCTCCCGATTGGTCCTTGCCATTTAAAGTTATGTCTGATACAAGTGGATTGGACTTAGGAGCTTTCCTAGGCCAAAGAAAAGAAAATATTCTTCATCCCATCTACTATGCCAGCAAATCATTGAACCCTTCCCAAAAGAACTACACAGTGACTTAACAAGAGTTTTTTGCAGTGGTTTTTGCCTTTCAGAAGTCTCCATCTTATTTGATTCGGACGAAGGTAGTTTTGTACACTAATCATGCAACATTAAGGTATGGTAAAGAAAGATGCAAAACCTAGACTGATTAGGTGGGTGTTACTACTGCAAGAATTTGATTTCAAAGTCAAGGACATGAAAGGCACTAAAAACCAAGTTGTAGATCACTTGTCTAGATTTGAGAAGGAAGCTATGTAAAAGGTCAAAGATGGTCTCGAGATTGATGACACTTTTTACTATGAGAAGCTATTGGTAGCCTCCCAAGATCTAATTCAATGATTTGCAGACTATGCAAATTATCTAGCCAGTGATATTGTCCTAGAAGATCTTTCCTTCCAGCAAAAAAAGAAATTTATGTATGACGTAAGGAAATTTTTCTGTCATAAGCCTTATTTATTCAAAATTTATGTGGATGGGATTGTTAAAAGATGTATACCTGAGGAGGAGATGATGATCATACTTGAGGCATCTTATTCTTCACCAGTTGCAGGTCATCATGGAGGAACCCACACAACCCAAAAAATCTTGCAATGTGGGTAATATTTCCCAATAATCTATAAAGATGCACATGATTTTTCTTCTAATTGTGATTAATTTCAACACCAAGATAATATATCTAGATGCCATGAACTTTTTATTACTTCTATTTTAGAATTGGAATTATTTGATGTATGATGTGTAGATTTCATGGGACCTTTTATGAGTTCGTTTGGAATGAAGTATATACTTATGGTTATGCATTATGTATCCAAATGGGTGGACACAGTTGCGCTCCCCAACAATAAAGCACATAGTGTCACTACATTCTTGAAAAAGCAAATCGTTTCTCAATTCGGCATGCCACATGCTATCATTAGTGATGGTGGGTGACATTTTTGTAATCATTTATTCAAAGGTCTCTTGACAAGTATGGAGTGAAAACAAGGTGTAAACACCTTATCAACTGCAGACTAGTGGACAAGGTTAGGTGTTTAATTGTGAAATCAAGTCTATCTTGGTAAAGATAGTAGCTGCCAATAGTAATAATTGGTCACAAAAGCTAGATGATGCATTATAGGCTTACCAAAAAACTTTCAAGAACCCCATTGGTGCTTCTTCTTATCAGTTGGTGTATGGCAAGGCATGTCATTTTCCTGTTGAACTTGAACATAAAACACTATAAGCTTTGAAAAAGATGAATTTTGAGTGGCAAGATGAAACAAAGGAAAGGATGAACAACACGAATGAGTTGGATGAATTTTGACTCTGAGTGTATGCAAGTTATTTACTTTACAAAGAAAATATAAAGCTGCATCATGAGGTTAGTTGGTGAAATCTGAGTATCAAACTTAGCCCCGTCATGGCGCGACGTTAAATCAAGTGTTGCGTGTGATGTAACCTATGTATTGTAATTATTTATTTATAGAGTAATATGTTTGTTCAGTGTGTAGGACCAAAATTTGTAGGAAAGAGCAAGAAAATTCAAGAAAGTAGGTCATATAGACTCTTTACTAGTCGTATCTTAAGAGTACTACTCGTGAGCAAGAGTCGTAAGGACTTGGGATATTATGCAGATACTAGTAAAAGCTTCTAGAGTCTTTATGATTCTCAGAACGAGTCATATTCTCAAGCTACAACTCATCAAACTGAGTAGTATCAACTCCAGAACCCAAGTAAGGTTTCAGATTTTTACGAGTGGAGGAAAAGACCCGTAAGCCTGGGTCGCGGGTCAACCCAGCCCAATACTTGATTTATAATCAAATGGGGTACCCAATACAGGTATTCGAGATTCGTACCACTTCTAAAACCAAAATACCTCTATTGTTAATTTATCTTTGAGCTCCCAATGTACGAAAACACTTAAAATAACACACCAACTTGCTCAAAATCCTTTCTTTGCATGAATTACGCACAAATTTGGGGAGGAAAAATTGAAAACTAAAGCAATTTAAAATTTCAAGTAAGTTTTGATCTAAAATTCATTATATCTCAAGTTTAAATTATAAATTTGAGATATTTTAAACTTGTTACGAGTTGAATTTACTTATGTGTTGCAATTTAGAGACCTAGTACTTAGGATTTGAGTTGAAAATAAAAGCAGGTGTAAACTTTGATATTTTATATTAAAATTGTAAGGTTTAGGACTAATATGGGAATTGTAATGTTTTACAATATAGAGGGTAGTTTGGGAATTATGTATTGGAGTCAAATCTGAAGTTGAACTTCTATGTTGTAGTGGATACGAGACCCCTTACTACTCGTACCCACAAGTAATGAGATGTGACGAGACTTGTAAACACTGATAGTATAGAAGTCCAACTAGGTTTAGATTCTAGTATGGGTACAAATTTTTTATACGAGTCATATCAAACCCATACGACTCATAAACTTAAGTCGTAAGGACTTGGGAGAAATCATATATTAGAAGTTTGATTAGGGTCTGCTTACGATTGTTGGTAATGATTCATAACCTATCCTTACGAATAGTTAGGAGGACTTGTAAGTAGACTAATGAAAAACCATATTCACAATGTTTAGAATATGAATCGGTCATACGAGTCGTATCCAGACGATACGACTTTTACCCCCTTCGTACCATATACAGAATATGCACAATAACATTTATTGTCTTACTTTTGCTTTTTTTTTCTTATCTAAGTACTAATGTATGATTAGATTTAAGTACCATGCCTCCCAAAGGTGTGTCATCTTCAAAACAAGTATCCCAAAAGGGAAACAAAAATACACCAATTTCAAGTTCTGAGTCCACAGAGTCATCCAACAGTAGTATTGACTGTGTCGAATACCTAACGAATGGAAATGATGACACAAGAGGGAAAATACCTACAAGTGGAAAAAATTTGCAACTTTGGAGTACAAACCTCTATGAGGACCATGGATGAAGAACTCGAGTACATCCCCTCCACACTCGCCTCCACCTTCGGAGGACAAAGATGATGTTCTATTAAGATCTAAGAAAGAAAGTTCAGAAAGTGCTAGTGGTTCTGCAAAAGAAGTTGATGTTCCACCTATTGATGTACAATGACCACCAATGGCCATTTCACCTTCTCTAGTTCCCATTGATTAATGGTGGGGGTACCCGAGTTTGCAGACCACATATAATGATGGATTGAACAAACTTTCCAACAGGAGAATCAAACGGATTTTATATCTTTAGAGAAAATTGACTACTACAGGGATGACTGAGTTGCCCAAATTTTAAGAGCAATTTAGAAAGAATGACTTTGATTTGATATCTAGAGCACCTGACAAGTACACTTTAGCACTAGTTTAAGATTTTTATGAAGCATACAAGGGTGAGATGTAAATATAGTATCCATAGAGAAACCTATGGAGAGGTGGTGACCCTATTACCTTATTGATCATTTGAGGAGTGGGATTCAACATCTCCTCTTTAACTATTTCCAGATTCTTATAAAAAAAGGTGTGATTGACTATCAAATAAAGGAGATGAGGAAAGTTACTCAAAAACATATAAGGTGAGATGATAATATGGGACAATTTCAGATGGATTGCTGATTTTATAGATACCAATAGTGAGCACATAGTTTGGGTAGGAGGAGGACCGAGAGTGATCTCACAAAATATATAGAAGAATTATTTAAAATTTGAGGACAAGTCATGGAAGACACTGACCCGACACAAATTATATCTCACTACTAGGGATAATGTACTTAGCCTAGTGCGTGCTACTTTGATAGCAGGGTTGATGGTTGGGTATGAATTTAATCTGGACGAGTTCTTAGCATGATAGATGAGAGTCTGCGTTATGGGCGAAGAGAAGTTGATGTTGGCATATCATACACCCAAATTAAACCTTTTTTATGAATGTATAATTGGTCGTTGTCAAATATAGAACCCAACAAAGGTTGGGATCGAATCCCATAGGGAATACTTGTCCAATTAAGTAAGTTGATTCTCAATGAACTGTTGATCTAAGGTTCCAGAGTGAAGGGGGTTTTAATATGTTAATATTATTCTTTCGTTCTTATATAAGACTGAGATCTAGCTAATGAGAGTTAATGCAAGTATAATTTCAATGAGAATAAGTTAACTAGAGTTATGCTCACTATGATGTTCAGACATTTAGGGTTGTGAATTTGTGTTCCATTTCTAACTTTTAGTTTCAATTGCAGGAAATATTAAATTCTAAGGATTACCCACTTATTTCTCAACCTAATGGGTATTTCACCCTTTACTTCTTTTGAACTTAAAAGATTCATGTATTATTCAATATAGTTCTCAAGAGGGTTGATCCCGTTAGGGCATTAACCCTTAACCCAAAGGGTAAATCTATGGATTTCATGTGAATCACCTATTTTCCAAACATCCACTTTCTTCTTCAGAAAAGTGGTGTTCATGGGCTCACTTCTCAAGTTTACAACTAAGAGATGTCATTATAATGAAGAGATATTCATGCAATTTAGATAGACGTTAGAAATCAAATGGATTCACAACCCCAAACAGCTCTCTAAATCAAGACTCCCATAACCCTAGTTATGGGAATTTAGCTACTCATCTCTATATAACATATCAAAGACATATTGATGTTCATAAATTCTTCAAGAGAGTACTTACAAAAGTTATAATCTTGTGCTTCTCAATATTCAATGGAAAATATGGAAATAATAATAAGATCTCCAGTTCTAGCTTCAAATCTTAAAAAAAAGTGTTACAATGCTCCCAATACAGGAGAAAGTATGATACTACTGTCAAAAGACTCGAAGTAGAACCTAATACATAGTATTTATATGATTCTAGGATTGGGTTTTGAAAATTTAAACTCAGATTTGCCACGTCATGCTCGACGGGTCGGGCGACGGGTCGTCGCTGAGGCGACAATCCGTCACCTGGACCTTAAGCTGGAGCTCCAGTGATACTGCATTCTATTTCTTGGCGATGGTATGGGTGATGGTTCATCGCAAGGTCGACAGTCCGTCTCCTGCACCGTCGTGGAACTTCCAATGAAACAACACTTTATTTCTTGGCGACGGGTTGGGCGACAGTTCATCGTAGGGTTGACGATCCATCGCCTGGACTGTCGTAGGACTTATAGTGACACTTCCCTCTACTTCTGGGCAACGGTTAGGCCAACGGTCCATGGCATAGTCGACGGTCCATTGCCTAAGTCATCACTGGTCATTTTTCTATTGTTTTTCTCAGTTATTCCAAGTTATTCTTCGCGCTCATTTCTTGTCCTGAAAACACTAAAGTCCAATGTTAAATACATCAATAGTTTCATGAAAACACACAATTATCCTATGAAAAAGGCTTAAAATGTTTTTTCAAAAGCTGGAACATCAACACCCTCAACTTAAGGAAATTGCTTGTCCTCAAGAAATAACACCAAGGTGCATATATGAATTAGATCATGATGGGCATTTCGCAGTCAAACCAACACAAGCATATAATTATTCAACTGCCCATTCGTCTATGTGATCTCAACACATATGGATCTACTATTGGCATATACTACTAATCAGCATGTCCACAGCCATAGATACAATACCCTAAACAAATAAGTAGACCAGGTTAACTTACATGCCCTCACAGTCAAAGAAATCTACCTCACATCATATAATCAAGTCGTGGACAAAACTAAGACTTTCCCTCTCAGAAAAGAAGTTACAAACATAGTGCACACATATAAGCTAGCCATTATCATCTAACATTCTCTCATGATTGACTCACCGAGATCAAATAGGATTTTCTATGGGTTGTAATGAGGTTTTAGGCTCGGTGAGGTTGATCATTTAGACAAGTGACTTAATGTACAAAACTTCACTCTCTTTAGCCTTTTTGGTAGATACTCATAAGGATTATGGTTCCTTACACTCATTTACAATCTTTATTGTCCATCAAGGCTATTTCCATAACCCAGTAGTTATTTTTAAAGAACAGCAGCATCAACCACCCTCAACTTATGCTGATGCAGTTAGTTGAGGTGCACAATATCTATTTAGACATCTTAACTAGACCAAGGATGAATGCTACCTATCAAAGCAACTCCAACTCATCCTTCTAGGCCAACAACAGTTAAGCAGTAGCCACCCTCAACTTAGGAAATTTGCCTAAGTTAAAGTACACAATGTCCAAAATTTAACCAGGGCCAAAGCTAAGTGTTACCACCTTCTAGAGAGTGAATCAAACTTATTTGGATAGAACAACCACTAAAAAGGCTCAACTGGGTTTACAAAGGAAACAAAATGTTTTTCGTGGGTCATATTTTTGCTAAGTGGACTAACAAAACAAGGGAGCCTACTATCCTATCTTATTGTGTCAAACACACGATAAAATCCAATGAACCGGACAAGTTCTATGTGTACACTTATGCAAGAACTGTGAGAATACTCACACATAGAGGCGCTGAGTTAATTCCTATCCTACTAATTCTTGGGATTCATCTCACATAGCTATGCCTTGACTTACTTTGCATTATAATGCCAGTTTTAGGGTCACAAATGGTTGCACAACGCTTTACCACATGGTAAGAAAAAATAATTATACAGAAATTTAAAATATTTTTCTACAATCACTTATCATTCATATATACAAAATGATTCCAATAGAATAGAAAATTACTTATATAAATAATCAGTTGAAGATATTTACAGTACATCACATGAAAACTAAAAATGCAATCTAGACATGCCGATTCTCCTAGATAAAACATGAGAGAAAAGAACATTGGGAACAAAAAAACCCATGGTACAAGTATCACCCCCTTCAAAAAAAAATGCAATGTCCTCAATGCATGCAAAGAAAGAACAAAGGGACAAAAATACTTGTACATCCTCTCAGTCAGATGAGGCGTCAATCAATTGGTCTAAGGCTGCTTTGGCTTCATCTTCAGCAACATTGACCCCTTTGGTGGTTGGGGTCTTCACATCAGTATCCTCCAAAATCGAAGGGATCTCACGATGAATATGTTCAGAAACTGGCCTCCTAGCTGGGGCCAAACTAGTGGAGACACCAACTGCTTCATCCTGTAGTCTCTTCTTCCAGTTTTCCTCTGATGTATTCGACCTCTTAAGTTCTTTCTGCATATCATAGTCTTCTCTTTCTTCCAGTGACATGGCATCAAGTCTCCTTTTCTTAGCTACTCTCTTTGTAGCTTTCTCAGTTTTTTCATCTGTCTTTGCTACTTTTTTACCCTTGTCTTTGATCGGTCTCCCTATTAAATCAATAATACCTTTGTCATCATCACCTCCAATCTAGTCTAGATTAAACATGGACTACTGCAGCTGCCATTTTAGCTCTGCTATATCTACCTGAGCCTATCTGAATTCCACCATAAATTTGGAAAAATCCGGTATGGATATGGAATCTAGATTCTTATTGATTCGCTCCTCCATATCGTTCATTCTTAGCTGAATGTTCCTGAAAGGACGTGCTGCTGTCTCTACAATTCTTTCAACAAAGGATTTGAAATCTATCGCCCATATAGCTAATTACTTTTCAAACTTTTTATGGGATAAGACCGCCTTCGAAATATTCTCCTGGTTCATCCTATATTCAAAATATTAGGGCAGGACTGATGCAAAATCTGCAGTCCCACCCATAGGTATCGAAACTGACCGTGCAGATGTGGTAGGACGCACATATGTAGGAAGAGGTAATGGCATACCTAAAGGACCCTCTGATGATTCAGGAATTAGTGCCGACTGAGTTTAAAGGGCTATAGGTCTATTGAATCTCATATCGAACCTTGAGGCATCCCTTTTCTTCTCAATATCTTGTTTATGCATTGCTCGTATCTCATTATTAATTCTACTGAGTAAAGAGATGTTTGCCTGATAAGACATGAAAATAGCAGTGTAGTGGTGGTTCATGAGTGTGGGTAAATAGTTTATCAGTAATAATGTGGATGAAATCCACAGTCAATCCTTCAATCAATGCAGCGACAATCACAACTCTATTGATTTCTAAGTGGTCATCACCGCCTATTGGCATTATCCTCACTCTTACAATTGCTCACAAGAACTTGGCCTTAAAGCTTAGGGACGCCTTAGATATCCTTTAGCAAGGGTTGAGTAACCACACAGGCTTACCTTCATCTATCAATATTCTAGCCAGCCAAGGACTTTGGTTAGTTGCCGTGAACAATCGATAATCCAAATCTGGTGTTGCACCCAGTATCTGATATTCGAGCCCGAATAAAAAACTATTCAATATATGCTCTGAGATGTCTATATTGACTTCACGCACAGGGACTGTGTCTAGATTGTTCATATCACTCACTGATGCTCCTGGGGGACAGTCCTTCTCCTGCAATACCAAGTAGTTGGCAAAAAAACTCATGAACAAGATTTGGTTGATAGGTTCCGAGTGGTCTGTTCATCCATGCCAACTCATATTCCTTGAATCAACGCTCGAGTTCTAGATACTCGTGTAGAGTTGTAGTCACAATCTGATGTTCCTCAAAATTAGGTCTCTTAACTTCCAACCTATCCATTTTTTCGAGACCTCTATAGAAATGATCCCAAATACCTTCAACCTGCAACCTGATGGCCTTCTGCCTTACATCGAACCATATTTGAGTCCTCTTGCTCAAGAACCTCCTTTTTTATGGGGTTAGATTCTTTTACCCCCTCCTCAACCCCCTCCTCAACAAGACTCAAATTTGAGTTGCTGCTGTAACTGTTGTTACCCTCCTCTTTAGACTGGGAGGATGAAGAAATCACCTGGCGTCTTTGTCGAGTATTATGAGTCGATGCATTCAAACCCTGTGATGGCTCTTTCCTGGCACTTTGTTCTCTACCCCTGCCTCTAGTTGGTGGTATTTTTTTTCCATATTACCTGAAAATGAAGTATTTATCAATTTACGAACTCAAACCAGAAGACAGAAAATTTTCGACCAGCGATAGGTAGGGCGATGGTCCATTGGGTCTGCGACGGTCCGTCAACCCCAACCGTCGTGTTAATTCTAGTAACTTCAGATTTGGGTTAGTTGTGACATCTTCAAGCGATGATTCATCAGGGTTTAGATGGTCCGTCGCATAAACCGTCGCCTATACTTTTTAAATTTTAGCCTTATTTTGGCATTTCATCAAACGACTGGCATGCACTCATTTTAAATATGATTTTCACGGTATTTCTTTCATCAAAACATCACAATTTTTTCCATTTTTGATCCATGGGCTACTCAGACTTCACCCAGGGTAGTGTCTGCTAGGTTTTAACTTAATTCAGACCCACACACATAGCAACAAGAGAAAAGAGAAATTGCTTCAATGATATTTCCTTTACGTACTTCATTTTTCCCTCATGTTTCATAAAGTAGAGAGTGATGAAGATATCATACCTCAGTAATGCAGTACTTGGTCACTTCTCTAACTTGAACCCTAAACACAGAACACATATGAACCTTTACTTTTATGAAAGATTTTGTTGTTCTTGTGATGGAAACATCAAGAAGATAAAAGAAGTTTAAATAGATGGGGAACAGAAGAGGAGAAGTTTTAGAAGAAAGTGAAAAGGCTCAGATACGTTGAATGAATGGAAACTAAATAGTCTCAGGTACTTGAAAAGTTAGAGCATTAATTAACCACTATAAATTATCCATTACAAACCATTTGGGTCGGATAAGAACAAAATATTTAGATATTTAAATTGATCCGACCCGCTCAACTAGGGTTAAGTGCGATGGTTCAAGCGATGGTCCATCACAGGTGCGATGGTACGTCGGGTGACCTGTATCCCCTTTTTATTGACATTGCATTGTAACTTATTGGTGACAGTTGGTCTGATGATCCACCGCGCTTGTGATGATTCGTCGTTCAACTCGTCGCTACTTCCCAGTAACCTGATTTCTGGCATTTGTTGCGACGGTTCCTAATGACGATCCATCGAGGTAGCGATGGACCGTAGGTTAATCCGTCGATCACCCTAAAATCTTTCAGCTTCTTTTTCCCAGCATTGTCATACCTGCATACTTACACGAACCCTTAAGCTTGTACAAACAACAAAATAACTTAAACTAATATTTTACAACAACACACTGTGGGTTGCCTCCCACTAGCGCCTGATTTATTATCGTGGCACGACTCAGTTATCTGGATTACTGAGACTTAATTGAGATAGATGGTAGCAATACCCTTTATCGAGTCCATTGGACCGATATACAGTTTCACACGCTGTCCATTAACCTTGAGGACAGTTCCATCTTCATTTTCAAGTTCCACTACTCAAGATGAGTAGACTTGGTTAACTTTAAATGGGCCAGACCATTTCTTTTTCAGATTACCTGGAAAAAGCTTGAGTATGGAGTTTAAGAGAAGACCAAGTCGTCTTTCTGAAAATCCCTCTTTTCAATTTTGCGGTCATGGTACTTCTTCATTCCTTCCTTTTATAGATCAGCTTTTGCATAAGCTTTGAGATGGAACTCATCCATCTCATTCAGCTACCCCAGTCTCATATTCGTTGCCTCATTCCAGTTCAGATTGAGCCGCTTTAGTGTCCATAATGCTTTATGCTCTAGCTCAATTAGCAAATGACACGCCTTTACATAAACCAATTAGTATGGTGACATGACAATAGGTGTCTTGAAAGATATTCCATATTCCCATAAGGCATCGTCCAGCTTCCTAGACCAATCTTTCCTACCAGTATTTACAGTCTTGGCAAGGATAGCCTTCATTTCCCGATTAGAGATCTCTACCTGGCCACTAGTCTGTGGGTGGTATGGGTAGCAACCTTATGGTTCTTTACTCCATATTTTTTCAAGGATGCTCTGAACATTTTGTTGCAAAAGTGTGATCCTCCATCCCTTATGATGGTACGTGGTACCCCAAAGCGAGAGAAGATATTTCTCTACAAGAATGCAAGAACCAACTTTCCTTCATTATCTGCCAGAGCCACTACCTCGACCTATTTTGACACGTAGTCATCAACAACTAATATGTACTTCATCCCAAATGACATCACGAAGGGCCCCATGAAGTCAATGCCCTAGACATCAAATAATTCTACCTCCAGCATTTTAGACATTAGCATCTCATGATGCTTTGTGATAGACCCTTACCTTTGACATTGGTCACATATCTTCACAAACTCGTATGAAATTTTGAACAAGGATGGCCAATAGTAGCCACTTTGAAGAAATTTTCTTACAGTCCTCTCACCGGTATGGTGACCTCCAACTGATGAAGCATGACTTGCTTCCAGTATACTTAACATATCTACTTCTGGGACGCACCGCCTAATAATGCCATCCGCACACCATCGAAACAGATACATCTCATCCAAAAAATAATGTGTCACATCATGGAGAAACTTTTTCCATTGATGAAAGGAAAGATTCCCCAACATTACTTCACTTACCATATAGTTCGCAAAGTCAGCATATCAGGGTACTTTTTAAAGCACTGCAGCCAATATTTTCTCATCCGGAAAGGAATTATCATTCTCTAGCTCGTCCTTGATTGCCTGCTCACCTTTGAGTCTGGATAGGTGATCTGCTACCTGATTCTCATATCCCTTTAGATCCTTAACTTCAAAGTCAAACTCCTGAAGTAGCAATACCCACCGAATTAGCCTTGTCTTAGCCTCCTTCTTTTCCATTAAGTACTTCAAGGAAGAGTGGTCAATGTGCACCACTACCTTAGTACCTAACAAATATGCCCGGAACTTCTCAAAATCATACACCACTGCTAGAAGTTCCTGTTCAATCACAAAATAATTCTTTTGAGCCCCATTTAGGGCCTTGCTTGCATAATATATCGGATGGAACAACTTCTCTTTCTTTTTGAGAAGAACAACTCCAAGTGCCACTCCACTGGCATCACATATAATCTCGAATGGGTTCGTCCAATCAGGAGCCTCCACTAGTTTTAACTTAAGGCATTCAAAAGCCATTCTACAGTCATCATCAAAAGTAAACTTAGCCTCATTTTCCATAAGTTTAAAATCTTTTAGAAGTCCTTTATGTAACTGTAGTAGAACCCTGCATGACTGAGAATGCTACGTACCCCTTTAACTGAGATAGGGGGAGTAGTTTCTCAATCACTTAAACCTTTGCCTTATCTACCTCAATGCCTTTAGCCAAAATTTTGTCACCAAGGATAATGCCCTCCTTCACCATGAAGTGGTATTTTTCCTAGTTAAGGACAAGGTTGAACTCTTCACACCACTACAACGCCCGACAAAGATTCAGCAAGCAGAGCTCAAAAGAATCACCGACCATAGAGAAGTCATCCATAAACACCTCCAAGGTGTCTTCCACCATATCAGTAAATATCGACATCATGCACCACTGAAAAGTGGCGGGTGCATTACATAATCCGAAAGGCATCCGCTTAAAAGCAAACGTACTATATGGGCATGTGAATGTTGCCTTTTCCTAATCTTTAGGAGAAATAGAAATTTGGTTGTAACCAGAATACCCATCTAAGAAACAGTACCAACCACTTCCTGCTAGACGATCAAGTATCTGATCTATGAAAGGCATTGAGAAGTGGTCCTTCAGTTTCTACGAGTTGATTTTTTTGTAATCCATATGCACCCTCCACCCAGTAATAGGCCTGAGTAGGATCCACTGTCATGCCTTCTTTCTTGGGCATGCACTGACGAGACTCACCCACTTGGTATCTAAAATAGGGTATACCACCCCTACATCTAACCACTTGATGATTTCTTTCTTCATCACCTCTTGCATAGGTGGGTTTACATGATGTTGGTGCTCAATAGTCGGAACACAATCCTCCTTAAGATGAATCTTATGTGTACATATACTAGGAGGTATGTCGATGATATCTGCAATCGTCTAACCAATAGCCCTCTTATATATGTTAAGAACAGAGGTAAGGGATTCTATCTGTGCTCACCCAGATCAGCTGCAATAATAACAGGTAGCGTATTCCCATTGCCTAGGGACACATACCGCAACTGGACAGGCAATTCTTTCAGCTCCAAGGTAGGTGGCTCTTTTATAGAAGGCTTGGCAGGTGGACTTGGATGATTTTTCAAGTCCAAATCCAACTTCTTGGGAGAATATGAATAAGACCCCATGCCCGTTAAGGTACACACAGACTTCTAATAATATTTGATACCATCATGATCAAAATTCATCAATATAGCGGCTAAAGTCTCCACAATAAATTTTTCTTCGATAGGCACTTCCTGCTCCTCCTCATAATAGACATCCACAATAGATAATATGCTCATATCTTTATGTTGTTTCATGGACTGGCATAAATCGAATTGAATCACCTCATTATTCAACCTAAATAGTAGCTCCTTTACCCTTAAATCAATAAGTACACTTCCAGTTGTGAGAAAAGGTCGACCCAAAATTATGGGCACCTCAAAATCCACCTCATAATTGAGAATAACAAAATCCACTGGAAATATGAAACTGGCCACCTTCACTAATACGTCATATAGAATCCCCATAAGCCATTTTACAGACCTGTCCGCCATAACTAGTCTCATGTTTGTGGGAGTAGGCTCCCCCAAACCAAATTTTTTATACACAACAAGTGGCATCAAGTTTATACTATCCCCCAAATCACATAGAGCTTTTGCAAAATCAAGAGGCCTAATAGTGCATGGGATGGTAAATGCTCCTGGGTCTGCCTTCTTCTGCACCAAAGACCTTGTGAAAATAGCACTACAATGATAGAGATTGTCCACCGGCTCATAGCTAACCGTCCTTTTCTCTGTGACAAGGTCTTTCATAAACTTTTCATCCCCGGGAATCTATTCCAATGCCTCCACCAGTGGTAAATTGATCGTTAACTTCTTAAGCATGGCCATAAATTTTCCAAACTTTATGTTGTCGGCCTTCTTCTTCAACCGATGGGGAAATGAAAGAGGTGGTTTTAGGAGAGTGGTATCCACCACTTCAGCCTACTTTTCCTTGCTCTTCTCCAACTTATAATTCTAGTGATGGTTGGATGGTTTATCATCAGTAATCTCATCCAGTTTCTTAGACTCTACTGGATGATTGATTTTTGCTTCTTCAATATCATCTGCCACAATATCAACCACAGGCTTGCCCACGGGAGGTCTTGCCAATACCTTACCACTCCTAGTGGTAACCTTCATACATGAACCATTCTTTCTTAGATTTTGAATCGTTTCTCTTGGTAAAGTGCCACTCTTTCTCTAATTAAATACAATAGACAGTTGGTTCATCTACTGTTCTAACTATTTTATCAAAGTAGTGTATAAATCAACCAACTGATTCATCAAAGATAAATAACTTTTCATCTCATCCACCCAAGTATTGGTTACTTCCACTCCCTTTAATAACTTAGCCATCATGTCCTCCATGGAAATCTTCCCTGAACTAGTCTCAGCAGCCTTACGGTTTCCCGGAGAAACATACAAACCAATCCTATCATTCTTATTCTTCCAATTGTCTTGGTCACGGTCTTTATAGCCATATTTTTCATAATAGTTCAGACCTTGGTTTCCTTGTCCACCGCTTCAAAGACCTCTCTGACTGCTCAAGTAATTGGCTTCCTCCTCACAATCGGAGTCAGCCCTTTTCTATGATGCTATAGATTTAACCTTCTATGTCTTTCCCAATAATAAGTACTTAGTGAGAAGACCCATCTGCATCTTTATGTGAGCCATGTCTTGGTCATGTTTTTCTTCTTTCTGTCTCTGCTCTATGGTCATACTAATAGATACAGTAGAGCTTGCTACTTCAGACTCCCTGGTATGCTAATCTCTACTTTGTTTCGTTATTTGATCAAGCATCTCAGCTGCTTCCAGAAAAGTGAGATCCATGAATGCGCCACCTACAACATTATCCACTACTAGCTTTGTCACAGGGTTCAAGGCCCAATATAAGATTTCCATCAGGTGGACGTTAGTCATCTGATGATTTGGACACTGCATAAGCTTCTTCTTGAACCTTTCCCAAGTCTCAAGGAGAGCCTCAGTTGGAAGCTGTCTAAAGTTGTTGATCACATCTCTCAACTGTTCCCTCTTGGACGACAGAAAGAACCTCTCTAGAAAAGCATCTTTAAGTTGCCTCTAGTTGGTAATAGAGTCAGGAGTTAGCCCATTCAACCATAAATTTTCCTCCCTAGAAAGAGACAAAGGATACAGCTGCAACCAAATAGCATTTTTCCTAACTCCTGGGTTGTCAAATAATTTGTAAGTCGAGGTAAAATTAACTAAATGCATATTCAGGTAATCACCCGCAAGTCCACCGAATATCTCTTTGAGATGTAATACCTGGATCATAGTACTCATGATATTGAACTTGGCTCTGAGTTCTAAGGGCAGAGGAATAACATCCCCTGTTGCACTAGCTCCATCTAAATCATCATCATTATTTTCTAGATTAAATTGGATGGCCTTGCCTTCTGGTCTGGCCCCGATAGGGCAATTTCTGTTGACATTCCTATTTTCCGGTGCAGGAACATTGCCTGCACGTCTTGGGTTGATTGGATTTAATAAATCATTATCACCCAGATCATCATCATCTGGGTTTAGTTCCCTGCCTGCATTATCCATATTATTCTAGTTCACTTGCTCAGCTGCTAAGGCAACTAGTCTAGCCTCTTCCTGCTGAGCATCTACTCTCTCTAGGTCCTGTTGACCATCCATTCAGCTAATAAGTTGAGTTTACAGATGAATTTATAATAATGGTTCACTCGATCTTCGTGTACTTGGCTTATAAGACAATCAACCTGCACAAACAAAAACAACAAACAAAAAAGTAAAATTTAGGAAACTTTGACCAAAGATCAATTAACAATCACAGACTTAATTGACAACCGTATCCTCCGACAACGGCGCTAAAATTTGATATGCCCAAATGATACCTTTCTTATAAAAGTGTAAGCGGTCGTTGTCAAATATAGAACCCGATAAAGATTGGGGTCGAATCCCATAGGGAATACTTATGCAATAAAGTAAGTTGATTCTTAATGGACTATTGATCTAATGTTCTAGAGTGAAGGGGGTTTTAATGTCTTAATATTATTCTTTCATTCTTGTATTACACCGAGATCCATCTAATGAGAGTTAATGCTAGTATAATTTCAATGAGAATAAGTTACTAGATTTATGCTCGCCAAGATGTTCATACATTTAGGGTTGTGAATTTGTGTTCAATTTCTAACTTTTAATTTCAATTGCAAGAAATATTGAATTCTAAGGATTACCCACTTGTTTCTCAACCTAATGGGTATTTCACCCTTTACTTCTTTAGAACTTAAAGGATTCATGTATTATTCAATATAGTTCTCATGAGGGTTGATACTGTTAGGCTATTAACCCTTAACCCAAAGGGTAAATCTATGGATTTCATATGAATCACCTCATTTGCGAACATCCACTTTCTTGTTCATACAAGTGGTGTTCATGGGCTCATTTCTCAAGTTTGCAACCAGGAGATATCGTTATAATGAAGAGTAATTCATATAATTTAGATAGACGTTAGAAATCAAGTGGATTCATAACCCCAAACAACTTTCAACATCAAGGCTCCTATAACCCTAGTTGTGGGAATTTATCTACTCATCTCCATCTAAGATATCAAAGACATATTGATGTTCATAAATAGATTCAAGAGAGTACTTACAAAAGTTACAATGTGTGTTTCTCAATCTTCAATGACAAATATGGAAATATAATAAGATCTCCAATTCTAGCTTCAAATCTCAAAGAAAAGTGTTATAATGCTCTCAATAGAGGAGAAAGTATGATACTACCATCAAAAGTCCCAAAGTAAAACCTAATACTTAGCATTTATATGATTCCAAGACTAGGGTTTTAAAATTTAAACTCGGAATTGTTGCGTCATGCTTGATGGTTAGGGCGGTAGTTCGTCGCTGAGGCAACGGTCCGTCACTGGAGCTCTAGTGATATAGCATTTTATTTCTTGGCGATGAGATGGGTGATGGTTCATTACAGGGTCAACAGTGCATATCCTAGACCATTGCAAAATTCCAGTGGCACAACATTCTGTTTCTTAGCGATGGGTTGGACGATGGTTCATCACAGGGTTGACAGTCCATTGCCTGGACCATCGCAGGACTTCTAGTGAGACTGCCCTCTACTTTTGGGCGATGGTTAAACCGACGGTCCATCACATGGTTGACGGTCCATTGCCTAAGTCATCACTGGTAATTTTTCTCTTGTTTTGCCCAGTTATTCAAAGTTATTCTTTGCGCTCATTTTTTGTCCTGAAAACACTAAAGTCCAATGTTAAATACAATTATAGTTTCTTGAAAACACATAATTATCCTAAGAAAAAGGCCTAAAATATTTTGTCAAAAGCTGGAACATCAGCATACCTATGCTTTATCATCAGTTATGTTTGGCTATGGGGGTGCAGGAACTCCAATGTATTGATGAGCTGATCAAGGCCACATACACTACATACTTGGGATTGATAAGAGACATAACTAACCTATTGGATAGATAGGCAAGACGTGGAGAGGTATATTAACTGAAATTTTCAGACAAAATGGACAACTCAATATTGTTAAGACAGATGAGGCTGCTAAGATAGGTGGGAAAATCAAGACCACACAGACTTCTGATACAGCAGGTACACCTAGTCCCCTCCTCCGGTACAGTTTGTACCACATAGGCTGAGAGTGCTACCAGCTGGTTGATTATGATATTACAATCTATGTGGGATGAGGTGATAAGGATATTGGGCATACTGGAAGCCATGGTTTGAAACATGGAAGGGGCGTGAAGCCCTGGGTTTATACGAGGCTAGAGGACCAGGAGAAATGACTCTACAGTGGAATAGATTCCATTGAGTACCATATGACCCTATAGTTGGGGAGTGTACAAACCCTAGATATTATAGAGGTGGAGGTAGAGGTGGATGAAATAAAGAGGATGTTTGCTGAGCTATATAATAGACCATTAATTCTAGAACCCACAGTTACGACAGTTGTACCCGAGGTAGAGGTTGAAAATAGATAGGACATTTCTGATCCACTAGAAGAACCTTGAGAGAAAAGGGAGAGAAAGCATAGAAAAAGAGGTGATGAAGAAGGCTAAGGCAGATAGCCTACAAAGTGAGAAGGACCGACAAGTGAGCATCCAGGATATGCATGAGATAGTCGGTAGTTCGAGACAAATGATTATTAATATTGAGGGAGGAGGTAATTCAAACCCACCAAGTGATATACAATTAAGTACATCGGCCACACCCGGTTCCACTGTTACATACATAGTCTCGATATATGAGGGGACTACAGATAATGATGGTGGGTTCCTACCTGAATGCCCACGTGATGATGTTGTATGAGATTCCATCTTAAGTGCACAAGTATGTTCCCAATCTTGTGTACATTATTTTTAGATACACTGGGATAGTACAGATGCTTTAAGTTGCCGGTGGGGGTATACCAAGCTCGCCACAGGCCATACTTGCCATGTTTCAAAGCCCATGGCCACAATCTAAAAAAATTAAAGAACTGGCATGTTTTGCATTTTTGGTTTGTATTGTTTTTATGTATTGTGTTTTAGAAATAGATAAAAATATTTGGAGAATTTGTATTTGTGGTAGTTGATTTGTGTAGAATAATTATGCTTGAAATTGTCTGATTTTGAAAGATTTTGTGCTGAAAAAATTGATACTCCTCCTAAATTTTTGTTTTAACTGTGTGATGTGTGTATCTGTGTAAGACTACTATGAATATAATAATGTCATTTGGATTAGTAATAGAACAACTAGGGAAAACAATTGCATAACTGGATAAGTAGTACCTAATAGTATAGCCCTATGCGAGTGTGTGTGAGGTATTAGTGAGTTCCATATGTATCGTAGTCTAGTACATGACAAAATGCTTTTACCTAGTTTGGGATAGTCAAGTAGGAGATGATCATAGGCCATTTATGTTTTAAGTCCACTCGATCCTAAATGACCAACCAAATGAATTAATACCTCTGATATAAATATTTGAGCCTAAATTGACCAAGTTATTTATTTACACCAATTTCACCTTCTCGTTTCTACAATAAACCTGTACTGGTCCAGCTTTGACATTTTTCACCTCAACTCAGGAAAATCACCTACGTCGAGGGTGTTTATTATAGGTGTGCTTAGGTAAAAATGAGCATAAAGAAAAAAGTGTAAACGGAAAAAATGGAAAAGGACATGTGCGGAAAAAATAAAATTTAAAAAAGAAAAATAAGATGAAAAATTGCAAGAAATGAAAAATAAAAAGAAAGTGAGAAAAGGGGAATTGTACCTTGTCTAATCTATATGTGATGTAAATTAAAAAGGGAGACATAAAGGCGGAAATAAAAAGTAGAAGATAGGTGGACCCCAAATAAAGCATAGTGTCAAGGAGGCGTAGTCATAAAATAAATCCTAAAAGATACCTTACCAGTCCCTAACCTATGTTACAATCCAAATAAAGATCTTTAGTGATCCTGTCCCGACTGTCTAAAAACATAGGAAGAAACCATACTGGCAAGACTATGGTATTCTATATACACCTTTGGTACTTCTTTGTGAGCTAGAGCATCGTTTGTTATATCCCTAAGAAAATTGATTAATCATAGCTGGGAGTGAATTAGATTTCTTTGACTATGAGCACACATGGATTATGTTGTTAGGTTGCTAGATTGTTTGGTTAATATGTTTTGTGTCTATGCCTAGCTATCTATCACTCATATAATGCAATCATTAGATTCCTTTTGTTCATTCCATATACCAAATCGTATACATAGTTTGCTTTCAAAAAACGTAAAATTAGGAGGGGGAACAAAATTGTTGAAAAATAAATTGAATGGTCACTACCATAGGTATCTTAGGATCTTTCTATTTAAGCATCTGTGTTTTGTGATAGCTCTTTTTTTCCTGAGGACACACAAATTTCTAAGTCAAGGGTGTTGATGTGTCTTGCAAACACCACACTTTTGATGCTTAAAACAATGAAATTATGCTTGTACATAGGTTATTTTTGTTGATATGATGTGGTTTGTTGCTTGTTCCAGGTTAAACAGGTCAATAATAGTGTTGGACTAAAATTGGAAGAAAAAGACCAAGACTTCAGATGATATGAGTCACCATACGAGTTGTCAACACAACATATGACTCGTAGGCTGACTCATAAGAACAACAGTAACAAAATCCAAGTTGAAAAGTTAAGTACAGAGAAGATACCACCCAGTTATATGAGTCATAAGATGTTTATACGGATCGTGTCAGGAATTCTCTAAGGGAACAAAAACCAAGGAAGCAAATCAAAGTTAAAGTCTCAGAAGAATATGAGTCAAAAGTCTGAGTACGACTCGTATGGATAAATCATAAGAAAACCAATGTTCAAATAAGTGAAAGAAAGAAGTCCGAAGTACATACGAGTAAAGTCCTTGAGTCGTATGGACAAGGTACGACTCATGAGCATAAGTCATAAGAAGAATAAAAAGTTGAAGCTTAGAAGATTAGACTCTGGAGTGGATATGAAGGCACAGTACGAATCTTAAGAAGACCTTACGTGTGATGAACTAGTCGTACCTTATGCCAACATTACATTTCCTTTTCCATTTTTATTAGGATTTCTGAGTATTTTTTAGATACATAAATACCCTAGGGTTTATCTTTTATTAGGCTACACTCTTTAATATTATTCTTACTACTTTTATATATTTTTACATTATTCTTGGTATTTAGGGTTATTATTCAATTGAATACTTTAGATTTTATTCATCTTATTTTTCTACAATTAATTGCATGAATTCTTCATTGATTATCATGGGTTCTTTCATAAAGATGAGAGGTTAATTTCCCTGACTAGGGTTGTGGGAAACCTTAAGGATTAGCTACGTAAAAGAAGTGAGATATTCATTTATTCTAAAGATTATGCATGTATATTAATCTTCTTCACAATAATTAACCTCAGAGCTACTGTAGAAGCTTGGGGATAGCCTGTATTAGCAAACGTCCTCACAAGGAGGGTTGTGATTAGGAAAAGAGGATAAGATAGTAATTTGAGATTCACATCATAATTTTATTATTCTATCATCTCATCTAATCAAATTGATACTCTAAAGGTGAAATTTGAACTGAAGTCATGGATACGGAGCAATTGGGTGACGCCCTGAGACTCATGAGGTAAAAGTGAGATTTATCAACACATTCATAAGATGATTCAAAATACATAGTTTGTTGACATTACATATAGAGCAGAAGAGTAGTTGGGTTGAACACAATAAATCTATGGAGTTTAGAAGCTATGGGAAACATAATCCTAGTGTGTCTTCTAGTGTTTACAACTCAAAACATTCAAGATTCGGTAACTAGTTACTGATAATTCAAACATTCCCCCTATTTACTTTTTATACTACTCGTGAATTACTTCAAGGCTAAGAAACTGGTCAATGTTTTCCCTGTTAGTTCGACCCCAACCAAGTTGGGTGACTATAATTGGAATCCATAATAGCATACTTCTTTTGGAGGTTAGTTTTAGGGGACATCATTTATGTTTCTTAGTCCTAGTTGTTCGTTGCTAATGTAATGCCATTATTAGATTCCTATGGATTATGTTGTAGTACTACATAATTATGCAAAGTAGAATTTGAAACAATGAAATAGAAGGGGAGTATAAAGTGTTCTTGAACTGATTGATAAATCGACTTCCAAATATGTCACAGATGCTTCGAAGTTAAGCAATATATTTTTGTAAGGATGATATCTCATTTGACTTAGGACACGCAAACATTCTAAGTTAAGGGTGTTGATGTGACATGAAAACATGACACATTTGATGCTTAAAATAAGGAATTTATGCTTAGACTTAGGTTATTTTGGTGGATATGATGTGTTCGTTTCTTAATTTCAAGGAATTTAGGTATGAAGTACCTTGGACTAAAAATTAGCTGAAAAGGCTATGAATATGATGAAATTTGGTCTGCCTACGAGTCATTGATGTGCTATAGAAATATAAAACTTTTGATGCTTAAAACGAGGAAAATATACAGGTTTCTGAGGTTATTTTTTTAGATATAATACTTTTTGGGTATGTTTTGAAGAAAATAATGTTTTGGATCATAAGTTCATGAAAAAGGTGAAAAGGTGTTTTTGACTACTTTTGGAGAAATTATGGATGTTCGGGAAACTTTCTGTCTTGGTAACGATCAAAGTATGTTTGAGAATCCAAGAAGATCTGATAATATTACTCCTGATACTTACTAAGTCACAATATGGACCGCAAGTAGGACCTACGAACCGCAAGTTAGCAAAGCATATGCTAGAAGTCCAAAATCACAAGAGTTAAACTTGTAGGATTTTTTCACCACAACCTATGCCCTATACTTGCGCTGAGTATTAGGACCGCAAGTACTACGTGCGCCCATGGACAGAGCTTAAGTATAGACTACATATGGCTATCGACCTTGTTTTCTCCTATTTCATTCGAGATTTGGTTTTAGGGTTTTCCTCATGTACTATAAATACCATTTATGTGTTTTTTAGGTGAAGCTATGCACTTTTGATCTTGGGATTCTCTTGTATTAATTTTTTTTCTTAAATTAAGTTATGCTTGTAGGTTTTTACACTATTGATGTATGAGCAAACGCTAACACATTTGAGGATTTTAACTGAGAATAATTGCAAGGTCTTAAGCAACTTTTGTCATTTTTGATTGTTTTATCTTTGATTTTGCAGTAGAAGCCAAGATTCAAGAGAACCAATAGAAATGGAAGCAAAGGAGTTGAAATCTGAAGCAAATAGAAGAGAAGTGTGGCTGACGACATTCCTGATAAGTTATCAACCCTGTGATAAGTTATCAGATATACCGTCAGCCTTAGACAGAGAATGGAACTCATCTTAAAGTTATGATGACATTTCCTGATAAGTCATCAAGAGTTGATAAGTTGTCAGAATTCAACATCATCCTTAAGCAGGAAGTGCTAAAACTGAAGAGGGAGCTGACGACATTTGTGATAAGTCGTCAGACTCCTGATAAGGTATCACGAATGTCGTCACCTAATTCGAGGAACTATTAAACTCTGTGATTTTGTTTCCTTATTTAGGCTGAACTATAAAAAGTATTGTTTAGGGTTTTCTAGAGGAGTTCTGAACATAATTTTGTAATACACATATTTTGTTATTTTTCTCTTTAGTTTCTTGGCTTGAAAAACAATTAACTTTGAGGATATTTTCATTAATATTTTGGGATTTCTATTGTGATCTAATCTGAGAATCACTAGTTATTATTCATCTTGTGGTAAGTTCATCTTTCAAATTATGAATGCATCTAGTTGTTTCACTTATTACATTATGAGTGTCTAAATCCCTTTAACCCAAATTATGGGATCTATAGGTTAAGTCTTAGTAAGATGCTCAGTGTTTTCAATTCTAAAGGTAATAGGACTCCTTGATAATTCCGAGATTATAATTATTATTTATTGGTTGCAAACGATATATAGAACCTGCTTTGATTTGCTTGAGATAAGAATTCAAATATAGTAGGAAGTGAATTATTGACAGGGACTTGGAAACACTAAACTTCCATTTAATAATCGATGTTGTAACAAGGTTGATTAACCTGAGGTAAAGTCTGGTTAGAAAATATAAATTCCCTAAGTCTGAGAGGATTAGGTAATTAAATGCTTAAGTAGGTCGAGAGATATTTAGGCATAACTTCGATAGAGATAATCTTGTCTTCTGACTATGAGTATCTCTTGACCGTCCCTGCATTGACATTCACTATTTCATATGAGTGAGTGGGGCATCCTTTTTGTGAGGGAACTTGAGTCATATTGTTATCTATATGCTTGTTTTTAGGTGGTGTAACGTGTATATATGAATGGTTTTCTGTTGCTAATGTAATTTCCATACCTTAATCCTATTGTTTGGCATTATTATGCTTTATAATCATACATAGTTGGTTTTGAAAAGTTAGATTGGAGGGGATGTTGTAATTTGAGTTTTAATAATTGACTGACTGCCTTGAGTAGCTTAGATTCTCCTAATTAAACGTCATTTTTGTTTTTGTTGTGTTTTATTGCCTGAGGACATACAAACATTCTAAGTTAAGGGTGTTGATGTGCTATAGAAATATAGCATTTTCGATGCTTAAAACCAAAAAAATAAGTAGGTTTCTACGGTTATTTTGTTAGATATGATATTTTTGAGTATTTTTGCAAGAAAACATATTTTGGATGATAAATTCATGAAAAAGGTGAAAAAGATGCTTTTGGCTACTTTGGAAGCAATTATGGATGTTCCGAATATTTTTTGGCTTGATCATGATCAAAGCATGTCCGAGAATCAAAGAAGAGCTGAAAAGATGACTCCCGGTACTTACTAAGTCAACATGTGGACCTCTAGTAGGACCTACGGACCACAGGCAGGAAAAGCAAGTGCCAGAAGTATAAAATCCCGAGAGCTGAATTTACAGGATTTTTTCATCCGTAGCCTACACCCTATATCAACGCCAAATGTCATGAACGCAGGTACTACTTACACCCAGAGACAGAGCGCAGGTACAAACCATTTATGTCCTCGACCTTATTTTCTCCTATTTTTTCGAGCTTTAGTTTTAGGGTTTACTCATGCAATATAAATACCTTTTATGTGATTTTTAGGAAGATTTATGCATTTTTTATACTCATAAACATATTTTAATTCCAAGATTCGACTTTGATCTTAGGATTCTCTTGTGTTAACTTTGGTTCATTAATTTAGTTTTGCTTGTGGGTTTTTATACATTTTATCATTGTGATTTTATCTATGCTTTCAGCTATGAATGTTATTGATTTCATCACAAGCATGAGCATCTAAAACCCATAGCTAGGGTTGCGGAAACACTAGCAGATTGAGAAGTAGGGGAAGTGTTGTCATTGTTCTGTACTGATACCGATGCATGCATTGCTTTATCTTCATTATAATATTTTATTAATAGGTGAACATGTTTAGATCCCTCCTGGATATTGCTGCTTACTCCAAAAGAGGAGTAATGACTAGGAAAAGATAAATATAGAGCGCAAGTACAAGATTTTAGGAGTTACGCATTTTTTATACTCACAAACATATTTTGATTCCAAAATTTAATTTTGATCTGCAGATTCTCTTGTATTAAATTTAGTTCATTAATTAGTTACGCTTATGCATTTTTACACTTCTTATCATTGTGATTTTATCACTTCTTTCAATTATGAATGTTATTGATTTCTTCACAAGCATGAGCGGCTAAAACCCATAGCTAGGGTTGTGGAAACCCTAACAGATTGAAAAAGTAGGGGAAGTGTTGTCGTTGTTCTGAACCGACACCCATGCATGCATTGCTTTATCTTCATTATAGTTTTATTAATGGGTTACCATATTAAGATCCCGCCTATATATTGTTGCTTACCACAAAAGAGGAATAATTACTAGAAAAAGATAAAGACAATAGTAATTTGGAGTTTAATTGTCGATCCATGCTTCTAGGTTCTATCTTAGTAAGATGGTTAGATTTTATCTAATAACTAGAGGCTGAAAAGGTAATAGTTAACTAGGATGAAGATAAGGGTTAGTAAGGTGACATCCTGAGACTAAAAGAGTAAAGGGTGAAATCCTTCTACTCATCCAAAAGACTGCATAAGGTACATAACATATCGATTCTACAAGTAAAGTATCGGGTTGGTTCAAGAATGCACGATAATCCTACGGAGGTTAGAAGCTAGAGGGAACACAATCCTAGTGTTCACCTACACTAATTACAACCAAGGTTGATATAGTTACTAGCTCAAGATCACTACATAACAACCCACTATTTACTTTTTTTGTCTTCTCGCTGACTACAAATGCTAAGATCTACAATTCCATATTTTCCCTTGGGATTCAACCCTAACCTTTTTTGGATTACTATATTTTGACAATGATCGTATATCATCTAAAATGAGGTATTGTTTGTATGTCATCAGTCATCAAATCATCATATGACTTATGGCCTAACTCATTAATAAGACAGTGGTAAAAGTCAAGCTAAATTAGCTAAGTGATGACTAACCACGACTCATAAAGAGTAATTACAAGTCGTAAGAGGAAATTATAAAGTGAGAAGAAGTCAAAGCTAAAGTACAGAGGTAAATTCACGCAATACCACGAGTTGTAAGGTCTTATTATGACTCGTAGTGAGGGGCACTCATAATGAGACTAGTGATCAAAGCCTTGATAATCAAGGTTAAAGGGATAATGAGTTAAGACAATGAGTTGTAAGGACTCATTATGACTCGTGGTGATGATTCATAAAGACAACAGTATCTTGAAGCCTTGGAGATAAAAGTTCACTGGAATGCTGAGGACAAGATGAAGAAGACTCGTAAAGAGATGTTACGCACCATAACAATCACCGATTTACTTTTTTTATTCTATTTTTATTAGGATTTATTTATTATTTTGAGATATTATAAATACCCGAGGATTATTACTTTATTAGGTTACACACTTTTACATTGCTTTTGATACTTTTAGCACACTTCGATCGTTGAGATTTTGTTCTTGACATTTTTGGTCCGCATTCAATTGGAGACTTTAGATTTTTTCACTTTCATTATTTTATAACTAATTACATGTGTTCTTTATTGATTATCATTGATTATTGCATAAAAATGAGCAGATAATTTTGTTGATTAGGGTTGTGGGGACCCTGGCAGATTAGCTATGTAAGGGAAGTAGAAGATTCATCTATTCAACTATTATTGTGTGTATTGTTATCTTCTTTGTATTTATTGAACCCAAGATGCTGCAGAAGCTTAGGGCTTGCTTGTATTTGAGAACGTCCTCACAAGGGAGTTTGAGATTGTGAAATGAAGAATCTAATAGTGATTCAAGTCACCCAACCTTTATCTAATCAACTCGAGACTCAAAAGGTGAGATTTTTATTGATGTTAAAGTCAAGGGATAATAAAGCAACACCCTGAGACTTACAAGGTAAAGGGTGATCTATAAATGCATTCACAAGACTATTTATAGTACATAGATAGTCAACTTTGGATGCCCAATAGGAGTGTTAGGTAGATTGAGTATGAGAATATTATGTAGTTTCAAAGCCAGGGGGAGCACAATCCCAGTGTTCGTGTTCTATTTCTTAAAAACTCAATCATTCAAGATCTGTTACTTGTTATAGTTGACTTTAAATTCACCCAATTTACTTTTCTGCATTACTCATGGATTTTATCAAGTTTCAGATACTGATCAATGTTTTCATGTGTGTTTAAACCCAACTTTGTTTGGGTTACTATTATTCACATCTACCACAGCATATATCTTTGGAGGTTAGTTTTTGGGTTACATCACTTATATGGAGTCCATTGTGAGATTTACTCTAATCATCATAACCTTTAGTACTTCTTCTCCCAATGAGATCTTAATATAAGGTAGTGTCATTGGCTTAATTTTCTTAAGGATTATAACTTGGCTATTCTCTATCATTCGGGCAAGGCTAATATGGTTGTGGATTCCTTGAGTCGGAAGTCAGCTATAATGCATAACTTGTTGTATCATTTGTCCTTATAGAGGCCTTTGGACTTATAATTTAAATTATTGTCTTACCAGTGGTTAGGATTGATATTTTGATACCTAGGTGTGTTTTGACATTCGTGGAGGTTAGGTCTTCTTTGATTGAGCAAATTCGAGCTCATCAGTTTGATAATGTTTGATTAAGAGTAATTTAGGATAAGGTGTTGGGTGGTGAGTCTAAGAAATCCTTGGTTAATTCAAATGGTATTGTTAGAATTGGAGGCTGAGTTTATATGCCGGTAGTGGGTGATTGGATTTGATTTCTTTTAAAGGAGGCTCATTGTTTTAAGTATTCCATACATCCAGGAGTGACTAAGATACATCTCGATTAGAGGCCACATTACTATTGGGTTGTATGAGAAGACATGTATCACATTTTGTTAACATCATCAAGCAACACATAAGCCACATTACCAATAGTTCAAAGGGAAAACTTAGTCCCAGGTATATTAGGCCATTTGAGATTCTTTGAACTATTGGTAATGTGGCTTATGTGTTGGATTTGCCCAAACTTTATCAGCTGTTCATGCAGTTTTTTATGTTTTCAAGCTTTCCAGTTACATTTCGGACGAGTCTCATGTCATTTGTTAGGATTCGGTTGAGTTTGATGAGAGGTTATGTTTTATTAAGAAGAATGTCTACATCTTACCTAGGGATGTCAGGCAGTTGCGTTATAGAGTTATTCTAGAGGTTAAGGTCTAGTGAAAGCATTAACCTATAGATGAGGCTACTTGTGAGGTCGAGTCTGATATGTGTATACCTTATCCCTGATCTTTATTGATTTAGATATTTTCCCTTGACTTTAGTTCAAGGATGAACAAGATTCTTAGTGGTGGATGATGTAACGACCTAATTTTTTATGATTTATCTAAAATATTCATTTTTGTGTGAGTTGACCATTTTACCCCTCCCCATGGGTTTTTGTGGTATTTTATGAGTGTGGGGATGATTGGCACGATTCCAGATGCATTTTGATGTGATTTATGTGAAATTTTGGTCTTAGGGCTCTTGAAAAGCCTTATAGTTGACTTTGATCAACGTTTATTAATATGTGCATCGGATGAAAAAATAGACTATGCCAACAAATTCAAAATGTCGATTTTAGTTTGGCAACATGGTTGGTGTGGTTTTATGGCTCTTATATCTCATTTCAACCCTCGGTTCAAAAAGTTGTAAAATTGGGTTTTGGGGGTCAACTTTGTGAAAAAGTTATTTTTTCAAAAATGTGATATCTCCATTGAGTTCACAGCATCGAAATTTGATAGGGTAGCATAGATCATTTGCATTCAATAGATTCCGTATAAACTGAGAGGGGTTCGCAGAGACTTAGATTACTCTAAGTCCCCAGCTGGTGCACCCGCGTTTGCGATAGAACAGTCCCTTATCCATCTTAGGGAGAAAACGTGTGTGTCGCATAGGCGACATTCCAATTGCAATGTCAATATTATCCTACGCGAGGACTAGATCACAAATGTGATTGCCATCAGGCACGTGTATCCCTTAAATAAGACGGTGATCGCGTATGTAATGCCTGGGCACAATAAATAACCATGTTTCTTTATTTTCATAATTTTTGAGACTTGGAGGTTAGGGTGTCTTGATTTTGAGCCATTTCTTCCACTTTTGAGCTTGGTTAAGCTCCATAACATGTATTTCAACCACTTTCTCCAAACTTTATCATATAATTCTGGTTTAAACATGGATTAAAAGGTAGAAATTAGGGATTTTAGCCCATAAGGCCTACAAATTGTATTTCTCCGATTTAAACCCTAATTTCAACCCATTTTCACACGGGTGAGGTTCTAACCTTATAATTATTTTTTTCTTTCAATTTCATCTTTAAAAGAACTTTAATTCTCAATTTTAAAATGCATTTCGAGGATTTTTGCTGGTAAATCTTGAACATGGTTTTTCTTCAATTCGAACCTCATTTTTAACTCGTATTGTTTGGGTATTCAGTTGTAAACTCCTAAAAATATGGGGATTATATTTCAAAAACAAAGTTAAGATTTTACCCTTATTTTTTTAAAACCCACTTTGGGGGTCCGTTTTAACCCCAATTCAAAAATAGGTAATATGGTTCTCTTTTTTGATTCATAGATGCAATATTCTATGTTTTAGTTTATTCTGAGTCCTTTTGTGAGGAGTAAGGCTTTGGTTTTAATTCGTTCAAACTGGTTTTTCTGCATTTGAGGTAGCTTATGGCTTAACTTTTTTTAGACTGGGCTGGTAGTTAATGTTGATATAAAAACATATTAAGGGTGCGGGAACTAATCACAAAAATGGTTAAAATTATGGTGTTATGTCATGTGGGGGGCTATATATTATTGTATTTGGTGGTTTGGGGATATTGATTACTATGTGTGACCATGTAGTGTCCTATATGATTTTGTTGACTATGAATATATGAAACTAATTGTGTCTTGTAAGATGAAAAGACTATAATGTTATCAATGGTGTGTTTAATTGTATTCTACTCAGTTGGCATATGGTTTATGGTTGCATTCATGAATGGTTAGAAATATTGAGTAGATTATTTGCTCACTGTATTGTATACTGGTTGGATATGGAAATACTCATTCTAGTTGGTTGTATGCATTACATCCTTATATCATATACATTTATGAGACATTAGTACTACCGTGTAAATACTGGTAACACTAGGTTTTTCTAATAGAAATGTGACATATTTAAAAAACCCTCTATTGATGGATGTGTTGGAGAAAAGTTATGAATATTTGTATTGGATATCAATTGTAAATGGGTTGACGAGCCCCCATGGATCCTACATCACAAAAATTTGGCTTCGTAGTTATATACGCAGGTTGTACGACAATCTCGGGTATCATCATCATTAGAGATATCATCATCATCTCCATTGCATTTGTATTTACTTTGTACATTTCTATAATGTATTATTTTCCTTGATGTGATACCTTTCTATGTGTATTTCTTCCTTCGTATTCATATATGTTATACCGTATACTTGTGCTTCTCTTTTGCAATATTATGGTGTATGTAAAGATTGTAGAACTATTAGTGGGGATGGTGTGGGCTACCATTTGGGATATTTTTTTATTCCAGGTGATATGCCCTTAGTGTGTATTATATATGATTTATTTTCTATTTTGCTCAGTCAGCCTATGATATCTACTAAGTAAAAGTAGACCATACTCACCCCCATTACACCCTTGCAATGCACATCCAACTTCGAGTGTGCCTCTCGATGGTTGATTCGGGTGATATGTGGAGCTTCTAGAGGTAGCAGTTGATTTCATGTGTCAAGAGTTAACTACAACCTTTTATTAGCAAGACTGTCCTTATTTGTATATTAAGCCAGGCTTGTTCCTATTTTGGATATCTTATGTATTTTGATCTTGAGTTGTACTAGTTAGTTCGTACACTGAGACATCAGGTTTTGGGATTATGGTATTATATCCTTGGTTATGCTCTTCCGCTTTTGTTATATTGCGTGGTTTGCCCTTGTTATAGAAGCCTTAGTTAGGGTTATTGGTGTATTGTCCCTCCTTGTATCAGTTTGTATGATAGTCTTACTTGTCAAGACTATCCGCGACAAGTGCAATCATGACCCTTGGTTTTTGGGTTGTGTCACGACCTAGAAATTAAGGGTCATGATTGCACTTGTCATGGCGTACCTTGACAAGTAAGTCTATCACCCAACTAATACACAAAAAAAGAAAAAGATAGAAATATTCAACGTAAGGCTTATAGAAAAAAATCGAATCATATAAGATAATAAGTGCGAAAAGAATATAATCAATAATGCAGCCATAACTCCAAAAACCTGATGTCAACAATATAAGAACGTAGTACAACTCAAATCCTAAAGAAATATATAAGATGTAAAAATACAAGAAAAACTCTGTCTCTGAAATGAAAGTAAATACAAAGTCTATAGGAAAGGTAGTAGAATACATATGGATGACTAAAAGTAAACCACTACCTCGAAAGAAATAAATATTGTCCAAATCAACCAAGCTGGGGAACACCTGCACTAAAAGGGCGCAGTTAGCATGAGTGTGATCCACTTATATTCAGTAGGTATCATTGGAAGACCAAGAAAAGTAGATAATAAAACATACAAAATACACATAAATGGAACGTCACCTGCAATCTTAAAATATCCCACAACAAATAACCAAGTAGGACACAAATATACATCATATTCCTGAAAAGTAGAAACAAGGGAGAACATGAATACACAAGATCATCAAGAACAAATAAAGAAAGATAGAACAAATATATATAGGACAAAGTAATATGGAAATACAATCACAATATAAACACAATAAAGCAAGTGCAATGTATAAAATAATGATGAGGATGACGATGATGATGCCCGAGGTCATCGCACAACCTCCGTATACACCCATAGAGGCAAGCCTCCCAATGTGGGACCCATGAAGGTTTCTTAAACCTATATACCATCCATATATCCCTATCTCCTCCTAGGAACATCCCTCGGGGAGGGTTTTATAAGATGTCACAATATTTTTTTCCAGGCACATCCCTCTTAGAGGTTTTAAAAAGGTCTGGCTAGTGTTTCTCAGGTGTTGCCGTAGTGGTACCAATGTTTCATGAATGAGTATGATATGTGGATGTCATGCTCACAATCTATCACAATGAATATTTCCATAAACAACCAGATGATGTATTTTCACAACCAACTACAATGATATATTCTACAATCACGTTAACCAATATCCACTTATTACTTCCACCATTCATGAAATCTCATATGATTCATATACCAATAAATATGAATATAACACAATATGACATTTGTACCACAATAGGCATTCCTACAACACAATACACTTATTCACATGTATTTCAGGCTACCACTATCACATAAGAGCCTACATAGTCACACATATCACATAATATCTCAAAACCAACAATTACATCATATATAGGCCCCCACATGGGCTGCACACCTTCATATAGAAAATTTTATGATTAGTTCCCATCCCCTTAACATGTATTTTGTATACAAATTAACTACACAACCTAATTTAAAGAGTAAATCCATAACTTACCTCGAAGGCCGAAATCAATCCGCAACACTACAACCACATAGCCCTATATCTCACAAATGGTCCTGAAATCAACTAAAAACAAGAATTATAGAACTTATACATCAAAACAAGGTTAACGATATCTGTAATGCCTACTTTTTGTTCGGGGTCAAAATGGACCCCCGAAATGGGGATTTCAAAAAAGAGTGGAAAAATCCTAACTTTACTTCAAAAATGTGTTCCACATACCTTTAGAAACCTACATCTAAAAACCCAAGTAAAATCGAGTTAAAAAAATTAGTTTCAAATTGAAGAAAACCCATTTTAAAACTTCATCGGGTAAAACTGTTGAAATCCATTTTAAAATCAAGAATCAAAGTTGTTTAGAAGGTTAAATTAAGGAAAACTGGTAATTATTGGACTAGGAACATTATTCAAGTAAAATTGAAGTTTCAAATCAAGCCCCAAGGTTTTGGGGTTTTGAGAAATTAACTAAGAATATTATTAAGAAAATGGTGAATTCTTATATTAAATCCTTAAGAGATTGATAAAAATATGTTAATCTGGCTTCAAAAGCACTCACTAGCTTTACTTTTAATCTCTCACATTATTTTAGGGTTCTTGGCTCTCAAGAATTAGTGACAAATGGCCAATTTGCCACCTAAAGGGCTTATTTATACCCATACCAAGTTCTCAGATGTTGCAATCACAACGAGCAGGTTGCAATCGCATGCTGGTATGTAAGAGGAGATATTGAGATTGAAACACTCCCTCAGTGTGATTACACTACCTCTGCACATGAGGTACGATCATGGCCCCACACTAGATGACAGTTGGAGCTCAAACTTGGATAATTTCCAATTTTTTTGCTTAGGCCTCGAGATTTATTTGAAATCTAATACGCATAAAAAAACTAAGTAACCACACTTAATTCAACCCTCTAGACTCAATGGAGATATAATATTTTAGAAAAGACGCCATTTTCACAAAGTTGACTCCTGAAACTCGAATTTATAATTTTCCAAACCAAGGGTCAAAATGTGATTTAAAAGGCACAAAACCAAAAAAAATAATATGTTACCACCCTAAAATAGATGTTTTGGATCTGCTGGCGCTATCTATTTAGAAATATGTTACACGGATCAAATGATAATGACATAAGTGCAAAATAAGGCTCTCCATGCCTCTAGAAACCACAATATCGCACAAATAGTTTCAAAATGCATTGGTAATTGTGTTAATCACCCCACACTAAGAAATATCACAATGTGACTATAGCGAGAGGTAAAATGGCCAAATAACATAGAATAAAAAATTTCACATATTTAATCTAATTTAGGTCATTACATCATCCACCACTAAAAATCTAATCATCCTTAAACTAAAGGCAAAACAAATACCTGAACCCACAAAGAACTATGGATAAAAACTATGCATATTAGAATCAACCTTCCAAGCAGTCTCATATATAGGTTGATGTCGCCACTGAACCTTAACAACAAGAATTATTCTAGAACGCAACCATCTAGCATCCCTATCCAAAATAGAGACCGACTCCTCAATAGAAGACAATTGCTCATGTAACTGAACCGACTACCAATAAATGGCATGAGACTCTTCTGAATTGTAATGACAAAGCATAGAAATGGGGAAAACTAGATGAACAACTGATAAATATAGAGGAAAAGATAATTTATAAGCCACATCACCAACAGTCTAAAGGATGTCAAATGGAAATATATACCTGAGGCTAAGCTTGACCCTCTTCCCAAACCTCATCACACCCATTATAGGTAAAACTCAAAGGAAAATACTATCACCAATACAAAATCTCAAGGAACGAAGTCTATAATTTTCATAGAACTTATGCCTACTCTGACCTTCTCTAAGCCTATCATGAATAAATGATTCAATCTCTGTCCAAAAACTCAATAAGAAAGTCCATACCTCGAGATCTAACCTCAAAAAAATTGAACTATACAACCTAAAAGTGGAAATTCCTACTATTTAAAGCCTCAAATGTAGCCATATCAATACTATAATAATAGTTGTTATTATAAAAAAAACTCCTCTAAAGCCAACTACTACTCCCACAGGCCACTAAAATCCATCGCACATGCACAAAGCATATCCTTCAAAACCTGGATAGTCTGCTCTGACTAACCTTTAGTTGGGGGTGAAATATTATACTGAGGTTAACCTAAGTACCCAACTTGACATGCCCAAACATCATACCATATCGTAGGGGCATCTCAAGCATACATGAATTGGAGGTCTCCCCAATAACCCATCATAATCATCGTATCAATCACATAGGTCAAAAGATTCTCAACCATATAATGAGATAGTATAAAACATACTATAAGTTATAACTTATACAATATCTAACCATTTCATAAATATCAACACACTAACCAATATACCCAAGTCCATAGTCATCCATGATACCTCTATACAAACTAAAGTTTGGAAATATAAATGTTAGAACAAGACCCTAAGTATAGCCAAACCACGTTAAACTAAGGACTAAACAACGTCAAACTAAGTCTAAGTCTAAAAATAGGGGACCAAGAATGAATGTCTTCTGAACTAAGGAAGCTCACCACTCCGTAGTTAATGCATGAACTGCTTTGATCATCTAATCACAGTACAGGAAGAGAAGATTATGGTATGGCCCCTATGTTGAAATACCTATACTTTGAAAAATTGAATAAAACCTCATTTTTGTGTCTCTGGGTTGGGTACAACTAGAGTCTTGAGTCGTACCCTTAATGTTGACTCGTACCACCTTGCCTTCTTATCTCGTATCCTAGGAAATATGGTGAGGGTCACTTAAAGTCCTAGGTATGAGTGAACACCTATTAAGTTATACCCTATGTATACAAGTCATATCTAGGGCAATTTTATAGAGTGAGACTTGAGCTTGAGGTAAATTGTCTTTCATACGGTTGAAGCTTAATATTAAAGGGTGAGTTGTGCCCTTTCGATATGAATCATGGGTATGTTGTTATACCCTTAATAGTGTGTTTCACCTAAAATAATCCTAGGGTACCAATTGTACCCTAGGTTACGATCACTAAGTGAATCGTATGCGGGAGTCGTACCTCTTTAAGAGCTCACTTTTTAGATCTTAACTAAAGACATTTTTTTCATTTCCCTTGCATTAAACCCTAACTAATATCACTATATAGCTTATTGTATCCTCCTAAGTCTTCATTCTAGAAGATTCAAACACTCTTAAACACTCTAAAGGCTTCTTGAAGCAAAATTGGAGGATAGGGTATGGAAGGTAATTATCTAGTAGTAATAAAGAGTCAACATTCTTTGTGATTCAAGTTGTTTTTGGTATGTACCTCTTCCTTTTTATAAATAAATCTAAACCCATGTATTTCACACTTGTATTGGTAAGTGTACACGGTGGTTTTGAATGAAATAAAAAGGGTTTTGTTGCTAAATGATAAATAGTGATGATTCTTACTTAGTCTTGTGTTTATTCTTGTCATTGATGATGAATTGCATATGTGGGTGCTTATTGTATGTGGTATAACATGTGGTTCACGATTAACCCTAATCTAAATGATTCTTAACATGAAAATGGCCTTGAAAAAGCTAATTACATAAAGTGTTTGTGAAAATGTCTAACTAAATTACCTAGTAAAATTATTGGTGATGCATTGAACTAGGGCAATGGTCCAATAGTTATGAATGATTGAAAAATTATATTTTGAAACCATTATGAACCATGTATTTTGAATTTGATAACCTTGTTAGTTGATGACTAATGAAGGGGTAAGGCCCTAGACATACAGATGAACTTGAATTATGTATCGAACCAAGTAGGCTCAAACTTTGATATATTATGGTTAATGAAATGTTAATAGTTGTGTGGGTCTAGAGGACCACAAATTGTATGGTATGATGAATTTAATGAAATCATTATCCTAGTGAGATAGTTGAGCAATGAAGGCTCCCACGAGGACCATGTGGTCATGTATAATGTTGAATTGGCTAAATGAGCCAAAGTCCTTAAATGTGATATAAATTGTATAAGTGTAAATGAATTAACTAATGGGTCAAACGTTCAAAAAGAGACTAATAACAATGGGAGATTTGAGATCCTCATATAATGACATGACTAGTGATTCAAGTTCCTAGTCCCATAAAACAATGGGTGATTTGAGTTCATCATCTAATCTCATGGCTAGTGATTCGAGTCCTAGACCGATGATATGACTAGTGATTTGAGTTCCTAGTCCAAAGATATCTCTTGAGGTTAGAATACCTCGTCAAATGACATGAATAGTAATTCTAGTTCCTAGATCGGTGATACGACTAGTCATTTGAGTTCTTAGTTTAATAAAATAAAACGACTAGAGATTTCAGTCCCTAGACCAGTGAAATGACTAGTGATTTGAGTTCTTAGTCCTATGATATGGCATTGAGATTAGTCAAATGAGTTAACTTGGTTTAAATTTCTTCACTCCATATTTCATGAATGAATGATTTGAGAACGCAAACTAAGTCATTTTCCCTTGTGGCATAATATGATCAAGTTATGTATATCCATGTGTATGAGTATATTTTCAAGAATGATGTTGAGCCTTGGTCTCTTAATTTTCATATGAAATGCCTATGTGTAAGTATAAGTGTATCAATGTGCATGATGATAATATATTAACTTGTTGTAAAATGATGATGCTATTTTATCCTTACCCTTAAGTTACATGCTAGCATTCTAACCGATAACCATCTCTGGACTCTATGTCTCCACATGACATATGGGCTTGAGTATCATCTTATTTTCCTTCGTAGTGATTAGTGGATTGAAGAAATTTGTGCATTGACTATGGAGTGGTGATCTTCCTTACATCGGAAGACATTCATCCTTGGTCTCCTATCTTTAGATTTAGTTTATTTTGACTTGGTGTTGCTATCGTCAGGGTTTTGTCCTAATGTATACATTTCTGCACTTTGGTTTGTATAGAGGTATTGTGGATGACTGTTGTCTTAGGCATATTATCTAGTGTGTTGATAATTATGAAATGGTTGGTCTTGTTAAGCCTTGACACATAGTCACATTTTTTCTATCTTATTATTAGGGTTGAATTATATCCAACCCATATGGATTATTATTTATGGATAGGTTAGGATATGGGGCAACCTCCGGTCCATGTGTGCTTGAGTTTCCCATACGTCATGGCCCAGTTTTAGGTCGTGTCAAGTTTGTATCAGAGACTAGGTTTATTTTCAGTTGGGACTCCATAATACCATGTTAAGTAGAGTCTCTTTTATGAGTGTGAAGTATGTTGCACATATAAAAGAAGGGCTACAAGACATTTTAATAAATGTTTCCCTTTCTTATACTTCAATCTCAAGCTATATAGTCTAAGGCCTCTGATTCTTAAGATTTCCATTTTCTATCTTTTAGATCATGCTATTAAGGAGATCTGATACTCAGAAAAACACTTTTTTCCCGATTGGGGTCAATATGGATGAATTTTATCCAATTTTAGGGGTTCAGACCCGGGCTAGAGCTGTGACATCTGATCATCTTTGTGGGGTTCCTCATATCCCCACTAACCCCGACTATGAGAGCGACCCTCATATTTCTTCACATCAAAGGGATGTAACTAATGCCGAGTTTTGTCGCTCTATCAAACTCTTGACTCAATTGGTAGCCTGTTAATTGGAGTGTGGTGCTTCGGCAACCATTTCTTCTGAGGCCACAAAAAATTAGCCAATTTATGAGGTTGAGCCCTCCTATGTTCTGTGGTATGAAGGTTGACAAAGATCCTCAAGGATTCACTGATGAAATAGAGAAGATCTTCTGAATCATGCATTCATCGAAGATTGAGTCCATTAAGTTTTATTCTTACCAATAAAAAGATGTAGCGTACCAGTGGTATGAAGGGTGGGAGTGGTCCAGGGGTGTTGATGCTAGCCCTGCCATGTGGGAGGATTTTTTTTAGGCTTTCCTTGACTTCTTCTTTTCTCAAGAGTTAAAAGAGGAAAAAGAGGACGAGTTTGTGAAATTTAAACAAGAGAGGATGTTTGTTCAAGAGTATGACTTTAAATTCCATCAACTGTCAAGGTATAATCCCGAGATGGTTTCTAACATGAGGGCTAGAATGCGTAAGTTTGTCTTGGGATTACCCCATGATCTAGTTCTTGAGAGCAAACTGGCCTTGTTGATTGAGAACATGGACATCTCTAGGTTGGTTGTGTATATGTAACAAGTTTAAGATGAGAAGAATAAGCAAGTTGAGCTTAGTGAGAGGCTAGGGAAAAGTTTAGGACTTTTGAGCATAGTGGTAGAGATGGTGGCAATGGGATAGGAAATAAGTGGGGAAGTTTGGGTTTGTTCTCCTCGGCTAGTGTTAAGTTTTTTTGTTCTCATCGTTCTCAATTTAGTGGTTGGTCCTAGGTACAGGGTGCCTAGTTTAAGACTAATAGTGCCTAGTTGGCCATACCCTGGCCTCCTTGCAGATTCTGTGGTCAGAGTCACCATGGTCAGTATGAGAAAGAGAGAGACAGATATTTTTATTATGGTCATGTTGGTCCCATGCAGTTAGAGTTCCCTTCTCGAATGGATGCTTTGGCTAACAGGTCCCCTATCGATACTCCATTTACTCCGCACCAAAGGGTTCTATGTCTGCTTCTGCTTCTATTTTTTTCTCTGACACTGGCTGGAACCGCTTGTAAGCACTTGTTACTCACCGAGATTCTGAGTCATCTCCTAATGTTGTCATGGGTATATTGAGACTTTTCTCCAGTGATGTGTATCGTTTACTTGATCCAAGGTCTACTCTTTTATATGTGACCTTGTATATGGTTGTGTATCTTGATTATGGTCCCAAAAGTCTGTCAGTTCCTTTTTCTATTTATACCCTAATAGAAGACTTGGTTGTTGTTCACCGAGTCTATAAGTGGTGTGTAGTATATCTTAGTGGAAGGGATACTCTTGTTAACTTGATGGCGTTAGACATGGTTGATTTTGATGTTATTTTGGGAATGGATTGGTTGTACTCTTTCTATGTTTCATGCGATTGTCAGATAGATAGGGTCATGTTCAAATTCCCTAATGATCCAATCATTGTATGGGTAGGCTATTCCCTAGTGCCTAAGGTGAGGTTTGTGTCTTATCTTAATGCCCGAAAGATGATTTCAAAGGGATGTTTGTATAATTTAATCTGAGTTAAAGATTTTAACTCCAAAAAACCTTCTCTAGGATCTGTCCCTATGTTTAATGAGTTTCTCAAGGTGTTTCCCAATGATATTCCCGATGTTCCTCTCGATAGGGAAATTGATTTTGAGATTTATCTTGTTCCAGACACTCATTCAATCTTTATTCCTCCTTATAGAATATCTCTGGCGGAGTTGAAAGAACTTAAAGAGAAATTGAATGACCTCTTAGATAAAGGTTTTATCCATCATATTGGGTCTCCTTGGGGTGATCCCATGTTGTTCGTGCGCAATAAGGATCGTTCTCTTTGTATGTGCATTGATTATCGTTAGTTGAACAAAGTTACCGCAAAAAACAAATGTCCTCTTCCTAGGATCAATGATTTATTTTTTCAACTTCAGGGTGTGAAGTGTTTCTCTATGATTTATCTTAGATCAGGTTATCATCAGCTTAAGATTAGGAAAGCAGATATCCCTAAGACTTTCTTTAGAATTTAGTATGGTTACTATGAGTTTATTGTCATATCATTTGGGTTGACTAATACCCCGACGACATTGATGGACTTGATGAATAGGGTCTTCCATACGTTTATTGAAATGTTTGTTATTTTCTTTATTGATTATATCTTAGTGTATTCCAACAGTGAGGTGGATCATATAGATAACCTCCAGGTCATGTTAAAAACTTTAAAGGAGCCATATGGCCTCAATAAATGATGGGTAGTGAATGAAATGAATGAGTGATTGAATAATCATGATATGTGTTATGCTGCATTCTTATTATTGTATGCTAGTTTTAACTTGTTGAAAGTTGCTTTGATATGCGATAAATTGTTACTCGTGTCAATACTTGCCTTACCCCTCTTTGGCTAATGAATAATCCAAGTGGGGGAGAATTGAAACACCTAGACTTTGAACCATTTAAAAACAACTTCATTTTTATTTCTCTGGGTTGGGTATGACTAAAGACTTGAGTTGTACCCTTGGTCATGACTCATACCAACCATGCCCTCCCCTCTTGTATACTAGGCAGTATGGTGAGGGTCACTTACTGACCTAGGTATGAGTTACCTCTCCTAAATCATACCCTATGTATACAAGTCGTATCTAGGGCAATCATATAGAGTGAGACTTGAGCTTAAGGTAAACTATTTTTCATACGGTTGATGCTTACGACTTGGGGGGTGAGTCTTACCCTTTTGATATGACTCATGGGTTTGTTGTCGCACCCTCAACAATGTGTGTCACCTAAGAGAAGCCTAGGGTACGAGTTAGGGTACCACTTGTACCCTATGGTACGATCACTTAGGGAATCTTATGGAGGAGTCGTACCCTTACAAGAGATCACTTTTTAACTTTTAACTAAGGACCTTTTGGTCATTTCCCTTGCCAAAACCCTAACCCCTCTAACTAACTAAGGAATTTTAGCCTCCTAAGTCGTCATTCTACAAGACTCAAACACTCCAAAACACTCTAAAGGGTTCTTGAAGCAAGATTGGAGGCTAGGATTTTGAAGGTGATTATCTAGTAGCAAGAGGGAGTCAAAATTCTTGGTGATTCAAGTTTATTAAGGCATGTACCTCTTCCCCTTTCTAAATAACTCTGAACCCATGTATTTCACACTTGGATTAGCAAGTGTACATGTTTTCTTTTGAAATTAAATGAAAAGGGATTTATTGATAAATTATGAATAATGATAATTCTTACTTAGTCTTCTGCTTATTCATGTCATTGATGAGGAATTACATATGTGAGTGATATTTGTATGTGGTCTAACATGTGGTTCATGATTAACCCTAATCTTGATGATTTTCACCATGAAAATGGCCTTTAAAAAGGTTAGTACATAAGGTGTTTGTGAAAATGTCTAAGTAAATTGCCTAGTAAAATTCTTGGTGATACGTTGAACTACGGCAATGGTCCAATAGTTATGAATGATTGATAAATGATATTGTGAAGGCATTAACAGCCATGTTTTGTGAATTTTATAACCTTTTTTGTTTATGACTAATGAAAGGGTAAGGCCCTTGACATAGAGCTGAACTTGAATTGTGTATTGAACAAAGTGTGGCAAACATGTGATATATTGTGGTTAATGAAATATGACTAGTTGTGTTGGTCTGGAGGGCCAAAAATGGTATGGTATGACAAATTTAATGAAGGAATTGTCCTATTAAGATGGTTGAGCAATGAAGGCTCCCACGAGGACCATGTGGTCATGTATAATGTTGAATTAGCTAAATGAGCCAAAGTCCTTAAATTTGATATAAATTGTATGAATGTAAATGAATGAAATAATGATTTAAGATTTCAAATAAGTATTAATAACGATGATTGATTCTAGATCCTCGTATAATGACATAACTAGTGATTCGAGTTCCTAGTCCCATGAAACAACGGGTAATTCAAGTTCCTCGCGAAATGACACGCTAGTAATTTGAGTTCCTTGATCGGTGACATGACTAGAGATTCGAGTTACTCATATGAGGAGATCTCTTTAGGTTAGAATACCTTTTCAAATGACACGACTAGTGATTCAAGTTCCTAGACTGATTATACAACTAGTTATCTGAGTTCCTAGTCCAATGAAATGAAATGGCTAGTGAATTGAGTTCCTAGATGTAATACCCCAAGACTCTAACCAATATTGCAACCATGACTCAAGCTTATGAGAAGTAAATTATAGTTCTTTGGTTGTTTTCTGATCAAGGGTGATTTGTATTAAGGCCGCAAAGATGTCCTAGCGATTAGGTGAATCAAAACATTCTTTACCGATTGAATTCTTGGGAAGGATATTGCTATATTCAACTTCAAATTATCATATCTCTTGTTATAATAGGAATTATATAGTTCATGACCTACCAAAATATAGATAATTAAATTATATTTCCACTGATACCAATTTCACCCAAATCCAGTATCGGAGCCAAGAGTTATGCCCTTTTTACTCCAGCATGTCAGGCTGGAAAACTGAGTGACGATATTTAGTGATAAGTTGTCACAAGTGTGATGACTTATCACCAAAGTCGTCAACCTTAAGCAGAAAATCATAAAATCCACCATTTTGTGATGAAATTTCATGACGACTTGTCACAAGTATGATAACTGGTAACAAGTCTGACAACTTGTCACGAATGTCGTCAGCTATTTTTTTTCAGCAATCAAAGGACGTTTTTGCAAGGGTATTTTGGTATTTTCTCATCTTTTGGAGGACCCTATATATATGAGAATTCCCATCTAAACCATAATTTCTTCATTCTCTCTTCCAATTCTCTTAAGAAATACATCTAGGGTTTTTATTTAAGGACATTAATCTTCCAAAAATCATTCATAAATCTTCAAGATGTCTTCAAGAATCAAGTTGCTCATAGTGTGGGCTTCGAGAATCATTTATTACAAGTGCGGATAAAGTATCAAGCACTAGAATTCATATAATTTCAAAGATTAAGGTATGTGGGGTTTTGAACAAGAGCAATTCTTTCGTTCTTGTACCAAAAGCTTTGATTTCTATCATGGATTTATATAATTTTGCAAGTGGGTTTATACCCAAATTACTTCATCATGAGATTATGAGAATATAAATTGTTCAAGCTTTGTTATATATGATTATTTTGCTATTCCAAAGTTATGACTTGATAATTAATATTGTCAATTTTATATTTCTACCATGAGTTGATATTTAAGTGCTTTCAAGATGTTTGTCAAGCTTTAAGCTTCCTTTTGACAAACTGGATTATTGAGTATATTGATTCATGAGATTGAGTTGTTACAATGAGTCTTGATATTTCCTCAAAGTTATTGATGTTGTCATGATTTAATGAATTGATACATTTTGATATTAAGAAAGATTGAATTGATTTGAGTTGAGTTAGGAATCCACAAATTGATTACAATTTGATAAATGAGAAAGATATTTGATTTGGTCTTCATGATAGACCCTTGTTATATTTATGGTGGATTTCCTAACGCGTTCTGAGCTTGTGTCTAGGAGTAGTAATTAGCACCGAACGGGAAATGTGGTATTTTTCTAAAACTACGTGCCATCGTAGGAATGATATTGATAATTATGGGCCAGAGGCCGAGTATGAGATTATGATCACTAAATTTAGGTTGTACTCCCTGGAAAGAGTATGACGCTCCCTCCAATGTGGGGTTCTCTCCTTAGAAGGGCAAAATATTGGACTCCATGTAGCTCATATTGTTTATGTTGGTTATAAAAACCTCCCATGTCCATAAGAGTTGAGTTTATTGAATTACCGAGTCACTCCGAGTCTTGAGTTGAAGAGTTGAGTTATTTATGATGATTTATGAGGTTTTATCATATGATTTACTTACTATGAGATCATGAAAAGTATGTTTCAATCTAACTCAAGCCAAGTGAGCCATCATTGTACATATGCATATTTTTATGAAATTGATGATGATATTTGTGTTGTTGCATGCACTCCCACATACTCAGTAAATTCTGAAGTGTTGACCCACATATTTTCCTATGGGCTATATTTTCTCATAAGGTAGGTTCAGGTACTCAGCCGCAGCCGCGTTAACGACATTCGAGTGCCTCAACTACGTTCCCTCAATGGTGAGTCCTCGTGGTTCGAGGATCGTGTCTATATTTTTGGTGATATTGTTCTGTTATTATGGCTTTCAGTACTATTTGAGTCAGTTGGGGGTTTGTCCCAATGGCTCTTTAATTATGATGTATAGAGGCTTTGTCAGACTAGAGGGTTGGTATGTACAGACATTCAATATATTTTGGTTGAACAGTCTAGTATTCTCTAGTATTTCTCTTCAACCCAATGTGGTATATCTCTTTATTGTAAATGACTATAGTTGAATTGAATTCCTTGAGGTAGTCTCTAGCTCCGAGGGTTAGCTTGGGACTACGTATAGGCCTAAGCACCGTGTGGCATCTCGGGATGAAATTTTTGGGTATTACAAAGCTTGGTATCAGAGACTAAGGTTTATGGAGTCCTAGGGAGTCTGACAAGACACATTACGTAGAGTCTTGATCATTGGTATGTAGCGCACCACATCTATGAGCAAGAGGCTACAGAACATTTTAGGAAAAGTCATTTTTTTCTTTCTAAAGTTTATCGTGCATACAACTGTCTCTTTATCTGTGATTAACTCGTGCTCTCTCATAATAGAAAATACCTTCTCGTCGAGCTCGTAGAAACAACAAGAAACCTCAACCCGTTGATCCCCTGAACGAGCATATGTCTCATGCAGAATTTCGGGAAGCTTTTCAGGCGCTAGTCCAGGAAGTTACCGCCAATGCTCAAGCTAACACCCAGGCTACTGTTCCGCCGTCACAAGAGAATAATTCTATTACAGCTCGAGTTCGTGACTTTATGTGGATTAATCCACCTGATTCTATGGGTCGAAGGTAGGTGAAGACCCACAGATGTACTTGGATGAAGTGAGAAAGATCACCCAGATTATGCATATGATAGAGGAGGAGAGTGTTGAATTGGATGCCTATTGAATGTAAGATATTGTATATGATTAGGTGGAGATGTGGAAAATAAGTAGAGGGGAGGATGCCGCTCCCATGACTTGGCAGTTATTCTAGGATGCGTTCTTGGATAGATTCTTTCCTCTTGAGATGAGGGAAGCAAAGATAAAGAAATTCATGAATTTGAGACAAGACTCCATGACCGTTAAGGAGTATTGTCTTAGATTCAATCAGTTATCCAGATATTCTCCTAGTATGATGGCTGACTCCAGGACCATCATGAGCATGTTCGTGACCGACATGTCGAGTTACGTTGTGAAATAGTGTAGATCTTCTATGCTTAATAGGAAGATGGGACTTTCTCGGTTGATGATACATGCCCAACAGATTGAAGCTAATAAGGTAAAAGAGAGGGAGAGAATAAGAGCAAATAAAAGATCTAGATCAGAGCAGCAACGATTTAGTCTCTCCAGATTTTATGGAGGGAACCACCCTTAATTTTAGGGACATCCGTTTATGCCCATGCCATCCTCACTTAGTGATCCCGCACCTAGAAGAAGACAGGAGTAGATGAGAAAGCCTATCCCGTCTAGGTCTCAGGAAAGTGTAAGTAACAGACCTCGTCCTCTTTCATGTGCCAAGTGTGGTAGAGATCATTTTGGCAAGTGTTTTGTTGATCAAATGGCTTTCTTTGGTTGTGTCAAGCTGGGTCACTGACTTAGACATTTTCCGTATGCGAGATAGGGGAGTCGAGATACTCGTCCCCAAAGTTAGGCTACCAGTTCCCCCGCTCCCGTAGTCTGCCCAGTTCCTCCTCAGGGCGCCTCTTCTAGTACTATTGGCAGTTTGTGCCAGAATTGCTTCTATGTTATATCACCTCGCCAGGAGTAGGAGGACTCTCCAGATGTTGTCACTACTATACTCCGTGTCTTTCATTTTGATGTGTATGTATTAATGGACCCCAGTTTAAGTTTCTCTTATGTGAAACCTCTGGTTGCTGTAAATTTTGAGTAGACCCTGAACGGATTCCTAAGCCTATTCTGGTTTCTACCCCGATAATAGAATCTATTATTACTAAGCAAGTGTATAAGAAGTGTCCTGTCACTATTCTTCATCGGGTTATATGTACTTATTTGATTGAGATATATATGGTTGATTTTGACGTCATTCTGGGTATGGATTGGCTTCACTTGTGCAATGCATCTATAGATTATCGTACCCGAGTGGTCAAGTTTCAGTTTCTTGACGAGCCTATTTTTGAGTGGTCCGGGAGTTCTGTAACTTCAAAGATCTATTTCATATCCTACCTCAAAGATAGGAAGTTGATTTCCAAGGGTTACATCTATCACCTAGTTCGAGTTAAAGACCTCAAGTTCAAGACTCCAACTATTCAGTCAGTTACCATTGTTAATAAGTTTCCCATTGCTTTCTCGAAAGATCTCCCAGGGTTCCCACCTGATAGAGAAATAGAATTTGGGATTGATCTCCTTCCCGACACTAAGACTATTTCCATTCCTCCGTACCATATGGCTCCTGCAGAACTTAAAGAGTTGAAGGAGCAACTTAAAGATCACTTAGATAAAGGCTTTATCAGACCTAGTGTTTCCCTGTAGGGTGCACCTTTTCTATTCGTGCATAAGAAAGATGGTACATTTCATATATGCATTGATTATCGTCAACTTAAAAAGGTAACTATCAAGAACAAGTACCCTCTTCATCAAATTGATGAATTGTTTGATCAGTTACAAGGTGCAAGATACTTCTTAAAAATACACCTTAAATCCGGCTATCATCAGCTTAAAGTGAGAGAGTGTGCTATTCCAAAGACAGCCTTCCAAACCCATTATGGTCACTTTGAGTTTCTTGTCATGTCCTTTGGGTAAACCAACACTTCAGCAGCCTTTATGGACCTTATGAATTAAGTGTTCAAGCAATATCTTGATATGTTTGTCATTGTATTCATAGACGATATTCTTGTATATTCCCGAAGAGAAGATGATCATGCTGACCATCTTAGAATTGTCTTGCAAACTCTTAAAGATCGTCAATTATTTGCTAAATTTAGAAAGTGTGAATTTTGGCGAAGGTCAGTTGCTTTTCTGGGTCACATTTTTTCCGCCGAAGGCGTTAGAGTCGATCCCTAAAACACAGAAGCTGTAAAGAATTATCCTAGACCTACCTCCCCATTTTCCATTAGGACTTTCTTGTGTCTAGCTAGTTACTACCATCGTTTTGTTGAGGGCTTCTCTTCCATTACGTCTCCCATGACCCAGTTGACCCAAAAAAAAGTGAAGTTCCTGTGGTTGAAACCTTGCGAGAAGAGTTTTCAGGAGTTAAAGACTCGACTCACTTCAACCCAGTGATAGATTTACCCATTGGTACTATTGGTTTTGTAGTGTATTGTGATGCTTCTAGAGTTGGTTTGGGTTTTGTGTTGATACAGAGGGGTAAAGATATAGCATATGCCTCTAGACAGTTGAAGCCTCATAAGAAGAATTACCCAACCCATGATCTTGAATTAGCAGCAGTAGTTTTTGCTTTGAAAATCTGGTGACATTATTTGTATGGTGTTTACTGATCACAAGAGCCTGCAATATGTTTTTACATAGAGAGAGTTGAATCTTAGACAAAGAATATGGTTAGAGTTGCTAAAAGACTATGATATCAGTGTGTTCTATCACACGGGCAAGCCCAATGTTGTGGTAAATGCTCTTAGCAGGTTGTTTATGGGTAGTGTAGCTCACATAAAGAATGATAAGAAAGAATTGGCTCATGATGTACATTGTTTGGCTAGGTTGGGTGTTAGATTACTTGATTCTGCTGAAGGGAATATGTTAGTTAAGAGTAGTTTCGAGTCCTCTTTGGTCTCGAAGGTAAAGGAAAAGCAAGACAGGGATCCTAGTTTGGTCAGACTGAAGGAGTCAGTTAAGGACCAAAACATCGAGGTTTTCTCCCAAGGGGGAGATGGTGTGTTGAGATTGTAGTGTAGATTGTGTGTTCCCAATGTTGATGATCTAAGGTAGAAAATTATGGTTGAAGCGCATAGCACGAGATATTCTATACATCCTGGTGCTACCAAGATGTACCACGATTTACGGGAAATCTATTGGTGGAATGGTATGAAGAAATACATAGTAGGATTTGTAGAAAAGTGTTCTACTTGTCAACAGATTAAGGTAGAGCACCAAAGACCCAGTAGTGTAATGCAAGAGTTTAGCATTCCTACTTTGAAGTGGGGAAGAAGTGAATACAGATTTCGTAATTGGTTTGCCTCTTTCTCGTAGTCATCATAATTCGATTTTGGTTGTTGTAGACCGGTTGACTAAATCATCTCATTTCTTTCAAGTGCATTCATCTTATACAGCTGAGGATTATGCTAGATTGTATATTCGAGAATTCGTTAGACTTTATGGAGTTCCTTTGGCTATTATCTCTTATAGGGGTACTTAGTTTACTTCTCAGTTTTGGAGAGCTTTTTAGAAGAGTCTCGGTACACAAGTATGTCTATGTTCTGCTTTCCATCCGCAAACAGATGGTTAGGCTGAGTGGACCATTCATACTTTAGAAGATATGTTGAGGGCATGTACGCTTTATTTTAAAGGCAGTTGGGATAAGCACTTGCCATTGATCGAATTTGCGTATAATAATAGTTCCCATGCTAGTATTCAGATGGCCCCATTTGAAGCTCTGTATAGGAGAAGATGTAGATCACCTATAGGTTGGTTTGAAGTAGGAGAAGAAACTGTGATTGGGCCTGTGTTGTGTTCGAGGCTATGGAAAAAGTTAAGTTGATCCAAGAAAGATTAAAGACCGCTCAAAGTCATCAGAAGTCATATGCGGATGTGATAAGAAATGATCTTGAGTTTAATGTTGATGATTTGGTGTACTTAAAGGTTTCACCCATGAAAGGGGTGAAGAGATTTGGGAAGAAGGGAAAGCTTAGTCCCCGTTATGTTGGTCCGTATAGAATTCTGAGCTATGTTGGGAATGTAGCATATGAGGTGGAGTTACCCACAGAGTTGTCTAGAGTTTATCTGGTATTTCATGTTTCCATGATTAAGAAGTGTATTGGTGATTCTGTCGTGGTTGATTCTTTCGAAATCTTAGATATTCAGCATAGCTATTCATTTGAGGAGATTACAATTGGGATTTTGGATTTTCAAATCCGTAGGCTAAGGAACAAAGAAGTTCCTTTGGTCGAAGTGCTTTTGCGAAATAACTCTGTTGAGAGTGCTACTTGGGAAGCCGAAGCTGATATGCGATCCAAGTATGCTCACCTCTTTTCTGTGAGTTCAGAGCGAGCAGAAGGTACCATTCTTTCTTAATTTTGCCCTCTTCTTATTAAAGATTGAGCTGAGTATCTACTTTCATCACAAATTCGTGCATTTTGTAGGATATTCGAAGGTATAGAGTGAAGTAATCCCTTTGAGTGAGTCGTTCTATCTATACTTCCTCATTTTCTCTTATTCTTGGCCTATATGGTGACATTCGACGACGAATGTTTCCATGGGGGAGATATTGTAATACCCCGAGACTCTAACCAATAGTGCAACCATGAATCAAGCTCATGAGAAGTAAATTATAGTGATTTGGTTGTTTTCTGATCAAGGGTGATGTGTATTAAGGTCTCAAAGATGTCCTAGCGATTAGGTGAAGCAAAACATTCCTTACCGATTGAATTCTTGGGAATGATATTGCCATATTAAACTTCAAATGAGAATATCTATCATTGTACTTCGAATTATTGAGCTCATGACCTACCAAAAGATATATAATTGAATTATCTTTCCAACGATACCAATTTCACCCAAATCTAGTATCGGAGCCAAGAGTTATGCCCATTTTACTCCAGCATGTCAGGATGGAAAACTGAGAGACGACATTTGGTGATAAGCTATCACAAGTGTGACGACTTATCACCAATGTTGTTAGCCTTAGGCAGATTTCCACCCCCAGTGATGACATTTTGTGATAAGTTGTCACAAGTGTGACGACTTATCACCAATGTCGTCAACCTTAAGTAGAAAATCATAAAATCCCCCCGTTTGTGATAACATTTCGTGAAAATTTGTCACAAGTATGACGACTTGTCACGAATGTCGTCAGCTATTTTTTTTCAGCAATCAAAGGACGTTTTTGCATGGGAATTTTGATCTTTTCCCATCTTTTGGAGACCCCTATATATATGAGAATTCCCATCTAAACCCTAATTTCTTCATTCTTTCTTACGTTTCTCTTAAGAAATATATCTATGATTCTTATTTAAGGAAACTAATCTTCCAAAAATCATTCATAAATCTTTAAGATTTCTTCAAGAATCAAGTTCCTCATGGTGTGGGCTTCAAGAATCATTTATTACAAGTGAGGATAGAGTCTCAAGCACTAGAATTCATCCAATTTCAAAGATTAAGGTATGTGGGGTTTTTAACAAGATCAATCCTTTCGTTCTTGTGCCCAAAGTTTTGATTTCTATCATGGATTTATATGATTTTGCAAGTGGGTTTATACCCAAATTACTTCATCATGAGATTATGAGAATATAAATTGTTCAAGCTTTGTTATACAAGATTATTTTGCTATTCCCAAGTTATGACTTGATATTTAATATTGTGAATTTCATATTTCTACCATGAGTTGATATTTCAAGTGCTTTCATGATATGTGTCAAGCTTTAAGCTTCCTTATGACAAATTGGATTATTGAGTATATTGACTCATGAGATTGAGTTGTTACAATAAGTCTTGATATTTCCTCAAAGTTATTGATGTTTTCATGATTTAATGAATTGATACATTTTGATATTGATAAAGATTGATTTGATTTGAGTCAAGTTAGGAATTCATAAATTGATTATGATTTGATAAATAAGAAAGAGATTTGATTTGGTTTTCGTGTTAGACCCTTGTGATGTTTGTGGTGGATTTCCTAATACGTTCTGAGTTTGTGTATGGGAGTAGTATTTACCACCGAGTGGGAAATGTGTTATATCCCTGAAACTACGTGCTACCGTAGGATTGATATTGATAATTATGGGCCAGAGGCCGAGTATGAGATTGTGATCACTAAATTTAGGTTGTACGCCTTGGAAAGAGTACGATGCTCCCGCCAATATGGGGTTCTCTCCTTAGGAGGGCAAAATGTTGGAATCCATGTAGCTCACATGGTTTATGTCAGTTATAAGAACCTCCCATGTCCATAAGATTTGAGTTTCTTGAATTACCGAGTCACTCCGAGTCTTGAGTTGAAGAGTTGAGTTATTTATGATGATTTAAAAGTATGTTTCAATCTTACTCAAGACAAGTGATCCATCATTGTACATATGCATATTTTTATGAAATTGATGATGATATTTGCATTATTGCATGCACCCCCACATACTCAGTATATTCCAAAGTGCTGACCCACATATTTTCCTATGGGCTATATTTTCTCGTAATATAGGTTCAGGTACTCAGCCGCAGCCGCGTTAGTGATATTTGAGTGACTCAACTACATTCCCTCAGTTGTGAGTCCTAATGGTTCGAGGACCGTGTCTATATTTTTGGTGATGTTGTTCTGTTGTTATGTCTTTCAGTACTGTTTAAGTCAGTTGGGGGTTTGTCCCAATGGCTCCTTGATTTTGATGTATAGAGGCTTTGTCAGATTAGAGGGTTGGTATGTACAGACATTTATTATAGCTTGGTTGTACAGTTTAGTATTCTCCAGTATTTCTCCTGAACCCAATGTGGTATATCTCTTTGTTGTGCATGACTATTGTTGAATAGAATTCCTTGAGGTAGTGTTTGGCTTCGAGGATTAGCTTGGGGCTACGTGTATCCCTAACCACCGTGTGGCATCTCAGGATGAAATTTTGGGGTTTTACAAAGCTTGGTATCAGAGCCTAAGGTTTAAGCATTCCTAGGGAGTCTGAAATGCCGCATTACATAGTTTCTTGAGCATCGGTGTGTAGTGCGCCACATCAATGAGTAAGAGGCTACGGAACGTTTTAGAAAAAGTTATTTCTTTCTTTCTAAAGTTTATCGTACCTACAACTATCTTTTTATCTACAATTAACTCATGATATCTTATAACAGAAAATGCCTCCTCGTAGAGCTCATAGAAATATCGAGCAACCTCAACCCATTGATACCTTAAACGAGCATGTGTCTCATGAAGAATTCCAGGTAGTTTTTTAGGTGCTAGCCCAGGTAGTTTCCACCAATGCTCAAGCTAACACCGAGGGTACTGTTTTGCCTCTGCAAGAGAATAATTCTACTGCATCTTGAGTTCATGACTTTATCCGGATGAATCCGCCTGAGTTCTATGGGTTAAAGTTAGGAGAAGACCCATAGATGTACTTGGATGAAGTGATAAAGAACACCCAGATTATGCATGTGACTGAGGAGAAGAGTGTTGAATTGTCTACCTATCAAATGAAAGATATTGTATATAATTCGGTGGAGATATGGAGGATGAGAAGAGGGGAGGATGCCCCTCCTATGACTTGGAAGTTAATCTAGGATGCGTTCTTGGATAGATTCTTTCCTCTTGAAATGAGGGAAGCAAAGATAGAGGAATTCATGAATTTGAGACAAGGCTCCGTGACTGTTAAGGAATATTGTCTTAGATTTAATCAGTTATCCAAATATGCTCCTAGTATGACTCCAGGACCATCATGCGCAAGTTCATGACCAGTGTGTCGAGTTTTGTTATTAAAGAGTATAGATCTACTATGCTTAATAGGGAGATGGACCTTTCTCGATTGATGATACATGCCCAACAGATTGAAGATGATAAGGGGAAAGAAAAGAAGAGTGTAAGAGGGAATAAAAGAGCTAGATCAGAGAAGCAGAGATTCAGTCAGTCCATATTCCATGGAGGGAACCGCCCTTAATTTTAGGGACGTTCGTTTATGCCTACGCCTTCCTCAGTTAGTGCTCCTGCAATTAAAAGTAGGCAGGAGCAAGGGAACAAGCTTATCCCATCCAGGTCTCAGGAAAGTGTAAGTGACAGACCTCATCCTCCTTCATGTGCCAAGTGTGGTAGAGATTATTTGGCGAGTGTTTTGTTGATCAAAGGGGTTTCTTTGGTTGTGGAAAGTTGGGACACTGACTTAGAGATTGTCCGTATGCTAGATAGGGGAGTCGAGATGCTCGTCCCCAGAGTCAAGCTACCAGTGCCCCCGCTCTAGTTGTCCGTCCAGTTCCTTCTCAGGGCGCCTCTTCTAGTACTACTAGAGGTTCACGCCAGAATCACTTCTATGCTATACCACCTCACCAGGAGCAGGAGGACTCTCCAGATGTTGTCGCTGGTATACTCCGTGTCTCTCATTTCGATGTGTATGTATTGATGGACCTCGGTTTAAGTTTCTCTTATATGACACCTCTGGTTGCTATAAATTTTGAGATGTACCCTAAAGGATTTTTGAGCCTATTCTGTTTTCTAACCCGGTAGGAGAATATGTCATTGCTAAGCGAGTGTATAAGAAGTGTCCTATCACTATCCTTCATCGGGTCATATGTGCTAAATTGATTGTGCTAAATATGGTTGATTTTGACGTCATTCTGGGTAAGGATTGGCTTCACTCGTGCTATGCATCTATAGATTGTCGTCCCCGAGTGGTCAAGTTTCAGTTTTATGATAAGCCCATTTTTGAGTGGTCCAAGAGTTCTGTAACACCGAAGAGCCATTTCATATCCTACCTCAAATCTAGGAAGTTGATTTCCAAGGGTTACATCTATCTCCTAGTTCGAGTTAAAGACCTCAAGTCTGAGACTCCGACTATTCAGTCAGTTACCATCGTTAATGAGTTTCCCTTTGTTTTCCCTAAAGATCTCCCAGGGGTCCCACCTGATAGAGAAATAGAATTCGGGATTAATCTCCTTCCCGACACTCAGCCTATTTCCATTCCTCTGTACCGTATGGCTCCCGCAGAACTTAAAGAGTTGAAGGAGAAACTTAAATATCTCTTAGACAAAGGCTTTATTAGACCCAGTGTTTCCCCGTGGGGTGCACCTATTTTATTCGTGCGTAAGAAAGATGGTACATTTTATATGTGCATTGATTACCGTCAACTCAACAAGTTAACTATCAAGAACAAGTACCCTCTTCCTTGAATTGATGACTTGTTTGATCAGTTACAAGGTGCGAGCTACTTCTTAAAAATACTCCTTAGATTCGGCTATCATCAGCTTAAAGTGAGAGAATGTGCTATTCCAAAGATAGCCTTCCGAACCCGTTATTGTCACTTTGAGTTTTTTGTCATGTCCTTTGGGTAAATCAATGCTCCAACAGCCTTTATAGACCTTATGAATTGAGTGTTCAAGAAATATCTTGATATGTTTGTCATTGTATTCATAGACGATATTCTTGTATATTCCCGAAGTGAGGATGATCATGTCAACCATCTTAGAATTGTCTTGCAATCACTTAGAGATCATCAATTATTCACTAAATTTAGCAAGTGTGAATTTTGGCTAAGGTAAGTTGCTTTTCTGGGTCACATTGTTTCCGCCGAAGGCATTAGAATCGATCCCTAAAAACACAGAATCTGTAAGGAATTGGCATAGACCTAACTCCCCATCGAACATTAGGAGTTTCTTGGGTCTAGCTTGTTACTACCGTTGTTTTGTTGAGGGCTTATCTTCCATTGAGTATCCTATGACCCGGTTGACCTAAAAGAAAGTGAAGTTCCTGTGGTCGGAACCTTGCAAGAAGAGTTTTCAGGAATTAAAGACGCGACTCACTTCAACCCCAGTGTTAGATTTACCCGTTGGTACTGTTGGTTTTGTGGTGTATTATGATGCTTCTAGGGTTGGTTTGGGTTGTGTGTTGATGCAGAGAGGTAAAGTTATAACTTATGCCTCTAGACATTTGAAGCCTCATGAGAAGAATTACCCAACCCATGATCTTGAATTAGCAGCTGTAGTTTTTGCTTTGAAAATCTGGAGACATTATTTGTATAGTGTTCATGTTGATGTGTTTACTGATCACAAAATCTTGCAGCATGTGTTTACTTAGAGGGAATTGAATCTTGGAAAAAGAAGATGGTTAGAGTTGTTAAAAGACTACGATATGAGTGTGTTGTATCACCTGGGCAAGGCCAATATTGTGGAAGATGCTCTTAGCAGGTTGTCTATGGGTAGTGTACCTCATGTAGAGAATGATAAGAAAGAATTATCTCGTGATGTGCATCATTTGGCTAGGTTGGGTTTTAGATTACTTGATTCTGCTGAAGGGAGTATGTTAGTTCAGAGTAATTCCGAGTCCTCTTTGATCTCGGAGGTAAAGGAGAAGCAAGACAGAGATCCTAGTTTGGTCAGACTGAAGGAGTAAGTTAAGGACTAAAAGGTAGTGGTTTTCTCCCAAGGGGGAAATGGTGTGTTGAGATTGCAGAGTAGATTGTGTGTTCCCGATGTTGATGATCTAAGGTAGAGAATTATGGCTGAAGCGCATAGAGCGCGATATTCTATTCATCCCGGTGCTACCAAGATGTACCATAATTTGCGGGATATCTATTGGTTGAACGATATAAAGAAAGACATAGCAGGATTTGTGGCAAAGTATTCAACTTGTCAACAGGTTAAGGTAGAGAACCAAAGGCCCGTTGGTGTAATGCAAGAGTTTAGCATTCCTACTTAGAAGTGGAAAGAAGTGAATATAGATTTTGAAATTGGTTTGCCTCCTTCTCGTCGTCATCATGATTCTATTTGGATTGTTGTAGACCGGTTGACTAAATCAGCTCATTTCTTGCCAGTACATTCATCTTATACAGCTGAGGTTTATGCTAGATTGTATATTCGAGAATTTGTTAGACTTCATGGAGTTCCTTTAGCTATTATCTTTGATAGGGGTACTCAGTTTACTTCCCAGTTTTGGAGAGCTTTTCAGAAGGGTTTCAGTACCCAAGTTCGTCTAAGTTCTACTTTCTATTTGCAAACAGATGGTCAGGCTGAGCGGACCATTCAGACTTTAGAAGATATGTTGAGGGCATGTGCACTTGATTTTAAAGGTAGTTGGGATGAGCACTTTCCATTGATCGAATTTGAATATAACAACAGTTTCCATGCTAGTATTCAGATGGCCCCTTTCGAAGTTTTGTATGGGAGAAGATAAAGATCACCTATAGGTTAGTTTGAAGTAGGAGAAGCAGTTGTGATTAGGTCTGATGCTGTGTTCGAGGCTATGGAAAAAGTTAAGTTGATTCGAGAAAGATTGAAGACCACTAAAAGTTGACTGAAGTCGTTTACGGATGTGAGAAGAAAAGATCTTGAGTTTAATTTTGATGATTTGGTGTACTTAAAGGTTTCACCCATGAAAGAGGTGAAGATATTTAGGAAGAAGGGAATGCTTAGTCCCCGTTATGTTGGTCCATACAGGATTCTTGGTGTGTTGGGAAAGTAGAATATGAGGTGGAGTTACCCACAGAGTTGTCTAGCGTTCATCCGGTATTTCATGTTTCCATGCTTAAGAAGTGTATTGGTGATTCTATCGTTGTTTATTCTTCCGAAAGCTTTAATATTCAGGATAGCCTTTCATTTGAGGAGATTCCGGTTGAGATTTTGGATTTTCAAATCCGTAGGCTAAGGAACAAAGAAGTTCCTTTGGTCAAAGTTCTTTGGCAAAATCAATCTATTGAGAGTGCTACTTGGGAAGCCGAAGCTGATATGCGAGCCAAGTACCCTCACCTCTTTTCCGTGAGTTCGGAGCAAGAAAAAGGTACCATTGTTTCTTAATTCTGCCCTCTTCTTATTAAAGATTCAGCTGTGTGTCTACTTCCATCATGAATTCGTGTAGTTTTTAGGGTATCCAAAGGTATAGAGTTAAGTAAGCCCTTTTAGTGAGTCGTTCCAGCTATACGTCCTCATTTTATATTGTTCTTGGGCTATATGGCAACATTCGAGGACGAATGTTTCCAAGGGGATATATTGTAATACCCCGAGACTCTAACCAGTAGTGCAACCATGGGTCAAGCTCATGGGAGGTAAATTATAGTGCTTTGGTTATTTTCTGATCGAGGGTGATGTGTATTAAGACCTCAAAGATGTCCTAGCGATTAGGTGAATTAAAACATTGCTTACTGATTGAATTCTTGGGAAGGATATTGCTATATTCAATTTCAAATGAGCATATCTATCTCTATACTACGAATTATTGAGCTCATGACCTACCAAAAGATATATAATTGAATTAGCTTTTCAACGATACCAATTTCACCCAAATTTGGTATCGGATCCAAGAGTTATGCCCAATTTACTCCAGCATGTCAGGCTGGAAAACTGAGTGACGACATTTTGTGATAAGCTGTCACAAGTGTGACGACTTATCACTAATGTAGTCGGCCTTAGGAAAATTTCCACCCCTAGAGATGACATTTTGTGATAAGTTCTCACAAGTGTGACGACTTATCTACAACGTCGTCAACCTTAAGCAGAAAATCATAAAATCCACCCTTTTGTGATGACATTGCGTGACGACTTGTCACCAATGTCGTCAGGGATTTTTTTCAGCAATCAAAGGACGTTTTTGCAAGGGTATTTTGGTCTTTTCCCATCTTTTGTAGGCCCCTATATATATGATAATTCCCATCTAAACCCTAATGTCTAAATTCTCTCTTCCAATTCTCTTAAGAAATATATCTAGGCTTTTTATTTAAGGACATTAATCTTCCAAAAATCATCCATAAGTCTTCATGATTTCTTCAAGAATCAAGTTTCTCATAGTGTGGGCTTCGAGAATCATTTATTACAAGTGCGGATAGAGTCTCAAGAACTATAATTCATCCAATTTCAAAGATTAAGGTATGCGGATAGTGTGCCCAAAGCTTTTATTTCTATCATGGATTTATATGATTTTGCAAGTGGGTTTATACCCAAATTACTTCATCATGAGAATATGAGAATATAAAGTGTTCAAGCTTTGTTATACATGATTATTTTTCTATTCCCAAGTTATGACTTGATATTTAATATTATGAATTTCATATTTCTACCATGAGTAGATATTTCAAGTGCTTCCAAGATATGCGTCAAGCTTTAAGCTTCCTTATGACAAACTGGATTATTGAGTATATTGATTCATGAGATTGAGTTGTTACAATGAGTCTTGATATTTTCTAAGAGTTATTGATGTTGTCATGATTTAATGAATTGTTACATTTTGATATTGAGAAAGATTGATTTGATTTGAGTAGATTTAGGAATCCACAAACTGATTATGATTTGATAAATGAGAAAGAGATTTGATTTGGTCTTCATGATAGACCCTTGCGATGTTTGTGGTGGATTTCCTAACGCATTCTGAGCTTGTGTCTAGGAGTAGTATTTCGCACCGAGCGGGAAATGTGGTATTTCCTCAAAACTACGTGCCACCGTAGGATTGATATTGATAATTGTGGGCCAGAGGCCGAGTATGAGATTGTGATTACTAAATTTAGGTTGTACTCCCTGGCAAGAGTATGACGCTCCCGCCAACGTAGGGTTCTCTCCTTAGGAGGAAAAAATGTTGAACTCCATGTAGCTCACATGGTTTATGTCGGTTATAAGATCCTCCCATGTCCATAAGAGTTGAGTTTCTTGAATTACCGAGTCACTCCGTGTCTTAAGTCTTATGTTATTTATGATGATTTATGAGGTTTTTATCATATGATTTATTTAATATGAGATCATGAAAAGTAAGTTTCAATCTAACTCAAGCCAAATGAGCCATCATTGTACATATGCATATTTTTATGAAATATATGATGATATTTGCATCGTTGCATGCACCCCCACATATTCAGTACATTCCAAAGTGCTGACCCACATATTTTCCTATGTGCTATATTTTCTCGTGATGTAGGTTCAAGTACTCAGCCGCAGCTGTGTTAGCGATATTCGAGTGCCTCAACTACGTTCCCTCCGTGGTGAGTCCTCATTGTTTGATGACCGTGTTGATATTTTTGGTGATATCGTTCTATTGTTAAGGCTTTCAGTACTGTTTAAGTCAGTTAGGGGTTTGTCCCAATGGATCCTTGATTTTGATGTATAGAGGCTTTGTCAGACTAGAGGTTTGGTATGTACAGACATTCAATATATTTTGGTTGTACAGTCTAGTATTCTCCAGTATTTATCTTGAACCCGATGTGGTATATCTCATTGTTGTGCATGACTATTGTTGAATTGAATTCCTTGAGGTAGTGTCTAGCTCTGAATTTTAGCTTGGGGCTACGTGTAGCCCTAAAAACCGTGTGGCATCTTGGGATGAAATTTTGGGGTGTTACACTAGACCAGTGAAATGAGTAGTGATTCGAGTTCCTAAACCAATGAAATGGTAATGAGATTAGTCAAATAAGCTAACTTGGTTGAAAGTTATTCACTCCATATCTCATAAATGAATGATTTAAGAATGCATGCTAAGTCATTTTCCCTTGTGGAATAATATGATTATGTTGTGTATATCCACGTGTTATAGTATATGTTCAAGAATGATGTTGAGCCTTTGTCTCTTGATTAGCATGTGAAATGCCTATGTGTTAGGATAAGTGTATTAATGTGAATGATGATAATACATTGACTTGTTGTTAAATGATGATGTTATTTTATCCTTACCCTTGGGTTACTTGCTAGTGTTCCAACCGCTAACCATCTTCGGACGCTATGTCCCCATGTGACATAGGGGCCAGAGCATCATCTTCTTTTCCTGCGCTATGATTAGTGGATCGAAGCAGTTTGTGCATTGACTTTGGAGTGGTGAGCTTCCTTACTTCGGAAGACGTTCATCCTTTGTCTCCTATCTTTGGATCTAGTTTATTTTGACTTTGTTTGGCTATCGTTGGGGGCTTGTCCTGACGTATACATTTTGAAAATTCAGTTTGTATAGAGGTGTTGAGGATGACTGTGGACTTGGACATATTGGGCTTGTGTGTTGATAATTATGAAATGGTTGGTCTTGTTAAGCCTTGACACATAGTCACATTTCTGCTATCTTATTATTATGGTTGTATTGTGTCCTCCCCTTGTGAATTGTTGTTGATGGAATGGTTGGGTTACAAGGTGACCTTCGATACATGTGTGCTTGAGGTGACCATATGATATAGCCCAATTTCGGGTCGTGTCATATGTAGCATGGGGACATAACGTTCGGAGATGGTTAGCGGTTGGAACGCTAGCATGTAACTCAAGGATAAGGATAAAATAACATCATCATTCAACAAGAAACAATATATCATATTCAATCACATTCATAACCTTATCCATATATATAGACATACCACATGCTAATCAAGGGGACAAGATTTATCAACACTTTGAAAGTTCTTATTCATCATACATGCATTGGAGGACTTCAAACTTCCACACTTATAGATTCAAGCATTTCTCATTAGGAATTAACCATATTCACACATCATCACATAAGGGACTCTAACTGCACATTCATCAATTTTAGTAAGGGACTCCAACCACATACACATACATTCAAGTGAGGGACTCTGATCACTCACACACATTCATATAAGTAAGGAACTCTAACCCCTCATGCACCTTCATTAAAGATAGGGACTCTAACCACATGCTCACACATTTTTCAAGGGTCTCTAACTGCATGCCATATTAGATAGGGAACTCTAACCCTAAGCCAATTCATTTGGCAAGGAACTTCGACTTCATGAGATCTCATTATGAAAGGAACTTTAACCACAAGTGATTTAATTAGGCAAGGGACTTTTACCTCAAGCCATCATGACTATCATTAGTCAACATTGGGACTCTAAACTTTTGTCCATGCATCCACATACATGTAATCCCACACATAAGGACTTTAACCTATATAGCCAATTTCAACACCATACATGACGACATGGTCCTCATGGGAGCCTTCATTTCTAAATAATTTAAATAAGACAATGCCTAAATTCAACTCATCATACAACTCAAACTATGGTCCTCAAGAACCTTACGAGCCATTAACACTTCATTAGCAATTCTAGACCACCATTTAGTTAACACGCAATTCAAGTTCATTTTCATGTTAGGGACTTTAACCCCCTTCTTATTCATCAAACCATCAAGGTCATCAATTATACAATACATGGCTCATTTTACCTTCACAGTATCAACTGTCAAGCATTCATACATATTGGACCCTTGCCTTATTTCAAAGCATCATCATCATGTAACTAGACATCTCATTTAGACAATTTCACAAACACCTTGTGTACAAGCCTTTACCACGGCTAATTTTATCATAGAAATCATCATGACTAGGATTACTCAAGACCTACATGTTAGAACATATACAACAAGCATTCATATATGAAAACTACCTTCAATAACATGTATAATAAAAAGTGTAAGCAAGAATCATCATTTTTCATCATTAGGCAACAAACCCTTTTTATTTGATTTCATAACCACCATGTACACTTACTAATCCAAGTGTGAAGTACATGGGTTTAGAGTGATTTAAAAAGGGGATGATTTAAATGCCTTAATCAAGATGAATCACAAAGAATATTGACTCCCGTTTGCCGCTTGAAGATCACTTTTGAAATCATAGCCTCCAATTCTTCAAATATGAGCTTGAGAGAGTATTTAGGGTGTTTGATCCATCAAAATGGATGTTTAGGAGGCTACACACACTTATATAGTGAGAGAGATTAAGATTTTACACATGGTAAATAACCACAAGGCCCTTAGTTAAAAACTGAAAAATGAACCCGTCCAAGGGTACGACTCACTTAACTAGTCGTATCCTAGGGTACGAGTAGTACCCTGAATCTTACTATAGGCCTCTCCTAGGTGAAAAACACTGCCAAGGGTATGACCATGCATCCTTGAGTCATATCCAAGGGGTTTGACTCACCCCCTAGTCATATGCTCCACTCGTAACAAAACTAGTCCACTCCAAGCCAAGACCTTACTCCATACAACTCACCTAGGTACGACTCATACCCTTAGGGTATGATTAAGGAGCGGTCACTCATATAGAAGACATAATGCTACCTTTCCTAGGTTGCTTAGGGTACGGGAGGTGAGGTGAGGGTGGATATGACTCGTATCCATTGGGTACGACTCAAGCCCCTAGTCTTACCCACCCAGTGACACCAAAAGATGAAGTTTTTCAATGGTTCTAAGTCTAGATATTTTAATTATCCCCTAATTGTATCATTCATCCTTTAATGAAGGGTAAGGCAAGCAATAAACACAAGAAAACATATTATCATACATTAAAATGACCTTTAAACAAGTTAGAACAAGCATGCAACAAGGATATAACACACATCTTGCTCATTATTAATCAATCATTCACATCATCGTCTTTGGGACTCAAACCCATTATTTATCAAGACACTTGTTCATTTCAAAGATTAGAGACTTAAAGCCTTGCTTATCAATACTTACTCATTTTATAAATTAGGGACTTCAACCAATTAGCTTATCAAGGATATTTTCTCAATTAAAATATTATGGACTCGAACCCATCATTTACCAAACCATGAATCAACTCAAGATACTAGGGACTTAAAACCATCACAACAAAATATGCATAATTTCAAAACATTAGGGACTTGAGCCCATGGTCTAACAAGACACAAATCAATACAACACATTAGGGACTTTAGCCCATTTTCTATAAAAGACCAAAAATCAAAGAAAGGAGATTAACACATACCTCCATCTCAAGTTTCCAGAATAGGAAACAAATGTGGATACTTGGACTTCATGTCCTCTTCCACCTCCCAAGTATCTTCCTCGGACTTTTGGTTCCACCATAGAACCTTAACTGAAGACAATTCTTTTGTTCACAATCGGAAAATTTTTTGATCCAATATCCTCACCAAGATCTCCTTATAAGACAAAGAGTCTGAAATATCAACATCCCTCAAAGGAACAACCAACGAAGGATCACCCACATATTTTCGCAACATAGAGACCTGGAAAATCGGGTGAATAGAGTTCATACTAGAAGGCAACTCCAACTCAAAGGAAACTTTGCCAACCCTCTTCATAATCAAGTAGGGACTAACATATCGGGGACTAAGCTTTCCTTTTTTACCAAATTGCATCACTCCCTTCTTGGGAGGCACATTTAAGAAAACCCAATAACCAACACTAAAATCTAAGTCCCTACGCCTCATATATAGGACTTTTGGCAACTATGAGTGGTTTCAATCTATCACAAATAACCTTCACCTTCTTTAAAACTTGGTGAACTAAATCAGGGCCAAGTAACTTACCCTAGTCGACTTCGTACAACCCAATAGGAGATCGAAATCTCCTACCATACAATGCCTCAAAAGGCTCCATGCTAATACTAGAGTGGTAACTATTATTATAGGCAAACTCAATCAAAGGCAAGTGTTCATACCAACTACCACCATAATCAATCAGACGAGCACACAACATATTCTCCAATGTTTTGATGGTCCTTTCCGCTTGCCCATCCATTTGTAGGTAGAAAGCGGTACTAAGGCATACTCTTGAACCCAAATGCTTTTGGAACGACTTCCAAAAGTGGGATGAAAATATAGGACCACGATCTAAGATAATAGAAATGGGAGCACAATTCAACTTTACAATCTCCACAAGATATAACTTAGCATAATCTTTCGCTTAGAAATCAGTCCTCACGGCAAGAAGTGAGCGGACTTTAACATTCTATCAACAATGACTAAAATGGAATCACATTAATACTGGGATCTAGGAAGACTGTTAACAAAATCAATATTAATTTTCTCCCACTTCCATTTGGGTAATGGGATTTCTTGATACAAGCCCCCGAGCCTCATGTGCTCAACTTTCACTTGTTGACACACCATACACTTGGACACATAGCTAGCCACATCACGCTTTATATTAGCCAACTAATAGAACTCTCTAATATCATGATACATCTTTGTGAAAATCAGGATGAATGGCATAAGGGGATTCATGAGCCTCGGCCGTGACCCTTTCCCTTAATCCATCGACGTTGGGAACACATAGCCTACCTTGGTATCTCAAGATACCATCACCACCAATAACAAAGTCAACAACTTTTTGTTGACCCACATTACTCTTGATCTTCATCAAGTCGGGGTCCAATGTTTGTTTTTTCTTTATCTCGACAACAAGAGACGAGTGAGATACTAGAAGCACAAACCCACGACCATCCTTGGAGTCCGCAAGTCAAACTCCAAGATTAGTCAAATGATGAATGTCTTTCACTAACTCCAGCTTATCCTTATCTACATGGCCCAAACTTTCCATAGACAATATACTAAGAGCATCGGCGACTACATTCCCCTTATAAAGATGGTAATGAAGACTCATATCATAGTCTATTAGTAACTCGAGCCACCTTCTTTGCTGGAGATTTAACTCCATTTGGGTTAAAACATATTGGAGACTCTTACGATTGGAAAAGATATCAACATGAACTCCATTAGGTAATGTCTCCAAATCTTTAATGCAAAGACCACACCTAACAACTCTAAGTCATGGGTAGGGTAGTTCTTCTTATGAAATTTTAATTGTCTAGAAGAATAGGCCACCACCTTACCATATTGCATCAACACGCAACCAAGACCGACATAAGAAGCATCACAATAAACCACAAAACCATCACTACCTTCGGGAAAAGTTAAAACAAGAGAGAAAGTCAACTTGTCTATCAACTTCACAAAACTAATATCACACTTATCGGACAATAAGAACTTGACCTTCTTTTGGGTAAATTTGGTCAACGGGGCAGCTATAGTAGAGAAACTCTCCACAAACCTTCTATAGTAATCGGCTAGACCGAAGAAGGTTCGAATATCGGTTGGATTAATAGGTTTATAGCTCTTTTTAACTGCTGCAACCTTTTGGGGATCCACCATGATCCCTTTAATAGAGATAACATGACTAAGAAAAGATAAAGATTTCAACCAACTCTCACACTTGGAGAGCTTGGCATACAAACAATGATCCTTTAAAGTTTGCAACATAGCACAAAGGTGAACTACATGATCCGCCTCACTCTTAGAATACACTAAGATATCATCAATAAAGACAATGCCAAACATGTCCAAGAACAGACAAAAAACCCTATTCATCAAGTCCATGAATGCCGCCGGGGCATTGGTCAACGCGAAATACATAAAAAGAAACTCTTCGTGACCATACTGTGTTCTAAAGGCCGTCTTAGGGATATCTACATCCCCAATCATAAGAGGATGATTACTTGATCTAATATCAATCTTAGTGAAACACTTCGCACCATGAAGTTGATCAAACAAATCATCCATCCAAGAAAGAGGATATTTGTTCCTTACGGTCACTTTGTTCAATTAATGATAATTAATACACATACGAAGAGAACCATCTTTCATTCCTACGAACTACATGGGAGTACCTCACGGAGGCACACTAGGGAAGATAAGACTTTTATCAAAGAGTTCTTTCAATTTCTCCTTAAGCACTTTTATCTCCTCCAGGGCCATTCTATAAGGATGGATAAAAATCAAATGAGTGCACGAAACAAGGTCAATCCCAAAAACAATTTCCCTATTAGGAGGAACACTGGGAAGATAATTGAGAAATATCTCAGTAAACTCATTAACCAAGGGAATAGATCCTAGAGAAGGCTGTTTCAAGTTCGAATCCTTAACTCGGACCAAATAATACAAACACCCCATTAAAATCAACTTTTGGGCCTTTAGATAAGAAGTGAACCTTTTCTTTGGCACTAGGGAACCTCTTTCCCATACAATGATCCGCTTATTAAGGAATTGGAACATGACCCTACGAGTCTTACAATCTAAGGAATCATAGCAAGAGTTAAACCAATCCATCCACAGTATGGCATAAAAATCAACCATGTCCAACTCTATCAAGTTTACAAGTGTATCCCTACCCCAACCGATATCACAAACCCCTTATTGACCCTTCTAATAACAACAGGGTCTCTGACTGAGGTAGAAATAGAAAAGGGAACTAAAAACTCTCAAAACCATAATCAAGATGCACAACCATATAAGAGGTCACATAAGAAAGAGTAGACCCTGTATCAAGTAAACAATATACAACACAGGAGAAAAGTCTCAACATACCTATGACAACATTGGGAGATGCCTCAGAATACTACGAGTAGCAAGTGCATACAAGAGGTTTCGGCCAGTGCCGGTGCTAGAAATAAAAGCAGAGGTAAACATAGCACCCTTCGGTGCAGGAGTTGATGGAGTAGCAATAGGGGCCCTGTTGGCCCAAGAAGTTGCTAGTGAAGGGCAATCATGCTGCATATGTCCAATCTGACCATAATAGAAACATTTTTTTCTCCCCTTATAACACTGGCCATAATGACTCTGATCACAAAATCAGCAAGGAGGACGAGGTTGAGCCGACTGGGCACCACTAGCCTGGAACTAGGCACCCTGTGTCTGGGACCCTCCACTAAACTGAGTCTGATGATCACCTAAAAACTTTGGGTAAGAAGAGCAAACACTATCCAAGGAGAAAGAAATCAAACTCCCCTACTTCTTTCGTGGAAACTTGCCACCATCACCACCACTATGCTTTGAAGGTCTAAATTTTTATTTTGCATCTCACTAAGCTCAATTTGCTGCTTTTTCTCTTCTTCAGCTTGTTGTAAATACTAAATCAACCTAGAAATATCCATGTTCTAAATCAACAAAGCCATCTTTCTACCAAGGACTAACTGACGGGACAATCTCGAGATAAACTTACATATTCTAGCCCTCATGCTAGAAACCATCTTGGGAGCATACCTTGACAATTGATGGAATTTCAACGTATACTCTTGAACGGACATCCTCCCTTGCTTCAAGTTTACAAACCTTTCCTTATTTTCCTCCCTCAACTCTTGAGGAAAGAAACCATCTAAGAAAGCCTCGAAAAAGTCCTCCCATTTGGCAAGACTAGCATTGACACCTCTAGACAACTCTCACCCCTCGTACCATGGGTACTCTACATATTTTAATTGGTAGGAAGCAAACTTCACATCCTTAATCTCCGAAGCATGCATGATTCAGAAGATATTCTCTATTTCATTAATGAAGCCTTGAGGATCCTCCTCAACCTTTATACCGGAGAACATAGAAGGGTTCAACCTTATAAATTGGCCAATTCTTGTGGCCTCAGAAGAAATGGCAGCCGAAGCACCTTGCTCTAATTGAGAACCTACTAATTAAGTCAAGAGGTTGATAGAATGACAAAGTCAACAAGCTACGAAATCCGCTACATCCTTCCTCACACCACCCACTAGTAATTCTACCTCAAAGAATGATACATCGTGGTCAGACTAGGGTGTATAGAATACCTTGAACAATGGGCCTTTTCCAATACCAATCAGATCTAATATTCCACTCTCGGCACACAAACTCGGCCTTTAAGTCTCAAAACACCATCTGAATCAAATGACCTTCAATTGACTTTCCACTTAACACCTTATTTATAATCGATTTCAATCACACATCATTGAACCAATGAGCTCGAATCTACTCCATCAAAGAAGACTTGGCCTCCACAAATGCCAAGACACATACAGGTGTCGAAATATCAAGTATAACTATCTGGTTAGCTAAAGACTGAACCTCTAAGTCTAAAGACCTCTCCTGGATCAAAAAATGCACCAAGTTACCCATGTTAGTTGACTTCTGGCTTAAGGCATCAATAACTATATTAGCCTTGTCTGGGTGATAGAGAATAGTCAATTCATAATCCTTGAGTAACTCAAGTCAATGATGTTGCCTCATATTAAGATCTTCCTGGGTGAAGAAGTACTAAAGTCTATATTTATTTGAGAAAATATTACAATGGACTCCATACAAATTATGCCTCCACGACATTAAAGTAAAAACAACCGCACACAACTCCAAATCATAGCTAGGGTCATTCCTCTCATGGGGCTTCAACTGTTGAGAAGCATCACCTTACCCTCATGCATCAACACAACACCTAACCTAATACTTGAAGCATCACAAAACACGAAGAAACCCATGCCCTACTTGGGAAAGTCAAGATAGGAGCTGAAGTCAACAAATCCTTGAGCTTTTGGAAGCTTGCCTCATATGTATCAAACCACTAAAAAGAAAGATTGTTCTGATTCAACTTGGTCAAAGGAGCTATAACAAATTAAAAGCTCGCAACAAACACAAATAAAAACCTGCCAAGCAAATAAAACACCAAATCTAGGAGGTTATAGTAGGTCTAGATCAATCATGAACTATTGCAATCTTGGATGAATCAACCATAATACCCTTCTTATTCACCATATGACCTAAGAAAGAAACAGACTCCAATGAAACTCACACTTGGTGAACTTGGCATATAACTTCTCATGCCTCAATATTTGAAGCATAATCCACAAATTATCCTCATGCTTATCCTTACTCTTGGAATAAACCAAGGTGTCATCTATAAATACAATAATAGATAAGTCATGATACAATCAAAACACTTGGTTTATCAACTCCATGAACGCGGCTAGGGCATTTTTCAACCAAAAAGACATGACCAAGATCTAATAATTCCCATATCAAGTCCAAAAAGTTGTCATCAAAATATCCTAAGCTCTAACCCTCTACTTGTGATAGCTGGACCTCAAATCTATCTTTGAAAACATCGTGTCTCCTTGAAGCTAATAAAATAAATCATCCATACGAGGAAGAGAATACTTGTCATTAATTATGACCTTGTTAAATAGTCGATAATCTATACACATAAACAAATTCTCATCATTCTACTTAATAAACAAAATAGGCAAACCCCAAGATGATACACTAGGATAGATAAATCCTTTATCCGACAACTCGTGCAACTAATCCTTCAAATCCTTCATTTCCACCACTAAGGAATCACCTAAAAGGGTAGATACATGAATAGGCATGACAAGATGCTCACTAATAGAATCAATACTCAAAGAAAAATACACAATAAAATAGGAGAAAGTTGATATGGAATCAAATAACACAGATGCAGGTCTAAAACAAATGGGAACAATACTTGTGATCACAACATTTGAAGTTGATGCCTCATGTCTGGCTGGTATAACATAACACTACCCACGACTAACTACCTAAGTAACCCCATAACCACAACCATAAGCTCTACTACCTCTTCCTTTCACACCTCTAGTAGCACCCCTTCCCCTCACAGCTAAAATAAAAGTTCTCTAATAACACATCGGGGGTAGTCCTTGGCCTCATGGCCAATCTTATAAAATAAAAAACAATATCTACAACCTGACTCAATAGTAAAAGATACAACTTATCCCAGAGAAACACCCTAAACAGTTGAACCAGAAGATCCACCTCCCAAACTTTGTAAAGTTGCATGCACCGTCCTACCCGATTATGCACGACAATTTATGAAATCTCTAACATGAGAAACTTGACCTCTGTATTCACCAAAATGGCATACCTTTTTGGCGCCTCCCTGAGATTCCCAGAGAATACCATCAGTCATCACAATATGATCCACTATACTCTAAAAAGATGCCCAAATACAAATATCGGTGATGTAGCCAACTGAAGAGAGTCATCTAAACCCTTTACAAATCTCTAAATCTTCTCAAACATGGTAGAAATACTAGAATAATAATATTTGGCCAAGGCATGGAAATGCGCCTCATACTCTTCTATGGTCAAGGAGCCCTGCTCCAGGTGACCAAACTCATCATGCATCTGATCCCTCAGACTGTAAGGCATAAACCTCTCCAAAATGCATCGGTAAATTGATTCTATGATATCTTAGGGACATTAAGAGGTCTATAACTCACGTACGACCTCCATCAATATCCAGCAGCATCTTCTACTGATAAGTGACATAAGAAACTTCATGCGACTCCAACGAACACAAATTATGCAACTTCTCTCAATAATCAATTAGGATCTCACAAGCATCCTCATCTACCGCATCGCTGACTCTAAGAGAACCCAAATAAGTAAATCTCTCAAACCTTTTCTAATTCGTAAAAGACATAATAGTATTTACGATAAGAGAAGGTATAGTGAATATGGAGGGATGAGTTCCCATCTCCGAAGGTCACAAGGACAAAGGCTGAACTCCTGATCCAGGTGCAACATACTCAGATGTCGATGCTTGATAATTGGTAAATGTACCACTTATTTATGTCAAAATTAGTACACACTACTATGATTTAATGATATGAATGAGAGAATGTTGTCTTTTAAATGAACTAATTCCCACAAGTTGCAGGTATACAAAATGATTAGACAAAAAGGAGTAAAATTAGCTGAAAAAGATCAACAGAGAAAGAGAAGTGGAAAATCAAGAAAAGAAATAAGAGGATCTGACCCTAAGTTATCAAAATCATGGTATGAGGGTTACGATCGCAAAAATCCAAGCCTGGTCATTTATCAGTGATCGTGATGGTCATACAAAAGTTACAGTAGTCGCGATCGTGGACAAGCTACAATGATTGCAGCATAGCAAGTTTATGCCCCGGGATAATTGTGTAATTTTTTGTATACGACCCCAAATCCCATAAAAGTCAAAAACCCTTTCTTATTTAGTATTATCTACTTTAGAAATTGAATTTAGAGACTTTGTAAACCCTACTAATTTGGGAAAAAAGATTATGTTTAATATTTCCAAGGTTTCTTAGTGGTAATTGAAGGATAATCTTGTTTACATATTCAATAGAAGCATTGAATGATCATTTTAGAATATTTCTTCTTTTTGACTTCATGACTAGCTAAACATCTATCTTAGGATTATGTTTAAAAAAGGTGAAAATATGTGTGTGTTGTGACTAATAGTGTCGATTCTTTGTTAATAACATTGGGTTTCACTAATGCATGCTTGATTGAGTTGGTATTTATGGGTGAAAACCCCAAATTCCTAAAATTTATCATAATCCTTACAAGAGGGATGTGAGTAAACTTTTGGATCCTATATCATCCTTTAATGAGGGATAAGGATGATAAGGAAATGGTGAACAATATTAAGATGTATTTTGTTCTCTTTTCACTATCTTAGAAATATGGGTGGATTGAGAATTAGCTAGGTCTTTTGCATCTACCGAGAAATAGGGATGCCCAATTGAGGTATTGGGTGGTTTTTCTTGCCACATACATGAGGTATTCGAAAGGATCCATGGGAGATAATATTAAGGTTTGGTTGAAATATTAGCCTTAAAAAATCCTAACCTAACCTAACCATGTAGTTGTTGACTAAAATTTGCATTCAATTATCGTGAACCCATGCATTATTTACCCCTAGGAGGACATAATCCCAAGACTTGTCTCATATTTAAATCTTATTCACAATTGCTGACTTTATCTTCTTGTTTGAATAGACTTCGGTAAAAGAACTCTTCCAAACCATATCCTTCCTCAAAATTTTAATTCATTCATTTCATTTCATTTACACTTCAGACATACACGTAGATGCTTGCAACACACTTAGGCTTTAAAGACTAGATTCTCTCCTCGAGGATTCAACCTCAACGTAAGTTAAGTCTTATGGACAACGTTCATCCAATATCAAAACTATGGTATATGTAAGCATGATCAAAATGGCACCATTGTTGGAGAGTGAAACTTAGTTTTTGCTTGTGCGGTGTTGATAGTAGCTTTGGGTTTACCCATAGTGGTTATTATTTATTTTTGTTGTTGTTTTTGTTTATTTTTAGATGATTTAAATAGTTTCCACGACACCACGAGTTACCATGCAAGTAATGTCGGGATCTTTGATGGGCAACTTGATGTTGAGGAGAAACTCTATGATGTTGGATGTGCGAGTGTTATCCATATCCCACCTAAACAAAGGAATTGGGTATTCCACATCACTAGTGTTATGTTGCACATACTTCAAATGAAAGGTCTCTTTTGGGGGCAATCTCATAAGGACCCCAACTTGTACTTAAAGAATTTTATAGAAGTTTGTGCCCCTTCAACATTGCTCATAGATCACAAAAGTCTATATGGTTGTGCCTAATTATATCATAACTAAGCTATAACTAATCTAAGATAGAGAGAGAAGGCAGTAGGATTCAAAAGTCTTATAAATGTATTATCTTACAGGTCTGAAACCCTCATCTAGTCCCCAAAGCATCAACAATTAAGGCTAAGTTACTCATTGCATAAACAATCCTAACATCCATATTCACACTCAATACATATCACACTTCAACTATGAAAAGGAGTAGACAGAGGCCTACCTCAAAGCCGAACCATAAAATATCTCATTATACACCATATGCTCATATTCACTTCATAATCCCCAAAATGCCATCACTAACAAATCCATAATCTACTTATCAATATGATTCTATCAATACCCATATTGCACTATTGTGCTTCAGGTCCAAAAATGATACCAAAACACCAAGTGGGTCCCACATATAGAAAAAGAGTTTTCGATACCAAATCAATGTTTACGCATGAACAAGAAGTCATAACCCTCAAGAATTGGGTGAAACTTAAGCATAATTTGGGCTAAAATCATGCCTTAACTAAATTGGAGTTTTGGGTCAAAACTAGGAAATTCAAGCATAAATTCAAAGGATTCTTACCTTAAATTTGAAGATACAAGATGATAATTAAGATTCTAAGTCACCCGGCATGAGCAATTTTTTATTAGCTCACCATATTTGTATTTTAAGATCTTAAAGGAGGAAGCGAATGGACGATTCTCATCCAACAATGGATAATTAAAGAACCAACCTAGACCCTCGATCCTCGGCTCACGCATACGCGGGTTGCATTTATGGTAATCGCAATCGCACTAAGGCCTCTGCGATCATGGTCTTGACTGCACCAAATCACAACTGAAACTTGGAATTTAATTTCAAGTTTAGGCCAATGCCTCAGTATGCATTCGAAATCCAATTTTTGTAAATAAAATATGCAACCACTCTTAATTTGATGTTTTTGATGCTTTGGCGAACTCAGATTTTCAATCTGAGGTCGTTTCGACCAAATGTGGGCCTCACACCTAAACTTTCAAATTTTCAACTTTGCAATCGATAGGTTGAAATGAACTCGAGGGCATTAGGACCCAAACCAATGTTCTACCTAGACTAAAAAAAATATTTTAGATCTGTTGGCAAGGTCGTAATTTGCATCCTAGATCATTTCACTGATGTTATTGCCCGGTGGCTATTTGGAACCGGTGAAGACTTCTAAATAAGGAATTGGTTCCAAAACTAAACGAACAGCCCAGTAAGAAAACCATCGGTCCTAACAAGTCATAAATAACTTAGGGCAGCTATGGGAAGCTCAAATGATAAAGATAAGCATAAATATGGAAAATAAACTGAAGGATCATTACATTATCCAATACTAAAAGGACTTTCATCCCCGAAAGTCAATGGATGGAAAGAATCTCAAAGAACGAAAGGATAAGGTACTAGGCCCACTTGCTCCATGCATGACTTCCTAGATAACCTCAACGAAAAAAAACAATTCAAGGGATTTCACCACTGGTATCCCTTTTTCAACCAGCACCCTCATTCTTCTTCCAAAGAGCCAAAACTCAACCTAACTGCTCATTGTCCTCACACTAAACCAAGAAGGTTGATGCATATACTTCTGAACCACTTCACGCAGGTTCCTCTTTATATCTTCATAAATTGAACAAGGCTCATCCGATCTAGAGTCAACCAAAGTCATGAGTTACGCCACAAAATCCAAATCCAAATATAACCCTCCTTTACAATTTGGCACACTGTATCTACTCCAAGCCAGCAGGAAAATCACATAACTCTTGCCCACGCAGTCTTATTACAAAGAACTTAAAGAAGTGAAGTTGATCTGGTGAAAGTCCATGTGGTAAATAAGAGAATAAGCTCATAAGGCGTTGTCTAAACACACCAATGGAGATAATCAAGGAATGCAATCCATGCCAATATTGATACCAGTTCGTATAATCCAACAGAAATCTCAAAGTCCAAGGTATAACTAATAATCAATGAATATTCCGCTCCAAGATGTCTCATCCATCGAGAATGAAGTTACACTGAATCCAAGTCGAGCATATTACTCCCATTGATTAAATCATCCCAAATTCCCAAAGAATATAGAAAACTCTAAGTCAAGGTTGACGTAACCAATACGGGGCCCATGGATATCATCTGAATCATCCACTATAATCCAACCAACGTCTAGAAGGTCAAATAGGAAATCATGGAGTAGGATCGACTAACCTATAACTGAAACTTGAACAAAGACAAGTCTAAAACAAAAGCTGCACGCAAGCTTTACAACACCAAATAGAAATCTCAATACCAAGACTGAATCACTCGGTCTTAAATATCTAAACAAAAACTTAAAATAGGTCGACATTAATGCTCAAAATCTATGATACTTCCAAATCACCATTCCCAGGAGTCAAATCCAAAATTGAGCCAATATGGTTATATCAATGTCAACTATCCCAACTCAAATTTAGTGTCCAAGTTTGACATACCCAAGATAAATCATACCAAGCCGTAATTCAGACTTATCTGAAGAAAAAAATCACCACAGGGATAATCACTAACTAATAACACACACAACCAACTCCATATTAGTTGGAGGGCATGAAATATAGTCGCAAAATAGAAATTATGCCAAAGGATGAATTACTAGCTGAAAATGCCAATAACCCACTCCATATTTGTGGGAGGGCATGAACTATCCAAACATACTAAAAAACTTCCCAATGCTGAAAACCACACCAGGAGTGGCAACAAAGCTCTAGCAACTCAAAAATATGACTTAAGCTGAAAAGTAACCAATCCAATACTCTGTCTCGGCAAGAATAGCCATAGGTAAATATCACCAAGGAGAAACACACCACTAAGCCTCATTAGGCCAAAAAACCTCTAAAATGGGGATTTCCCAAATCCACCTAGGTAGGACAAGTACCACTCAATCTATTCTAGACTCCCATCACCACAAAAGAAATATACAAATCTCGAAGCAAAGGTTAAAGTAAAAACCACTACTAGAAAGTCAACAACTCGATATAAGGAACTTACAATTTGCCAACTCAAGAAGCGATCACAGGAAAGGCTACCTACCTGTAACTCTCTAACTCTACTTAAGGCAAAACCATATAACAATAACAAAGGAGTATCCAACCTCCACACTATCAATAAAGCAAACCATCCCAAGGGAACGAACTCAACAAACCTATGAGATGAATCAACCAAATCTCAACACAATATCCAAATCGCTATCAGACGAAGAGATAGTCACAAATGAAGAACGAACCTCAAATTGGTCTATTTCACAAATAGGTCATATCGGGGGGGATAGACAAATAAAAGCTTTTGCAACCCAGGAGGTAAGTCTAAGAATCTCAAAGTCAATAATTGGCCATATAACTAAATTGCTAGCTCTAGGGTCATAACAGAGTCACAAAAGGTCAACATGTCTTTTGATATCATAATATATCCCCGAATTAATATAATATAGCTAACTAATAGGAAACACAGTCAACCGCATCGCGCTAGGGGAAAGAAATCATCATATTAGGCTATATCTACTCAAGCCACCAAATAGCTTTATAAGAAAATGAATCAATTACATCAAGAAACAATTACATCAAGAAACAACATCAAGTGATAATATCAACTAATATTAGTAACCTCACGCAGTGGTAGCAATAGCAACAATAATATTAATATCAATCATACTGAACAGGCGGTAACAAAATGAACATCAATACCATATACCAGTCAAGGGCCATAATAGGGCTAATGTGCCCTAGGGAAACAATATCAATACGAATCTACTCCATCCACTACAAAAAGAAATAAACCATAGAGTAGTAACACAATCATGAATTTAATAACAAGGCACAAAATAATCAATATCAATCCATCAAGGCATATACTTACCAATGCGTATGAAAACCCAATACACATAAGAAGAGATAAATATGGGAAATAAAAGAACACTAATTGTGGAAACATCAACAACCACATACCTGACAGGCATAGGAAAAAATAAATCTGAATGGGTCCAACTCAGACCAGCCTACTGAATTATCAACTGAGGTGCCACTTATACTACCTCAAACTGAAGATGCCACAACATCACGAGGTTGATCTAAATAGGCCGAATGAATAGAAAACCCATGTCAAGGACATTCCTTAGACTAGTATTATGTCTCTCTGTAGTCAAAGAAAACTTCTGAAATCATGGCTTGTCTCAAGAACTCTAGGCTTTTGGGAAATACGTTCTAACTCTGGGTAATCATCTATCTCATACCTAGGATATTCTTATAACTAGTATCTCATCAAGACACAATTAAATCAAGATCCTAGAATAATTTAAGATACTTCCCCTCACCATAAAAAATAGTTGACACGGCTTGAAGGACCATACTATAACTCTGCAGGTCAAATGGGGACTCTACCTACTATGATCATCCTGGTTATTCTATGAACTACCCATGGTATGGAATATTGTCTGCAAAGAAATAATGGGCTGCAAGTGAAGCTGAACACTACCAAAGGGATACTCACTCTCAAAAAAATGCCAATAACACTATATTGATGGCATGCCTCTTTCCATAAGTCTCAATACTTGTGCTCTCTATGGTTCTTTTATAATCAACACCCTGAGGGAAAGAAGATTTAGCTACTATCAAGAGCTATGATGCCAAATAGAGTAACCATACCAACCCTCTAACACATCCATTAACTAGTGTCCAGCTCAAGAGGATATAGCATATGAAAATGCCTGGAACACATGAGAAATCCAATCTTGTACTCCAAACTGGTAAAGAACCCTGATGAAAACCTACAGACCCAACACTGCTTTGAAAACAGCTCAATGAATCAAACTTCATCCATGGTTGAGAGGGTATACAACATGGCTTGAATTTCCAATGCTGAATCTTAAAGGCTGAAGTAGTCACAAGCTCAACTAGAGCCTAAGCTAGCCCAAATATTTTTTGGCTGCCGCTGAAGATCTTCAATAACCATATCTAACTCTCTATCTGATGTTGTGTTGAAACTCTGGAAATGCATTTTGAAGTCTCGTCCGCATCTGCCAATAGTGTCACATCATCTTTTAGGTATAAAATAGAGTCAAAGAATGTGTTCGAGGTTCATAAAAAATGCAGACACTCAATAAGGAGTCAAGAAGTGAATTTCCTAAAATATCCCTATAGCCTCTTGAAGATAGGTTATGATTGTCTCTCCATCGATCTGTAGGACTCTACTAACACTTAGCTCTTGTACTAATACAATTATGAGACCTAGGCTCTGATACTAATTTGTCATTACCTAGTTTCTTAGGTCAGGATGACACCTACCATAACCCACTAGTAGGCTAGCAACCTAAAGTCTGGAACGATGAATAATGGACAACATAATCAATATAAGGAAAAAAATACGGAATATATAAAATAAAGATCAATACATAAGAACATCCAAAAATCCGGTGGTATTAGTACAAGAGATTCTAATATATTCTAAGTAGAAAATTTAAATGTTAAGGAGAAATACCTGGATATAACTTATATCTGAATACAACATGAAGACTAGTCTAATGCATAAGAGAGGGATAAATAATACACCAAATAGCAGGAGACCAACCTAAGTCTCTGAATCACGGTTGCTCCGAATGATGGACACATCAACGACGATAACCGATACTATAATCTGCAGGCTTTAGAAGTGTAGTGTGAGTAATAAGCAAATGGTACTAGTAGGCAACTGCCGAATGATCTCCAAAGATAAATCAGATATATACCGCATATAAACAAAATTGAAACTACACCCAAGAGTCCAAAAATCACATGACAAGTCAATTAGATAATAGAGAACAACTATCCTATTCATGTCTAAAATTCTAACATAATAAGACTAAGGAAGTATCTGGAAGAACTATCCTGTTCCAACCACAACAAATAGACGTCAATACTAAACCGTATATCCTAGATAAATATATGAATAAAGAGCAAAGAAAGATATGTATAACATTATTCAAGGCTAAGGAACAATAATAATATGTACAAATGAAGGAAGGGATATACGGTAGTGCCATAACTTCATATAAACATATAAACTTAAGGTCATCTCAAGCATAATCTAGATCACCATATCCTTATTCTAAGACCTCATTATAATACTATCAGGATCTAAGGCTATCATGCTCAGGGTTATAATCCACATGGGTAGACATGATATAATCATGCATAACAATGCAATCAAATGGTAAAGGAGGGTGAAAACATACCTCAAATCCTGATACCAAATCAACGGCCAATCTATCATATGTTAGCCATAATAATGATCATAACAATGATAATAACAATATCAATAACAACAATAATAACCGGCTACTATGGACTACCATAAACCTAACTGAGCCTATGCTTACCCCCACCGCCCCAGACTCAGAAGTTTCAATCAAAATACAATAACATAAGAAATATTCTTAACCCATATTTATGCAACCATCCCATACCAGCTAATAGACATAGGTGCATAATAGTGATAGGCGAGGAAGATGTAGGAATTAATGCAAGTTACATAATCAATATTACAAGTCACCATATCTATCATCATCATGAACATCATTATCGTAATCAACAGTCCACCTTATCGGGTATCAATATCATCATAATATTATCCTTTGGCTTTGCCGGGTATAAATGAAATCACAATTAACATTACAGAATAACATATATGAATATACTCTTGAACATAATCATATCACAATAAAGTATCTATCTCAATAATACTACCCAACTATTTTTTATTAGCTAACCAGTGCTATTGGTAGTGAAACCACTATTTCACCAGTCATCACACGACCTTTAGTTATCCGTCTAAAGATTAACCTTATTCAACGAATAACAACTAACCATTATTTATTATATAACCAACATCTAACATCTTGCCAAGGTTTATCACTAGACCATACTTGCCATTTACCCACTATTCCAAATTATCAACTAATCATCATAATCATTAATCATTATTAGACAAAACATAACCATTTATCTTTTAACAATCTTGTATTAACTAACATTATTCATTAACTAACCCTCGTTAACCAACTAATCCTTATTTAACTATTCATTAGTCAGCCATTAAGTAAACTTAGGCATCAATATCCCTAATCTTCTCCTATGCTAAACCCACCATCATCATTAGCCACATATCAACCATCTATACCACTTATATTTTAACTAAGCATAATTTATTACCTAATACATCTGATTCCTAGCCACCAAGTGCTATGGTCTCCTAATAGATAATTAACTACCACATACCTTAACCCTTAATTAAGAAAAAAAATCATAAGATCATATTCCATCTAGAATCACATAATTTACCAATACAATAATCAAGACTATACCAAATCTATGCATGTCATTACTAGTATTCAATCAATAAGTCGTAAGCAATATGCCTCATCTTTCTTTATCTCATACCGGAGAGATATGTATATAAACCATTAACATAAATCCATAATCTATAATCGTATCCCTTACATTGATAGGCATTTCTAGGATATCCAATAATTATCATAACACGGCCTTTGGCCCAATAATATATCCAGAACTCATGTTAATAATCATACTTATAAGTCGTAGAATATTTCTATTCATCTCACATATAGTAGGCATCTAGCATATAGGAGGCATAATATCAATAAACACGTAACCATCTCTCACATAGGAGTCATCTCACATCGAGGAGGCATAATATCAATAAGCATGTATATAAGCATTTAATAATCTCTTATATATCAATAAGTCATACATCATTATTACAAGTAATATTACCTCTCTAGGGTAATTGTTATATCTAAGAAGAATATCGTTTCTATAGGACCAACAATCATATTTTAGAGAAAATAACATTTTTATAGGCCACACAATGTATCTAAGGGGGATATCATCTCTAAACTCCCAATATCACTTACAAAAGGAGTATCATAGCCATCGCCCAAAGCTCACAATGTGGGGAACATCAACACAAGCTACCAAGTCACGAAGTAACCTTATACTTAGGTTTACTAGCCCCATAAAATGTCTATTATCCACAACTAAGTCCACAAGACTAACACAAGTCTAGTCGTAAATGGGTTGGACTATCCCACTTCTAAACCTCAGTTTCCATGATTAGGCCCATCATGCTCCAAACTAGGCTAAGGTATCTACTTTAACTTCTAGATATCGTATAAGTTGCATTAAAACTTAGGATAGGAGCTTTACCTAGAAATAAGGGTACTTAAGTCTACGCTACCCAAGTTATGGTTTCAAGACTACCATACATTCCAATAAGGTCAAATCCACAATTCATGGTTCAAATGGAAAAACCAAAACCCAAACATAGCATTACATCATATCCATTCTATAATAAATCTAAACGAGAGAGAGAAGGCACTAGAATTTAAAAGGCGTATAAATATATCATCTTAAAGGTCCAAAACCCTCATCTAGTGCCCAAAGAATCAACAATAAAGGATAATTTATTCTATCCATAATCAAACCTAACATCTATATTCACACACAATACATATAGCATATCATGTATGGAGTAGAGTAGACAAAGGCCAACCTGAAATCCAAACCAAAAAATATCACATCATACCCATATACTTGTTTTTACTTCACAATACCCAAAATGCCATCACACTAACAAAACCACAATCTACTTACCAATACGAGTCTATCAATACCCATATTGCACTATTGTGCTTCAGGTCCAAAAGGATACAAAATTCCCAAGTGGTTCCTACATACGGAAAATGAGTTTTTGAAACCAACCTAATATTCACACATGAACAAAAAGTCATAACCTTTAAGAAATGGGTGAAACTTAAGCATAATTTGGGCTAAAATCAAGCCTTAAGATAAATTGGAGATTTGGATCCAAACTACGAAATTCAAGCATGAATTCGAGGGATTCTTATCTTAAACTTGAAGTTAATCATGATACAAGATAATAATTAAGCTTCCAAGTCACTCGCCATGACAAATTTGTGATTAACACACCATATTAGGGTTTTAAGCTCTAAAGAGAGGAAGCAAATGGTTAATTCTCAGCCAAAAATAGCTATTTAAATAACTATACTAGGACCTCAATCCTCACGATAGGACATATATAAGCTGTATTTGTGATAGTTATGATTGCACTTAGGCCTCCGAGATCGCGGTCTTGGCTGGACCAAATGATAGCAAAAACTTGGAATTTTATTCCAAGTTTTGGCCAATGCTTTAGGATTATCAAAAATCCAATTTTCACGAAAAAAAAGTATGTAATTGTGCAAAATTCTACATTTCAGACATATTGGAGAACCCAGATTTTCAATCTGAGGTTGTTTCAACCAAATGTGGTTCCCACACCTAAACTTTCAAATTTTCAACTTTCTAGTCGATAATTCAAAATTACCTCGGGTGCATTATAACTAAAACTAAAGGTCTACCTAGCCTAAAATTGATATTCTAGATTTACTCGTGCAGTAAAATTTGTATCTGAGATCGTTTCACTAAAGTTTAGCTTGGTGGCCATTTGGAACCAATGAAGAGTTCTAAATAGTTAATTGGTTCCAGAAACCAAGAAAATAGACCGGTAACCTAATCATAAGTCCCAAAATGTCATAAATGACTTGGGGCATCTATGGGGAAGCTCATACTATGAAGATAAGCATAAATAGAGAAAATGACTTAAAGGGTCATTAAAGAGTCTTAGTATGGCTTTGCACCCGCAGTCATATGGGTAAGTGGAAAGGAATATTCAAATATTAGAAAATACACTTCTTGCTTGCGTGATTTACTATGGTGGTAGTTGGGTTGAGCATTTTCCTCTTATAGAGTATACATATAACAATAGCTACCACTCTAGCATTGGGATGGCTCCGTTTGAGGCCTTGTATGGTAGGAGGTTTATATCTCCTATGGATGGTTCGAGGTTGGTGAGGTGGAAATATTTGGTCCAAATTTTGTTTACCAATTTAAGCAAAAGGTGAAGGTGATTCGGGATAGGCATAAAGCCGCCTAAAATCACCAAAAGTCCTATGCAAATGTGAGGTATAGTAACTTATAGTTTGAGGTTGGAGATAGGGTATTCTTAAAGGTGTATCCCATGAAGGGAGTGATTCGGTTTGGTAAGAATGGGAATCTTGATCCCTGGTATGTTATTCCATACTAGGTTGGCAATGTTGCGTACGATTTGGAGTTACCTTCTAGTTTGAGATCTATTCACCCCATGTCCCATGTTTTTATGTTAAAGAAGTGTGTGAGTGATATGTCATATATTGTACCTATCATGGACATTGGTATTTTAGATTCTCTACCTTTTGAGGAGGTCCCAGTTAAAATATTAGATTGGTAAGTTCATCTATTGCAGACCAAGGATGTAGCTTTGGTGAAGGTTTTATGGAGGAACCACAAGGTTGAAGAGGCTACTTGGAAAGCTGAAGAGGACATGAAGTCTAAGTATCCATTCCTATTTTTATTTCAGAAAATCGTGCATAAGGTATGTGTTGATCTTAAAAGCTTTATTTTCTGTATTAAAGGTAAGAGTAGATTGCGCACTCCCTAGTAATTTGTTTTCTATCTTAAAGGTAATCATAGAGATGTTTGGTTCTTTAATTGTTCTAGTTACTACCTTGTCCTATCATTCGAGGGTGAATGATCCAAGTGGGGGAGAATTAAAACACCCTGGGTTTTAGCCCTTGGAAATTTCTTGAGTTTTGAACTCATTATCCTTGTAACGACTCACCATATGAGTCGTATGGTATGGGTATGGGTCAGGTGACCCTATTCATAGGGTGTCCAGCTGATGATGGATAAAATTCTTCTAAGTTTAAGATTGGGTTTGTACGAGTCATTAGGGGTGGTGATGGTTCATTTGGTCGGTCCATCATCAAATCAGTAACTTAGTGACTTGACTTGGATCTCAGTACGGGGGGCTCACTAAGAGCTGTGAGGATAGGTTACGAGTGGTAAGGTCGAGTCTTATGATTCCAGGTATCCAATAGCTATGGTATCTTTCATAGATACGATTAGATAATACTAGTCATATGGATAGGTCATGAGTGGGGACATGGGGTCATATGGTGGACAGTGTATGGGTGGCCAACTCACTATCTAGGTGACTACTTGAGGGTACGGGTCATATGTTATGGTCACGTGTCACGGCGGTTGACCCATAACCACCTGCGATATTTTTACAGTTTTAAGGTGGGGGCATTCTGGACATTTCTCTTTTTAACTTCCTTTGAGGCCATGACTTAAAAGTCCTTTTGGGACTTTATTAACCTATTTTCCCCAATAAAAGACTCTTAAAATATCTCTAAAATTCTCTTTCAATCAAAAGGTCATGGTTTCATCAAGATAATTAGTTAAGGCTTTCAATGGTGGTTTCTCTCCAACTTTCTTGTTGTCTAAGGCATGTGACTCTTCCCAAATTGTTATTTTAATAAAGGCATATGTTTTAATGTATGATTTTCATGGTGTGGTTATGATTTTTAAATAAAATTTGGGGGTTTTAGTTGTTCATGGATGAATATTATTTCTCATGGTTTAATTATGGTTTTCCTTGTTTTTAATTATGGTTTTACACATGAGGGTGCATGGGAATGGTGATTTAATTGAGGGGTCATGGTTGAGCCCAAAATTGGATTATTTTGGTTTTGATAATGGCATGCCCTCAACCTGTTTGTGAAATTGTCAATGGGAATGATTTTGTCACATAGTTTGAATATTCTTGGAATTCTTGCGTTGCATAAATGGTTAACGAACTATGAATTGGTTTTGGTTGGTTTAATATGATTTTCGAAAGTCCTTGGTGGCCATGGTTTGATTACAAATGGTTTTAGTTTAATTGGAAATGGTGGAGTCTAATTTTGTTTAATGGTTTTTATGGCATAAGGTAATAGACTTACAAGCTTTAACATTGGTATGACGATACCAATGGTTAATGCCTAATTAAAAGACTCCTTAGTAAATGGTTAGAAATGTATAAATGGTTTTAATATAGGCTTAAATAGGGTTGAGTAGCAAAGTCATAGAAGGTGGGGGTCCTGGGGGGACCGACACTGGAAACTCACGTTTGCCGGCGTAAGAGTGGTCTTGGTGATTGTGTGAATGATGCCACACTTTATACTTTAGGAGATGTACTAGTCATCTCAGGTTTATTTTATCCGGTTGTGTGTCTAAAAATGCACTTGGGCCCTTTCATCAAGGAGAATTTAACCCATATAGTACATGGGTAGTTTTAGGATAGTCAAGCTACTCAGCCCAGGTTAAGGATTTAAATGCATGCTAGGCCTTTTTATCCCATCACGATATATATGTATATAAGTGTTTACATTTGTTTATTTGATTTTTATTGAATAATGGCATATCTTTATCCTTATCCCTGAGTTACATGCGGGAATTCACTCTACTAACCATTTCGATCACTGTATCCCCACGCAATGCAGAAACGGGCCATACTACCATTCCTCTGGCTAAGTGACTTGGATTCGGGGACAATTTTGAGTCAGACTGAAGTGGTGAGCTTCCATACTTCGAAAGTCTACATTTCATGCTACGGACTTCTTTTCATTATTATTTTTTCATTGGATTTGTTTTTTTTATGATCGAGGGCATGTCTGGACCAAATGTTTCTTGATTCTGGTTAGACGCTTTGTCGAACAACTATGGGCATGGGCGGTGTTAGTATCAGTGTTAGCCTTGGTATTGACATTAGGATTTGAAATGGTTGGTTAATTGGTTATGCATTTCTACTTTGGTTTTAAGCTTACTATCATGTCTTAAAATTTATATTTCCTTATCTTATTATATGTTTGGAATTCATCCTTCGTGAGGTGTAGGGTGGTAAATGGTTAGGTATTGAGGGTGTCTTTGATTTGGGTTTGACTAGGGATACCTGACACGACTAGGCCCTAGTTCGGGTCATGTTAGTATGAAAGAAACTTGCACGATAAGGAATAAAATAAGGGAAGTTTCCTAAAGACATACTATAGCCTCTCGAATATGGATAATAATGTCAACATACCGATCCGCGAGACTATGACACATCCCATTCCTACACTATTGAGACCAATAAAACCTGGATGCTCTGATACCTATTTGTGTCAACCCAATAATTAAGGGTCATAATGGTACTTGTCACGGTGTACATTGACAAGTAAGTTTATCACCCAAACTGATATACAAAAAGGGGAAAAGATAGAAATACCCCCAATGTAAGGCTCCTAGAAAAAAGTAAAACCACATAAGATAATAAGTGCGGAAAGAATATAATCAACGATACAGCTATAACTCCTAAAGCTTAATGTCAACAGTATAAGAACGTATCTAGTACAACTTGATTCCAAAAGAATTACATAACATATCAAAATATAGGAGGAACTTTGTCTCTTAAATAAAATTAAAGACATAGTCTATAACAAAGGTAGTATAATAGATTCGGACGCCTAAAAGTCAACCATTACCTCAAAAACACCAAATATTTTCCGAATCAAACAAGTTGGGTGCACTTGTACATCAGGCGTGAGTAAGATCCACTTTTACTCAGTAGGTATCATAGGATGATCGAGCAAAGTAGATAATAAAATATAAAAAACACACATATAGGGAACATCACTTGAATTAAAAAAATATCCCACAACGGTAGCCCATACCATTTCCACAAACAGTTCTAATATATCACAAATTTTGTAACAATATAACCAAGTAGGACACAAGTATACATCATATCACATACAAGTAAAAACTAGGGAGAATATTAATATAGAAGATCGTCTAGTACAAATAACGAAAGATAGAAAAAATAAATATAGGACAAGTCAATATGGAAATACAATAACAACATAAGAACAATAAAGCAAGTGCAATGTAAAAAATAATGATAATGATGATATGATTCACGAGGTCATCACACAACCTCTGTATACACCCACGGAGGCAAGCCTCCCAATGTGGTAACCATGGGGGGTTCATCAACATATATACAATTCATACATCCATATATCCACCCACCCCCAGTACATCCCTCGGTGAGGGTTTTATAAGATTTCACAATATCTTCTTCTAGGCACATCCCTTTGAAAAGGTTTTAAGAAGGTTTTGCCAGTGTATCTCATATGTTAGCACGGTGGTACTAATATTTCATGAATGAGTATTATATGAGGATATCATAATCACAACCAATCATATCCATATCGAACCACATGATGTATTTCCACAACCATCCACAATGATATATTCCATAACTACGTGAGCCAATATCCACTCATTACTTCCACCATCCATGAAATTCCACATGATTCATATGACAATAAAGTATGAAAATAACACAATACACGAATGGTACCACAATAGGAATTCCAACAACATAATACAATTATTCACATGTATTTTAGGCTACTAACATCATGTAGGACCCCACACAGTCACACATATCACATAATATCTCAAAACCAATAATTACATCACATATAGGCCCCCACACAGCTCAACACATCAAGATATCCAATACATGATTGGTTCCCATCCCTTTAATGTTCATTTTGTATACTAATTAACTACTTAGCCCAATCTAAAGAGTCAAGCCATAACCTACGTCGAAGGCTGAAATTAGTCTTCCACACTTCAATCATAAATCCCTACTTCTCACGAATAGTTCCAAAATCAACTAAAACAAATGAATATAGAATCTATGTATCAAAACAAGGCTATCGATACCTATATTTCCTAATTTTGGATTGGGGTCAAAATGGACCCCCCAAATTAGGTCTTTGAAAAATAAGGGAAAAATCATAACTTTACTTCAAAAATGTGTTCCCCACATCTTTAGGAACCTAAAACTTATATCCCAGGTCAAATCAAGATAAAAACAAGGTGTAAATTGAAGAAACTCTATTTTTAAACTTTATCGGGCAAAACCATTGAAATCCATTTTAAAATCAATAATTGAAGTTATTTTGAAGGTTGAATTGAGGAAAACTAGTAATTATAGTATTAGGAACATTATTCAAGTGAAAAGAAGTGAAAATTGGATTTTAAAATCAATCTACAAGATTTTGGAGTTCTGAGAAACTAACCTAGAAATTTACTAAGTAAAGGGTAATTTCTTACCTTAAATCCGTAAGAGAATCAAGAAAAGAATGTTAATCTAGCTTACCAAGCACCCACAAGCTTCACTTTTAAGCTCTCATACTATTTTAGGGTTTTTAGATCTCAAGAATAAGTGAGAAATGGCCAATTCACGACTTAAGGGGTCTATTTATACCCATACCATGTTCTCTGATGTTGCAATCACAACAAGTAGGTTGCAATAACACACTAGGTTGCAGGAGGAGATGTTGAGATTGCAACACTCCCTATGTTAGATCGCACTACCTCAGCATATGAGGTGCAATTGCGGCCCCACACAAGATGACAGCTAAAGCTGAAGCCTAGACAATTTCCAATTTTTCCGCTAAAGCCTCGGGATTCATTCGAAATATGATACACACAAATGAACTATGTAACCACATTAAATTAGATGTTTCAAACTCAATGGAAATATCATATTTTTTAAAGGACATTGTTTTCAAAATGTTGAACCCCAAAACCTAAATTTAAAGTTTTCCAAACTAAGGGTCAAAATGAGATTTAAAAGACACATAACCAGACCAAACATGTTACCACCCTAAAATCAATACTTTGGACCTACTGTCATAGTTCGTACAACTATCCATTGTACGAATCAAAAGATAACAAAATAAGTCAAAAATAAGGCTCGCGAAGCCTCCAAAAAATATAAGACCGCACAAATGATATCAAAATAAATCAAGAATTATGCAAATCACCCCCAAACCCTAGAAATACCAAAATGCAACTATAGGGATGGTTTAAAATAGTCAAATCATACAAAATAACAAATTTCACATATTTTATGAAATTTCAGGTCATTACAAGTTATGATATTTAAAGTAACAATTTCTTTGAATTTAGAATACTATCTAAAGGTTAAAATTACTTAAGAGTGTAATCAAATGGGGTGAAATTTGGGTTCATGCCATTCTAGATGTGAAATCATACATGGGTAATTGATAATTCATCCAAATTTAGCAATGAGTCATGTGTAGGCTAGATTTTAGAGATATTAGTGTCAATCTTTCAATAAAACACCAAATTTCACAGTTGGATTCTTTTTGCACCTCATATGTGTAGCAATTTCACCAATCTATTGTCTCAATTAACATCCTTATTTATAAGAGATGTTATTAAATGACATAAATCAAGTTATTATTTACATTTATTCCTCACCCATATCTCCTCTTTTAAGGATGAGATGGGTTCAAAAGATTGAGATTTGCAACCCCCAATTCTTAGTTAAAACATGGAATAAATAAAAACCCATAAAAAATCTAATTAGGAAGATAAATAAACAAAACCCATGCACTAATCATTACCTATTCAAGTATAACCACTAGATGAAGAATTAGCTAATCATAGAGAAAGAAAGTAAAGCTATACAAAAGTTTCCATTAAATTGATCCTTGAAAAATAATGGGAATGTAAATACAAGCTTTGATTTTCAATAAATATTCAATGGAAATTCTAATACTTCACTTGGGAAGTAGTTTAAATCTTTTCTTCACTCAAGAGTAATACCACCATGTTCAAAGATAATGAAAATGAGCTAAAAACCCTTATTTAAGCCCCAATTTGACATTTGCTCAATATTACAAAAAGGCCACCTTGCTCTTGATCTGCTTGAAAAGATATAAAGTAGATGAAGAGCAGATAGAGAGCAAATGAAAAGCATATCTAGAGCATATACAAAGTATATTGGCACTTTTCTTTCACATTTGAGCTCTCGTTGAGTTGAACAACTTGCTCATCTTCCCTTTTAAGCCTTTACCTGCATAAATGAGCATTAAGTATGCGACTAACATCAAGTCAATAGAAAATTATGATAATTTAAGCTCTAAAAGGTACTAGCAAGTCATCAAATTGACGACGTATCAACCCCCCAGACTTAAAACTATTTCTTATTCTCAAGTAACCAAGAATAATTAAATGAGATACGGTATTTAATTCAAATCCACCAAAAAAAAGCTATAGTAAAGGACTAAGCTAACAAAGCTCTATAAAGACTTCTTAAACATGTCATGGCAACAAGTAAACCAAAAAAATTTCATAAGCACATAACTATGAAGTAAGAATAAAAGTTTGTATCAAATGAACCTTTCAAATCAACAAAGCATCCCAAGAGGTGACACAAAATCTTTAAAGATCATCTCAATCTTCATAATGTAAATTATGTCACCCATTTACCAAAATTGAGAGTAATATTTCACCTCCTATATCAAAGTATCGATGCCGCTAATATGCAAGAGATAGCTCTATATACACAAGACATTTCAATTCTTAAAGGAGCTCGAATAATAAAAGAATTCACACTCACTCTTGCAAAGAAATTAAAGTAAAATGAGTAGAACCATAGTCTTTCCCTTTGTGTTTATTACCACTAATGTTGACTTACATAGTTTGGAATCACCAAGGTCTTGTAGGTCTAGATGAAGGTTCAAGGTGCGGTAAGGAATATATATATACGCACACACACACACACACATATATATAGACTAAAAGTCCTTCTTCAATTAAATCACTTAACCCCTTTTACCCTAAAATTTTTAACCTATCCACCTTATCCCCCTTCAAACTATTTCTTTTGTTTCCCTTAACCCTTAGCTTAGCAAATCTAACCCACCTTTTCTTTCTTCAGTTCTTTGGATTTTTAAAGAGATTTTCTAACTTTAAGCTCTTCTTAGACCCTCATATTTCTCATTTCTCTTCATATTTTATGGGTTAGTCTTACAATATTATTGTCAAGAATATCTCTTCTCTCTTAAGCACATGATTTGACAATATTACATTAAAATTTATTTGCTCATTTAAGCATATCACATTATTCCCCAAACTTGAATTTTTAACCACCCTTGCATTATTCTCCCAAATACACAACCCCCCAAACTTAGGATTTTGGCTATATTTCATTATTCAAAATCATGCAATGCATCAAAGGAGGTTAAGTCCCAAAAGGAAATATTTCAAAAGGGTTTAGGTGTTTTAGCATGTTTATAGTTTCCAAATAAAATAAAATAGGCAAAATGCTCAAAAGAGTTAACTAAAACAGCTTGGCTTTGGACCCTTAGAAAATTTCTCTAAGTTGAACATTCTTGACATTATATGACTTGTGCATGCTATTCATATGATCTTGTACTGGTTAGGATCCCTCCTCTTATATGTAAATCAGTGTGGTTTTGTTGGTTTCTATCCAAGATACAATTGAACATCTTACTAGTCATTAGTTGGGGAACAAATGGTATGTTGCTAAGTCGAATGGTACCCTATGTTTTGTCCAAAGTAATTTGTCTAGGGTATGGGTTATAGGGTACTTCTTGTATATTAGGAACGAGTTATTAATATGTGGTCGTATATTGGTCAGTATGGGGTCTAAGATTATGCTAGGGTATAAGATAAGGATAAAACTCATATCCTAGGGTATGATTTATGGGGATGGGTCATACACTTCTATGTGCGTGTTTTGAACTTTTAAGCTAAGGGTTTTTCATACATTTCCCACCCCAAAATACTTAATTCCCCATGTCTTAAAACTTATTGTGGACTCTCATAACCCACTATTAAAATATTAAACACTTCAAAAAAACTCTCTAAACTCTCTTGAAGATTGGGGATAGGGTTCTTCAAAGGTGTTCAGCTTGAGGCTTAAGAGTCATATTTCTTTCGTGAGCCTGCTTGAATAAGGAATGTGACTCTTCCCTCGTGGTTAGTTCATAAATATCAAGTGTTTTAAAGTGTGATTATGATTCTTAAATGGTGGTTTTGAAAACCAAAATTGAGGGTTTTGGTGCATTTGGTTGAGTATTGTTTACTTTTTGTTTAACTTGTGTTTATGCTTGTTTTTGGTGATTTTTGCACATGTGGGTGCTTGGTAATTATGGTTTATAAAATAGGTCATGGGGTACCCTAAACTTGATGGTCTTTTACTTGATTTTGGCCTTTATAATAATATCCCCTCAAAGTCTTCGTGAAAATTCCTAAAACAATAAACTAGTCATATGTTAATGATATTATGAACTAAGGAATTGGACTAATGAATATGAATAGATGGTAAATGGTTTTGTGAAGTCCTTTTTGGCCATGTAATGATCTAAATAGTAACCTTGGTGGTTTAAATTGTTAAATGTGTTTGAGTCCCTAAATATTAACGTGATTTATGTCTTTGTTAGACAATGGGTTTGAGTCCATAAACTTTGGAATGAACAAGTGTCTTAGTTAGATGATGGGTTCAAGTCCCAAAGTCATATGAATTCTTAGTTGATTGGTGATGGTAATGGCATGTGGTATACTTGCATTTAGTATTGGTATTACGATACCAATGAAGAGCCTTTGGTTAAGTAATTGGCTTAATGGTTGTGCATTTGAAATTGTTATTTTAAATTGTGCTTTAAAGTAAGACGTGTACCAGGTCCATAAAAGTGGAGTCTGCAGGACTAACACTGGAAAACGCACTAGCTTGTGTGGGTGTCTTATGATCGATAGTTCGAGTCCCTTGAATGAACATATGAAAGGGAGTTTCAAGTCCCTCTTACACTTATATTGGTGCTTTAAGTCACCTTGATTATGCTGGGAGTTTTGAGTCCCCTATATAGGCATATGTGGTAATGGATATTCTCTGGTTCATACGGCTACACGTACTAAGGCCCTAACATCTAGGGGAGAGCTGGTCCTATACAGCCCATGGGAACCTTGCTATATAACATTTATGCTACACAGCCTATGTTAATGATTTCAAAGATTATGTTAATTTTGTTCCCTATCTTGGTATGGTATAAAATATACGTATATGTATATATTGCATTGGTAGATGTATTGATTGACTGGTTTTGAATTATTTGCAATATTTTATCTTTTTTCTTGAGTTACATACTAGCGCTCCAACTGCTAACCATCTTCGATGTTGTATCCCCATACAATGCAGGTGTTGGTCAGACTATATCTCAAACTTAGTGATCGGACTTCAAAAATAGCTTGTGTGACATAAAGTGGTGAGCTACCATACTTTAGAAGGCTCTATTTCTAGTTTTAGTTTCTTATGTTTTTATTGCCTAGTCTTGGACATTGGTTTTGGATATAGTTAGGTGTATGTCCTGGCCGAATGTTGTTTTGATTTTGGATAAAGGCTTTGTAAGACTACTATGGGTTTGTATGGGCGATGTCGGTAATGGTGTCAGCATTGGTATTTGTATCTATATTGGGGCTTATATTGTACGAATTTATTTGATTTATGATTGTTCTATTTTATTATCATATGTATATGGACTTGGTTATTATTTTGGTTTTGGTTATGGTTGTTGGTTAGCATTGGATGGTTAGACTTGTTTTGGTTGGCCATGGACTTAGACCTATCCTAAATTCTTTGTGTTGTTAATTGCCCTATCTTTTTTATATGTTCAAAATTCATCTGATTTAGGGTATATGATTTGAGGTTGGATAGGGTATCAGGGGTAGTCTCCGGTCCATGTTGGACTTGGGATGCCCATTACGATAAGGCCTAGGTTCGGGTCGTGTAAAGTTGGTATTAGAACTTTAGGTTCATGGTCAATTGGGAGTCCATAAAGTCATGTTAAGTAGAGTCTCTTTTAAGGATGTGTAGTGCTCCACACTCATAAGGGAGAGGCTAAAAGGCATTTAGGAACATTTTACTTTCTTGTTGTCTTATTTTAATTTATAGATTCTAAGGTCTTGGTTTCTTCTGGTTGTCATTTGCTTGTCTTTCATATCATTCCTCGATGATCTAAAGCTCATGGAAACTCCTTTGTCACAATTAAGGACAATGTTGATGGAACACGCTCTACTCATGGTATCCATACATGGTCTAGGGGTCCAGTCCCTGATTTTCCTGAAGTTCTATTGTTTCCCTTTAGTCCTCCTTAGGCTAATGTGATGAATGCTGAGTTTTTTCAGTAGATTCATATGATTGTTTAGTTGGTAGCTTCTCAGGCTAAGCGTGGTGCATTTACTACTCCATCTTCTGAGGCCATAAATATTGGCCAGTTCATGAGGTTGAATCCTCTAACTTTTATGGGTATTCAGGTGGAGGAGGATCCTCAGGGTTTTCTAGATAAGATGAAAAATATTTTTAGGGTTATGCATTCCACTAATATGGAAGGGGTGGGATCAAACAAGGGATGATGATGATGAGTCATCTCTTTGGAAGGATTTCTCTAATGCATTTCTGGATTGCTTCTTTCCTCAGATGTTAAGGAAAGAAAGAGTAGAAAAGTTTGTTTATTTGAAATAAGAGAGGATGTCGGTCAAGGAGTATGCCTTAAAATTTCACCAGTTGTCTCGATATGCTCTGGAGATGGTGTATGATATGAAGGCATGGATGGGTAAGTTTACTTTAGGACTATCTCGTGAGTTTATCCTTAAAAGTAAGGCTACCTTGCTGATCAAAGTTATAGATATCTAGAGGTTGGTTATTTATATGTAGCAAGTAGATGAAGAGAAAAGCAAGAATCCTAAGTTTAGTGAAAGATAGGGGAAGAAATTAAGGCCTTCTGAGAAAGGTAGTAGAGATGGGGATAAGTGGCCAAAGAAGAAATAGGGGATTTTTGGTTCTTTCCCCACAGCTACTACTTCTTATCCAAAGCTATCGAGTGATCATCGGTCTTTTCATGATGGTGGGTTTCAGGCACAGGGTGCCTATTCTTAAGATAGTGGGTCTCAGTCTGCTCTATATTACCCTCCTTATAGATTTTATGGGTTGTCACATCATGGGTTTTGTGATGAAGGAAAGAACAATGTTTTAAGTGTGGTTAGATTGGTCATATGTAATGTGACTGTTGTGTTACAATGGCTTCTAGGGCTAACAAGTCTCTTGTTGCTTCTTCATCTACTCCTGCACCAAAGAGAGATGCTTCTGCATCTGTCTCTGCTTCTTGTACCAACGCTTGTCGGGATTGGTTATATGCTTTTGCATCCCTTTAAGATTCTAAGGTATCTCCCGATGTAGTGACTTGTATGTTGAAACTTTTCTCCTGTAATGTTTATTATTTACTTGATCTAGGGTCCACTCTTTCTTATGTGACCCTGTTTGTTGCTGTGCATTTTGGTTTTTTTCCTGAATTTATTTCTTATCCTTTTCTAATATCTTCTCTGGTTTAGTGACTCTTTGATTGCTAAAAGAGTCTATAAAGGGTGTGTGGTATCTTTTAGTGGTAGAGAAACTTTATGGATTTGATAGAGTTAGATATGTTTGACTTTGATGTCATATTGGGGTTGGATTGGTTGCATTCATGTTATGCTTCCTTAGATTGTCAGACGCATACAATCACATTTAAATTCCCCAATAAGACGGTCATTGTATGGAAAGGTGGATCTTTAGTGCCTAAGGGTAGGTTTATCTCATATCATAGAGCCGAAAAGTTGATCTCTAAAGGGTGTTTATATCATTTGGTCCGAGTTAAATATTCCATAATGGAAGGTCCTTCTCTAGAATTTGTTCATATAGTTAATGAGTTCCCTGATGTTCTTCCTGGTGTACCTATCGGTAGGGAAATTTATTTTAGGATTGATCTTGTTCTGGACACTCATCTAATTTCTATCCCTCCATATAGAAAGGCTCTAGCTTAGTTGAAGGAGCTTAAGGAGAAATTGAAGGATCTCTTAGATAAAGGTTTAATCCTTTCTAGTATGTCTCCTTGGGGAGCTTTTATGTTATTTATGCGCAGGAAGAATAGTTCCCTTTGGATGTGCATTAACTATCGTCAGTTGAATAAGGTGACCATAAAAAATAAGTATCCTCTTCCTAGGATTGATAACTTATTTGATCAGCTTCAAGGTGTGAAGTGTTTTTCTAAGATTGATCTTAAGTTGAGTTTTCATCAACTTAAGATTAGAGAAGTGGATATCCCTAAGACTTCTTTAAACACCTGGTATGGTTACTATAAATTACTACTCATGTCCTTTGGGTTCAGCACTATGGGAACGTTTATGGATTTGATGAATAGGGTTTTTCATCAATTTCTGGATTTTTTTATCATTGTTTCATTGATGAAATCTTGTTTTATTCTAAGAGTGAGGTGGATCATATCTATCATCTCTGTCCTGTGTTGTAGACCTCAAAGGATCAACGTTCGTATGCCAAGTTCTCCAAGTGTGAGTTTTGGTTAAAGGCCGTGAGTTTTCTTGGGCATGTTATCTCTAGTGAGGGGATCATGGTGGACCCACAAAAGGTTGTGCTGGTTGAGAAGTGGCCTAGACCTTCGACTCCAACTGATATTTAGAGCTTCTTGGATTTGGTCGGTTACTATAGAAGATTTGTGGAATGTTTTTTTACTATAGCTGTCCCATTTACTAAGTTGACCTAGAAGAAGGTCAACTTCTTATGGTCAGATGCGTGTGAGGGTAGTTTTGAGAGGTTGAAGTATAAGTTAACTTCATCTATAGTTTTGACCCTTCCCGAGGGTAGTGATGGTTTTATGGTATATTATAATGCTTCTCGTGTTAGGATGGGTTATGTGTTAATGCAACATAGTAGGGTGATGGCTTATGCTTCTAGGAAGTTAAAAGTTCATGAGATGAACTACTCTACTTATGACTTGGAGTTGTTTTTGGTGGTATTAACGCTGAAAATTTGGCGTCACTATATCTATGTGGTTCATGTTGATATCTAATCTGATCATAAGAGCCTATAGTATGTGTTTACTCAGAAAGACCTAAATCTCAGACAAAAGAGGTGGCTTGAGTTACTGAAGGACTACAATATAAGTCTTCACTACCATCATGGTAAGGCTAACGTTGTTGTTGATGCTCTTAGTAGGTTATCCATGGGGAGTCTGGCTTATATTGATGAGGATAAGCGTTAGTTGGTGAAGGACATTCACCGTTTTGCTAGTCTTGGAGTTTGTCTCATAGACTCTAAGGATGGTGGTGTGTTTGTGCATCCGATATCGTAGTCATATCTTGTTGTTGAGTTAAAGGAAAACCAGATATTGGATCCTTATTTTATGAGTATTAAGGGTAATCTAGGTCAGCAAAAGGTTATCGACTTTGTAATTGGTGGTGATGGTATCTTGAGGTACCAAGGTAGGTTATGTGTCCCTATGTTGATGGGTTGAGGGAAAGAATTATAGCTGAAGAACATGAATCTCATTATTCTATTCATCTTGGCTCTACAAAGATGTATCATGATCTTAGGGAGTTCTATTTATTGAATAATATGAAATAAGATGTGCTATGTGGCTAAGTGTATGGTGTGTCAACAAGTGAAAACTGAGCACATGAGATATGGTGGTTTGAACCAAGAGATTGAGTTTCCCGAATGGAAGTGGGAAATAATTAACATGGATTTCGTTAACAGTCTTTCTCGTTCTCGAAATCAATGTGATACAACTTGGGTCATTCTGGATAGGATGACCAAGTTTGCTCACTTCTTACCAGTGAGGAATAGTTATTTAGTGGAGGATTATGCTAAGTTGTATCTTGTGGAGATTGTGAAGTTGCATGGTGCTTCGGTTTCTTTTGTTTCGGATAATGGTACTCCATTCTCATCATATTTTGTGATGTCATTTATGGAAGGTTTGGCAACTAAGGTATGCCTTAGTACCCTTTTCCACCTACGGTCAGATGGACAAGCGGAGCGGACCATTCAGACATTGGAAGTTATGCTTTGTGCTTGCATGATCGACTACAGTGGTTGTTGGTTTGACCATTTTCCTTTAATTGAATATTCTTATAATAATAGTTATCATTCTAGCATTTGTATGGATCCTTTTGAGGCATTATATGATAGGAGATATTGTTCTCATATTGGGTGGTTTGAAGTTTGTGAAAGTAAGTTGTTTGGCCCTGATTTAGTTCACTAAAACCTGGAAAAGGTATAGGTGATTCGTGATATATTGAAAGCCACTCAAAGTTGAAAAAAGTCCTATACGGATGTAAGTCATAGGGATTTAGAGTTCAATGTTGGCAATTAGGTATTCTTGAAGGTATCTCCCATGAAGGACGTGATATAGTTTGGTATGAAGGGAAAGTTAAGTCCTAGGTATCTTGGTCCCTACTTGATTTTGAAGAGAGTTGGCAATGATACATATGAATTTGAATTCCCTCCTAGTTTAAGCTTCATTCTTCCAATTTTCTATGTCTCTTTGTTGAGAAAGTGTGTGGGTGATTGTTCATCGGTTGTTCCATTAGAAGGGTTGGGTATTTCAAACTCTTTATCTTATGAGGTGGTCCCGTTGAGCTCTTGGATCGTCAATTTTGTCGGTTGTAAAAAAAGGACGTGTCTTTGGTAATGGTCCTTTGGAGGAACCATAAGGTTGAAGAGGCTGCTTGGAAAGCAGAAGAGGACATGAAGTCCAAGTATCAGTTCTTGTTTTCTGCTCTCGGATTTGTGTGGAAGGTATGTGTTCTTCATCATACTTTTTTTTTTCAAATTTTGTTAAAGAAAAGGTTGAATACCTTGAATCTTTGTTATCTTACTTAAAGGTTAGTTTCATGTGTAATGGTGCGATAATCCATAAGTATGTTTTACTTACCCGTCATTCAAGGACGATTGATCCAAGTCAAGGAGAATTAAAATACCTTGGCTTTGGACCCTTAGAAAAATTCTCTAAGTTTAACATTATGGACATTATACAAATTGCGCATGCTAGTCGTATGATATTGTATAGGTTAGGGTTTATCCTCTCTTATGTAAATCAATATGGTTTTGTTGGTTTCTGTCCAAGATACAATTGAACATCTTACTAGTCATTAGTTGGGGTACAAATACTATGTTGCTAAGTTGTATGGTGCCCTATGTCTTGTCTAAAGTATTCTGTCTAAGGTACGGGTTATAGGGTACTTCTCGTAAGTTAGGATACAAGTTAGTACTGTGTGGTCATATGTTTGTCATTATGGGGGTCCAAGATGATGCTAGGGTATAAGATAAGGGTAGCACTCACACCCTATGGTACGGTTTGGGGGGATAGGTCGTACCTTCCTGCGTGCTTGTTTTGAGATTTTAAGCTGGGGGAATCCTATATATTTCCCACCCCAAAATCCGTAAGTCTTCACATATGAAAACATGTTTTGGCCTCTCATAACCCACTATTGAAAGATCAAACACTTTAAAAACACTCTCTAAACTCTCTTGAAGATTGGGGATAGGGTTCTTCAATGATATTCATGTTGAGGTTTAAGAGCCAAGTTTCTTTCGTGAATCTTCTTGAATAAGTCATGTGACTCTTACCTCATTGTTAGTTCATAAATATCATGTGTTTTAAAGTGTGATTATGATTCTTAAATGGTGGTTTTGAAAACCAAAATGGAAGGTTTTGTTGCATTTGGTTGAGTATTGTTTACTCTTGGTTTAACTTTTATTTATACATATTTTTGGTGATGTTTTGCACATGTGGGTTCTTGGTAATTGTGGTTTAACAAATAAGTCATGGGATCCCCTAAACTTGATGGTTTTTCCCTTGATTTTGGCCTTGATAACAGTATGCCCTCAATGTGTTTGTGAAAATACCTAAAAGAATAAACTAGTCACATGGTAATGATATTTTGAACTAAGGCATTGGAATAGTGAATATGAATGGTTGGTAAATGGTTTTATGAAGGCCTTGGTGGTTTAAATTATTAAATGTGTTAGAGTCCCTAAACTTTGGATTTAACAAGTGTCTTTGTTAGACGATGGGTTCGAGTTCCAAAGTCAAATAAATGCATGGTTGATTGATAATGGTAATAGCATGTGGTGTACTTGCAAGTAGTGTTGGTATGACAATACCAACAAATTTCCTTTGGTTAAGTAATTGGTTTAATGGTTGTGCATGTGAAATGGTGGTTTTAAATTGGGCTTTAAAGAGGGATGTGTAGTAGAGCCGTGAAAGTGGAGTTCGAAGGACTAACACCAGAAGACTAACACCAGAAACTGGACTAGCCGGTACAGGTTTCTTATGATCGGGTGGTTTGATTCCCCCGAACAAGCATATGAAAGGGAGGTTTGAGTCCCCCTTACACTTGTATTGGTTCTTAACTCACCTTGATTATGTCGGGAGGTTCGAGTCCCTCATATAGGCATATTCGTATATGGATATTACCTTGATTGTGTGGCTACAGGCATTGGGCCCTTCCAAATAGGGGAGAATTGGGCCCATATAGCCCATGGGTACCTTGCTATATGACAGTTATTCTACACAGCCCAGGTTAATGATTTCAAAGTTCATTAAAATCTTGTTCCCTATCCCGAAATGGTATAAATATATATGTATATGTATGTATTGCATTGGTATATGCATTGATTGATTGGTTTTGAAATGTTTGCACTATTTTATCTTTATCCTTGAGTTACACGCTAGTGCTCTAACCGATAATCATCATCGATGTTGTATCCCTACGTGATGTAGGTGTTGGTCATACTACACCTCCTACTCAGTGATCAAACTTCGAGAATAACTTGTGTGACTTGAAGTTGTGAGCTTCCATACTTCGAAAGGCTCCATTTCTTGTTTTAGTTTCTTATATTTTCATTAGCTAGTCTTGGATGTTAGTTTTGGCTATGGTCGGGGGCATGTCCCGACCGGATGTTGTTGTATTTTTGGATAGAGGCTTTGTGAGACTACTATGGGTTTGTATGGGCATTGTCGGTAATGGTGTTAGCCTTGGCATTAGTATTGGTATTGGGGCTTATACAGTATGAATTTATTTGATTTTTTATTGTTCCATTTTATTATGGTATGGATTTCGTTTTTGGCTATGGTTGTTAGTTGGCATTGGATGGTTAGACTTGTTCGGGTTGCCCATTGTCTTTTACCTATCCCAAAATCTTTGTGTTGTTAATAACCCTATCTTGTTATTTTTTCAAAACTCATCCGACTCAGGGTATATGATTGGAGGTTGTATTGGGTATCGGGGGCGTTCTGCGATCCTTGTTGGACTTGGGATGCCCATTACAACAAGGCTCTGGTTCGAGTCATGTCATTAACTAGGGAACAATATCAAGGTGGAAATTTGGTTATGTGATGGATCAAAAATGGCCTCGGGTCATCCTCCAAACCAAGCTTGCCTAGGATTCACTTGGAATAAACTTAGGGAAAGTTCTAGACTATGCATATGTACAAGAATTATTCAAAAATCTCACCACGCATGGCATCATACTCATATAGCAAAAAGTTAGTCTCCCAACCAATTTGAGTAATTTGAGCTTAGTAAGTTACTCCAATTCAAAAAATCGTCCTTGTAAAGAGGGAGCCAAAAATTTAATTTTATTGTCTCACATCATAGAAAGTTCATAAACATCCTTGTTCTTTTCAAAAAGAAACTATATTTTGGTTGTTCTCAAAATCATTTCATTCCTTGACGATGACAATTTGGAAGTGTTTTCGAGCTTTTCCCTATTCCAAATCAATTCAAATGACTAGATAATTCACCTAAGGATGTCTCCTTATCATCAATCATGGGTGAACTATCATTCAGTTTGACAAAGAAACTACACTAAAATAAGAACAAAAGATCAAAAGAAAGAGAAAAAAAATTTGCTCCTAATGAAAGAACTGAGTTTTGCAAAGAACCCTTGACGTTTATTGGAAACGTATGTGAAGAAGTTGATAGTATAAATACACACAAATTGGGTATCACATTAATATTAAGCACATGACATAAGCACAAAAAGGAAACCATTTGACATTATCATCAATCTACCTAATAAGGGCTAATCCAAACAAATGTCGATAATGAGTAACAAGCCCTGCGAGGACTGAAATAAATGCACATAAAATTGTAAGACCTAAGAGGGATAACATAAATAACTAATATAAAAATAAAGCATGAGTATGTCTGTACAATTAACCCAACCAATGCCATCAAATGAAACAATAGTTATAGACCATCAAATGAATTATATGAATGCCCGACCCTTCTTTAAAAAGCCTTGTGTTGTCCCAATGAAAAATAGAAAGAGAGAAGATAAGGGTAAATGATCCTTAAGGAACATAAGTTACTCTAGTCCATGTTAGTGAGTGGTCGTGCTATCTCGAGAGGAGCCTCATCATTCTAGGCTCCTTTAAGCAGGTACACTACAAAAGGCATCGTATTTTGGTTTGCACTTTCGAGCCTTGTTGGATCACTTTAGAGGGTATTTCTTTACCCTTTTTCGTTGTAACTTGTGCCTTATCCTTATCCAGAGTGGTGCCCTTCTTATCATACCATGGAAATATCATCCTTTGAGACATACCTCTAAAAAAAGGAAAAGACCAAAATCAAACAAATGAAAAACGATAAAACATGTTTTTGTGATTTTCATATATGAAGAGAGAAAATAAAACTAAAGAAAAATAAAGGTGAATGCAAGGTAACTTCATCATTATGGCTCATGGGACTCAATTGTCACAAAACTCAACTCTTTGAACTTGACATAGTCATATATTCTTCACATATTGGTCATTCAACTCATAAACTAATCATGGCACTAGTATAAACACAAATGAACTTATAGGTCAAGGCAAAAATTCATGTATCTTGGGGTACTCAGACTTCACTCTTGAATGCTATGATGAGCACATTTATAGACCAAAGCCATGGAAGCAACAATCATCAACAACTTCACCCAAAAACCTCTGGCTATTTAATATTTAAGACCAATTGGACTCAAAACTATTCTCCAAAAGTCATCACATAACACCCCTAGAAACATCATTAATAATTACAAACATAAAAGGCATTTCTCTCTTATCGACATTTCAACAAACACATGGTGTGAATGTAAATGATGATCTTAGAAAAGAAAATAAAGGCACATGTGAGAAAGATAAATCCACCAATCCATCACCAAATACACCATTTATACTCAAAATAACCCAATTAGATCACTCGTTACTCAATTTAGCGTCAAAACTTCAAGTTGGTTTTTCATTGAGAACGTGATGCACTAATGAAAGTAAGAAAGTAATTTGCAATTAAGAATGTAAAACAAGGTTCACATTAAAAAAATTTAATCCCAAAAACCATATTCTACCAACGTAATCTCAAATGAATTAAATTTAAATTAAAAGAAACCATGGAATGTGATCACTATTCATAATTTAAAGAGAATTCAAAATAGAATTTAACTAAAGATCATACCTTGTGAGCTTACTTAGAGGAGGGAAAATGAATTAAGAGCCCAAATTAATTATCCAATTTTGCATTCTTAAGATAAGAAATTTAGAGTTTTAAATGATGTAGCATTTATGTGAAAAGCATTAGCTATTTGGCCCAAAAAATTAGCCCATATGTGTGCACCATTCATGGACCTGTGCCTAGACTACTAAAGTCGCTCTAGCGCAGGACAAACCATATTGTTCCTAGATATTTTGTACTTTTCTAAGTTCAAAATATGCTTTTCATGCACCTGGACTGCTCCAATATGTCCGGCATAGGTCAAGGCCATGTTGCAGCTGCCTTCTACATCCAGGATGTGCTTGGACTGTGCATGGACTGCTGCAACATATCCCACATAGGTCCAGTCAGTGAGAGATATTTTTAGCTACGTCCAAGCTACTTTTGGCATATGTCTAGACTTCTCAAGCATATCCAACGTAGCTCCAAGTTGGTACAACCAGATTTGGAGTAAAAATTCAAATCAATAGCATCTCGGGGCATAGTTTTGAGCCCCCAAACCTTCCATTACACATTATGACTTATGATGCCACCTAAAAACACAAAATATAATTTTATATTAGAGTCAACGCATTTGAAAACATCAATAAAAAATCCTTCAGTTGACTCCCAAATAGCATCTTAGTTAAGGTCATGGAACGACATTATTTAATCATCATTTTGGATTCTTGAATTGAAGTAACTCAATTGTAGTCGCTTTGAGTCCACCCGTGTAATAATACATCAATCCTTGTTCGCTCACCATGAACTTCTTTTTCACGTGGTCCATATATAAAACCTTTTTCATAAGAACACACACTCAAGACCATGAATGGGCTCGACCATTTAAAATTTTCCATCGAACATTTCAACCTATAGTTTAGAAAAAACATATTATCATCCATATGGAACACTCGGTTCAAAGTCTTAACCTCATTCCACCTTTTTTTTTCTTATTTGAACAACATCCAAGAATGATGCCTTTTATGTCACCTACTAGCCACCCAAAAACACTAGTGAATTTTTTTTACCATAGATTTTGGAGCTTTCTTTAGCTGAGGCGATATATCATCCAGAACAACGGTTGGAAAAGTGTTGTTCTATAATACCCCAGGTTTTTGGACTCTATATTTGTTAGTAATTTTTCTTACTTCTCATAATAAGACTCAGAAGATGAGTCATAAAGACTCATCACGAGCCATATAGAGCTAATCGTAGTCTAACTAGTAATGTCTCTCTATGTATCTATCATGGTCACAACTAGGAACAAACGAGTTGTAAGGTAATTTCATGAGTTGTATTGAGGGACTTGTGACCTTAAATGTGAGATGGCCCAAGGTTGTTGGTTTGGTAATGGATAAACTCTATGAGTGGTAGGGTAAAGTCATAAGTCGTAGGGTGGGACTCGCGACCAAACCAATATGGAGGCACTGAGTTTTTTCCCAAGCTGCGGGTCTTGGTGACGACTCGTGATCAATTACCATGAGTTGTGATGTGATCTATAGTCACTGGCGATAGTTTTTCCTAAATTTTATTTAAGTGCACTTTGGTCAATTCCTTTTATCCCTAATTATAACCCACGACCATAAAGCACCCTAAGGTCCCCTTCTAATTATTTTAACTTGTCAAAAACACTCTCTTCTCTCTCAAATTCCCAAGTCACGAACAAAGTTAGGGTTTCTAAGGGTTGGTCAGCTAGGGCTCAAAGTATGGTTTCTTCTCCAAATTCTTGGTATTTTCGGGCATGTATCTCTTTCCTAAACTTGTATTTTATCATGGCATTAAATGGTTTGATATTTATGTGATTGTAATGTATGGTTTTGGAATTTGGGTTAAGGGTTTTGGATGGTTATTGTTTAAATTATATTTTCATGGTTTACATGCATTTGTTTATGTTTTATTGATGGATTTTTTAACTCATTGGGTGCATAGGCATGGTAAATGGAAGGGGTGTCGTGGATTCCACTAAATTTATGAAGAAAGGAATGGAGGTTGTGGATTCCCCCAAACTTATGAATTTAGGTATTGGAATTGGTGTTAACCTCGACCCACCTTATGAAATTGGCTTTGAAACATGAATATATGCATAATTTAAACACTTTTGAAACTATTGCATTGCATAAAATATTAATGGAATATAAATGGTTTTGAAAGGCCTTAATGGACATGATCTGGTTTTAAATTAGAGCTTGGGGGTCATGGATTTCCCCTAGTTCATGGATGATTGGACTTGCATGATTCTATAAGTTTGCAAGCTTATAGGTATACGATACCAATGGTGAATGCCATAATAAATGGTTCCTGGGTAAATGTACGGGTTATGTATAAATGTTTTAATTTAGTTTTATAGGGGTATGTGTAGCTCATCGTGGAAGGTAGAGGTCCCAGGGGGCAATACTGGAAACCATGTTTTCTGGTGTGGGGTTTTTATGACCATGTGCATAGTTCATACTATATGTTTATACTTTGGATGGGTTGGGGTCATGGATTCCCTGGACCTTCCTCAGATTACTCTGATTCGTGCAACTAACACGCACTAGATCCCTTTCTATGGGGGGACCCAGACCCATATAGTCATGTGTTCCCTTAGGACAGTTCTAGCTACATATTCTAGGTTAATGGTTTGAAACCTCATGCTAAACCTTTTTCCCTATCCCAGCATCTTATATATATGTATATATGTATGTATGTGAACATTTTCATTGAGTTTGGACTGGATTTTAAATGGCACTATTTTATCCCTATCCTGAGTTACATGCTAAAGATTACCCTGCTAATCATCCCAAAACTGTACATTCTTTCATGATATAGGGTCCTAGGGGTTTCATTTGTTGGTTTGTGTAATGGTAGGTGGTTTAGTTCATCGATTGGTTGTGGTGAAGCGGTGAGATTTCATCCTGTTATGAGCTTAGTAATTCTATCAGTTTCTTTTATTACTTTAGATTTAGTGAGTTCACATTAAAATTATCATTGCAATGGTCGGGGGCATGTCCTGACCAGGTTTAATATTCAGATTGGTTTAGAGGCTTTTATGGACAATGTGTGTAAGTTAAATGGTGTTGTGGACTCTTAGAGCTACTTTTGAGTTACATTAACTTTTTATCTTTATTTTCTAGTTTTATTCTCCTTTGTTGTGTTTTGGATTATGTTTGGATTGGACAGGTTATAGAAGTGGTCTCCGACCCACATGGGCTTTAGATACTCATCAGGACTAGGCCAAGAGTTGGGTCGTGACAAGCTTGGTATCAAAGCTTAGGCTCATGGTAGTTGGATTTACACAAAATCATGTTGAGTAGAGTCCTTTTTATGGGTGTGTAGTGTGCCACATTTATAAGGGGAGGTTGCAAGACATTTAGGAATGTTTCCCTTTCTTGTGTTCTATTTCGGGCTATAGAGTCTAGGGTCATGGAATTTATCTAACTACTAGTTTGCTCGCATTTCAGATCATGCCTCCTCAAAGATCTAATCATTGTAGAAACTCTTCCGGAACCTCTGCCCCACCTGAGGGTAATATGGAGGGTACTCGCCTCGTTTGTGAAGTACAGACCCGGTCTAGGGTCCATGCTCCCGATTGTGCCGCTCAACCTGGGGTACCAACGTCCACACAAGTCCTTCCCTGGTTGGTGACACACATCTTCAGTCATATCTAATACAGAGTTTTTCCTTTCTATTCTTTATTGACTCAGTTGGCGACCTCCCAGTCTCACCAGTCAGGTCAGGGTGATTCTGTTGCTCCTTCTTCAGAGGTCAAACAAGTTGGTTAGTTCATGAGGTTGAATCCCCCAACTTCACTAACTCTAGGGTTGAGGAATATCATGACCTAAATCAGGTCCTAGACCTGATGGGTTTCTCAAGTCCCACGTGGACCAGAGACCACCCCCTTTAGTTAATCTTACCAACACAAAACCCTCAAATATCGAATGAATTTCGACCATATAAACAGATAGTGAAAAACAAAACTAATGATAATTCATAATATGTTTATACCAACCAATGATAAACAAACAACCGTCCATCACATAAACAATCAACCATACCGCCCAAGTCCACAGTAATCCTACAAAGCCTCTACAAAAACAAAGTCAATAAAATGTTTGGACATGCCCTCATTAGTAGCCAAAACAAAGTTTAAACAAGGTCTAAGACATATGAAACAAGTATCATGAAATGAAGCCTTCCAAAGTATGGAAGCTCACCACTTCAATGTTAACTCATGAACTAATCCGAGAACCTAATCATTGCGTAGGAAAAAAAGATGAAGTTTCGGTATCGGCATTGCATGGGGTTACAACATTCAGAGACGGTTAGCAATTGGAGTGCTACCATGTAATTCAACGATATAGGAATAAAATAATGCCATGATAACGGTTTCAAAACCAATACAACATTCAATGCATAATATCATGTGAACTACATATAAATATATAATACCATATGTTGGGGTAGGGAACAATGCTTAGCATGAAATTCAAATACCTTAACCTAGGTTGCGTAGCATAACTGTCACATATAAAGAAAACCACAGACGATTTAGGCCCTTCTATCTCCTAGATGGAAGGGCCCCAGTGCGTGTAGCTATATGAACCAGAGAATATTCATATTCGTAAATGCCTTTATGGTGGACTCGAACCTCCTGTAATAATCAAGGTGAATAAAGTACCAATGTATAAATATAGGGGACTCGAACCTCCTATTCATATATTCATTCAAGAGACTCAAACCTCCTGGTCATATAGACACCATCACCGGCTAGGGCGATTTCCTGTGTTAGTCCTTTAGACTCCACTTTCACAGCCCAACTACACATCTCGCTTTAAAGCCCAATTAAAACATTCATTTCACATACACAACCAATAATCCAATTACTTACCAAAGGAATCTCATTGGTATAACCATACCAACCCCACTTGCAAGTGCACAACATTCTCTAACCACTATTAATCATCTTGGGACTCAAACCCATTGTCTAACAAAGACGTCAATTATATTCATCCCTTAGGGACGAACCCATTTATGTTTCAAATCAATTTACGGCCAACAAGGCCTTCATAAGCCATTTACCAACCATTAATATTCTTAGTCCAATTCCTTAGTTCAAAATACAATTCATCACATGACGAGATCATTCTCATGGACAATTTCACAAACATTAGGGAATACTATTATCAAAACCAAAAACTATCATATTTAGGGTTAACCATGACCTTTTAGTTAAACCACAATACCTATGCACCCACATGTGCAAAACCATTATAACATGTACTCATTATTTAAACCATGAGAAAATAATAATCAACATTGTACGTTCAAATCCTCAACCATGGTTTTCAATACCACCATTAATAACTCATGAATAATGCTTTAAACATATGATTTTCATGAACTAACAATAAGGGAAGAATTTCATGCCTGAGTTATGAAGATTCACGAAGAGAATTTGATCTTTAAGTCCTTAGATGACCACTTTTAAGAAACCCTAGCCCAACCTTTCTAGAGAAGTTTTAGAGAGAATTTAGAGAGTGTTTGATCTTGTAAAGTGTGTAATCGATGACCAAAAGCTGTTATAAGACGTGGGGTCTTAAGGGCTTGGGGTGGAAATATCCAAAATACCCTCAGCTTAAAAGTTGTAAAATGTCAGCAGGTGGTCACGAGTCAAGCCATTGAGTAGTCACCACATCTTACTACTCATACCATTGAGTTATCACCAAGACAGAAAATTAAACACCACACACTATACAACTTGTCATTTCCTAGTTCCACTCGTCACTAGACCATATGACTCATATGGTCTAGTCGTGACCAACATAGAACACCAAGGGCTTGGACACTTGACAACATACGACTGGACCCTAACCACTCATCAAATGATCATATGACTTCTGAGGATTCTCTCATAACTAGGACAAAACTTGGCCATTAACACACTAGTTTGGTTATAACTTGGGTCCCTAGACTCATAACCATACCACACGACTTGTATGGTGAATTTTATGAAAATCAGAGATCCTGAAGCTCAGGAATTTTGAAAATGCCAAAGTTTGAGGCATTTTAATCTCCGCCACGTAGGATATTTGTTCATGAATGATCGGACAGGGCATTGACCAGCACGATTAATCCCCAAATACCTCTGCTCTTACCTTTAACTAAGCTAGAAATCAAAGACGCCAAGAATATCAATTTTTCACTTTAACAAAATACAAAAACTAAGATGTTAAGAATACACACATACCTTAAGCGCGGATTTCCAGAATAAGGAATAGGAATGGATACTTGGACTTCATGTCCTTCTCGACTTTTCAAGTATCTTTCTTCAACTTTTTGATCGTAGAACTTTATCAAAGCCATGTCTTTCATTTGGAACCGGTGAACTTGCCGATCCAAAAATCCTCACCGAGACCTCCTCATAGGACAAAGAATCATAAATACCAATGTTCTCCAAGTGAACAACCAACAAAGGATAACCCACGCATTTTCACAACATGGACACATGGAATACAAAATTAATGGAACTCATGCTAGAAGGCAAATCCAACTCATATGCAATATTACCAACCCTTCTCAAAACTAAGTACGAGCCAACATACCATCGACTGAGCTTTACTTTTTTCCCAAACCGCATTACTCCCTTCATGGGAGGCACCATTAAGAACACCGAATCTCTAACCTCAAATTCCAAGTCCCTTTGACTTACGTTCGCATAGGACTTTTGGCGACTTTAGGCAGTCTTAAGCCTATCCCGAATCACCTTCACCTTCTTCATAGATTGGTGAACCAAATTTGGGCCAAATATCTCCACTTTACCAACCTTGAACCACCTAATTAGAGATCTACACCTCATTCAATACAACGTCTCAAATAGGGCCATACCAATGCTAGACTATTGTCATAAGTAAATTCGATGAAAGGCAAATGGCCGAACCAACTACAATAAAAGTGAATTATACAGGCTCATAGCGTATCTTCAAGAGTCTAAATAGTTCTTTCTAGTTGCCCATCCGACTGCGGGTGAAAGTCGGTACTAAAGCTCACTTTAGTCCCCAAACCATGCTTAAAAGAGTGCAAGAAATGCGATGAAAACTGAGTACCTCAATCTGAGATAATCGAGACAGGGGCACTATGAAACTTTACAACCTTATGAAGGAATAACTTAACATAGTCCTCAACAGAATAATTAGTCCTAACTGGCAAGAAGTAGGCTGACTTAGTCATCATATAAACAATGACAAAAATAGAGTCACACTGATTTCGTGATCGTAGAAGACCAAAAATGAAATCTATATAAATTACCTCCCATTTTCACACTATCAATCCAATTTCTTGGAGTAGCCCACCGGGCCTCATGTACTCCACCTTTACTTGCTGACACACTATATATTTAGCAACAAAGTTGGCTACATCCCACATCATATTATTCAACCAATACATACCCTTGAGATCATGATACATCTTTATTGAACTAGGATGAACTGTATACCATGATTTATGCGCCTCATCCAAAATCTTGTCGCACCACCCATCAACATTGGGAACCTACAACGTCCCTAGATAGATCAAGATACCATCACCACCAATCTCAAATTCTACCACCTTTTTCTAACCCATATCATCCTTTATTTTAATTAAGACAGGGTCTAATACCAGTTTCTTCTTTATTTTAGAACCAAGAGATGATTGCACCACCTGTTGCATAAATACACCAGCATCCTCAGTGTTTAAGGGAGAATTCAAAGGTTACCCAAATGGTAGATATCCTTCCCCAATTCTCGCTTATTTATATCCACATGAGCTAGACTCCCTATGGATAACCTGCTAAGAGCATCAACAACTATATTATCTTTATCAGGATGGTAGTAAAGACTTATATCATAGTTCTTCAGCAGCTGAAGCCACTTTCTCTTCTTGAGATTAAGCTCTTTCTAAGTGAACACATACTATAGGCTATTATGATCATAAAAGATATCAATATGAATCCCATACCGATAGTGACGATAGATTTTCAATGGGATCACCACGTCTAACAACTCCAAGTCATGAGTTGGATAGTTCTTCTCATGAGCCTTTAACTATCTAGAGGCATGTGCAACCACCTTACTATGTTGTATCAAAATACAACCCAAACAACCTGAGACGCATCACAATAGATGATGAAACCCTCAGTGCCTTCTGCTAGGGTCAAGACTGGAGCTGAAGTCAACTTCTCAAAACAACCCTCGCAAGCATCAGACCACAAGAAATTTACCTTCTTCTAAGTCAACTTTGTCAATGTACCGACAATAGAAGAAACAATTTCTATGAACCTCTTATAATAGACAACTAAACCCAAGAACCTCTAAATATCGGTTGGAGTCATGGGTCTAGTCCACTTCTTAACCACAATAACCTTTTGAGGATCCACCATGATCCCTTCACTAAAAAAAACATGACCCAGGAATGTAACGAAGTTTAACTAGAATTCACATTTAGAGAACTTAGCGTACAATTATTTATCTTTCAAGGTGTACAATACAATACAGAGGTGATTGGCATGATTCTCCTTACTGTTGGAGTACACCAGAATATAATCAATGAACATAATTATGAACAAATCTAAAAACTGGTGGAAGACTCTATTCATCAAGTCCATGAATTTTGCAAGGTCATTGGTCAACTCAAAAGACATGACCAAGAACTCAAAATTCCCATACCGAGTATGAAAATTCATCTTAGGGATATCCACCACCCTAATATTTAACTGATGGTACCCTGACCAAACAATAATCTTAAAAACAAATTTCATACCCTGAAACTGATCAAAGAGATCATCAATTCTCAGAAGTGGATACTTATTCCTTATCGTCACCTTATTCAACTACCAGTAATCAATACACTTCTAACAGGGAACCATTCTTCTTACGTATGAATCATACTGATGCACCCTAAGGTGGCATGGTTGTATGGATGAAACCATTGTCTATGAGATCCTTCAACTGCACTTGTATTTTTTCAACTCAGCTGGATCCATCCTATATAGGGGAATAGAGATACGATGAGTGTCCGAAATAATGTCAATACCGAAATCAATCTCCATATCATGAGGGACACCAGAAAGATCATCAGGGAAGACTTTAGGAAACTCATTTACCATCAGGACGGACTGTAAAGAAGGACCCTTCGAGTTAGAATCTTTAACCCAAACTAGATGATGGAAATAGTCTTTGGAAATTAACTTCTTGGCACTAAGATGTGATATGAACTTCCCCTTGGGCACTAGAGAACTTCCCTCCTATTCAATAATTGGCTTATTTGGGAAATTAAACATAACTCTATGAGTCTGACTATCTAAAGAAGCATAGAACGAGTTTAACTAGTCCAATCCTAAAACAAAATCAAAGTCAACTAAGATTAAATATATCAAGTCTACCAGAGTTTCTTTATTACCAATAGATACCACACCCCCTATAGACTCTACTAGTAACCACAGAGTGTCCCACCAGGGTAGAAATAGAAAAATAGTCTAAAATACACTTAGGACCAAGATAAAATACACAACCACAAATGGGGTCACATAAGAGAGAGTGGACCCTGGATCAAGTAAATAGTACACATCACGAGAAAAGAGTTTAAACATACCATTAACATTATTTTGAGATGAATTAGAGTCATGGAAAGAAGAAAAAGCATAAAAGCAATTTCAGAAAATGTTGGTACCAAAAGTAGAAGTAGCACCCTTTGGTGCAAGAGGTTATAAAGAAGAAACAGGAACTTTATTGGACCCAAAACCAACCCGAGAAGGGAAATCACACTGCATATAGTTAAACTAACCACAATTGAAATATTAGTTTCTCCCCTTCTCACACTGCCATGGTATGGCTCACCAAAAAATTTGCAAGGAGGATATGATGAAGCAAACTGAGCCCTATCAGCCTAAGATTGGGAACCCTATGCCCTATAACCTCCACCATAGTACAAAAAATGATCACCCGACAGCCTCGAGAAAGGAGTATTAGTTGTAGAGAAAGAACCAAAACTCCTCCACTTCTTCTTAGGCCACTTTTCCCCATCTAACCCATCTCAGCCTACTTCTTCTTTTCCTCATCAACCTACTGTATATACACCATAAATCAAGAATTATCTATATCCTTGTTTAATAAGGCAACCTTACTCTCCAAAACCAACTCAAAAGATAACCTAGAAGCAAACTTACACATTCTTGCTCTCATGCTAGACACTAACTCAGGAGAATAACTGGATAACTAATGGAATCCTAAGCAATACTCCTTGAACGACATCCTATCTTATCATATATTCATAAATTCCTTTTCTTTTGCCTCTCTTATCTCCTGAGGAAAGAAGCGGTCCAAAAAGGCACTAGAAAAGTCATCCCATAATGCAGAGTTAGCATCACCTCCTTTAAATTGCTCCCACTCTTCATACCACTGGTACACCATATCCTTCAATTGTTAGGTAGCAAACTCCACACCTTCAATATCTGACACATACATAATCTGGAAGACCTTTTCCATCTCCTTAATAAAAGCTTGAGGATCCTCCTTAACCTTAATACCGATAATAGTTGGAGGACTCAACCTCTTGAATTAGCCAACTCTTTTGTCCTCAGAAGATAGAGTACTATGCTCAGACTGAGAAGCTACCAGCTGATCCAATGTATGAATAGACTGATGAAACTTAGCATTCATCACATTAGCCTAAGAAGCTCAAAGAGGGCTAGATGGAACCGATGGGACTCCATGAGGGAAATTAGGAACTAGACCCATAGACCGGGTCTGTACCCCATAAGCAGGGTCTATTCCATCAGTATTATTCTCGAGTTGGACAAAGGAGTTTCCACGAGCTTCAGATCATTACTAAGGCATGATAAAAAATAAAGGAAAACATTCCTAGATGTCTCATAGCCTTTCTCTTATAAGTATCGCATACTATATACCTATATAAGAGACTCTACTGGACACGATTTATGGGAATCCCAGTTGACAATGAAACTAGGATCTAATCCAAACTTTGTCACGACCTAAACCATGAACTGGACGTGATGGGTATCTCAAGTCCCATGTGGACTGGAGACCACCCCCTTCAGTTAACCAAACCAACATAACACCTTTAATTGTCAGATGATTTCCAACTATATAAAAAGATAGTTCATAACAAAACTAATGATAATTCATAATATGTCTATACCAACCACCGATAATCAGAGAACCATACATTACAAAAACAATCAACCATACCACCTAAGTCTACCGTAATCCAACAAAGACTCTACAAAACCAAAGTCAATAAGCTATCGGGACATACCCCCAATAATAGCTAAAACAAAGTCTAAATAAGGTCTAATACATATGAAATAGGGACCATGAAATGAAGCCTTTGAAAGTATGGAAGTTTACCACTTTAGTGTCAACTTACAAACTAACTCAAGCACCTGATCACTGAGAAGAAAAAGTAGAAGATGTTCTGGTACTTGCATTGCATAGTGATATAGCATCCAAAAGGATTAGCTAATAAAGCGCTAGCATATAACTCAGGGATAGAGGAATAAAATAATTCCATGATAATAGTTCCACAACTAATATAATATTCAATTCATAATATCATGTGAACTACATATACATGTATAATAGCACATGCTATTTTAGGGAAAAAGGCTTAACATGAACTTCAAATACCTTAACCTAGGCTGTATAGCATAATCATCATATAACAAAGAAACCACGGGCTATATAGGCTCAGCTCTCCCACAGCTAGAAGGTCCAAAGTTTGTGTAGCTGCATGAACCTGAGAATATGCATATCCGTAAATGGCTTTATGGGGGACTTGAACCTCCTGTCATAATTAAGGGGACTAAAGCACAAATGTATGCATATGGGGGACTCGAACCTCTCATTCATATTTTTATTTGGGGTACTTGAACCTCCCGGTCATATAGACACCTACACCAGCTAACATAGTTTCCAGTGTTAGTCCTTTGCAGTCCACTTTCACGGTCCGACTACACATCTCGCTTTAAAGCCTAATTAAAATATTTATTTCACATACACAACCTTTAATATAATTACTTACCAGAGTTATCCCGTTGGTATCATCATACCAACCCTACTTGCAAGTGCATAACATGCATTAACCATTATTAATCATCTTGGGATTCAAACCCATTATCTAATAAAAATGTAGATTCTCTTCATCCATTAGGTAATCAAACCAATTAAGTGTTTGAAATATATTTATGGCCAACAAGGCCTTGTTAAACCTCTTACCAAGCATTAACATTCTTAAGACAATACCTTAGTTTAAAACATAATTCATCAGGTGAAAAAATCATTCTCATTGATAATTTAACAAACTGGTTGAGGGCATACCATTATAAAAACCCAAAACCATCATATTTAAGGTTAAAAATAACCTTTTAGTTTAACCACAATACCCATACATATGCAACACCATTATGAAAACTAGTATAATCATATTTTAAACCATGAGAAAACAATACTCAATATTGTGCATTCAAACCCTCAACCATGATTTTCAAAACCACCATAACGACTCATGAACAATACTCTAAACATATTATTTTAGTGAACTAACAATAAGGGAACAGTCACTTGCTTGAGTAACGAATATTCACAAAGAGAATTTGATCTTTAAGCCCTTAGATGACCACTTTGAAGAAACCCTATCCTAACCTTTCTTGAGAAGTTTTAAAGAGTGTTTGATCTTTTAAAGTGTGTAATGGATGACCAAAATATGTTCTAATACATGGGGTCTTAAGTTCTTGGGGTGGAAAATATCTAGAATACCTACAACATAAAAGCTGTAAAAAGTCTGCAGGTGGTCATGAGTCAATCCATTGAGTCGTCACCATATTTTACAACTTGTACCATTGAGTCATCACCAAGATAGGGAATTGAACACCATACACTGTTAAACTCACTACTTCCTAGTCCCACTCATCAATAGACCATACGACTTGTATGGTTTAGTCGTGACCAACATAAAACAGCAAGGGCATGGACATCAGATAATATACGATTTGACCCTAAGCACTCGTTACATGATCATACAACTCGTGAGTAGTCTCTTATAACAAGGATAAAACTTGGATGTTAACACGTTGGTTTGGTTGCAACACGTGTCCCTACACCTATAACCATACAATATGATTCATATGGTGAGTTTTAAGAAGGGAAAAATGCCTAAAACTCAGAAATTTTTCAAAGGCCAAAGTTTTGGAACTTTCAAGGAGGATCCTCTAGAATTTATTGATGAGATAGATAAAATCTTTAGGGTGATGCATGCTACTAATGTAGAGCGTGTGTAGTTTGCTGTATATCAGCTAAAAGATGTAGCATATCAATGGTATATAGAGTAGGAGCATTCTAGGGGTGATGAGGCTGAGAAGGCCATGTGGGAGGAGTTCTCTAGTGCCATGCTTGATTGTTTCCTTACTCGGGAATTAAGAGAAGATAAATCAAAGGAGTTTGTAAATCTAAAGTAGGGTAAGATTAGTGTGAATGAGTATGCTTTTAAATTTCATCAGTTTTCTCGCTACGCTTCAGAGTTAGTGTCTAGTATAGGCTAGAATAAGGATGTTTGCTTTGGTTTTGTCTCATGACTTTATATTAGAATGTAAGGCTATGATTTTGAACAATGATATGGATATCTCCAGGTTTGTGGCTTATACACACCAAGTTAAGGGTAAGAAAAAGAAGAATGCATAGATAGAAAAAAGGCAGAATAAGAAGTTTAGAAATTTAGTGTATGGTAGAGGTTAGCAATCTAGTGGGAAAGATGGTAGACAGTGGATTAAGAATAAGACTTGGGGAAATTTTGGTTTATATTATTCGGCTAGTGCTCTTTATCCAAATTCGTCCGGTGACCATTGATCGAGATAGTAGTAGTCCTAAGGAACAGGGTGTCCACTCTTAGGATAGTGGAGCTCAGTCAGCCTCATCATATCTTCCTTGTACATTTTCTAGTTAGCTTCACCAGGGTTATTCTAATGAAGGAAGAAATTAGTGATTTAATTGTGGCTAGCTAGGCCATATGCAGAGATACTCCCATTTGGCTAAGGTTGAAAAGGGAGCTAATAAGGTCTATATCACTACCTCATCATCTCCTACAACAAAGGGTGGTACATTTGGTACCAAAACTAGCAAAAATCATCATTATAATCTTGTCACCCATTAGGAATCTGAGGCATCTCCTTATGTTCTCACTGGTATGTTAAAGATTTTTTCTCATAATATGTATTTTCTACTTGATTTGTGGTATACTCTTTCTTATGTGACCCCTTATATATATGGTAGTGCATTTTGGTTTTGGTCCACAAACTATTTCTGACCCTTTTTTAAAGTCTACTCAAGTGGATGACTCCTTTATGGCTAGAAGGATCTATAGGGGTTGTATGGTGTCCTTCTTTCGTAGGGATACCTTGGTGTATTTTTGATAGAGTTTAACATGGTGGATTTTGTTATCATTTTAAGGTGGATTAGCTTCACTCGTGCAAGACTATTTTGGATTATAGGAACCAAAGGTTCCATTTCCATTTCCCTAATGAGCCAATATTGGAATGGGAGGGAAGCTTTTTAGTGAAAAAATAGAGGTTTATTTCTTATCTTAGAGCCCAAAATTTCATTTCCAAGGTATATCTATATCATCTGCTTTGGGTTAAAAATTCTAGTTCTCGGGTTCCTCTTTTTAATTTATCCCCATAGTTAATGAAGATCCTGAGGTCTTTCCTGATGAACATCCTGGCATTCCTCTTAATATGGAGATTGAATTTGGGATTGATCTTCTATCATATACCCATCCTATATCTTTTCCTCCATATAGAATGGCTTCAACTGAGTTAAAGATGCTTAAGGAATAGTTAAAGAATCTTTTGGATAAGGGTTTCATCCGCCCTAGTATTTCTCTGTGGGGTTATCAAGTGCTTTTTATGCGTAAGAAAGATGGGTCTCTTCGGATTTTCATAGAATATCAACAATTGAATAAGGTTACTCTGAAGAATAAGTATCTTTTTTCTAGGATAGATGATCTCTTTGTCCAACTTTAGGATGGTAGATGTTTCTCTAAGATTGATCTTTGATTGTGTTATCATCACTTGAAGATTAGGGAGATTGATATCCCTAAGACTAAATTTCAAACCCAGTATGGTCACTATGAGTTCTTGGTTATGTCATTAGGTTTGACTAATACTCCAGTAACTTTCATGGATCGAATGAATGGAGTGCTGAGATAGTTTTTGGACTTGTTTGTTATTTTCATTATTGATGATATTTTGGTGTATTCTAAGAGTGAGGAGGATCATGTCAATCACCTCCGAATTATATTGCAAACTCTTAAGGACCAGAAGTTCTATGCTAAATTTTCTAAGTGTGAGTTTTTGTGAAATGCAATGACTTTCATTAAGCATGTAGTTTCTAGTGAGGGGATCAAGGTGGATACACAAAAAGTTTATAGGGTTAAGAGGTAGCCTAGACCCACTACTCCAACCTATATTCGGAGCTTCTTAGGCTTTCCTGGGTATTATAGGATGTTAGTGGAGAGTTTTTCTTCAATTCCTATCTTATTGACTAGATTGACTTAGAAATAGGTGTAGTTCTTGTGGTATGATGATTGTGAGGGAATCTTTGAGAAGTTTATTGTTGAATTCTGCACCAATTCTGACCTTACTCGAGGGTACTGATGGATTCATGGTGTATTGTGATGCATCCTTCTCTGGATTGGGTTGTGTCTTGATACAACATGGCAAGGTTGTCACCTATGCTTCTAGGCACCTAAAGATTCATGAAAGTAATTATCCTACTCGTGATTTGGAGTATGCGACAATGGTATTTTTTTTAAAAGATTTGGAACCATTATTTTTATGGGGTGCATGTCGACATTTATTTTGATCATAAGATCTTGCAGTAAATATTTACTAAGAAAAAAATTAATCTCAGGCAGAAGTGGTGGCTTGAGTTGGTCAAAGATTATAACATGAGTCTTCACTACCATCTAGGTAAAGATAATGTGGTTGTTGATGCTCTTAGCAGGTTGTCCATGGGGAGATTATGTCATATGGATGAGAAGAAAAGAAGATTGGTGAAAGATATTTATTGGTTGGTTAATATTTGAGTTCGTGTTTTAGACTTTAAGGATGGAGGGGTGATTTTTCAAGAAGTGGTTAAATTATATCTTGGTGCTAAGTGAAGGAAAAGCAGGATTTGAATCCCATCCTTATGTGGATTAAGGATGATGTAAGTCAAAAAAAGTAATATGGATTTTGATATTGGTGGTGAGGGTATTTTGAGGTAACAAGGTAGGTTGTACATTCCCAATGTTGATGGGCTACGGGAAAGAATTTTGAGTGAGCATCACGAGTCAATGTATGAATGTAACGCCCCGAGAACCTATCCCGAGACATCACACGGTGCTCAAGGCTACACGTGGCCTCAAGATAACCCTCTAAGCCTGTCATCACTTTCATAACTCACTATAGCGCAAATCATGTTAAGATAGAGAGGAATAACCTTGTCATGAACATACTGAGATACAAAGTAATATCGTCCTGTACAAAAAAAATATTGCAATATTTGTACATGCTGGTATACTAGTCTGACAAAGCCTCTACTACATAAGACTAAGGAGCCATTGGGATAGATCGCTAACTGACTTGTACTGAACTGAAAGGAAATAACCATCTACTAACAAGACAAAATCAGGGACATAGGTCCCCGAACCATGAGGACTTACCAACTGCAGAAATGTAGATGACGGTACTCAAAGATTACTGTCGCTGCTGAGACTGAGCACCTGAACCTATATCATGAGGAAATGTAGAACACAAAAGAGTATAGGAGTCAGTACTTGGGTATGTACTGAGTATGTGGGGGTGGATGCAACATTTTAAATAATATCATAAATGTGAAATCAAAATCACGCATGCTGACAATAATGACTCTCATCGCTTGATTTTTTCCATGAAAACATAATTTCCATAATTCATCAATAATAACACATGTTTCATAAATCTCATAAATCATTGGACTCAATTCAAACTCTTTGACTTGTGACTTAGAGTGACTCAGTAACTCAAGATACTTAGACTATTATGGACTTGGGAGTTTCTTATAACCGACATAAACCATGAGAGCGCATGGAGTCCAACATTTTGCCCTCCTAAGGAGAGAACCCCACATTGGCGGGAGCGTCGTACTCTTTCTAGGGAGTACAACCTTAACTTCGTGATCACAATCTCATACTCAGCCTCTGGCCCACAATTATCAATATCAAACCTACGGTGGCACGTAGTTTCGGCAAAATACCACATTTCCTGCTCGGTGATAAATACTCCTCCCAGACTCAGCTCAGAACACGTTAGGAAATACACCTTAATCAATATCAACTCATGGGTCTATCATAAAGACCAAACCATAAATATATCTCATCTATAAATCATAATCAACTTGTGGATTCCTAACTCGACTCAAACTCAAAACAATCTTTCTCGACATCAAGTACACTTGCTTATTAAATCATATCAAGTATCAAGGCTTAAAGAAAACATCATAGAACTCATTCTTGACTCTTAAGCTCAATAAAAATATATATTCAATAATCAAACTTCTCATGGAAAAGCATAAATCATGACACTTATCTTAAATCACTTAGAAATCATTATCTCATGATAACAATATACAACTCATGGCATAAATTCTCAATTTAAGAAATAAAATAATGAAATAGTCATATATATCAATCTTGAATAAATCAATTCTCATAAATCATTGATAAAGTAATTTGGGTGTGAACCCACTTTGTAAAATCATGAAATTCAATAGTAGAAATAAAATCTTTGGGCACAAGAACGAAAGAAGTGTCCTTGTTCAAACCCCACATACCTTAATTATAATTTAGAGTGAATAAACTTGCTATAGACTCCTTTTCCCACTTCTTGAGTTAAGGTTCTTGACTTGGAAATTCTGAATCTTGAACTAATTTGTGAAAACTACGGATCAATTTTGAGATGTTTAGACATGAATTGGATGGGATTTTGGAGAGAAACCCTAGATTTTGGATGGAATGGAAGAGGAAAATAAGGATTTACTCCTCTATTTGTATATATATAGTGGGTAAAGATGGGTGGAAAAGACCAAAATACCCTTGAGTAAATTCTAGAACTTGAACTCGGTTTTTGTCCCTGGCGCTACGCGCCAGGATCGCGGACCTTTGCTAGATTTTGACAATTGGGAAATGGCTCAGTGGCGCGACGCGGTGAAGTCACTTTTTCCACCTTGGTCATGACCTGGAAGGGCACCGCGACGCGGTGAAATCATGAAGGCTCACTGGAAAATGAAAATTGCCATTTTGGCTGGCTCCGCGACGCGCTAAAGTGCCAGATAGCACACTGTCTCACTAAAATGGCTCTAACTCTTCACTCGAGTGTCAGATTTGGGTGAATTTGGTATCGATGGAAAGTTTATTCAATTCTCCACATGACAAAAAGTAGAAATTAGAGAAATACCACACGGTTTAAACATAATTCACTTTGTAAGTCATCTATATCCACTTAAATGATAGATGTAAGCTTAAGGAACGATTGGGGTATTACAATACAATTCATCCTGGTTCGACGAAGATGTATCATGATTTTAAGGAGATCTGTTGGTTGAGAACTATGAAAAAATATATGGCTAATTTTGTGGCTAAGTGTATGGTTTGTGAACAAGTGAAAGTTGTGTACTTGAGGCCCGGTGGTATACCTCAAGAGATAGAGTTGCCTGTGTAGAAGTGGGAGATAATTAATATATAACGGCAGGGAAGTACACCATGGACGTCACATGGTGATTAAGACTGCGTATAGCCCTAAGCTAGCCCATGATATCTATTTAGCTTGAAACTTACATGACAAGTAAGCTAACATATATAGAAACTGAAGGTAAGAAATTCCATAGCTTAATGTAAGTCTTTAACTGAAAACTTTAAACCAACTCTTTGAACTTAAAACATACATCGCTTGACAATCCTCTACTACTGACTAGAAATCCACTGGGATAGACCCCAGCTGACCTAAACATAAACGGAATCAAGTAAATAAAATACTTTTATCAATGAACAAAATTTTGATAAGCTAGGTCCTCGGACTATGTGGACTCACCAAAAATTGGGATATAGGTGATGATGCTCGTAGTAAATTATGCCACTGGAAATGAGCACCAGAATCTACATTATAATACAATGAAGTACATAGACATATATGTGGGTCAGTACCTCTTGAATATACTGAGTATGTGGGGTGAATGCATAAGTAAACACAAGAACTGAATATATATGTAATCTTTAAAATGATGCATGCTAAGAATAAATGACTCACCTTGGACTTGAGTAAATTTGAAGACTACAAGATCATAAAACATGGATATTGAATCATAAGAATAAACTTAGTGAGCCATAATACTTAGTTTCTAAAATTTTCACTTTTATTCTTTCTTATGGGAGATTTTTCTAACCAACATAAACCATGTGAGATACCATGGAGTCCAATGTATTACCCATATTGGGGAGAGAAGTTCTACCATTGGCATCAGAATAGAACCTTAACTTATGTGATCAATATATTTCATCCATATTTGAAAAAATCTTAACCTACGGTGGCTGGTAGTTTCTAAGAATTTAGGATACACTCATCCACATTCCCTTCTAGGTGCTAAATACTACTCCCAATATATATATATATATGTATATATATGTATATGTATATGTATATGTATATATATATATGTATATATATGTATATATATATATATGTATACATATGTATATATATATATATGTATACATATGTATATATATATATGTATATATATACATATATATATACACACATATATATATACACACATATATATATACTCATACTTAAGAAATCCACCTTAAAATAGCATAAAAGTTTATTGAATGAAACCCAATTATGCTTCTCTTTACTTTAAATCATAATCAATATGAATACTTATGGATTTCATGTCTTATCTTTAGATCAAAGGATCAAGCTTTCTTGAATCATGCTATATTGCATATGAAAGAAACTTTAAAAGCATTAAATTTTCTTGTAAACTTAATACTTCTTCTTAACTCTTGAAACTCCTACTTTCTTTCATAGCACTTATAACAAAATAGCAGGCTCAACACCGATATAGAAATTTTTATCAGAATCGATATCAAAGTAATAAAACTCAAATCACAATATCAATCTTAATGTTCAAAACATGAATATATGAAACTTTTAAGCATCTTTAGCCTTAAAATCACAAGATAATGATATGCTTCAATAAATGACAATTTAAGGGATGAACCCTAGTATAAAACATGCAAATTAAATCCTAAATAATATTTTTTGGGAACAAGGATGAAAGATTATCCTTTTTCATAAAACCCCACATACCTGGAATAGCCTAACTTGTGAAGAGAACTTGAAAGTTGACTTGATGAGAGAAACCTTAATATTGATGTTCTTGAAGATAGGAGAAGGAAATATATTTTTAATTTATTGAAAGAGTTAGGAAAATAATGCCTCTTTTAGGTATAAGTGGTGTGTAGGAGTTATAAGAGGGGAAAATACCAAAAGGCCCCTTAAATGAACATTACAAAAATTGACTAGTATCATATCAATACTACTTGTAGCCCCTACTCATAACTTGGATAGAATCTTAGGGACCCTACACTGCTGAACTCACTACTTCACTTCATATGACTCATACCATGCTCTGAATATTTCCAGGGTCAACTCATATCTATAATAGAATTTAACTACTTTACACTGCCACAGGTATAATTCAGTATATACGACTCGTACGGTATATGTACAACTCAAGAGTATGTTTCGTATGATAGACAGTGGCTTTCAGACATAGGGTATTACAATATGGATTTCATTAGTGGTCTTGCACGATCTCATAATTAGTATGATTTGATTTGGGTCATTATGGATAGGATGACTAAGTCTTCTTACTTTTTACTTGTAAGGACTACTTACTCTGGGGAGGATTATGCTAAGTTATTTATGAGGAGATAGGTAGGTTTCATGGAGAGCTGGTGTCTATCATTTTGGATTGAGGCTTGAAATTTTCTTCTCACTTTTGGTGTTTGTTTTAGAAAGGTTTGGGGACTAAGGTAAACCTTAGCACCTTTTTCCACCATAAAATAGATGGACAAGAGGAATGGGCTAGTCAGACCTTAGAGGAAATGCTAAAGTCTTGTGTAATTGATTTTAGAGGATGTTGGGATGATCAATTTCCCCTAATTGAGTTCACGTATAATAACTATTATCACTCTAGTTTTGGGATGACTCCATTTGAGGATCTTTATGGTAGGAGGTCTAGGTCTCCTATCAAATGGTTTGAGGTAGGTAAGACTAGGTTGTTTAGTCCTGACCTTGTTCACCAAGCCATAGAAAATATAAAGGTAATTAGGGAAAGACTTAAGAATGTTCAAAGTTGCCAAAAGTCTTATGTAGATATAAGTCAAAGGGAGTTGGTGTTCAATGTACGTGATTGGGTGTTTTTAAAAGTTTCTCCTATGAAGGGAGTGATGAGGTTTGGGGAGAAGGGTAAGCTCAATCCCCATTATCTTGATTTGTATCTGATTCTAAGGAGAGTGATTAATGTTTCCTATGAATTAGAGTTTTCTTTAAGTTTGGGATCTATTCATCCAATTTTCCATGTGTGGATGTTGAAGAAGTGTGTAGGTGATCCTTCCTTGATTGTTCCTATTAATAATGTTTGTATTTCAGAATCCTTGTCGTATGAGTAAGTCTCGGTAGAGATATTGGATAGACAAGCCCATTGATTAAGGACTAAGGATATAGCTTCAGTGAAAGTTCTTTAGAGAAATCAAATGTTGGAAGAAGCTACTTGGGAAGACGAAGAGGACATGAAGTCCAAATACCATTCATGTTCCCCGCATTGGATGAAAGTGTTTGATTTATGTGTTTTCTTTTTACTGTTATTGTTTTTAAGATTTTGTTCATGGTTTTTTGGTTACATTATATCTTATATTTGTGCTAATGAGTGACTTAACTCCTCATTTGTGGAAGAATGATCCTTGGGAAAGGGGTAATGTAATACCCTAGGCTTTTGGACTCTAATTTTTCTCAGTAAATGTGCTTAATACTAATTGTACGACTCAGGCGATTAGTCATGAAGACTCATCACAACTCTTATAGAGCTAACCATAGTCTAACAAGTAAGGTTTCCCTAAGTTTCTATCATGGTCAAGACTGGGACCATATGAGTCATAAGGTAATGTAACAACTCGTTGAGAGGATCTCACGACCTTAACAATCATATGGACCAAGGTTTCTATCTTGTTGAAGACTAGACTCTACTAGTTGTAGGGTAAGGTCACAAGTAATAGGGTAGGACTCATGAACAAACCTGTATGAAGGCCCGGCGTTTTTTCCAAGGCTACGAGTCTTAGTGACGACTCTTGATTGGTGGCCACGAGTCATGATGTGACTCACTATCAGTGGCCACAATTTTTCCTGTATTTTAGTTAAGGGCTATTTTGTTAATTTATTCCATCCCCAATTATAACCCATTATCATAAATCACCCTAAGGGTCCCTTTCTCATTATTTTAACAATTCAAAAACACTCTCTTCTCTCTCGTATTCCCAAGTTGAGAACAAAGTTAGGTTTTTAAGGTTTGGTCATCTAGGGCTCAAAGTATGGTTTCTTCTCTAATTTCTTGGTGTTTTAAGTCATGTATCTCATTCTGAAACTTTTATTTTATCATGGCATGTAATGGTTTGATATTCACATGGTTTTAATATATGGTTTTGGAATTTGGGTTGGGGGTTTTGGAAGGCTATTGTTTAAATGGTATTTCCATGGCTTACATGCATTTGTTTATACTTTATTGATGGATTTTGGAACTCATTGGGTGCATGAGAATGGTAAATGGATGTCATGGATTCTCAAAAATTTATGGATAATTGAATAATGGTCGTGGATTCTACAAAACTTATGGTTTTTTGTATTGGAATTGGTATTAACCTCAACCCACCACATGAAACTGGATTTGAAACATGACTATATGCATAATTTAACCTCTTTTGAAACCATTGCATTACATAAAAGGTTAATGTAATATAAAAGGTTTTGAAAGGCCTTAAATGCCATTATTTTATTTTAAATTGGAGCTTGGGGGTCGTGGATTCCCCCAACTTTATGGATGATTTGAATGGCATAAGCCTATAAGCTTGCAAGATCATTGGTATGATGATGCCAATAGTGAATGTCTTAGTAAATGGATCCTAGGTAAATGTATGGGTTATTTGTAAATGTTTAAATTTGGGTTTAAAAGGGGTTGTGTAGCTCTCTATGGAAGGTAGAGGTCTCAGGGGACCAATACTGGAAACTACATTTTCCTACGTGGAGGTCGTTATGACATTCTACATAGTTCACATAATATATATACACATTTGAATGGCTGGGGTAATGGACTCCCTGGACCTTCATCGAATTTCTATGGTTCATGTGGCTAACACGCATTGGTGCCCTTTTGGTGAGGAAGTCTAGACCCATATAGTCCGTGGGTGCCCTTAGGATAGTTAAAGCTACAAAATCCAAGTTAATGGTATTAAACCTCATGCTAAACCTTGTTTCCTACTCAGAATCATATATATGTGTATGTATGTATATGTGTGAATATTTACATTGAGTTTGGACTTGATTTTGAAATGGTATTATTTTATCCCTATCCTTAGTTACATGCTAGCGCTCAACCCGATACCGTACTCTAATGCTACATCCTTTAATGATGTAGGGTCTTATGGGTTTCTTTTGTTGGTTTGTGCAGTGTTGGGTGGTCTATTTTGTTGGTTAATTTGTGGTGAAGTGGTGAGCTTCCATCCTTTGAAAATCTTAGTCATTCCATTGGTTACTTTCCATATTTTAGATTTAAAGATTTCACATTAACATTATCATTGTCATGGTCACTGTCATGGTCAGGGTCATGTCCCAACCTAATTTGATATCCTGATTGGTTTAGAGGATTTTGTGGACAATATATGTGGATTGGATGGTACTGGTGAATCTTTGAGTTATTTTAGAGTTACATTAACTGTTTAATCTTTATACTTTGGTTGTCTTCCACTTTGTAATTATTTGGATTATGTTTGGATCATAAAGACTATGGGGGTGGTCTTCGGCGCACGTTGGGCTTGGGATACGCCGTTACATATTCTCACAAGGGTTTCTATTAAAAGGGCCAAGACTCATCATCAAATTAACCACCTTGTTCTTTTGTTTAATCACCACAGTCTCCAATTCCAAAACACACCCACCAATGGGTAATCCACAAGATTCTCCTTTATGGTGTTAGTCACCTCATCATTACCCATATCAATCACCAAAAAAACTTTTAAATCTTTAGGTTGTTTCATAGACTAAACACATATTGAAAGAGACCTCTTCATTATTCACTCAGAACTTTATTTCACCATATTCAACATATACTAGGCTTTTTCTGTAGCCAACAATGGCCTATTCAAAAATAATTGGGACTTAGTGATACATCTCGTAATCTAGACTAACAAAATCGAACAAAAAGATTAACCGATTCACTTTCACAAGAATATCACATAGCACTCCCACGGGTTTCTTGATAGAACTATTGTCCATTAAAATATTCATTGGGTTTTATATGGGGACACCTAAACCTAACTTTTGAATCACTGAAAGTGGCATTAAATTAATGTTTTCCCCAAGATCACATAATGTTTTCAAAACCTGTCCACCCCAATAGTGCAAGGAATAGTGAGTGCACCCGGGTCTTCCTTCTTTGCCACCATTGTGCAACACATTATGGCACTATAATTGTGGATCACCTCTATAGTTTCAACATCAATGACCCATTTTTTAGTAACTAAGTCCTTCATAAATTTTGCATAAGCGGGCATCTCTTGTAACACTTCTAACAATAGAATATTGACTAATAATGGGTTGCTAAATTTTACAAAAAGAATTATAAAACTCAGTATCATCTTCTTTCTTCTTGAGTCATTGTGGGAATGGGGAGGAATTTTTATTTGAGACAAATGAATAACCATAGTTTCATCCGGTTTTGGAGCGTCACCATCAACTGCTTTCAAAGCTCCCTCACTTTTACCTATTTCTTCAACTACCTTCAGCTTTTCAATTATTGACTCATTAGTCTTTAGAACTGCACCATTAGACTTATTTAGCCACTTTTTCTTTTCATTTATTTATTCATAACTCCCCTTTCATTGGGGTCTCTATAAATGTCAATAAATTCATTCCTAAGAGTCCAATCACTCCTAGTGACAATGTCCATTACATGAACATTATTCTTAGGATTAGTAACTGTGCCACTAGGCAATCATCCTTTTGGCGTTGTATTGAAATGAGTTGAGATCAGAACCACTTAAGTTGCATGTCACTTGATAGAGGACAAATGATGTTTCACCATTTGATTGAGTTGTGAGATATCACTTTTCGACTCACTCCATCTTATAGGCTCTCTCAAAACACATCAAGATACGAGCAAGGACATAATTTTTGAACTTCTCCGGGTCAATAGGGCTTGACTCTTGACCCTTGTCTCTATCATGTGGAGGTATGCACCGGTCATAATCCCTATCCTTATCTATTTAATCTCAATGTCTATCATGATATCTGTAATACCCGTTCCTTTTCCTAGCTAGAAATCATCTCAAGAATGCTAGGACTTACTTTGAAATGCAAATTTGTTTTTATACATGCAGTATTTTTGATATTTTCACTTTCTATTACGTGGGAAATTGAGTTGGAATTCCAAAGATACCAATTTCTTCCAAATACGACATCATATGAAGGAGTTATGGACATTTAATTCGGAACTGTCAGAATCGCCCAGGTGCGACGGCCCAGTTGGCGGACCGTCAAACTAGTGACGGACCACCACTTGGACCATCAATTCCAAGGTAGAAGGGCCCCATTCTAGTTACGTCCTGACGACCAAGTTGACAGACTATCAACTTAGTGACGGACCACCACTTGGACCATCAAAGCCATGCCAGTTGAGCCACATTCTGGATAAGGTGTGAAGGACGAGTTGACGGACCACCAGGTCTTTGACGGACCGTCACTTATACCGTCAACCCTTTTCCAGTGAAGCCCATTTCTGGTCCATGTATGACGGGCTAAATGAAGATCAACCAAAAGTATGACGGACCGTCAGTCGTACCGTCACACGCCATGTTCAGTTTATTTCCAGGTCATTTTTACAGGGGTATTTTGGTAACTTACCGCTCGTTTATATAAACCCTATTACACCCGATTTCAGCCACTTTTCATCATTCTTTCACTACAAACAACTAGGGTTTCTCCCTAAATTAAATCTTCAAGACCAAGACTCAAACTTCTTCAACAATCAAAGGATTTCAAATCCTTCCAGTTCAAAAACATCAAGAACCTTGAGTCAGGTATGTGTAGTGTTCATCTATGGACCCCTTTCGTTCATAGAGTTCAAGAACCATGATTTTAAATGAGAAACTTTGATTTCCTTGTTGCTATGTGATGTTGTTCATGTCAATGACCATTGTTTAAACTTCAAAATATTATTTTAAGATGATTTCCATGAAGTATGCATGTTTGTGGTTAAAACCCATGAAATTGGGTGGTTCAAGATGATTAACATTTGTTGAGAAAACCTATGCCCAAGGTGTGCATGCAAGGTGTTTGTTAAAATGCCTAGGATTCTAGAAGTCCATATTTACATGATTTTATGATACCTAAATGACAAGTCTATAGTAGTTATACACTCAATATGACTTCCATGCTATTTATGTGTTGCTATTATTGTAGTGTGAAGTATGTGTGATAATGGAACTATAGAACATATACACGAAATGTATCCATACTTTACCTACAATGTTTGAGATGTTGAATAGACTCATGAAGTACACTATCCTTTACTTATGATATTAGGAATTGTGGACTCAAATCTTGTGATCAAGTCATGTCATGTGTGTTAGTTTCCTTCTATCGATTCCTGGGGGTATTCATACCCAAAACTATAGATGTGTACCTAGAGCCATGTCATGTTGTCATGATATCTTCAGTCAAGCCACATTACATAGAATTCAGTCAGTCATGTGACTCAGGAAACCTCAGAAACCTCATGATCTCAGTCAGTTATATGTATTATTCCATTAGTCAATGAAAATTCAGCAAACCCAGTTCATGTATAGTTAGTTAAATCATGTTCAGTCTCTTTAGATGGGAGTAGGAGTTAGCACCGAGCGAACCCAAGGATGGGAACTCACCTACTTCAGATGAAGGTGTGATTCTTAGAAGCAATCCTTGCGTTTCAGAACTATGTAGCCAGCATAGGTTTAGACATCAACACTGCCACCTTGAGGGTTGATGGGTCGGACATCCGTCGTTCTCTTTTGGGGACACTGCCAGATTTGAGTGTCACTCACAGCATGTCTTTACCCATGGCATGGGATTGACACCCTTCCAATTAGGGCAGCTATTGGGCCCCAGTTCAGCTACTTTAGCATACATGGGGCATATCGGTTAAACAACTACCTCCCACTATTTCAGACTCAGTCTCAATAAAAGAACTCAGACAGTTCTTCAGATATCAGTATACCAGGACTATTAGATACAGTCAAATCTTAGTTATAGTACGGAACTCAGACAGTTCCATCAGATTCAGGACTGTCAGATACATTCCTTCATGCTATCAGAACTACCTTTTCGGTCATGTATTAGCATACAGATTTAGCTATCACGTACTCACGACCTCAGTTACTATGTATGTATGTTTGCACTCTTACGTCCATATCAGTCAGTCAGTTAGCATTATTCATGCATGTAAACCCTTCACATTAGCCTACCTCACTCGTATACTCAGTACTCCAGTTGTACTGACGCATTTACGCTATGGTGATTTCTTTTCATGTTACACCATAGGTTCAGAGACACGAGTTCCAGACCAGCAGTAGCAATCGCATTCAGCACACAGAGTTTCAGTAAGTCCTCTTCATTCGAGGACGATATTACTTGATTTATTCATTTATTAATTCAGTTAGTTTTTAGTTTACGAAGTTAGTTGGAGACATGTTCCTTCAACTCCTTATTCAGACAGTACTTAGAGGTTTTCAGATTTAGTATTTAGATTCATTTCAGATTTAGTTATTTTGGGTATTTGCTACCCACATGGATGTTATGTTTTGACAGTTTCTTTATTCAGTTGAACCTTATGGCCTATTTTTCATGTTTTCTGCATTTTACAAATATATTATGTAGTGTACAGGTACAGTTATTAGCCATGGGTTATCTTATGATCCTTCGGGGTCATAAGCACCATGTAGTATTCCGGTTCTAAAAATTGGGGTGTTACAAACTTTGTATCAGAGCCTAAGGTTCAATAGAGTCCTAGGAAGTCTGAAATCCGCATCTGGTACAGTCTTGTACATGGGTGTGTTGCGCGCCACATTTATGTGCAGGAGGCTATAAGATGTTTTAGGAGAAGTTTCCCTTCTTTCAGTACTCATGTCGTACTAGCGAGCATAATCTCAAGTTAAACTCTCAGTCTAATCCATCTTTCTCTTATTTTAGAATATGCCTCCAAAGAGAAGAAACCAGCCAGCTCCTCAGCCCGAACATTCTTTGGGAGAACATGTTTCCCATGCGGAGTTTAGGGCCACATTCACCACACTTGTTCAGTCTGTGTCTTCCCATAATGAATGGCCACCATCTATTCCGGCCAACCTAGTGGTAAATTCTGCAGCAGCTAGGATTCGGGACTTCACCCGGATGAACCCTCCATCTTTCTTCGGGTCTAAGTCTGATAAAGACCCTCAAGAGTTCATTGACAAAGTCCACAAGGTCATTGACATCATGGGTGTTACTTCTATTCAGAATGCTGAGTTATCCGCATATCAGTTGCAAGATGTAGCTCACACCTGGTACAAACAATGGAAATCTGAGAGGGTAGATGATGCAGGTCCTATTTAGTGGGAGGAATTTTTCACGGACTTTTTAGACAGATTCTTTCCCCAAGAGCTGAGGAAAGCCAAAGTTCTTGAATTCATTAACTCAGGCAGGGAAACATTACGGTTAGGGTGTATTCTCTCATATTTACTCAGCTAGCCAGACATGCCCCTCATGTGGTTGTAGACAATAGGGCTAAGATGAGCAAGTTCGTGTCAGGGGTGAACGACAGTATGGTAAATAAGTTTAGGTCTGCGATGCTGAACAGTGATATGACCTTAGCCCAACTCATGAACCATGCTCAGCAGATAGAGGAGCAGAAGGTTAAGACTATAGAGAGGCAGAATAAAAGAGCAAGATCAGGTAGTTTCAATTTTTCTCCACCCAAATCTGAGGGAGGAAACCGTTCACAGTTTTGTCCCAAATCATCAGCTCCAGCTCATTCTACAGCCAGTGCTTCAGTTCCTAAGTTCAGAGAGGGTAACCAAGATAGAGCCCCAGGCTCTGAGTCTCAGGGCAGGTTAGAAGTGCCCGAACTAATCCCCTATGTCAGACTTGTGGTAAGAACCACAAGGGTATTTGAAGAGCCGGTAGTGATGTTTGTTTCGGATGTGGAAATCTAGGCCACAGGATCAAGGATTTTCCTCAGTCAGGTCAGCAGAAACATCTCCATTCCCCAGCTCAGTCCGGTCGCCCGAATCAGCAGGGTGCCACTTCCAGTGCTAATAATGGGAAATGCCCAAACAGACTATATGTTCTTCAGACCCAACAGGATTAGGAAAATTCTCCTGATGTCGTTACTGGTACGTTACATATTTTCCATGTTCATTTTTATGCTTTGATAGATCCAGGTGCATCCTTGTCTTTTGTTACTCCCTTTATAGTAGGAGATTTTGGAATCAGTCCCGAAATTCTAGCAGAGCCTTTTTCAGTCTCTACCCCAGTGGGTAAAACTATCATAGCCCAGTGGGTATACAGGAACTTCCCGATTATGATGTATCATAAAGTCACCTCAGCAGACTTAGTTAAATTAGAGATGACTGATTTTGATATCACTCAGCATGGATTGGCTTCATTCCTGCTATGCCACAGTCAACTGCAGAAACAGAATAGTTCAGTTCCAGTTTCCAAATGAACCTGTCTTAGAGTGGCAGGGTAGTACTTCATCTTTCAGGGGTCATCTTATTTCCTACCTTCGGGTAAGGAGAATGATATCTAAGAGATTTGTTTATTATCTCGTGCATATTAAGGATTCCATATCTGAATCTCCCAGTGTCGAATCATTCCAGTGGTTAATAAATATACTGATGTCTTTCCCAAAGATCTTCCAGGCATTCCTCCCGAAAGGGAAATAGATTTCGGCATAGTCCTTCTCCCAGATGCTTAGCCTATCTCTATTCCGCCACACAGAATGTCACCAGCAGAGCTTAAGGAACTAAAATATTAGTTGAAGGATCACTCAGATAAGAAATTAATTAAGCCAAGTGTATCCCCATAGGGTGCACATTCGTGCACAAGAAAGATGGTTCTTTCAGAATGTGTATCGATTACCATTAGCTCAACAAAGTTACGGTCAAGAACAGGTATCCACTTCCCAGAATAGATGATCTATTTGACCAACATCAAGGATCCAGTTACTTCCCCAAGATAGACCTCAGATCAGGCTATCATCAGCTTAGAGTTAGAGAATGTGTCATTTCGAAGACAGCTTTCTGTACTTGGTATGGTCACTTCAAATTTCTAGTCATGTCCTTTGGTCTTATCAATGCACCTGCAGATTTCATGGACTTGATGAATTGGGTGTTCAAGAAGTACTTGGACATGTTCGTCATAGTCTTCATAGATGATATTCTGGTCTACTCTCGCACAGAGCGTGATCATTCAGACCATCTCAGAATTGTTCTTCAAACTCTCAGAGATCATCAGTTATTCTCCAAGTTCAGCAAGTGTGAATTTTGGCTAAGATCATTACCATTTCTTGGCCGCATTATCTCCGGTGATGGCATTAGAGTAGATCCTCAGAAAACTGAAGCAGTAAGAAATTGGCCTCGCCCTGTCTCTCCATCAGATATCAGGAGTTTCTTGGGTTTGGCTGGCTATTACAGATGGTTTGTTGAGGTATTTTCTTCTATTGCATCTCCTATGTCCAGATTGACTCAGAAGAAGGTCAAATTTTAATAGTCAGATTCATGCGAGAAGAGTTTCCAGGAATTGAAAACTCGACTCACCTCAGCTCCAGTTCAAACCCTTCCAGATGGTTCAGATAGTTTCGTGGTATATTTTGATGCATCCAGAGTAAGTTTAGGTTGTGTCCTCATGCAGCATGGTTAGGTCATAGCCTACGCCTCCAGACAGTTAAAGCCACATAAAAAGAATTATCCTACTCATGATCTTGAGTTAGCAGTCGTAGTCTTTGCCTTAAAGATTTGGAGGCATTATCTTTATGGAGTTAAAGTTGACGTCTTCACAGATTATAAGAGTCTACAGTATGTCATTTCTCAGAAAGATCTCAATCTTCATCAGAGAAGGTGGTTAGAGCTCTTGAAGGATTATGACATGAGTGTCCTTTACCATCCGAGCAAGGCTAATGTTGTGGCCGATGCTCTTAGTAAAATCTCCATGTGTAATATTTCTCACGTTGAGGATAGAAAGAAGAAAATAGCTCAGGAAATCCATCAGCTTGCCAGACTAGGCATTCGCTTAGTCGACTCTTCAGAGGGTGGTGTATGTGTTTAGAGTAGTTTAGAGTCATCTCTAGTTTTTGAGGTATAAGAAAAGCAAGATAGGGATTCTAGCCTTGTCAAGCTAAAAGAGTCAGTTCAGAATCAGAAGGTTGAGGTTTTCTCCCAAGGGGGAGTGGCGTTCTCCATTTTCATGGTCGTTTATACGTTTCAGGTGTAGATGACTTGAGGCAACGAATTCTTGCAGAAGCGCATGGTGTGCGATTCTCTATTCATCTAGGGGCCACTAAGATGTACCGTGACTTATGGGAGATCTATTGGTGGAATGGGATGAAGAGAGATGTTGCAGAGTTTGTGGCTAAGTGCTCTACATGTCAGCAGGTTAAGATAGAGCATCAGAAACCTAGTGGTTCCATACAGGAGTTTACCATTCCTACTTGGAAGTGGGAAGAAGTGAACATAGACTTCATGATGGGTTTGCCTCGCACTCATCATCAGCATAATTTTGTTTGGGTCATTAAAGACAGAATGACTAAGTCAGCTCATTTCCTTCCAGTTCATACTTCTTACTCAGCCGAGGATTATGCCAAACTCTACATCAGGGAGTTGGTCATATTGCACAGTGTTCCCTCATCTATTATCTCGGACAGAGGTACCAGTTCACCTCTCAATCCTGGAAAGCATTCCAAAAGGATCTTGGTACCCAAGTCCATCTCTGTACAGCATTTCATCCTCAGACAGATGGTCAAGTAGAAAGGACTATTCAGACTCTTGAAGATATGTTAAGGGTGTGTGCAGTTGATTTCAAAGGAAGTTGGGATGACCACTTTTCTTTGGTTGAATTTGCATACAATAATAGTTATCATTCCATTATTCAGATGGCTTCATTCGAAGCTATCTATGGTAGGAGGTTTAGATCTCCAATTGTTTGGTTTGAAGTTAGTGAGGCCTCAGTCATAGGTCCTGACTTGGTATTTGACGCCTTAGAGAATGTTCTGTTGATCAGGGAGAGACTTAGGGCTGCTTAGAGCCGACAGAAGTCTTATGCAGATGTTCGTAGGAAAGATCTTGAGTTTGAGGTCAACGACTATGTCTATCTTAAGATCTCTCCCATGAAGGGAGTGAAGAGGTTCGCCAAAAAAGGGAAACTCAGTCCTCGCTATATCGGTCCCTTCAGAATTCTCAGTTTTAAGGATAAAAAGTAGTACTATGACCAATCTTTATGTCAAGATCCTTATGCAACTTATACCTAAACTTGAAGGTAAACTGGTTACGTCTATCAGATATAAAACTAGATGCAATCTCAAAACCTTATCAACATAGTGAAACATCCTAGGTGTTGACCCTTAGAAAATTTTCTCGAATTCCATTCTCCGAACCCAATACAACTCATGGGTATGAGTCATATGTTGGGGAACGAGTGGCATGGTCTTGTCATATGCTGAACAATGTTAGTTGGTGGGATGATTTTAGTTAGTAGAATGGGTACGGCTTAGGCATATGAGTCGTAGGGCTTGGTAAGAGTCATACCATGGACTCGTATGGTGGGAAGTGTTTTATCCTCCTGGTATTTAATTTTGTCAGGGATACGGGTCATGGGTATGGATCATATGCTGGGGTACGACTTGATTGGATGAGTCGTATACTGAAAAATATCTGATCCAAGGATGAGGCTTAGATACGAGTGGTAGGTACCAATCTTATTGGATGGGTATGACTCGTATAGGTTAGTCGTATCCGTGTGATGAGATTTTGTGCAACTTAAATGGGGGTATTCTGGACATTTACCTACTTACCCTAATAAGTAACCATGACTTCTAATACATTTAGAAGGTTATTTACCCTATTATTATATGCTTTAAAACTTAGAAACTATTCCAAAACACTCCATAATTCTCTCAAGATCTTTTGGGGCAAGAGAGCTAGGGTTTTAACTAAAGGATTGCTTTGGCGCTTGTCTTGGTGATTTCCTTCCATTATCTTCTTGGTTTAAGGCATATTTCTCTTTCCTCCTTGTAATTTCAACTAAAGGCATGGTTTATATGATTGATTTCATGGTTTTACTATTTCATGATTATGGTTTTCAACTATTATTTAGGGTTTTGATATTAAATGCTTGGTTATGGTTTCCTATGGTTTTAATTATGCTTTTATATGCATAAATGGTGGTTTGGGACAAATGGATTACATGGTAATGGTTTAATGGTATTTGGAATGGGTTTTGGTTTTATTATGCCCCCAATATGATTGATAAAATGCTTATAAAGATATGTTCATTGCATTGACTTCTATTAATGGAACTTTTGCATGTTTTAAACTTGGTAAAGGAATTATGTATGGTTTAAATGGTTTGGAAAGTCTAAAGATTAAATTATTATGCTTGTGGGGAACATAGAAGTCTCCCAAGTGGTTAAATATGGTGTATGGAAGGGCACTCAAAAGTCCCCTTAAACCTAAAAATGGTTGGCTATGGATGATACTTGGAAGTAAGGGTTGGTATGTACGATACCAATATCAATGGTCGTGGTTAATAAATTAATAATGGTTTGGTTATTTGGAAACTAGTTTCAATTGGGAATTAATGGTGGGGTGTGTAGCAAAGCCGTGGAAGATGGAAGTCCCAAAAGGAGCAAAACTGGAAACTTGTATTTGTCGATATGAGGATTAGTCTTAGTGAACCGTGTGCATGATGTCACACTATTGGGGGATGTACTAGTCATCCCATGGGATACTTCCCTAGTCATGTGGATACATGCACTAGGGACCTTTTAGTAGGGGGATCTGAACCCATATAGCTCGTTGGTGGTTTAGGACGGCCAAGCTACAAGCCCAGGTAAAGGTTTTAAAGGCATGCCAAACCCGATCTCCTTTCTCGGCATTGTTATATATATATGTGGTTGTGTGCATTGGATGATTTTACTTAGTTTTATAATGTGTATTATTTTATCCTTATCGTGAGATTCATGCTACAGGTCACTCTCTAACCCTTCTACTAGCGGTTGTATAACCACGCTATGCAAGAATTGGCCATTTTACTCCTCCTACATAGTGATTGACTCAAGGACAATATTTGGACTGAAGTGGTGGGCTTCCATCCTTTCAGAAGGCATCATTTTATGTTATGGATATTGTTAGATGTTTTGACTTTATTTTGGATATTGATTTTGGCTATGGTCGGAGATTTTTCCCAACTAGATTTATTTACTCTTTTGAATAGAGGCTTTATGGTACTTCTGGGGGTTGATATGGGTGGGATCGGTAGAGGTGCCAGCCTTAGCATTGGTATTGATATTGAGACTGGCATCATCGTACATGATTTCTTATTGTTCTGAGATATTACATTTTGGGATTAATTATATTATATTTTGATACTTATTTGGTTATGTCCTAGTTTAAAGCCAATAGTTTGGTTGGGCGGTTGGTGTGGTACGGTTGGACTCGATTGGGTCGGTTATGGTTGTGACCCTATCCCATGTCTTAATGAGAACATTTATGCAATCTTGTTATATGTTCGGACTTCTTCCTGTCAAAGGCAGTGTAAACCGCATAGGGTTGGGTAATAGGCAGCGGTCCCCGATCCCGAATAGAATTAGGATGCCCATTACGACAAGACCCGTGGTTGGGTCGGGTCGGGTCACATAGATTTTTTCTAACTTCTACGTATTATAATTCACCTTAATTTGAATGAAATATGCATACTTTGTTATCCTATCTATAATAACCTAGATTGAATCATACTGTCCCATGGTCTTAGAAAGACTTATCATGAAATCCACAGATATTACTCCTGTTTCCACTTAGGATTGGGTATCCTATAAAGTAGACCTACAATTTTGGTTATCGTATTTCACCTACTAACTATTCTTACATTTGACCACATACTCTATTATATCTCTCTTTATTCATGGCCACCAATAGATATGCCTCATGTCTTGATACATCTTGGGTTCACTAGGATGTATAGAATATAGGGAGCCATGAGCTTCTACTAGCAAATTAGGAATCACTTCATCAATATAGGATCTTGAACACACATATGCCACTATCATCAAGTTTGGCATCATAAGCCTTACCACATACAACCTTATTTTGAATCTTATTAAGTTTTACATCTTCAAACTGCTTAGCCTTGATTTGATCAAGGAATGTCAACTTGGCCTCAATACTAGACTACACTCCACCCTTTTTGGAGACACCAAACTGCATAAACTACATTTTTCAGAGCTTGAATTCCTCTAGCTAAAGGATTCTTTGTTACTTTTAAAGATGCCAAACTATCCATACTTACAGATTTTCTACTCAATTTATTTGCCACCACATTGGAATTTCCTGGATGATACCGAATGGTAACATCATAATCTATTGGTAACTCTATTCACCTTCTTTGTCTTTAATTTAAGGCCCTCTGAGTAAATAGATGTTGTAATCTATGATAGTCTATAAAAACCTCATACTTGACACCATAAGTAGTATCTCCATATTTTGAGTGCAAACCCCACCGTTTCCAACTGCAAGTCATAAGTTGGATAACTTCTCCCATGGACCTTTAGATACTTTGAATCATAGGCTATCACATTCTTATCTTGCATTAATACATCACCCAAGCCAGAAATTAAAGCATCATCATAAATACTGTAAAATACTAATCTTTAACGGGAAAAATAAAGGTCAGGAGTTCTTGTCAAAGAGATTTGAGCTGTTAAAAGCTCTTTTCACACTTGTTATACCAAACAAAAGGTACCTCCTTCTAAGTCATCCTTATCAAGATAGTATAAATAAAATTAAGTTTTTGACAGATCTCCAATAATAACTAGAAAAACCATGAAGCTAGGAACCTCAGTCATAGAGGTGGGCTTAGTATAATTCTTTAGAGTATCAATCTTTTAGTGGTGTACTATTCTGCAAAGGACATGAACGATATCAAAATATAATATTTAGAGAATTTTTCATAAAGCTTCCTCTCTCTCAAAATATCCAAGACTATGCACAAATGCCCTGCATGCTCCTCTTTACTTTTCAATTAAACCAAAATATTGTTAATAAATACAATAACAAATGAATTCATGAAAAAATTTGAGATTTAATTCATCAGAAGATATAATTCATCAAACTCATGAAGGCCACCTGCACATTAATCAACCCAAATGACATCACCAAGAACTTGTAATGCCCATACCAAATCTGAAAGCTATTTTAGGAATATCCTCAGGTCAGATTCTCAAATAATGATACCCTAACTTTAAATATATCTTAGAAAACACTAATGTAACCTAGAAATGATCGAACAAATCATTTATTCTGGGTAATAAGTACTTGCGATGGTTACCTTATACAACTATCAATAGACTATAAACATTATCATTCTACCATCCTTCTTTTTCACAAAAAGCATAGGGGAATTAGTATAACAAAGCACTAGGATGAATAAGATCTATCATAACCCAAACTAAGGCCTAGTCGTAACGGGTATCTCAAGCCCACCATGAGCCAGAGATCATACCCATTAGCTTAACATCCAAAAAACAACAAAAGAATACAGCAAAAGCCAACCAAACATAATAGTAAGAAGATAGATAAACCAAACAAGAGTTCTAAGAGTCAAAACAACCATCCAACCTACACTTTCCATCAAAAACCTCTAAAAACCAAGACGCCAAACTAGGTTGGGACATGCCCCTGACCATGATAAAATAAAACTCAAAATTCCCAAAATATGAAAGAAAACCTAATAAAATGGTAAACCTTTTCAGTTGATGGAGGCTCACCACTTTACAGAAACTTAATCGAAATCCTCATCACCTAAAACTACACAGGACTAACCAAAAAACCTTCAGACCCTACATCATGAAATGATACAACACCCAATGATAGTTTGTGGGATAATCACTAGCAAGTAACTCAGGAAAAGTGATAAAATAATGCATGCCATATCCAAAATCAGTCAAACCACATGTACAAATTTATACATACATATATAGGATGTCGGGAAAGGGTAAAGGATCATGAACATGAGAGGTTAAAACCATTAACATAAATTGTGTAGCTTTATCCATATTAAGGTCACCCACGGGCTATATAGGTTCATCTCTCCCTACTCTACGAATCGTGATGAGTAATCACAACTTGTCACCTGAGTTGTAGCCATGGCAGTGTTCAAATCTACTCTAAAAATTCAATGCCTGGGAACTATGAGTAATACAAAACCCCTATCAAGCCACTTCTACAACTAATATTAAGCTATTTTTACTATCCAAAGTCTTCCTATACGGAGGAATAGAGATGAGGCAAGTTCTATCTCTAAATCAATATAAAATTCAATGTCCCAATCTAGAGGCATACTGGCAAGTTGATAAGTAACACTTCCTATAATATGTACACCACAAGAACTGACTAAATAGTTAGGACCTCTATACTAGTGTCCCAAATATGTGCTAGTGTCCCAAATATGTGCTAAGAAGAATGAACACCCCTTCCCCATTAACTTTTTAGCATGAATGAAAAAAAAGAGTTTCACTAAACTAGGCTTATAAATACCTCCCTCTCTATTTTATTTATCCCCAGCATAGCTAAGGTCACACTCTTAGCATTATAATTCAAAATAGCATGATATAGGGACAACGAAGTCATACCAAAAAGCTATCAAAATTTGACATATCTAGAATCACTAAATCCACCAAAATTTAAAAACCCATGAACATCACTAAACAAGTATAATATTCTTGGGTCATAACCATAGAATCCCCAACAGGGGTAGACACATAATTAAGTGGATCAAGCATATTACAATCAATGTCTAATCCTAAAGCAAATTACAGACATGTAAGAAAGAGTAGAACCTAAATCAAAAAATACCAAAGTCATCTAGTCACAGACAAGAATGGCACATGTAATGATTGCATCTAATGCCTAAATCTCATATTTTCCTAAGAAGGCATTGAATTAGGATTTTTCATCAATATGAGTGACTTTCCTAATAGGTTGTGTACCTTATTTACCTGCATTACCACCACCCTATTACCACTAAAGCCTAGGTGATATCCATCATTTGCATCATATAGATGACCTTTACTATTTTAGCCAACTCCTTTGTCACCTAAAACTAAAGCTCCACAATGTCGTTGACCCTAAAAATTGAATTGCATACCACTAGATAGTTCCTATTAAAATGTCCTACCTCACCTTAGGTAAAACAAGTATGATCTAATGAAGATCGTTTATCATAAGAATATGAAGACCCTTTGTAATGACCCTCATAGTGATTTTAGAATTTTCTATATTTTGATAATATTGCCATTCCCTATTGTTGCTTTACTTAATTATGAGTTTCGAGAATGGTTGGAATATCCCCAGTGTATTTGGGAGTAAGTTTTATGAGTTTGTGGTTTTCAATATCCTTAAAGTGTCTAGTTTAACTTTGGTAAACATTCTGTGATCTATGTTTTGGATTGTGATTTGGTCAATTCTAGTAGATTTGGAATGTCTATTTTGGGTTAGTAGCATAGTTTGTTTGGGTCCTAATTCTTTATATTTTGTTCTAAGTGTTAGGACAAAAATTAATAAAAAAAAAATAGACTATAAAGGCATATTGAGGTATAATTTATTGTAAGTAATCTCTGTTCATAAATTTGATGAATCCATTGGATCCAAAATGTGTTTTATGATCTTTGCTTTATTAGTCCATATTCGTAGGGTTTTAGATATGTTTCAAAGGCCAAAAATAAGTATGTGAAATTATTGGTGTTGGTATAGCTACTAAAGCAGTCGGTTGACTTCTTTAGTGGCTATTGACCTTTTCATCAAGCTGATAAAGTAACCTTTTGAACACTTTAATGGTATTTTTACCCTATGAACAGGCCACTTTAGTAGACAAAGTTTCATCTTAGCTACCAGCACTGAGTTTAAGACCAAATTGAACCTATTCATATTTTTTACATATTGGGAGTAGGGAATCTCCATTTTTATGATTCTGAATGGATTTTTATCATATAACCATTGTCTATGTGATTGTAACTTTCATATTACTTATTTTCCAAGAATACCTATTCCCTATTTTAAGACTTTTATCCAAAGTTGGGATTTAAAAACTTCATTCCACCATTTTCAAATATTTCAACCTCATTTTTTATAGTTCTAACGTGGATTTTCACGCTTTGAACTTTAGGTGATATTCTAAACTAGTACTTCATTATTTCTTATTGATTAACTGTCATCTACAAAACATTAATTTTAAACTTGATTTTGGGGTTTTTACCTAATAAAGTACAAATTAAGTTTTCTTGCATTTCAAGTCTGATTTCATATTGTTTTTGAATGGGTTTGCAGATATTGACTCCTACTAATATAGAAAACTTGTTTCTAAAATAAAATCTTTGTTTTACTCATGATTTCAAAAATAATTTTTGAAGTGGATTTTGGACCCGAAACAAATATGGTCAATATAAGTATTGTTGGACTCCTTTTGACTTGAAGATGTAATATTTGATTAGTTTGGTCATATTTGTAGATGTTTTAAGGGAATAGAGCTTTCAATTGTTATGTTAGACTATGTTTTAACTTACAGATCTTCTTTAATGGCAAGTTGAGATGTAACTTGACTTTCTCTAAAGTGTTTAATTGTTATTTTCTTGGTTGCCTATATTTTTTAATTCAATTAGGAAAGGGGTCTTGCTTAGATAAAATGACGAGCATCTCTAGGAGTACCGGAGTATTTTGATGGATTATAGTTAGATAACTGCTTATCTTAATTAGTCTTTCTACTCATGGATATCTTTTGAATAGATTGTAAATAGATAACTTGGTGACCTTGGATAATTTACAAAGATTACCTATATTATGAGTTTGTCCCTGACCTAGTGACCCTCTAGAGGATAATTATATTATTTTTACTTTCTATGGAATTGTTAAGGTTTAGCAAATTCTTAGAATGTATATGGACTTGTTAAGGTTGCCATAATTATTGGGATTTAGCATCTCTTATTAGATCATGTTTTTAACTAGCGTAGAGAGAAAGACCTATTTAAGGAACAAAGGATAAGGTTGAGTAGTTTCACGATATCTTGATACTTGGATTATTAATTATATTCAGGTTGCCAAGTGGGGCTTAGATGAATATTATGACTGATTTGAGACTATATATGGCAGTGATGCCTAAATAGGGGCTTGAATTCATACTGTTGGTTATGATTATGTATTTAGTTTCCATATTTATTATTGTGTTGTAGAGTAAAGGATTGAATTGCTATAACAGGCCATGATTGTGCATTAAATTTTCATATTTATTATTCTATCATCGAGTAAGGTCTTAACGTTATCAGAGGCCATGATTGTGCATTAAATTGTCAGATTTATTATTTTACATTAAATTGCCTTTCTCATATTTATGATACTAGTATGAGGAAATTTAAATGATATTCTTGATGCCATGAATGACTATTTACACCAGTGGTTCCCTACAATGTCTTACATCATGAAGAATTATCATATGGAGTTGAGTCTGGACTCCTTCGTACTTATATTGAATTGATTTGTATTTTCATAATGATTTTTTCTGAGCATTATATCCTCATATAATTTATACATGTTCATGATATCAATACCACTAAGATTTTTCCTATTCAAAAGAAAATGATATCCTTATAAAATCCCTTACCAGAGGTTTTTACCAACAAGGTTTTTTAATATATTTAATGAGATATTGTAGTAAGCTAAATCTATGAAGATTTGCTAAAGAGGTGGATTGAGATTATGGAAAGTATATGGGTTGTGAACCCCCCATAGATCATATCAAACCGCTAAGGCTTGGAAGGTATATACAAAGGCATACAATAACTTATATAAGTATGTAACATCATACTATCATCACTATATTACACTAAATCATTTGCATTACATTACATCCCTTGGTACATTTTGATTTAGATCCTTTTTTGTGATATTATGTTTGAGAATTCACTCACTTTATTACATTATCTTATGTCTTCTTTTATTGACTAGAAAGATGAGTTATTATGAGACGTGGGTGTGTCTATGGCCTGATGAAAGAGATGGATATGTAGCACCTTTTCGTAGCATGATATACACTTTTATATATATACTCTCCCTATTTTATCCTCTATTATTAGTTGATTATATTTGATTAATCTTGATATATTGTACTAGTGAGTCTTCTTCATAATGTTTTTTCCAATTTGTTGACCTTAAATGACTAGTGTTGACTCACCTAAACTAATGTGCCTACCCTATAAATGGTTATTCCATAACTGTTATGTTGGGTGAACCTAATAGGATAAAGTAAAATATTTATTGGCTATAGTTGGACACGAAATACCTTGGAAAGTTAGAGGTGATGCTCGCGATCACTTTTGATTAAGGTTGGTTATCGATGATGCTTATTTAGTATACGTGGTTTTGTACTCACCCTTACTTTATTTCCTTGTTCAAGTTTTTTACAACTCGTTCAGGTATTGGTCTGGGTAGTAGTTTGAAGATTATTTTTTCTGGTGTTGATGTTGCAGAGATTAAGGTCGTGGCTAGCAAACTCCATGCTTACTCAAATCTCTCTTTTTTATCTTGTGTTTATTTTTACATTTAAGAAATGTTAGACCATTTGATATTTCTTTGTAATAGAGGTTTGTTCTAATGACAACTAGACCCATGATATATCTTTGAGAGTTATGTCTCATAAATATTTGGAATTACTTTTAATTTTCTTATTCCACCTTTGATTTTCTTTAATTCTTGATCTTTGGGTTAGGCTAGGCTTACTCATTTGGAGGGTGTGACAAGTGTCATCATGTGCCTATTTGGGTTGTGACAAATTGGTATTAGAATGCCAGTTTTATTAGTCTCATTAGTACAAGCTGAGTCTAGTGGAGTCTTACAGATCAATACGAAGATGTCCATTATATATCTTTGAGAGGCTACATGACTTTGGGAGAATTTCATTTCATTATTCTATGTCATGTATTTGTAACTTTGTGTAACTCAAATTCACTTATTCACTCATTAACGGATGGTAAGCATGTACTTTTTCTTATCCAGATATTTAGAACTCGAGCCATTAGTATGAAGTATGAGTAAAGGTCAAAGAAGAGGTTAGTTTGAGGCATCCAGACCAACTAGAGGTTAGGTGGGAGTGTTTTTTTAGGTCCTGGAGTTTTTAGTGATGTTGTATCTATTGGGTTAGAGGATTTGAGGCCAGAGCATACACCGCTTGTGACCACAACTATGCTTGAGGATTTTCTTGGTACGATTGTTGGGTTTCCTTGAGAGAGTGGTTCCTACTTTTATTCGACATACTACTTTAGGGATTCATACTCCAAATCCATATTTGACTATAGATTCTCCTAGAGTTGGCGAGGTATTAGCAAGGATTGGTCCATATAAAGTGATCTTACCCTTTATATTTATTGAAGGACGGATAGTTTTATAGAGTTTATGAGGACAGATCCTCCTTAGTTCGATGGATATCCTAGGTTCGATGCTTATATATTATTTCTTGGGTGATATGATAAGTTGCAAAGGTTAGGCTTGGTAGACTCTAATGGAGTAGATTTCATTATCTTTTAGTTTTTTAGGCTATCTAGATTATGATGGAGGAGTAGACTATTTGGTTCACCTCTTCCTTTTTGAGATCCATTTTCTCCAAAATTTCAAGAGGATTTTGTTTAGAGACATAAGAGATGTGTGAGATAGAGGCCTCATAGAGTCAATAATGATAGTGATATGTATGTTAAAGGCAAGGATTCTCATGGTTATGATTTGAGAGGGTTAGATCATATTGTCCATGTAGGCCCTATTCAACAGGCCTTTATTTCGTTGGGATACTTTGTATTTTGATATTTTTTGTACTATAGTAGGATTGCACACAACATAGACAAAGAAAGTTTGCTCAGTTTCTTTGGGAGATGACATGTCTCAATATCATATTCCATTGGATAGACTCAAGGTTGGAGCTTTTAGAAGAATAGCCACAGGTATGATTTTAGTATGCCCCTGATATGCCTTGGTAGTGTTTGACGATGGTTCTATACCCCTTTTGTGTTTACTTATTTATTCTTGATATGATTCTTGTGTTTTTGTTGGGTTTATTGGTATTTCTACCTAATAGATGATTCTTTAATGGTAGATTGGGTGTGCCAATCCTATGTTGTCATTCATTTAGAGTGTATTGTGGTGCTAGGTTTGAATTCCTTGAGTATTGTGGATTTTGGTATATTTAGGTATGATCTTCTTGATGATTATGTTGTGGAATAATGGTAGATCAATTACAAGTTTCGACATATTCAGATTGTGGGGTGTTTGTGGTACTTATCAGTGGCAGACCTTATGATAGACTAGAATTTTGGTGTGTCATATTCAAAAGGATTGCAAGTAGAGTATTCTAGTTGGATAAGATAAAAATTTTAGGTGATTCATGTCTTGAGTATTTTACTTCCTTAGCGATTATCTTTACTTTCATGGAAAGACTTAGGGGTATTAAGACATTCCTCCATTAGACTTAAATGATTTTAGCTTGTAAAGGTTCTTGCTTTGATATAAGAAATTTTTGAATTGAATTGAATTGGCTTGTAGCATTTCTTACATTTGTAGTTAAGTGGCTTAATAGAAGATTTTTGCTCACGAGTTTTGATTGGAGTATTAATTATTATTTTCTTCACTCTTATGTCAAAGAATACCGAAAGGAACTTCAATTAGGAAAAAAGATAAGGGACTAGTACATGAGGAATTTTGATATATTTGAAAATTTAGCTATGGTTCAAGTTAGAAATTTGAATTAATGATGATGGGGTTAAGCAGTAGTTATATAGAGTCTAATGGTGACTTTTATGAGATTTAAATTTGATCTAGGCATCCGTCAGTAATATATGGTGATTGTTTCACTTCTTCTATAAATTGATTGTCCCCAATTTAATAGGTTGATTATGCATATATGGTCATGGAAACTTTTGGTTCTACTAGATTATTGAGGACTTCAGGTTGATTGATATTTCTTGGGTAATGAGGTTACATCAGTTATTCGGATGAGTTAAATGAGGTTTTGGTGCTTTTTTATTGTTTATATCTATGGTATATAGAGTTTTAAGATTTTTCTCAATTGCTCAAAGCTCTGAGCATAAGGTATAACTATGGGATAGTGTTCTAGGTTTGCTAAGTATGGCTTTTGAGGTTTTTTGTGGATTTGATTTTGACTTTTGACTTAGTATTTTTTGTTTTGGGGGTATACTTTTTTTGATTGGACAGATGTGATATAGGTATTGAATAGGTTAATTTATTATTTTGGTGATTAAATATGTTTTTTCAGGAGTTCCTTGGTGTTTTATGGGTCCGAAGATGATTTTTGGTTTTGTGGTTGTAGTCATCGGCTTTTGGTCTCCTAGACAGATCTAGGTTAGTTAGGTATGGTCAAAACTTCTAGCATAATCAACTCAATATTTTTCTATAGGGAAAGTTCAAAACTGAAGAAATTCATCTTAATTAGGAAATTGGCCTTAGATGTTAGTGTTGTGACTTTGTGAGTCATGTGTAATAGATTGTTGGTTCTATAGTGAGACCGGCAGTTATAATGTTGTGACTCCACTTGGGAGTGATTACTTGAGGTTTACGAGGGTATTTGTTATCCTTTGTCTATTTTGATATTTTCCTTACTTGCACGTTTGAGGATGAACAACTTAGTGGTGGATATCGTAATGACCCTTATAGTAATTTTTACAATTTTCTATGTTTTGACCATTTTACCTTTTCTCGTTGTTTCTTTATCTCAATTATGAGTTGTGATAATGGTTTATACGGTCCCTAATGCATTCAGGAGTAATTTGTATGAGCTTGTGGTGTTGAATTACCTTAAAGTGTCAAGTTTGACTTCGTTAACATTCTATGATCCAAGTTTCAAATGGTGATTTGGCTAGTTCTTTTAGATTCAGAATGTCAATTTAATTTAGTAGCATAGTTAGTTCAGGTCATGAGCTTTCATATTTTTTTGAATGTTCAGATGAAAATTAATTAAAATAGCCTAAAAAGTGGTCCCAGGGATTAATTTATTGTAAACTACCTCTTTTTATAAATCTAATGATCCTAATAGGTCCAAAACATTTATTGTAAATGACATCTTTTGGTAAATCCAGTGATCCCATTGGGTCCAAAACATATTTTATCCTTAATTTGCACTATTTGTTCATGTTCATAGGGTTTTAAATGAGTTTCGAGGGTCAAAAACAATCTTTTTAAATTGTTGGTTCTAGTGTATCCGCTTTAGGAGCTATTGACTATTTGACCACTAAATCGATAGTTCGACCCTTTGACCAAGCTGCTTTAGTGGAAAAGTTTTTGTTTTAGCGCTCATCGCTGAGTTTAAGACCACATAGAACCTATTTCGTATCTTTGCATCATTTTTGGAGTAAATAAGCTCCATTTTTTCAATTCTCGATGTGTTTTTCTCATATAATCATCATCTATGTGATTACAAATTCATATTTCTCATTTTCAAAGAACACCTATTCCATTTTTCATGACTTCTATCCAAAGTTGAGATTCAAAAATATCATTCCACTATTTTCAAAGTTTCTAAGCTCATTTTTAAGAGATTTAACGTAGGTTTCAAGATTTGAGCTTTAAGTGAGCTTCTAAATTAGTAATTCATTATTTCTATTGATTAATTCATGTTTTCATCTTCAAATCTTGGATTTTTAAACTTGGAATTTTTACCTGATAAAGTACAAATAGGATTTTCTTTGATTTCAAGTCTTATTTTCACCTCATTTTTGCATGAATTTTCATATATTGACTCCCAATAATATGGAAAACTTATTTCTAAAATAGAATCTTTATTTTACCACTGTGTTTTCAAAAATGATTTTTGAAGTGTATTTTGGATCCAAAATATATATCGTTGATATGGGTATCGTTAGACTCTATTTCCTTGTAGATATCATATTTGATTAGATTGGTCATGTTTAAAGATGATTCGAGGGAGCAAAGCTTCTTAATGGTGCTTTGGACTGTGTTTTGGATTGTTGATCTTCTTTAAAGAAATGTTACAATTATCTAGACTTCTCTGAAAAGATTATGTGTTATTTGCTTAGTTACCTATATTTTGTGATTCTTTTAGGATTTGAGGTCCCTCTTACATGAAATGGTGAGCATCTCTGTGGGTACCAGAGTCTTTTTGATAGATTTTAGTTAGATATTGTGTATCTTAGTTAGTCTTGCTACTCATGAATATACTTATAATAGATTGTAGATAGATATCTTGGTTGCCTTAGATTTCATTGAGTTTAGCTATATTATGAGCTTGTCTTTGACCTAGTGACCTTCTAGAGGAAAATTATGTTATTATTACTTTTTATAGAATTGTTGAGGTTTAGTAAACACTTAGAATGTATAAGGTCTTGTAAAGGTTGATGCAACTATAGGGGTTTAGTATTTCTTGTTAGGGCATGTTGTTAACTAACATAGAGACATAGACCTATTGTAAGGAACAAATGCTAAGTTTAGGTAGTTTTGCGATATCTTCTTGTTTGGATTGATTATCATATTTGGGTTTCCAAGTGGGTCTTAGGTGCATATCCTAAGTAGGGACTTGATTTATATTGTTGTCTATGGCTATGCATTAAATTTCCATATTTATTATTGTGTAACCGATTAAGGGTTTGACTTGTTATTTTCCATGATTGTGCATTCAATTTCCATATTTACTATTGTATCACCGAGTAAGGGCTTGACTTGTTATCATAAGCCATGACTGTGCATTAAATTGTAATATTTATTATTGTGCATTAAGTTTCCTTTATAATAATGATAATACTCAAATGAGCAACTTTAAATGATATTATTGATGTCATGCATGGCGATTTATACCAATGGTCCCCAATGATGGCTTATATTATTGAACATTGTCATATGGAGTTGGCTCTGGGCTCATTAATACTTGTATTGAATTGATTTGTATTTTCATATTAATTGGTTGTGAGAATTGTATCCTCATATCATTAATAAATTTTCATAAGATTGATACCACTAAGATTTTCCCAATCTGATAAAAATGATTCTTTATAAAACCCTTGGCCGAAGGTTACTCATCGGCAAGGTTGTTTGAGAAATTTTATGAGATATTGTGGTAACCTTAATCCATGAACATTATATAAGAGGTGAATTGAGATAGTGAAAAGTATATAGGTTGTGAACTCCCATGGGTCTTGTACGAAGCACTAAGGCTTGTAAGGTGTATAAAAGTAATGTGATGACTTATATTAGTATATAACATCACACTATCTTAAGTACATTTCACTGCATTACATCCCTTGGTATGTTTTGATATGTTTTTAGTGTTTACCCTTGTGTTGTATTACCATAATTAGAATCTTGTTTTTGATATTGTGTTTGAGCATTCAGTTCACTTTATTTCACTATCTTATATCATCTTTTATTGACTGGGATGTTGAGATATTATGAGACATGGGTGTGGCTATGGCTTGATCGGAGAGACGAATGTCTAGAACCTTTTGGAAGCATGATATACACTTTCATGTATACATTCGTCCTATTTTATCCTATATATTTTTTTTATTATATTTGAATAAGCTTGATATATTGAACTAGTGAGTCTTCTTTATAGAAGATTTCCCTATTATTGACCATATAATGACTAGTGTTGACTTACCTAAACCAATGTGCCTACCGTGTAAATGGTTATTCTATGATTGTTATCTTGGGTTACCCTGAATGGATGAAGTGGCATATCTATTGGCTATAGTTGGTTAGAAAATACCTTTGGAATTTTGGATGGTGGTTCTTGCCATTACATTGTACTGGGTTGATTATTGATGATGTTTGTTAAATATATCTAGTTTTGTACTCACCTTTGATTTTCTTTCCTTTAGCTTATTTTTGCACCCCGTGCAGGTATTGGACCAGGTAGTAGTTTGTAGATTGTTTGTTTCTAATGTTAACATGTGGATATCGAGGTAGTGGCCTATGGACTCTATTCCTACTAAAATCTCTCACTTTATCTTGTGATTATTTTGGCACTTAAGATATTTTACACCATTTGATATTACTTTCTAATAGAGGTTTGTACTAATGACAACAACACCTGGGATACATCTTTGAGGCTTGTTTCTAATATACATTTGGGATTACTTCTAATTTTCTGCTTTTGCTTTTGCTTCAATTTAATTCTTTCTCATTGGGTTGGGTTAGACTTACTTATTCAGAGGGTGTGACAAGTGTCATCACGTGCCTATTTTGGGTTGTAACACCCTTGGCTTCCCATACCTGAAGGTTGGAAAACGGTCCCTAAAGTACCCTTCATCGATACTGGAAGAGCTGAATTCATCAGACGTGCTAGGAAGGCCTATGAACTGTAGCCTTTGGAGTAAGATTCACTAAAGTTTCCCACTTTTCACATCATGTTTCCCGTTATCTTAGCATACCAATCCAGGTAAAATCCCACTACTTTCTTCATAAACCCTATTACCTCATTAAGGTCTTTCCAAAAGAAGTCATCTATAGTGATGAGATCTTCAAGTTTGTATTTAAACTCTTTATAAAGCAGCAAATTTACATTTCCTCAATATTAAGTAGCTAGGTGGGAAACCTCGAACATGCATGGAACTTAGCCTCGTAACCTACTACAATTATATTACCCAGCTCAAGGGTAGAAACTCACTTAAATTCATGTCATACAACGTGTGTGGCACATACTTCTCTAAAACAAAGTGTGGACCTGAGTCCATGTCAACAGAGGCAATGTTGAAGACTGGCACTCTACATATGCCCTCTACTACTGCTTAACATCTCCCTACAGTTGGAAGGTCCTAAACTCTACTCCATATTTCTCCATAATACTTATCCTCTGAAACCTCTCATGATAGTCCACAATAAACTAAAAGGCAACCTCCATTTCTAAACCAAGGAAATCTGGAGGTTTTATCTTTAGGAACTTACACAATAATTCATGCATATTCCTAGTCATAATAGGACCCAATATCATACGAGGAAACACTTCTATCCCATAAAGATCATGTAACCTAGGAGTCACCACAACAATATGTTGCACCCTTGAATAGTGGTGAATAAGCACTGAAGGCATGGCCCCAGTACTAGCAAGATTACACAAAAAATGAAGCACCTGATGAATTAACTCTATAGACATCTGTAGAGGGGTTGCATCCCTGAAATGGTGTGGCATCCTCTGATTCTGGAATTTTATCATCCATTACTTCATCATGATGATCCTAGAGTTAGGAAGGTAAGACAAATCTCTACCTGGATAGATTAGCTACAACACAAGCTTTACCCATGAGGTTACTTCCCTACATCTTCCCCTTACTATTCTCTTTGCCCATCCTAAGCTCCTAACTATGGGATCAGCCACTGGAGAAGATGGTGTTAGAACCTCTACTCTAACACTATTTTCTCTCATAGTCATCATCTGCAAAAATAATAAAATGAAGAGGTAAGATACAAATTGGGATTACCAGATACCAATTGGAATTAAGGCATAACATGAACGAAATAAGAAAGTAAAGTTTCCCTAGAGTCCTATTGCCTCATAAAGAAAAGTACAGATATCTCTATACCATTCTGCAAGACTCTGCTAGACACTTTCTTGTATGATGAGATCAGTGAACCTAGAGTTTTGATGCCAAATTTATCATAACCCAAGCCCACTACACTAACCCTCTAGCAGGAAAACAATATAACCAAAAATAAAATTAATATGGAATAAAGTCATAAATACTAAAACTCCCTCAGAATTATAGGCCATCATTCCAAGACATCTAACTATATAAAACCCATGGTTATGTCCTATAAAACTAACAATAAAACTAATAATTGTTTATGTTTGAAATAAATGGAAAGATAAAAAATAAGGTAGATCCATGGTTTCTTGAAATATGATACTAACCCTTGGATGATAAGTTATGCAATGATCTACAGATGAGGACTCATTGAAGTTATTGGAATATGATATACACTCTATAAAGAGGAGAACATAGGATAGTATTAGTGCAAAACACTATACACTAGTTAGTTCATAGTCCAAAGTTATGATCCAACCACACACGCAAGTGTACATAGTCGTGCAAGTAATAAAGTAGTCCTTTCAAGCCGGATGTTGAACCCATAGGGACTTGTGTGCAATAGAAGTCTAATTCTAGCATTACTAAAAAGATTAAATAAGTGTAAATGTAACCAATAGAATTCCAAATTTGAGATTACAAGTAATAAGAAATAATACGAGAATGTAAAGTGTTTTACGACAATAATAGGGCAAAATCTAGGGCCAAAGCACTTTTGATAATCCTACACAGCTATATAATCTCGTTGGTTAAGTTAATAATCTTATTTGTTGATTCACAGGGTTGATAACATAGTTATGAACTTTTGAACCTCTAATTGTCTATCTAAATTAGCCACACAACTACATCATTAAACGGGGATGTGAGAACTAAGTTAAACACATTTATATAATTTTTGTATTTGATTTGAGCAGGGAAAATTTGGTATATTCCTATCCTAAATGTGAATTCTAAATTTAATTTATTTAAAGTACAATAACCCACTCCTTATATCCCATGACCTAATCTATTATTTCTCGTTCCGAGCTCACAATAGAAATAAAAGTTTATCCTAAGGGTCATAAATCCATTGAATAGTAATAACAACAATACATGAACAACCAAATATTATAATCAATATTAATCCAACTCAATTGCAATCCAAGTATTCATGTTTGTAGCCTTAACCCTAGAACGAGGGTGTTTAGTCACTGGTAGTTTTACAATGAATCACAAAGATGGTATTCATATGTAAAAATGAAAAATAAACCAAAGAAAAGAATAATAACCCTAATTGTAGCATTCGTTATGTGTTTTAACTCCCAAAAGTCTTCTAAGATGTTTACATTAAGAGCCAAGTGTCCTATTTATAGTATAGAACAAGTTGGTCATTTTTAACCCTTGGGTGTGGCACGCCATTGCTCTTGTATGATTTAGGGTGTGAAACACCCTTAACGTAGATTCATACTAGAATAATCCATGTACTTTGTGTATTAGGGCATGTCACACCCTTATCTCAGAGCTCTGAGGGTGTGGCACGCCCTTGTGCTCCAAAAGTCTAGTTTTATTTATTGTTTACTCTATCAGTTTGCCTTTAAGTTTCACACTTTATTGATGCCTTTTGAACCTCATTGGGCCTTTTTTTGCTCTTTTTCATTGCTCCTAACATCTTACATGGTATGTTATAACATCAAACACAATGAATTAGTGCACAACACAATAGGATTCATCGAGATCCTAGAACAACACATAGCTCAAGCTAGTAACACTAGTTTTATCGTCTAAACTCTATGTGCTCATTTTTGAATTCAAACTTATTTTGATTGCACCTTAAATATTCTAAACATTAATTTAACACTTATATATCCAATTACCCCCTTATCGACTCATTACACGCACAAGAAGTCCTCAAAACTAGGCCAACACATGTAGATCATGACATTTAGGTGCATAAATATACCTATGATTAGCCAACTCAATTTAACAAATGTAAACACTTAACTAACAATTTGTAAGCAAATAGAAAAACATATAACCTAGAAATTATGCATTCAAATCAATCCTTCTACTATATTTCCAATTACACTCTATTTGGATGGTGGTTTGCCATGGTTTCATAATGTATGGTAATAGTATTGTACAGTATAGTATTGTAATACCCCAAAGTTTCCTAACTAATTTTGTCTCAAGAATTTCAAGTATTAGCTTGTAAATTGATTGATGTTTACTCCATGGGGAATTTTCAAGATTTTTACTTTTTATCATGTGGGAAATTCAATAAGCTTTCCATCGATATAAAATTCACCTAAATCCGATAATCGAGTAAGAAGTTATGACTATTTCAAGTCCCCATCGTAACACAGTGCCATATTGGTCAGTGGCGCGCCGTGCCACAAGATAAAATGGCAATTTTCTTTTTTCCAGTGTCCCAGTGCGATTTCAAAGTGGCACGCCAAACTTTCAGGTCACAAACAAAGTGGCAACGCGATGGCTCTGCGTCGCGCCATCTCCCTATTTCCCAATTGTCAAATTCCAGTGACACAGCGTGATAGCGCCGCGTAGCGCCAGGGGTCCAGGTCGGAAAATTTTAACCAATTTAAAAGACGCATCCAGGGTTAAAAGAGTCAATTTCCCACCCCTATTTAAGCCCTTTAACACGAGATTCAGTTATTTGGAACCCAAAATATACTAGTTTCTCTTAATTTTCTCTCAAGAACAAGCTAGGGTTTCAATTGGGGATTCAATTTCAAGGAAGTCTCTCTGTCAATCTTCTCTAAATCAAGAACTAAGGTATATCATATGTTGATTCACGGGTCTCCTTCACCCATGAAGCTCAAGAATCCCTTTTCAAAATCAAAGATTTGTATATTTACAAATGTTCATGATTTGATTGAATTGAAAAGTGATGTTCATGTTGTTGTTTGATTTCATTCCATGTTATAGACGATTAATTACAAGAATTGATTATAGTATGTGAGGAATTATGCAGTATTCATGATAAACCATTCAATTCACAATTTGATTGATGTATCCTTGATTATTAGATGTGTTGATGATTGTATAACCATAGCATGCTCCCCCCATGTTTGATTAAATGCCTATGTAAAGGAAAAGTGCCATACTAGTAAGATAATATGAAATCTCCATTCATGTACAAGTTATGTATGTCAAGTGTTTGATGAAATGTCTTAGCCAATGGATTATGTATTGTTGATGTTGGTCCTGTACTCAAGAAAGTCATGCTTTGTCAGTTTTCTACTATCGAGTCCTGGTGGTACTTGTACCCAAACAATATAGTTGTGCGCCTAGAGTCCGTGTCATGTTTTCACGATATCCTCAGTCAAGCCATGATCCATAGAGCTCAGTCAGTCATGTGACTCAGAAAAGCTCAGTAATACAGTAATCTCAGTATTATTCCATCAGTCAACGAAACTCAGTTAATTCAGTTCAGTTCAGTTTAGTAATACATGATTAGTGTCTATTCTAATGGGAGTAGGAATTAGCACCGAGTGAACCCAAGGATGGGAACACACACTGTTAGATGAGGGTGTGATTCTTAGAAGTCATCTTGCATTCCAGAACAATATAGCCAGCATAGGTTGAGACGTCAACACTGTCAGATGAGGGTCACTCACAGCTTATCCTTACCAGTGGTGCGGTATTGACACCCTTCAAATTAGGGTTACAGATTGGACCCCAACTCAGCTATAATGACGTATTAAGGGCATGTCAGTTAGATAACTACTTCCCATAATTTCTGTACGAAACTCAGCTAGTTCCATCAGATTTGGGACTATCAGATACAGTCACTCATGTCATCAATTATATCAGTCATTAGAATTCAGTTATCAGTCATGTTAGTTATCAATAAATTTATGTTATTACGATCTCAGATATAGTTACAATGTATTCATGCATGTATTCTCACATTCATATTAGTCAATTAGCCAGTATTGTTTATGCATATAAACCCCATGCATTCAGCCTACCTTTTATGCGTACCAGTACATTCAAAGTACTGACGTATTTGCACTATGGTATCTTATAGTATAGGTTCGAAATCACGAGCTCCAAAGCATCAATATCATTCCAGTCTCAGCAGTCAGAGTTAGCAGTGAGTCCTTATCTTTTGAGGATAAAATCATTTATTTATTATCTCATTAATTAATTTATAAGTTGGAGTTAGTTAGGGACATGTCCCATCAACTCTTTATCCGGACAATTATGTTTTAAATGTTTTTTAGACTAAAGTATGTTCAGACAGTATTTCATATTTAGGTATTCTATTATGCCACTCAGATGTTATATTTTATCAGTCATGCAGTTTTGAACTTTATGGCCTTTCATCCTCTAATTCGTGTATAGGTACAAATATCAGTCATGGGTTAGATTGTGGTCCTTCAAGGTCATGAGCACTGTGTAGCATTCTAAGTACAATATTTGGGGCATTACAAACTTAGTATCAGAACCTAAGGTTCAATAGTGTCCTAGGAAGTCTGAAAGTTATATCTAGTGGAGTCTTATACATGCGTGTGTTGCGCGCAACATTTATGTATAGGAGGCTATAAGATATTTTAGGAACGGTTTTCCCTTCTTTCAATATTCATGTTGTGCCAATGAGCATAATCTCAAGCCAACATCTCAGTTTAATTTGTTTTTCCCTTTCTTCTACAGAACATGCCTCCTAAAAGAAGAAACTAAAATCAGTCAGACCCTCAGCCCGAAGAACCTTTGGGCGAACATATTTCTCATGCAGAGTTCAGAGCTGCATTCACTACTCTTGCTCAGTCAGTTTCTGCTCAGAATAAATGACCATCCATTGTTCCGGCCAACCCAGTGGCCAATTCAGCTGCAGCCAGGATTTGGGACTTCACTCGAATGAATCATCCATATTTTCTCGAGTCTGAGTCAGATGGGACCCTCAGGAATTCATCAATCAGTTTAAGAAGGTTTCAGACATCATGGGGTTTAATCATGTCGAGAGTGTTGATCTAGTTGTATACCAGTTGCAGGATGTTGCCCACACTTGGTTTAAATAGTGGAAGTCAAAAAGGCCAGATGATGCAGGGCATATTTAGTGGGAGGAGTTTGTCACTGCATTCTTAGATAGATTCTTTCCCCAAGAGTTGAGAGAGGCTAAGGTGTTAGAATCCATCAACCTCAGGCAGGGCAACATGATAGTGAAAGAGTATTCTCTTAAGTTTACTTAATTAGCCAGATATGCTCCTTATGTAGTTGCAGATAGTGGGGCCAAGAAGAGTAAGTTTGTTTCTAGGGTGAATGATAGTATGGTCAACGAGTGTAGTTCTACGATGTTGAATAGTGACATGACTTTATCCAAGCTTATGACTCATGCTCAGCAAATAGAAGATCAAACGGTTAAGATGAGGGAGAAACAGAATAAGAGAGCAAAGACAAGTAGTTTCAACTTTGCTCAGCCCAAATCAGAAGGAGAAAACCGCTCTCAGTTTTGTTCTAAGTCATCAGTTCCAGCTCCTTCTTCGGCCAGTGCTCCAGCTCCTAAGTTTAGGGATGGATATATAGATAGGGCGCCAGGCTCTAAGTCTTAGGGCAGTGTCAGCAATGCCCGAACTAATCCTCTTTGTCAGACTTATGGTAAGAACCACAAGGGTACTTGCAAAGCTGGTAGAGATATCTATTTTGGATGTGGCAAGCCAGGACACAAAGTCAGAGATTGTCCCCAGTCAGGTTATCAGGGCTAGCAGAACCGTTCCTTAGCTCAGTCCGGTCGCCCAAATCAGTAGGGTGCCACTTCCAGTGCTACTAGTGGGCAATACCCAAACAAACTCTATGATCTCCAGTCCCAACAAGATCAAGAAAATTCTCCTGATGTGGTTACTAGTATGTTACAAATCTTTCATGTGCATGTTTAAGCTTTGCTAGATCCAGGAGCTTCCTTGCCTTTTGTCACTCCCTATATAGCAGTTGATTTCGGAATCAGCCTCAAAATTCTAGCATAGCCCTTTTCAGTCTCTACCCCAGTAGTTAAAACCATCATAGCTCGATGGGTATACAGGAACAGCCCGGTTATGATATTTCAGAAAGTCACTTCAGTAGATTTAGTCAAATTAGAGATAACTGATTTTGATGTTATTCTCAGCATGGATTGGCTTTATTCCTGCTATGCCACTGTCGACTGTAGAAACAGAATAGTCCAATTTCAGTTTCTGAATGAACCCTTCCTAGAGTGGAGGGGTAGTACTTTAGCTTTCAGAGGTCAGCTTATTTCCTACCTTCGGGCAAGAAAAATAACATCTAAAGGATGTGTCTATCATCTTATGGGAGTTAAGGACACTAGTTTCAAAACTCCTAGTCTTGAATCAGTCCCAGTAGTGAATGAATATTCAGATGACTTTCCCAAAGACCTTCCAGAAAATTCTCCAGAAAGGGAAATAGACATCGGCATTGATTTTCTTCCATATACTCAGCCTATATCTATTCCGCCATATAGAATGGCACCTGTAGAACACAAAGAATTAAAAGAGTAGTTGAAGGGTCTCTTAGATGAGGGATTCATCAGGCCCAGTGTGTCCCCGTGGGGTGCACCAGTCTTATTCATGCGAAATAAAGATGGTTCTCTCAGAATATGTATAGATTACCATCAACTCAACAAAGTCACGGTCAAGAACGAGTATTCTCTCCCCAGAATTGATGACTTGTTTGGATAACTTTAGGGTACCAGTTATTTCTCTAAGATAGACCTCAGATCCGAATATCATCATCTCCGATTCAGAGAATGTGACACTTCAAAAATAGCCTTCTGTACCCAGTATGGTCACTTCAAATTCCTAGTCATGTCCTTTGGTCTTAATAATGCCCCAACAACTTTCATGGACTTGATGAACCGTTTGTTCAAGAAGTACTTAGATATATTCATCATAGTCTTTACAGATGATATTCTGGTTTATTCCCTTAGTGAGTGTGATTATGCAGACCATCTCAGAATTGTACTTCAAACTCTCAAAAATCATTAGTTATTCGCCAAATTTAGTAAGCGCAAATTTTGGATAAGGTCAGTAGCATTCCTTGGCTATATCATTTCTGGTGATGGCATTAGAGTAGATCCTCAAAAGATCGAAGTGGTAAGAAATTGGCCTAGACCTATCTCTCCATTAGATATCAGGAGTTTCTTGGGTTTGGCTGGCTATTAAAGATGGTTTGTTGAAGGATTTTCATCTATTACATCCCCTATGTCCAGATTGACTCATAAGAAAGTCAAGTTTTTATGCTTAGATCCTTGTGAGAAGAACTTTCAGGAGTTAAAGACTCGGCTCACCTCAGCCCCAGTCTTAAATCTTCCAGACGGTCCTGATGGTTTTGTAGTGTAATGTGATGCATCCAGGGTAGGTTTGGATTGTGTCCTCATGCATCATGGTAAGGTTATATCCTACGCCTCCAGACAGCTTAAACCCCATGAGAAGAATTATCTTACTCATGATCTTGAGTTAGCAGCAGTGGTTTTTGCCTTAAAGATTTGGAGGCATTGCTTGTATGGAGTTCATGTAGATGTGTTCACCGATCATATGATCCATCAGTATGTCATTTCTTAGAAAGATCTCAATCTTCGTCAGAGAAGGTGGTAAGAGATCTTGAAAGATTATGACATGAGTAGTCTTTATCTTCCGGGTAAGGACAATATAGTGGCCGATGATCTCAGTAGACTTTCTATGGGTAGTGTTACTCATGTTGAGGATAGTAAGAAAGAGTTAGCTCAGGAAGTCCATTAGCTTGCCAGACTAGGCGTTCGCTTAGTTGATTAAGAGGAGGATGACATATAGGTTCTGAGTAGTTAGGAATCATCTCTAGTTTATGAGGTGAAAGAAAAGAAAGATAGGGACCCCAGTTTAGTCAAGTTGATAGAGTCAGTTAAGGACCAGAAAGTAGAGGTTTTCTCCCAAGGGGGAGATGGTTTATTGCGTTGTCAGGGTCATCTCTGTGTTCTAGGTGTAGATGAATTAAGGAAGAAAATTCTTGCAGAAGCACATGGTGCGCTCTACTCTATTCATCCAGGGGCCACAAATATGTACCGTGACTTGCGAGAGATCTATTGGTGGAGTGGGATGAAGAGAGATGTTGCAGAGTTTATGGCTAAGTGCTCTACATGTCATCAGGTTAAGATAGAGCTTCAAAATACTAGTGGGCCCATACAGGAGTTCAATATTCCAACTTGGAAGTGGGAAGAAGTGAACATGAACTTTGTGACAGGTTTCCCTCGTACTCGTCGCCAACATGATTGAGTTTGGGTCATTGTAGACAGAATGACCAAATCAACCCATTTTCTTCCAGTTCATACCTCTTATTCAGCCTAGGATTATACCAAACTCTACATCAGGGAGTTTGTCAGATTACATATATTTTATTATCCATTATTTCAGACAGATGTACCCAGTTCACCTCTTATTTCTAGAAAGCATTCCAAAAAGGTATTGGTACCCAAGTTCATCTCAATACAGCCTTTCATCCTCAGACAGATGGTCAAGCAGAAAGGACCATTCATACCCTCGAAGATATGCTAAGGGCGTGTGCAATTGATTTCAAGGGTAGTTGGGATGACCACTTGCCTTTGATTGAGTTTACATAGAATAATAGCTATCATTCCAGTATTTATATTGCTCCATTCGAAGCTCTCTATGGTAGGATATACAGATCTCCAGTCGGTTGGTTTGAAGTTATTGAGGCCTCGGTGATAGAACTTGACTTGGTATTCGATTCCTTAGAGAAAGTCCAGTTGATCAGAGAAATACTCTAGGTTGCTCAGAGCCGACAAAAGTCTTATGCAGATATGCGTAGAAAGAATCTCGAGTTCGAGGTTGGTGACTATGTATAACTAAATATCTCTACCATGAAGGGAGTGAAAAGGTTCGGGAAGAAGGGAAAGCTCAGTCCCCGATATTTTGGTCCCTTCAAAATTCTCAGTCGTTTTGGCAAGGTAGCTTATGAGCTCGAATTGCCTTCAGATCTAGCCACAGTTTATCCAGTCTTCCATGTCTCTTTACTCAATAATTGTATAGGTGAACCAGCAGTTGTAGTCCCTATTCAGAGCATAGATGTTCAGAACAACCTCTCTTATGGGGAGATTCCAGTCAAAATTCTAGACTACCAGAATCATAGACTGAGGAACAAAGAAGTCCCTCTAGTCAAAGTTCTTTGCCAGAATCAGTCCGTTGAGGGAGGTACTTGGGAAGGAAAAGCAGACATGCATACCAAATACCCTCACCTCTTCTCCACTGACTCAGATCAAACTCAAGGTAACAGTTCTCTTTAAGCTTTTTAGTTTTCATGTCCAAATTTCAGTTACAACTTGGTATCATCCTCATGTTCAGGATTTCATTTTTCAACTTAGTAATAAGTACCATTGCATATCCAATTATATGTTCATGCATCAGATTAGTCATGTGTTCATGCATCAGACATACATTCTCTTTGTGAGAAGACTCAATTATTAGAAATCTCAGTCATGTAATCAATTTTTTCATGTATTCACGCATCATATATGTGTGATCAGCTTATCAGTACTCTCAGCCATGCATTCATGTATCAGCTCAGTAATGAAATCATGCATCAGATATGCATGCTCTGTATGAATCTCTGAAATGTCAGTTATGTAGTTATGTTTCATTATTCATGTTTAGTATGTACTTCATCTAATAGTTTCTCCCCTCTCAGTCAGTCTCATTCGAGGATGAATGTTCCCAAGGGGGAGATATTATAGTACCCCAAAGTTTCCTAACTAATTTTGTCTCAAAAATGTCAAGTATTATCTTCTAAATTGAATGATGTTTATTCCATAGGGAATTTTCAATATTTTCACTTTTTGTCATATGGGAAATTCAATAAGATTTCCATCGATATAAAATTTGCCTAAATTCGGTAATCGGGTAAGAAATTATGACTATTTCAAATCCCCATCATAAAACAGCGCCATATTGGTCGGTGGCACGCTGCACCACAAGATAAAATGGAAATTGTCCTTTTTTCAGTGTCCCAACGCAATTTCTTCGTGTTGTCCAAAACTTCCAGGTTGCAAACGAAGTGGCAACGCAATGGTTCCGCGTCGCGCCATTTCCCTATTTCCCAATTGTCAAATTCCAGTGACACGGCGTGATAGCGCCGCGTCGCGCCAAGATTCCAGGTCAAGAAATTTTCACTAATTTAAAAGACGCATCCAGGGTTAAAAGGGTTAATTTTCCACCCCTATTTAAGCCCTTTAACACAAGATTCAACTATTTGGAACCCAAAATATACTAGTTTCTCTTAATTTTTTCTCAAGAACAAGCTAGGGTTTCAATTGGGGATTCAATTTCAAGAAAGTCTCTCGGTTAATCTTCTCTAAATCAAGAACTAAGGTATTTCATATGTTGATTCATGGGTCTCTTTCACCCATGAAGCTCAAGAATCTCTTTTCAAAATCAAAGATTTGTATATTTACGAATGTTCACGATTTGATTGAATTAAAAAGTGTTGTTCATGTTGTTGTTTGGTTTCATTCCATGTTATAGACAATTAATTACAAGAATTGATTATAGTATGTGAGGAAATATGTGGTATTCATGATAAACCCTTCAATTCATAAGTTGATTAATGTATCCTTGATTATTAGATGTGTTTAAGATTATATAACCATAGCAAGCTCCCCCTATGTTTGACTAAATGACTATGTGAAGGTAAAGTGCCATACTAGTATGATAATATGAAATATCCATTCATGTTCAAGTTATGTATGTCAAGTGTTTGATGAAATGTCTTAGCCAATGGATTATGTACTGTTGATGTTGGTCATGTACTCAAGAAAGTCATGCTTTGTCAGTTTCCTTCTATTGAGTCCTGGGGGTACTTGTACCCAAAAAATATAGTTGTGTGCCTAGAGTCCATGTCATGTTTTCAGAATATCCTTAGTGAAGCCATGATCCATAGAACTCAATCAGTCATGTGACTCAGGAAAGCTCAGTAATATAGTAATCTCAGTACTATTCCGTCAGTCAATGAAACTCAGTTAATTCAGTCCAGTTCAGTTCAGTAATTCATGATCACTTCCCATAGTTTCAGTTACAAAATCAGGACTGTTAGATATAGTCATTCAATCTCAATAATAGAACTCAGATAGTTCTATAGAATTCAGGACTGTCAGATACAGTCAACTCAGAACAGTACGGAACTCATCTAGTTCCATCAGATTTGGGACTATCAGATACAGTCACTCATGTTATCAGTTATAACAGTCATCAGAATTCAGTTATCAAATATGTTAGTTATCAGTAAATTTATGTTTTTGCAATCTCAGATATAGTTACGACATATTCATGCATGTATTCTCATGTTCATATTAGTCAGTTAGCCAGTATTGTTCATGCATATGAACCCTATGCATTCAACGTACCTTCCATGCATACCAGTACATTGAAAGTACTGATGCATTTGAGCTTTGGTGTCTTATACCATAGGTTCAGAAGCAGGAGCTCCAAAGCATCAGTAGCATTCCAGTCTCAGCAATCAGAGTTAGCAGTGAGTCCTCATTTTTCGAGGACATTATCATTTATTTTTTATCTCATTAACTAATTTATAAGTTGGAGTTAGTTGGGGACATGTCCCATCAACTCCTTATCGAGACAGTTATGTTTTAGAGGTTTTTCAGACTACAACATGTTCAGACAGTATTTCAGTTTTTTATATTCTATTACCCCACTCAGATGTTATATTTTATCAGTCATGTAGTTTTGAACCTTATGGCCTTTCAGCCTCCATTTCTGCATTATATTTAGTATGTTATACAGTGTACAGGTATAGATATCAGTCATGGGTTAGCTTGTGGTCCTTCGGGATCATGAGCACCGTGTAGCATTCCGAGTACCAGATTCGAGGCGTTATAAGTATGGTACAATATAATATTTGAATGAAAAGTATCATTCGTTGCCGTTTAATAGTAGTTTTATTGTTTGGTTTTATGGTGTGGTATTATATCGTAATAGGTAAGCTTACTAAAATGCCCTTAATTGTTATAAATTTTAAATTTATCAATAATTGTTAATAAAATAATTTTTTTCTACAAAATTATCAAAAATCATGTCTTGTAAATATATTAAGTTGTTAAAATCATGAAAATTCCAACAAAATTAATATTTTACATTCATGAAATAATCATAAAACTTTAAAGATATGGCATTGGTTAATCCACTTACATTCATAAGATATGGGAGCACTGTAATGTTGGGGTATGTTATATATACATACATACATACATATATATATATATATATCAAAATCAGTGGTGAAATCAAGATTTTTAATAAGGGGTTCAAAATATAAAAACCGTAAACACACGCTCACAAAAAAAGAAAATTTAAGATGATGTTTGGACTTGTTGAATGTTGAATGTTTGATTCTATATGCTTGAGAATTAAGATGTAGAGCCAAAAAACTAGATCTTCTACTATAACTAGTTATTGCATTAGATGTCATATTTAATAATTAATTAAATTAACGAATTAATTTAAGAATAAGAAGAACCTCAACTTCAAAATAACAGAACAACATTTTTTCTAAAGTAGTATGACACAGACAAAAAATAAACAAAAAAAAGACAACTCGTGTACTAAAGCTTTCTCCATGCGCACATCCAGAGAGGGTCGGACCACACGAGTCAGTTGTACGCAACCTTACCTTGCATTTATACTCGAGGTTATTTCAACAGCTTAAACCTATGACCTCCTGGTCACATGACAACAACTTTACCAATTACTCTAAGGCGCTACTTCAAAAACTAGACAAAACGATTACTAAACTTGAGTTGCAAGCTTCATGGATAGTATTAGTTAAACTTGATTAGTCTTTGACGTGTCTATATTTGAGTGCTCTCAATAAGTTTTCTGGTCAGATCTTAAGTATTGATTGTCTAATATTTACTCTATATCTATATGGACTTCTAAGAAGTGGTATTCCTATTCTACAATTTAATATTTGATATTATTTTCAAATTTTTAGCTCTCAAGTTAAAGCATGATATGCATTTTGTCCATTCTAGTATATGCTTTGGATCCTATGTTTTTCCCCCTTGCTCCTAGTTGTTCTCCTTTTGTTATTGTTGGATTTGTGTCAATCTTATAGCTAATGTTTTCATTGTTACTAAAATATAAAAGTGGTATGAGGATATTTCAGTTTTAGGATAGTGACCAGCTGAATATATTTGCAGTAGTGGGTGCTCTTTGAGTTGAAGACGAATATTTCAATCATCTTTCAATAATTATTTATACTAAACTATTGCTAATCAGGTCTAATTATTTGATATTTGCATTACCTTGAAGGAAAAAATTAAGTGAAAATGTTACTTACCATTCCATGGTAACAAAAAATATCCTTCACATTGTTTAGTATCCTTGGAGGGTGCTTTCCATTTCCTTGGTAGCATGAACACCCTTCAAGGTTATGTATCTTAGCAACTTTATAGTTTGTCCACCATTCTTAAGAAAATAAAAGGAGAATTCTCCTAGGTTTCAACTTGTTAGAGTGAATATAATATATGAGAAACTTCTTTATATCGTGACAATTAAGATATTTGTGGCATGAATGCCCTACCAGCAAATTTCATCCAATGCCTCCGAAGTTGACTCATGGTTATTTCATGGAAAAGTCATGTGATTTCATCATATGAAAAAAAAACAATTGTTTTTAAGAACAAGATCTGCTCTAAGGACAGAAAAAATATTTTTAAGAAAAAGATCTGCTCTAGGGACACAAAAAAATATAACTACATAGCTTCGTACAAAAATCAGGTTATATTTCCAACTCATATATGGATGTTAACTACAGTTTTATTTGAACTTCTGCTAGTTTTGCTACCAATTTTTACCTGACCAAAAATAAGAAACCTTTCCCATTTTATGTCGCTTCTCAAATCACAAAAAAGGTCATAAAATGATATCGAGCATAAAGATGGAAACTCTTTCTGTTTAACTTCTCAAATCACTGAAGAGAGCTCCAGATAATAAAAAACCAAGAAGGAATTTCATTCACTTTTTACAGCATGGTAGAAGTGGTGGGTAAACAAAAAGGAAGCACGGAGGCTGCTTGTTTCAAGTATAAGGAAAAATGCATAGCATATGCAAGTGTTGTTTACAAAGAAGGCAGTAGTTTGCGAGACCCCGCTTATGTTTGATTTGCAATGGAAGAATATGGAGTAGGCAAACATAAATACAAAACTGAGCCACCACAAAAAATAGAACTACATCAACAAACATATTTATTAGTCTATTGATGCAACTAGCAACAGATATCGTGAAAGAACTAGTAAATAGGACAAATGAAAATCAAGTAAAACTTGTTTGACACTCCTAATTTAACAAATGGTAGAGTTCAATCTCATTTTTCAAATATGGAAACTACCATGAATGCAAAAATTCATGTTAACTGTAATTGATGAACAAAAAAATGGCATTTATCCCCAAAGAGAGGGACCTCTTGTTAACTCTATTGTCCTGTATCTAGTGTTCAACATTACTCAACTATTTGTAAGTTCTTCTGTAACACACAGTATCTTGATTCCATGAGTCACTCATTATTTTAAGGATAATGAGTGTTTTATTAGAAAATGCCTAAGCTTAATCTAAAATAAAGCATAAATAACAAAACAAAATTTCTATAAAAAAAACAAGTCTTTCACATAGAAAGAACCCATATTTATAACCAACAACAACAACATATCCACTATAGTCCCACAAATCTTGTCTTGGGATGGTGCAGTATAGGCAGACCTTACCTCTACCTTATCGGTTATGGGAGGCTATTTCCAAAAGACCCTTAGCTCAAATAACCAACCTTTATAACCAAAAAAAATCAAATTCGAAAATGGGTACTTCTAAAAGTAAAATCTTGAAGATCAATCATACAAATAAGAAATGAAGATCATCAGCTCATTAAACAATCAGTTAACCAAGATTTGACTTTTTGAGAAACCAATTAACCCCACAAAAAAACAAAGTTAAAAGAAAATTAACAAACTAAATTCCAACACAAATTAACTCATAAACAAGATTCAACTCTCATCAAAACCTACAAGCTTCAAATTATAATGAAAGTTAACTTACCATCAAAACACATGAAAAGAAAAACAATGTGGTTTGAGTTCAAGTAGTTCATTTATAGAGCAATCATGCAAAAACAAAATGCAAGGAAGAGGGTCTATTGAACTCAAGAAAAGAACACATTTATTTAAGTAATAAATAGCATTTATTAGGTTCACTTGAACCCTTCAAGAATGCCCCAAACCCAAAACAAATAAACCTTGTGCATAACGTGCCAACAAAAGTTCAAACATACACAAATAAACCTTGTGCATAACGTGCCAACAAAAGTTCAAACATACTTTATTGTCAACAATATAGATCATTAAGCAATAAAATAGAAGCTAAACTTAATTGACTACTTCTGGCATCATTTGTGATAAAAGATTTTTGTATTGTTCTTTTGGACGTCCTATCAATCTGCGACATGAACTTGCATTTTGGCAAAGAAATATACAAGCCTTTGTATCCATACTATATTCCAAATCCAACTCCTCCAATATATTCCATAACACGATCTCACAAAAAGGAAGAAGGATGAAAGTCGATTAATAGCCCCAACCTATTTGCCCATCCCACTTCTCAACATGCCAGTCATGCCTTCAAGATGCTCATGTTTAACAAAAAGTTATTTCTAGTAGGTGATGGTGCTTTTAAATAAACATTAGGTGTAGGTGCGTCATTAGTTGCTTGACTTTGATTGCCCAGTTTATGTCCCTCCATATCTTCCAATGAGTCAGTATTTACTTAACATATTTCATCTATATCATCAATAGTGAATTAATCAACACTTGATTATTTTGAATTTTTATGAGCATTCCTTTTTAACATATCTGAATCAATCTCATAATGTTTTTAATAACTTTTTCCTTTCCATATAGCATAACCATCTTTTCATAATTTCAAAATGATTTGTTTTTCGGCTCAGTAGCTTAAGGCTTTACCTATACATTATAAGTGCAAAATATTATTAAAGAAAATAATGTTGAAAAAGTAACTTTTCCAAGTTTATTGAAGAATTTCACCACTTCAAACTAACAATGCCACAATAATAAAAAATTTAGTTATGACTATAAATATAACATATGTATTCATGATGTGATGTAAATTTACCTGAATTAGTTGATCCCATACTTCTGGTTCAGCATCCCACTTATGCGTGATAGGATCCCATGCAAATCCACTCATGCAAATCCGCTCATTTCTTACTGATGAAATGTGTCATAATACTTAGTGAATTGTCTTTTTATTACTTTCATCCGATTATGAATTTTTTTCTTGTTAATAACCTTAGATAAAAATTTAGGTCATAGCTCCTTCACAATGTTACCCATTGCGTACATAGTAAAAGTTCCTCCAACCCTATGTCCAAGTGCATCCTCATGACAATAGGCATCAACTAATGTATCATCCATTGTATTTGTCAAAACACATACAAAATTCTCTTGTACGTTCAGATCACTTGAGGTGAATTCCTTTGCTTTTTTTACCATATCAACCACTGCAGAATTAAGATAAATAATCATAAAATTCAAAAAAAAATATTGTCACACATAAATATTGAATAAAAAATATAATATAAAGTCAATCACTATGCATAATGTTTGTAGTAAAAACAATAACATCACAAAATTACTTAAAAATAATATGAAATTAAAAAATGTGATACAAATAATTACTTAAGTTATTTCCTAGAAAACTAATCTTGATAATTAGTCCACATTACAGTTGGTATGCCATCTCGAATCAACTCCCCCTTCTAAATTCTTCATTACTCTCCCTAGAATTTGGAGGTTATTCACGCACAGTGTTATCATTCATTAGCACTGCATCAACTTGAGAGAAAAACTCAGCACTTAGATCTACACCTCTCAAATAGTTATACAAGAAACAACATGCAAATATAATCAACTTTTGAGTTTTAATTTTGTATGATGATTCAGTTGAGCTAGAAATTATAGAAAATCTCTTTTTAAGAACACCAAATGCTCGTTCGATAGTATTATGCAAAGAAGCATGTCATAAATTAACTAATTTATGAGAATTTTTGGGTGGATTTCTTGAAGACTCTTTCAAGCGTATCACTCCCCCCGATAAGGTGTAATAAGACCACTTCTCAACATGATTCTAGCATCAACAAGGTAGAATTTTTCTAAACATAAAAAGCAAAGATACAATTACATACTTATCATATATGCCTAAATCTAGATAAATATATATATATAAATATATATATATATTTAAAAAAATATTTTACCTTCTAAAATTTTTAGTTGATCTTGGCTATTTAGTGTTTCTTTCAAGATTCTTGAATTAGACGTTGTACCTTCCCACCCAGCTAATACATATATGAATTTAAATCAAATGTACATGCATCTAGTACATTTTGAGTTCGATAATATTTCCTCCCATGATATTTTGGTGCTTTATTTTATGAAACTTTAACACGTATATGTGTTCCATAAATTTCACCAATACAATCCTTATATTATAATATCAATCAATAATATAAATATTCTTGATATTAGATTAAATTTAAATAATGTTAAATTGTGTTTACGTTAAAATATGGGTAGAATCTTTGAATGCTAGAAATTTTAGAAGGAACATGGGAACCATCAGGTTGTTTACTAAATTTTTCATATAACCCAAAGATAGCTTGTAGGACAACATAAAAATGATGACTGACCTAATTTCCAGATCATTGAAAGATGAAAGATAGCACATGATTTGTCACATCATGTGATAACAAGTAAAGTGTTTTTGCAACTTATTCTTTAACTGTAACTTGAAGTGTTGGTCTAAGGCATCCATCTCTAACTAAAATCTCACACAAACCAGTAAAATCCAAAGGGGTCATTCTTAATATACTATGATAAAGTTATGTCAAAATAGATGACTGAATAATTCATCACGAACTTTCTCTCTTTCAAGCCATATATCATGTGTGATCGTACGTTGATCATTTTCAATTTCACAAACATAATTCCAAAATCAAATAGCTAATTGAATAGCAGCATATGAATCTAATGAGCTCACTTGTCTCAATATGTCACTACTATCTTGATTATTATGATCATTCATCTATAATAAAACTAAGGGAGATGCATCAACCAATTAAACTACATACATACAAAAATATATTTGAATAAAAATTAGCTATGATATTACACATCTATAAACAACATACATGTATGTAAAGACAAATATAAACACAAGTGCAGCACATCCAGATCACCCACTACTTTAATATTATTTTAATAATACAAATAAAATATACACAAAGTTTATCTGCAACTTTTGAGGCATGTAGATTATTACTTAAATTAGGTGATTACTGATTATTCAATTATTATTTTAATTATTGCATAAAGCTTCATCTTTTTTAGAAAGGTAAACTGTTCTTCTTCCAGTATTTCAACAAAAAAGATCTCATAATTCTACAAGATGTAAAAGAATTATTACTATATTCATGTTGCCTGTGGAAAATTTACAAATCTCTGGCCCAATTTTTGTCTGTTAAGACATGTTATGCTGGATTTTTTTGTCTCTTAGCTTGAGTAGCCCCTAAATGATGTACAATGCGTGAGTTACTATAAAATGGGAGGGAATTAAGTAGCTAGGGAAAGAGGTTGTGAAAGCTATAGATCAAAATCCTCATTCAATAATTTTGAGAGAAGTTTTCTTTTTCCAGTTGGTTTTTTTTATAAGCAGCCCTTTATAATTGGATCTTTCTTGGAGCCTATGGGGTTGTAACTTGTATTGTTTTAATATGATGGAACCTACGTATTTTTTGAAGCATAATCTTTGAGTCTTGTCACTTCTTGCAAATGTCACATGATATGTAATAGTACTTTTATAGTATCTCTAATGTTCTATGACTAATGATTAGATCTTCCATCTTTTGATCTTTAACAATATGCAGTTTTAAGGGTCATAGATCAATAAGAAGAAATGGATAGGAATATAGATAAATATGTAATAAATGCTAACGGGGTTTTGGAATTGGCAGTAGAAAAAAGAATTAGCTCCAAAGTAAACTCAGAAAAATAAAATAAAGTTCCACCACTTATTCAAGTGTGCCCCCAAAGTAGGACACCAGCATTCACATCATGATGAATTTTGATGCATTGAAATTCCTTTTTTTTTTTACTCTTAACAACTACTTCCATGATTTAGGTAATTCAATCAGTTGGATGCACTTTGGTTTTATCAAGATTACAAGCTGAGTGTTTTCTTTTGGATGTTATATAATACATATGCCAAGTTGGCTTAAAACGTACAACAATAAAAAATGGACGAAAATATTGGAGAAATATGTAATCAAATATTATCCATGAATACCATTCATGTCATTTTAGACTAGAATTAGTTCTTGCTATCGAACGACCAGTGAAATCAATAGTTGTGAGTCTTATTAACCTCTTCCTCACATCATTGTAGAACTCAAGGTCATTTGAGTTTCCCTAACACTTTATCCATTGAATCATCCAATGGTACATTGGGAAAAATGGGAACTGAATTGCTTCATATGTAAAGTAGGGAGCTAGAGTTAAAGCAACCACCAATAGTATTACTAACCAGTATAATGGAGAGAGATCAAGAGATTCCACAAAGACTTGGTAAGCACTGGCGGAAAGTGTCATAGGCATGGATCCATATAATAGAAGGAAGACATACCAGAGTATTATTCCACCCCTGATGAAGATGTGTTGAATTAAGGTGAAATAACTAACTATAAGAGCCATCTGACAGTCCACATGTAGTAGTTCAGATATAAAACTCACAAAAATTGAGATACTTTAAACCTTCACTCTTCAATAAGAAACTTTGTCCTAGTACCAAATTAGTTTAGCAATTAAGCTAAGTATGATATTTTTTCACATGATACTTCCAATGAACATCACAATCATATTTCACAGTAAAAACAAAATTGCACATAAGCTTCTCGATTTAATACTTCTATAAAAATCAAATTAAATAAGCCGGAACACAAATCGAAATTAAGTAAACCCAAAAATAGATTTTATGGACAATTTCATTTCATCTTTTGTTTAGTGCTATATGCAGAGGTTTAATTTTAAGAGATATATTTATTTAAAAAAAAAGATTGAAAGAATAATTAGAAAAACCAAAGAGGAATAAATTGAAATGAGTTATGTGCATACCTTTTGAAATAGAGAGGGATTAATTTTGTGATTACAAGGTCTGATAATGGTGGAGAACAACGCAGAGGAGGGATTGAGCAGAAAAGTATAAAAAATATTAGGGTAGGAAGTAATATAGGGTAAAGTGTAAAATAGGATTAGATAATATTATATAAGAAAATCATAGGATACTACCAAAATCAGTGGTTCTATAAATTGAGGTATTTAATGGTTACAAAACTATGAAAAGATACCATAACATACCATACCTTTTAGAAAATAATGAAAACAAACATGATTCTTCTAGTAACCATACCATATCATACTACGGGAACCACCATCCAAATAGGCACTTAAACAAATCAAGTCAAGTAAATAATTAATTACTCTTAACAAATGGTGTTCAATTCAATTCAACTACAATGAATCCCTATACAATTAAATTTATTACTTTCTCATAAAGACTTTATTATTGTACAATAACAACCATTAACTCATTTCACGTACAATATCAAAAACTTGGACCCCAAAAGAATCTAAATATAATAAACAACAATGTAACTTGTTTCACTAAACAAAACATCAAATCTCAAATTTATCGTGTACACACATGTTATAGGTCTTATATATGACCACTAGTTATAACCTACAAGGGACGAGATCAGTCCACTTACCAAATAACCCAATCAACTAATGGTGGCCACCCTTATCCTAAGCCAATTGAAATACCACCCTTAGTCCAATGTCCCCACCTTTATCCTCTCTGAAATACACCAATTCAATCATGATCAACCCTATAGGTTTATTTCACAAAAATAATCAATACCATAAAATAAGTACAAACTTATAATAAGTGAATCAAACACCTTGTAAATCAAGCAAGGTCCATTTTACTATTATAGATTATCAATGTCCAACATTCATTTATAATTAACAAGTTCAACATTCATTACCATGCTTTGCAATAATTGCACAAATAGTTAGTTAACATGCACACGTACAATCAACTTGAGTTTTAATTCAACCATCACTTATCATAATCCAAGATTTCCAATGCTCTAACTGGCCTAAGTCTTGCCTTTTCTCATAGCTTTGGATTGATTTTGTTCTACAAACAACACATGGAAAATAATTCAACCAATATTGTAATAATTCTAGGTATTATAACCTAAATTCATAACCCTAAGATCAAGTTCATACACAATTTCCTAATTCTAGGGTTATCTTTCATTTCATTCTACTTCAATTCCTCCTATATTATATTACGAGGGTGAATTCTAGCATGGAAAATCAAAACCTAGTAACTCTAAGTCAAATTCTAAGTTTTATATATCTTTTCACCACTTTTCACTAAAAATTTTATGTAGGTAAAGTTTAATCTCTCCACCATGATAATGACCTAGAGATTCTAAGGATTAATAAATGATAATCTAGTTAGATAGGTGTAACAACTTACCTCAATAGTGGAATTCTTGAAGAATGAGAAGAATTTCTCAAAATTTCCCTGCCCTAAACTCTGAATGTTTTTGAAATTATAATAGAATTATTAGGTAAAATATACTATATACTACACTCAGATACCTATAGAGGCCTAATTCCTGCTATAATAGTATCGATACAGTGGGATCTACTCCCTATGCCAAAGCTGGCGAAAGATAACTCTCGCTATAGTGGAAAATTCCAATTATAGCAGGATCGTGGTAGCAGCATGTCACCCCTTATAGTGGGTTAGGTAAGGTAGAGAGTTTAGAAACTTCCCCATTTTACCCAATTTTACAATACACTCTAAGATTTTGACCTCCCAAATTAACCCCTTTTACGTCAAATGCTATAGCTAGAATTGTACTAACCCAAATTCAGTTTTGGGAATTTCTATGAACTTGCTAACCTCATAGATATGATATTATAATCTTAAATAATAGAATCAAAAACTAATACATTATAAACTTTACCTATGCCACACCACACCAAAAATTCGTTCAAGACAAGCCTAGCCTAAAATTTTTAGCACTTTATCTAAGGGGCATCTTAATCTAAACTCTTGCTTGCTAAGATATATCATAACAATGGAAAGGGTTGTTACACTATCAAAATATAAAACTATTTTGAAGAAGAGAAGAGTAACACATATCACAATATAATCCTTTGGGCCAAGAGTTAGGTTGATAATCACCTGTGGGGCCTGTTTATGAAATTTAAAAGTTGAACCCGTAATTATATACCTTGTAGGATAAGTAACATATGCTCACATGTTGAGAAATATTGGAGCCAAAATTAGATCCAAAGCAGCCCACAAAGATAAAGAAAATGAAGACTCAAAACTAAGAATTTACACAGAATTAGGATGAGATTTGACAGAACAAGTAATGGGAAATGGATATGGGAGGTGCAATTATCATACTTTAGTTTGATGATTTCTCCTAATTTCTCCAAGCTTTTAAGATCAACAAGGTCGGAAAGAGACATATAAAATAATTTCAAAATGGAAGGGATAAGGTTATAACTGCCAGGGGTCCCTTCTATACGCATGTAGGACCCTTGTCATGTGTACGAAGGTCCACTAGCCCAACCCTTCATACACGAGGCCGCCTCACCATGCACGAGAAGAACAATCTCGAGATGGCCAGACCAATCTTTTTCGTGCATGCATAAGGGGTAGTTTGCGCATGCAAAGGGAAAATTTTCCCTACCACAGTTTCTACAATATCAGCAAAACTAGTTAAAACTGACTCTGAACGGGTCCTTGGGATTCATTTAGAACTTTTTTCACGCAAATGAACCATACAAAAAACAACATTCTGGACTCAACCGAATCAACAAAATTCATATTTGAGGATTTTTTTCTGAAATGTTTACCCATGTACAATCTTTCTATTCAACCAAAAACCTACCCAATAGTCCAAAATGAGCATAGAAATCTCGACACCCGAACCAAAGGTCCCACACGCCCAAAGAGATATTTTGAAACTAACGAAAGTGTCAGAATTCTCATTTAATGTTGTTTGCTAGAAGTTTGATCGAAGTCAAAGTTCTTAACTTCAAAAGATACAAAATGGAGAAATTGGCTTAAAACTCAAACAAGTTGCTCGAAAATCAAACTGACTGACTCGAAAAGTTATAAATGACTTTTAGCAGCTATAGAAAAACTTGAAATGTAAAAAATGCATGAAAATAGAGAATATAACCTCATCACACATATTTATAGAGTTTTATTTAATTTTATTAATGATATAAATAACATAATTCTTTCATAAACTTTTCACATAATGCAATGCTATTTTTATTATTATTAGTTTATTATAAGCATTAAGTATGTATATTTGTTTGTGCATGCATGTCAGTATGTTTACATTTTAGTCTCTCTTATTTTCTATTATCTATACAGATAAATGAGTTTTAATTCTCATTTACATAATATTATGAATTATAATTTAAATTTATATACAATATAAGTTGATTTTAGGAAGTTATTATAAACTGTATCTTTATTTTTATTAATTATATTTAGGGTAAAGACATCAAATACACCCTGAACTTGTTTCAAAAAGTTAATTACAGACTCAAATTATTATGATAACCTATTACACACTTGTACTACATAAAACTAAATTTATTTCCATCCCAAAAGTTGATGGGGCAAAAAATTAAAAGTAAAAAAAGAAAAACGCGTACAGGAGTCAAATTAAAGCAAAAAAAAACACTTCCTCTTTGTGCATTCTCAGTGGACAACCTTCCCTACTTATTTTCTTCTTCATTCCATTAATCTTCTCTTCTCTAACTTTTTTTTAATCAAAACCACTTTATTTTCCTTCACTAATGGAATTTTTGTTTTCACCCTTTTCCTTCTTGAAATTGAATGAAATTTACATTGCTGAAGAATTTAATGATGGGTTGATAGTACGTATTTTATTTTTATAATTGACAATGAAGTCGGTGTCAATTTTTGTGATGAATTCTGAGTTTACTATTATGGGAGTGACTAATTCTTATGGTGACAATGATAATGGATTTGGTGGTGAATGATTTAGCAAAGTAATTTGGGGTAAAAATAAAATTTTGTAATGATTATTGTTGTGAATTTCAGCATTGACAGTGCGGGTGATTTAATTTTGAGAAACATTAAAATTTATTGATGTGGTGTGATTTGATGTGGATTCAGTGGTGGTTGTTGAATTTGTATAGTGGTTCTTTGTATGTTTTGATAGTGAAAATGATTGTGATATGATTTCGATGATGAGTTTGGTTATGGGTGTTGAATTTTGGGGTGACTCTTTGTAATTTTTAGTAGTAATAATGGTGCTAATATGATTCTGATGTTGAATTTATGATGGTTGTTTGTAAATTTTTATGGTAGCAGTGGTTGTGGGTGATTCCGATGGTGAATTTAGTTGTTGGTGGTTATGATATGAGTTTGGTGATGATGGAATCAATGGTAGTGGTTTAATCGTGGATTGTGATGATGGATGGGGAAGAAGAAGTAATTAGGGTGACTTGGACTTTTTTTGTAAATCTGACATAAAATCTGATGTGGCAGTGATATTGTGGTGAGATGTGCACGAGTGCGTAACACCTTCAATCATGTGACTGGCTCTATGTGTGTTAGGGTGAAAATAAATTTACTTTTAAATAGTACAGGTGTGTAATAGATTGTTGTAATAGGTTGAGTGTGTTATCGACTTTTTAGGGCAAGTTCGAAGTAAATTGATGACTTTTCCCATTATATTTATATCACCGCATTAGAAAATGTTATACAATTATTATTACCTATTATTTCCATTTGTATAAATACATTTTAGAATTTTTCTTATTATTAATAAAAATAATTTTCTAATTCTACTCATTTATTTTATTTAGATTGTCATTAACTTAAATATCTAAATAATGTTTCTCACTTCCCATTTTGTAATGATCCACTAGGTTATTTTCCATTTTTTTGTGCTTTTTCTGCATTTAGATCTTGACTATAGCTGCCCCAACCCATAACCTTGTACTTCCCATATATGTAACTATGATCATCAAAGGTTCTACCAAGTATGGATATGGTGCATCGATGAAAATAAACCACGTAGGAAAGCCCAAAATTATGTGTAAGACTTGGTGTCACGACCTGAATCTACCCCCTAGTTGTAACACGGAACTTAGAGTCACAAATGGACCCAAAGCTAACCTATGTGACAGCGTTCAAGTGCACACGCAAGTGTACATGGTATTATCAAGTAGTAAAGTGACCTTCAATAAGACAAGTATCGATCCCACAGAGACTTGATTCAACAACAATTCTATTTTAGCTCACAATTTTGATTTAGTTGATACAAGTATAACCGAAAACAGAGTTTATAATTTATAACTCGAGAAAAGTAAACAATGTGTAATGTAAGAATCTTGAAACAATCAATAGGAGAAAACCCAGGGTTAAAATCACTTTCGAACAATCATACTATAGTATTGAACTTCATTCGTTAACTTGCTTATCTTAGTTGTTGATTCGTAGGGTTAGTTGCATGATTATGGTTTTTCAACCTCTAATCTTTTACCTAAGTTGAACCTTGCAACTATATAGTTGAGTGGGGATGTAATGGTCCACTTAAGTTATTTAAACTATCATTCTACATTTGAATCAAGTAAGGCAACTAAGTACATTCCTGTCCTAAATACTAATTTAAATTTCTTATTTCATAAAGAAATACAAACCATACTTTGTTTATTCTCATGTTCTCTCTCCCTTACCGAGATCAAAAGTTAGACAATTGATGTATTCTAAGGGTCTTGAATACTTAAAATAGTTATAACAAGAATAAACAAACAACCAATAATGATAAGCAAATCAAACGAACATAATTCAAAATAATAGTAACTATGTTCTTGGATTTAACCCCAGAAAGAGGGTTTTTAGCCACTCATAATCATAATCAACATCCAAATAATCGTGTGAATGATTAAAACCATAAATAAAGCTAAATTAGAGAAATAAAAACCTAAAATGAAGTTGTGGTATCCTCCAATGATGTTCCAAGTAATTTAGGGGTTCCAAGATGTTCAAGACGTGTTTTAAGACGTTATATTTATAGTATACAAGTCATAACCCTACTTGGATTAGGTTTCCACATCATTCTAGTTTAGAAAGGCAGAATTATCCCAATTTTTGTCCTCAACTCATTGCGCCATAGTGTCAAATTCCATCACTGGACACCAAATTCCATAACTGGGCACTTTTTCCCAATTTTGGTCCTCACTGCAAAGCAGTGTTATCGCGTTGAGCTACTATTTTTGGACAATTGTGAATTGACTCGACACCATGACATGGTGTTTTACAATTTTAAGACACTTATTAATATAATGGTTTGCATCATTCACCCATTTTCCAATCACACAGCCCACACGCGCCCAAGCCTTTTTGAGTTGTTTAAACTTTATTTGAAGCTTTTATATCCTTTATATATCATCATAATCCATAAAAAAAAGTATCCTATAGAATTAAACACAACAATTTAGAGCTTAAAATAATACAACATCCTCAACAGTGAACTAGAAACACGAGCTAAGCATAGGCTAATTTTACTTTGATCTTTAACTCATTGTTTTGACTCTTGTCTTGATCCAATTGACCCTTGAACATTATAAAAAAGTTGTTTCACATATAAATACACAATAAAAACCTTAATAACTCATTAAAATATATTTGAACACAACACGATAGACTAGACAAACACCTAGCTCAAGCTAGTAACACTAGTTTTCTCGGTTGAACTCTAAATGCTTAAATTGAATCAAAACTCATGTGAAAACACCATTAAACATTGTAAACACATACTTGGACGCATAAATGATCATTTATATCATTATCAACACATATTGCATAAGAATCATCCTCAAAACAAGGCTAAAAAGGCTAGAATAGTAATACTAGAATGCATAAATACACCCAACATCACCACAGTTTGATACCTTTTATGAAAATTGGAGAAAGTAACAAAATACTCGGTGGAAGATAAAATGGGAAATCTAATAATAAGTGGTAGTGGAAATAATATCAAACATGTTTGAATATCTGATAAAACTAAAAACATATTTGACTGTCTGAAAGCCTCTAAAATGTGGGGAGTTGATGGGAAAACTACCCAACTAACTAAAATAAAGTAAAATATTAAAGGTGATGACTAATAACCCATCCTCGAAGGATGAGGAATCACTACACTATTGCAGAGTGGCACAAAAACTGACTATGTGCATCCGGTATCTAACCATCCGAACCTATATTATAAGACAATATAGAGCAAAAAAGAGTATGCAATCAGTACTTAGAATATACTGAGTATGCAGGATGAAAAGGCTAACTGGTATAACTGAGAATTAATGCATGAATATGTAAACTGAATGCAAGATCGAGTATAAACATGTACTAAATAAGCTGAATAACTAGATAACTAAATACGAGGTCATGCATATCTAAGATGAAACAAAAATTAAATATATATATATATATATACTAAAAATGAATTGGAGAATATGGGAGCTAACTGCAATAGACATACCCCAAATCTGAGAAAAACTGGGGTCCAACTTTAACCCTAATTAATGGATACTAGTACCTTTCCAGGGGTACTAACACTGGCTGAAGTGAATCTACTAAATTGATATCCCGAAGGAATAGGGCGTCAGTCTTTTACTGGTGGGTGAACCCTCATAACCTATGGTGGAACCGTAGTTCTGAAACTTAGGGACTTCTACTAAAGGTCTCAGTCTTCAACTGGTGGGTGAGCCTCCCTAGGTTCACTCGATACTAAGTACTACTCCCAACTGAATTATAATTGAAATGTAAACTGGTAATCTATATGGTCAATAATAGTGTTCTGAAAATAACATTACATATGCAATTCTGAAATACTCAATATCATATTAGCTGATATACGCATAAGTTTCTATGTAATGGGTGTTCATAACCCACCAGCACAAACTATGCAACGGAATATGATGAGGATCCAATTAACTATGGTATGGGAAAATCATGAATAGTACTTAATATTTCAATAATTGATCATGTTTTGGAAAAGTGCAATTATCAAACATATGGAAACACAATTCTCATGGGGAAACATATTTTCATGGTTTATAACCGAAACAACTAAGATAGAGTTGATAAATCTCATATTTGACTTGGAACCCAATTAAAAGAGAAAAAAGGGTTTGTTATTTTAAATTAAGAAATTTTTTGGGACTCAATGAGTGGAAGGGACCCAATGATAATTCCCCAAATACCTGGAAAAAAACCCTTGGAGAACCTTCTTGAGACTTAAACTTGTTTTGGATGAACCCTAGTTTGGCTTTGGGAGAACAAATTGCTTCTTTTGTTATGTGTTGACAAATTTCTGTGTTATGAGAGGTTAGGGTAATTTTTACCCTTGATAACTGATGTTTTGAAGGCTTAAACGTCATGGGTTTTGAGTTAAAGGGGGTAGAATATACCAAAAATCCCTTGTAAAAGATTTTGTTGGAATTTTGGTTCCTGTCATCATGGATCACCCTACGACTCATACCCTCTAGTCATGAGTTACAGTCTGAGTCATGACCTGAAGTTAGAAGGTGTGGGCCCTTCACTGCTAAGGTGATGAATCCCCCTCCTAATGACTCGTAAGGTCTAGCTATGAGCCATTAGGAGTAGTAATAGTTTGGGACTAAATTTCTAGTTTTTTTGCTAAGGTGATGAGACAACCTAATGACTCATCATCACTAATCATAAGACTTACGTTCTAGTATTCATCCCTAGGTTGAAGTTTAAGATCTTCACTGGAGTGGAAATGACTCATACGTAATGAATCGTTATGACTGGTAACAACTCGTCACCTAAATTATTGTCACTGACAGCTTATAACTCTTAGGGAAATTTTCATAAATTCTTAGCACAACATTAAATTAATATGAGACTTGTGGCATTGGGAAACTACTTTATTGGCCCACCTTTTTTAGGAGTCTATATCTTGGAAACTTTGGGTATTACACTTAGCCAGTGAGTCCACAACGTCATAAAAACCAAGATGTTATCATGCTTAAATTTACATTGGTCTATAAAGGCTCAAAAAGATACATGAACTTAGTTAAGTTCGAGACAAACCCCCGCCTTACTCTTAACTACTATACAATACCAATATATATACACACAATAGACTCAAAAATCCCTAAATTAACCCAAAGCTCATAAATAATTGTTGGATATCCTGTGCTCCTAATAAGGAGGTCTAATAGCTGGAGTATTTGTTCCTGTAGCATGAAACACAGTGTACTCCATAAGGGACATCAATACAAATGAATGTACTACGTATATAAGGCATAAAGTGGCCATAGGTAAGACAAGAGCTAAGTAAAATCATATATCAATATAAAACTATATAGATAAGGATAAAAGACCACCTTTGCTTGTATTTGTGGAATCATGCAAATTACATCCCTTAATTTAATTTATTGTTTTTTCCTTTATAAAATTGTAAGACACGATACAAATAACTAGTTGATCAGTGGTAAAAGAGGGTAACCCATGCTAGGTATTTTAACTTTTGGGATACGGTCCTCATAAATACATAAATTAGGATCAACTCATGCTAAGCTTTACTTTCACCCCTAGGATATCACCCATAATATTAAGATCGACCCATGCTAGGTATTTCTTCCACCCCTAGGATACCACCTAAGAATATATAGATTCACTTAAAATTATTATTTTTATCTTTAAATTTGTTATTTTGGTGGTCATGACATTATTGAATTTAGAACATTGAACCAGTAGCAAGAGATATACAAATATACACTTTATGCACTAATGATGAAGCAGGAAGCAACAATAATACAATTATAACACTTTGGAGCTTAAATAACACAATGAACCATGCTTGACTAAGAGAAGAAATCACAAATCTTGTTGTTGATAGTGCCTTTATCATACCTTAGAAGAGTAAACGTGTGAATATAATCACAAACATATTTCAAGGTAATTTAACACCATAAAGAGATAGAATAAGGTTGTTAATCACATTGGAGTTTGTCCGCTGCCATTATGTATCATTTGAAAGAAAGAGCATTAGGAAGCTTACTTTGTTACACAAAATTTAGATTCATGCCAAAAACAATAGGGTCAATAAACCTTACATACCTTATTTTACAACTCCGATATCACCTAAATTAACTTTCTTCCTTTTACAAAGTCATATAGAAAGCTTATAATACTACTTTGTGGGTGTCTTGTTTTCTTTATTACCTAGTGGTGTGTCACCCCTTGTTTGTTATGTTCCTTTATGTTTATTGTTATATTTTTTATCTATCTTGAGTTAGGGATCTATCAAAAATAGCCTTTCTACTTCATCTAAGGCTGTGGTATGGACTGCATACACTCTACCCTCCCCGATATACTAGGTATGTTGTTATTGTTGTAGAGTAAATAGTAAAACTAGTATTAGTAGCTAATCAACACATTTGGACTATTTAACCTTACCAAAATAGTAGATGTCCAGTAGCCCATAATTAATTAATTCAAGGGTGTTCTTTCAACCCTTTCTCCTTCAATTACATCCACATACAATACAAATTCTTATGAGGTACCCTTAAATAATTCTCTCTATTGCACCCTTAAAACAATATATAAGATGGAGTGGGTAGTAAGCTTACACAATATTCAGTCTAGTGGTGTATCACCACACCATGCAATGTTTATGACTTTAATACCTCCTCAACTTCTCCACACATTCAGTTACACCTTTTACTACAATAGGCATAAACAGTTCCTAAACATCATCATAATGGGGGAGGGAAAATATGAACTCATAGCTTTCTATTACTCTCTAATAAGTCCCAATTAACATAACATTTAAAGTAGTCAAATAAGATCATAATTGAATTTAAAGGGGACTCCTCTCCATGTCCTTCCCAAAATCCATTGACCACTAGAACATACTCCTACTAATTCAAGTTTAAGAAAATCATACCTTATTTGGTAGGGATTTTTATTTCCTTAACTTGCACTTATACAAAAGGTTGGTCTCCAATTTAACTAAACTTGTATAGAAGTATAATATTAAGAACCCTAAAGTTATTTATGGCTCCTAAATAAAGCTGAGAGAGAATAAGAGAGAAAACTCTAGAAATTTGATCTTCGGTTAAGTTAAAATAGGTCAAATAAGCCTGTTTCAACCCTTTTAAAGGGAGCTTCTCTTGGCCAACTTTTTTGGCCATTTTTGGGAAATAATATGTCAATTAGGTGAACCTACTAGGCCATTTATAGATCTGAAACTATTAGGCTTTGGATAACCACTCTCTGACATGACCCAAAACTGGGCCTTGTCGTATAGGCATCGAAGCCCAACAAGGGCCGACGATTGCCTTGTTAACCTAACCGAACCATTACATCAATCCATAAGTATCAGATGAACCCTGACCATATAACAAGATAGCATAAACAAAATTAAATATCATCACTTAAGAAGTGTCTAATAAATCCATTAATATCATCATACTAAACCAACATACCCAAGTCCACGGTCATCCACAAAGTCTCTATAAATCCGATGTCTAAATATGTCGGGACATGCCCTTGATAATAACCCAAAAACCAAGTCTAAAACAAGTATACAACATAGGATAAAAACACTATAAAATGTATGACTTCTGAAGTATGGAAGTTCACCACGTCAATGTCAACCCACGAATCGCTCGAACACCTAGTCCCTACACCGAAAGAGAATAAGAAGCTCTGACCCCTGTGTCACATGGGGACATAGCGTTCAAAGACGGTTAGAAATTGGATCACTAGCATGTAAATCAAGGATAAGTATAAGATAGTGTCATTATTTAAAACCAAGTCAAACCATCATATGCAACCACATTTATATATATCGGCATATATGTATATACAGAGAGAGAGAGATACATAACATGCCTAAGAGGAACAACGCTTAGCATGCATCTTTGAAGCATTCGGTCATGAGACATAGAGGGAAGGACTCTAACCTTCCACCCTTATAGTTTAGAATATTTGAACTTCCCTCTAAGATTAAGTTGTCTTATTAGGTATGTGGACTATAACCTTGAGCCGTTGTATTAGGCAAGTGGAGTCTAACCTCAAGTCATGGTATGAGGAAAGTGGAATCTAACCTCAAGATGATTGATTAGGCAAGTGGACTCTAACCTCAAGCCATGTTATTATGACAGTAGACTCTAACCTCAAGCCATTTTGTTAGGCAAGTGGACTCTAACCTCAAGCCATTTGAACCATTATTAGTAGACATTGAGACTCTACCCCTTAGACTATGAAAAGACATCTATTCAACTCAATATTTAGGGACTTTAACCAATTTAGCCAATTCAACCCACCAAGGTTACAATTTAACACTATACATGACCATAAGGTCTTCATGAAACCATATATCAACCTTTCACTTTAATAGGCCAATGCCTTAGTTCAATTCACCATTCAAATAAATTTATTGTCGTCAAGACCTTTATAAAACCATTCATTCTTCATTAGCATTGTTAAACGAAGCTTTAGTTCAAAACACAAATCAAATTCATGTTTAGGGATCCTAACACCTTAAACCGATCAAACCACCAAAGTCACCAATTAACTCATTAAATGGCCAACAAGGACTTTACAAAACCATTACCAAGAATTCATATTCATTAGACCAATGTCATAGTTCAAAACATCATTAAGATGTGACTAGTTTATTCTCTTAGACATTTTCACAAACACCTTGAAGGCATACCTTTACCAAGACCAAAATGAAAGTAAAAATCATTAAGCTTAGGGTTACACATGGACCATTGGTTAAACCCTAATCAATAAGCACCCACATGTGAAAACCATCACCAAAAACATGTATAAACACAAGTGGAAACAAGAGTAAAGAATACTCAACACTATGCATCAAAACCCTCAACATTTGTTTTCAAAACCACCATTTAGAGTCATAACAAGGTTTAAAACACAACATATTTTGAAATAACAATGATGGAAGAGTCACATGCCTTATACAAGAATATTCACGAAAAGAAACTTGACTCTTGAGCCTCTTGATGAACACCCCTTCTAAACCCTAGCCTCCAATCTTAAAGAGAGAGTTAGAGAGTGTTTTTGGAATGTTTGATCCACTAAAATTAGAGTTATAAGAGGCTACAATGAGTTATATAGCATGGGGAATTTAGGGTTTCAGTGGGAAATGTTTGAAAATCCCTCAACTTAAAAGCTGAAAACTCACTCGTATGAGGGTACAACCTCCACCCCTAAACCGTACCAAAGGGTTTGAGTGGTACCCATATCTCATACCCTATGCCTTAACATAAACCTCCAAACTGACCAACATAAGACCATACAAAGGTCAATCATACCCTAAGGTACGAGAGGTACCCTACAACTCATACCCTAGGAAGAATAGACTAGGTTGACCTTAAGACATCATACGACTTAGTATCTTACTACTCTTACCCTATCATACAAAGTATATGGTGCCTAACCGTACCTTGGGCAGAATTTTATCATCCTAAACTATTTATCATACGATTAGAGGGTACAAGACCGTACCTTAGCTTACGATAGGTATGCACAAACCGTACCCTGACCAGAGGCTTAACTTAGGAAATTTTTCTAAGGTCCTAAAGTTTGGGGTGTTTCATTCTCCCCCCTTAGGATCATTCATCCTCGAATGATGAGTAAGGAAAGCAAAAGCACAAGTTAACACATCATTACACATCAAACTATCCTTTAACTAAGTTAGAAAACAAAGACATATAACAAAGATAAGAAGATCAATACATACCTCAAGAATGAGTTTCCAAAATGGGAAAAATATGTGGATACTTGGACTTCATGTCCTCTTCTGCCCACCCAAGTGTCTTCCTCAAACTTTTGGTTCCTCCATAGAACTGTCACCAAATCCATGCCTTTTATTCGCAACCGATAAACTTACCAACCTAAGATCCTTAGCAGGACCTGTTCATATGACAAAGAGTCCAAAATATCAACATCCTCCAAGTGAACAACCAACAAAGGATCACCGGTACATTTCCACAACGTAGACACATGTAGAATAGGATGAATGGGACTCATCCTAGAGGGAAATTCCAATTTAACTTACACTTTCCCATAGACACATCACTATGAGAGCCTGAATCTAGCCATACACTACTTTCATTCTCAAGACGATTCAATGATAAGAGAAGTTAACTTAACCCACGGGTCTCTATTTCTTACATCCATCCATGAACACTACTCTGACCCATCACTACCATCAAGCATTATGCCTCATCAAGATTCTTAAGTACCCAACACAATTATTGGTATATCTATCAATCTCAAAATTTGATCATCCCTCTTCTATACCTGTGGTACCCCTATATTTCAAAATGTTTGGTAGCCTCTATCATTTTCACAAAGATGCTTCACCACACCCCATTCCAAACAATTTCTCATAGCAACAACCTTAGTTCTTGTAGTCCCCCAGAATCCCTCCCACAAAAGACCTCTACTCTTTCTCATTTCAAAAATCACTACGCTTACATGACACTACAACCTCAACATAAGAGATCCACTTAAGGAACTAGAGCACAATCATTAAGAATGAGGGGGTTACTGATGAGTGGTGATTTTATCAAACATTTGCACTCAACAGTCATACATATTACCATGTTTTGAATGAATAAATGAGACATAATTATGATTGAATATACTAATATTAGTATTTTCCAAGCACATTGTTGATGAGATAGAAAGATGTGGCTTGGAGCTAAAAAGGATCCAAAGGAAGCAAGAAAGTACAATTAAAGACCAGGAGCAGACATGGCCTCAGTTACTGTGGTCTCGGTCAGAGGACCGCAATTACGGTCAGTCAATAATGTAAAACTACCGCGGTAGCATGAGCTAATCGCAATTACAGTAGTCACTGCCATGGCCAAGCCTATACAATCATGGTCTAGCAGAAAAATGCAGCCCAAGGGAAAAAATATAAATGCACGTGGCTGATCCTAAATTTAATAAAAAAAAGACTCAAACCCTAATAAGTCATTCATCATATTCCATCTTCCCCAATTTTTAAACATTGTTCTAGGGTTGTAGCCTTTATTTTTGGAGAAGAAAATACTGTATAAATTTTGGGTGACGAATATTTTAGAGTCACTTCCAAGTGAAGAATTAGTGAACTCTCATTGAAGATTTATTGGATCTCATTGTTTGAAGTAACATTCACTTAGATTTTCTCAAATCAAATCAATGGAGCACGATGTGAAAGTGGGTAAAAGGTTCTAGTCATCAAAATAGCGAGATAGAAAGTTGGGATCAAAGTTAAAATCCTTTAAGAGGAATCATAAAAGGAGATAGAGGAGACGTCGTACGAAGACATTAAACTAAGAGCTCGATAGGAGACACCCCATCAAGCCACGAAAAGAGGCCTATGTCCTTTTATTTATGAATGATAGAGTAGATTTTATTTTTGCATTTGTTCATGCTTAATCTATGAAAAGGTAGTGCTATGTGGAATTTTGATTGAAATTTAAAAAGAGAAATATGAAATGGTCTGTTTGGATTGAACAGAGGAGTGAATGAGACCTCAATTTTGGTCTTAGTTACAATGACTATGGACCATGCCTCCGTGACTGCGGAGGCCTCATTCCTGTGATTGCGAAACTAGGACCGCAATCGCGATCAAATCAGCTTAAATAACCATCCAATTGTCATTTCTTTACGCGCACCCTATTTCAAATTCTCTCCATTTTTGGCATTGTGAAGAGCATCCAAGTGTTCATTTTAATCTCTTTACATCATTTTATTTGGTATGCTATCTCAACTATCTTGGTTTAATCGTAATTTTATTCATAGAACATATAGTTTAGGGAAAGGCCTAAAATAGTGTTTTTGACACAAAATCTTTGCTTGTTTTTTAGTATTGTGGTAATTAGCTATTGTATTTAGTGTACACACATACCAATGGGGAATTCGTGAGTACCCTAATTTGGGACTAAAATTGTTAAAGTTAACGTGTACACCATGTATTCTATTTAATTCCCTAATGAGTTCAATGATAATTCCTTAGAGTTTGGGGTAATAACCATGCATTCTAGGCTTAAGTTCTTTGATCATGATGTTTATGTGCCTAGTTAGAACATAAATTTGGGGTTAAAATCATGTTTTTTGAGTGGTGTAGAACTATCAATCATGGTCTCAGGTACCATGATTGGGGTCCCGATAACAATGATTGCGGCACTACAATCGCAGTCATTGCTTCGTGATCGCCATACCTGAGGGTAGTCGTCTGCAGTAGCCAAAAATTTTACACACCCATTTCTCACCCTAGAAACTTCTACAACACTACCACATGAGCTTATCAAATTAATCTTGCATGATTTTGTTGTGATAATTCTAATGATGGTCTGGATTGTAATTCTTACAGGTTCTAAGCCGTAAGGATGGGAGATTTTAATAACACCAAGTTCATGGTTGTCTAATGCCAAAACCTCTACTAAAGTAATCTGCCAAGGATGAAATTACTCCCGAAGAAGGGTATTAGCCTTGATAAAGTGGAGGAAAAGCTCCCAGCATTCCATGTCTGACTCACTGCTATCGGGTGGATGTTCTTTGCCCCGAACCCTTGCTATGTAAATGAGAATTGGGTACATGAGTTTTTTTAGCATAGTTCTTCTCACAAACCCTATGATAAAAATTTGGGGTAAGCAAGTGAACTTTGGAGTTGAGCAGATTATTGAGATTATGGGCTTCTGGATGCTGACATGGGGCAGTTCCAAGAAAAAACATGCAAGCCAGGGACTTAGATGGCAAACATATTATGTCTAGGCAAGGAAGTTCTCAGGGATACTACCAAGAGGTATATTTTGATAAACGAGTTCACAGCTAACGCCAAGATTTGGCTGAATATCATCTGTAGTAGAGTATCGTCGTGCACTGACATGTCTATTGTCACAGATTTACAAGAGAGAATGGTGGCATGTATTCTCTCTGGATGTTACTCTGAATGTGATCGAGATTGTTCTATTAGGGTGGCTACACTACAAGAACTAGGGAGGTACACTTCTTGTCTTTCTTTCCCTTATCACTGAGCTTTGCAAGAGGGCAGAGGTGGAGAATAATGTTATAGATACCTGGGTGCACCCAGGCCCCTGCATCTTTTCACTTAAATTCACAGGTGAGGGTGCCCCTTGTCAGAGCAAGAAAAGGAAGGTAGACTTAGGCAAGTCGACTCAAGAGGACACAAACTCTTGTATACCTTCGTCAGCCAACCCCTTCGATGCCATCACAGGTCATATGTGGGTGGTTAAGGAGATATTGTCCAAATTTCCTTAGGGATCGGGAAAGCCCTCCACCGCTTGCTATTCATATATAGCTTAGTCAGATTATAAGATATATTGGAAGGAGCAGAAAAAGCAAGGAGACACAGTTGCCAGCCTGGAGATAGCTTATTCAGCCGTGGCTGCATCACATAAAGACCTCATGGAGTTGCATGAGAATATGGTGAAAAGAGAAAAAAAGAGAGATAAATTCTTCAAAAATTTGTGGAAAGGGGTAAAGGGAATCTTCAAGGTTCTCAAACCTAATGATCGACTACTTTCCCCTAGGTTGGAGAGTGATGACAAGGCCTCCACGAATTGGTCAATTAATAATATCGGTGGTGATGGTGTAGAGGCACCAAGCGAGGACAGCTCCTGATGCAGATTCAGGGAGACCCCTTTTACTCTTTCTTTATCGTACATACAGTAAGGACACTGCTTTTCTTTCAGTTGGGTGCGTCTTTTCCTATATTTGTATTATTTTGATATGTTGCCTGATATTTTTATGTTATCATGATGACATTATGGATGTTGTTTTATTTTGTTTTGGGATGCTATATTTGGGTACTCTAATGGTGCCCACGTTTTCATGGATTATCATGTAGTTTTATGTTTAGTTTTTCTTTTTACTTTAGTTTTATTTTGATTATGATGATACATGACAAGCTTTGCCCTATGATAGATTGAGTGACGACATTCTTTAGGGTAATGTATCGTGTATGGATTTTGAGCCATAGATGCAGGGAAATTCTGAGTACCTGTGGTATCTAAGTCATTAATTCAAGAGAAGTCTGAGTACCTGTGGCATTGTAAATTTAGATCCCATTATGCACTATTGGCGAAGTTTGAGTATCCATATGGTTGGCTTGCCCATATTAAGCCGAAATATGAGTCTAAAGCTTTGGTTGTAGCCATAAGTTAGCAAATTAAATGTGGTGCAAGCGCAAAATAAATAACCCCCTCCATCTAAAAAAAATTTAAAAATCAAGGGAATGGATGTGAGAAACCTTGTAAGAAAACTCTCTTTTTGTAACTCCACAAATGTTTGACTTGTTAATAGTGGTAGATACTCCAATTTTATCTATAATGGGAGGGGGGAAATTGAGCCTCCTTGGTAAATTTTGCATGTCATGTGTGGTGAGCTTTTTGCATTCATCTCTTGTATACTTCTGTTATCTAGAACTTTCCCCATTAGTCTTTCATGGCTAATTTTGAGTATATTTGGTTGGAGAAATGATCTTAGTCCATGTTTCTAACATTGGAAGTCTACTCTAGCATAAAAAGCCTACCCATGTATAAGTGTAATCCCTAGTTACCCACTTTGAGCCTTTGGATATTTCTTTGGCACACACATTACAAGCCGTGAACCCTTTTTTTATCCCTGTTTCGAACCATACCCTCCTTGAACTTGAAATTACAACTTGAGGCTAAAATGCTAAGTTGGGGGTGGTGAATATTGATGGAAGTATGTTTTGGGCCACAAAGTTTTTTAGTGAAATGCCTAAGTGCCCAAGCATTAAAAACAAATGAATAGAAAAAACAAGGGTCAAACAAAGGAAAAAATTACATGAAAATTACAAGAAAAAGAAATAGAAGAAAATGGGTGAACAAAGGAAGCAAAAAGTAGGCATATGAAAATAAAAAAGATCAAAGAGGAGTGGCTTATATTCAAAAAGGCAGATTAAATAGTGTGATGTAGATGTTCAAGGAAGGGTGTATCCATGTAGTTCCCAAATGATATCCTACCCTAACTTAAACCTACATTACAAGCTCAAAAAATCCTTTGAGATCTTCAACCATTTACTTTCTTTGTAGTGGAAATTAAAAATAGGGGCAAGCCTATGGTATGACACTTGTTGACATAGAAAGTTCTTTTGTGAGGAAGAGAGTTTTTGCACATAAATTCCTTGTTATATATTTTGTAGCTTGGTGTGTGAAATTTGATTTCTTGCAAGGAGGCATGTAAACAAGCTGAGGTAGGAGATTTTGTCATCTTTTGAACAATGGGGCAAATAGAATATAGCTTAGTTTTGATCAAAAGTGAGTCATATAGAGAGTATTGGTTGTTGTTTCTTGGTTGCTCTTGAAAGTCTTGTGCATCCTTGGATATTACATTTTATGATGAGAGCTGTAGTAAGAATATCTTAGCCCATGTGCAATGAGCTATTTGTGATAGCGACTAAGTTTGAAGTTATTTTGATCTTTGAGGCATGAAAATTGGGAATAAAAGTGTTATATATCATTATAAAGAGGTAGTTTTGCTTGAGGACAAGCAAAGCTTTATGTTAGGGGTGTTGATGAGTTATGATTTTACCATTCATTTGCACTCAACAGTGATGCACATTACCATGTTTTGAATGAATAAATGAGACATAATTGCAATTGAATGCACTAATATCCATATTTTGCAGGCACATTATTGATGAGATGTTAAGACGCGGATTGGAGCTAAAAATGATCAAAAGCAAGCTAGAAAATGCAACTGAAGACCTGGAGCAAACATGGCCTTAGTTACTGCGGTCGTGGTCAGAAGACTCCAATCGCGGTTAGTCAATAATGTCAACCTACCGCAGTCGTATGATCTAATCACGGTCGCAATAGCCGCGGTTGCGACCAAGCCTATGCAATAGCAGTCTGGCAAAAAAATACAGCCCAAGGGCAGAAATGTAAATACACGTGGTTGATCCTAAATTTGACAAAAGAAAGACTCAACCCCTAATAAGTTATTCATCATATTCCATCTTCCTAATTTTTAGACATAGTTCTAGGGTTGTAGCCTCCATTCTTCGAGAAGAAAATATTGTATAAATTTTGGGTGAAGAATATTTTGGAGTCACTTCCAAGTGAAGAATTAGTGAACTCCCATTGAAGATTTGTTGGATCTCATAGTTTGAAGTAACATTCACTTATATTTTCTCAAATCAAATCAATGGAGATTTTGGGTAAAAACTTTACTTATTTATCTTATGAGTAGTTAGTTTTTCCTCTTGTGATTATGCTAGAATAAGGTGTAATTGCATGTGGGTTGTGATTTATTTATGCATATGTTAATGTGTTGATTGATTGGTATTATTGTTGCTTGAATAAATTGGTTGGGATTTGTAGGTGAAAACCCCAAATACTCAAATGGGTTTGTGGGTGAAAATCCTAAACTTTTGGAAGCTCAATCTATCTTTGAAAGAAGGGTTTGGGTGAACCTCGGGAACCCACATCATCCTTGAAAGAGGGATGTGGGAACCAAAGCAATAGTAGACAATTGTTTTCATAGTTTGCTAAATTTTTACTTAGACATAAGAGTGATTGTGAAGTTGACTATTCCTTGGGTATCATCCTAGATATAGAGATGCCTAATTGAGGTATTGATTGGTTTTATTTGACACACTCATTAGGTACTCGAAAGAGTCAATGAGTGAGATCTTTGAGGCTATGTTGACAAACTAGCTCCAAGTACTTACAACCTAGCCTACCACATCATCATCAATTAGAATATGCATCAAATTATCATATCTCCATGCATATTTTTCCCCTAGGAAAGCATAATCCCAAGATCCATGCCTAATTGTTTAGACTCTAAGTATTCATAGCCCTAAATTTGTATTCAAAAAAAAAACAAAAAGAAATATTAAGTGTGATACCTTCCTAACCCTTCATTTTTATATTTTTGTACTAATGGTTTGAGTTTAGCTTGTATCTATCATTTCAAACTAATTTAGTCGCCACTCATATTATTCCTCGTGGATTCAATCCCGAATCCAAAGTTGGGTAAATATATGGACAACGACCGCCTTGCACTTAAATTGATTTGTAAGTTGAGCATTATCAGTTACTCCCTCATTACAACTATATGTCCTAACCCAATTAATAACTTAGTCTCCAATTCACCGGTTGTACCTGGACCTCCGGCCTATATAAAACACAACTCTTTCACTTTTGTATCTTCCTAAGTCATTAAACTCGACTCTTCTATACATTAACCAAGCCTACCAACCCACCATATATCACCTACAGGGAACACACGCAACACACACTAGTCTGCCGAAAGAGAGGTCACTCTAAATCCCTTATCCTATTGACAACAACCTTAATACATCCTAAGAAACCCATCTTTCTTACATATGAAAACATACGAGCACCCCATGGAAAACACTAGGGTGGATAAAACCTTACCAAAAAGAATACTTCGACTAGACCTTAAGCTTTTTTTAACTTAATCGGAGTCATTCTATAGGGGGAGATAGAAATTTGGATAAGTTTTCGGAACAAGATCAATCCTAAACTCAATCACCCTATCGGGGTACTAGGAGAGGTCATCAAGGAGAACCTTGGGAAATTCATTAACCACGGGAATTGATTGTATGAAAAAAAAGCCTCCTATTTAGAATCTTTAACCTTGATGAAATGATACAGACACCTTTTTGAGATCAACTTTCGGTCTCTAAGATGTGAGATCAACCTCCCCTTAGGTACTAAAGAAACCCTTCCCACACAATGACAGGCTCGCTAAGGAATTTAAACATGATCTTATAGGTCCGACAATCTAAGGAAGCATAGTACGAATGCAACCAATCCATCCCCAGAATCTCGTTAAAATCAACCATATCAAACTCTTATCAAATCCATAAGAGTTTTATTACTATCAACAGCTACCACACTTCCTATAGACTCTTTTAACAACCACATAGTCTCCTATCGGGGTAAAAATAGAAAAAAAACTGGCATATACTCAGGACCAAAACCAAAATGCACAGCTACAAATGAGGTCACATAAGAGAGGGAGGACCCCAGATCAAGTAAATAATACACATCATGGGAGAAGAGTTTTGACATACCCGTAACTACATCCGGAGATGCATCGGACTCCTGGTGAATAGAAAGCGCATACAAGCGATTCCATCCAGTGTCGGTACCAAAATAGAAGTAGAACTAAAAATAGTACCCTTCAGTGCAGGAGCATATGAAGTAGAAACATGGACCTATTGGCCCAAGAAGCCACTAGAGAGAGGCACTCTCGCTGTATGTTCCCAATTTATCCACATCTACAATATTTGTTCCTCCCCTTCTCAAACTGCCCACAATGATGTTGACCATAAAGTCTATAGGGATAGAACTTTTATATACCCGTGTCAAAAATAGGAGAGGCTTCAGACTCTCGAGGGTTGGAAAGAGTGTCGAGATATTTTCGTTCAGTATTGGTATTAGAGGTAAAACTCTATGGTATTGGAGATGATGGAGTGGTAATAGGGATCTTGTTTTCCCCCGAAGCAATCCTAGAAGGACAATCTCTCAGAATGTGACCAACCTGACCATAATTGAAGCACTTATTTCTCCCTTTGTGACAAGACCTGCGATGACACCAACCACAAAATCGGCAAGGAGGATAAGGTAGAACTAACTGGGCCTCATTAAACTAGTATTGGGCACCCCGTGCCCTGGGAGCACTACCACTAAGCAGACTATGGTAAGCGGCTCTAGTCATGGGGAAAGAATAATATTTTCCCTAGATCCCTTCTTTATCTTTTTTTCTCTCATGACTACCTTTACCCCGTCGACCCCCACCCTGTACTGACTATTTGGAGATCTCATTTTGCCTTTCCCTCATCCTTGACTTACTTTTTCCACTCACAATACTATACTGGTATATCAAGGAGACCATTATTTGGGTCAACAGCTGAATAGAGCGGTGAAACTCTGCATTAGAATTATCTCCTTAAGGTTACTGAATAGGAAGGTCACCACCCAGAGAAGGATCAGTAAGAACCAATGAAACTTCATAAGGAAATTAGAGGCAGCGACTCCAGACTAAGTTTGTACTCATGAGTAGGACGAACTCCGTCCACATTATCCTGAGATGGGACAAAAAAGTTTGCATGAACATAAGATATTTTTAGAGACATGATCTGAAAGATGAGAGAATAAAGAAAGGGAAACTTTCCTAAAGGCCTCGTAGCTTCCCCCTTATAAGTGGGGCATGCTACACACCCATAAAAGAGACTTCACTTGATATGTCTTTGTGGACACCCAACTGACCATGAACCTAGGCTCTGATACAAACTTGACATGACCCAAAATTGGGCATTGTTGTATGGGCATCTCAATCCCAATAAGGGCCAGGCATCGCCCTGTTAACCTAAAATAACCATTACATCAATCCAAAAGTGTCGGATGAACCCCGACCATATAAAAAGATAGTGTAAATAAGACTAACAATCATCACTTAAGAAGTGTCTAATCAATCCATTAAAATTATCAAACAAAAACAACATACCCAAGTCCACAGTTATCCACAAAGCCTCTACAAATCTTATGTCTAAATATATTGGTACATTTCCCCGACAATAGCCCAAAATCCAAGTCTAAAACAAGTCTATGACATAGGATAAAAAGACTATGAAATGTATGCCTTTTTATGTATGGAAGCTCACCACTTATATGTCAACCCACGAATCACTCGAACTTCTGGTCACTACATAGGAAGATAAGAAGAAGCCCATGCCTCTGTGTCGCATGGGGACACAACATCCAAAGATGGTTAGTGGTCGAAGCGCTAGCATGTAACTCAAGGATAAGGATAAGTTAGTGGCATTATTTAAAACTAAGTCAAACCATCATATACAACCCTATTCATATACATAGGCATTTATGTAGATATACATAGATACATAATGTGCCAAAATAGGAACAAGGCTTAGCATGCATCGTTGAAGAACTCGATCATGAAACATGGAGTGAAGGATTATAACCTTTCACCTTATAGTTTAGAACGTTTGAACTTCCTGGTTAGACTAAGTTGTCTTATTAGGCAAGTGAACTTTAACCTCAAACTGTTGTATTAGGCAAGTGGACTATAACCTTAAGCCATGGTATTAGGCCAGTGGACTCTAACCTCAAGTCATTTTGGTAGGCAAATGGACTCTAACCTCAAGCCGAATTATTAGGCAAGTGGACTCTAACCTCAAGCTATGTTATTAGGAAAGTGGACTCTAACCTCAAGCCATTTTGTTAGGCAAGTGGACTCTAACCTCAATCCATTTTAATATTAGTCGTCACTGAGACTCTACCCCTTAGCCTATACAATGACATCTATTCAACTCAACATTTAGGGACTTTAACCAATTTAGACAATTCAACCCACCAAGGTTACAATTTGACACTATACATGACCACAAGGTCTTCATGAAACCATATATCAACCATTCACTTTAATAGGCCAATTCCTTAGTTTAATTCACCATTCAAATCAATTTATTGTTGTCAATACCCTTACAAAACAATTTATTCTTCTTTAGCATTCTTAAATCAAACTTTAGATCAAAACATAATTCAAGTTCACATTTAGGGAACCTAACCCCTTTAACCAATAAAACAACCAAAGTCATCAATTAACTCATTACATGGCCAACAAGGCCTTTACAAAAACATTTACGAAGCATTAATATTCATCGGACCAATGTCATAGTTCAAAATACCATTAACATATGACTAGTTTACTCACTTAGATATTTTCACAAACACCTTGAGGGTATACCTTTACCAACACCAAAACAAAATTAGAAATCATCAAGCTAAGGGTTACTAATGACCCATTTGTTAAACCACAATAAACAAGCACCCATATGTGCAACTATCACCAAAATCATTAATAAACACAAGTTGAAACAAAAGTAAATAATACACAAAACTATGCATCAAAACCCTCAAAATTTGTTTTCAAAACCACCATTTACAAGTCATAACCAAGGTTTAAAACATGTGATATTTTGAACTAACAATGAAGGAAGAGTCACATACCTTATACAACAAGATTCACAAAAAGAAACTTGACTCTTGAGCCTCTTGATGAACACCCCTTTGAAATCCTCGCCTCCAATCTTCAAGAGAGAGTTAGAGAGTGTTTTGGAATGTTTGATCCACAAAAATGAGAGTTATAAAAGGCTATAATAAGTTATATAGCAAGGGTACTTTAGGGTTTTGGGTTGGGAAATGTTTGAAAATCCCTCAACTTAAAAGAGGAAAACTCACTCGTAGGAGGGTACAACCTCACCCCTAAACCCTACCCTAGGGTATATGTGGTACCCATATCTCGTGCCCTAGGCCTCAACATAGACCTCCAAACTGACCAAAATATTACCATACAAGGTTCAATCATACCCTAAGGTACGAGAGGTACCCTATAACTCGTAACTAGGAAGAATACACTAGGTTGACCTCAAGACATCATACGACTTAGTAGCTTACTACTCGTACCCTATCATACGAGGTTATGGTTCCTAACCATACCTTGGGTAGAATGTTATCAACCTAAACTGTTCATTATAAGATAAGGGGGTACAATATCGTACCTTAGCTTCTGAGAGGTATGCACAAACCGTACCCTGACCAGAGGCTCAACTTAGGAAATTTTTCTACAGGTTCAAAGTTTGGGGTGTTTCACCCTTCTTCTTTTCTCATTTTTAATTTAGTCCACAATTAACTCAAATAGGAATTTGTGTACTTGGACCAATAAGTCGTTCAAGAAAGTCTTAGTAGGTGATTAACCTAATTGGTTTTTTAAGTTGGTCAATAAGTCAAAGTAGGTGATGCACATGCTTGTCAACTACTATCTTAATTAAATTCAAGCAAGCATCTCAATTATTTTATTCCATATTCTATGTCTTAATCCCTTGTTTAAACTTAATACTCATATAAACTTGTTTACTTTAATCCTCGAGGTAGAATACCACCTTACTATCTCATGTTTAAATACTTTGGTCAGGGTTAACTTGGTGCATACATGTTGAAATGTTAGGGTTGTTATATTATCCCTTAGATACTCTTTAAACCATCATTAGTCACTTAATAAACTTTGCTCCTTACCTATACAACAAGTTTACCTCATTTTCTTATCAATAGAACAAGTATACTAAAAAATACGAGGTGTTATATATCATCGGCTTTATGCCAAATTCCCAAAGTGTAAATTTTTTGCTTGAGTATGTATCATTCCTAGGGAACTTGGTTTCCAAAGATAAAATTATGGTATACTCCACAAATATTAAGGAAATTTGTGATTGGTCTAGGGCTACATCTCTAAGGTTCGCATCTTTATTAGATTGGCAATATTGGAACCCTTGGAGGTTGCACCACACAGTGAGGGACCAAGTCTCTCAAAATAAATCATAGTAAAAAACATAGTAAACAAACCAAGAATACAAAATAGTGAAGGAAAAGTAAAGGGAACAAGATTTAACATGGAAACCCCCTTGCACATAGGAGGAAAAATCATGGCTTGCCCTCAAAAGCACCTTAGAATCTACTATAATCAAACTCTTGATTACAGTATTCAATGAACCTAACTCGAGGTTCCTCTTTCTTGTAATATCTCTACTACAAGCTTACCTTAGCAACTCTTCTAAGAATACTCTCAACACTAGTTCACTCTAACCAATTTTGGTTTTAGGCAACTCTACCTAAGCACTCTCAAAGCAACAATAAAAAGTCGTTACTCTTATAGAATGAGTAATTAAGTTAAAATTTAGAGCTCACTCAAGAACACTTACTCTTTCAAATTATAATATAAATAAGAACTTGAGCAATGAAGAACACTGAGCTTTTGCCTTTCTCTCACTCTTAAATTTTTGGATTTGCAAAAACTGCTTGATGAAGAAGTATTTTTTTTCTTTCATAGTGGAGTGATGATTAGGGTTGTAATGAGATTGTACAGGTGTCCCAAATAATACAAGTAGCACCTACATAGTTTGTTACACAAAAGGACAAAACTGTGCAGATGTATGCCAGTTGTACTTTTCTTATATCTTGGGATCAAATATTCTTCCAAAGAGAACCTTCTGTGTCATCAGCATTTTATTCCTTCATTATCTATCTACATCCTTTATCTCTTCCTTTTTCTTCTTTTTTTGGGACTACTACTCAATTTTTCAACCATAGTTGTTCTCTTCTTAGGACCAGGTCCCTCAGAGTCTTTCCTTTTCTTGACAACTATGTGTGTTTTTCTCATTCCAACATGGGTACTAGTCTTTGACTTAGAGAACCTGATCCTCTTAGCAAAATAAAATTCCTTTCTTCTTTTCTCTGCAGCAGCAACAACTTCTAAATTCATATCCTCTCCTCCTTAAATCTCCACAAATTTAATATCATTTTTCTCCTCTACTGCAGCAGTTTTCATGAGCCTTCTTCTTTTAATGGTTGAAGTCTTATTAGCCTTCATGGAATCTTCCATCATTTTCTTCTCAAATCCTCTTGTAGAATAGGATCTAGACACTTTCACTACAAGGTCTACTACTTTCTCCTTACCTGTACTTCCCTTTAGTTTCTTCATAGACCATCTCAGTGGCGATTCATCTTTATTATCCTCATACTCCTCATTTTGAGGTAACAATATACATTTTTCCTTGTTTACTTTATCCTTATTATCTACTTCCTATTCTTTTCTATTACCTAAGATTTCCTTGGCATCATATGCAAGTAAAAATAAATTTTTAGCCACCAAATTCTTATTGCAGGAAAGGTCAATCCTTTTTACTAGTATTTCTTCACCAAGTAACTGAGAAAAGATAATGTTTGAATATAAAGGAGTAGGAGAGCCTAGTTCTTGCAAATTTTCAGAAGTATCAACCTTTTTGAGTTCTTCAGACAACCCAGGGATCTAAGAATCTTTAAGTACTTTTGAGATTTCTAGGGAGTGAGAAATTTCAGTTTGAGAAATTTCAAATTCAATTGGTGACCCAAAGCCTTGATTGGGATCCTCTACCATGATTGGTTGAACAAAAATCTCTGGGGTTGAGGAAAGTTTAATGGAAACTGACACATTTAAGGGTTTCGGATCTTGTAAAGATGACTCAGTGGTTAAAGTTTACTCAATTTCTAGTTGGAGACTCAAGATGATATTTTCTATGAATTTTGTTGTTGAAGGATCAGAGTATTGGGAATGCTCATCCTAATTTTATGGAGTGTTGTCCACCTTAGAACTTTTAACAGGGTTCAAGGAGGTAGAATTATCAGCCATTTGATTTTGAGAATGAGAGAGATAAAATAGGACCAGTTGGGTTTAGAGAGGAAAGTCGATTTAGGATGATGAGTTAAAATTATTAAAGAAAAATGAGTGAAGTTCTAATTTAGTGGTTTAGAGAAGTGATTGTTGTTATTAAAAAGAAGCCACTTTTGAAATGACATGTCTGAACTTACTAAGTATGACCCTTAATTTTGTAAAAAGGAACTGACTTCTTTTGCAGAGGAGCAAATACAAATGGCCTATTTAGATAACATTTTATTTTTATTATTAGAGCATCCTATATAGGTACTAAATTGAGGGATGGGACCAGATCCCTCTCTTTGAGTAAATCTTTGAGTTTGTGCTTGTTATATTTTTCCACTTCCTAAGTTGTTCCCATGGGTGCATACCTGCAAGGGTATAGTACTGAGTTAGACTCACATGCACCTATTTTACCAAAGATACTTTCCTCTTATCCTATCCATAATTGAGGAGAGATACTAATTCACATATTATTAATACTATAAAAGCTACTTATTTTGAGATGGAATTCCTAGGGACCGTGCCCCTTGAAATCAATTCTTTCAAAATGAGACACTTCCACCTTGAAGTGTCTTTAGAGAGAGAATCTATTCAGATCTTCCAATATTGAGATTAGAGCACATACTATAAACAAACCATTCCTGACTGCAATCCCATTTCTCATACTATAAATCATTATCACAAGTTAGATTTTGGAACCCACTTAAGTTTGAGTTCCCAATAGAAGGATAATAGTGTGATCAAATTCTTCTTAGCCTATCTAAGCTATGATAACTTCCTCTTCACCTTTTTCAGAGACTTGAAGCCCTTAGAATATGTATTCTCCTACTGAATGTATTTAGTACTCCTCATTTTAACCTTAATCCAATGTTTACTCCTTTCCTACAAATATCCATCTCTTCTACAATGAGTTTATCGGAGTTTATGCCTTTTGCTTCTAACATAATGAGCAGCCTTTACTTTAGACCCAACAGGTTGGAATTCTTCTTGGAATCCCAGGCTTCTACCATCACTAACACCTTGACTAGTCAAACTAGAAAGGATAGGTGAAGAAGTTGTCCATTTAAGAGACTTATTAAGCTCTTCTTTCAAATGGACCAGGTCCCTTTCTAACTCGTCATTTATGTGCAGTGAAGACATAAGGTGTTTTTAAGAATACCTTAATTTCTCCTAAAGATCAATCTGAATCCTTAAATTTTTCTTCTTCCCTTTGACATCTAAATTATTTGCTTTCTTTAGTTGACTCATACCACTCAGATTTTTAGATTTTAGTTTAGTGACCATTTCTTCAGTTTCAGATGTCTGAAGAGTCAAGGTAATCATCTCAAGCTCTTGATTATTTACCTTCTATTCTAAATCATTTTTCTCAAAAGTTAGTTCATATACTGAATCTATCAACACACTTGCAATCTTTTTTATCTTCTTAATATAATAGTTATCAAGGTTTTCTTAATATTAGAGAGAGTTACCTCCTTTTCTTATTCATCTTCTGTGTTTTCTATGAATGCAATCATGGAATCATAGATAATTGTACAGTCTTCCATTGCTAGCATAGAAACATCTCCAGTCTTCTCATCTTCACCAGACTCACTGGAAGAGTCTCCCTATGCTGCCAGAGCTTGCTTACTGGATACTCAACTATAATTTTCTTCCTTAATTTTTCAGGGACCTGGTCCCTGTTCTTTCCATTGTCACTTCCAGTCTTGAGATACTCTTGATTATAAAATTTGTGCATTGGAAAATCCTTAGTGAAATGCTCAAGACTTCCACATTTGTGACAAACCTCAACATTTATTCCTCTTTTACTGATGCTTTCTTTTCTTTGGAACTAGCCACTTTTCCTAATGACTTTGACAGTCTTTTTTTCCAAATAGGCAATATCAAAATCTTTTTCACTTGAATCATGCTTTGAAGCCTTAAATCCTATAGATATTTACCTTTTAACTTCCTTCTTCTCTCGCTCTTGTTAATTCTATAGCTCATGATTCTTTTAAGTTTTAAATCAGTTTATCCATAGTGAGGGTCTTTAGGTTTCTTATTTCAGTTATGATATCTACTTTTCTTTCTCAGGACTTAGGAAGAACCCCAAGAATATTCCTTACTTGCTTGTACAATGGAAGCACTTCTCCTAAGTAGTGAAGTTCATTTGTGATTGCAGTGAATCTTTTATGAATTTCATGGATGGTTTCTCCTTCTTTCATGGTGAAGGTTTCATACTGAGTAGTCAGCATATCTAGTTTTGAATCCTTCAAATCAGTGGTACCTTCATGAGCAGTCCTCAAGCAATCCCAAATTTCCTTGGCATTTTCACAAGTTGAGATCCTGTTATATTCGTTAGTCCCTAGGCCACAGACTAACAATTTATTGTCCTTGTAGTTTATCTCAATTTCCCTTCTATCTTCATCATTATATTCTCTCTTGATTTTTACTACCATTCTTGTCACTTCTCCTTTATTGACTTCTTTAACTGGAACATGAGGACCATCACGAATTATATCCATAAGTTCATTATCCTTAGCCATAATAAAGTCAAACATCCTAGTTTTCCACTACCCATAGTACTGTCCATTAAATCTAGGTGCTCTAGTGGTATATTGCCTTCTCCAAGATTATGTGGAGCAACCATGCTAACCAAGACACACAAGGTGTGAACCTGGCCCTGATACCAATTATTGGAATCCTTTGGGGTTGCACCACACAGTGAGAGACCAGTTCCCTCAAAATTAGTTACAGGCAAAAACATAGTACACCAACCTGGAAGATAAAATAGTGCAGGATATAAAAAGGACATAGGATTTAACGTGGGAACCCTCTTGATCAAGGGAGGAAAAACCATGGCTTGCCCTCATAAACACATCAGAATCCACTATAATCAAACTCTTAATTACAGTCATTAATGAACCTAACTCTAGGTTGCTCCTTCTTGTAATAGCTCTACTACAAGCCTATCTTAGCAACTCTGCTAAAAACATTCCCAACATTGGTTAACTTTAACCAGTTTTGGTCTTAGGTAACTCTACCAAAACACTCTCAAAGCAACAATGAAAAGTCAATACTCTTATAGAATGAGTAATTCAGTTACAATTCAAAGCTCACTCAAAAATACTCATTCTTTCAGCTTACAATATAAATAAGAACTTAAGCAATACTTGAGCAATGAAGAACACTGAGTTTCTTCCTTTCTCTCACTCTTCAATTTTTAGATTTGTAAAAACTGCTTGATAAAGAAGCATCTCTTTCCTTTTATAGTAGAGTGATGATTATGGTTGTTATGAGATTAGACTAGGTATCCTAAATAGTACAAGCAGTACCTGCGCAGTTTGTTACACAAAAGGACAAAACTGTGCAGACACGTGACAGTTGTACTATTGCCTTGGACATCCAGGGACCAGGTCCCTTGTAGTCGTGTACTCATTATCGAAACAACATATAGTAGGTATGCTACAATGGATAGTTCATATCACCATCCGAACCTAGTCCAGGATGTGATGGGTATCTCAAGTCCCACGTGGAACGGATATCACCCCCTGCACCTAACCAAACCAAACACAACATCATCCCTGTCGGATGAATTCTAAACATATAACAAGATAAATTTACAAAATGAAAGATACTTCTATAATCAATAACCACAACCAACCGAAATAATCCAAGTCCACAATAATCCAACAAAGCCTCTGCCAAAACTAAACATCAATAGAGTTTCGAACAAGCCCCCGACTATAGCCAAAAACAAGTCTAAACAGTCTGAGACATAAGGAACCAAAACATGAAATATAGATTTTCGATGTATGAAAGCTCACCATTTCAATGTCAATTCATGAACTGATCCAAAATCTGAACCACTATGCAGGAGGATTAAAAGTATGGTAATTCCTGCATCGCATGGGGATACAGCATCCAAAGACGGTTAGCAGGGTGAATGCTAGCATGATACTCACGAATAAGGATAACTTGATGTCATGATCATCTATTTCAAATCATTCAGAATCAAATGCACATACATATATATTACATGTTGGGATAGGGACTCAACGATTTACATGCGCTTTAAAACTTTAGCATGGATTATGTAGATCAACCATCATAAAATAGTACCATGGGATATATGGGCCCCATCTCTCACCCCCTGGTCGGGCACCAATATGTGTAGCCGCACAAACCAGAGAAAGATCATATATATATATATATATGAATGGGGGATTCAAACCCTCAAATTATATACTAAGGTGACTTAAGCACCCAATCATGAAATGTGATATGGGGGACACGAACACTCCAATCATAATAATAACAATAAGGTGGACTCGAACCACCTAGTAACAAACAAGGGGACTCAAACCTCATTCCATAATGATCCCCGCATCGGTTAGAGCAGTTTCTAGTATCGGTCACTCAAACCTCCCCTTTCACGACTCAGCTACACAACCCTCTTTTAAATCTAAATTAAAACATTTAACATATATTCCCATTTTAATTAAGCCAATTACACACAAAGGCATACCGTTGGTATTGTCATACCAACCTCGCTTGCAAGATAATATCATCATGCCATGTCATCTGCTCAACTAACAAGGACTCAAACCCATAGGTCAAAAAAATATTCAAATAGTCAATCATTTGGGACTCGAACCCATTTAATCAACCGAACCCATAAGGTTCATATTCCACTATTTATATATGGCCACTAAGGCCTTTCAAGGAAAACATGCATACTTCATTACCTTTTTTATGCCAATGCATTATTACAAGTAGGTAAACCAAACTATGTGATAGAAGCCTTTTTCATTGACAATTTCACAAACATACATGTTGAGGGCATACAATTTTCAAATCATGATCAAGGCAAAATCATCAAATTGGAGACTAACTAGGCACCCTCAGTTTAATCACCATTCACATGCACCCACAAGTTCAAAACCATATTTAAAACATGAATAATCATAATTAAACCATGGGAAAATTTAACATATTTAAAATTTAACACCAGAATGATTGGTACTTTGATGCAATCACTCAGCCCCTACCAACCTACCCGGAGCGGTCACAGATCGAAAGGGTGATCCAACACCCTGATGGATCTATTGATTTAAAATTCCTTGGTTTTGAGGCATCCCGATCCTCTTCCTTTCGGGGATCTGTCTCACACAGACCATCTACCTCCTCAAAACACCCGGGAGGAAGTGAAGAGAATGATAATAACAAGGGGAAAATCAGGGGAGTTGACTTCTCTGGTCCCGTCCCCAAAGTCTATTATCAACAGCATACTCGGGCCAACGAACCAGAACCCGAGAATCTCTATGACCCAGGCAGCCCTACAGCCTCGGACATGGAACTTCCTCCAGTCTTATCTCATCAAAAAATTAGAACTGACCCAGGGTTAAATATCATCAGATCTGAGGATGAATTTACCCCTGACCTCAAAGCTCTGGAGATCCTTTGGTATCTCCCTAAAGACGCTTTGAAAAGAAAATGGTACACAAGTACCTATACTAAAGAACAGAAAAAAGAGTTTGGAAGGCTCTGGATAGCTGATATGAAAAGACTTCGATGCGATATCGAATTCTTTAGGTGGTTTGAATTCACTGGAAGGATGGAAAACCAAAATGAATCCCTCCAAGTCATTATTAACAAATGGTACACTCAGATCAACAAAATTGTTGAATCTGTTACTCCCCCACTCGAAGGGATAAAGATCCCTCATTCCAATGAAGTCCTCAGTGCTTCTCCATTCAAGAAGAAGCATGACCGACCTTCGTCAGCCCCTTGCAACAGAGATCTAGATCGGATAGTTGAACAAAACAACTATACAAACCAAGTTCTCCATACCATCTCCCAACAAATAGGAGATAATAAGAGTCCCAAAGCACCTTTTAGCTCTCCTACTCCAGAGAAGAGCACTCCAAATTCTAGTCTCAACACCAATCCCATCTTTAAGATTCCTGAATTCCAAAAAGAGAATTTCCCTACACTTAGCGATGACTTTAAAGTCTCAGCAAAAATTCTTGACCAGATAAATGAGAAACTTTCCAGGTTCAAAATTTTTGGTAAAGATGAAGCGACCACCAGCACCCAAAAGGAGAAAGGTTCCCTTTCAAAACTAACCAATGAACGTTTTTCTACAAAGAAAAATTATTATAAGAAACCTTCTCCTCCAGATATCCAGTTTGAAGAGAACTCTTCCCTCTCCATCTCAAACTATGATGGCAGGGGTATAACTGAATGGAATTTTGATGGATTGGCTGAACACCTAAAATACAACAAACTTCATGAAATGGGAATGGCGATTACAGCCTATAAAATCAAAGGAGCTTCAGATAAGCAAGCGGCCACTCTAATTGTATCAGGCTTCACTGGTATGATAAAACATTGGTGGGATAATTATTTCGCCGACGACGTTAGGAGCCTCATTTGGGAGGCCACAGCCACTGAAACGGCTGTAGTCAAAGACGAAAATGGTCAAGAAAGTGTTCAACAAGTCTCAAAAGAAGACACTTGTGCAACCTTGTTATATCATATAGCCAGACATTTCATAGGAGAACCTAAGTTATTCCAGGATAGAAGCTTAGAAATCCTTAATAACCTTAACTGCAAAGACTTAGCAGACTTTAGATGGTATAAAGATACCTTCCTAGTCAAGGTTATGATCAGACCGGACTGCAATAAAGACTTCTGGAAAGAACGATTTATTAGCGGACTTCCACCTTTGTTCGCAGACAAAGTTAGGACTAAGATCAAGGATAGATTCGAAGGACAAATTCCTTACGATACCTTAACCTATGGAGACTTAATTAGTTTTATTACTACCGTAGGGATTGATCTCTGCACAGACTTAAAACTTAAGAAGCAACTTAAGAAAGACAGCTCCTCCAAATATGGGTTAGGAACCTTTTGCACAGATTATGGTTTCCCGAGTGTCTCTCCCAAGAAAAAGCATAGGAAGAAATCCTTTAGGAGCCATAAGAAAAGTAAGCATAGAAAAGAATCCTCCAAAAAAGATTCTACTGACTACAAAACTAGCAGGAAAGCTAGGAGAAAGTCCTCTAGGAAAGATGTCTGTTGGACTTGTGGCAAAACTGGACATAGGGCCAAAGATTGCCGATCTGGCAAGAAGAATAAGATCAATCAACTAGGTTTTTCTGAAGAAATCAAAGAAAAGTTATTTTCCCTTATGGAAGATGACTCTTCAGACGACTCTTCAGATACTTCTACCTCTTCGAGCGAAGACTTTAGTGACGAAGATTTTACCAACGCCGCATATGAGTCTGACCAATCACAGTCTAGCCAAGATTGCGCTTATAATGGTACTTTCTGTACCTGTACGAAGAAATCTATTAATGTCATAATTGGAAATCCAAAGGAAATCTTGTTTGACATAATAGAACATATCCAAGATGATGAGGCTAAGAGTAAATATCTTTTAGAACTCAAAAAACTCATGCTTTCTCAAGAAGAAAAACTCCCCAAACTAACTATCCAGCCATTTAGTATGAAACAGGTCATGTCACGATTTGACAAACCCGTAGAACCTACAATATATGACCTTAAGGGAGAAATTTCTACCTTAAAGGGAGAAATCAGAGACCTCAAAGTCAGGCTCGATAGAGTCGAACTCAATATTCTTACAGAACAGGTTCTTAAGAATGTATCCTCTCCAAAGAATGTTTCGCCTCCAGGCTCTCCTAGAGCCTCCCCCATAATCACTAACGATCACCTTAAAGAGCCTAGCTCCTTTCCTGGCTCAGAATGACCCTCTACCTCAGGCACTACTATATCCACCATTAAAGGATATAGTGAACACATAGTGGTAAAAATTGTTATTGACAAAGATTTTGTTCTTAACAGAGTTGCTCTTTTTGATACTGGGGCAGTTAGCAACTGCATTGTTAAGGGTTTAATACCCACCAAGTATCTTCAAAAAAGCACTTCCCGTCTTTATTCCTCCACAGGCGAAAAGATGAAGATCGCTTATAAGCTTTCTAAAGCTCATATCTGCAATAATGGCATTTGCCTTGTTAATGATTTTGTAATTACTGAAGGTATTACAGAAGATATCATCCTTGGGATACCTTTTGTAAACCAAATCAGACCTTACATAAGAGATTTTGATGGAATTCGTACCACCATTTTAGATCAAAATCTTTTCTTTCCCTTATTAAGGGCTCTCTCACAAAAAGATGGTGACCTTATTAAAGAAAGAACTGCTTTCAAAATAAACAGACTTTCTTCACACATTTGTTTCCTGAAACAAGAAGTTCAATTAAAAAAGATTGAACAAATTTTAAAAACTCCGGAGATGATTAGTAAAATAGCCAATCTTCAAAAAGTTTTTACAAAAGAGATTTGTTCTGAACTCCCAAATGCTTTTTGGGAAAGGAAGAAACATTCTGTTGAACTTCCTTACATTACAGGATTCAGCGAACAGGCCATCCCCACTAAAGCAAGGCCCATTCAAATGAATCAAGAAATGATGGAAGTTTGCAAAACTGAAATAAACCATTTATTGAAAAATGGAATCATTAGGACCTCTAATTCCCCATGGAGTTGCTCTGCCTTCTATGTAAATAAAAGTGCAGAGAAAGAACGAGGGACTCCCCGGCTAGTAATAAATTACAAGCCACTAAATGTCGTCCTAAAATGGATCAGACATCATATCCCTAACAAAAGGGATCTTCTAAAAAGAACTTGTAAAGCTAATCTTTACAGTAAGTTCGATATGAAATCAGGCTTCTGGCAAATCCAGATCGCTGAGAAGGATAAATTTAAGACTGCCTTTAATGTTCCTTTTGGACATTATGAATGGAATGTCTTACCCTTCGGCCTCAAGAATGCCCCATCTGAATTTCAGAACATCATGAACAATATCTTCAATCCTTACAGCTATATGTTAATTGTTTATATTGATGATGTGCTTATATTTTCTGAAAATATAGATTCTCATTTCAAGCACCTTAACACTTTCTTTAAGATTGTTAAATTAAACGGATTAGTCATCAGCGCTCCAAAGATGAAGCTTTTCCAGACTTCTATTAGATTTTTAGGGCATGACCTTAATCAAGGTAGTTATAAACCTATTTGCAGAGCCATTGAGTTCTCTTCCAAGTTCCCTAATGAAATTAGCGACAAAACCCAACTCCAAAGATTTTTAGGAAGCCTTAACTATGTGGCAGACTTCATCCCAAACATCAGACAAGTTTGCGAACCTCTATACAAAAGGCTTAAAAAGACCCCAGTTCCTTGGAGCTCAGAACAAACTAATGTTGTTATTAAGATAAAAAGTTTGGTCAAGAGTCTTCCTTGCTTAGGAATCCCAAATCCTGATGCATTTATGATTGTAGAAACTGATGCTTCTGATGTAGGATATGGAGGTATCTTAAAGCAAAAAATAGATACTCAATCTCCTGAATAATTAGTCAGATTTACTTTCGGGGTATGGAACTCAGCCCAGAAAAATTACAACACTATTAAAAACGAGATTTTAGCTATAGTGCTATGTATCACAAAATTTCAAGATGATCTTGTCAACAAAGAATTTTTATTACGAGTGGATTGCAAATCTGCTAAAGAAATTTTGCAAAAAGACGTGAAAAATCTGGTTTCAAAACAGATATTTGCTAGATGGCAAGCTCTCCTATCTAGCTTTGATTTTCAAATTGATTTCATTAAAGGAGAAAATAACTCCCTACCTGATTTTCTAACAAGAGAATTTTTACAGGGAAAAAATGAGACCCACTACACTGGGTAAAACCCCAGTAGTAAATAAACCTGACCAAACCAAAATGGCGAGACCATTTGACCCTCCTACCACATCAGTAAACTCATTACGGCCATCAGTCCCGCAGCGACCGGTGTTAAAATCAGAACTCCAACTACCGTCTCAGAACAGGTATGCAGCTATATCAGAAGCCCCAAGGCTTCCTCTTCCGATCCCTACCAAACTGGTAGATCTCAAGATAGGAAAACCCCTGGAAACAAGACAATTACCGAGTTCATCGGTACAATCCAAGCAAAGCTATGCTATGAAGGCTCCAGAAACCTTCGCCCAAGCAGTAAGTCCTGCAGCATCTAAAGCTGCCCCAGCTCCCCTCTCAAAAGAAGAATTCAAATTCATTACCACTCAGGTAATGCCTATCATAGCCCTGGACAAGGAATACGAGGGATATCCATTGGACCAGCTAATCAAGCCGGTTTATAATGACAAGAACTTTGTGGATACTGAAACTCCACTTAAAACAAGGAGATTTTATGAGACCATTCTCGTTGACACCGACTCCATTGAAGTTGAGCATAACATGAACGAGAGGAATCCGGATTATATTGATTACTCCAGATTCACTATCAAGCGGGTACTAACCCCTTTCAATTGGTTTGCAGATCATCTTCATACGCCAATTGCACTATCTATGCCTCATCATCCTCAAACATATAATTGGTATGACTATAAGTCATCATGGTTCAATTTTCTATATGTTCGACCAGGACACACCTGGTTTGTCAAATATTTCCCTGCTATGGTAGATGCCATTATTCCCCGATGGTTCTATGAATGGTGGATTTATTTTGGAGGAATTAAAGAAATTCTTCCTTTACAATTCGCTAGCAGGTTCACTGATTTCTGCACAAAAGAAGGGTGCACAACCCTCCCTGAGCACATACAGATGTGCAAATTTTTTATTAAAAAACGAGTGTCCTACATCATCTCCTGGAATTTTGCCAAAGGAGAACAAGATCGAATTAAATACTTATCCAAAGAGATTAAGGTAAAAGGCTGGACTCCTAAGCCAACCGCTCCAAGGACGCCTGAGAAGGGGAGGACATCTTCACCTTTTATCCCATCCAGCAGTGCCTCACTAAGAAAGAAGGCACTAAAAGAAAAATTGAAGAAGGCTTTGCATGACATGGAAAGCCAAGAAACTACTGAAGAAGAAGTCGTACAACTTCTAGAAGAAGCTTCTTCTACAGGAAGCAGTGACAACAACAATGCCGATATGCTAAACCCTACCGGAATAGCAATGGCCTACATGGACTTCTACTGAGAATAGGGAAATGACTCTTCAGTAAAGATAGAGGTTCAAAGACCTGGAATTATCTTTTCTGAAGAGGCAACCTACTATTTTCAATAGGAATCTTTTTGGGACCACAGCTATTCTAAAAGGAAAAAGCATCCACAGCTTTTCTAAAAAAAAGGCATCTTACAGTCTGAAAAGGACAAAAGCATAAAGCAATTGTCGGCCACTTGTAGCCCCACATAACGTTACATTTCAAATGTATTTAAAGTTTTCAAATTGTCTATATAAAGACTCTATGTAACTCTGGAGAAGGAATCAGAAAATATCCTAGATATCTTCCATAAGCCAATTCTCTCTCTCTGTAAACAATGCTTTCGTTCTAATAAATTAATAGTAAGTTTTCATCCTTCATATCTTTTCCCGCTGCTGTTTTAATCTTTCTATTTTAATTGTGTGCTACTATCAATTAAAAGATAGCAATTATCACCATCCGAACCTGGTCCAGGATGTGATGGGTATCTCAAGTCCCACGTGGATCGGATATCACCCCTGCACCTAACCAAACCAAACACAACATCATCCCTGTCGGATGAATTCTAAACATATAACAAGATAAATTTACAAAATGAAAGATACTTCTATAATTAATAACCACAACCAACCGACATAATCCAAGTCCACAATAATCCAACAAAGCCTCTACCAAAACTAAACATCAATAGAGTGTCGAACAAGCCCCCGACTATAGCCAAAAACAAGTCTAAACAGTCTGAGACATAAGGAACCAAAACATGAAATCTAGATTTCCGATGTATGAAAGCTCACCATTTCAATGTCAATTCATGAACTGATCCAAAATCTGAACCACTATGTAGGAGGAGTAAAAGTATGGTAATTCCTGCATCGCATGGGGATACAGCATCCAAAGACGGTTAGCAGGGTGAATGCTAGCATGATACTCACGGATAAGGATAACTTGATGTCATGATCATCTATTTCAAATCATTCAGAATCAAATGCACATAACCAAATGCACATACATATATATTACATGTTGGGATAGGGACTCAACGATTTACATGCGCTTTAAAACTTTAGCATGGATTATGTAGATCAACCATCATAAAATAGTACCATGGGATATATGGGCCCCATCTCTCACCCCCTGGTCGGGCACCAATATGTGTAGCCGCACAAACCAGAGAAAGATCATATATATATATATATGAATGGGGGATTCAAACCCTCAAATTATATACTAAGGTGACTTAAGCACCCAATCATGAAATGTGATATGGGGGACACGAACACTCCAATCATAATAATAACAATAAGGTGGACTCGAACCACCTAGTAACAAACAAGGGGACTCAAACCTCATTCCATAATGATCCCCGCATCGGTTAGAGCAGTTTCTAGTATCGGTCACTCAAACCTCCCCTTTCACGACTCAGCTACACAACCCTCTTTTAAATCTAAATTAAAACATTTAACATATATTCCCATTTTAATTAAGCCAATTACACACAAAGGCATACCGTTGGTATTGTCATACCAACCTCGCTTGCAAGATAATATCATCATGCCATGTCATCTGCTCAACTAACAAGGACTCAAACCCATAGGTCAAAAAAATATTCAAATAGTCAATCATTTGGGACTCGAACCCATTTAATCAACCGAACCCATAAGGTTCATATTCCACTATTTATATATGGCCACTAAGGCCTTTCAAGGAAAACATGCATACTTCATTACCTTTTTTATGCCAATGCATTATTACAAGTAGGTAAACCAAACTATGTGATAGAAGCCCTTTTCATTGACAATTTCACAAACATACATGTTGAGGGCATACAATTTTCAAATCATGATCAAGGCAAAATCATCAAATTGGAGACTAACTAGGCACCCTCAATTTAATCACCATTCACATGCACCCATAAGTTCAAAACCATATTTAAAACATGAATAATCATAATAAAACCATGGGAAAACATTGTTCAATAATAAGCATTCAAAACCCTCAACCCTTGTTTCAAAACCAACAATAATATCTCATGAACAATATATTAAAATATATTTTCTTGACAAATAAAAAAGGAGGAAAGAGTAACATGCCTGAAATATTCACAATTATGGAGAAGAAACCTTGAATTGACCCTTACATGCTAGGCCTTGAAAAAACCCTAGCTTTCTTTGCTTAAGAGAATTTGAGAGAGAGGTGGATATGTTTTTATTGTGTTATAGGTGATAAAAAGTCTTAATAGGATCTAAAAAGCTGAAAATTAAACTGTTAGTCGTTACGGGTGACCTTACGACTCATAGAGTCACTCTACGACTCAGACCCTCCAGACGTAGACAAACCAGAACCCCCTTGGGCTCTTCACCATGAACTCTATGACTGGCACCTATCTCGTAATGATACACTACGACTCATAGGGTGAATTTATAGTCTCAAAAGCTTCAATAGAGGCACTACGTTGGACACATTATGCAATGCCCTCCTTACGACTTGTTAGGAGTCTATACGACTCTTTATGTCTAGTCGTTCTCAAGTCAATGACTTAAGAAAATCCTTTTGGGCTCATTACGACTGGGTCCTATAACCCGTAAAGACATATTACGACTTGTTAGGTGAGTTGTTGCCAGGGCAGAAAGCTCAGACTCAGAAAATTTTCAAAGGCTAAAAAGCCAGAGCGTTACATACTCCCTCATTAGGATCATTCATCCTCGAATGATAGAAGATGGAATTTACGAGCACGATTAGACTTCAAACACAACCACACTAACCTTTAACAAAGACTAAAAAAATGTCAAGAAATACACATACCTCAAGCACGATTATCAGGAACAGGGAACATGAACGGATATTTAGATTTTATGTCTTCTCTAGCTTCCCACATAGCTCCTTCCTTCCAAACAATACTTCTAGTAACCCTTAAATATGACCACAATCTACACTAAACTTTTAACTATGAATGCAAAACTCCACTATTTCAACCTCCTAACTCCCCCGCAAAACACATAATGACAAAACCTGTGTATTTGTAGCATCCTGCTCCCATGTTAAATCTTAACTCAGAGTAAAAGGTGCTAGTGTAAGACATGGGACCATATACTTTATACCATTTCAATAGTACTACTCAATCTTATCACAATAATCAAGTAACCTTAAGTCTAAATCAAGGAGTACTAATCACATAACACAATGATTTGTGTATATATCAATCACACATTCAAGCCTGTCTTTATACCTCCGCTTTTGGGTCTCCCACCCAAAAACTAAAACTTCAATCACTATCACGATGGATTTCACCATATCTCTCTCTCTTAACTATTTCACATAACAAAGATTCATCTTACGTTTCTTTCTTTATCTATAACTTTAGCCTAAGTAGTCACCCCAAAATTTTACTATAAAGAATATCTACTCCCTCATCTAAACATTACTACTGTTCTATAGCTACTACCATCCTAACATAAGTGGGGTCACTGAGGAACTAGAGTACAAGCATTAAAAATAAGGTGGGTTACTTCTTAATTACGACTCCTATTTATCATATTAATCAAGGTGAGACCTGCAAAATAAGACACAATACAATAGGCATAAAGTACGTCATAGAAACCACCTAGGTTATAAATAGAGTATCGTTTTGACATAAACATACCTTAGCACGAGTCCTTAGGACTAGGCACTATCAGAAACACGAATGCATATATAATGGGTAATATAACATAAAGCTGAGATTTATATTTAGGGAACAAGGTGAGGATTTCCTCTTGAAACCACTATTTCTTAGAACTAGGCATAACGTGAGTCATGGATGTATGGATCATGAGCGTCATGACATAGAACTTGAACACTTGGAAGATCGAATTTCTGAGAACCACTATTTCCTTTGGTTTAGGGGCTGGAATATGGACATACGCGGCATGTAGAATGTGGGCCTTAGTCATAAACTCTATTAAAATGCGTATGACACTAGTAGGGTGCCCTCTTAACCGAAATAGGAGGGAATCACAAGAATAGGAGTAAATTTATCCTGACACTCCCCTGAAGCCCATCGCTAGGAGAATATTTAAGATTAGCCCTCGATCTCCATCTTACTACACCTATAATCACAACACTCCGCTCTAAGGGGTATTACCATGGACATGTTCTAGGGACACTTGGCTTTCTTATACTTAAAAGTTCATCTATCCAGATGCTACCTGGGGTTCAGTATATTCTTACAAACTCTATGCCCTAATCCATCCCAATGGCCCCCAATCCATTAGTTTAACCTGGACCTCCGACCTATATTTCACAACTTTCCCACTCCAGTATGCCCTAAGTCATCAACCTCATCTTTTCCGCACACGTCATCAAGCCTACCAATTTACTCCCACAAATGTAGCATCGCTATCCTCGAGCTAACATACTTATTTCACCAAAATCAATATCTAACGTACAAACTTAAGGTCAATCAACCATCATGCACTACTAAAAGAGTACCCAGCATAAAATACATATATGGTCAACCCCGCAAGGAGGTTACCCTAAATTCCTTATTCACCCGCCGATAACCTATACATATTCGGAGGAAACCATCTTCCTTACACTCAAAAAATTGGAAGCACCCCACGGAGAAACACTAGGGTGGACAAACCCTTATCAAAGAGATCTTTCAATTACTACTTAGGTTTTTTCAACTTAACCGAAGCCATTCTATAAGAAGGGATAGAGATGGGATGAGTGTTCGGAAGGAGATCAATCCCAAAAATCATTTTTTTCTATCTAGAGAAACACCAAGAAGATTATCAGGGAACACCACAGAAAATCCACCGAACAATGAGACAGACTGTAAAGAAGGACCTTCAAATCTAGAATCCTTAGCATGCACTATATGGTAGAGGGATCCTTTTGGAAATCAATTTTTGGGTTCTAAGATACAAAATGAACCTTCCCTTAGGCATTAGAGAACTACCTTCCTATTCAATCACCGAGTCATTTGGGAAATGGGAACTGACCCTACGGGTCCGACAATCCAGAGATGCAAGCACGAATGCAACCAGTCCATCCCAAAATCACATCAAAGTCTACTATGTCCAACTCTATTAGACCCATAAAGGTCTCCCTACCATGGACCAACATCACACAACCCCTATAGACCCTTCTAGCCATAATAGAGTCACCCACTAAGATAGATACAGAAAAAGTATCCAAAATATATTCAGGATCAAAACCAAAATGAACAGGCACCTAAGGGGTCACACAAGAGAGAGTAGATCCCAAATCAAGAAAAAATACACATCATGGGGAAAGAGTTGTAACATACTAGCAACGACATCTGGTGATGCCTTAGATTCTTGGCAGGGAGTAAGAGTGTAAAGACAATTTCAGCCAGTGCCAGAGTTAGAAGTAGCACCCCTTGGTATGGAATCCGAAGAGCCAACAATAGAAATCTTATTAGCTCAAGTAGCAATATTGAAAAAAGAAAAATGTTATTATATATGATTGGGTTGATCACACTTGAAGCATTGATTCTTCCCCTTACGACAAATCCACGATGCCACTGACCACAAAACCAGGAAGAAGGATAGAGAAGGACTAACTGGGCTCCACTAGACTGGTATTGGGCACCCTGGGCCCTAGGACCAACAACCTTTTGAAAATGACGATCATCAGATGACTTTGGGTAAGGGGCTCTTGTCGATGGGTATGAACCAGAATTTTCCCTGCTCCCTTCCCTAGTCCACTGTCTCTCTTGTCTACCGATATTGTGATGACCATCACCCTACTCTGAATATATAAACCTTTTGTTCTACATCTTCCCTATCTTAGCCTGATTCCTTGTCCCATTAATAAGATAAGACTAGAGCGATAGAGAGACTACTATCTGGTTCAACAGATGAATAGAATGATAGAACTCAACATTGGACTCTTCGCCCTAAGGTGTTTAAGGAGGACTAGAGGAGACCAATGGAACTCTACTAGGGTAATCAAAAGCAGCAACCCTAGACTGGGTCTGTACCCCAGGGGTAGGATGAGTTCCATCCACATTATCCTCAGACTAGATAGAAGACTTTCCACGAGCATCCAATTTTCTGGGAGTCATGATCTAAAAAGTGAACATATGGGAATTAGAGGATATTTCATGACCTTAGACTCTATATCCCAAATAATAAATCACAAGAAAAGGGAAACATTACTAAATGCCTTGTAACCTCTCATTTATAAGTGTAGCGGGTTACACATCTATAAAAGAGACTCTACTTAACACAGATTTATTGTACAGACAATAACACCAAACCTAGGCTTTGATACTATCTTGTCATGACCCAAACATTGTCCTAACCATAACGGGTATCTCAAGTCTCTCATGGGCTGGAGATCACCCCTACACCTAACCAAACCAAACACAACATCATCCCTGTAAGATGAATTCCAAAAATATAACAAGATAAATTTAAAGAATGAAAGATACTTCTATGATTAATAACCAAAACTAACCAACATCACCCAAGCCTATAGTAATCTAACAAAGACTTTACCAAAACAAACATCAATAGAGTATCGGGACATGCCTCGACTATAGCCAAAAATAAGTCTAGAAAGCTTGACACATAAGAAACCAAAACATAAAATGTAGACTTTCGATGTATGAAATCTCACAACTTCAATGACAACTCACGAATTGATCCAGAATCCGAATCACTATGTAGAAAGAGTAAAAGTATGGAAAAGTCCTACATAACAGGCTGAGACAGTGTCTAAAGATGGTTAGTTGGGTGAATTCTAGCATAATACTTATGGATAAGGATAACATAATTCCATGATCATCAGTTTCAAATCATTCAGAATTCAACGCACATAACCAAATGCATATACATATATATTACATGTCGGGATAGAGAAACAAGGCTTAATATATACTTTAAAACCTTATCTTGGATTGTGTAGCTCAACCATCATATAATAATACCCAGGCTATATGGGCCCAAGCTTTCGCCCCCTGGTCGGGTCCCAGTATGTGTAGCCACATGAACCAGAGAAGATCACATATATATATATATGCATGGGGAATCAAACCCTCTTATCATATACTAAGGAGACTTAAGCACCCGATCATAAAATGCGATATGGGGGACTCGAACCCTCCAATCATATAATAACAATAAGATGGACTCGAACCATATGGTAACAAGCAAGGGGACTAAAAGCCTCATACTATTAAGACACCTGCACTGTCTAGTGCAGTTTCCAGTATCGATTACTAAAATATCCACTTTCACGACTCAGCTATACAACCCATTTTTAAAGCCCAATTAAAATATTTAACATATATTCCCATTTTATTAAGCCAATTACACACCAAGGCATCTCGTTTACATCGTCATACCAACCTCACTTGCAAGATAATATCATCATGCCATGTCATCTACTCAACTAACTGGGACTCAGGTCAAAAAAATATTAAAATAGTCAATCAATTAGGACTCAACCCATTTAATCAACCTAGCCCACAAGGTTCCAATTCCATTATTTATACATGTCCATCAAGGCCTTTCAAGGAAAATATGCATACTTTATTATCCTATTAATGCCAAATCTTTATTACAAGTAAGCAAACCAAACTATGTGACAGAAGCCATGATCAAGGCAAAATCATCAATTTGGGGGTTAACCATGACCCCTCATTATAATCACCATTCCTGTGCACCCACAAGTTCAAAATTATATTAAAACATTAATGATCATAATTAAACCATAGAAAAACATTGTACAATAATAAACATTCAAACCCTCAATCTTTGTTTTAAAACCAACATCAATATCTCATTAATAATACTTTAAAATATATTCCTTTGATAAATTAACAACGAGGGAAGAGTAACATACCTAAAATATTCACAATTATGAGAAGAAACCTTAAATTGACCCTTAGATGCTTGACCTTGAGAAAACCCTAGCTTGCTTTGCTTAAGAGAATTTGAGAGAGAAAAGAATATATTTTTATTGTGTTATGGGAGAGAATAATGTCTTAATAGGGTTAATAGGTCCTGGTTTATGTTTAGAAAAAGAGTGAAACATCTAAAATACACATATTAAAAGTTAGAAATTAAACCGTCAGTCGTTACGAGCGATCTTATGACTCGTAAGGTCACCCTACGACTCGGACGCTTCATTCATAGCCAAACCAGAATCCCCTTTGGCTCTTCACTTTGAACATTATGAATTATACCCTACGTCTCATAATGAGACACTAGGACTCGTAGGGTCAAGTTATAGTTTCAATAGCTTCAATAGAGGCACTACACTAGACGCATTATGAAATACCATCCTTACAACTTGTTAGGAGTCTATACGACTCATTAAGTCTAGTTGTCATCAAGTAAATGACTTAAGCAAATCCTTCTGGGCTCATTACGACAAGGTCCTCTGACCCATAAAGATACATTACAACTCGTCAGGTAAGTTGTTGCTAGGGCAGAAAGCTTAGACTTAAAAGATTTTCAAGGGCCAAAAACTTGGGGCATTGCAGTTCATTAAGGGATTCACCTCTATTGCAACACCTATTAATACATTGGCTAGATATGAAAATCCTTTTCAGTGGTCTAATATGCATGACATAATCTTTCTAAAGCTCAATAACTTGCTCACTTCAATTTCTATTCTAACTTTTCCAATTAAGGAAGAGGGGCTTATTTTTTATTGAGGTGCTCCAGGTGTTGGTTTGCATTATGTTCTAATGCAACAGGGCTGAGTTATAGCATATGCTTTGAGATAGCTTAAGGTACAATGGTGAAACTACCCCATTCATGACTTAGAGTTGTCAATGGTAGTTTTTGCACTTAATATTTTATGGCATTATCAGTATAAGATCATTGTAAGATATTCACTAACCATCATAGTCTTTAATATGGTATGACTTAGAAGGAACTTAATTTGAGATAATGTAGGTGGATTGAGTTGCTGGAGAATTATGATCTTTCTATTGTAATTCGAGACAATGTAGGTGGACTAAGTTGCAAAAAACTGCGATCTTTTTATTCTATACCATCAAGGAAAAGCAAATATGATAGCAGATGCCTTGAGTTAAAAGGCAGTGAGTATAGGAAGCTTAGGCTTTCTATTGCTTTTAAAGTGGTTGTTATTCTTGGACATCTAGTCCTTACCCAACTGATTAATTTGACTTGATACTTCATACCCCCAAAAGGTTTTTTTAGTGTTTAGGGAAAGTCTACTCTATTGGAGCAGATTCGAGGTTGGCAGTTTGAGGATAGTACATTGTGTGGTATTCAAGATCAGGTGTTGATGTGCCATGAATTTACAGCACTTGAGACACTTAAAATAAGGGATATTTATCAGTCCAAAGGTATTTTTATATAAATATAATGTATTGGTATATTTTTACAGCAAAATAGGGTTTGGAAGTGAAAGTATAAATAAAATACATTGGTCAATAAGTCAATGGATTACAATATGACTTTTAGCCTCAGTCGTTGCTAGTACAAAATATTTATGGACTTGGACAATTGAGAAAACAAGTGACTACGCCGCATATCCTTTGACTCGTTGGGTCATGATATGATTCATAGAAAGAAATCATCCCAAAAAACAAATAGCAAAGTCCGGAAGATAACAAGTTTGTGTCACTGGTGATAAGGGTAGGCAACAACTCATAGGGTACATGATAAGTTATAGACTAAAAGCCATTGGGAGTCCACTTTATTTAAGGCTATGGAGAAGTTGAAGGATAAGAACACTAGAGATGAGGCTATGAGTTGTTTTGTCTCATAACGAGCCATCTGGAGTAGTTGTCCTGAGCAAGTAAATAGAAGTCCTAAGAATATGCAAAAGGTAACATATAGAAATGGGTTAGTCTATGTTCGTTTAGTCATAAGGCAAGTCATTGCCTGCAGAAGAATAAGCAGGAAATGGATAAGGAAGAAAGACTGACAACGAGTTATCATCAGGCTATACAACTCATTACTAGAGACATAATCACTGCCAGCCTTGAAATCCTGTTTTCTTAGTATAGGTTTTATTATGTCTATATATACTCTTATGTGGGTCCTTCTATTAGCTTACACTATTTTATATTTTACAACTTTATATATTCTAAGGCATATTCTTGGAATTATATGAACATCGTTTCTAGAGTTTTAATTCAAGTTGAGATTTTAGGATTTTATTATTATTGTAAGTGCAGGATCATGTTTTCATCAATGAATTCTTCTTGTGTTTTATTAACTATTAGCAGTTAAATCACACAACTAGGATTATGGGAATGTGACGAATTGACAAAATTGGTTAAGTTCGAGATTGATATGATTATATTTATTAGTATTTTCTTTGTTATAATTGCTTTCTAATGGTTGAAAATGTTAGGAACTCGCCTATATTCTAGACTTGATTGAGAGAGAGGCAGAGATTAGGAAATGAAAATAACAAAGGAGATTTAATGTTACCAACCTTTATCTAACAACTTCAGTCGTAATAGGGAAAGTTAATCTGAGGTCAACAACAAGGATTAAAAGTGTAACACTCGGTATCCAAGAGGATAAGGGTGAAATTCATCTAACCAAGGTCGAAAGATGTTTAGATAAACTTATCTTGTTAGATTTTACATGTAATGCATTAAAATAGTTTGCTAGCACAAGAAACCTATGTAGTTATTAATCCGTGGGGATCACAATCCTAGTGCTTTCTCATAGTGATTACAAATCCATCAACCAACAATTGTTACTATTGCGCTCTTGTTTTAGAAAGTTCCCCCTATTTTACTTAATTACTAGTTACCTAGAAAAACACTTGGTAGAATTTTATCCTATTCACTGTAGGATCGACCCCAACCTAGTTGGGTTCTGTATTTGATTCAGCGATTTCTTTATACTTTTTGGGAGGCTTAACTTGGGTGACATTAAATTTTAGCATCATTTCCAAAAAATACAGTTATGGAGTTTATGAATGTGTTTGTCGGGTTGTTCTTTTTGTTTGTTGAATTACTTTTTTACTATTTCTCTGGTGCTTCATCAAAAATAATACTTAAGATTTTTAGGGTTTGCATAAGCCAAAAAACTTGTGTCCTCCAAACTAGGTAGTTGGTGGGTTTGGTTTGATGGGACAAATAGTTATGAGCTGGAAAAGGGATGAAGAAGAAACAGAGAGACCGGTGCTGGGAGTTGCATGGAAAAAAAGAAGGGAGAACTTAATGCATACCTTCCAAGCCAAAATAAGGAGTTCAATATCTTTAGAACAAGCCAATACTTTGGAGGCTCAAAACGAGGGCTTGAGGCTTAAGAACATGCTAAAGTGAAAGTAAAGGGCTCTACAAGGAGGACTACTCAAAAAAAGAGAAAGAGTCTATGGATGCAAAGTGTCTATTCTTGAAATTCAAGCCAAGGTATTCTTATAATTATAAGTTTAGGCTATAAATAACGGATATTAGCTTATTTTTAAGGTTATACTATTTTGATATTATGAATTGATGAGTGAAAACTCATGTGAGGATTTAGGCTAACGCCTTTGTTGATTGAAATGTAGGCTGGAATTCTTGCTTGAAGAAATCATTTCTCCTGAGGATGTATCTGTACTATATGTGATGGTTGGAATCTTAATAGGAGGTCTTGGTTTTAGTATAGCCATGGTTTCTTACTAGATCTCATGTGTGTGTCTTGTTTCTATCATTTATCTTATTTTCTTATTCTTAGTGTTAGGGCTCTCAATTTTGTGTTTTAGTTCTCTTAGTTTATTTGTTCTTCTGTATTTTCTTTATTGCATCACTTTGGATATATCCACAATTTGTTGGTCTATTTTCCTCTGCAATTTCTGGATTTTAGTTGCTTGGTTGCAAATTGCCAGTTTTAGAAGGTTTCTTTGTTGATTGGCTAGTATAAGATAACTAGTCTAGTCATTATAATGTATTATCCATTAGCAATTAGTTTATTTGAACTTTAACCAGTTCCTTTATTTGATAAGTAGTAGGACTATTTCACAACATGTATCCTCTCTTGCATAGCACTACAGTGGTAGAACATAATTAGGAATGAAGGATGCTCTCAGGTTCTGCTTAACTTATAATTCTCCTTATCCATCTTTAAACATATACCTTTTCTTATAGGACTGAGCACCAGGGATGTATCAATGTATTAGAAGGTTATACAAGTGTCATCTCATCCAGAGACTAATAGATTTTAGGTTAAATATATGTGGAGTATTTCCTCGGTGCAGTGTGCAAAAGAGCTTTGAATTTCCATCAAAATGCAATCATCACCCTGAAAGCTATTCTCATTTTAAAACAAAGAAGGAAATAATTATAAGACTACTATACATGTCATTATGACAATTGCTTTTTTAAAGAGTTCTTATTAAGCAGCTAAAAATTGTTCAATGTTCCCAAAGATTTACTTCTTTCAATTTCAAAGGCCCTATTTGTTTAATCATTTGGTTGTGGCATAAGAGTACATAACATTGTGTCAGTTAATTTCACTATTTAGTCTTAGCCATAGTTCAGTGTTCAACACGGGAAGTCAGCTTCAACCAAGAGTAATAGGCATTCCCAGAAGTCAATGTAAGTCAAGGTTTGGATTATATGGGAATTCTTCGCACTTATAGTACCACCAACCTAAAAGAAAATAGCGAAAAAACAAGAAGAAAGAAACTTTTTTTAAAATCTGTAGCTTCAGAAGATAAGAAGTTGGGAATTGTGAGGACTTTGGTTCTCAAAAGAAAGCATGTGATGTGAAGACTAATAAGCAATCACCACAACTATTAGTCATTCTATTTGTCCTTCTAATATTTTTTACACAAGCAAAAGAGAGATGTCAACAAGGGCTGGGATAGGAAGCTTACACCTAACATTTATTCTCCAGTTAAGCTCGGTATTTTGATTGCTTGCTTTTCCACTATTTTATTTTTCTCTAATTTGTTTTAATCTTACTGAGAAAAGTTTTCCTTTTTGGCCTTCTCTTATTCTTTTTCTTATTAGCAATATGTGTAAAGATGCTAATTTACAATTGCTCTGGTGTTTTAGAAGTAATCCTTAAGATTTTTTTAAAACTAATTCATAGTTCTGATTGAAATACAATATATTAGAAATGATACATCCTTTCGCCATATCTTCTTTTTATAGGTCTATTAAATGTAAAGGTATATTCTACAAATAGAGCACAAATGAGGAATTCCACCAAAAATTGATTTATGCATGCCTTAAATTAGTCGGCAAGGGTGTCGTCTCAAGCAGAGAAAGCAGAAAGTAGGACATTACTCAAAATGTATGGAATTACATCAGCTAGAGATGTTGCTCTTATAACAAAAGCTGCAGCCAATTTTAGTGGTATGATCATATGGCCTAACTCAAAATGCTTTATTTCACTTTCTATTACAAAGGAAATCTCAAAGGTTGCGTGGGAATATGGAGTTCTGCCTATTGAGGTGTTCGTATATGATAATGCTGACACAATACTAAGAGAAAAATGAGTCAAAAGATCCTCCCAAGTTTCCAATTAAGAAAAGGGGACAAGTGGGTCCCGCAAGTTCATTAAAAAAAAAACTAAGTCTTTTGAACAACTGAGATAGTTGTTGGACAACTACATTAGTTGTCTGAACAACTTCGCGTAGTTGTCAAACAACTTCGCGCAGTTGTCGAACAACTTCGCGCAGTTGTCGAACAACTTCGCGTAGTTGTCGAACAACTAGGCGCAGTTATCGAACAACTACCAAAGTTATTCTACAACTGGGACAAGTTGTTTGGATGGAAAAACTTTAAAAAAAAATCAAAAAATGTTGTCTCTTCCACCTAATTTAAAAAACTTGGAGGACTCCCACTTAATTGGACAACTTGGGAGTCCTTTTTAATCCAAAGTCCCCAATATTAAAGGCTTATGATGCAGCAAACCTTGAATTGGTGCAAGTGAGGAACTGTACTTAAATAAGTTATACATCTATATATTTAATTATATAAATATCTAAATGACTTGGACTTGGACTTGGGTGGCCGGGTCGGATCTTTAATTAAAAAATTTAGTTTTGTATTTATATTTTAGAAAAAAATTTAAAAAAATTATAAAAATAGAATAGTTGTGTCTGTTTAGAAAAATTACATTTGTTCAGAATAGTTTTGTCTGTTCAAAAAAGTTGCATTTATTCATTATGGTTGTGTCTGTTCAGAAAAAATGCATCTTTTCAGAATAGTTGCATCTGTTCTGTAATGACCCTTTAGGTTTTTTTTCATATTTTTACTTATTTTCACTATTAAAGCCTTTCCATAGTTGCCCCAAGTCATTTATGATTTGTTGGGACTGACAGTTCGGTTACCAGGCAGTTCATTTGGTTTTAGAGCCAATTCCTTATTTTGAAGTTTTCACTAGTTCTAAATGGCCACCAGGTGAAAACTTTAGTAAAAGGATCTCATATGCAAATTCTGACTATGCCATCAGTTTTGAAATATCGATTTTAACCTAGGTAGGCCTTTAGTTCGGACCCCGAGGCACCCGGGCTCATTTCGGCCTATTGGTCGAAAAGTTAAAAAATAGAAATATGGGTGTGGGACCCATATTTGATCTAAACAACTTTGGATGAAAAATTTTATTTTTCCATTGAGTTTGAAATATCGAATTTGGTGTGGGTACATAGTCTATTTACATATACGGAATTTTAAACGAATCCCAAGCACTCGGTCCGGCACATTTTGGACTTTGAAAATCTTGTGCATCAACAAATATGGTGCCACCGTGATCGCACCACTTTGGACCGCGATTGCGAATCTGTGTACAGTAGAGATGTCGTGATCATGAAGAGGTTTTGCAATCGAGACTCATCTAACAGACGAGAGGTGTAGTGATTACAAGGCTTCAGATCGCGATAGCGATTGCCGAGAGCCTAGTAAGGGTATAAAATGACCCCATTTCCATGATTTTGAGCATTTTTCATCTTTCCCCTTGAGATCTAAACCCTAAAGTAGTGTGTTAACTTAAAATTAAAGCTTGTTGGCGATTGGGAAGCTTGGGTAACATCTATTTTCGTGATTATCATCCGATTTAAGGTAAGATTTCACCCTTTTCTTGGTGAAATTTCTTGATTATTTTCTCAAAACTCCAAAACCTTTAGGGCTTGATTTTAGACTCAATTTAGCTTAGGTTTTACCTATTTTTAGGGAAATTATTCCTTGATCCTGTATGAATGTTATATTAGTCTTGAAAATACAATTTTTGTAAGTGGGACCTACATGGAGTTTTTGAGGTAATTTTTAGACCCGAAGCACAATGGTGAAATATGGGTTTATATGTTGTCGTATTGATGAATAGAATGTATTTTTGATGGCTTGGCATCTTAAGAAGGCTTCTCAAAAGGGAAAAGCAAAGGTTTAGCAGTTTGTTGAGCTCTCTTCGACGTTGAGGTTGGCTAGGTTTATCCCTTGTTAGATCGAGCTATGTATTAGTATGCTTATAATATCTTGTTAGATTGGGATGGTTTTTAGGTGTTGGATTAATGAAATGCAAAACTTGGGGTTAGTTGAGCTATTTAGGTTATGTGACACCGTAAGCTTGAAACATTTAGCTTGTTCCTCATACTTTAGGTGGATTAGGCCTCGTTACTCATGTTTAGCTTGATAACACCTTAGATTTCTCAAGATTAGGTAAAATTCTCTAGCTAATTATGCTTAGAGTAAGTTTGGCCTTAGTTGCTTACACCAGTGAAAGTTATCTTAGTTTTCATTGGACTTAGTTAATGTATTTGGGCACAATCTCTACCTTAGGGCTAATTGTGGCTTGCTATACATCTAAAAGTAGATTTAGATACCTTAAGTATAGTCCAGGTAGAATTTTCTTAAAATAGAACTTGAGGATTAGAAGTGGACTCTTAACCCACTATAGGCTATGACATATGTTAGCTTAGGTAAAACCGTTTACAATTATTAGACTCTTAGAAACGTGCATTGAGAAATATCGATATTTTATGGTTACATTGTTTAATGTGAGGGTTGACGCATATTGATTATGCTATTATTTATGCATATTGATGATACTATTTATGATGTGGATTATATACATATATCTAATTCAAGTCCAGATGATGGTTATATTGTTGACTATATATGTATACCCGGTTCAAGTCCGGAGGATGATTATGGAAATATTTATTATATTTATCAGTTCAAGTCCGATTATACATATTATGATAAAATGATATACATTTTATGATTTATGATATCGGGGTGTGAAATTGAAGGTAGTAATTTGGCTAAGTTGGAAAATTAGGAAATTGTTATAATATGCTATGACATAAATGGATTCTAGTGATTAAATAGATTGGTTAATAAGTAATGATTGGTTAATAAATGGTAATTAGTGCGAAATAATGGTAAGTTTTAAAATAATGGTAACATTGTAGAGTATAGGTAAATTGTGGAATGATGGTTAAATGACAATAAAGGTTAGTTATAATGGCGGGTGATTACTTATTCTTCTCTTGAGTGTATTCTCCAGTCAATGGGAGGTTGTGATGAGTTCTTTACTTTTCTGTATCAATTGGCATATGGAAGACAATTTTGTAGTTATGATTTCTTGTGTGATATTATGTTACGTTATGTTATCATTTCTATTTATTTACTTATTATGTACAGCGGTGTTGAAGATGATTCAGGTCCATGTTTGTTCCTTAACTTTGTTATGATATCTTGCATTTTATAATACTTATATCATTATATAGCTCAGTCGAATGATGATGCCTACTGAGTACCCACTATTTTGGCATTCATACTGCACTTCTGTACCTTTTTTATGCAGATTCAAGTACTAGTTGTTGATGTTGATTGTTGATTGTTGATCGTATTGTGTTGATATTTCTGGAGATAGGGTTAGCTTTAAGAGTTCGAGTCACCCATTTTCCTCTATCTTTTATATTCAGTATTTAGTTATCGAGACAGATCTATTGGCTATTCTAGACTTCTGAGTTGTATTGATACTATTAGATGCTCTTGTACTGGCTCTACCAGGACGTAAGTTTGGTTTCGTGTATTGACTGTTTATTTTATCTAGAACCCTTGTTATTTAGAAATTGTGTTCTTGAAATTTGCCTATGTTTGCATTTTCCAACGAATTAACCCATTGCGTTAGATCCTGATTATGGTTTGGCTTTCCTATTAGCAGGATTTAGTAGGTGCTATCATGACTCGTAAATCAGGTTGTGACATGTTCGGAAAAGTTGTAACTATTCAGAATTTATAAATACGAATAAAAAAACAAAAGAAGCATACTCAATTTGAAAATATATTTTTGTACTTTGTTGTATCTTGATAGAGAATTACTTGTAATCCCGAAAGAATATACGAGCAATAACTCCTGAAAGACAGTAAACCTTCACACCTCAAAGCTTTCTATTATCATCTTATATTTTCTAATAATTTTCAAGAGTTATTTCTGCTATGGATAAATTATTGTTTGTTGTTGAGAATCCAAAAGAGATGATCAAACTAGATCGCTTTGATGGATCGAACTTCACTCGTTGGAAAGATAAGATGATCTTCTTACTCACTACATTGAAAATATTGTATTTTCATAATCCATCATTGTCTGCACTACCACAATCTACCCTGAATGATATTGATTAAATGAAAGTGGAGAGAAAAAAGCACGACAAAGATGAATTTCTCTGCCTCGTTCATATTCTAAATACTTTGACTGACCGTTTGTATGATTTGTACTCGAATATAAAATCTCCAAGAGGAACTTATACAACATTGCATACCATATATGAAAATGAGAATTGAGGTATTGATAATTTTTTATCCATGTGGTATTTTGAATTAAGATGATTGATACAAAGCCTATCATGGATAAGATTCATGAGTTACAGATCTTAGTTTTGAAACTAAGTAATCTTGAAGTAATAATTCTTGATGCACTTCAAATAGGTACAATTCTCTTGAAACTTCCTTCTTCATGGAATAATTATAGAAAAAAATGCATTCTACTGATAAATTAACTGTGGAACAATTTTGAATTCATCTTCAAATTAAAAATAAGACTCGTGTTAGAGATGCTCTTATTCAAGCCTTTAGTTTTGTGGTTAACAATGTTAGTCAAAATAAATCAGAAAGCAAAGATAAGAATCTAAAAGTTTCCAACTAGTCTATTGATAAAAAGAGAAAAAATATAAATTGTTATCAATATGGAAAGAAAGGCCATAAGATTCGAGATTGTAGGTTTATGAAAGCAGGAATAAAATTTCATTTTGGGGAGAAAAAGTCTAAAAAATCTAAAATCCAAATAAGATGAATATTGTCGAAGGTTCTTCACAAGGACTGGTTGATATGATTTCTGTTGTACCAATGGAAATGGTTAAGGAGTTGAATATGACCGCTACAACCTCAAAAAAAATTAAGATTGGTGATTGAATTTTGGTGCAACAATTCTTATTTGCCATGACATGAATATGTTTAAAACTTATTCAAAGGTAAAGGATTCTAAAAAGGTGTTAACGGACAACCATATTGTAGCTGAAGTTGTAGGAAAATGAATAACTGAAATCAACTTCACATTTGGACAAAAGTTGACTCTTCTTAACATGTTTCATTTTTCAGAAATAATGAAGAACTTTGTTTATTCTAGTTTACTTTCTAAGAGAGGTTTCAAGATTGTAATTGAGTCTGAATATGTAAGTATGTCTAAGAGTGGTATGTTTGTAGAAAAAATATATCATTGTGATGGCATATTCAAGTTAAGTATTAATACAATAAAATATCCTTATGCTTATACCGTTGTGTCTGATTCTTATTTGTGGCATGCTAGATTAGGATATTATATTTTAGCTCTTTAAGTTATATGTCCATAAATTGTTATAGTACTTGTAAACCTGAACATGGAGAAAAGTGTGAAATATGCATTCAATAACAAATGACTAAGAAACCATTTCATAAAGTTGAAAAATTTATAGAAATTTTACACTTAAAGCATTCTGATGTATGTGAATTAAATAGAGAATTAACTAGAGGAGGCAAAAGATACTTCATTACTATTATAGATGATTTCTCTATATTTACACATGTTTATTGCATTAGAACAAAGGATGAATCTTTTCAAAGGTTTAATGAATACAAATCAGTCGTGTAAAATCAAAAGAATAGGAAAATAAAATCATTCAAAGTGATAGAGGAGGAGAATATTTTCTACAGAATTTAGTTTATTCAGTGAAGATCGGGAATAATACACCAATCTAGTTCTCCCTATACACCTCAGCAAATTGGGTTGGTCAAAATAAAGAATAGATCTTCAGTATATAAGGTTAAATCTATCTTGCTAAATTCAAATTTACCACATAATTTGTGGAGTGAAGCTTTACTTACTGCTTGTCATATATTAAATAGAGTACTTTCAAAAAGTTGCATTTTTCTCCTTATGAACTTTGAAATGGTAGAAAATCAAATATAGGTTATTTTAAAGTGGGAGTGTATATTTTCTTACAGAGTTCTTGATCATGAAAGGAAAAAGAGTCCTAGAGGAATAAAAGCTTATTTGTAAGATATGCACGAAATTCGAAAGCATATAGACTTCTCGATCTAGATTCTAATAATGTTGTAAAAATCTATACATGTTGAATTTTTAGAAAATAAATACCTAAAAGACATTATTGATAAGAAGTTAATAGAAGCAAATTAAAGTGGTTTTGATGAACAAAAGATGTCACATTCTAAAACTATCTCTAATAAAAAGAAAAGTGACAATACTAATCTAGATCCAAGAAGAAGTCAAAGAGATAGGAAAGAAAAAAACTCTTGATCTTGATGTTATATTTCTAGTGCAGGATGATAGAACTTATGTTTGAAATCAAATGCCTATTTTGTTTAATATATAAGAAGAACCTAGAATATTTCAAGAAGTCGTGTCTTTAATAGATATTCTTTTTTTTAGAAGAGGCGATTAATAATGAAATAGATTCATTGATGTCCAATAATACTTGAATTTTGGTTGACTTACCTCATGGAACTACAACTATAGGTAGTAAATGAGTGTTTAAGATAAAATATTATATTGATAGTTCTATACAAACCTTTAAAGCAAGACTAGTTGCAAAAGCTTTAACTAAAAAAGAAGGTAATGACTACTTTGATACATTATGCTCTAGTTGCAAGGATACCATCCATTAGAGTACTCATGTCTTTAGCTTCTTTATATGATATATATGCACATCAAATAGACATTAAAATTGCTTTCCTAAATGGAAACTTAACTGAAGGAAATTTTATAAAACAACATGAAGGATTTGTTCTTCCTGATACTGAAAAGAAAGTTTCTAAGATAATAAAGTCTCTATATGGTTTGAAACAAACACCAAAATAGTGGCATGAAAAGTTTGATAGCATGATATTATCAAATGGATTTGTACATAATTTTGTTGATAAGTGTATTTACTCCAAATTTACTAATGATTATGGAGTTATCATTTGTCTTTATCTTGATGACATGCTGATTGTTGGTATGAACATGCTTGGAATTTCTAAAACTGAGAAATATCTAACTTCAAAAATGATCCTCCAGGTCATTTTCTATATTTCTATATATTTTTTCCATTTAGAGTTTTTCTATTACCACCCCAAGTCATTTATAACGTGTTGGAGTTGACAGTTTGGTTATCAGGCAGCACATTTAGTTTTCAGAGACAAATCCCTATTTTGAAGTCTTCGCAAGTAAAAATTGGCTACCAGGTAAAAACTTCAGCCAAACGACCTCGTATGCCAGTTCTGTTAGTTCCAACAGCTTTGAAACATTGATTTTAGGTTAGGTGGACCTTTGGTTTGGTTCCTAAGGCTTCCAAACTCATTTTGTGTAATTGATTAGAATGATAAAAATGAAACTTAGGTGTGGGACCCACTTTTCATTGAAAAGATCTTGGATAAAAAATTTGACTGCGCCATTGAGTCTGAAACATCAAATTTGATAGGGTAGCATAGTTTGAGGGTCGGTGAAGACTTGGAAATATTTCAAGTCTTCAGTTGGTGCATCCTCTTAAGTGTCCCTTGGTTCACTTAAGTAAAGGTTGTTTAAGCATTCAACCGGTTGCTTAAGTGACCAGGCTGCCAACTACTATGCCACTTAAGCAAAGGATGCTTAAGCAGTTGTTAGTTCGCTTACGAAAAGGACCTAGTCATAGGCGGATCCGCGTAAGTTATACTTGGACGCTTAAGTGGTGACTACTTAAGCAGTCTAATATCCGCTTAAGCAACACCTGGGTGTAATTAAATGCCTTTTTTCCCAATTTTCTCCCATTTTTCACACAAGTTCAATAGAAACAATCCCTAGAAAGTGTGGAAACTTGGGAAAAACATTAAGAGGTGATTTTAGGGTGTTTGCAAGCTTGAATTACTTGTTTATTCTCTGAATTCTTGGTAAGTTTTCATTAATTTCATGGTTAATTTGTCAATTATTTTCCAAAATCACTAGAATATTTATGGGTTGATTTTAGCACCTTTTGAGCTTGAAAGTTAACACTCTTGAGGGTAAATGTTCCTTGAGCATAGAGGGATGCATTGAGGTTTCGAAGGTGAGATTCAGCAAGCGGACCTCATATGGGATTTTTACAAAACTTTGGACATAAAGCATAAAATATAATATGAGAACCGTTGTTGTTGTATTGATGAATAGATTATTATTTTGATAGCGTGACATCATGTGGAAACTTCACAAAAAGGGAAATCAATGATTTAGCGGACTTCACCGACTTTCTTTGTCTTCCAAGTAGGCTAGGTTTATCTTTATCATAGATTGGGTAAATTTGTAGTATATTGTGATGATGTGTTCGATATGGGTTGGAAATTTGGTCGTGAAAGTATGTTTAGTGTAATTTGGATCTCTTAGACAATTAAGGAATCATTAATTAGGCAAAATTGACTTAGCTTCTCATGCTTTAGGTTGAATTGATATCTTAGGATAAAATATGTCTTATTTACTATCTAGTGGTAGAATTAGATACCTTACCTTAGTACGGGGTAGAATTTATCTTAGAACGGATTTTGGGGATTAGAAGTTATCCCTCTTTCAGTCCATCATAGGCCAAGACTATTATTATTAGCTCCTTGTAGACTTTTAGGAGTGTTACTTTATCTAAATATATATAAAGATATTGAGGGGGCTAAAAATATGATACTTATGCTAGACGGGTAAATGGGAGCTGATGCTAGTTACAGTTCAAGTCCGACGATTTATGCTATTGAGTTTCAGTTTATGTTCAATAATTGATGATTTGAGTTCTGATTCAAGTCCAGCAAATGATGATGATGATTTGGAGTTTTGGTTTCAGTCCAGTATTAAGAGGTTACTCATGATATGTTACGATATGGAAGTGTCCGTGATTATGCTTTTGAGATATAATTACATAGGATGATTTTCAATTATTACTTCTTTTGATTGCACCCGTCGAACTTATGGAGGCCCACATTGGGTTATTTACTTTTCCACACTTTCCGACTTATGTGTGTAAGGACCTAATTTTTGATGATTTATGTAAAATATTAAATTTTGCATGATTTAACTATTTTACCTCTCCTTGTGGTTGCTTTGTGGTATTTTTCGGGTATGGGAATGATTGGCATAATTCTCGATGTTTTTCAGTGCGATTTGTGTGATATTATAGCTTTTGGTGGCTTGAAAAAACTTATCGTTGACTTTAGTCAACATTTATTGATATATGCATCTGATGACAAAACAGACTGTATCAACATATCCAAAACATCAATTTAGAGTGGTAACATGGTTTATATGGTTTTATGACTTTTATATCTCATTTTGATCTTCAATTCAAAAAGTTGTGAAGTAGGGTTTTGGGGGTGAACTTTGTGAAAACATCTTTTTTTTAAAAAAATCGGGTATCGCCATTAAGTCCGGAGCATTAAATTTGATAGGATAGTATAGTTTGTTTATGTTCATGGAATTTTGAGTGGATCCTGAGGGATCCATAGAGACTTGAAATTCTCCAAGTCTCCAGCTGGTGCTGGTGCACCCACAAATGCAATGGGTCAGTCGCTTACGCGACTCAGATGACCAGACGCAAGTGTCACATATGATACATCCTGATCGCAATTGGGAGACTGGCATAAACGACGACAGGTTCACATATGAGATACCTGCCCTCATTCCACGAACAGTGTACGCGACCTGATGATCGCATATGCAATGCCTAGGTAATTTATATATTGTTGTTTTGCCATTTATCACCTTTCTTGAGACTAGGTTTACGTGATTTTGATAAATTTCTTTCACTTTTATGCTTAGATAAGCTCCATAACACCTATTTTAACTATATTCTTCAATTTCATCATGTAATTCCTGTTTAAACGCGAATTAAAAAGATAGAAATTGGGGATTTCAGCCCGTAAGGCCTAAAAATTGTAATTCTTTAATTTAAACCCCAATTTCAACCCATTTTCATTTGGATGAGTTTCTAATCTTATAATTATCACTTTTATTTCAATTTCATCTTCAAAACAACTTCAAATCTTGATTTTAAAATTATTTTTGAGAATTTTTCCGGCAAAGCTTAAACATGGTTTTTGTTCAATTGGGACTTCATTTTAAACTCATTTTTTCTTGGGTTTTTAGCTGTAGACTTTGATAAATATAGGAAAAATATTTCAAAAATAAAATTATAATTTTACCTTTCTTTTTTGAAAACTATTTTGGGGGTCTATTTTGACCCCAACACAATGATAGGTAATATGAGTATCGCTGAATTTTTTTGATGCATAGATTCTATATTCATATGATTTAGTTGATTTCAATTTTGTTCATGAGGAGAAAGGTTTTGGATTGAAGGCTTTTTTACTAGTTTTTGGTAATCGAGGTAAGTTATGACTTAAATTTCTTCAGACTAGGTTGAGTAGTTAATGTTGATACAAAAGCATGTTAAGAGTGTGGGAACTAATCATGAAAATTTCTATATTATTGTGTTGTGCCCATATAGGGGTCTATATTGATGTTATTTGGTGAATTTTGAATATTATTTGTTATATGAGACTGTAAGGCGTCATATATGATATTGTTGGCTTTGTGTATGCGAAATTAGTTATATCTTGTTTAATGAAAGAGCCTAATATGGTATCAATGGTGTCTTTTGATGTAATTTACTCTATTGGCATATTTGTTTATGTTGGATTTCAGGGATAGTTGGAAATATTAAATGGATTATTGGCTTACTTGGTTGGTATATGTGCTGGATATGGAATTCTCATTCTGGTTATTTATAAGTATTACATCCTCATATCATATACATTTATGAAACTTTAGTACCACCATGGAAATACTGGAAACACTGGCGTTTTCTGATATAAAATATGATATCTTTAAAAAACATCTATTGATAGATGTGCCAGAGAGAAGTTATGGATATTGGTTGTATACAGGTTGAAGAACTCTCCATGGGTCCTACGTTGGAAAGCTTTAGCTCGATATATGTATATAGATGTTGTGAGACAACCTCAGGCATCAACATCATTATCATTATCATCATTATTAATATTATTATCATCATCTCCATTGCATTTGTATTTACTTTCTACATTTCTGTAATTTATTATTTTTCTTGTTGTGATACTTGTCTATGTTTATTTCTTTCTTCGTATTCATATATGTGATACTTGTATACTTTACTTCTTTTTTGTATTATTATGGTGTATGTGAATATTATAGAACTGTTAGTAAAGACAGTGTGGGCTACTATTTGGGATATTTTTTGGTTGCAGGTGATGTTTTCTTAGTGTTATTTTTGTATGCTTTATTTTCTACTTTGCTCAGTCAGCCTATGATACCTACTAAGTACAAGTGGACTGTACTCACCCCTACTACACCCTTTTGGTGAAAATCTAGGTTTGATTGTTCCCTACGGTGGTTGACTTCTAGCGATACTTTAGAGCTATTCAAGGTAGAGGTTGGAGTGTTGCTTCCATAGTCGACTACTACCTTTTTTATTTAGATTATGTATTTATTTTCCATTTTGAGATAGAGTTGTTCCTGTTTTGGATATCTTATGTATTTGATATTGATTTCTTCTAGTGATGTTCTTACACTGTGACACTAGGTTTTTGGATGATGGTATGATATATAGTTATGTTCTTCTATTTTTATTAGATTGTGTGGTTTGGATTTGTTCTAGGAGCCTTACTTTGGGTTATTGTTATTATTTTTCCTTTTGTATCAGTTTTTGTGATAGGCTTACTTGTCAAGGCTTGCTACAACAAGTGTCATCATGACCCTTGGTTTTTAGGTCATAAAAAATTGGTATCAGAGCAACCAGGTCGATTGGTTTTAATAGTGTAATAATGAGATATCTAATAGAGTATCGCGTATTGGTATGTAGACGTTCGTGTCTATCTTTGAGAGGTTATATGATGTCTTTAGGAAATTTCCCTCTTTTTGTTCCTTATTATATGGATTTTCTTCATACCTTGTGTTCTAAGTCATATTTCACTCTTCTCTATACAGATGGTGATGGCTAGGTCTCATGAGATTAGAGATGCAGAGCCTTCATCCAAGTAGAGAGCCCAGTCTAGAGGGCGAGTTGTGAGTTGTGGATGGGCTCGAGGTAATGAATGGGAACATAGATCTGACCCATCTAGGAGTAGTGCTATGGAACTCTTCCTTGAGCCTTAGTTGATCACGTTGGAGGTATAGGTCCTACTTCCATTCTACTGAGTTCTTCTACCCCAGTTTTCAAGGGGTTATTGGTTGTTTATTGACCTATTTGGAGGGTACTCCTTTGACTATGCCTAGTATTTCCCCATCTCTGAGTATTATACCTCTATTCATGCTAGGATCCACTTATGGTGTTCCTCCAGCCCTATATATAGATCGTATAGTGGTACCTACTCTTACTTTTAGTACTTTACAAACTCCAAGTGTTATTTTTTCTTCAGCACTTATATCTGAGTAGGGTATTTGGAGGTTAGGAGTTTAACCTTCGTCTATGTTGCCTCCTTAAGTAGGATCTCGGCCCACCAAATTCACTATGTCTCCTCCCATTACGAGTGTGACTCTGTCTTTTGAGAATCAGAAAAGGTTTGAGTGATTCACTTATTTGGGTCCTACTAGGTTCAGTAGTGTTGTAGGCGAGGATACCTATGAGTTCTTGATTGACTATCATTAGAAGTTATATAACCTGGGTTTGCTTGAGTCATATAGTGTGGTGTATACCACTTATCAGTTAAGGTATGTTTCTAGAGATAGATGGAGATCACTTATTGGTTGTAAACCTCTTGATTCTCCTATGATGTCTTAGGATTAGATTGTTGAGGCCTTTTCAGAGAGGTTCATACCTTACAGTCTGAGGGATTAGATAAGAGATTAGTTTGATCACCTATATTAGGGCTCCATGACTATTTTAGAGTATGAGGTATGTTTTCATGCTTTGTCTGGATATTTCGATGCCATTATTGCCACCAAATTTAAGAAAATTGAAAAGTTTATGAAGGGGTTGGATGTTTTCCTTCAGCTAGCTACATCTCAAATAGTGGTGTATGGACCTTCATTTTAGAGTATTGTGGATCATGCTAAGATGACTAAAAGTATTCATCGAGCAATTAAGGAAGGCGCTAAGAAGGTGCGCCATCTGGGAGAGTTCAGAGGTCACATTTCTCGAGGTAGGGATTCTAGAGGTTTTCGTGGTTATCATGATAGACCAATGCAGGTAGTTTGTAGAGTTTTGAGTGGGTCTTCTAGTTCAGCAATTCTAGATGGCCATTTCAGTCTGGCCATTCCTCCTCCTAATGAGTTATGTCATAGAGATTGCTATGTGTGTGATGACATAGGCAATTTGGCTAAATATTGTCCTCATCGTGTGTTCAAATCTACTTCTATTTCAGTTGTGACGGGTAGGGGTTCTACCAGAGTACACAAAGCAGAAGTGGTGGAGCTTGTGGTGTTGGTTGCAAAGCTAATCAGCCAGTCAGTGGTGATGGACAATTCTATGCTATACCCATAAGAATAGAGGTAGAGGCTTCTGATGTTGATATCACAGGTATCGTTCACATTTTTTATAGACCTACATCTGTATTATTTGATCTGGGATTGACGTTCTTCTATGTGTCTGCATATTTTGCTTTGAATATTGATTCAGTTTGTGAGCCTCTTGATGTGCCTATTCATGAATCTACCCCCATAGGAGACCCTTTATAGTGGATCAGGTGTATTAATCTTATGTTGTGAATTTTGTTGGGCATGAGACCTGGGTAGATTTGGATATGATAGATTTCAATATCATCTTAGGTAAGGACTGGTTGGCTCCTTACTATGTTATCCTAGATTTTAGAAAAAAATGTGACTTTAGCTTTGCTGGGTATGACAAGAGTATCTTGGAAGGGGGTGCTTCATTCGGGTTCTAGAGAGTTATATCTTTCCTTTAGGCTCGTTATTTAGTTGAGAGGGGATGTTTGTCTTATTTGGCTCATATTTGTGATACTAGGTATTGCTTCACCTCCTTCTTTGGATTCTTTTCATATGGTTCGCGAGTTTGTGGATGTATTCTTTATGGATTTGCCTAGTATGTCTATGAATCATGATATTCACTTTGACAGTAATGTTGAGCTGAGAACCAAGTCCATTTCTATTTCTCCCTATAGAATGGCCTCACCCAAACTGAAGGATTAAAGAATCAGTTGCAGAAATTATTGGATAAAGGATTTATCCAACCTAGTGTATCACCTTTGGGTGTGCCTGTCTTGTTTGTGAACAAAAAAGATGGGTCTATGCATATGAGTATTGATTATCAGCAGTTAAAAATGGTTACAGTCAAGAATAAGTATCATCTTCATTGTACTAAGGATTAGTTCGACCAGCTTTAGAGTGCTTAGGTATTTTCAAAGATTGATTTGAGATCTGGGTATCAGCAATTAAGGATTAGAGATTTGAATGTTCTGAAGACATTATTTTAGACTCGGTATGATCATTATGAGCTCTTAGTTAGGTTACTTGGGTTGGCTAATGCCCCAGCTGCATTAATGGAGTTGATAAATCGAGTATTTCAATCGTATCTCAACTCCTTTGTTATTGCATTTATAGATGATATCTTGGTTTATTCCAAGAATAAGACCAATCATGATGAGCATTTATGGATTGTGTTTCAGAGATTAAGGGATGACAAGTTGTATGTCATGTTCTCTAAGTGTGAGTTTTGGGTGGATTCTATCTCTTTCTTGGGTCATATGGTGACTAAGAAAGGTATTATAGTTGATTCAGCAGAGTTACAGCGGTTCGTGATAGGGCTAGGCCTACTCCGCCTATTGAGTTTTAGAGTTTTGTTGGCTTGGTAGGTTACTACTGATGTTTTGTTGAGGGTTTCTCATTTATTGCAACTTTGTTGACCAAGTTGACTTAGAAGAAGGTTTCTTTTCAGTTGTCTGATGCTTGTGAGGCGATCTTTCAAAAGTTCAAGGATTTCTTGACATCAACTCCTATCTCGAATTTGCCCAAGGAAGGTGTGGGTTTTACCGTCTTTTGTGATGCTTTAGGTGTTGGGTTAGGTGTTTTTTTATCCAGGAGTGTAAAGTGATTGTTGATGCCTCTCTTAAGTTAAGGACTCATGAGAAAAATTACTGTGCCCATGATTTGGAGTTGTGTATGGTTGTTTTTTCTTTGAAGTTATGGAGGCACACTACTTGTATAAAGTCTATTATGAGATTTTCTCAGATCATCATAGCCTTCAGTATTTCTTCACCCAGCGAGATCTTAATATGAAGCAGCACCATTGACTTGAGTTACTTAAGGATTATGACTTGACTATTCTCTACCATTCGGGCAAGGCAAATGTAGTAGCAGATACGGAAGTCAACTATCATGGGTAGCTTGGCGCATCATTTGACCCAGGAGAGGCCTTTGGACTTAGAGGTTTAGTCTTTATCTAACCAGATGGTTAGGCCTGATATTTCGACTCCTCGATGTGTTTTACCATTCGTCGAGCACATTATTTTTATGATGTTGGATTGATATTAACTCGGGATAAGGTGTTGAGTGGTGAGGCTAAGAAGCCTTACTTGATTCGGCATTTTGAGGAATGAAGGCCGAGTTTATGTACCAAGAGTAACATCCTGTATTTCTTATGTAGTTGTTCTACTTATATGGATCTTAGTATAGCCTTGTTGTATAAGTAATGGACTAGATTTGTTATGCGAGTGTAGATGGTGTAAATGGGTTTCTAGATACTGCACGTATCTTTTAATATGACGTGACCAACTTAACATTGATACAACTATTTTAACTTGGAATCGTAAGCTGGTATTTGAATCTAAAGTTTAAAGTGACCAAGTGTATACAAGTTTTAAGTTAGGGGTTAAGAACAGAAAATGTAATAAATATTGAGGTGCTTGCCTGACTTAATTAAGCTAGCTGGTGAGTCACCTACTAGAGCTATATGGATTAAGTTAATAGACTTAGCTACAAATCTGATTTGGGCCTATATAAATATAATACTTTAGGGCCCAAACTAAGTAAAAAGAAAAGGAAAATGGAGGAAAGGCCCAACACCTAAAAATCGTCTCTAAGGACCAATTTGTTAAAGGCCCATTTTAGACACTAATAAAGCAAGTAGGTGTATCATCTACTTTGACCTTTGACCATCTTAAACTCCTTAAGTAGGTGTATCACCTACTTGGACCAATTTGACAAATTTGAGGTAAAAAATGTTGATAAAGAGATAGCATAAATAAGGCCTTTATAAGGAAAATTAGTTGGTCATTTCCTTCGTTTCTAAGTCACAAAAAAAATCATATTTCATAAGTTCTCTCTACTTTTCTCTAGAATAGCAAAGAGCATCCCTAGTTTTCCCTCTAGGGTTCTTGAAGAAACCCTCACCTTTGCAAGCCAAGGTAAGTGAAAACACTTATGGTTTAGCTTAATTCTCCCATGGAAAATTAGGAAAACATGTTATTTATGCTTAATTATATGTCCAGGGAAGAATATAAAACAAGCTAACTGCCCACTTTTCTTTGTTATTAAAAGACTTCTCTTTTCTTTTTCAGTTTAAAGTGTAAAGAAAAGTTCAAATTCTTGAAGCGTTCAAGTTAAAAGGATAAGTTGCAGAAACTTGAGGTAAGGTGACTGCTCCATTTTGACCTCCTTATGTATGAGTTTTCATAGAGAATTATGGATGTGTTGTTATTAAGAACTCAAGGGATGATGTGTTCAATATTTTGTTGCTATGATAAAGGAAAGTTGGGGTTGTTTTGTGGGCTATTTTATGTGTATATGTTGGGGACTTCCGGTTTGATGTTGGGGAAAGGTGTGACTAGTTTGTATTGAAATATAGAAGAATAGTGTAGTGGTACGCCACCAAACTGAATTTTATATATTTACTGCCCATTCTGTTTTGTATATTGTTTTGAAGGTATAATGAAGCCAAGGTTGTTTCGGGGGATCTTATAATAATCTATATGGTATGTGGATGTAATTAGAAGAGAAAAGGGTTAGAATAACACCCTTGATTTGATAATTTATGGGCTTATTGTCTGTCTACTATTTTGGTGAAGTTAAATAGCCCAAATATGTTAGTTAGTTACTAATACTAGTTTTACCATGTAATTTATTGTAGATACATAATCCAAAGGTAGGACATTAATTTGGGTTAGTATCAGAGTTGTACAACAAGGTATGTAAAGCATACTCTATTTAGTATTCTTTGGCATGAAATCCAGCAATTGTGTGACAAAGTAAGTTTCTAAAGTTCTAATATAGAAAATGATACATAGTGGTAGTACACGATCTCCTATGTAGCTAACGACCTTGTCCCCACTCTCTAATGTATTAAAACACTTCAATACGTGCTTATTATCAAGTCAGCATGTCTACTTTCACTTGCAAGTTTCAGGAGTTCTCCTTTAAGTCAAATAAGGCCCATGTGTTATTTTCATCTCATAAACATTTCATTCGTATACAAATAGCTCTCTACCTCATTGTTATTGCACTAAGTGTTTATTCACGTGTCTCTTACTGGTAGATTGTTGTTCCAAGGTATAATAATGTTGTGACCACCAAACCAACAATCTTAAAGGCTAAACAAACTAAGTAACGCAAATCTAAATTATATAGGTGTCATCTCAGGGGCATAAGCCTAGCATGGTCCAATCCTGATACCTTTATATGTGAGGTGGCAGCTCAGGGGAAAAAGCGTAGCATGGGTCGATCCTTATCTGTTTATGTATGGGTGGTAGCTCAATGGCGTAAGCCTAGCATGGGCCGATCCTAATTTGTATATTTACCACTAATCAGCTAGTTATTTGTATCATATGGTTTACAAAGATTATAAAGTAAGAAAGGTAAAATGAAAAAAAGAATGTAATGTACATAATCCCACAAGTATATGTAACGGTGATCTATTAACACTATCTACACATTTGTACTTGATTTCTTTGAGTTCTTATTTTATGTGTAGTTACTTTCAGCCTTACATATTCAGTACATATTTTCATACTGACGTCACTCACGGGGGACCTGCATTTCATGCTAAAGGAATAGGTACTTCAGTAAATACACCTTCTCAGTAGGAGCATAGGATATCTAGTGGCTATTGGTGAGCTCCATATTAATTTGGAGCTTTTCGAGTCTATTTCATATGTTTTGGCATTGTGCAATAGTTAAGTGTAAGGCAGGGGTTTCCCCCAACCTTAACTAAGTCTAGGTATCTTTAGAGTCTTTGTAAACCTATGTAAAGTTAAGCATGGTAGTGTCTTGTCTTTTATATGTTGCGGCCCTAATGGTCAAGGCTTGTATATATAGTTTTGTACTTTCCTACATGGTTTATTCTCATTGATGCATTATATACACATTTGAAAAAAACCTTTCATTATCACATTAACATGAATGAGATGTACAAAGTCATAGGTTGGTTCTCTCGGGTCTTTACGGTTATGGGTGCCTGTCTACCAAATGGGATTTGAGGCGTGATAAAAGTAGTATCAGAGCAGGTCTTCCTAGGGAGTCTACAAAGCTGTGTTATATAGATTCTTACTTATGGGTGTGTTGTTCACCACATCTATAAATAGGAGGCTATGGGACATCTAGGGGTTGTCGTTTTTTCTTCATATCTTAGATCATGCAATAGAGCAAAAGTTGTAGGTGGAGTCATATTTGACTATTGAATTTGTTTTTGTTTCTCATTATAGTAAAGATGTCAGTTACAAGAAAGAGTAAGAATAATGGTAAGCAAATAGATGTGGCTGCCGGAGAAGGGACCAACAACACCACCTAAACAAGATAATCAAAGTGAGGCTCAAGCTGAATTTGTATCACAAACTTCTTTTACTCCTCCATCTCTAGAAGAGCTAAGGGGGAGAACAGCACCCTCAGAATCACCTGTCAATGCTACTGAGTAGGATTTAAGGAATGCTTGAAAATTGATGATTGATATAGTTACTATAAATCTCAAGGACAAGCTATTCCAACTATAGCTTTTACCGGTGCAGATAGGGCAGCTAGTCTACGGACGTAGGATTTTCTTAAATTGGATCCTCCCACCTTCACCGGATCAGATCTTAATAATGATCCACAAGTTTTTATTAATCAAGTATAAAGGGATTTGTATTTCATGCATTTGTTTGGTAAAGGGAGTGTTGATCAAGAAGCATATCAATTAAAAGAAGAGACTATATTTTGGTATGAAGACTAAAAATGGTCTAGGGGTATCAACGCACCTTCAACCACTTGGAAAGAGTTTAAAGAGGCATTTCTTGTTCATTACCTTCTATTTGAGATTCAAGAGTCCCATGCGGATCAATTCTTAAATATTCACCAAGGGAATATTATCATGAGGGAGTAAAACCTCTGATTTATCTCTTTGGTTTGGTATGCTCCTAATGTAGTAGCTATAATGGATGATAGATTTCATCGATATGTGGATAGATTTGATTCGTATCTGGTTAGATATTGTGATATTTCTTCTTTGAATAAAGACATGGATATAGCAAGGATACAATATTTTGCACAAAAAATGAAGGATCAGAGGCAAAGAAAAAGAACACAAAAATTGGAAAGAGGGCATTCTGAGAGAGCCAGATCTGAAGGGTATTTTATGAAAGCCTAAAGAGAGTTTAGGACTCGGTTTTCTAATAGACTACCTAGTAAATCATCTTCTTACTCTATATCTAGTGCTCCACTTCGGTTTCAAGGTTCCAGGGGAAATCAATTTGGGCAATGAAGTGAGAGCCAAAGTTCACGAACAATAGGGCATCAAGAGTAACGGAGTATGAGCCAATCGAGACCTGTAAATAATGTGGTAAGTTTCATTTAGGTCCATGTCAATTTTGGACAAATGCTTGCTTTTGGTGTGGTATATCGGCGTTATGATAAGAGAGTACCCACAAAGGGGCATGGCTGATATGGCACAACCTATTGGATCAATCATTGCATCATTATCATCGGTGACTTCTTTAGGTAGGGGTATATAGCCTATTGGTCATGGTAGAGGTATTAAAGGAGCATTAATTAATCTGGGTTCTATGTTATCATATGTCACTCCATTGATTTCTTGAAAGTAAAGAACATTAAGATTACTAGTTAAGCCATTTGAAGTATCTACGTCGGTTGGTGAATCTATTATAGCTAGGAAAGTGTATCAAAATTGTATAATAATTGTTTAAGGTCGTGATACAATGGCTGACCTTGTTGAGTTAGAAAGGGTAGATTTTTATATTATAATGGGTATGGATTGGTTGGCTTCTTTTTATGCCATAGTAGATTGTTGAACTAAGAGGGTGTATTTTCATTTTCCAAGTGAGGCAGTCCTTAAATGGAGGGGTAATATTGGTGCGCCAAGAGATAAATTTATTTCTTATCTTAAGGAAAAAAGGTTGATTTCCGAAGGTTACATATGTCATCTAGTTAGAGTGAAATAAATGCGGAGCCAACAATTCTTCAAATTATTCCAGTGGTAATGAATTTCCTAATGTATTTCCTGAAGATCTTCCAGGTTTACCTCCAGAACGAGAAGTAGAGTTTGGCATTGATGTGATTCTAGGTACTCAACCAATCTCAATTCCTCCATATAGAATGGCCCCGAATGAATTACGGGAGTTGAAAGAGCAATTAAAGGATTTTCTAGAAAAAAGATTCATAAGTCCTGGTATGTCCCCTTGGGGGGTACACCAGTGTTATTTGTGTGAAAGAAAGATGGCTTATTGAGGATATGTATTGACTACTGGCAACTGAATAAGGTGACTATTAAGAACAAATATCCCCTTCCAAGAATTGATGACTTATTTGATCAATTACAAAGTGTTGAATATTTCTCAAAGATTGATCAAGAAATTTACTAAGAAAAGGGTGGGTTCGTACCTTAAAATTGTAAAAGAATCAACAAAAGGATGTTAATCTAGATTTCCAAGCACACACAAGCTTCACTTTTAAGCTCTCACACTATTTTAGGATTTTTTTACTTTCAAAAATGAGTGAGAAATGGCAAATTTGGGACCTAAGGGGTCTATTTAGACCCATACCAGGTTCTCAGATGCTGCAATCGCAAAATACTAACCACAATCGCACTATCTGGTGTCAGAATCAGATGGTGCAATCCCAAATTGCGATCGCAATACCCCCTATACACATCGGGGTGCGATCGTGAGCCTAAGAGGTGCGATTGCAGAGGCACCAGATGACAACTGAAACTTGGAATTTTTCCAAGTTTCCGCTAAGGCCTTGGGATTTATTCAAAATTTGATACATGCAAATGAACTATGCAACCACACTAAATTCGATGCTCCAGATACAATGGAGCTATCAGATTTTTGAAAAGATATCATTTTCACAAAGTTGACCCTCAAAACCCAAAATAACAATTTTCTAAATCGAGGGTTGAAATAAGAATTTAAAGCCACAGAACCAGACCAAACATGTTACCACCCTAAAATTGATGTTTCGGATCTGTTGACACAATCCGTTCAACTATCCATTGCACGGATCAAATGATAACCACATAAGTCTATAATAAGTCTCTCAAATCCCCCCAGAAACAACAACATCATACAAATAGCACCAAAATACATTGGGAACTATGTCAATCACCCCCACACCCCAGAAATACCTCAATGTAAATATGGGGAAGGGTAAAATAGTTAAATCACACAAAAACACATATTTTACATATTTCATCAAATTTTTAAGTCTTTACATCATCCACCACTAAAACTCTAGTTCAACCTCGATCTAAGGCAAATAAATACCAGAATCAACAAAGACATTGGGATAAGAACTACGAATATCAGAATTGAACTCCTAAGTATCCTCGTCTACTGGTTGATGTCGCCAATGAATCTTAACTACATGGATAACTATAGAATGCAACCATCTAACATCCCTAGCCAAAATAGAGACTAGCTCCTCAACAAAAGATAATCTCTCATCTAACTAAATCGACTCCCAGTGAATGAAGTGAGACTCTTCCGAAACATAACGGCGTAGCATAGAAACATAAAAACTGGATGAAAAGCAGATAAAACTAGGGAAAAGCTAACCCATAAGCCACATCACCAATTGTCCGAAGAATCTCAAATACACCTATATACCTAGGCTAAGCTTTCCCCTCCTCCTAAAGCTCATCACACCCTTCATGGGTGAGACTCAAAGGAAAACACGATCATCAACACCGAATCTCAAGGCATGAAGTCTGCAGTTAGCATAGCACTTCCGCCTACACTGGGATATACGAAGACTATCCTGAATAATCCAGACTCTATCCAAAGACTTGCGAAGCAAGTCCATACCTCGAGGTCTAAGCTTCAAAAGATCAAACCAACCAATTAGAGAGGGGAAATGCCCACCATACAAAGCCGCGAAAGGAACCATATCAATACTGGAATAATAGCTGTTATTTTAAGCAAACTCTGCTAAAGCCAAATATTGCACCCACTGGCCACCAAAATCCATCACACAAGCGTAGAGGATATCCTTTAAAACCTAGATAGTCCGCTCGGACAAACCATTAGTCTGGGGTGAATGCTAAGATAAACCCGAGTACCTAACTCATCTAAAAAGTCTTTCAAAAGTGCATAGTGAACAGAGAACCCTAATCTAAAATGATAGACACCAGCATACCATGTAGTTGCACAATTTCAATAATATAGATATGGGCCAACCTCTCTGCACTGAAGGAAACCTAGACCAAAAAAAATGCACAGACTTCATCAATAGATCTATGATGACCCTATCACTATCAGATATATGGGAAGTATGAGACAAGCTGGTCATGAAATCAATAGTAATCCATTCCTATTTCCACTCGGGAATGGGTAACTTCTGAAGCAATATACCAGGTCTCAAATGCTCGGCCTTTACCTACTGACAACAAAGGCAACACGCTATAAAGTTTGTACATCCTTTCTCATACCACCCGACCAGTAATATTTCCTCAAATCATGGTATATCTTAGTTAGTCCGGGTGGATAGAACACTTGGAACAATAAGCCTCCTACAAAATCAATCTAATCCAATTAGCTACTCTCAGCATGCAAACTCGACCCCCAATCCTCAAAATACCCTCTGAATCAAGTAAGGATTCCTTATCTTAACCACTCAACACCATATCTCGAATCGACCTCAATCCTACATCATTAAATAGATGAGCTTGAATCTTCTCCATTATAGAAGACAGCCTCGACAATGCCAAAATACACCCAGGTGTCTAAATATTAAGCCTAACCATCTGGTTAGCTAAAGACTAAAATTTTAAGGCTAAAGGCCTCCCCTAGGTAAAAAGATGTGTCAAGCTACCCATGCTAGTCGACTTTCGACTCAAGGCATCCGCAACCACATTACCCTTGCCCGGATGAAAGAGAATAGTGAAGTCATAATCTTTGAGAAACTCAAGCCAATAGCATTGCCTCATATAAAGGTCTCGCTGGGTGAAGAAGTACTAAAGGCTATGATAATCCAAGAAAATCTCACAACGAACTCCATAAAAATAGTGACTCCACAACTTCAAAGCAGAAACAACCACACACAACTCCAAACCATGGGTAGGGTAATTCTTCTCATGGGGCATCAACCGACGAGATTCATAAGTAATCACCTTACCCTTATGCATCACTATGACACCCAATCCAACGCCTGAAGCATCACAAAACACGGTAAAACCCATGTCTTCCTTGGGCAAAGTCAAGATAAGATTTAAAGGAAATAAATCCTTGAGCTTTTAAAAGATCACTTCACAATCATCAAAACACTAAAAAGAAATATTTTTTTGAGTTAACTTAGTCAAAGTAGCTGCAATAGAGGATAAACCCTCAACAAAACGCCAATGATAACCTGTCAAGCCAATAAAACTCTAAATCTCTGTGGGTGGAGCAGGTCTAGCCCAATCACAAACTATTGCAATCTTTGCTAGATCAACCATAATACCCTCATTAGTTACCACGTGACCCAAGAAAGAAACAGACTCCAACCAAAACTCATACATGGAGAACTTGGAATACAAATTTTCATCCCTCAATCTCTGAAGCACAATCCCTAAATTCTCCTTATGCTCAGCAATACTCTTAGAATAAACCAAGATATCATTAATAAACACAATACTAATGAAGTTGTGATATAGTCAAAATACCTAGTTCATCAACTCTATGAACGCGGAAGGGGCATCGGTCAACCCAAAGGACATGACCAAGAACTCATAGTGACCATATTAAGTCCGAAAAGCTGTCTTTGGAATATTTGAAGCTCTAATCCTCAATTAATGATACCCAGACCTCAAACCAATCTAAAAAAATACCGCAACACCCTGAAGCTGATCAAATAAATCATTAGTATGAGGAAAAGGATTTTTATTCTTAACTGTCACCTTGTTTAACTTCCAATAATCGATACACATGTGCATAGACCCATCCTTCTTTTTCATAAACAAGACAAGCATACCTTAAGGAAATACGCTAGGTCAGATAAATCCCTTATCCAACAATTCCTGCAACTGATCCTTTAATTTCTTTAACTCGGATGTTACCATCCTATATGGAGGAAAGAAAATGGGCTTGGTGCCCAGATCAATATTAATAGCAAAATCAATACCACAATCTGAAGGCATACCAGGTAAATCAATAGAAATCACATTCATGAACTCACGAACAACACAAATAAAATCTAGAAGTAAAGCAACATTAGTATCATGAATATGAGTCAAATAAGATAAAAATCCACTCTTAACCAAACTACAAGCCTAAACATAAGATGTAATCCTCTTAGCCCCCAAACAAAGCGCACGTTTCTAAGCTATTCTTGGACCTCCAACAAAGGTAAAGGCACGATCTTAGCATAACAATCTAGGACAGACTGATAAGGAGCCTACTAATTCATACCTAAAATAACATCCAAATCAACCATATCTAACACAAGCAAATCTACCAATGTCTCACGCCCAGCAAAAGTCACAACACAAGATTAGTACACCCGATCCACCACTAAGAGATCACCTACTAGGGTAAAGGTATGAATAGGCATGGAAAAGGGCTCACTAACAAAAACAAAACACAAAGTAAAATATACAGATTCATAGGAGAAAGTTGACCTGAGATCAAATAACACAAATATAAATTTGAAAAAATAGGGACAATACCTATGATCATAGCATCTGAAGCCTTTACCTCATGTCTGGATTATATATCATAGAACTATCCATGACCACTAATTAGCTGGGTAGCCCCGCGACTACCACCACAGGCTCCAGCATCTCTACCTCGCACACCTTTGGTAGTACCCCTACCTATACCAGGTAAAATAAGAGTAGATCTAATTACACAGTGGGAATAGTCCTTTGCTAAATAGTCAACCTCATGAAACACAAAATAAGTTCTACAACCCACCTCAACAGAAGAAGATACCACTTAGCCAGGACAGCCATCCTGAACTGCTAAATCAGAAGATCCACCACCTGATCTCTGTAAGTTCGTCTGTGCTGGCCTATCCTAATATCCATGAGAACTTCTGAAATATATACCATGAAGAGTCTGACCTTTGAATTCACCAAAATTGTGCACCTTCGTGGTTCCTCCCTAAGATGCTCTAAGAATGCCCGTGGTCACCTTAGCATGATCTACTATACTCTAAAAGGACACTTTAAATAACTATCTGAGATATGGCCAGCTGAAGGAAGACATCTAAACCCTTCATAAACTTCTGGATCTTCTCAAACTCAGTTAAAATACTAGTATAAGAATATTTGTCCAAGGCATAAAAATGCGCCTCATACTCTACTATAGTTATTGAGCCCTACTCCAGGTGATCAAACTCGTTACTCATCTGATCCCTCAGATTTGAAAGAATAAACCTCTCTAAAAAAGAATCGACAAACTGATCCCAATTCATATTGGGAGAATTAAGAGTTGTACAACTAACCAGTGACCTCTACCACTCTCTAACAGCATCTCTATATTGGTAAGTAACATAAGCAACTCTATGCGACTCCAGCAAACCCAATTTATGCAACTTCTCTAAAAAATTAATCAAGTACTAATAAGTATCCTCGTCCACAGCACCACTGAATCTAGGAGGACCCAATTGAGTAAATCTCTCAAACCTTTTTTTATCCTCAGAAGATTTAAAAGTACTCACAGCAAGAAGAGGCATAGTGAATCTGCCAGGCTAAAATTCTATTTGAGGAGGTAACATAGATGAAGACTGGACTCCCAATTTATAACGCCCCAAAATTAGGTCTCGAGATGTCGCATGGTGCTTAGGGTCATAAGTGACCCCAAGCTAACCCTTCTACTGGCATAACTCATAAGCAATTGAATAAAATGCTTAAATCTATATAAAATCAGCGAAAACATAAAACTTTTCTGAACTTGATCAATACAAATCTGAACTTTACAAGATTACAACTCTATTTTTACCAAAATAAAACTAAAACTGAATATGTCAACTCTACTGACTGTCTATGAAGCCTCTACTAGTACTGACTTTAGATAGTTGGGTCATGACTCCCAACTATCCCAACTCAATACGACTGAAATAGGAAAATAAAAAACTGCTCAAACTGTCTATCTAGTTCAAACCCTTAAATCAAAAGGATTCATCACCTGCTGACTGGAAGCTGTGAGGTGACTGAATCTGAATATGCATACTAAGTCTTGTACCTATATTATGAGATAATGTAACACATAGACATATATGTGGATCAGCACTTTGGGAATGTACTGAGTATATGAGGGTGTATGCAATTAAATAATCAATATCATAAATCCTTAAAGAAAACATGCATACTAGTATAGATGAATCACATAGCTTGAATTAAAACCATCATAATCATGAATAAGAAAACAGGTAATATAAATCACGTAAGTCATTGTACTTCATTCTAAATCTGCATTCTTTCTTTATTATCAAACTTGTAAGATAGAAAAAGTCTTAAAACAACATCTTTCAGAGCATACACTTTAATATCATGAAAACTAGGAACTTTTTTGGAAACTTAAAGATTTTGACACTTGAGAGCCTTAGAAATCTTGGACTCATAGCTTTCAAAATACATATACTTGTATCTTAGATAGAGTAGGGAACTACTTTAGGAGTTTCTTTTAACCGACATAAACCATGTGAGCTACATGGAGTCCAACATCTTACCCACGTTGGGGAGAGCTGTTCTATCCTTTCCATCGGATAGAACCTTAAATTTAGTAATCACTATCTTAACTCAATTGGGGTATATCAAGAACCTACGGGGGCACGTAGTTCTGGGGCATGAGACCTCGAAATCACGTACAACTCGGTGCTAAATACTACTCTTTTAATTAGCTCAGAACTTTAGAAAAATCCACCTAAAGATAATTCAACAATATATATATATAATGGGAGCCAAAATGAATCCCTTTACTTCAAACTCAAGAATGTGGATTTCCATCTTAACTTACAATCAAAACTCACTTCTTGATATTCTTTAAAAATCACTAGCATCTCATTCTGAAACTCATTCCTTAACCATAAGGTTCAATCTCACAACAATAGGACTTAAAATTCTCAAAACATGATATAGACGTTGAATTTTGCAACTTAAACCATAAATTGATAATTTAAAATATTAATATGCATAATAATATTACAACTCAAAGCTTGGGTAAGACATAGTTTCATAAAACTCACAATATAATAACATGATTGGAATTCTGTATGAGTTTATGAAATACTTTACAAAAATATGTAACTTTTAGGCACAAGAACAAAAGGGTGTTCTTGTTCAAAACCACATATCTTAAACTTGGAGCTTTTGGATGACTTCGAAAATTCTGGAAGGTTATTCACGAACTATTAGGTGTCCCTAGTAGACCTCTTAACGGGAAATTCAACTATGCAAAAATTATCGAATTCTCACGGTTGAATCTCTAGATAATTGGGTCTTTATGTTGAAACCCTAACCTTGTGGTTGAAGGTGTGCAGAGAACTTTGAGATGTTTAACTAAAGAAAATGGAAGATAATATGATCCTTGAGGGTTATAAGTCGTGGGAAGTGAAGAAAAACCACCAAAATACCTATACTAAACCACTTCCCAGTTGCTGAAAATCTAAGGCTGACGACATTTGTGATAGGCCATCAGACTTTTGATAAGTCATCACAAATGTCGTCCCTGGGGGGCTGGAATTGGTAGATTTCTGCCTAAGGCTAACGACATTTATGATAAGTCATCACACTTGTGATAACTTATCAGAAATGTCGTCACTGGGGGCTGGATTTTGCCTAAGGTTGATGACATTCATAATAAGTCGTCACACTTGTGATAAGTTATCATGAATGTCGTTACTCAGTTTTCCAGGCTAACATGCTGGAGTAAAATGGGCATAACTTTTTTCTCCGGTATCAGATTTATGCGAAATTGATATCATTGGAAAGATAATTCAAAGAGATTTAATTTAATATATAGTAGACCACCCAGTTAGTCATATACAAGGAGTTATGATCGATTGAAGTCAATTCAAGTTTTGACGCTCACTAAAACTCGAATGACAGGAAAGCTTTCAACTTGACCTTAAGTTAGGGGATCTCTATGATCTCAATTCATGCTCAAATAGGTTCTCACACTACATAATTGATTAACATACCAAATTTATATAGGATTTATGGTTTTTGGAACATCTACATGTAGAAATGACAGTTTTTGTTCTAACCCAAAATATTGGGTGTTACATTATCTCCCCCTCGGGATCATTCATCCCCGAATATTGCTCTTTAGGTTAAGAATACAGAGAAAATTGAGGATACACAGTTGAAATAACTTATTAAACTGAACCTATATCTTTCTAAACTTTGGCATACTTTGATGAATGCATATACTCATGATAAGAATAGCTATCTAACTGAATCTTTGATTAGAGAGGAGCTGAATGACAGAAGGCTGTTACTTTCATCTGAATCTGAGCTAACTTTCCCTTTTTACTTATTTTTGAAGAGCTGACTCATGCTGAGGGTTTAGAATTTACTTGATGTGCTAATGGTGCGATCGTACTTATAGACTGTGAGGTGATAGTTTATACAGGCACAAATCATGAGAAAATAAGGCTAAGATCACACAATGGGTATCACATTGTCTGAGATGGAATACTTGGGAAATGAAGATTGTTCGGTGAATATTTATGAACTGAATCATGACTAGATATCCGAATTCTGAAACTGATGCCTGATACATATACTGAGCTGAATTCACAATTGTGAAACTATTTCGAAATTACTGTACTTATGAAACTTCAGGTAGTAAAACTAGGCTAGTTCAAATAATGGAAATCCATAGAAATCTATGTGCTTGATTGTTAAACTGAACTACTGTCTATCCAAACTGAATCATACTAAATACTCATGCTCAAGTGGAGGGTTTCTTCAACACCCCTTTAGGGAGTTCTAGCGATTTAAAGGAGCCAAGAATTTTGATCAAGATCTGAACAAGACATCTGAATAAGGGATTACAATATTGCTACAATTCCATAGCTTGGAATCATTGACCTTTGAATCATAGACTGGGGTAGAATTTACTAGGATTTAGGCAATGCAACACCTTACTTAAAACTTAGACACACTTCTAAAATATTTTGTCAACTAATTCATTACCTTAAAAACCATACTTATTAATTCATCTTCTAATTTTAACAAGGTCGTTGATATTTCATTCTACTTATGTCTAAACTGAACTAAATTCCCTCACCATCTTCAAGCCTAACCCACAATCATAGGGTATACCACATAACACTGTACTACTAGTCTGAACCACAATTCAACACACCCTGCACTTCACAACTTCTCATCTCATGAAAATCCTCATTATTACTCCAACAACAACATTCAACCTCGTTCTAGACATTTTACTAATGTGAAGTTCATTCATCTAAATATACAAACATGATGTTCAAGCCTCACTTCTATTACCACATATGCACTTCTAAACACACTCCCCTAAAATACCTTTGTCACAACTTACAAACCTCTATCAAGTTTGTAACTCCCCAAAATTGGGTCACGAGACGTCACACGATGCTTAGGGTCACAAGTGACCCCAAGCTAACCCTTCTACTAGTATAACTCATAAGCAACTGAATAAAATGCTTAAATTTGAATAAAATCAGTGAGAACATAAAACTATTTTGAACTTGATCAATATAAATCTGAACTTTACAAGATTAAATCTCTGCTTATACTAAAATAAAACTGAAACTAAATACATCAACACTACTGACTGTCTATGAAGCCTCTACTAGTACTGACTTTAGATAGTCGGGTCATGACTCCCAACTATCCCAACTCAATACGACTGAAATAGGAAAATAAAGAACTACTCAAACTGTCTATCTGGCTCAAACCCTTGAATCAAAAGGATTCATCACCTGTTGACTGGAAGCTGCGAGCTGACTGAATCTGAATGTGCATACTAAGTCTTGTACCTACATTATGAGACAATGTAGCACATAAATGTATATATGGATTAGCACTTTGGGAATGTAATGAGTATATGGGGGTGTATGCAATTAAATAATCAATATCATAAATCCTTATAGAAAATATGCATGCTAGTATAGATGATTCACATAGCTTGAATTAAAACCGTCATAATCATGAATAAGAAAACAGGTAATGTAAAGCATGTGAGTCATTACACTTCATTCTAAATCTGCATTCTTTCTTTATTCTCAAACTTATAAGATAGATAAAGTCTTAAAACAATATCTTTCAGAGCATACACTTTAATCTCATGAAAACTAGGAACTTCTTTGGAAACTTAAAGATTTTGACACTTGAGAGCCTTAGAAATCTTGGACTCATAGCTTTCAAAATACATATACTTGTATCATAGAAAGAGTGGGGGACTACTTTGGGAGTTTCTTCAAACCGACATAAACCATGTAAGATACATGGAGTCCAATGTCTTACCCATATTGGAGAGAGTTGTTCTATCCTTGCCGTCGGATAGAACCTTAACTTTAGTGATCACTATCTTTACCCACTTGGGGTATATCAAGAACCTACGGGGGCACGGAGTGCTGGGGCATGAGACCTCGAAATCACGTACAACTCGGTGCTAAATACTACTCCCTTATGTAGCTCAGAACTTTAGAAAAATCCGCCTTAAGACAATTCAACAATATATATATATATAATGGGAGCCAAAATGCATCCATTTTACTTCAAACTCAAGAATGTGGATTTCCATCTTAACTTACAATCAAAACTCACTTCTTGATATTCTTTAAAATTCACTAACATCTCATTCTTAAACTCATGCTTTAACCATAAGGTTAAATTCACAACAATAGGACTTGAAATTCTCAAAACATGATATAGACGTTGAATTATGCAACTTAAACCATAAATTAACAATTTAAAACATTAATATGCATATACAACTCAAAGCTTGGGTAAGACATAGTTTCATAAAACTCATAATATAATAACATGATAGGAATTCTCTATGAGTTTACAAAATACTTTACGAAAATATGTAGCTTTTGGGTACAAGAACAAAAGGGTGTTCTTGTTCACAACCACATACCTTAATCTTGGATCTTTTGGATAACTTTAAAAATTCCGTAATGTTATTCACGAACTATTGGGTGTCCCTCGTAGCCCTCTTAAAGGGGAATTCAAACATACAAGAATTATCGAATTCTCAGGGTTGAATCTCTAGATAATTGGGTCTTTATGTTGAAACCCTAACCTTGTGGTTAAAGGTGTGCAGAGAATTTTGAGATGTTTAACTAAAGAGAATGGAGTATAATACGCTCCTTGAGGGTTATAAATCGTGGGAAGTGAAGGGAAAATACCAAAATACTCTTACTAAACCGCTTCCCAGTTGCTGAAAATCTAAGGCTGACGACATTTGTGATAGGTTGTTACACTTGTGATAAGTCATCACAAATGTCAGCACTGAGGGGATGGAATTGGTGGATTTCTGCCTAAGGCTGACGACATTCGTGATAAGTCATCACATTTGTGATAACTTATCAGAAATATCGTCACTGGGGGCTAGATTCTACCTAAGGTTGACGACATTCATGATAAGTCATCACACTTGTGATAAGTTATCACGAAAGTCGTTACTTAGTTTTCCAGGATGACATGCTGGAGTAAAATGGGCATAACTTTTTCTCCAGTATCGGATTTAGGCAAAATTGATATAGTTGGAAAGATAATTTAAAGAGCTTTCATTTGATATATAGTAGGCCACCAAGTTCGTCATATACAAGGAGTTATGGTTGATTGAAGTCAACTCAAGTGTTGACACTCACTAACACTCAAACGACAGGAAAGCTTTCAACTTGACCTTGAGTTAGGGGATCTGTATGATCTCAATTCATGCTCAAATAGGTTCCCACACTACATAATTGATTAACATACCAAATTTCCATAGAATTTATGGATTTTGGAGCATCTACACGTAGAAATGATGATTTTTGTTCTAGCCCAAAATACAGGGTATTACACGATCCCAAAACACCATACTCAGATATTGGCACTGAAATAGAAATAGAACTCACGGTCTTAGATGTACCCAAAATAGAAGTAGGTGCAATAGGAGGATCCACACTCGGAACTGAAGGAACACCCGATATAACCAAAGGAGAAACCTCAAAGAGGGGGGCAAAAATCACACCAATAACCCCTCTAAGACTGGGGCACAAGAAATCTAGGGATTTAGAATTGAACCTGCATCCCCAAAATGCTGAACCTGAGGCTTAGGGAAGCGTCCCCTAGCACTCCTTCTATATGGGGCTGATCTGCAGGCTCATCTACTCCCTCGAGTTTGTCCATGACTCGAGGCTATCTCTCTTGGTAAAGGCTATGCATCTCTAACCTCACGAGACCTAGTCAACACCATCTGTGTAGAAAGAGTGAAACATAACTCAGAATACAAGGTATACAAAAAATTCACATAATAAGGAATAAAATTAGGGAAGTTTCCTAAAGACATCCTATAGCCACTTAAAGATAGATACGGATGTCTATATATCGATCTGTGAGACTCTGTTTGACATCCCGTTCTTACACCATTGAGACAAATGAAAACCTATCACTAATACTAATCTATCACGATCTAAAAATAAGGGTCATGATGGCACTTATCATGGTGAACTTTGACAAGTAAACCTATAAACCAAAATGATACAGAAAGAGAAAACACAGAAATAACCCCAAGATAAGGCTTCTAGAACAAAGCCGAACCATACGAGTAATTATAACAATTGTAGAAAGAACATATCCAAAATATAATACATTTCCAAAATCAGGTGTCAATAGTGTAAGAACCACTAATAAAATTCAGGAGTCAAATACATCAAAAATAACCACAAAAAAACAATACCTATCTCCAAATACTAATAAAGACATAACTAATACAGAAAGACAGAGATGAACTCTGAATGCATGAATGTTCAATCGCTACCTTGAGCATCTGAAGGCGCCCAAAATCAACCAACCTGAGATGCACTTAGACCTGAATCTTCACTCAAAGGGTAAAGTAGGAATGAGTACAGTCCACTTGTACACCATAGGTATCATAGGTTGACCGAGCAAAGTAGAAAATAAAGCATACAAAATACATACTAAGGACATGTCACCTGCAATCAGAAAATATCCCATAATGATAGCCCACACTGCTTGCACTAATGATTATAATATAGCACATATATTGCAAAACATACCAAGATAAAATACAAGTGAATATATATCACATATAAGATAAACTAGGGAGACATATTTTATACAAGTTAATCAAATACACCTAAAGGAAGGAAGGATAATTAGATAGATAACAAGTCAATACGACAATAAAAACATAACATAAGCACATTAAAGCAAGTGCAATGTATTAAAAGATGATTATGATGATGATAATGATGCACAAAGTCATCATACAACTTCTGTATGCACCCACGGAGGCAAGCCTCCTGGGGTGGGACCCATGGGGGGTTTTTCAACCCATATACAATCTATATATCCATATTTTCTCCCCAGTACATCCCTTGTGAAGGGTTTTATAAGGGGTCACAATATCTCATTCCCGGTACATCCTTCGGGAAGGGTTTTACAAAAAGAGTTATTAGTATTTCTCAGATGTTGTCACCATTTGTTTCAAGAATAAGTATGATATGAGGATGTAATGCTTACAACTAATCACAATGAATATTTCCACAACCAACCACAATGAGTATTTCCATAAACAACAAATATACCAATCACGTGATCCAAATATCAACTTATTATTTTCGATCATCCATAAATTTCCACATGATTCATATGCCAATAAAGTATGAATATAACACAACACACCAATGGTACAACACAATACAATTATTCAACTGTATTTCAGGCTATCAATATCACATAGGATCCCACTATCTCAAAATAATAATTACAACATATATAAGCCGCCACATGGGCTCAACATGTTAAGATAGCCATTTTTCATGATTAGTTCCCAACATTAGCATGTATTTTGTATATAAATTAACTTCCCAGCCCATTCTAAAGAGTTAAATTATAACCTACCTCAAAAGCTAAAATCGATCCGCTACACTTCAATCCACGACCTTACTTCTCACGAATGATCTCAAAATAAACTAACACCAAGAAATATAGAATCTACACATCAAAACAATGCCAATGATACCCATATTGCCTACTTTTGGTTTGGGATAAAAATAGACCGCTGAAATGGGTTTTCAAAAAGAAATGGCAAAATCATAATTTTATTTCAAAAACGTGTTCCCCATACCTTTAGGAACCTACATCATAAAACCTAAGTCAAATTGAGTTAAAAATGAGGTTCAAATTAAATAAAAACTATTTTTAAACTTTACTAGGTAAAACCTTTGAAATTTGTTTTTAAATCAAGAATTGAAGTTGTTTGAAGGTTAAATTGAGGAAAGTGATTAACGCCCAAACTACACCTCCAATAAAGGATAAAGTGACTGCTATCAAGGTTAATAACCCAACCAGGTTGGGGTCAAACCCACAGGGAAAACTTGGATGTATATCTCTAGTTTGCTGCACTTAACGGGCTGAATGAAAACCAAATGGAGGGTTTGTAATAATGGTATCAAACAAGTAATGCTATGTAACTTTTGTTGTAAAAAATTTTGGACGAATACTAGAGTTATGTTACTCCTATGTTCTCAAAACCATAAGCTAATCGTTCTTTAATGAACCAACCTAGTACTTTTTATGAATAATCTGATAAGTTATGTAACATTGACTGTCTTATAGACTTATTGGCAGATTTCATCCTTTCCCTTTAGAGTCTCAAGATATTGCATTACTAACCTTTATCCAAGATTCTAGTTAATTATTATATTTTGAGTTTCAAGTTATTATATTATAGTTAACCATCTTACATAGATAATACTAATTAGCGTAGATAGACAGTTAAACTTTAAATTACTATTGTAATTATCTTTTCCTAGTCACTACTCTTATTGAGTAAGTACCTATAATCTTAGTGGGATCCTAACATTTTCAATTGCTAAAACAACTATTAAACTAAAGATAATACAATGCATGCACAAATATTAGTTCAGTACAATTTCAAACTTTCCAAACTTTATCAATATGCTAGGGCTCTCACAACTGTAGCTAAGGGTTTTAGCTGCTCATACTTATGAAATGATCAACGAAATTCATAATGAAAGACATTAAACAATATCTCAATAACAATTGACTAAAATTCAAAGTCTTAAATTAAATTATCAACCAAAATAAATACAAGACCAATCCCAAGATCAAATTCGAATCTTGGAATCAAAATATGAATTGTAAGTGTTAAGAGTGTGTAACCTAACTACAAAACATCAAAAAGCTATATATAGTACATAAGGAAACCCTAAAAATTAAATACTAGATAAAAAAGGAAAATTAAGATCAGTGGCCTCTTACTTAGGTCACATATAACCATATGAAGTCCTAGGTAAGTGCAAAACTTCTACACAGATCCTAAAGCTCTCTAGACTTTTGATCTCTACACTATCTTAGGTCACACATGGATAGTATGTACCATATACAGATTGTATGTAGACATAGGATAGTGCAGAATCTTCTTTTTTCTGCTTCTGAGTCTCCAAACTTCAATTTCTGATACATACTTTATCACCTACTCATACGCCCAAATCAGCCTTAGAAGTAGCCAAAAACTTTAAATTTTCATATTTTTCTTCAAATTATCATCCAAAACCTAGTTTCCTATGAAACATATTGAAAACACAACCAAAGAAACTTGCATATTTTTATAGTTTTAAGCGTCGAAAGTGCTATATTTTTGTAGAACATCAGAAAGACTAGTAATTATAGGATTAGAAATATTATTCAAGGGAAAAGGAGTGAAAATGGGGTTTAAAATCAAGCCCTAAATTTTGGGTTTTGAGAAATTTGCTGAGAAAAAGGTGGATTCTTACCTTAAATTCTTAAAAGAATCAAGAAAAGGATATTAATATATCTTTTCAAGCACCCACATGCTTTACTTTTAATCTCTAACACTATATTAGGGATTTCGGCTCTCAAAAATGAGTGAGAAATGGCCAATTCTCGACCTAATGTATCTATTTATACCCATACCAGGTTCTCAGATGTTGCAATCGCAATATGCAGACGACAATCGCAATATGTGGTGTCAGAATCAGATGGTGCAATTGCAACACACCCTTGTGCAATCACAATACCCCTTCTACACACTGAGGTGTGATCGCATGTCTAGGGGTGCGACTGCATAGGCACCGGATGACCACTGAAACTTGGAATTTTTCCAAGTTTTTGCTTAGGCCTTGTGATTCATTTGGAATCTGATGCACACAAATGAACTATACAATCACATTAAATTTGATGCTATGGCCTCAATAGAGATATCAGATTTTCAAAAAGACATTTTCACAAAGTTGACTCCCAAAACTCAAAATCACAATTTTCCAAATTAAGTGTCAAAATGAGATTTAAAATCCACAGAACTAGACCAAACATGTTTCCACCTTAAAATCAATGTTCTGAATTTATTGGCACAGTCCATTTAGCCATCCATTAAATAGATCAAATGATAATCACATAAGTTCACAATAAGGCACTTAAAGCTTCCAAAAATTATAATATCGCATAAATTGCACCAAAATTGCATTGAGAACCATGATAATCACCCCTACACCCTAGAACTAGCTCAATGCAACTATAGGGAGGGGTAAAATAGAAAAATCACACAAAAACACATATTTCACATATTTTATCAGATTTTTAGGTCGCTACATCAACACAACAATAGGAAATATGGGTATCGTTAGCTTTCTTTTGATGCATAAATTCTATATGTGTATGATTTAGTTGATTGTGAGTCTGTTCATAAGAAGTAAGGCTTTGGATTGAAGGCTTTTGGACTATTTTTGGCATTCAAGGTAGGTTATGGCTCAACTTTCTTCATACTAGGTTGGGTAGTTCACATTGATATAAAAGCATGTTAAGGGTGTGGGAACTAATCATGGAAATGTCTATATCATTGTGTTATACCTATGTGGGGGCCTATATTGATGTTATTTGGTAAACTTGGAACATTATTTGCTATGTGTGACTGTGTAGGGTCTTATTTGATGTTGTTGGCCTTGTGTATGCTAAATTAGTTATATCTTGTTTAATAAAAGAGCCTAATAGAATTTGTAGGAAACCTAGTATCTAAGGGGTACATTAGTAATGCAGCTAACATGCACCTTTTGTAACTCCCATGATTTCCATCGGGAAAACTATGGGGTCGATGATAAAATTGGTTACCCCATAATAAGGAATTAGTTTTTTATTGCCTTCACTAACATTTGGGATCTTTCTACCCTTAGGTACCATTCAATTCCTGAGGATATTGAGGCACCCAGCTCAGACTCGAACTCACCACACTCGATTCACCTTCAAAATTTTGGTTTTACTTTCCTGAATAAGTGGTTGCAATTTTTGGAGCAAGCACCTCTTTTTCAGTAGCTAGTGGAGAAGGAACACTCTGAGAATCATGAAGCTGGTATTGGTAAAACCTTTTCTTACGTTCCTTTAACTACTAGAGATGGTAAAATCTTTTTAACTATTGTTGAGAATGATTTAAAAGAACAATTGAACTACTGGTAGAATACGCTAATTGGATTTGTGGTAGGGGACACTCATTACAAAAAATCTATAGAGAATTTTTTGGCAAATGTGTTAAGCTTTGTAGATACGCCAAAAACCCTAGGTCATGACGTTGGCTACTATATTTTTTGATTCAACTCTACTGCGGATAAGGATAAGGTCTTCTTCAATAGACCTTATACATTTTAGAATAAACCATTTATAGTTCAACCATTGGATATTGATTTTGAATTGGACCCTCATTATATCACTACTATTCCTCTTTGGATTACATTATTGGGATTACCTATTAGATATTTGTCTGGTGAATCATTGAGTAAGATAGCGAGTGGAATTGGGTGACCACTTCACACAAATCAGTTTATTGCTAGTATACAGCATGTATCATATGTGTATGTGTGTTAAAATAGGTATTTCACAGCCTCTAATTGATTTCATAGAAATGGTGACCCCAACTAGTACATTCTATTAACCTATTGAGTATAGTTGGAAGCCCAGGTTTTGCAGTCATTATCTTTGATTTGGGAAATATACTGAGGATTTTTGGATTCATGACAAGAGTATGGATTAGGAGAATGCCTTCCAAGAGAAACCAAAAAGGAGAAGAAGAAATAAAAGAAGAATAAGGCCCATACGCCAAGATTGGCAAACAAAAGAAGTAAAAATGATAAAAATGAGAAACTATCAGCCCAAAATCACTAGATACTCAAGAGAAGACTTTGAAAGATAACCCTGAGCTACCAATACAAAGTATTCATACTCAGAAAGGGCCTAAGGATAGAGGTCTATCCATAGAAAGAGTTGCTAGCACTTCTAGAGGTGATAATAGATTTTTTAGTTTTAGAGATCATGTGTGACCATGAGAGTGAGACAGGTGATATTGATAAGCCACCCAACATTACATGATCTTACAAACATGGAACCTAAGGGTCTTGAACTAAACCCTCAAGCAGAAAGAGTTAAAACTCTTTCTAGAAAAGCATGAAATAGATGTGATGGGATGCTTAGAAAAAACGGTAAAGAAGCACAAAAGCTCCAACATACTATCAAAGGTTGCAAAAGGATGGAATGGAAGTAGCAATTACTCAATGGCTCCAAATGGTCGAATCTGGTTACTTAGGTGACCCCAAGTGAAGGTGCACGTACTGATAACTCATGAATAATTTCTGCATTGTTATATTGAGTGCCCAATAAACTCCTTTGTTGCTTATATTACTTTTATATATGATAAAAATATTATTGCTGAGAGAATTGTACTGTGGAATGCCTTGAGGGGTGTGAGTGTAACCATTCAGGAGCCTTAGATCTTGAGTGGAGACTTTAATGCTATACTGAGTCCAAATGATAGATTAGGATCCCTTGCTAAACTTGCTAAATCATAGGATTTTAGAGACTTTATGGATACTCTATAATTTACTTCATTAAGATCTAGAGGCTGCTATTACTTATTTTGCAATAAGCAGGAGCAAAATCACAAAGTATATTCTAGAATTGATTGGGCTATTGGAAATTATCACTGGTTGCAAAGATATTGAGCAGTAGAGGCTCATGACTTATTATAAGAAATTTTAGACCATTTCGCAATCCTACTACAATGTAACCCTCTATTTATTAATAGACCAAAGCCATTCAAGTTATTCACCATAATTATGCAACACCACTAGTTCCCTAAAATTATTGCAAGTACCTGGGTATTCAACTACACTAGAACCAAAATGTATCAACTTGCTCAGAAGTTGAAAGCCCTAAAAACTAATCTAAAGAGTCTTAACCCTTATCTAGCTTCCTATGAGAGTCATCTTCAAACTTTTAGGCAACAGCTAGCATTTGTTCAAGATTAATTAGCCACTTATTTATTGAACCAGGCATTAATAGAAGAGGAACAGATACTTGTGCAAAAACTGCATCAATGGAGCCTAGTAGAAGATCATGCACTAAAATAAAAATACAGGGCCACCTGGATTACTTGTGTTTACACTAACTCTATATTTTTTATGCATAGTGCAGGATTAGAGTAACCAGAAATATTATTACTTTTATCTATACTGACCAAGGACTAAATGTTATAGATCCAGATGTAGTGGAACTCTAATTTGTTTTATTCTTCGCCAACTTATTAGGGACTACAACTGTTGAGGTTCCATTGCCAAACTCAGAAGTCATCAAGAAAGTTCCTTATTTAACTACTTCACAAATGATGGAACTCATACTGTAGGTTACAAAGAATAAGATTATGAATGCTATAAAAGAAATGTCCATTGAGAAAGCATTAGGAGCGGATGTTATCCTATTGAATTCTACATGAGTCAATGGAACACGGTAAAGTCAGATGTAATATTTCCTGTTCAAAAATTCTTCCACTTAGGTAAAATGCTTACAACATTCAGTTGTACTACTGTTACACTTGTGCCAAAGGTTTCAGCTCCTACAGTAGTCAAAGACTATAGGCCTATAGCATGCTGTAATACCTTTTATAAGATTATCACAAAGGTGTTAACTAATAGGATAAAAAGAGTAATGAATACTATTATAAGTCCTTCATAGTCATCCTTTATAGTGGTAAGGTCCATCATTGATAATGTCATGTTTAGTTATGAATTATTAAAATGGTACACAATGAAAGGTCTATCTCCCTGGTGTGTATTGAAGATTGATTTAAGAAAGTCCTATGATAGTGTTGAGTAGAGTTTTCTTAAAAGTATGCTTGTAGAATTGGGATTCCCTCAAAAAATTATTGGTTGGATCATGGAGTATGTTACAACTATCTTCTATTCTCTAGTACTTAGTGGTGGACTCACTAAACCTTTTCAAGGTAAAAGAGGAATAAGGTAAGGTGACCCTATGTCACCTTACCTTTTTTGTGATGCTATGGAGTATTTACATAGAGAATTATCCTTGATCACTTCACATACCAGGTTCCAGTTTTATCCTAGATGAAAAAAGCTTGGTCTTGTCCATGTTTGCTTTGTATGTGACCTGTTTATGTTTCGTAAAGAAGAAACTACCTCTATAGAGCTCCTACGATAAATTTTTAGTAAGTTTTCTGTAGCTTTAGGACTTCAATATAACCAACACAAGAGCTCAGTATAAATTTCAGGTATTAAGGATACAATCACACAACAAATACTGCAGACAATGGTTTACAGTAAAGGGACGCTACCATTCAAGTACCTGGGAGTACCTATGTCTTCTAGAAAGCTGACAGAAGACCAGTTCTACCCCTTGATAGAGAAAATTCTTGAGAGAATGAGATGTTGGTCAACATAACTACTAGCTTATGTAGGCAGACTCTAGTTGATCAAGTCTATTATTTTTGGCATACAAACATATTGGGCACAAATATTTATTCTCCAAAAGAAGATTATGAAGCTTATAAAAACTCATTGTAGGATCTTCTTATGGACATGTAAAACCTACCCTTTAAAGAGAGCCTTAGTATCTTGGGAGAAGTTCTATATGCCTAAGGAAATAGGAGGGCAAAACATTTTAAATATATGTAACTGAATCAAAGTTGTTGTCACTATGAAATTATGGGCCTTAGCTACGAAGGCTGAAAGTATGTGGATAAAATAAGTGCATACCAACTACTTCAAAGATGCATCCGTTGAGTAATGTTGTAGCCTAAAAAATGCTACTTGGGTTATAAAGAAAGTGATTAAATCAAGGAAGGTCATCATTCCAACACCTAGGTTGCTGGGTAATCTATAGGCAAGACTAAGCCAACTAATAGAGAAAGGCAAATTCTTCATCAAAAAGTTGTATTTAGCCATGTTGCTTGACCTACTAAAAGTACCTTAGAAGAGAATAATTCTTCAAACAAGGATTCATCCAATGCATAACTTTATCTTGTGCCTTGCACTGTAGTTAATAGATTAGCAAAGTTTTGGATTACTGTTGAGACATCCTATGTATTATGCCATAATGTTGTGGCAACACAAGATTACCTATATTTTGATTGTCCAGATACAAGTGGATTGTGGTGCAGACTACTCTCATGGAAGGGAATTTACAGAACCACATATGCTTGCCAATAAGAGATAGAATGGATAACCAGTTGGGCAAAAGAAAAATTGGGGAAAAGTGTTATCCTATGTTGTATTTTTGCTATGGTGATCGGCATAATCTGAGGGGAAAGGAACCAAATCAGATTTCAGCAGGGAATCTTTATGCCAGATAAATTTTGCTAGGAAGGCAACAAAAGAAGTGGACAACATACCTACAAAAACTAAATTTCATGCCTTGAAGTTTACTGCTTTGACTAGTAAATGAGTAGATAGTACTCCTTGTTGCTTAGTACACAATAGTCACTCCATAGGGTTGTTAGTGGAAGTCCTACTAGTTTTTTGGTTTTTTATCTATATAAATTTAGCACTTGAGGGACAGGTGGTCTGCTCTATCTAGTTTTGCAAAATATCTTACTTGGTGAAATAAAAAAATTTATTTACCGAAAAAAAATCCTAATATGGTATCAATGGTGTATTTTGATGTATTTTACTCTATTAGGATCTGGTTCCTGTTTGATTCCATGGATGGTTGGAAATATTGAATGAATTATTGGCTTACTTAGTTGGTGTACGAGTTAGATGTGAAAATTCTCATTCTAGTTGGTTGTGAGCATTACATCCTCATATCATATACATTCATGAAACATTGGTGCCTCCATGGAAATACAAGAAACATTGGCTTTTTCTTATAGAAAATGTGACATCTTTAAAAACCCTCTATCGATGTATGTGCCAGAGAAAACTTATAGATATTAGTATTGGAAATACCACTATACATAATACATAATTAAGACAAAATAACAGTATAAAATAAGGCATCACTACATGTCAACATCATCTGCAAAATAAATACATAATTTAGGATAATAATAACTCGTCATAAAGCATCAACATATGCAAACATAACTACAAAGTTGCTTCCCATACGCCAACTGGTGCAGAAAAGTAAAGAACACATCATAGCCTCCCATACGACTGGTATGTTCACTCAAGAGAAGAATAAAGTAATTTACCAATATTATAACCAACCTTATTCATTATTTAACCATCATTCCATAATTATTGTCAATCGGTCATTACTGACATTTTAAAATTTACCAACTATAGACTAGAACCCACATTTCATAATATTACCATCATTAACCATTTTATCACTGATAATTATTAGTCACCACTTAATAACTAACCATCTTTCCTTAACTAATTCATTAGATTACTAGCCATCATATAACCTATAGTAATCACTTTAGGAAACTATTCACCACATATTTATTAAATAGACAACATTCATTAACTAGCCATTATTCATCAACTAACATAGTTTATTAGCTAAACATCATTGTTTTTAAAGTTCATCCTAATCTTGTTACCTACCCCAGCATGGTATGTGTGTATGTGTGTATATTACATTGGTTATATGTATTGGTGGATTGGATTTGAACTGATTGCATTATGTTATCCTTATCCTTGAGTTACATTCTAGCACTCCAACCACTAACCGTCTTCAATGATGTATCCCTACATGATGCAGGTGTTGGTCGTACTACACCTTTGACTCAGTGATTGGACTCGGGATCAGCTTGTGTTGACTTAAAGTGCTGAGCTTTCATACGTCAAAAGACTCCATTTCTTGATTTTGGTTTCTTATGTTTTTATTGGTTTAGTCTTGGACTTCAATTTTGGCTATGGTCGGGGGCATATCCTAACCAAATATTGTTTGGATTTTGCATAAAGGGTTTATCAGACTACTATGGGTTGGTATGGGTGGTGTCAGTAGTAGTGTCAGCCTTGGTATTGGTATTGGTATTGGGGATGATACCGTAGAAATGTATTTGTTTTATGATTGTTCTATTTTATTATGGTATAGATATGGACTTTGTTATTATTTTGGTTTTGTTGTGGTTTTTGGTTGAGCGTTGGATGGTTAGACTTGTTTGGGTTAGTCCTGGTCTTGTTTCTATCCCAAAGTTTTTGTGTTGATTGATCACTCTATCTTGTTATATGTTCGAAATTCATCTGACTTAGGGCATATATTGGTTGGTTGGATTGAGTAGTGGGGTGATCTCCGATCCTTGTTGGGCTTGAGATGCCTATTATGACAAGGCCCTGGTCCGGGTTGTGTTTAGTTAGTATCAGAGCCTAGGTTCATGGTCGATTGGGAGCCTACAAAGTCTTGTCGAGTAGAGTCTCTTTTAAGGGTATGTAGTGTGCCACACTCGTAAAAAAGATGCTTCAAGGCATTTGGGAATATTTTACTTTCTTGTTGTCTTACTTTGAGCTATAGAGTCTAAGGTCTTGAATTCTTCTGATTTTTATTTGCTTGTATTTCAGATCATACCTCCAAGAAGATCTGATGTTTATGCAAACTTACCTGTCCTGACTGGGTACAATATTGAGGGGACACGCTCTACTTCTAGAGTTTAGACCGGATCAAGGGTCGCTACATCTGACTGTCCTCGTAGGGTTCCATCTATCCCCACTGATCCTACTCCTGAGGGTGACACTCATACTCAGTAACCTCAAAGGGATGCAACTAATGTTCAATTCTGTCGCTTCATTAACCTATTGACTCAGTTGGTGGATTCTCAACCTAAGCATGGAGTTACTGTCACTTTATCTTCTAAGGCCACAAGGGTTGGCCAATTTATGAGGTTGCATCCCCCTACATTTACTGGCATAAAGAATAAGGAGGATCCTCAAGATTTTATTGATGAGATGGAGAAGATTTTTTATATTATACATGATACCAATGTGGAAGGCGTGGAGTTCGTCGCCTACCAGTTGAAGGATGTGTCATACCAATGGACGAAGAGTAGGAATAATGTAGGGATGAGGATGCTAGTTCTTCCTTGTGGGAGGATTTCTCTAGTGAATTTTTGAACCATTTCTTTTCTCTGGAGTTGAGAGAGACGAAAGCAGAAAAGTTTGTGAATTTAAGGCAAGGAGATTTATGGAATGTTTTTTTACTATAGCTACCTCATTAACTAAGTTGGCCTAAAAAAAGGTTAAGTTCTTATTCGGATGCGTGTGAGAGTAGTTTTGAGAAGTTGAATAATAAGTTGACTTTAGCTCTGGTTTGACCCTGCTCGTGGGTAATAATGGCTTTGTACTATACTATAATGCTTCTGTGTTGGGCTCGGTTGTGTGTTGATGCAACATGTTAGGATAGTGTCCTATGTTTCTAGGCAGTTGAAATTTCATGAAAAGAACTACCGTACTTATGACTTAAAGTTGTTAGCTGTGGTATTCGTGCTAAAGATTTGGTGTCACTATCTTTATGGGGTTCATATTGATATCTTTTCTGATCATAAGAGCCTACAGTATGTGTTTTCTTAGAATGAGTTAAATCTTAGGCAAATAAGGTGGCTTAAGTTGTTGAAGGACTATGATATGAGTCTTCACTACCATCTAGGTAAAGCTAATGTAGTTGTTGATGTTGTTAGCAGGTTATCCATGGGGAGTCTAGCTCATATGAATGAGAATAAGCAAGAGTTCGTGAAGGATATTCACTATTTGGCTAATCTTTGAGTTTCTCTCATGGGCTTTAAGGATACTGTTGTATTTGTGCATCAGGTATTGTACTCATCTCTGGTTGTTGAGATAAAGGAAAATCAAATGTTAGGAAATATAGGTCAGCAGAAGGTTGTTGACTTTGTGATTGGTGAATATGGTATCTTGAGGTACCAAGGAAGCTTATGTGTTCTCGACAATGTTGGTTTGAGGTAAAGGATTTTTGCCAAAGTTCATGGATCTCGTTATGCTATTCATCCCTATTTGACGAAGATGTATCATGATCTTAAGGACTTCTATTGGTGGAATACTATGAAATAAGATGTGGCTAACTTTGTGGTTAAGTGTATGGTGTGTCAACCAATAAAAGTTGAGTACATGAGACATGGAAGTTTGTACCAAGATATTCAATTACCCGAATGGAAGTGGGAAGTGATTAATGTAGATTTCGTTATCGGTCTTTCTCGATCTCAGAATTAGTGTGATTTGATTTGGGTCATTGTGGATAGAATGACCAAGTCTACTCACTTCTTACCGATGAGGACCAGTTATTCAGTGAAGGATTATGCTAAGTTATATCTTGCAGAGATAGTAAAGTTGCATGGTGCTCTTGTATCTATCATTTTGGATTGTGGTACTCCATTCTTATCTCACCTTTAGAAGTCATTTTAGAAAGGTTTGGGAACTAATGTGTGCCTCAGTACAGCTTTCCAACCACAGTCATATGGACAAGCGGAGAGGACCACTCCAACATTGGAAGATATGCTTTGTGCTTGCGTGATTGACTAGGGTAGTAGTTGGTTCGGCCATTTTCCTTTGATTGAATTTTCTATAATAATAGCTACCACTCCAGCATTGGTATGGATACTTTTTGAGGTATTGTATGGTAGGAGATGTTGTTCTCCTATTGGTTGGTATGAAGTTGGTGAGGGTAAGTTGTTTAGCCCTGATTTGGTTCACAAAGACTTAGAGAAGGTGAAGGTGATTCGTGTTAGATTGAAAGCCTCAAAGTATCCAAAAGTCCTATGTAGACGTGAGGCATAGGGAGTTGGAGTTCAATGTTAGCGATTAGGTGTTCTTAAAGGTATCTCCCATGAAGGTAGTAATGTGGATTGGTATAAAGAAAAAGTTAAGTCCTTGGTATATTGTCTCATACTTGGTCTTGAAGAGGGTTGGCAATGCTGCTTATGAGTTGGAGTTGCCTCCTAGTTTGATCTCCATTCATCCAATTTTCTATGTCTCTATGTTGAGAAAATGTGTGGATGATCCTTCATTGGTTGTTCCTTTGGAAGGGTGGGGTATCTCGGATTCCTTATCTTATGAGGTAGTTTCGGTTGAGATCTTAGATCATCAAGTTTGTCGATTGCGGACAAAGGACATGGCTTCGGTAAAGGTTCTTAGGAGGAACCATAAAGTTGAGGAAGTTACTTGGGAAGCGAAAGATGACATGAAGTCAAAGTATTCGCGTTTGTTCCCCATCCCAAAAAATCATGCAGAAGGTATGTGTCCTTCATCACATCTTTGTTTTCTATCTTAGATAAAGAAATCTAGTGAAGCATCCTAGGTTTGGACCCTTCAAAAAATTCCTGGAATCCCATTCTTTGGACCCAATACGACTCATGGTATGAGTTGTATGATGGTATACGAATGGTGAAGCTCATAAGATGACCAGTGTTAGTTGGTGGGATGGTTTTGTTCATTGGAATGGATACGAGTTAGGGGTAAGTGTCGTATGGTTGGGTACGAGTCATATAGGTAACTCGTAAGGTAGTCAGTATTTAATCATCTTGGTGTTACATTCTTCCAGGGATATGGATCATGGTTACGGGTTGTATGTTGAGGTTATGACTTAGGTGGATGAGTCGTATATCCATAGTTGAGGCTTGGTTATGATCGGGTGGGTATCAACCATAAGGGAGGGTACGACTCATAAGGAGGTCAATCGTGACCCTGTGTTAGGTTTTTATGCGATTTAAGTAGGGGTATTCTGGACATTTCCCTACTTACCCTAATAAGGACCCACGACTTCTAATACACTTAGAAGGTTATTTACCCTATTATTTTACTCTTAAATACTTAGAAACTCTTCCTAAATATATCATAGTTCTCTCAAGAGCTTTTCGGGCTAAGAGCTAGGGTTTCAACTAAGGGATTACTTTGGGGCTTGTCTTGGTGAATTCTTTACATCAATCTTCTTTGTTTAAGGCATGATTCTCTTCCCTAATTGTAATTTCAATTAAAGTCATGGTTCATAGTTGATTTCATGGTTTTTCTCTTGCATGATTAAGGCTTTCAACTATTGATTTGGGGGTTTTGATGTTAAATACTTGGATATGATTTCCTATGGTATTAATTATATTTTCTATGCATTAACAGTGGTTTTGGACAATTGAATTTCATGGTAATGGTTTAATGGTAACGGAATTTGGTTTTGGTTATATTATGCCCCCAAGGTGTTTGACAAAATGCTTATAATGATATGTTTATTGCATTGACTTATGTTAATGGAACTCTTGATTTTTTTCATCTTATATATGAAACCTTAAATATTTTTCAATGGCTTACCAAGGTTAATTGCTAATTGGAAATGCTTATGGAGAACATGGTAGTCTCCCAAGAGGTTTAATATGGCTAATGATAGGGCACTTGAATGTCCCCTTAATCTAAATGGTTTGGCTATGGATAATGCTTGCAAGTATGATGGTATGACGATACCACTAGTTTATTGAATAGCTTTGATTAATAAATGGACAATTAGATTGTTTGTTAATGGTTTAAATTAGGTAGTAATGGCGAAAAATGTAAGCTAAGTCGTAGAAGGTGGTGGTCCCGGGGGGATTAAAACCGAAAACTCATACTTGCCGATATGAGGGGTCTTCGATGGCCACATGCGAGTGTCATATTTATATTAGAGGGATGTACTAGTCATCCTAGGGATATTGCCTGGTCTTGTGTCTACATGCACTGGGACCCTTTCAGTAGGGGGAGCTAAACCCATATGGCACGTGGGTGGTAGGACGTCTAAGCTATACAACCCAGGTAAAGGTTTTAAAAGGCATGTTAAACTTATTCCCTTTTCCCAGCACTTATATATATGTATGGTTGTTTGCACTGGATGGTTTTTACTTGGTTTTGATAACTGACATTACTTTATCCTTATCTCAAGTTTTATGCTAGTGTTCACCCACTAATCCATCTACTGGCAGATGTATACCCGCAATAATCGATCATTCGACTCTTTCTTCATAGTACTTGATTTGGGGATAGCTTATTGGACTGAAATACTGAGCTTCTATCCTTTTGGAAGGCATCATTTCATGTTGGACACTCTTAGACGGTTTACTTTCTTTTTGGCCATAGTTGGGGGCATGTCCCACCGAATATTTGTATTATTTTTTATAGAGGTTTTGTGGTACTTCTGGAGGTTGGTATGGGTAGGATCAGTATTGGTGTCAACCTTAGCATCGGTATTGGTGTTGGGGATGACATCATTGGACAATATTGTTGGTTATTCCATTGTATTACATGTTGGGTTTGATTATCATATTACGTTTTGATATTTTCTAAATGGTTTGGTATGTAATGGATGGTTGGTTTGGAATGATTAGAATCGATTGGGTCGGTCATGGTTTTGACCTTATCCCAGAGTCTTCATCAGAGCGTTATGTTATCTTGTTATTTACTCAAAATTTAGCTCATCCAAGGTTTTATAAGGTTGTTGGGTTGGGTTAAGGGGCAGTCCCCGGTCCTGGTTGGACTTGGGATGGCCATTACAATAAGACCCCGGTTCGGGCTGTGTCAAGTAGGTATCAGATCCTAGGTTCATGGTCAATTGGGAGTCCACAAAGCCGTCTTGAGTAAAGTCTCTTTTAGGGGTCTGTAGCGGGCCACACATATAAGGGAGAGGCTACAAGACATTTAGAAATGTTTTACTTTCTTGGTATTCTTTCCTCAAGCTTGACTTTTTAGTCCTGGAATCTCCTCTAATCCTTATTTGTTCATCTTTCAGATCATGCCTCCTAGATCTAGAACACAAGGAAATTCTTCTGCCCCATCAGGAAGTGATGCTGAGGGAGCACGTTCTACTCTTGAGGTTTATCTTCGATCTCATGGTCTTATTATTGATTGTTCTAGAGTTCCTCCTATTCTTCTTACTGCTCCTCAGATTCCTCAGGGTAACGTAACGAATGCGGAGTTTCGTCAGCCAATGCATACTATAGCCCAATTGGTATCTGCTCAGGCCGAGCGGGGCACGTCTAGTGTTGTGTCTGTTGAGACCGCTAGGCTTGGACAGCTTATAAAGATGGGTTCTCCAACTTTTACGAGAGTAAAGGTGAAGGAAGACCCACAGGGATTTCTTTATGAGATGGAGAAGATCTTTTAGGTAATGAGGGGTACTAATGTGGAAAGAGTAAACTTTATAGCTTATTAGCTCGAAGAGGTTTCCTATCTATGTTATGAGGAGTAAGACAGAGATAAGGGTGATATAGAAAAGAATTGTTTCTAGGATGCCTTTTCTAAGGCTTTCATGAATTGGTTCTTTCCTCAAGAGTTGAGGGAAGCTAAGATGAAGGAGTTTGTGAACCTTAGTCAAGCGAGAATGTCTGTGAAGGAGTATGCTTTGAAGTTCCATTAGTTTTTGAGGTATGCTTCTGATTTGGTGGTTGACACAAGATCGAGAATGAGGAAGTTTGCTTCTGGGATAAACAGAGATCTAATTCTAGAAAGTAAGGCTATTTTTCTCATGAAGGATATGGTCATGTCAAGGCTTACTATTCATATAAAATAGGTTGAGGATGAGAAAAGAAGGAAGGCAAAATTTGGAGATAGGCAGGGTAAGCGGGGCAGGTTTTTTTATCGGGAAAGTGCCCAATCTTAGGGTGGTTGAGACAATGGGAAGTGGCAAAAAAAGAAGTGGTCGAGTTCTGGTTACTTCTCTACTGCTAGTGCTCATTACCTCCAGTAGATGGACGACAGGCGTCATCATGGTAGTGATAATTCTTGAGCATAGAGAGCCCAGTCTCAGGCAAGCGGAGGTCAGTTTATTTCTTTATATCCTCCTTGTAGGTTTTACGATCGTCCTCATCGGTGATTCTATGATAAGGGAAGGGATAATAGCTTCAAGTGTGGCTAAGTAGGCCATCGGCTCAAGGATTGTCTATCTAACATGGTTGCTATAGGGGATAATAAGATTTCGATGGTTTCATCTTCTGTTTCTACACCCGATGGTGTGGTATCTTCTTTTGTTACTGCTCATAGTTCTAGTGTTGGTCAGAATAAGTTGTATGCTTTGGTGTCCCATCAGGAATTTGAGGCATCGCCGGATGTTGTTACTGGTACGTTAAAGATTTTCTCTCATGACGTATATTGTTTGCTTGATTTGGGTTCTACCCCTTACTATATGACTCTTTTTATAGTTGTGTCTTTTGGTTTCAATTCGAAGATTATTTCAGATCTGTTTTGTATTTCTACCCTGATAGAAGATCTGATCATTGTTGAACGAGTCTATAGGGGAGGTGTGGTATCTGTGAGTGGTAGGCAAACTTCAGAGGATCTATTTGAGTTGATTATGGTAAATTTTGATGTAATCTTGCACATGGTTGGTTGCATTTTGGATTGTCAAACCCGTAGGGTCATCTTTAGGTTCCCTGGTGAGCCGGAAATAAAATGGGAAGGTAGTTCCTTAGCACCAAGGGCGAAGTTTATTTCTTATCTTAAAGCTTGGAGGTAAGGTTTGTCTTTGTCACTTGGTCCTAGTTAAAGATTCTAACTTGGAAGGTACTTCATTGCAGTCATTTCTGGTAGTCAATGAGTTTCCAGAGGCCTTTTCGGATGATCTTCCAGGTGTTTCTTCGGATAGGGAAACAGAGTTTGGTATTGATTTGCTTTCGGATACTCCTCCAATATGTATTCCTCCGTATAGAATGGCTCCAAATAAAATAAGGAAACTCAAGGAGCAAATTAAGGATCTTCTAGACAAAAGGTTTATTCATCCTAGCTTATCTCCATGGGATGCACCGGTGTTGTTCATGATCAAGAAGGATGGTTCCCTTCATATGTGCATTAACTATAAGTAGTCGAATAATGTAATGATCAAGAACAAATATCCTCTTCCACGGATAGATGATCTGTTTAACCAGTTGCAAGGTGCCAAGTTTTTCTCTAAGATAAATCTTCAGTATGGGTACAATCAATTTAAGATTAAGGAAGTGGATATCCATAAGACGGCTTTTTGCACTTGATATGGGTATTATGAGTTTTTAGTGATGTCATTTGGATTGACAAATTCCCCAAAACAATTTATGGATTTGATAAATAAGGTGTTTCGACAGTATTTGGACCTTTTTATTATTGTGTTTATTGATGATATTCTGGTGTATTCAAAGACTAAGGTGGATCATGCTAATCACCTTTGTGTAGTTTTGCAGTCCTTAAAGAAATAGCGGTTGTTTGCTAAGTTATCTAAGTGTGAGTTTTGGTTGAATGCTATGACTTTCTTGGGTCATATCATGTCTAATGAAGGGATCATGGTAGATCCGTAGAAGGTGGTTGTGGTGAAGAAATGGCCTAGACATACGACTCCATCTTATATGCGGAGCTTCTTGGTTTTAGCCTGGTATTATAGGCGGTTTGGGGAGAGTTTTTTTATTGATAGTTGCTCCTTTGACTAAGTTAACTCAGAAAAAGGTTAAGTTTTCTTAGTTGGATACGTGTGAGGGGAGTTTTGAAAAATTGAACAATAAGTTGACTTTGGCTCTAGTTCTGACCTTATCGGAAGGTAATGATGGGTTTTTGATTTATTGTGATGCATCTCGGGTGGGTCTTAGTTGTATGTTGATGCAGCATGGGAAGGTGATATCCTATGCTTCCAAGCAGTTGAAGGTGCATGGGAGGAACTATCCTACTCATGATTTAGAGTTGTTGGTGATTATGTTTGCTTTTAAAATATGGCGGCATTATTTGTATGGTGTTAACGTGGATATCTATTCTGATCATAAGAGTTTGCAGTATGTGTTCTCGTAAAAAGAGCTAAATCTCAGGCAGAGGAAATGGCTTGAGATTCTCAAGAACTATGATATGAGTCTTCACTACCATCCAGGTAAATCTAATGTGGTTGCTGATGCTCTTAGCAGGTTGTCCATGGGTAGTTTGGATCATGTGGAAGAATAGAAGCGAGAGTTGGTGAAGGATATTCACCATTTAAAAAATCTTGGGGTTCATCCCTTTGACTCCAAGGATGGTGGTGTGATGGTGCAAGAAGTGGTAAGATCGTCTCTTGGTGCGGACATTAAGGAGAAGCAAGTGTTGGATTTCGCCTTGATGAAAATCAAGGGTAGCGTTGTTGGGAAAAATGTGGTGGATTTTTAGATTAGCGGTAATGGTACTTTGTGGTACCAAGGCAAGTTGTGTATTGCTGATGTAGAAAGTTTGCGGCAAAGGATCTTGGCAGAGGGATACGAGTCGCGTTATGTTGTTCATCCTGTAACTACTAAGATATACCATGATCTCAAGGAGATCTATTGGTGGAGTAGCATGAAGTGGTACGTGGTTGATTTTGTATCCAATTTCATGGTGTGTCAACAAGTTAAGATTGAGCACATGAGCCCTAGTGGGTTGTATCAAGAGATTGTATTGCCTGAATAGAAGTGGGAGGAGATCAATATGATTTTGGTACCGGTCTTCCTCGGTCTCGGAACCAATTTTGGTCATCATGAATAGGACGAAAAAATCTGAGCATTTCTTGCCTATGCGGAATAACTTTTCGACTGAGGATTATGCAAAGCTTTATATTTAAGAGATTGTGAAACTGCATGGGGTGCCTATTTTGATTATTTCCAATCGCGGTATGCAGTTCATGTCCCACCTCTAGAGGTCTTTCTAGAAAGAGTTGGGGAGTAAGGTGGGTTTGAGTACTGCTTTCATCCATAGTTGGATGGGCAGGCGGAGAGAACTATTCAGACATTGGAAGATATGTTTCGAGCCTGTGTGGTTGATTATGGTGGAAGTTGGGTGGAGCATCTACATTTGGTAGAGTTTTCTTACAACAATAGCTATCTAAAGAGTATTGGTATGGCTCCTATTGAGTCGTTATCTGGTAGGAGGTGTAGATCTCTTATTGGTTGGTTTGAGCTTGGTGAGGCTGATTTATTTGGTCCAGATTTGGTTCATCAAGCTATAGAAAAGGTGAAAGTGATTCAGGATAGGCTCAAGGCTGTCCAGAGTCATCAATAGTCCTATATGGATTTTAGGCATAGAAACTTGGAGTTTACAATTGGGGATAAGATCTTTCTTAAGGTGTTCCCTATGAAGGGAGTAGTGCGGTTTGGCAAAAAGGGAAAGCTCAGTCCTCGTTACATTGGTCCTTATGAGATTTTGCAAAGAGCAGGAAATATTGCGTATGAGTTAGAGTTGCCATCAAGCTTGAGTTTGGTTCATCCGGTATTCCATGTTTCTATTTTGAGGAAATGCCTTGGTGATCCGTCTTTGATTGTTCCTTTGGAGGGGTTGGATATCTTGAATTCTCTATCTTATGAAGAAGTCCCGGTTGAGATATTGGATAAGCAAGTTCATCGGTTACAAACCAAGTATGTGGCATTGGTTATGGTTTTATGGAGGAAACACAAGGTGGAAGTGGCCACGTGGTAAGTAGAAGAGAACATGAAGTCCAAGTATCCGCTCTTATTTTCTACTCCTAATATTCATGCGGAAGGTATGTGTTCTTGAACACATCTTTATTTTTTGAGTTTGTTAAAGAAAAGATTAACATCTTTGCCTCTTTATTTTCAAAACTTGTTAAAGGGATGTTTGATAATGAAAATGACTCTGTGTGTGGTTACCCCTACCTTATCCGTCAGTCAGGGATAAATGTTCCTAGTAGGGGAGACCAAAGTATCCCAGGTTTGGACCCTTAGAAAATATACTGGAATCCCATTCTTCGGACCCAATACGACTCATAGTACGAGTCGCATATTGGGGTACGAGTGGTTAAGTCCTATCATAAGCTAACCAATGTTAGTTGCTGGGATGGTTTTGGTCAATGGAATGGATCGACTAAGGGGTAAGTGTCGTATGGTTGGGTACGAGTCGTATGGTTGGGTACGAGTCGTATGGTTGGGTACGAGTCGTAAAGGTAACTCGTGGTGTTATATTCTTCCAGGGATATGGAACATGGGTATGGGTCGTATGATGAGGTTATGACTTAGGTGGATGAGTCGTATACTGGACAGTATCTGATCCATGGTTGAGGCTTGGTTACGATTGGGTGGGTATCAACCATAAGGGAGATTACGACTCATAAGAAAGTCAGCCATGACCCTTTGTCGGGTTTTTATGGGATTTAAGTAGAGGTATTCTGGACATTTTCCTACTTACCCTAATAAGGACCCATGACTTCTAATACACTTCAAAGGTTATTTACCCTATTATTTTACTCGTAAACATTTAGAAATTCTTCCGAAACATATCATAATTATCTCAAGAGCTTTTGGGGCAAAGAGCTGGGGTTTCAACTGCGGGATTACTTTGGGACTTGTCTTAATGAATTCTTTCCATCATTCTTCTTGGTTTAAGGCATGATTCTCTTCCCTAATTGTAATTTCAATTAAAGGCATGGTTACATGGTTGATTCATGGTTTTTCTCTTTCATGATTAGGACTTTCAACTATTGATTTGGGGGTTTTGATGTTAAATGCTTTGATATGATTTCCAATGGTATTAATTATGTTTTCTATTCATTAACGGTGGTTTTGGACAATTGAATTGCATGGTAATGGTTTGATGGTAATGGAATTTGGTTTTGGTTATATTATTCCCCAAGGTGTTTGACAAAATTCTTATAAAGATATGTGTAACCCCCCGAATCTAGTACCCGAAATGCTACACGGTGCTCATGACCCCGAAGGACCATAAGCTAACCCATGACTGATATATGTACCTGTATACTGCATAATATACTATATAAATGCAGAAATAGAGGCTGATAGGCCATAAGGTTCAAAATTGTAACATAACTGATAAAACATAACATCTGAAGATATGGTATATCAATACCTAAACAACTGAAATAACTGTCTGAACATGCAAGTCTGAAAGCCTCTAAACTGTCTGAATAAGGAGTTGATGGGACATGTCCCCAACTGACACCAACTACTAAAATAAATAAATTAATGAGATAATAAAGTAATGGTCATGTCCTGGAAGGATGAGGGCTCACTACTAACTCTGACTGCTGAGACTGGAATGCTACTGATGCTCTGGAGCTTGTACTTTTGAACCTATGGTATAAAACACCATAGCGAAAATACGTCAGTACGTTTGAATGTACTGGTATGCATATAAGGTAGGCTGAATTCAAAGGGTTCACATGCATGAACTATACTAACTGACTGAATAACATGAGTGTGAGAATACATGCATGAATACATAATAACTGTAACTGAGTTCGTAATAACATGATTACTGAATCTGAGTACTGATAACATGAGATACTGATAACTGTGTAACTGAAATAACTAATACTGACCAACTGTATCTGACAGTCTAGTTTCTGATGGAACTAGCTGAGTTTCATACTGTTCTGAGTTGACTGTATCTGACAGTCCTGAATACAGTAGAACTATCTGAGTTCTATTACTGAGACTGAATGACTATGTTTGACAGTCCTGATCTGTAACTGAAACTGTAGGAAGTAGTCATCTAACCGACATGCTCCAAATAAAGCAATATAGCTGAGGTGGGGTCCAATCTGTAACCCCAATTGGAAGAGTGTCAATACCGCACCACTGGTAAGGACCTCATCTGACAATATCACCAAAAGAAAATGGTGGGGCCCTCATCTGAAAGTTCTTATCCACCTCATCAACCCTCATCTGACAGTGTTAATGTATTAACCTATGTTAGCTACATAGTTCTGGAACGCAAGGATGACTTCTAAGAATGACACCCTTATCTGATAGTGTGTGTTCCTGTAATGACCTGATTTTCTAGAATCGAAACATCACATGGTGCTCATGATCTCGAAGGACCACAAGTCAATCCTCTACTGATATTTGTGCCTAAACACTGCATAATATTGATAATAAATATGGAAATTGGCCATAAGGTTCAAAACTTCTAAAAATACTCAAAATTGAAAACTGAATATTGATACATCTGTCTGAAAAGCCTCTAAACTTTCTGAATTGTGGAGTTAATGGGACATGTCCTCAACTAACTCCGTCTACTAAAACTAAACCAAATCTGATACGATAATGATAAAAATAAGGATCATTCTCGACTGAAGAGGACTCACTTCTATGTCTACTGCTGCAGACTGGGACTGATCTGCTAAGGATACTCTGGATCTCGTGCGTCTGAACATATGGTGTCAAATAAAACACCATAGCACAAATACGTCAGTACGAGAATGTACCGAGTATGAAGATGAGGTAAGGCTAAATGCAAGGGCTTATGCATGAACAATTACTTAACAAAATAATTATAAGAGTATTGAATGAGAACATATGCATGAATGCACGAACCATAACTGAAATCATCGTGACTGAGATACTACTTTACTGCCATCAGAACTCACTACTAATGCCTGAGATACTGAACATTGAATTATCTGATACTGATAACTGAGTACTGGAGTTGAGATCAGTCTTATCTAGCAAGTGATCTCGAAAACTGATGATACTGAAACTGATTAATTGAATCTACTGATATCAATGACTGAATTTTAAGCTTTCTACTCTCGACTGACTGCATCGGAGATCAAACCTCTCTAATGGATGATTCTGGAATCTACTATCAATGATAAGAAATAATCATGTTCGAATCTGATAACAAGAATACTCAACTGAATCTGAGACTGAGATCAAGCCTATCTAACGGGTAATCTCGGAATCTGATAATAAGATTACTCAACTGAATCTGAGACTGAGATCAAGCCTATCTGATGGGTGATCTCAAGATCTGATAACAAGAATACTCAACTGAATCTGAGACTGATATCAAGCCTATCTGACGGGTGATCTTGGGATTTGATAATGAGATTACTCAATTGATTATGATACTAAGATCAAGCCTATCTGATGGGTGATCTCTAGATCTGATAAAAAAAATACTCAACTGAATCTAAGACTGGGATCAAGCCTATCTGACGGGTGATCTCGGGATCTGATAATGAGATTACTTAACTGATTATGAGACTGAGATCAAGCCTATCTGATGGGTGATCTCGGGATCTGATATTGAGATTACTCAACTAATTATGAGACTGTGATCAAGCCTATCTGACGGGTGATCTCTAGATCTAATAACAAGAATACTCAACTGAATCTGAGACTGAGATCAAGCCTATCTGACGGGTGATCTTGGTATCTGATAATGAGATTACTCAACTGATTATAAGACTAAGATCAAGCCTATCTGACGGGTGATCTCTAGATCTGATACAGAATAACGTTATATAGGACCAAGCCTATCTGACGGGTGGTCCATGAATCAATGGAACTATCAGAGTTCCTCACTGAGATAGATGACTGTATCTGACAGCCTGATTTTTGAATATTGAAACTAAAACTGTAACTATAGGAACAAGTCACTTAATCGAAATGCCCCGAATCTCAACTGGTGGGGTCCAGCCTGTAAACCCATCTGAAAGGGTGTCAATACCGTGACATGGGTATAGACCTCTTTGGTCAAGCCTATTTGAAGGGTGACCCTCGCAGGAAGTCAAGCCTTAGGCAATATAATAGTCAAGCCTATCTAATGGGTGATTAGCCTTTCCTGACAAGTGACTCCTGCATCCTGCGCTGGCTACGCAGTTTTGGAGTTCAAGTATTGCTCCTAACGACTCTGTCTCTCTGAAGGGGAGCTGCCATCCCTACCCTCGCTCGGTGCTAGCTCCTACTCCCAACTAAAAAACCCTAAACTGATTCTTTACTGAACATAAACTAAGCTGAATTTGATACTGATCATGTTTCTCAAATGATCTAACTGAGTTAAGCTGAATTCACTTGGTTTTGTATCTGATAGAATACTACTGAATCTCGTTATCTAACTGAATGACACTGATCTTTGAATAGAGTACTAGATCTGAGCTGGGTTCAGAACTGAGGCTAGATTACTAGCGATACTGAGATTACGGTGATTACAAAGATTACTGAGATTTCTTAAGTTTTGTATCTATCTGAGAATATAGAGTTTTATGACTCACTGAATTTTGAGAATCATGGTTTGACTGAGATTATCGTGAAAACTAACACGGGCTCTAGACTGCAGCTAAATTATCGGGTATAAATACCTCCAGGACTCGATAACATAAAAGTAAAACATAACCATTCTTGAATAATCAGGACCATGGATAATCATTCACCATCACAATTACTAAGGCATCACTTCAAGTATTTAGGAATCATAAACATGTGATAGTATAGGGAAACATGCTATTGGATCATACTCCATTCAACAAGGCCTTGCATCAAGCACTTCGCATATATTTAAGTCTTGGCATGTACCGGAGAACACATAATTGGGGAACTTCATTCTATCATGTTTCAATTCATTCATCAAACACTTAACATGTATTAAAGTCTTAGCTTGTATCAAAGATCACAAAATTGGGGAATTGCATGCTATCATGCCACAATTCATTCACTAAGTCTTTTCAACAAACACTTGGCATGCATGGGCATACACACAATTGGGGATTTCTAGTCAACATGTGATAATGTCTCTAATTCATTCACATAAGCATTTTTTCAAGCATATGGGGAGCATGCTTTGCTTATTCAACAATTTCTACACTTAATTCACATGAACACACCACTTAAAAAGTAACTTGAAGAGAGTTTATCATGAACATCACATGAATACCACATACGAGGGTCAAAGCTTGAAAACCTTGTAAGCAAACATGAATCACAACTCAATAATAGCATGAACATCAATTTCAACTCACATGAATCATGAAAACTCATAAACATAAAAGCTTTGAAATTTAAAAAAAAGGTTCTTGAGCTTCTTTGATGAAAGGGACCCAAGAATCAACATCTACATACCTTAGAAAACTCTTTCTTGAAAGACCTTGGAGAGATTCTTGATTTCTTAATTTCTCTTAAAGAAGAAGGAAGGGTTTTTATTTTGTAGAAACCCTAGCTCTTGTTCTTGTACAACTTTGAGAGAAAACAATGATACTTTGGATGAAATAAGGCCAAATCCCGTGTTAAGAAGTATATATAGAGTTTGGGAAAAGTCCTTTTTCGCCCTTGGAATTAAACTGAAAATCCTGATTTTACATGCTGGCGCGACGTGCCATAATTTTGCCAGTTCACTGGAAATTGGACAATCAGAAAACTGCTTGATGGCGCGACGCGGCAAAAATCGCGTTGCCACCTTGGTTGCAAACTGGAAAGGCACCTCGACGCTGTGGAATCGCGTTGGTGCACTGGAAATTGACAATTCTAAAATTAAGTATTGGCACGATTTGCCATAATCATAGAGGCTCACTGGATTTTGATGATTATCATTTTGGTTGGCTCCGCGACGCGCTAAAGTGCCAGCTGGCACACTGTCTCACTAAAATGGCTCTAACCCTTTGCCCGAGTGTCGGATTTGAGTGAATTTGGTATCGATGGAAAGCTTATTCAATTATCTACATGAAAATAAGTTGATATTAGGGAAATTCTATATTTTTTAAAATACTTCTTACTAGTAAAGACATTTCTCAACTTTTTAGGGCCGGATTAACACTTTACTGAACACGCTCTAAGGCTCAGACTACGAGAGAATTTTGTGGGGTCTTACAATATCTCTCCCTTAGAAACATTCATCCTTGAATGTCTCTTGATAGGCTAAGAATACTAATCGACTGAACTTACTCAAGGAATGGGAGCATCTGAAACATGACTATGCAACTCGAACTACTGATATTCTGAACTCTCATACTAGACATGCATATCTGATGCATGGAATACTTGATTGAAGCTACTCATAAGATGAATTCTCATATTAGACAAGCATATATGATGCATGGATACATAATTGGGCTGATCTCATGAATGCATGACTAAACACACTGAAAAACTGAACTCTTTCTACTGAACATGCATATCTAATGCATGAATGTCTGACTGAACTGACTCTTGAAACCATGTTTGTCTATGCAATGATCATTGATGCTAACTTTATAAGGAGAGTCTGAACATGCAAATGAATGAGTCCAAGAACATGTGAGCATCGCAATATCATGGGGTATCTCCCCCTTGGGACTCTATGTCCCTCTAAACACACTCTGCTGGAATACTGGGGCGATGCACGAGGCACCAACGAGCTAGGTCATGATTGAACGATTTAGATCTGAAACTCATGCATGACTCATGCTAAAATATAAGCTCAAAATGGAAGTTAAGGATCTCGCAATGCATATCACAAAGATGAAGGACTCATAACATACCCGTGTCTATATCAGGGAACCTTTCTTGATCATGGAGATCTTGAAACTCATAGAGACTGTTCTGATGTTAACCACTATTGGCACTGGAAGGGGCACTCTGCTGAAGAAACTCTCTACCCCTTTGAGCTAGCGCTCTACATTCTCGTATCATGTGGCCTGGCTTACCATACCCAAAGCACACATCACTATAGGTGACTCTTCCCACACTCTCCACAAAGAGGATTGTAGAGAAAATGGTATTCTGTTAAGAGGTTTAATATGGCTAATAATAGCGCACTTAAATGTCCCCTTAATCTAAATGATTTGGCTATGGATAATTCTTGCAAGTATGGTATTATTATGATACCACTAGTTTATTGAATAGCCTTGGTTAAAAATAGATAATTGGATTGTTTGTTAATGGTTTTAATTGGGCATTAATAGCGGGAAGTGTAAAGTAAGTTGTAGAAGGTTGTGGTCTCGAGGGAATCAAAACCAAAAACTTATATTTACCGATATGAGGGGTCTTCGATAGTCACATTTATATTGGAGGGATGTACTAGTCATCCCAGGTATATTGCCTAGTCATGCAGCTACATGCACTGGGACCCTTTCAGTAGGGGGAGTTGAACCCTTATGGCCCCTGGGAGGTAGGACGACTAAGATACACAACCCAGGTAAAGGTTTTAAATGGCATGCTAAATCCGATCCCTTTTCCCAGCACTTATATATATGTATGGTTATTTACATTGGATGGCTTTCACTTGGTTTTGATAATTGGCATTACTTTATCCTTATCTCGAGTTTCATGCTAGTGTTCACCCACTAACCCATCTACTAGAGGGTGTATACCCATGTTATGCAGGAACTGGTTGTTTGACTCCTCCTTCATAGTATTTGATTTGGGGATTGCTTATTGGACTGAAGTGGTGAGCTTCCATCCTTTTGTAAGGCATCATTTCATGATAGACATTCTTAGATGTTTTACTTTCTTTTCGAATATTGTTTTTTGCCATAGTTGGGGGCATGTCCCAATCGAATATTTATATTCTTTTGGATAGAGGCTTTGTGGTACTTCTGGGGGTTGGTATGGATGGGATCAGTATTGGTGTTGGCCTTAATATTGGCATTGGTGTGGGGTTTGACATCATTGGGCGATATTGTTGGCTGTTCCATCGTATTACATTTTTGGTTTTATTATCATATTTCATTTTGATATTTTCTAAATGGTTTGGTATTGAATAGATGGTTGGTTTGGTATAGTTAGACTCGATTAGTTCGGTCATAGTTGTGGACCTATCCTAGAGTCTTACTGAGAGTGTTACGTTATCTTGTTATATGCTCAAATGTCAGCTCATCCAAGGCTGTATAAGACGGTTGGGTTGGGCTAAGGGGGCGATCCCCGGTCCTAGTTGGACTTAGGATACCCATTATGACAAGGACCCGGTTTGGGCTGCGTCAGCTTGATTTTTTTGTGTCTTTGTTTTCTAACTTGGTTAAAGGTTAGTTTGATGAGTAATAATGTTTGAACTCGTGCTTATGCTTACCTTACCCATCATTTGAGGACGAATCATCCTAGTGGGGGAGAATTGAAATACCTTGGCTTTTGACCCTTAGGAAATTTCTTGAGTTTGAGCTTCTGGACATTATACGACTAGAGGGAGTTAGTCGTATGATTAGGCATGGTTTAAGGCCTTCCACTCGTATATTAATCAGTGTGGTTTGGTTAGTTTCTGTCTAAGATATGAGAAGGCACCATACTGTCGTATATTAGGGTACAAAAAGTATGATGCCAACCATATGATGTCCTATTTCTAGCCTAGATGGTTTTATTCTGCCTAGGGTACGGTTCTGGGGTACCTATTGGCCCTTGTGGTCATATGTTAGACAGTGTATAGGTCAAATTTGATTCCTAGGGTACGAGTGGTGGGTACCACTCTTATGTTAAGGTACAGTTTAAGGAGGTGTGGTCGTACCCTCCTGCACATATATTTTTAGCTTTTATGTTTAGGATATTTTGGATATGTTCCACCCAAAAACACTTAAGTCCCCACATCTTAAAACATACTATGGCCTCTCATAACATACTTTGAAACATCACAACACATCAAAACACTCTCTAAACTCTCTCTTGAAGATTGGGCTAGGGTTTCTACAAGGTGTCCATCTTAAGGCTCAAGAGTCAAGTTCTTTCTGTGAATCTTCATAAATAAGGCATGTGACTCTTACCTCATTGTTAGTTCATGAAAAATTATGTCTTTAAAGCTTTGATTTTGAATCATTAGTAGTGGTTTGAAAATCTATGAGTGGGTTTAGTGCATATTGTTGAGTATTATTTACTCTTGGTTTAAATTGTGTTTATACATGTTTTAATGATGGTTTTTCACATATGGGTGCTTGGTAATTATGGTTTAACAAATCGGTCATGGGTAACCCTAAACTTTATGGTTTTTACTTTGGTTTTGGTCATGGTAATGATATGCCCTCAAAGTGTTGTGAAAATGCCTAAGAGAATAAACTAGACACATGTTAAATAGTGTTTTGGACTAAGCCATTGTCCTAGTGGTTTTGTGAAGGCCTTGTTTGCCATGTAATGATTAAATGGTAACCTTGGTGGTTTATTTGGGTAAATGGGTTTGAGTCCCTAAACACTAACTTGATTTATGTCTTTGTTTGACAATGGGTTTGAGTCCCTAAACTTTGAATTGAATAAGTGTCTTTTTAGACAATAGGTTTGAGTCCCAAAGTCAAATAATGATTGGTTCACTGATAATATTAATAGCATGTGGTATACTTGCAAGTAGTGTTGGTATGACCAACGAAGTGCCTTTGATAAGTAATTGGCTTAATGGTTGTAAATGTTGAATAATGGTTTAAATTGGGATTTAAAAGAGATATGTATAGCTGAGTCGTGAAAGTGGAGTCCAAAGGACTAACACTAAAAACTGTGCTAGCCGGTGAAGGTGTCTTAAGATCGGGTGGTTCGGGTCCCCCGAATGAACATATGAAAGAGATGTTCGAGTACCCCTTACTACATGTACTGGTGCTTAAGTCCCCTTAATTATGCTGGGAGGTTTGAGTAACCAATATAGGGATATGTCCATGCAGCTACACGCACTTGGGCCCTTCCATCTAGGGGAGAGTTAGGCCCATATAACCCGTGGGTGCCTTATTCTATGATGGTCATACTACACAGCCTAGTTTTATGTTTTCAAAGCTAATTCTAACCTTGTTCCCCACCCTTTCATGGTATATATATACAAATATATATATATGTAAATCATTGTTTATATGGAATGATGGATTGTATTTGAACTGTTGGCATTATTTTATTCTTATCCTTGAGTTTCATTGTAATACCCCAAACTTTCTTTAAGTCAAATCTAGTCTCCAGAAGAGTCAGTAATGACTTCCTAAATGATTAATGTTTAAATCAGATAGAATTTCCCTAATTTTGATACCAATTTTTTAAATGATCGTGTGGGAAATCGAATTAGCTTTCCAACGATACTAATTTTATCCAAATCCAGTATCGGAGTAAAAAGTTATGGACATTTTACAGAGAACTATCAGAATCGCCCAGAAGCGATGGTCAAGCCGACGGACCGTCGAGCTAGCGACGGACCATTGCCTAAGCCATCGCGATGAAGGTAGTGAACCCATCTTCTGGACAAGTGTGATGGTCAGGACTGACGGACCATCGAGCTAGCGACGGACCGTTGCCCAAACTATCGCAGACGAGGCAGAAAGTTTAGGTTCTGGCCAAGTATGATGGGATGGACCGACGGACCATCGAGCCAGCGATGGACCGTCGCCACTTCTGATTAGCGATTTTTAGTTATTTTTAAAAGGGTATTTGGGTTTTTTTCCACCCGTTTTGATCCCTAATTATACTAGACCAGAGCTCATAACTTCATTTTTCATCCACAATACTAAATTAGGATTTCGCTCAAATATCAATCCCCCAGAACAAGAAACCCTGGGTGTCTAATCCCAAGTCAAGAATTCAATATTTCCTCCACCAATCTTCAAGAAATCATCCACCCAGGTATGTCAAGTGTTAATTTATGTGCTCCTTTCACCTATGAAGCTCAAGAAACCCTATTTGAAATATAAACTTTGGATTCCATGGTATGAATTGGATTATATCCATATTTATGTTGTTGTTTGATTTCCAAGTTGAAGTCTTTAATGATTATCATGAAAATATATTAGTATGTGGTTGAAATTCTTGCATTGGAAGTGTAAAATATTGCCATGATGTATTATTTCAATATTCAAGCCTAAGCCTAAAGATATGCATGCAAGTTGTTTGATAAAATTCCTAAGAGAATAAGAATTATGCCTTATGACTCATTTGTGACAAAAATTGATGAATCAATGTTTCTCCCTTATGTTCGATATGACTCCCACGTTATTGTTTTGCTTTGTAATAGATTGATGTAATGCTCATGAGATTAGGATTATGAAATTATGAGATGCTTACATATATTCCTATTCATATGTATGCTTATAGCATGCGAATACTTCATGAAAATCCCCAATGATTGTACTATGAATTGTTGACTATGGTCATGTGTCAAAAAGTGTCGTCTTGTCAGTTTCATGCTATCAAGTCCTGGGGGTACTTGTACCCGATAATTTTTTTGTGTGCCTAGATCCAGTGTCAGTTTTATGATAATCTCAATCATGCCATGATCAGTAGTATTCTCAGTCAGTTTCAGAACTCAGTAGAATTTAGTCAGTTACATGACTCAGAAAAACTCAGTAAACTCAGTAAACTTAGAAATCTCAGAAACTTAGTAATCTCAGTAGTGTTCCGTCAATCAACAGAAATCAATAAATGGAGTCCAGTTTAGTTCAGTTAATCAGGTTCAGTGTCTAATCAGATGGGAGTAGGATTCAGCACCGAGTAAGCCCAAGGATGGGAACTCAATAGCAAGTAAAGAGTGTAATTCTTAAAAGCAATCCTTTTTCTTTAGAACTATGTAGCCAGCGTAGGTCGAGATATCAAACCTGCTAGTTTAGGGTAGATGAGGTGGATTAACCTGTTATATGAGGGTTCCACTATTCTCCTTAGTGTACCTGTTAGATGAGGGATTACTCACAGCTTGTCCTTACCAGTGGCTAGGTATTGACACCCTTCCAATTAGGGTTACAGATTGGACCCCAACTCAATTATATTATCTTATTTGGGGCATGTCAGCTAGATGACTACTTCCCACAGTTACAGTCTCAGTCATAGTTTCAGTAATAGTACATAGATAGTTCTACAAAATTCAGGACTGTCAGATACAGTCACCTAGTTCAGTATGGAACTCAGCTAGTTCCATCAGAAATAGGACTGTCAGACACAGTCATTTAGATAATAGTATATTAGTTAGATGAAACTTATGTTATCAGTATTCTGATTTAGTGATGCCATGATCTTAGTCACAGTTCATGTATTCATGCATGTATTCTCATGTTCATGTTATTCAGTCAGTTAGTATTGTTCATGAATATAAACCCCTTACATTCAGCCTAAGTCACTTGCATACCAGTACATTCAATCATACTGATGCATTTGCGTTGTGGTGTTTTATACCATAGGTTCAGAAGTACGAGTTCCAAAGCATCCTTAGTAGATCCGACGTTCAGCAGCCAGACTAGCAATGAGTCCTCATCATTCGAGGATAACATGATTATTTTATTACTTTATTATTTCAGTAGTCCGTAGTTAATTGGGGACATGTCCCATCAACTCCACAGTCTTTAGACAGTTTAGAGGCTTCCAGACTATAGCATGTTCAGACAGTTATTTCAGTTTTATTTTGGTAATGATATACCGTATTTTCAGATGTTATGTTTTATCAGATATTTGAACCTTATGGACTTTCAGCCTTTTTCCGTATTTATGCAGCTTATTATGTAGTGCCCAATTACAGATATCAGACATGGGTTAGCTTGTGGTTCTTCAGGGCCATGAGCACCGTGTAGCATTCCGGGTACCAGATTCGGGGCGTTACATCATGCTAGCTCTCCAACTGCTAACCGTATTTGACGTTGTATCCCCACACAATGCAGGTTTTGGTTATACTATACCTCCTACTCAGTGATTGGATTCGGGATCATCTTGTGTTTACTTTAAGTGGTGAGCTTTCATACGTCGGAAGGCTCCATTTCTTGTTTTTTATTTCTTATGTTTTCAGTGGTTTAGTCTTAGACATCGGTTTTGGCTATGGTCGGGGGCATGTCCCAATCGGATGTTGTTTGGATTTGGGATAGAGTCTTTGTGAGACTACTATGGGTTAGTTTGGGCGGTGTTGGTAGTGGTGTTAACCTTGGCATTGTTATTGTATTAGGGTTGATACCATATGACTGTATTTGTTTTATGATTGTTTCATTTTGTTATGGTATGGGTATGGACTTGGTTATTATTTTGGTTTTGTTATGGTTGTTGGTTGAGCATTGGATGGTTAGACTTATTTGGGTTGGTCGTAGTCTTGGACCTGTCCCAAAGTCTTTGTGTTGATTGATCTCTCTATCTTGTTATATGTTCGGAATTTATCTGACTCATGGTTGGATTGGTAGTAGGGTGATCTCTGATCCTTGTTGGGCTTGAGATACCCATTACGACAAGTCCTTTGTCTGAGTCGTGTCATATGATATCTTAGGGGTTATTCATGTATAGGTAATCAAGATTTAGTCCAAGATTTAGTTAAGGGTTTTGGGTAGGCTAAATCTAAGTTCTTAGTGCTAACCTTTTGATAAAACACTAAATTCTGCTCATGGATTACTTAAATACCTCATGAGCGTACCAAGTTCATCTATCCACTACCTCAAACTAGCATCTTTATTTCTAAGATGATGCTTATGAACATAGCTATATAGCATAACATCCCTATTTTTAAGACAATATCATGAAACAAGCTAATTCAAATTGTAGTTCACAATTACTCATCACCCCTATCCCTCTTTCAAGGATGATATGGGATCCAAGTCAATTGGGGTTTTCATCAACAATTCTCAATTCAAATATAGAGTAAGAGCAAAACCCAACATCCTTAACTAATTATTTGGACTAACAATTAACACCCACAAAGTATTAATCACCTAATTAAACATAACCCCAAGATAGGAATTTAGCTACTCATTAAATTAGCTAAAGTAAATATATCCAAGTTGTCATTCAATGCATCCATTGAAAAGCAAAGCAAGAATAAATCCAAGCTCCAATTTCAATTTACAACCAAATCTCTCCAAGACTCAACTCAACATTTGTTTTCTCCCTCAAAAATAAATTATTCTTCTCTCTACAAATTGGAAAATTAAATGAAAGATGATAATAATATGAAAGGATTTAGCCTATTGTAATTTGGGATTCAACTCTGTGAAATTCCTATTCTACCCCTATAACTTTTTCGACCTTCCGCGATCGCCTTCCATTAGCTGTAATCCTGATTTCACAATTTAGCATCTAGTTGTGATCATGCTCTTCTGATTTTTAGACTGATGGCGATCGCGACACTTAAGGGTCACTTCCTGGGCCTGACCCTCAGCTCTTTTTCTCTTATTGTCTCTTTACTTCTCCTCCATCCTTGTCCCAACTCATTTTCATCAATTTTTCTACAAATTCACAAAAACTGGAAATTAATACATTTCAATGAAGAATTAACCTCTTATACATAATTAGTTCATCGTAGTGTGCAAGGATTTGGATATAAATGAGTGGAAAATTTATCACTCATCAACACCCCAACTTGAAACTTTGCTCGTCTCAAACAACACTACTTTATAATCAATGAGACTAAGCAACTTATAAGCCCATCTTACAACCAAATGATCACCATGATTCCAAACTCGATTAGCACTAACAATTAGCCAACAATAATGGAAAGAACTATTCATGCAAATCCCATCAAAATGAATCACATTTTCAAGGATGCAAAAGACTTTTAATAACAATCTAGCAAAAACTACTAACTCTCAAGAGGTGACTCTCTATCAATAGGGACTTAACTACATTCTTTTGTCTCATTTTTGGAGTGTGATAACTTCACCAACCTTTATTAATTTACATGCCTCCTTACGGAAGGAAAGTCATAACACAACATAATTTCTATCATGTAACAAGGACCAAATGTGCAATCACTCACTCTCACAAAGAATTTCTCAATACAAACAAGTATCATGTCATATGTTGCCATTATTTTCAGTCTCTGCTAACTCAAAAACACTTGGTTGAAGATCTCGGAGGACTTTTTCAAGCTTGTAATGTAGGCTCGGGGAAGGGTAGGATAAACATTTGGGATAAAAGTGACTACACACTACTTGAACACCATATAAAACACTATTAAATCAAACTTTAGGTCATGGGCCACTTCATTCATTCCTAATTCACACATATTCCTTCCTTTACCACATTGGTTCACCCATCTTTTGAAAGCATTTTCTTCTCATTTCTTTCATTTGTGTAATCTCATGTTTTTCCTTATTTTGTTGGTCCCTTTCTTTTTTTCATTCATTAATCTTCATCACTTAGCTTTTAGGCACTCACTTACAATATCGTGGCCCAAGATTACCACTTCCAAGATTTACCACCCACAACTTAGGCATTTAGCCTCAAGTTGCATTTTTAAGTTCAATGAGGGTAGGGTTCAAAAGGCGAACAAAGTTTAAATGGTTCAAGGCTTTTAATGAGGTTCCAAAATAAAGGTTCAAAGGCTCAAAAGGGGATACTAGGTATTTCATCCTAGCACAGGTAGGATTTTTAGGTTAAAGTGGTTTCCCATGACTACCAGGAAGGCCTAAGATCATTTCTCCAACCATGTGTAATTAAGATTAGCCTCAAAAGATCAACGGGGCAAGTTCTAGATGACACAAGTATGCAGGAGAATCAATCAACTAAGCTCATCGAACATGGCTTACAAACTTTTCTAGAAGGATCACTTGTATCTCTGATTTGAGGCTAAAGGAGTTAATTACCACATACTACCTATAAAAGAATTTGGAGTCGCAAAAGGGGAAAAGTGTTGTTACAAAAACATTCACGTTTATGCCCTTGATTTTTGCAAAGATTTTAGACAGAGGAGGGTGCTTGCTTTGCATTTCACCATGCAAGCTTAACTATTATTGGCACCAAATCAAGCCATCATCTCGCATTTGGGATCTCACAAGGGCAAACTATATGGCTACTCAGACTTAACCATAGGAATAATGGCAATCCCATATCTGTAATGCCACGGGTACTCAGACTTCCCATGTATTTATAGCTCAAAACCCCAACACGAAGATTTTCCCTTAAGAATGTTGTCCCTCAATCTATCATAGGGAAAGGCTCGTCCAACGCCATATTAAAAGAGAAATAAAAACTAGAAATGAAAAACAAAAGTGATTAATCCACAAATCATAGGCACCATCAGAATACCCAATATTACAACCCAAATCAAACCATCCAAATAAATCAAAAGTAAATCATCCAAATAATACAGACCCAGAACTCAACTATGAAATAAATACGAAGATGAGCACCCCCAACAAAAGAGCTTGTAGTATCCTCACTATATATCATGAAATCATAACAAGAATTTAATGGGCTCCCTAAAAATGAATCAAGTGTTGCCATTACTTGCATTCTCCACGTCGTCATTATCAGACTGTGGCTCATCATCATCTATCCACATAGCTGGGACCTGATCATCATAATCTACTCTCAGGAAGGATGTCTGTCTCTAGACTTCAAAACTTTCCATAATCCCTTCACCCATTTCCACATGTGGATGAAAAATTTATCTCTTTTCTTCTCCCTTCTCCTCATCTTGTCAAGAGAATCTCGTAGATCCCGATGTGATTGTTCCAAGGAAGAGTAAGCTCGCTTAAGTTTGGAGATGGTAGCTCCCTTCTCCTTCTGATCATCAAGAAACCTTTCATAGTCATTTCGTGTAACATAGGAGTGGTAATCGGTGGATGGATCTCCTGGCCCTATCGGCAACCCAGACACAAGCTCCCAGACTGCTCGCATAGCACTCAAGAGAGCCTTAAATTTCCCTATTATGGATGGCCTGCAAGAGTAGCTATCATCATCCAGCGACTTACCCAAATTAAACTTTCTCTTTTTGATCTTTGAAGGATCGCCTTTGCCACATATCTTCAATGTGTAAAAGGTGTCTTCAGGGAAATCCAGTTATCCTCCGGGTACTCCTCACCCTAAAATAAACTAGAGCCTTAGAAAGGATTTGCTTGGATTTTTTGTTCAACTCTAGTACCATTTCTTCAATTTTGGCATCCTTCATTATTTTTTATTCTGTTGGTTGACAAATCGCCAAGAATTCTTCAACATCAAGATCACCATCGACCATCTTGCTTGATATATTTTTCGTATCAACCTCATTTTGAAGATTGGCCATATTCATGGTACTTGAAAGATCGACCTCCTCACCCACTTCTTCTTCCTTTTCACTTTCTTTCCCAAATGTCTCCATGGATTGATGCAAAAGATAGGTGTTCTCCCCCATTGTAGTCACCCGATCGAAGACAGTTAGCAGCATTGCTTCAACGCTATAATATCTGGCATGTTGTTCTTCCTTTATGAAATCATGAGACCTATCAAACTCATAAGAAGAACTAACATTTTTGTTAGCATAACCAGGGGAGGGGCACTTGGAAAATCACTCCAATGTCAATCTCGACCACCATATAAAGAGCAATCATACTCCCAATAGGATCGAGATGGTGCACACACATCTTTTCGGGGAGTATATTTACAATTTTACCAAAAGTGGGGTCCACTACAATATAGGCATGGATCATCAAGATAAGATTTGCAACCACCAAACTCACATTCATTCCAAGATGCCATAGTAACAAGTAAACAAAAAGAAAAATTTACCTAATACAAGAAACAAAAGAAAATCACAAACAAATATTTACAAATTTGAATCCAAGATAGTAAGCTAAAATTCCAATCTAACTCACTACGCCAAATTGTTCCCCACCAACGGCGCCATTTTTTATAACGCTCAACTTACACGTCGATATAAGTGCAAGGTGATAGTTGAAAATATAATACCCAAATTTGAGTCGGGATTGAATCCACGAGAAACAATGTAAATGGTGATCGAGTAAGTTCGAAATAAAAGTTACTTGCTAAATTCAAACCTAGGATACAAATATTTTGGGGTTTTCAATGTTTTTGGAAAATATCACAATGTTTGGGCTTCTAGAAGAATAACTTGAGGCTAAGCATAATTAGAGTATAATCAATTAGGAACGAATCTTGGGGTTATGCCATTCTAGGTGTGAATTCATACAAGGATAATTGGGAATTTATCCAAATTTTGCTAGGAGTCGTGGGTAGGCTAGATTTAAAGTATTAGCATTAGTCTTTCAACAAAACACTAAATTGCACTCGTGGATTCTTTTGAATACCTCATGAGCATCCCAAACTTGCCAATCCTAAACCTCAACTTAGCATCCCTATTTCTAGGATGATGCCCATCAAGCTAGCTAATCACATAACATCCTTATTTCTAAGATAATGCTAAGGAACTAACAAGTATAAAATAGTTGTTCACAATTACTCATCACCCACATCCCACTTACAAGGATGATGTGAGATCCAAGTTAATTTGCCACAAATCTCACTTAATTAGGGGGTTTTACCGACAAATCTCATTTCAACTATGGAATAATAGCAAAACCAACAACAAATATCTAATTAGGTATATACATGAACAACACTCATGCATAAATCACAATCTATCCAAGCATAACTCCAAGAGGAAGAACTAGCAACTCATAAAGATAATAAACAACAATATACCAAAATCTCCATCAAATTGACTCATGAAAGATAACGAGAATGTCAATCCAAACTTTAAATTCAAATAAATCTTCAATAGAATTTGCCTATTCATCACTTTGGAGTTACTCTAATCCCTTCTTAGCTCAAGATTAGTACAAAATTTTGCTCTAAGCTCCAATTGATAAGATAAAAAAGTGAAGAAAAAGATAGGATAAAAGATGGTGAAAATGAGCTAAAACCCCTATTTAAGCCCCAATTCCACATTTGTCAAATACTACAAAAATGACACTTTAAGCAAATTACAATTCTTCCCTTGAAACTCTTCCAACCTATCGTGATCGCCAGCTCTTGATTGCTTTCGCGACTCTCACGATCGCGGTGGTTGCCTCACGATCATCGGGGTTTGACTTGACCTCGAATTATGATCGCGACCCTCAGGTCATGATTGCGGTAACTGAGGGTCGATTCTTAGGCCTAATTTCTAGCATTTGGCTCTTTTCTTTCACATTTTTTCTCTTTCATTTTTTCCTCAACTCATTTTTATCAAATTTCCTTGCTCATCTTCCCATTTCAACTTTTACCTACTAAATGAGCATTAAGTAAGAAATTAACAACAAATCAATAGAAAAGCATGATTATTTAGGCTTAAAAGATGCTAGTAACTTATCAAAGTGACGATTTATGAATAGGGTCCAAAGCCTATTTCTTCTTCACCTCAGCACCAAGATATGACTTCACCACCTCTTGAACAATCACACCACCATTCTCAGAGTCCAAGAGACGAAGTCCAAGATTAGCCAGTTGGTGACTATCTTTCATTAAACCCTATTTTTTCTCATCCACAAGAGCCAAGCTCCTCATGGGCAACCTGCTAAGAACATCAACAACTACATTAGCTTTACCTTGGTGATAATGAAGACTCATATCATAGTCCTTGAGCAACTCAAGCCATCTCCTCTACCTGAGATTCAACTCCTTCTGAGTGAACACATACTGTGAACTCTTATGGTCTAAGAAGATGTTAACATGAACCCCATATAGGTAATGGCTCCAAATCTTCAAATTGAATACCACCGCCAACTACTCCAAATCATTAGTTGGATAGTTCTCCTCATTCACCTTCAACTTCCTAGAAGCATATGCCACAACCTTGCCTCGTTGCATCAACACATAACCCAGTCCCATATGGGATGCATCATAATAAACAATGAAATCATCAGTACCCTCGAGCATGGGAAAAACAAGAGCAAAAGTCAACTTATCCTTCAACATCACAAAGCTACGCTCGCAAGCATCCATGACCACAAAAACTTCACTTTTTTCTAAGTCAGTCTAGTCAACAGAGCTGCAACGGAAGAAAAACTCTCCACAAAAGTCCTATAATACCCAGCTAAACCTAAGAAGCTCCAAATATCGATTGGATTCATAGGTCTAGGCCACTTCTTAACCACCACAACTTTTTATGGATCCACCATGATCCCCTCACTAGAAACCACATGACCAGAAATGTAGCAGCATTTAATCAGAACTCACACTTTGAGAACTTAGCATACAACCATGGACGTGTAAGAGTCTTCAACACTATACAGAGGTGATTGACATAATCCTCCTCACTTTTCGGATACACCAAAATATCATCAATAAACACTATAAAAGATAGGTTCAAAAACGGATGGAATACATGGTTCATAAGATCCATAAACGTCGTTGGGGAATTAGTTAATCCAAAAGACATGACCAGAAACTAATAATGGTCATACCGAGTATGGAAAGTAGTCTTAGGGATATCCACCTCCCTAATCTTTAATTAATGGTAACCCGACCGAAGATCAATCTTAGAGAAGCACTTAGCACCCTAGAGCTGGTCAAATAGGTCATCAATCCTAGGAAAAGGGTACGTATTCTTCACTGCCACCTTATACAATTAGCAGTAATCTATACACATCCAAAAGGACTCATATTTCTTACACGTAAAAAGCACGAGAGTACCTCATAGAGAAATACTAGGGTGAATAAAACCTTAGTCAAGAAGATCTTTCAACTGTTCCTTAAGTTCTTTTAACTCAGCTGGAATAATTCTATAAGGAGGGATATATATAGGATGAGTGTTTGGTAAAAGATTAATCCCAAAGTCTATTTCTCTATCGGGAGAAACACCGGGAAGATCATTAGGGAACACTTCAGGAAACTTACACACCACAGGGATAGATGGTAAAGAAGCACCCTCCTAGTTAGAATCTATAACCCAAACCAAGTGACAAATACACCCCTTGGAAATCAGCTTCTGGGCTCTTAAATAAGAAATGAACCTTCTCTTAGGCACTTGGAAACTCCTTTTCCACTAAATCACTGGTTTATTTCAAAATTGGAAACTAACACTTCAGGTCTTACTATCAAGAGAGGGATAGCACAAGTGAAGCCAATCCATCCCTAAGATCACATTAAAATCTAACATGTCCAGCTCTATCAAATCCATCAAAGTCTCCTACCACAGATAGACACCACACAGCCCATGTAGACCCACTGGGCTAGACATAGAAAAGGGGTCTGAAATACTTTTAGGACCAAAACCAAAATGAATAGTCACATAAGGGGTCATATAAGAAAGGGTAGACCCAGGATCTAGCAGACAATCCATATCACGTGAGAAAAGTTTTAGCGTACTAGTAACAATATCAAGAGATGCATCAGAATCCTGATGGGTGGCTAGAGCATATAGATGATTTCGACCAGTGTCGGTACCAGAAGTGGCACTTTTTGGTGTAGGAGTTGAAGAATATCAATCGGGACCTTATTAGCCCCAGTAGCAACATCACCTGAAGGATAGTTCCTCTCAATATAGTTGGCCTAGCCACATCTAAAACACTTATTTCTCCCCTTATTGCAAAAGGCATGATGTAACTATCCACAAAACCTATAAGGAGGATACAATCGAACTGACTTGGCCCCACTGGCCTAAAATTAGGTACCTTATGCCCTAAACCCACTGCTGCTCTGAAAGCGATGATCACCAGATGGCTTGGAATAGAAAGCACTAGTCGTAGAATAAGAACCATAGTTTCCCCACTTTTTCTTAGACCATTGCCTACTATCTCTACCATTATTTTGTTGGCCTCTACCCTGCTCAGAACACCTGGACCTCTTACCTTGTCTCTCCCCATATCGACTTATTTCTTCATTTTATGTTTAACCTATTGTGTATACAACACAATCTTAGAGATATCCATGTCACTATTTAATAGGGCAGACTTGCACTCTAGCACCAAGTTCGGAGACAAACCCAAAACAAACTTCCTCATCTTATCCCTCATGCTTAACACTAGCTAATGAGCACATAATTCTATAATCAACAATCTACTATAATCAAACTCTTGATTACAGAATCCATGGCATCTATCTCTATGCTCAACTAGTTTGTAATAACTCTACTATAAACCTACCTTGACAACTCTGCCAAGAACTCACCTCGATATTGATTAACTCAAACTAATATCAATTCAGGTAACTCTACCTAAGCACTCTCAAGAACACAAGAAAATTATTACTCTTATAACTCGAGTAATTCAATTACAGAACAAGATTGGACTCAAGAACACACACACTCTCAACACACAAAATCTTGGAACGTGATCAATATTTGATTTTTCACCTCTTTCTCTCTTTGAAAAATCCGATGGCAAAAACTATGAATTGAGGAGCATTATTTTCTATTTATAGTTTGGATAATGATTAAGGTGGAAATACAATTAGGCCAAGTGTCCTTAAGGGTACAAGATCACCTGCATATTTGGTTACACTAACAGACAAAACTGCGCATGACAGTGGCAACTTTACTAAACTCATGAAGACCCAGAGACCTGGTCCCTTGATGTTAGTTGATCATCATTAAAACTAAATATAGCACTCCTATAATACATGGATAAACCCAAGAAGCTCTGAATATCGATTGGAGTCATAGGTCTAGGATTCTTCTTAACCGTTTTAACTCTCTATGGATCCACCATGATCCTCTCGCTAGAGACAACATGACCCAGAAAGGTTACAGCATTCAACCAAAATTCATATTTTGAAAACTTGGCATACAATCGTTGATCCTGAAGAGTCTGCAACACTACTCAAAGGTGATTGGCATGATCCCCCTCACTCTTAGAGAACTCCGAGATATAATCAATAAACATTATCATGAACAAATCCAAAAACTATCTGAATACCCGATTCATGAGATTCACAAAAGTAGAAGAAACATTAGTTAATTTGAATGACAACACCAGATACTCATAATGACCATATTGGATTTGTAATGTAGTCTTAGGGATATCTATCTCCCTAATCTTCAATTGATGATAACCCTATCGAAGATCAATCTTAGAAAAACATCAAGCACCCTTAAGCTAGTCAAAGAGATCATCAATCCAAGGAAGAGGATACATATTCTACAATGTCACCTTATTCAGCTATCGATAATTTATATACATCCGAAGTTAACCATTTTTCATACGCACGAAAAGTACAGGAGCACTCTGCCAAACCCTTTTTTCGCCCGATAGGAACGGAGTCGAAGGGTTTTTCCAATTAAAGTGACAATTTTGAATAGAGATTAATTTATTTACAGAGGCGCCACTTGGAATTGAGTTATGGTGTTCCAAGTCACCTTTTTGAATCCCTATTCAAAAGGAAATGACTCTTTATTTTGGTCAGCAAAAATAGAAGATCGGGTAAGGAATTTTGTTGACTAAGGGGAAGGTGTGAGGCTCCCATCGTGTCTCGTGGTTCTAGCACGGTCACTTTTATCAACTTATACTTAACTAAAACTATTTGGATAAATCGTGTTAAGGCCTAAAATTACTCATTTTTATTATATCGAAATATCTATTCACATTTCTTATATTAAAAAAATCAATGAAGGTTAATTTTAGAAAAATATTTGTCAAGGTGCATTATTGCATCCTTGAATTTTAAAATGTCTCAAAAAGATGCGTACGCCGCATTCTCAGTTGAGACGAATATTTTAAACATGTCTAAAATTTGTCTAATGTTGAAGGCATTGGTTTGTCTATTCAAAATGTTGTTCAACCTTAACAATATCCTTGAACAATATTCATTTACGGCGATTAATTAATTTAACAAAATAATTATCAATCTTTGTTAATGTCAATAAAAATAAAATAAAATAAAATAAAATAAAAAGGAAAATAATATAAATATATTATATTAAGCGTTATTATAATTCTTCAAATTTATTTTCTCTAAATTAATGCCAGTCTGTATTGTAAAATCATTCAAACTCAAATAAATCATATATTTGTCGTCTAACACAATTAACTTACCAATATTTATTTTTTCCTTGTCGTCCTTCAAAGAAGCAAAATTCTCAACAAATTCATGCAATTGTTCAACCAAATGGTCAAAGAAAATTGGAATTCCTTAAAGGGTTTTTCTAGATATTGATTTGGAATAATGGGTCGAGGAGAATTTGTGGGGTGGCGATGTAGGACGAAAGAAGAAAATGTGGTGGTGGCAGTTTTTGTTAGAGCATCAACCGGTGGTGTAAGGTGGTGGCTGGATCTGCTTTCAATAGTGAAGGGAGAGAAGGATGACGCAACTACTTTCCCATTTCCCAGCGGATATCGCCGAGAAAATTGGACAAGGATCAGATTTGGTGACTAGTGGTATTTTGAGGTGGTTTCCGACGGTTTGGGCAGGAGTTCGCTAGAATTTCATCGGCAGCACTGAAGGGAGATGGTGTTGGCGCAACTGTTTTATCGGTGGGAGGGGCTCTAGTAGTGTGCACGTAGTATGCGTGTCTATATATTTTTTTGGCTGGATTTGACTCCCTTTTTTTGTCGAGCAGTGACAACAAAGAGTGGAGGGATGGTGCGGCGATGGAAAAGGTGTCGCTGGACCCGACGCTCTGACCAGCGATAGTGTAGATGGCAGTAACACTTGTGGGATTTCACCATTTTTTCGGCAACAAAAGTTTCCAGAATAACGACGGAGAAGATGGAATTTGGAGTTTGTTTTACTGTTTTAGTTGAAAAAATCAGAGGAACAGATGAATTTCAAGTCTATGATGAACGATTCCGGTGAAAAATTCGCTGGAAAATTCCATCAATTTTCTTTTACTTTTTTCCGACTAATTTTCCTTCTATATTTTTTTATTCTCACTGATTTTCTCTACTTTTTTTTACTCTCTCTCCGACTTATTTTTGATTCACTGTATGTATGTGCGTAATGGCCAATATATGAGATGTGAATTTTAGTGTGTGGGTGTATGTACAGTGAATTGACTATGAGTTCATGAATACCATTGTGTAAATTTATTAATATTGAATAACACAATTGCGTAACATATAATAACAACAATTCACATAATTATTCAACTTCATACACTAAATAATGCAGAAAAAAACCACTTGAACATTTTCATTCATACTTTTCACAGTGAAATTTATAACATAAAATGAAATAGGATTGAAATAAAACCTGAATGTCAATTTTAATTGAATACAAAAGCAAGATGTTGTCACCAGATCCTTGAACTAAAATCTGAGACTCGAATCACAACCCTTTTTCTTATTTGCTTTCTTCTATATTTTGATTTTACTGATATTCACTCCCTGTTTTCTCTGATTTTTTTTTACTGTCTGATTTTTCTGATCACATCTACGTACGTTCTTGGGTGGGAAAGAGTCCTTAAATACAGGGACTTTGGGGAGGAACGGTTACTATCAGATAAGGGAAGGATTTCAAATTTTGAACTCTTTTATATATATATATATATAAAAAGATAATAATAATAATAATAATAATAATAACAAATAAATAAAAAAAATAGATAATAATAATAACAAATAAATAAAAATAAATAAATAAATAAATAAAATATTAAAATAATAATAATAAATATAATAATAACTAATTATTTTTTTTACATTTAAGAATATACAATAAGAATTTATAATTAGTGAAAAATAAATATAATTAAGATAGTACTAAAATTGCTAGCTTATTTATTTAAAATTTAAAAAGAAAAATATTTTTGAATTTTTGTATTAATTTTTAAAATTAGAATAAAAACAAAATAAATATCCCAAAATTAAATTTATTTAATTATTTATTTTTAAACTAAAAAATTATTAAAAATAAAATAAGAATTAAAATAATATCAGATCAAATATAAATATTTAATATCAAAAAATAAGTTAAAATTCGAGAAGGATTAAAAATCACGTGACTATATTTTTGCCCCTCTTTGTGTGGAATGTCGAAGAGTTTTCATACAAAGAAGTAGACAAGATATGATTTTTGACCCTCTAGTTATTTGAAAGGTAAGGATAAAATAAAATTAAAAGAAAAGAAAAAATGTGATCGAGTCCTGGTTTTGGATCTCCTACCTATCCCGGGTTATAAAGAAATCAGGTCACGAGTAGTTCAAAGGTAACATGGTGAGAGAATGAGTTAGACGTCGACTGAGATTCCGTCGAGTTTCCGGTTAACGACTTCTGCTTTTTACATCAGATGACTAATAAAAATCAAAAATGAAAAATACAAATGAAAAATGCAATTTCTCTAGAATTTTAATTCGAATCTTCATGACTTGAATGAAAATTCACCCTATCTTTCAGGCGGGCTCCTGGTTTTTTTTCCTCCTCACCTTTATTCTTCAGGCGGGCTCCTGATTTGTTGCTTCTTCACCCTGTTCTTCAGGCGGACTCCTGGACTTACTTTTTCTTCATCTTGTTCTTCAGGCAGGCTCCTGGACTTACTTTTTCTTCACCTTGTTCTTCAAGCGGGCTCCTGGACTCACTTTTTCTTCACCCTGTTCTTCAGGCAGGCTCCTGGACTCAAAGTAAATAGTGAAACAGAAAAATAACATCCCATTCTTCAGGAGGGTCCTGAGCATAAAATAAATTCTCATTCTTCAGGTGGGTCCTAAGCATAAAATAAATTCTCATTCTTCAGGATGGTCCTGAGCAAAAAATAAATTCCCATTCTTCAGGAGGGTCCTGTCCATAAAAATAAATTCTCATTCTTCAAAAGGGTCTTGTCCCATTCTGCAGGAAGGTTCTGAGCAAAAAATAAATTTTCATTCTTCAAGAGGGTCCTATCCCATTCTTCAAGAGGGTCCTGAGCATAAAAATAAATTCTCATTCTTCAGGAGGCTCATGCCCCATTCTTCAGGAGCAAAAAATAAATTTTCATTCTTCAGGAGGGTCTTGTCCCATTCTTCAAGAGGGTCCTGTCCCATTCTTCAAGAGGGTCCTGAGCATAAAATAAATTCTCATTCTTCAGGAGGGTCCTGAGCATAAAAATAATTTTTCATTCTTCACACACAAAACCTTTTTTTCCCCAGTTTGTACTGGGAAAATTTATGCGTATCACCGGATCTTAATGATTTGAAAAATATAGAGAAAGGATAAATCAAAGCCTGAAATAGATTTGATAAGTAAATCTCGCAAAAAATAAAGTTTACCCTAATTGAGATCCAACATTGTGTGTTGTAACAGGCTTCTTGCGTTAACAAAGTGTGAAATTACATCCTTCATCTGAAAACTTTAATGTGAAAAAGAATATCCCTTCTCTATTTCAAAAAAATAAAAATTGTGAATTTTAAAAATACAGTGGTTGGTTTGTAGCATTTGGCTTTTGAAGTGATTGCTCTTGCATTTGCCATGCTCAACTCTTTTTCCCACCCTTGATAAATATTTGTTGACTTGTCATACTTCTGACCCCAAATTCTGACTACTGAGACTCTAAACTCAAAAAATATTTCTCTTGTATGATGCCTCTGGATTTAACTTTCAATACACCTTTTATATTTTCACGAGTCTGAAATGGTCAGATCATAATCATTCTGAGTACCTTAGTTTACTTTGAAACGTTGTCTTTGTGCATAAACCTTTTGTCTTGCTTTGTACAATTAAAGGAGTTGGTAGCAAGTTTGGAGTCCTTTTTTACTTGACTTAACGTGAATTTAACTCAAAAACACACAAAAGATGACAATTATTTTTCATTTGACGACAAGGACAAAACATCAAAAACAGAAAATGAAAAGGAAAACACAATAGGCATCTCTTTTTCAAAACAAAAAGAAAAACTTATCTGAATATGGAAACCGATTCTGGCGATTATGACATGCATTTAACAACCAGATCTACCCACACCAATCATTACAACTTTCGCCCACTCATTGAGTTTGAAATAGAGTCATTCTTGAACATGCTCTCTTTAGATCACAATCCTCCTTCGGCTAGTGGCACTTCAAAGAATTTTCACCAATGAACCTATCTCATTTTCATTTCTTTCTCTACTCATAGTCGCCTTATGGTTCTCATAGGGGTTTTCACCAATAATACTCTCTCATTTCATTATTCTTACAATTCATTGTCACCTTATGATGCCCAAGAGGGTTTTCACCAATAAGACTCTCATTTTTTATTTTTAAAGAAAAATAACACCCAAAATATGGAATATCATGCACCCATAAAATGTTTAGCCTTGACATTCTTAAAGATTGATCTGAAGATCTTTCTTTGGTTGTAACTTGGCTTTTGGAAAGGGTTAGAAAGAAAGGGTTGCATGAGGCTCAAAAATTTACATGACATTGGGTGAAGCATACAACTTTTGGAATCGAGTTTTTAAGGAAATAAACTTTTGCCCCAATTTATTTCATATTGGGTAACGTGAATTTTCTTTTGGTTAGACCGAACCCCAGAGTAGGGCTGCCTACGTATCTTGTCATAGTAAGAATCAGGTCAAATATAATTCATAAAAGTAATTCTTTTGCTTGATTTTGATTATTATTACTTTTTTCTTTATTTTTCTTTTTTTTCATCAACATCTTTTTTTTGTTGTTAAAACTTTTAACTTTAATTGATTCCAAAAGAGGGGTACGAAAGAAAGATAAAATCCCAAGGAGGTAAGCAAAGGTTGATATATTATTCGAATAGTAGAACAAAATGCCTTCATTATTTCAATCTTTTAAAATACAAGTACAAAACATACATAACATAATTGTACATGAGTATCATACATAATATTTCTTAACTCTGTCAGCATTGACTGGTATTTCTTCTATTTTGCCTTCTACATCAGTCAAATATAATGCACCATTAGGTAACACATTCTTCACCATGAACGGTCCTTTCCAATTAGGAGAAAACTTGTCTTTGGCTTCAATCTGATGGGAAAGAATGTGTCTTAGTACTTACTGACCGGCTTTAAATTGTTTGGGACGTACCTTTCTTCTATAGGCTTGAGCTATTCTCTTTTTGGTATAGTTGGCCATGACATACTGACGCCAGTCTTTTCTCATCAATCAAACTCAATTGATCCAATTGGGATTTGACTCACTAATCATCATCAATTTCAGCTTCCACAATAACTCGAAGAGATGGAATCTCAATTTCTGCTGGTATAACCACTTCGGTTCCATACACAAACCAGTAAGAAGTTGCACCTATTAAAGTCTGAACTGTAGTACGATAACCCAATAAAGCAAAAGGAAACTTTTTATGCCATTGTCGAGATCCTTGTACTATTTTGGGGGAGTATTTTCTTTAGGTTCTTGTTGGAAGCTTCAACAGCACCATTCGCCTTCGGGCGATAAGGAGTTGAATTCTGATGCATAATCTTAAATTGTTGACACACTTCATGCATCAAATGACTGTTGAGAAGTACAGCATTATCCGTGATAATTATCTTTGGAATACCGAACCGAAAAATAATGTTAGAGTGATCAAAATCAACCACTACTTTCTTGGTCACTGACTTGAAAGTCGTTGCTTTCACCTACTTCATGAAATAATCAATAGCTACCAAGATGAACCTATGTCCATTCGAGGCCTTCGATTTAATTGGTCTAATTACGTCCATTCCCCAAGACACAAAAAGCCATGGAGCAGTCATTGTATGCAACTCAGACGGAGGAGAATGTATCAAGTCCCCGTGTACCTGACATTTATGACATTTACGAATGAAAATGATGGAATCTCGCTTCATGGTGAGCCAATAATAACCTGCTCGAAGTATTTTCTTTGACAAAACATACCCGCTCATGTGTGGTCCACAAATACCAGAATGTACTTCAGTCATATTTTTTAAGCTTCTTTAGCATCTATGCACCTTAAAAGTCCCAAATTTGGAGTCCTCTTATACAAGATTCCCCAACTTAGGAAAAATATGCTAGCCAGACGTCGAATGGTTCTCTTTTGGTTACCATCGGCATGTACGAGATATTTTTCAGTCTAAATATATTCTTTGATATCATGGAACTAAGGCTCTCCATCAAGTTCTTCCTCAACCACATTGCGATATGCATGTTGATCACGAATCTATATATACAAGGGATCGATATGAGTCTTATCAGGATATTAGAGTATCAAAGATAAGGTCGACAAAGCATCAGCAATCTTATTATGAACTCTAGGAATATGCTTGAACTTTACTGATATAAATCATTGACAAAGATCTTGTAAACAACCTCGATATGGTAGGAGTTTCAAATCAAGAGTCTCTCAATCTCCTTGGATCTGGTGGACTAGTAAATCTGAATATCCTAACACCAACAGTTCTTGGATTCCCATGTCAATGGCTAGTCTCAATCCCAGAATGCAAGCTTTATAATCTGCCATATTATTAGTACAGTAGAATCAAAGTTGGCCTATTACAGGATAGTATTATCCCAATTCAAAAATAATAATTGCCTATATCCCTACTCCTTTCATATTAGCAGCTCCATCAAAGAATATCTTCCAACCTAAATGGCAATCATCAGAAGTAACCTTATCAATATATAAGACCTCTTCATCCGGAAAGTAAGTTTTTAATGGCTCATATTCCTCATCGATAGGATTTTCAGCCAAATGATCCGCTAAGGGTCACATAGTCAATATCAAACTCTGTGAGTAGCATCTGTTATTTCGCGAGTCTGCCTATGGGCATAGGGTTCTGAAAAATATACTTTAAGGGATCCATACGAGAAATGAGGTAAGTAGTGTAAGATGACAAGTAATGCTTCAGCTTTTGTGCCACCCAAGTTAAGGCGCAACATGCTTTTTTAAGAAGAGTATACCTAGCCTGATAAGTGGTAAACTTTTTACTAAGGTATTAGATGGCCTATTCTTTTCTGCCTGTGACATCATGTTAACCCAATACACAGCCAAAATAATTGTATAACACAGACATATACAATATCAAGGGTCTACCTGGCTCTGGAGGGACCAAAATAGGCGGATTAGACAAGTACCTCCTAATTCTGTCAAATGCCTCTTGACATTCTTCAGTCCATTCAACTTTAGCATTCTTCTTTAAAAACTTTAATATTGGCTCACAGGTTGTTGTAAGTTGGGCAATGAATCTACTGATATGATTCAACCTTCCAAGTAAGCTCATTACCTCTGTTTTGTTCTTTGGTGGAGGCAACTCATGAATAGCTTTTATTTTAAAGGATCTAACTCAATGCCACGTCAACTGACTATAAATCCCAAGAGTTTTCCCGATGGGACTCCAAATACATATTTCGCAGGGTTAAGTTTGATATCATATCTTTGAAGCTTTTCAAAGAATTTCCTCAGATCCTTGACATGGTCAGACTGCTCTCTTGATTTAATGGTCACGTCATACACATAAACTTCAATATCTTTGTGCATCATGTCATGAAACATTGTGGTCATTGTCCTCATGTAAATGCCCCAGCATTCTTTAGTCCGAATGGCATAACTCGATAACAATATGTCCCCCATGACGTGATAAATAATGTTTTTCTGCATCTTTTGGATCCATAATAATCTAGTGATACCCCACATAACAGTCCACAAAAGATGTAAGATCATATTTGGCACAATTGTCCAATAAAATATAGCTATTGGGAAGTGGTAAATCATCTTTCGTACTTGCTTTATTTAGATCACGATAATCAACACACATCTGAACTTTGCCATCCTTCTTTGGAATAGGGATAATATTTGCCAACCAAGTAGGATATTGAGCCACTCGAATTACTTTAGCCTCAAGTTGCTCCGTGATTTTCTCTTTGATTTTTACATTCATGTCAGTTTTAAGATTCCTTAATTTTTGTTTGACAAGAGGGAAAGCAGGATCAATTGGCAACTTATGAACTACCAAATCAGTGCTCAAATCGGGCATATCATCGTAAGACCATGCAAAGATGTCTTTGTACTCAAGCAAAGCTTCAATTATAGCTTTCTTTTGTTGTGGTTGATCATGTACACTTATCTTAGTCTCCCTAATATTTTTATGATCTCCTAAATTGATCACCTGAGTTTCATCCAAATTGGGATTTGACTTATTCTCAAACTGTTTGAAATCTTTGCTTATATCCTCAAATGCTTTCTCTTCATCGTATTCAACTTCTTTATTCATTATTTTATAATTAGATTGGGTTTTTAAATCTGGTTCACAATTCTTCATGCATGTCATATCACAAGAATCGGCATAGAAAGAACTGTATAATACAAAATAAATATTAGACTCAAAATAAAGCAAAGAGAAAACTATATTTCATTAAAAACAAAGATAGACAAAGTTTTAACCTAAAATACCAAGGTAAAGATCTTAATTACAACCCTAGAATTATTCAAATTATAGAAATACAAACAAACAAACTCCCAAGACTCTTTCATAGTAGGGAGAGGAGTGGCCTCTCAATTGTTAAGCTAGACATCAGGGCCGATAAACTGCACATCTGCATTACTAGTACCTTCCCTAATTTCAACCATATCAGCTTCAATGAACATGTTCTGGAAAAGGCTAATCAACTCTGTATCATCACTATTTATTGACTCTACGGCAGGTAACATGGAGGATCCAACAGTACTGACTTTGATGAAAGACTCGTGAAGTGGCGGTATCGGCTTAGTAAGTGACCAAGAATTTTTCTTGCACTTTTTGGCCTTCTTTCTGTCTTCAGCAGTGGTCTTGTATCCTAAACCAAAGGTACTGAGGCTCTCATGGAGGTTTACTGGATGAGCCCTGCCTTTCAAAAACGTCCCTAAACCTTTTCCTGGTTCAAAACCCTGCTTCAATATTTCATTCACTACCATAACAGATATTGAGGACAATTGTGGTCTTGCAATGAGATTCCCCTCGAGGATATGCTCAACAGCCACTGCCTCAAAATCTTGATGAATTAATACTCTATCTACAATATCTTCTTTGATGGAGGAAATGGAATAGTCTTTATACATGGATAAATCTCTTTCACCATGAACAACTATTTCTTGACTGTCGTATTCAAATTTAACCATTTGGTGCAATGTTGATGTGACAATTCCAGCCTTATGAACCCATGGTCTACCCAATAACATATTATATAAAGCATCAATATTTAGCACTTGGAAGTCCACGGCAAAATCCACAGGACCGATTGTCAATATGAGCTCTATTTCACCAATGGCATCCATTTTTGCTCCGTCAAAACCTTTGATGCATACATTATTAGGTCAGATCCTTTCCACGTTAACATTCAACTTTTGCAAAGTTGACATAGGACAAATGTTAGCACCTAATCCTCCATCAATCAACACTCGAGTGACGTAGAAATGCTCATATTTCACAGTAATGTAGAGACCTCGGTTATGTTCTGTACCTTCTATAGGAAATTTATCATCTGAGAAGTGATACTATTTACCTTAAGGATCTTCCAATAACTTTTTCCAGCTGATTCACCTTAATCTCACTTGGAACATATGCCTCATTAAGAATCTTCATTATAGCCTTGCAGTGATTCTCTGAATGTATCAATAAAGGTAACAAATAAATCTGTGTTGGTGTTTTCTTCAACTGTTCTACAACAAAATATTCTGGCCATTTCATCTTCTTTAAGAACTCTTCAGCTTCTTCTTCAGTAACTGGTTTCTTGACTGCCATTCATTCCTCATTGCTTTGTTTATTCTTTCTTAACTCTACGGAGGCATAACACCTCCCAAAATGGGTTAATCCCCCTACTTCATCCACTTCTTCGATTGTTTTTTCCCCTTGTGCATCACCACAACAAGATCGTAGTTCCAGGGGACTGCCTTAGTATTAATCGTAGGCAATTATGACACTGGTTTAATAACAATAGGAGCTATAGGATCTCTTTTTATGATTAAGAGAGGCTTACTGGGTCTTCCGAAAATAGTGAGCCTTGGTTTTACTTGAGCTGACCCAACACATTCTGAAATCTCTTTCCCCACAACCAAGGAAACTTTCGATAATTCAGATTTTATTATCACCTCCTCCACTTCTACAGGTTTTTCTTTTGTCAAATCTACAGCATTTGCTGATTTTTCCAAATCAGTTTTAATTTTACTGGTCGGCTCGAAGAAAATCACAGCATCTTCACCAGTGGGTATCACTTCGAGAATATTCATTTTATTATGATCTGGCAATGGATTTTGATTAATATTTGGAGCATCTGGACTTTACACCATGATCTGTTGTGTGTCAATTAGCTCCTAAATGGCTTTTTTCAAATACCAACATTTCTCTGTGTCATGCCCTGGGGCATCAGAACAGTATTCACATATTCTAGAATAATCCAAATTCTTTGGGGAAGGATTTAGGATCCTTCTCATAATTGGGCTTAGAACATTCATTTTCCTTAGCCTCTGAAACAAGATAGCGTAAGATATTCCAATAGGAGTGAAATTATCTTTGCCTATGTTATCCTTTTTGTAGTCCGCTCTAGGCAAGAAATTAGACCTAGGGGGCCTCTTTGAACTTGCGGAACCGATGGATGATTTTGGATGGCTGGTGTACGCTACTGTGGGTAAGAAAGAACCTGAACATATAGTTGTACATTATAGGTAGAATACTGAGGAGATGGAATGGAATATAACGAATTTTGTGGAGGAACATATTATCATGGATGGTTATATGGGTCTTGGACATACATTTGGGATTGAGATTGTGCATAAGGGTGACGCACACTCTCCAATTTTATCGTGGACATGGCACAATAGTAGCTACATCCTCTTTTCTTTTCTTTCTACCAAAACTTCCTGAACCACTTTGAATTGCCTATGTTGTTTCTTTCAAAGTGGCCTGGCTAATAATCTTTTCGGACTTAATTCCATTCTCTACCATCTCTCCAACTTTAATGACTTCAGCAAATGTGTTTCCAATAGTAAAAAGCAAATGATGGAAATAATCAGGTTCTTGTTCCTGTAGAAAGATATCAATCATTTCAGACTCCTTTATCAATGGTCTGACTCTTGCAGCCTACTCTCTCTATCTGGCAGCATATTCTTAGAAACTTTCAGTTGTTGTTTTTCTCATGTTAGCAAGTATAGTGCGATCTGGAACTATCTCGATATTATATTGAAATTGTTGAACAAAATCTCAAGCCATGTCATCCCACACGTGCCAACGGGAAATGTCTTGGTCAATAAACCATTCAGAAGCTACCCTTGCCAAGCTTTCTCGAAAGTAAGCTATGACCAATTCTTCTTTTCCTCATGCTCCCCTTAATTGATTGCAGAACTTTTTCAAGTGAGCTATAGGATCGCCATGACCTTCATATTTGTCAAAATTTGGCATTTTTAAACCCAGTCAAATGGACATCAGGAAACATACACAAATCCTTGTATAAAACACTCGTTGGTCCTCATAATCCTCGCATATTTCTCATACTCTACTCCAAGCTTCTTACTTTCCTAGCCATATCCTCTTGTTCCTCATTCTTAATAATATTCTCAATCATGATAGAAGAATCGTGTTGATAAGCATGATAACATGGATTTGGGGTTTGAAAGTCATTTCAGAAGGATACAACAGATCATGACTTGGTTCCCCCATATTTTTCTGTACTGTCGAATGAGGGCCCACAGTAGCTGGTGCTACTGAAGTAAAAAGCAGGTTATTTGCGATAGATGGATTTGTTGGGAGCATGGTAGAAGTACCAACAACGCCAGTCACATTAGCATACGGGCCGAATCCAGATGGGTATAATGGATCGCTAGTTTGAGCTTAAGCAGGATTTGGATCATTCGTATTCGAAAGTCCAGGGATTATGGAAGGCGGTGATTTTCCATTCAACCAAGTTTAGTACATTTCCACCATTTGTTGTTTCAATAACTTAATTTCTTCCATTGATGCTAATTCCTGCGAAATTAACTGATTTGTTGTTTCTCACCGTCAGACCCTATACCTTTTCTACGGGTCATCTTTCTCTTTTCTTTGTATCTAGTGTTGTATGAATGTGATGACAATTTAAAACACAAACCAACCACCAACTATTTTATCTTTTCTGTGACCAAGTAGAAAACGGATGAGTGTTACACATTTAACATATTATAATACCACGTTGTATGGTATGCTTCTATGTGCATTCTCCAACCTATCATGGAAGGCTTTATGTTTCATCCCGGCTTTTCTAGGCTCACTTTTTGAAAAATTTTGATCAAACCCTTTGAGGTTGCCTACGTATCATGCCAAGACATGAATCAGATCTTGCATAGTTCGGGAAGACTTAACAAAAACAATTGTTTTTTTTATTTTTTATTTATTTTTTTAAGAAAATAAATAAAGTAAAGTAAAATATATGTAACATATATAGAAAAAATGACCAACTTCATTACATTCCATAATTTTTCGAATAGAGATACAACACAACTCCTAAGGTAAAACTTACTAACTAACGTCTGACAAAAACAAATAAAATTAACTAAAAATAAACATAACATCTAAATAAGAAATTCTAAAACTGAAACCGAAAAACTGTGACAAAGAAAAATAACTATCCATCCATACAACAAAAATCCACTGTCTCCAGGTCTTTAAGTGATTCTCATAACTTTAACATATGCAATTAAGGAGATTTCAGCTTAATATGACCTCCCAAACCCAAGTATATGTCCTCCAATGAATTGGTGAGACGTTGGACGAAAGCATGTACTTGTACCAAAAATTCTTTACGATTCAACTGCTGGTAGTCTAAACCCATTCTGGAGGTGTCCTGCGCAACACGACAAACTTTCCCTCGAAGAAAACTGAAGGCCTAATCCCATTCTTGGACCTGTTGGTCTCAGGAATCAATCATCTCTCTTGCACACTCTTCACGAGCAGAATCAACCTCTAGTTGTTCTCACAATATCCCTCTTTCACATATCCACTGAGATCTCTCTTTATCAAATTCTTCTTGTATATTCTTTTCAACTTCTTGCAACTGCTATCGGTGAGATACGGCAAGTTCTACAATATGTGACCCCCTAGTTGTAGCCAATTTGATTTGTCCTCGAAGTGCGACCTCAATATCCGCTAACTTAGCTTTCTCTTCAGTAAATTCCCTCTGTTGTTCTTCTATTTTTGCCCTGGCATGCTCCAAGTCCACTCTCAAAGCTTGGTTGGCAACATGATGTTCTCACATGGCTCTCTCAATCCCTATCCTAATTGCAGCTTATTGATCAATGGGTTCGCTAATCGATCTTTCTGGTCTGAATAGGGACCTTGGCTATTTTTCAAACCATTCACGGTAGTCTGGGTGTACTCTATTTTCTCACGATCTATGACCATTATTTCAATTCCCATGATACGACAACCATCTTAAATTTGTTGGTTCAATCCCTTCGAAAGTGAAATCTCTGGTCTGACCTCAAATACAAACTCAGCCATATTTTCTGTTATGGGAATTACTTGACGTCTGTCTAGCTGATGTAAGACCCACAATTTCATCTAAGGTTGAACACCCCTAATACCTAATAATAACAAGAATGGCCGAATGACAGAACTATGTTGACTTGCCTACAAGGGAACCAAGGAAGATTCCAGCTGATTTTATCTACTGTCAGAGAACAAAAAAGCTTATCCTAATCTTTAATTCCTTCTAGGCACTTATATTTCTCCATCCTTTCCTCGTAATTCTTGATGTGATTGAATTATTCAGGAATAAATCTCTCCACCATAGGACGTTGATAAATATTCTCTACAATCCACATTTGTAACAAGATATTACATCCCTCGAAAAAACCCTTTTCTTTCTGACAAGCGGTCAGAGAACGGTAAATATCATCCAAGATCATTAGTACCATAATGTAATCTTTCTTAATCAGTATATGTACCACTCCAGCTAAACGAATATTAATTTTTATCTCTCTCCTTGAAAAGACCATAGTGCCTAAAAAGACTACCATGAATGCAAATCGTCTATGAACTTTCCAAGACTCAAAACTTACCTTGTTACAAAGTTGTTTATCGTACTTTTCAAACCCCTCTTGACTTCCATATCTGTCATACAAAAACTGCAAAGAGACCCAACCTTTTTTCATTGATTCTTCTTTTGAGTTTCGTATGTTCATGAGCTTGCAGAACTTGTTTATTGAGATGAGTCGTGGAGCTATAAGTTTTTTTCGATGAATATCCCCATATCCAACATAGGCCCCTTATTCCTCTAAAGTCAGGGTCAACTCAAAATCTAAAAAGTGAAATACATTGTTCCTCGGGTCCCAGAAATTCAGCAATACATCGGTTTATTATCATAATGCTTGTCAGAAAACCCAAATAATTATGTATCTCATCATAATTGAATGTATCCATTTCGTTCCACCACAACCAAAGTTGCAAAGGGGTGCAATCCACAACCTGAAGCGGTACACTCCCATCCCTCTTTCTCTTTTGATACTTTTCACGAACTAGAGGAGACATGTTATACCTATGGATAGGGAGACAACATTAGAAGATGTCTAGACTTAGTCAGAACTTAATTTATTAATTTTGACTTTTTAAACTTGACTCGTTAATGTGACCACTAAATTGGACTTAGATGATAATAATTTTATTCAAAAATAAAAATTGATAAAAACATGAATGACAACATTTTATTTTTCTTTCTAAAAGAGAGCACTTATTTAAACCGACTCTATTGAAAATTTACAACAACAGACCTCTAGACAATTTTGACCATGTGTTTGGAAAAATACCCCCTAAGTACACTTAAAAGAAAATGACTTAGAAATAAAGAAGAAGAAAAATGATTGTTTTATATATGAAGTTGTATAAAAATTTTAGCCTCACAACCCCTAAAGATTCAGGCTATTAGGATTTGTATTAAAATTAATTTTGAGGATAAAAAGGAAAAATAAGATAAAGATAATAATACTCATGAAAATAATTATTTTTTTAAAATTTTATTATTTTTATTATTTTTTCAATAATATCCTTCAATAAATTTGTGAATAAATATTTTTTTTAAATACAGGGTCGTATTCCGGGTAGGATTTCCTATGTATCTCACTAAAGAGTGAGAATCAGACCCTCGAGTTCATAAAGATCATAAAACTATGTTACTATATTTTAAATTTTTTTCTTTCTATTAAAAGTAAATTTTTTCTTTGAAAATGATTCACCAAATTTGAAGATAATATAATCTCTTTCATTTCAAAGTTGCCTAAAAGTCGGCCAACAAACAAATAGCCTTCCAAATAAATGTCAAAGAGCACGTAGGATGCACATGTTGGTCAATATAAAATAGGTCACGTGTCCTAGACAGACCCAGCCCCTGTATCGAGTCCCGTTAAGTCAAATGCACATAATGCAAATAAAGCAGAACCTAATAGGGATAACCAGATTCTGAGTTTCAGTTTTTCTAAGTTTAGCCTAATAAGGATAGGTGTCTTGACTGGCTTACCCAAGCGGACACTCGAGTCGGGGAGGGACAACTTGTTCGGTAGCAGTGCTACTCCGCCTTCATTGTCAATCCGAACCCCGCCTAACATGTATGGCTAATAATCCTTCACCAGGTGCCTTGACACTCCAGCTATCTCATAAAGAAAGTAGGATGCATATGTTGCATTCCTTTTATCCTATTTCAGAGACTCAGAGGGGTGCGCAAGAGAAGAGGGTTTATAAATATAGTTCAACAATATCAAAGCAGTAAATGAGTGACAAGTAACACATAAGGCCAATAAACACAACATCAAAAATAATTAAAGCAAGTAAAAGTCAATAATAAAAGCTTGAATTTTTATTATTCCCCAGCAGAGTCGCTAGAGATGTCACGCCCCTTTTTCACCCGATAGGATCGGAGTCGAAGGATTTTTCCAATTAAAGTGATAATTTTGAATAAATATTAATTTATTTACAAAGTCGCCACTTGGAATTGAGTTATGATGTTCCAAGTCACCTTTCTGAATCCCTATTTAAAAGAAAATGACTCTTTGTTTTGGTCTACAAAAACAGAAGACTAGATAAGAAATTTTATTGACCGAGGGGAAGGTGTGAGGCACTCCTCGAGTCTCGTGGTTCTAGGACGGTCGCTTTTATCAACTTATACTTAACTAAAACTATTTGGATAAATCGTGTTAAGGCCTAAAATTGCTCATTGTTATTATACCAAAATATCTGTTCACACTTCTTATATTAAATAAATCAATGAAAGTTAATTTTAGAAAAATATTTTTCATGGTGCATTATTGCATTCTTGAATTTTAAAATATCTCATAAAGATGTGTACACCGCATTCTCAAATGAGACGAATATTTTAAATGTGTCTAAAATTTATCTAATGTTGAAGGCGTTGGTTTGTCAATTCAAAATGCTATTCAACCTTAACAATATCCTTGAACAATATTCATTTATGATGATTAATTAATTTAACAAAAAAAGTATCAAGCTTTGTTAATGTCAATGAAAATAAAATAAAATAAAATAAAAAGGAAAATAATAAAATAATATAAATACACAAAAGCTAACCATATTATATTAAGCGTTATTATAATTCTTCAAATTTATTTTCTCTAAATTAATGCCACTCCGTATTGTAAAATCATTCAAACTCAAATAAAATATATACTTGCCGTCTAACACAATTAACTTAGCAATATTTACTTTTTCCTTTTCGTCCTTCAAAGAAGAAAGATTCTCAACAAATTCATGCAATTGTTCAACCAAATGGTCAAAGAAAATTGGAATTCCTTAAAGGGTTTTTCTAGATATTGATTTGGAATAATGGGTCGAGGAGAATTTGTGGGGTGGCGTTGTAGGACGAAAGAAAAAAATGATGGTGGTGGCAGTTTTTGTTAGAGCATCAACCGGTGGTGTAGGGTGGTGGTTGGATCTTCTTTCGATAGTGAAGGAAGAGAAGGATGACGCGACTACTTCTCATTTCCCAACGGGTATCGCCGAGAAAATTGGACAGGGATTAAATTTGGTGACTAGTGGTATTTTTGGGGTGGTTTTTGGCGGTTTGGGCAGGAGTTCGTTGGAATTTCGCTGGCGACAACGAAGGGAGGCGGCGCTGGCGCGGCTGTTTCGTCGGTGGGAGGGGCTCTGGTAGTGTGCATGTAGTGTGCGTGTGTATGTATTTTTCCAGTGGGATTTGACTCCCTTTTTCCATCGAGCAGTGACAACAGAGACTGAAGGGATAGTGCGACGATGGAGAAGGCATCACCGTACCCAGCGCTTTGACCGGCGGCAGTGTGGATGGCAGTAGCACTGGTGGTATTTCACCATTTTTTCCAGCGATGAAAGTTGCTGGAATAACAACGGGGAAGATGGATTTTGGAGTTTTTTCTAGTGTTTTGGTCGGAAAAAATTAGAGGAACAGATGGATTTCAAGTCTATGATGAACGATTCCGGTGAAAAATTCGCTGAAAAAAATTAAAAATCAATCTATTTTCTTTTATTTTTTTGACTAATTTTCCTTCTGTATTTTTTTATTCGCACTGATTTTCTCTACTTTTTTTTACTCTCTCTCCGACTTATTTTTGATTAACTGTATGTATGTGCGTAATGGTCGATATATGAGATGTGAATTTTAGTGTGTGGGTGTGTGTACAGTGAATTGATTATGAGTTCGTGAATACCATTGTGAAAATGTATTAATATTGAATAACATAATTGTGTAACATATAATAACAACAATTCACATGATTATTCAACTTCATACACTAAATAATGCAGAAAAAAATACTTGAACATTTTCATTCATACTTTTCATAGTGAAATTTATAACATAAAATGAAATAGTATTGAAATAAAACCTGAATGACAATTTTAATTGAATACAAAAGCAAGATGTTGTCACCGGATCCTTGAACGAAAATATGAGACTCGTTGAATCACAAACCTTTCTCTTCTTTGCTTTCTTCTCTGTTTTGCTTTTACTGATATTCACTCTCTGTTTTCTCTGTTTTTTTTACTGTCAGGTTTTTCTGATCACATCTACGTACGTTCTGGGGTGGGGAAGAGTCCTTAAATACAGGGACATTGGGAGGGAACGGTTACTATCAGATAAGGGAAGGATTTCAAATTTTGAACTCTTCTATATATATATATAGAGAGAGAGAGAGAGAGAAGATAATAATAATAACAAATAAATAAAAATAAATAAATAAATAAAATAATAAAATAATAATAATAAATATTATAATAACTAATTAAATTTTTTTTATATTTAAGAAAATACAATAAGAATTTATAATTAGTCAAAAATAAATATAATTAAGATAGTACTAAATCTGCTAGCTTATTTATTTAAAATTTAAAAAGAAAAATATTTTTAAATTTTTGTATTAATTTTTGAAATTAGAATAAAAACAAAATAAATATCCCAAACTTAACTTTATTTAATTATTTATTTTTAAACTAAAAAATTATTAAAAATAAAATAAGAATTAAAATAATATGGGGTCAAATATAAATATTTAATATCGAAAAATAAGTTAAAATTTGAGAAGGATCAAAAATCACGTGTCTACACACTCCACAGAGAGACACTAGGATAGATGAAACCCTTATCAAGAAGATCTTTTAAATACTCTTTAAGTTCTTTCAACTTAGTCGGAGCCATTCTATATGGAGGAATAAGGAAAGGACGGGTATCTGGTAAAAGATCAATCCCAAAGTCTATTTTCTTATCGGGAGGAACACCAGGAAGATAATCGAGAAACATCTTGGGAGACTCATTAACAACAGGGATAGATTGTAAAGAGGAAACCCCGGAACTAGAATCTTTAACCCAGACCAGATGGTATAGACACCCCTTAGAAATAAACTTTCGGGTTATAAGATACGAAATGAACCTTCCCATAGGTGCTAGAGAACTCCCTTCCCACTCAATTACTGGTTCATTCGAGAATTGAAAACTTACCTTATAGGTCCGACAATCGAGGAAAGCATAGCACGAGTGGTGCCAATCCATCCCCATGATCACATCAAAGTCTACCATATCCAACTCTATAATATCCACTAAGGTCTACCTATGAAAGATAGATACCATAAAACCCCTATAGACTCTTCTGGACATAACAGAATCACCCACTGGGGTAGATACAGATAAGGAATCAAAAATGTACGCAGGACTAAAACCAACATAAACAGCCATATAAGGGGTCACATAAGAAAGAGTAGACACCAGATCAAGCAAATAATATACATCGTGATAGAAAAGTTCAACAAAACAGTGACAACATCAGGAGATGCCTCAGATTCCTGACGGGTGGTAAGAGCATAAAGACTATTGAGACCAGTACTGGTACCAAAAGTAGCACTCTTTAGTGCAGAAGCTAAAAAAGTGGAAATCAGAACCTTATTAGCTCCAGTAGAAACATTAGCTGAAGGACAGTTCCTCTGAATATGACCAGGCTAGCCATATTTAAAACATAAGTTTCTCCCCTTATCATAAAAACCATGGGGTATTTTTCCACAGAATCTGCAAGGATGATAAGGTGGGAAAATTGGGCTCTACTATTCTGAGACTGGGCAACTTATGCCTTAAATCACTCTAAGTCTAAAAGTGACGATCACCATATGTCTTAGAATACGGGGCACTAGCCGTCGAATAGGAATTATAACTCCCCCAATTCTTCTTCTTAGACCATTGGCTACCATCTTTACCACTATTTTGTTGCCCTCCACCCTTCTCTGAATACCTGAACTTCTTACTTTATCTCTCTTCTAATTTTGTTTGCTTCTTTTTCTCATCCTCAACATATTGCATGTACACCACAAGCCTAGAGATATTCAAGTCACTATTCAGTGTAGCGGCCTTACACTCCAAAACCAAGTCTCGCGATAAGTCTAAAGCAAACTTCCTCATCCTGATCCTCATGCTAGACACCAACTCTGGGGATTAATGAGACAACTGATCGAACTTCAAAGCATACTACTTCACCATCATTTTTCCATGCTTCAAGTTCAAAAACTCCTCAACTTTAGCCTCCTTCAACTCCTGAGAAAAAAAACGATCAAGAAAAACACCAGAAAATTCCTCCCACATATCCTGCTCAACATCATCACCCGTCGACTGCTCCCACTTCTCATATCACTGATATGTTATATCCTTCAATTAATATGCGGTAAACTTTATACCTTTCACATCAATAGCATGCATCACCCTAAATATTTTTATTATTTCATCAACAAACCCATGAGGATCCTGCTTAACCTTAGATTATGTAAAGGTTAGGGGATTTAATCTCATGAACTGGACAACTCTAGTGACCTCAGAAGATAGAGCAACAGAACCAACACGATCAGGCTGATGAGACAGAGAAGGCATCAACTGAGTCAGCAGATGAATAGATCGACGGGATTTGGTATTAGAAATGTCTCCTTAGGTGATAGGGCATGAACATCATCAATCCGAGAATCTCGAGGAGGATTGGTAGGGATCGATGGAACTCCATGAGAGGCAAAATAATTAGGAGCTGGGACCCTAGACAGGGTTTGTACTCCATAAGTTAAACGAGTTTCATCCACATTGTCCTCAGGTGGGACAGAGGACTTTCCACGAGCATCAGATCTTCGAGGATGCATGATATGAAATGTGAACAAACAAAATTAGAGGAGTTTTCAAGACCTTAGTCTTTATAAACAGAAAATAGATTACAAAAAAAAACATTCCTAAATGCATCGTAGCCTCTCTCTTATAGGTGTGGCGCACTACAAACCCATAAAAATGACTTTATTTGACACGGCTTTGTGGACACCTAATGACCATGATCCTACACTCTGATACAAAGCTTATCACGACCCGAACTAGGGCCTGGTCGTGATGGGTATCTCAAGTCTTCCAAGGATCAGAGACCACCCCCCATTAATCTAGCCAACCAGAAAAAAATACAACTAGCAGCGGATAAACTCCGAACATAAAATAAGATAGAGCTGAGTTTCGAACATATAATAAGATAGATAAATCAATTGAATGGAATTTAAGAATCCACAATACAAAATCTACCCACATCTTGTCCACAAAAGCCTCTAGGAAATCAAACATCAACCAAAGTTAAGACATGCCCTCGACCATGGCCAAAAACCTACCACAATAGTCAAAGACATAAATAAAGACAAGACCATGAAATGAGGGTCTTCTAGAGAATCGAAGCTCACCACTTTAAAGCTGACTCACGGACAATCCAGAAATCACCTACCACTACGCAAGGAAACAGAAGTGTCTTCGAACCCTGCAACGCATAGGCATACAGTGTTCAGGGACAGTTAGTGGGGTGAGCTCTAGCATGTAACTCAGGGAAGGGATAAAATAATATCATGATCAGTTAGTCCAAAATCATTCCAAAACCATATACACACAGTCATATACATATATATATAATATCATGGGATAGGGAACAAGGTTTAGCATGAATTTTAAAATATTATCCTGAACTATGCAGCATCAATCGTCATAAAAACACACCCATGGGCAAAATGGGTTTGGCTCTCCCCAATCGAAAGGGCCCCAGTGCTATTAGCCATACGAACCGGAGGTATCAAGGAATACTAGGGCATACCCCGACCCCACGTCCACCCAATATATATATATAGATATAGATATAATAAAGTGTGATATATGAACACGAACATCAACACCAACTCCCACACCGGCAAACACAGATTTCTAGTATTGGTCCTCTCGGGACCTTTACCTTCACGGCCAGCTACACAACCCCTTTAAGCCTAATTAAAACATTCACACATTCTCATTCATTAAACCAAGGATCGTCCATTAAGGAAAGTACCGTTGGTATCGTCATACCAGTTACGCTTGTAAGCTTATAATTATGCCAATACAATTCCATCATCCTGGGGGAATGCCACGACCCCATTGGTTAATTAAAACAATTTGGGGGAATGCTTCAACCCCTCTTTATTTTTTCAAATTATCTCAGGGGAATGCCCCGACCTCGGAGCTTTAAGTTTGAAATAAAAAACATGGTCAACAAGGCTTTCAAAGTCATATTTATCCTTTTAACCATTTATGCAATGCAATAGTTTGAAGAAGTAAGAAAAATCAAGTGATTAACCATATTTCAAAGTCAATTATGCAAGTGTGCTAAGGGAACATAATTTTTTCGAAATGAATTCCAAACAAAATCATTACCGGAGGAATGCCTCGACCCCCATCTCATTCACCATACCTATAAACCTCGACGGGTTTAAAAACACATAGGTAAAATATAAATAAATGCATTATAGCTATAAAAATCCAATTCAAGTAAACATTATTCCATAACCCTCAAACCCAAATTAATTCCACATTTAAATGCACATAAATAACAATAAAACTCATGCCTTAGAGAAAATAAGTTTAAGGAAAGAGATTACATGCCTAATATATCAAAAGTTATGGAGACGAAACCAATATTTGAGCCCAAGATGACCAACCTTGAGAAACTCTAGTTGTTCTTGACTTGGGAATTTGAGAGAGAAGAGAGAGTATATTTGATTTATTTATGGGTGATAATGGGACCCCAAAGTATTTTTAAGTCGTGGGTCACAATTGGAAAAAGGGGAGAAAGGACCAAGGTGCCCCCGATGAAAACACAAGAAAAACTACCGCCAGTGACTACGAGTCGCGTCACGACTCAAAAGGACTCGCTACGAGTTGTCACCACGACTCGTGGTCTGGACAGTAACCTAGGGAACCTTCACTGGTTTGGTCATGAGTCACACCCTACGACTCGTGACCGGACCTTACGACTCATGGAGTCTTAGTCATTACCAAGACAGCAACCTTGGGCCATCTCACTAGTTTGGTCACTAATCTCACCCTACGACTCGTGACCTCACCTTATGACTCGTTAGGTACCAATCATGGTCAGGACAGAAACTTAGGGAACGAACATTGGTTTGGCTACGGATGACACTATACGACTCATATAGAGTCTTCACGAGTCGTTAACAAAGTCGTACCCTGGACAGTGAGCACAAAAGTCAAGAAATTTTCAGAGGCAAAAAATTTGGGGTGTTACATATTTCAAGTGATTACACTTAACTATTTTCAAGTAACTAATTCAAATTTCAAGTGACTACACTTAACCATTTTCAAGTAACTAATTCACATTTCAAGTTACTACACTTAACCATTTTCAAGTAACTAATTCACATTTCAAGTGACTACACTTAACCATTTTCAAGTAACTAATTCATATTTCAAGTCAATACACTTAACCATTTTCAAGTCACTAATTCACATTTCAAATGACTACACTTGATCATTTTTAAGTCACCAGTACACATTTCAAGTAACTACACTTAACCATTTTTAAGTAACAAATTCACATTTCAAGTAACTACACTTAACTATTTTCAAGTAACTAGTTCATATTTCAAGTCAATACACTTAACCATTTTCAAGTCACTAATTCTCATTTCAAAACATTAATGTTAACCATTTTCAAGTAACTAATTCACATTTCAAAATACTATGTCTAACCACTTTCAAGTAACTAAGTCACATTTCACATTACCAGCATCACAATTCAAAATAAAATTATTAAACTTTCATTTATACTATAAGTCAAATAATTCAACGAATTTAATAAAGCAAATAAGTAGAGGTGTCGCATGTCCCTCTCACACCATATAATCATCATAACCGACATCACATTTCCAAACAAACTTATTAAACTTTAATTTATAATATAAGTTAAACAATTCAACAAATTTAATAAAGCAAATAAATAAGTAGAGGTGTTGCATGTCCCTCTCGCACCATATAATCATCACAAAACCTATGGCTTTCAAAGCCTTCTACAATAAATAATTCCACTTTTAATACTACATTAAAGACTTCACTAGAAAAAAACTAGAGATGAATCAACTTACCTTTGCTTAGCCTGTTCAAGAGAAAGAGACAAACGGTCATCGAAAAATAGCAAAGCAATCTTTTTTCCGAATTCAAATTCTGTCAAAAAGCAACATCAAATTGCTTGCTACTTCACATCAAGCAATAACACCAACCTCTTCAGAAAATCAACTACACTTAACCATTTTCTAGTAACTAATTCACACTTCATGTGATTATACTTAATCATTTTCAAGTCACTAATTCACATTTCCATTCATTTTTTTAATGTCATTTTCAATAAAATTGCTTATTGTTGGGATGAAATGTTATTAACACACCAGATTAATCAATCTTAAATATATGACAGTTCAATCAGCAAAATACAACAACTTTGGCTTCACATAGTAATGAGAAACCTCCCAAAGCAGTAGGCATGATTTTTGTAAGTGATATTTTACCAAAAGTGTATACGCACACAAGTAGCATTTTCCTACTTGCTCATATTTCGCACAAAAATTCAACAGAAAAAAGACAACGATTACACACCCACTTAAATCCTAAAACTCCATAGTAGAACATATAAAAAAAATAGAAATTTGTAGCTGAGAAGTAGAATTTTTTGGCGACGAAGACAATAAAGTGAAGGAAAAGAATGAAGTTACCTGAAATAATAATGAATTTGAGCGGAGAGAGCGGCGTGACTAATTACTTATTTTTATTTTTATTATATTGTGCTAATATTTCAGCTTAAAATGGGTCATGAATAGTACGAGAATTCACAACATTATCTATCAATTTCTCACTAAAGATTTTTTTTTTCTCTCTGAATGTTAGATGAATTGGTGATGGTAAGAAAGAAAATACCTCGAATTTTCAATGACAAAGGTCAATTGCAGTTTCTCCACTTCCACCAATAAAGTCAAATAATTCCGCCAATAGTTCGCCGTTGGTTGCCGTTCTCCATTTGTCGTTGGTACTTGTTTCGATGGATTGGCGGCTTTCCGCTGTTTTGATCATTCGTCACTTCATTGAGAGAGACATAGAGTATTAGGGCTTAAGTATGAACTGAAGTAGAAAGATAGGTCAGAGCTTCAGCCTTTAGTCACTAATATTATTTTAATTATTATAATATGTATAATAATTAAAAAAAAAAAAGTATATAAATTTTGGTTTAACCCAAACACCGAATTACATAAATTTAATTACCAAAAATCAAATTGAAATATTGAATTTATAAAAAAAAATATCAAAATCAAACTGAAAAATTAAAAAACCAAAATCGAAATACCAAATTAATTCGATTCAGTTCGGTATTTCAATTTTTCGGTATTTATGACCACCCCAGCTAGGATACGTAATTAGAAAGGGAAAAGGGGCAATCAAGATGGGTTGGGTTAGGTCATGGTTCAACTGGGGCGAATATACCTTCAACAACATATTATTACCTCGATTGATTGATCGTATGATATCAGCGTATTCAATATATAACTTGATACATTTAGTTGGCTTTTGACTACGTACATCACCATATGAGAAATACATGTATATATATATATATGTATATATATAAATGTAAGCTTTCGACTACGTACATCACTACATAGTATATAAATATACACACACACACATACACACATATATACACACACACACACTATCGACTATCAGATTCTACTACATACTATGTAGATCAAGTACAATGAATATGTAATTACTATGTAATGCAACATATTTCATATATATTCAGATGAATTATTGGTTAATTAGTTTATCTTACGTTATTGTAACTTCAATAGAATATTATTACCTCGACTGATAGATCGTATGATATCAGCCTATTTAATATATAATTCGACACATTAGTTAGCTTTTGGCTACGTACTTCGTACATCACTACATGATACACACACTCTTTATCGATTATCAGGTTTTAAATACATAGTACATACATTACATACACGAGTATATTACCCCATAATGCAACATATTTCATACATGTTTAGATGAGCGTTATCGATTAATTTGATTAACTTACACTAATATAACTTAAACGTATTACAGTATATTATTTCTTCGATCGTTTAAAATCAAAGTATTCAATATGTAATTGGATACATCCAGTTATAGCTTTTGACCTTTTGCAATACACGAGATACGCACACACACACATATATATAACACTTACTATCAGGTTCTAAATATGTAGTATATACATCACATATACATTATTATGCAATTACCCCATACACAATGTATGTATATATTCTGATGAATTAATTATATTATTATAACTTCAATAGTATACTATTAATTTATACCTCGATCGTATGATATTAACATATATACATCACATGCATAAGTATATTACCTTATAATACAAGGTATTCATTATATTCTGATGAATTATCGGTTATATATGTACCTTACATTATTATAACTCCAATAACATATTATTACCTCGACCGTATGATATTAACATATTCAGTATATGCAAAGATTTTGTTTAACGTAATTTAATGTATATCTATAATATATTAAAAGTGTGAAGACCCTTACAAAAGTGATTTGAACATTTTGCCCTTCATTAAAAAAGTCTTCTTTAGACAAAACTGTCTTTTCACTATTTTTAAAATTTATTATTTAATTATTTTTTATTATATTAACAAGACTTCCTAAAATATATGGGACTCCTAAAATATATGGTAGAAAAATTAATTAATATTTTTCTTTCTCCTAAAATTTTAACAGAAAATTTTAAAAACAATGATTATAATAAATATATTAAAAAAATAACTGAAGAAAGTTTTTGTATTATAGCTGAATTCCTAAGTTTATGGTAATATTTTTATTGGGTATTTTCTTGTGCGCAAGACTGTTTCCCCAAATAAAGGGTTCGTATTATTTTATTTTTTGTTTACGTCATTTTTCCAAAAAGAAAGGGTTGGTTTACTTTTTCTAAAAAAAAATATTGGTACTTTTTTCATTTTTGTGACTTCTTCCAAAAAGGGAAAAAAAATAAAAGGTATATTTTTATTAAACATGAATTTTCCAAAACAAAATTAAAAAAAATATTCTAAAATATATGAAATATAAAAACCTTACTTAAATATTAACAAGTGTCCCTTTTAATTTCGGATTCCTTCACTTCTATAAAAAGCATTGTAATTTTGAGATTTTCACCTCGACTCTCTTTTGTTGTAATATCTTATCTTAGTTATATGATTGATGCTCATCTAACTTGATTCGATTGCATGTCTAGATTGGTGGATGCTTGATTTTCTAACCCTATATATATATATATATATATATATATATATATATATATATATATATCTTCTTTATTTTCATTCAAAATCATTCTTTAGGATCAAATTTTCGCTCAGAAGAGAATTAGTTGGATCAAAATCGAAATTTTGTGATCACTATTATATTTTTTTTTATAGTTTACAGGTCGTAGATGAATGTCGGTTGGCTTTGAAGAATTTCTTATGTAAAGGTTAGGTTTAATTGTATTTTTTTGATATCTTTATTATCTTATTATTTTATTTTAATTTAAAGATGCTAGATGAATATGGATCGACTTTAAAAAAAAAAAATTAGGTAAAGGTTGGGTTTAATTGTATTATCGTAATATCTTAATTAGTTTATTATTTTGTGATAGTTTACAGGTGATAGATAAATATTGATCGGCTTTGATGAATTTTTTTATATAAAGGTTAGGTTTAGTTGTATTATTTTTATATCTCTATTATCGTATTATTTTGTTATTGTTTACAGGTGGTAGATGAGTGTCAGACGACAATTGTATTATTTTGATGTCTCTATCATTGTATTGTTTTGTTGCAATTTACAGATGATAGATGAATGTCGATCGACTTTTTAAAATATTTTTGGTAAAGATTAGGTTTAATAAATAAATTTTCCATCTTTACATATTCAAAAGATATTAAATTTAATTATTGTATTCATCTTTATTACTTAAACAAATATCTTATTTAGTGTAATGTTTGAACTCATTAAAGTGAGGTACACGCGCAAGGTGCGTACACCTAAACTAGTGTATATACACACACACACACACTCAACGAAAAATATATTTATTTTATATATTGAAACATAAGTAAAAATAAATAAAGATTATCTTTAACGTAATTTATTTATTTTATTTAATATATTTTTTAGTTTATTTTTAGTATACTTTTATACTAATTTTAAATTTAATTGATTTTCATTTTTATTATACAGCTACATGTGGTCAGTGTAATTAAAAAAAATATTTGATATATATTAATAATATAACTAATTTTACATATAATAATTAAAATATATTTTTTATAATTTTTAATCAAAAAGTGATCACAAGTGGTCTGTTTTTGCATAGTGTTTATAATTTATCTTTTTAATGAAAAGTGGTCGCTTTATCAAAAATATTTTATTTTATATTTTTTTAATCTAAAAATGACCACAAGTGGACATTTTTTGTAAATATTTAAAAAAAAAAATCAAAAATCAACCATAAGTGGTCACTTTATAAAATATTTTTAATTTAATTTTTTAAAGAATAGCGATCACTGTGGTCGCTCTTATTAAAGAAAAAAATTAAAGAAAAACGACCATATGTGGTCCCTTTTTCAAAATATTTTATTTTTATTTTTTTTAATCAGAAAGCGATTACAAGTGGTTGGTTTATATCAATAAAAAAAAATTATTTTTTTAATTATAAAGAGACCACAAGTGGTCGATTTTTAAAAAATATTTTTAATGTGATTTTTTAAAAGAAAAGAGACCACATGTGATTACTTTTCCAAAATATTTTATTTTTTAATCATAAAGCGACCACAAGCGATTGATTTTTGTAAATAATTTTCTTTTAAAAATTTTTCAATCCAAAAGCAGCCACTTGTTGTCGTTTTTTCAAAAAAAAAATTGTAAAGAAAAGCGACTATAAGTGGTCGCTTTTCCAAAATATTTTCTTCTTTTTAAATAAAAAAACCGACCACTTGTGGTCTCTTTAAATTTTAAAAAATATTATAATTAATATAAAAATTTAAGAAGTATTTTGAAATGATTATTTGATAATTTTAAAATATAAAAGCAACCGCATGTGATCGGTTTATTATTATATATTTTTTTTAGATAAAAATGAAAAAAACGACTGCATGTGGTTGCAAAAACTGTTTTTTTAGTAGTGAGAATAGTTGTGTTTGTTCCGAAAAGTTGCATCTGTTCAGAATAATTGTGTCCGTTCAATAAAGTTGCATCTGCTCTGAATAATTGTGTTTGTTTAGAAAAGTTGCATCTTTTCAGAATATTTGCAACTGTTCAGACTTAATAAATACGAATAAAAATTCAGAAGTAGCGTATTCAATTTGAAAATATATTTTGGGGCTTTGTTGTATCAAGATATAGAATTGCTTGTAAATCCTAAAGAATATACAGATAATAACTCTTGAAAGATAATGATCTTTCACGCTTCAAAACAATAATTTTTTGTTTTCATCTTATTTTTTCTAATAAAGTCCACACATGTTCAAATTAAGCTGGAAATGATTCTCGAGATGTTTTTCCAGTTTTGGTTAGGAAGAAACGTTTAGTATACGTACTTCATGCAGATGAAGGAGGCCTTTTGAACTCTATCTCCGGTGAGGAGTCTTCTATGGTTGATTGGATTCTAGAGGATAAGTGCCAAAGGTGGCAGGTACAATTTCTCCTTATATTTATACCTGACCTTGGCATGGCTATGTTGGACTAAGCTTAATCCCACCCCATATTGAGCTAATTAATCCCACCCCATATTGAGCTAAACTTTTGGACTAAGCTTAATCCCACCCCATATTGAGCTAATTAACAACGAAGTAATTCCATTTGGTTAGCATTGTTGAACTCTTTTTTTGGATTCACTCATACCAACGCAAACTTGTTTTTTGTAACTGCAACACGACCGAACAACTGAGTCTAATGTGATAGGAATCAAACCGCTAACATTGACACAGACCAGTTTAGAGAAAATGATCCATAGCTAAGGTTGAGTAAGTGCTGGACCGTAAATTATGAAATAAAATTTGTATTAGCATACTTTTGAAGCGGCTAGGGGTTCAATTGGGCTCAGTTTAAGCTATCATCAATTAGAAGCAAACACGGGGGGCTCTTGGCTGGAGGAATTAACTCAAAGAATGTTTGTAAAGCTCTTTCAGCTCTTAAACCCAATGGAGTGGACGTCAGTAGTGGCATATGTGGACAGGACGGCATCCGAAAGGATGAGATGAGTCCCGGATACTATCGTTCATGAACGCTCTGAAAGCTTTACGCCTTTAGTTAATGTTGATAGCTACTATTGAGGCAAATTCTTTAGTGCAGTCTGTTAAATCAGCTGCAATGTTGGTGCTGATCCTCTTGTAATTTCTCTGCTATGACTAATATCTCATGTTACATGAAGTTTGTATTATTAGAAAACATCTATTTCTATTACTTTACTTCTGTTTTTCTAGTTGGATTTCTATTTTTGTTTATCACTTTTTACATATCAGGAAAAGAGAGAAAAAAAAATTCATTTTACTTTAGCATTAACCGTTTATTCTCCAAACATCTTAAAGACATATTACTCTAAATATCAATTATACCAATAGAATGTTAAAATAGTGTTAAGAATTCGTGCCCTACTGATTATCTTATTTTTGCCTAACTGTTGCTTATCGATGGAACGGGTTGCCTGACGTGTTTCACTAACGTGTTCCAAGGAAGCAGTAAAACAGAAAGTAAAGAACACAATGATTTTTACGTGGAAAACACCCGGCTCAAAAAAGTGTAAAAAAACACGATCTGTACCTCTACAGGATTTAACCCCAACTTCACTAAATAACTCTGAGCCTCAATAATGACTGATTACAAAACTCTTGTAACCAACAAATAGGAATTATAAACTCTAATCCCTATAACTCAACAACTAGGAATTGTAAACTCTAATTCCTTTGACTCAACGACTAGAAATTATAAACTTTAATTCCTAACTACACACACACCTCCCAAGGTATGCGTTCCCAAAGTCTCTGAGTTTTCCCCAACTCAAAGACTAGCTCCTAATTCAGTTTATAATACACTAAAACTAATATTACATCAATAGTTCAAACACAATGAACAAATTTAAAAATCAAAGCTAAAACTCTTAGCTGGATTCTATACTTAGGACCAAGTTCATCAATGTGTTTCTTCAGTGATTGAGTAGCACTTCGTGAAGTCAATCTATCGATTGTGCTTTTCTGCTTTGTAAGTGCGTGAGTTACTCTGAATGATGCATCTTCTATTTAAACACAGCTCTCCAAAGAGTTATTCTTTATTTCAAACTCCTCCTTTAATTAGAACTCTCATTACATAGGGTTCTACTTCAAGTGAGACTCCTTCTTCAATTCCAACTCTTGTTTCCTTAGTGTTGTAATCAAACTTCAACTCTTTAAATCAACTTTTCTTCAAGTATTTTACTCAACCACAACTTCTTTAATTTCTCACGTGATCAGTAGCTTGAGTATATCAGAATTAGGCTTGCTCATTCGTTCCTGACTTTCAGCAATCTTTGTCTGCATCTATCAGTAAAATCTGAAACATGTCTTTCTATGCTCGGACCAGGTCAAGTAACATGGTCTATTCATGTGTCAGTCATCAAAAACTTCATTGATCTAACAAAGAGTCCTTCAATTTATATATTTTCTATCTTGCGTAGACGTCTTCAATTTGCAGAATCTTTCTCCTTCTACACATAGGACTCTTCAGGATATTCTCAGAAATGAAACTCCTTTCCATAGGACTCCTTTTTCAACTCAACTTGTTTTTCCTTATAATCAAGTGTTTGAATCAAATTCAACTTCTTCAAATTTGCACATATTTATTTCCTTGAGTTTATCAAAATTAACCACTCATCTGGTTCTTGATTTCTTCCACCCTTGTCTTTAATCGTCGATGATTTTGCTACAAGTTTTAGCTACATGCGACAGTGTGTCTATGAATCAGGTTGACTAACATGTTTCATATCACGTTGTCAGATTGTCAATCATCAAAACTACATCGTACCCAACAAATTCCCTTTTCTTTATGATGACAAACCTCTTGTCTTTGTGCATTCAAACATCTTCACCTGTAGGCACTAAAGTATAAAACACTAGAATGAAACAAGTTAGTCAATGGGTTATAAACATTGCACAACCCTCTTATCTTCCCCTTTTTGGCATCATCGGAAAACCATTTCAATGCAATAATATTCTAGCCAAAGTGATTTGTTATGCTATTCATGGCCACTGGGGCTATCACCAAAACAATCAGACAAAGACTTTAGCCAACATAATAATGTATTAAAGAAAGCAAAAATATGAGTCTATTAAGCAAAGATAATCATTCCATTAAACTGTCAGAGCATGTTCCACATTAAACCTAAGTTAGTACTTAACAAAGCAAAATAATTGAGCATTAAAAAAATATGGTATAAAAGTAGGACATGGCTAAGGATACAAATAGTGATGAGCTGATGAGGAAGGTGGAACAGGTGATATCAATTGTGTTAATTGACAAAGGACTTCAGCATTTTTATCCCTCTATCAATCAAGGTCAAGCTTCAAAGTCATGATCCTAGCCTTAAGGACCTCTTATTTCACTTCATAACAGTCATGTCCAACTTCTAATTTAGATTTTTTTTCAGCTAAATCATTTCTTTATTATCAAATTTTTTTTCGAATGAGTGTTATCCCTCCTTATTGAAACAGGTAGAGCAGCATGATTTATTTGTTCAAGAACATCCATTGTTGTTTTATAAGTCAAACCTGAACTAGGACTGAGACGTGCCCAAAAAAATAGCCAATTAGGAACTAAAAGAGAGAGCATATCCCTTTTCATTCTTCAGAACATATGCTGCATGTGATTGATGATCAAGTTTGGCAAATTCATGATACATAACTGATATTTTGGTTGAGAAAGAAGAACGAATTTCTGGTGTAGGATTAACACATTTGTGCACACCCATTTGAAGAGAATCAAAGAAAGTTTGGTCAACCAATTCATTAGCTTTATTAGACAATGAGAGGATGAAATGTGTGTAATTAAACAGGTGTGCTCAACTGTTTCAACTTAGATAGTCTATGCTTATGTCAGTGTAGAACATACCTGATAAGAAGAACTTTGTGGTCACACTTGCTTGCTTGTACCTATTTTTCTGCACAATCTAATACAAAATTAGGTTAGAAAAGTCAAAAAACTGGAATTGGGACACACAACTTAATGTGCAAGACTGAATAGAATAACTTTTTAGCTAATAAGATTAAGAAGAAAAATGGTTATTATAGTCAATCATTGGGGGAAGTTCATGCAATTTTAATCATTCCCAAGTCTAGCCTATTCATTTCAAAATGCTATCTACTTAGTGCCTTTGATGTTTCTCCAGTCAATTAAGTAACCCACATAGTCAACATTTTTACAGCCCTCAAGAGTGAAATTGCTTTCCTTTAGATACCATAGTCATAAGCCATTGATTTATTGTTCCCCCTGTCGATATGCCCTCAGTCATGGAACAGGTGGTACAACATATTTCTGTGCATGCTCATCAGTTTCACTGTCATCCTCTCAACTTCTCTACTTCTTACATTAGTCCAGAAAGATTTATACGAACCAGGTCCAAGCACTGAATCATTTTTTTTAGATCTCCCTTGCTTCCCCCTTATACGAGCACTACAAATCTGTCCATCTTTCAAATGATCCATTCCCCCTTTAAATGTGGTGAGTGAAAGAAACTTTATTTTCTTCTAGTCTTATGCCTTGAGCAAGCTTTATCCATGTACAAATTTTGCTTGCCTCCTTTCACTCTCATTTGCAAAACAAATTTAGGGTTAACTTTAGGCACCCAGACAAACTTGGGTCCTTTCTTATGATAAAAAAGATGTATGAGGTTCCTTTTAGCCCATCGAGGCAACAGGTTATGTGACCTATTTCTCTAACCAGATTTGACCTTCTTATTAGCTTGTGCTAACATGGAATCAGATTTTTTTCCTAGGCTTATGCTTCTTGATTTGCTTTTTGCTACAATTGGACATTCAGTGGTTAGATGTCCCTGATTACCACAAATATAACACAGATCATTAATAGAATTAGAACTTTTATAAAAGCCCAGCCCAGCCTTTTCATTGTGAGTTCTTTGACCTAACTTATGAACAACTCTTGAAGAATGTGTCCATCTATTAGCTTTTTCAAGATCAAGTTTCAATTTAGAAACTTCTTGACTCAATTGACTAACCTTTTATTTTTCACAAAAGTATTCATGTTTAATCTTAGTCAATTTTGACTCAATTTTTTCTTGTTCCTCACTTTTGACCTTTTCTCTTTTTTCAGAAAGAGTCAGTTTCAAGATTTTAGATTTGAGGGTCAGGTTTGATGAATCAAGTATGCTAACCTGTTCCTTAAGAGTGCAGTTTTCCTTTTCAACAGTGTTTTTACAAGTTTCTAGATCAATAAAATCAAACTTGAGACTTGCAAGATTGTTGAATAGCTTATCCCTATCAAAAGTTAATTCTTAGAAATCATCAATTAGAGCACTCATTAAGGAAATAAGTTTTGTTTTAAAAAACAGATGCAACTTTTCTTTAAGTTCAAGTATACTTACCTCAGAAGCATCATCTTCTTCCTCCAAGTCTGAATCTCCAAGAGTCATGAGTGTTGTTTCATCAACTTCATCATCTTCTAAGTCAGATCCTCATGCTGATACCATTGCATATTCTTCCCTCTTTTTGGTTTTTTCTCTCAATTCCTTTTCATCCCTTTCTTTTCTCCATTCTATTTCCCAGACAGGACAATCGCTGATCTGATGATCAGTCTTACCACACTTGTAGCATCCATTTGAATTGTCATTGGACCATTTCTTGCTACTTGTTCCCTTCTTATTTTTGAAGAATTTGCTGAAGTTCTTAGCTATAAAGGCAACTTGTTTTTCATCAAGTTCAATTTCTTCATCATTGTCAGATGCCTTCAGAGCTAAGGTATCCTCAAGAGCTGCTAGCTTTTTAGTTCCATCAATTTCCATTTTATAAGTTCTCTGATTCCCTACTAGTTCATCTAGTGTCATGCCTGTGAGATAATTATTTGTCTCCCTAATAGCAGTCACTTTAACATTCTATTTTGATTTTGGTAGTACCCTCAACACCTTTTCAACTTGTTCTTCAACAGTGATGACTTTTCCCAAAGAAGTCAACTCATTTGTCAAGGTAGTAAGCCTTGTCATTATTTCATGCAAGGTTTCATTCTCCTTCATCTTAAAAGCTTTGTATTCAGTAAAGAGAAGAGCAATCCTGAATTTTCTTACCTAAGAGGTACCCTCATGTGCATTGACCAGTGCATCCCAGATTTGCTTAGCAGTGGTACAGGTTAACACTCTGTTGTATTCAGCCGGTCCTAGTCCACAGACTAAGATGTTCTTAGCCTTAGCATTTTTCTTTAATGCCACTAAGTCATCAGTGGTAAACTCACTTCTTACCTTCTTAACTTGTTCACCATCTTCTAACTTCATTGAAATAGTAGAACCATCAGTGATCCTGTCCCATAACTCGTAGTCTTCCCCTTGAATTAATGTTTCCATCCTAGCTTTCCATCAAATGAAGTGAGAACCATCAAAGAGTGAAGGTCTAATAGTGGATTGACCTTCACTGTGACCAGTAGGTGGTGCGGAATTCATCATATTGATCTTTGTCTTAGGTGCTAGCCCTTTTTAAGATAGCATCGCTTTGATACCACTTGTTAAGAATTCGTGCCCTACTGATTATCTTATTTTCGCCTAACTGTTGCTTATCGATGGAACGGATTGCCTGACGTGCTCCAAGGAAGCAGTAAAACAGAAAGTAAAGAACACAATGATTTTTACGTGGAAAACACCCGACTAAAAAAGGTGTAAAAAACTACGACATGTACCTTTACAGGATTTAATCCCAACTTCACTAAATAACTCTAAGCCTCAACAACGACTGATTACAAAACTCTTGTAACAAACAAATAGGAATTATAAACTCTAATCCCTATAACTCAACAACTAGGAATTGTAAACTCTAATTCCTTTGACTCAACGACTAGGAATTGTAAACTCTAATTCCTAACTACACACACACCTCCCAAGGTATGCGCTCCCAAAGTCTCTGAGTTTTTCCCAACTCGAAGACTAGCTCCTAATTCAGTTTATAGCACACTGAAACTAATATTACATCAATAGTTCAAACATAATGAACAACTCTAAAAATCAACGCTAGATTCTATACTTAGGACTAGGTTCTTCAATGTGTTTATTCAGTGATTGAGTAGCACTTCGTGAAGTCAATCTGTCGATTGTGCTTTTTTGCTTTGTAAGTGTGTGAGTTACTCTGAATGATGCATCTTTTATTTAAACACAACTCTCCAAAGAGTTATATTTTATTTCAAACTCCTCCTTTAATTAGAACTCTCATTACATAGGGTTCTACTTCAAGTGAGATTCCTTCTTCAATTTCAACTCTTATCTCCTTAGTGTTGTAGTCAAACTTCAACTCTTTAAATCAACTTATCTTCAAGTATTTTACTCCACCACAACTTCTTCAATTTCTCACATGATCAGTAGCTTGAGTATATCAGAATTAGGCTTGCTCATTTGTTCCTGACTTTCAGCAATCTTTGTCTGCATCTATCAGTAAAACCTGAAACTTGTCTTCCTATGCTTGGACCAGGTCAAGTAACATAGTTCGTTCATGTGTTAGTCATCAAAAACTTCATTGATCTAACAAAGAGTCCTTCAATTTATATATTTCTTATCTTGCGTAGACGTCTTCAATCTGCAGAATCTTTCTTCTTCTACACATAGGACTCTTCAGGTTATGCTCAGAAGTGAAACTTCTTTCCATAGTACTCCTTTTTCAACTCAACTTGTTTTCCCTTATCATCAAGTGTTTGAATCAAATTCAACTTCTTCAAATTTGCACATATTTATTTCCTTGAGTTTATCAGAATTAACCACTCATCTGGTTCTTGATTTCTTCCACCCTTGTCTTTAATCGTCAATGATTTTGCTACAAATTTCAGCTACATGAGACAGTGGGTCTGTGAACCAGGTTGACTGACATGTTTCATATCACGTTGTCAGATTGTCAATCATCAAAACTACATCGTACCCAACAAATAGTTATATCAATAATTGTTTTCTTATTAAATATGTCATGTCAAAAAGTGAAAATAAAAGCGTAGAGAGTAAGTAATTTTGTGTTAACTTGATCTGATAAACATATTAAAATTAGGTATTTATGTCCAAATTCAATTACAAGGTGGCTATTTCCTTATTTCTTGCACCAAATAATAATCTGGGATTTGAGAACCTCCAATGGCAGCAGAATTTTTGCACCAAATAATAATGTGAAATTTGCGAACCTCCAATAGCAAAACACACGCGCAATTTACATATTTCAAAATTTAATTTACTAAAGTCTTTGAAAGGAATCCAACCTATATCATTTAGATATCTGTCTCCTTCATAGTGGAAACAGTATATTAGTTGTCCAAGTAGAATCGAAATTCTCCAAAAAGTACCGAGGAAATTCATCATGGCCCATGGCAGGTAACTAGAGCAGTAGCATATGATCGTGTCCGTGCTAATTAGATTTCTTATTACAAGTTAGATCACATCGGTACATAGAAAAGGAGAAAAAATGGATTGCACCGTCACCTTGATATAAGTAAATTTTTCTTTGAAATCTCATGACACATCAAACTTGTGTTATATACAATTAAGGGTTAGTTTGGCAGAATATATTGAAAAATATAATGTATTATGTATTATATTTGTGTATTATTAATATTTTATTTGATTCATTTTTTTAGTCTATGTATAATTAATGTAAATTAGTTATACATTCTATTGTGCATTAAAGTGTGTATTAGTAATACCATCACTTTCTTTGTATTAATAACACAAATTATTTTAATAATTCCTCCGTTTGCTTTTATTTGTCATTAATTTTTCAATTGAATTTCTACTTTTACTTGTCATTTTTAGCATATTAAGAAAAGACAATTTTTTTTTTTATTTTACTCTTAACATTTATTAATTTTTTTAAAATTATTAATTGTAAAACACAATATAAACATTATTTAATGAGAGTAAATAATCATATTATTAATTATGTTTATTAATAGATATTTCAAATTAAAATACATCTAAGTAAAACCAAACCAAAAAATATATATATATTTTAACATAGCTAATGACATTATTACTCCTAAAAATATTTGCTCACCCTATATCCCACCATTTTTATACTTCCCAATTCATCACTACCAAGGCGGGCGGTGGAAGTGACATTGTCACTTTCATCATTGCAACTACCAATTATAGCCCCGGGTGTATTATTACATTTTGATTTAGTATAAAGAAGATGGGCTGTTCAAAACCCTCAGATCGAAGCAGTAGCACCACTAGAGCCATGATGATTGAAATCAGTGCGAAGTTAGAATTTTCACGTCAGAAATAATATATAAATAAATTAAAGGGAATTTAATATTTATTATATATATATATTAAAAATAATTTTAATCATGTATAAATTATATAATTATCTATCAAAAAAAAATTAAATAAATCTCCTCACCAAAGGTTAGCTTTGCCCCTGATTGGAACCCATGGTCTGATCTTCCGAGAAAATTTGATAGCAAATGTATGGTGCAATACTACCAACTATTTAATCTTATTTTGAGGGGAAAATGAGTCAGTCGGGTTTCAAAGACAAAAGAATTTTGTTGAAAAGAGAATATATCCAAAGTTAAGGGAGGATACTCACAAATAAATATTATTTTATATAAATAATTCATTGAATATAATTTTTAATACATCACACTAAATAGTGTATAAAAACTAAGATTTTCTTCGTTTCAAAAATAATGATCTACTTTAACTTGACACAATGTTTAAAAAAATAAAGAAAACTTTTGAATCTTGTGGCCTTAAATTAAAGTTGTGTCAAATATATCAAAATGTCTTTTAACTTGTGATCATGAACACGTCACGTGGAAAGTTGAAATTAAAGTATTACCAAAAGAGTAAAGAGTCATTCTTTTTTAAAACGAACTAAAAAGAAAAGTAGGTCATTTTTTTAAAAGAAAAGGAGTATAACTAATACAAGCATTACTAATATATCATATTCAACATTATCCTTATCCCTTCTACCAAACAACCGCTAAGACTTTAAGACTTCAACTTGTTTACGGGAGTTAAACACATGACTTGTTTGATAGAGAGTGGATATTGACTACATTGATAACAACCAGTTAACAACTCCTGCTAAAGTTAAGATGCTGCAGGCGCTTAAGCCTTTGTTTGGATGGTGGTTTGTCATGGTTTCATAATGTACGGTACAATATAGTATGATATGATACAGTACAGTATGGTACAATACAATATTTGGATAGACTGTATCGTTCATTGTGGTTTAATAACAGTTTTTTTGTTTGATTTGATGGTATGGTATTGTATCGTAACAGATAAATTTACTAAAATGCCCCTAATTGAATTATTAGGTACATAGGCAGCATTTTGGTTATTTGCTTTCAAGTTTTCTATGTATTAGCAGTCAATATTGAATTATTAACAACTGCTACGTCAGGCAGAAGCACAAACTAACAGTAACATGACTTCTAACTTTGTCTACAAATGGTATTAAGGACAACTTTTCACAATCACTTAAATTCAACTTTTTTCCTATAAAAAACATGTAGCTTTGCTGCATTATTCCAACAAGAACAAAATCAAAGATCATATTGAAAACCAATTAGAACATGACAATCAAGGTTTTATTTTTTCTGTAATATGTCCCAATATTGTTGATTTTAGCACTAGCAACAAGGTCTGGAGTAGGGTGAATTGCTATCTATTGGGGACAAAATGGCAATGAAAGGACACTAGCCGACACTTATGCTACAGGGAACTATGACTTCGTGAACATAACATTTCTCTCAATATTTGACAGTGATCGAAACGCGATGCTCAATCTAGCAGGCCATTGTGATCGATACACTCCAAATGGATGTGTTAACGTGAATTCTGACGTAAAATCTTATCAATCCAAAGGAATCAAAGTTATGTTATCGATCGGAAGAGGAACGGGAGTATCCAGAGGAGAACGTATAATAACAGAAGAGTTGTGCGTAAAAATTATAAGATATTAGGGTTGTAAGTAATATGGGGTAAAGGGTAAAATAGGATTAGAAAATATTATATGAGGGCATAATTGAAAAAATAAATAGGAAAACCATGAAAAACTATCAAATCGGTGGTTCTAAAAATTGAGCAATTTCATAGTTCTCAAACCATGAAAGATTACCATACCATACCATGTCTTTTAGAAAAGAGTAAATACATAATTACCCCCTGATATTGGCTGAGATTTTTAAAAAGACACCTAAACTTTGAATTCGATCTATTACCCCATGATTCTTACTTAATTCGTTTCAAATACATCATTTTTCGCTGAATCTCAGTCACAACAAAGATAGTGAACACACGCACCAATCAGGTGCTGCCACGTGTTAAATATATTTAATTTCATATTTTTTTAATAAATTTTTCCTTTTTATTTTATTTATCATCCACCTCACCCCCTCTTCCCCCACCCCACCTCATTCAGCACCCCCCAGCGTCCAGCAGTTCCCCTCCACCCCCACCCTCTGTCCAATACCCCCACCCTGTCAGCATCTCTCCCTACCCCCCCCCCCACTCCGTCAAAATCTCTCTTTCCATCCATTTTTTTAGTTCAAATCAATTCAAAAAATTGTTTTATGATTGAATTGAGTTTTAAGGATAGTTAAATTATTGAATTGAGTTTTAAAGATAGTTAACTGAGTTTTAATGGAGTTTTAAAGATATTTAAAAAAAAAAAAAAACTTCAATGAAGCTTTAATGGGGAGTTTTAATGGTGTTGAAGAAGATATTGTGTTGAAGAAGACATTGTGTTGAGCTTTAATGGAGTTTTAATGATATTTAAAAAAAAAAACTTTAATGAAGCTTTAATGGTGTTGAAGGTGTTGAAGAAGAAAGGATGGGTTGGGGGGAGAGATGGAGGGTACCGGGTAATTTTAAAAAATAAATAAATATTAATTTTTTTCTTTAAAAAATAAAATATAAATTATACATATATTAATTATTTACACGTGACAGCTTTTTATTGGTCAAAAAGTCAATTTTGAGCCCTTTCACGCGCCTGTGGCGTGTGTATACACACAGAGGTTCAAAATGATGTATTTGAAACGGAATAAATAAGAATCATGGGGTAATAAATCGAAGTTAAAGTTTAAGTGTCATTTTAAAAATTTCGAACAACATCAGTGGGTAATTATGTATTTACTCTTTAGAAAACAATCAAAACAAACATGATTGACTTTATAACCATATCATACCATACCATACCACAAAAAACCACCATCCAAACAACCCGTAACTGGTTCAGTCTGACGTAAAATGTTTAAATTGATTAGTATTGTTGGAAGTGACATTTCCTTCGATGTTCCCTTCATCTTTCCCCGACTAAACCACCACCTCTCGTTTTCTTTTCGGTTAATCTAAATCACTCTCTTTTTTTCCTACACACGTTCTTACGGCAAAAATATCTATTGCCTTCATAAGTGATGCTAACGGATGAGATCCGTAAAAAAAAAAAACAGTCCAGTACACCCGCTATGCGCAAGGTTCAAAAAAGAGTTCAATCACAAGAATCAATTGTATACACTTTTAGAGTGTTTAAATTGACTTATTTATAATTGTTTTTGACTTTTAAACATTTTTTAAATTTTAATAATATTTGACAAAGCTAAAAAGTACTTTTAAACACTCACATTTAAGCCAAAAAAGTATAAAAAAAAAGCCAAAAATAGGGTCTCTCGATTTTTAACTTATGAGTTACTTTTTAAAAGTTCATTCAAACACCCTCATACCACTGTTTCAAGACTTAGACCCCGTGACCTCCTAGTCACGTGGCAGCAACTTTATAGGCTCCCGTCATATCCATGCACAGCAAACAATAAAATAAAAGTTGTGAAACTGGTATCTTTTTATAATCATTTCCGAATCCAGAATAGTAATACGAATATACTTTCTCGGCCAACCCAACAGGAGGACGATTATAAGGTCCTCAAGATAGTAGTAATATCTTTCTCCACTCAATTATTACAATATGGAAACAATTGAATATAGAACTTTCCCCATTCTTTAATGGACGGGGGGGGGGGGGGGGGGAGCTAGCTGACTCAATTGTGGTTATACAACCAACTTGAATCGAATGAGCATGTCCATAGTGTTAGTGAAAAAGAATCACCTGCCTGCTTAACAGGTATTTGCTATACTAGGATTCTATTTCTGACGCCCAGAAAGGTTAGGATCAGTTTGATAATATACTACGTTCCCTGTGTCACTGACATAGTGATCCTCCTCCATGCTTTTAATGAGATATCCCAACAAGTAAAATGGTAGAGGCCCTGACTTCATTGGCTCCTTATAATATTTCCCTAACACTGGTTTAGCAGCTTCAGTCTGCAAATTCAAAAATAAAGTAACTTAAGACCAATAGACGCCATTCGGAGCAGCAGCTTAATTACATAAAATGTTGTGATACTTACTGCTTCTACCAAATGATAGTGTGGGATTTGAGGGAAGAGATGATGTATCACATGTGTCCCTATGTCATGGTGGATGTTGTTAATCCATCCATAATCACGGTCAAGCGTTGTAAGCCCTCCTCTCAGATAACTCCATTCCTGTTTCATACATACATACATAATCAATTATCCAATTCTTTTTTATACAATAGGAGTAACTAACAACTAAACTTATATCCCAAAAAAGTGGGAGTATAAAATAGTAGGAGTAATATTTTTCAAGACATGAAAAGACTTGTTAGAACGTGTAAAGACAGAAGCATTTCATTTGGTATTCTGGCTTAGTAGTAGGAGATACTGGCATAATGTTAAACAGCAAAATCAAAATTATACCTCTCCTCTGTACCAAGGAAGTTTATCATCATGGCCATGGTGATGCAAATAGGTAACTATATCCAGCCACATGACAAAGCCCTACAATGTTGAATTGAATTTAAGGTTAAATAATGTGAGTCTAAAAAGAAGAAACAAAAAGTTAGGGAAAAGGAAGGTTGGAAAATTGACTAACCCAATAGGGAATGACATAGAGCTTAAGCAATTGGATAGGACCCATGACAAAGGACAAACCCACGAGAAATGCAGCCATTGCCGTCCAGCACAAAGTTGAAGTAATCACATCTTTCTTCTCACTTGGGACAAACAAATCACTGTTTGAATCAAAGTGAGAACCTTCCTTTCCAGGGCTTCTACCCCACTGTGATTATTATGAATGGTGTCAAAATATTTTGTTTCAAAAGTAGTATGGAGAAAGAATATGAAGTAGGAACTCACCAGATAGAAAGGATATGCCAGCAAGGGGAAGGGTAGAGTGAACCTCAATTTCTTTGTGGCATAATCCAAACTGTTGTAAATCTTCTCAGATAACTGGGAAGAGCAAAAAGGGTTAGAGGGAGGCAAAAATAACAGTAGTTGTTTTTGACAAGTGCATCAAAACAAACTTACAGGATGCCAGGACTCGTCATTCTCAACATGTCCATGGTTCTGATGATGAGTCCTGTGGCTTATTCTCCTGAAACATGAATTTAAACAATAACCAATCAACCAATTAGACAGATAGACAGACAACAGTGTTGCTTGGATTTGAAAAGGAAAAAGAAAAAGAGTTTTGAAGAAAGAAATTACGAACCATCCATGGTAAGGAACAAGAATGGAAGAATGAAGGATATGTCCAGCAACACTGTTCAACTTGTGGTTGTTTGAAAAGCTTCCATGGCCACAATCATGACCGAGAACGAAAAGTGCCCAAAACATTGTACTCTGAGCAAACCAATAAAGAGGCCAAACAACCCAATTGTTCAAATAAGCAGCGGCAGCCGCCAGTCCCAAGACAATAGCGACATCCCTCACGACATAACTCATGGACCTCCATGGATTTTTGACCCAACAATGCTTAGGAATAGCTGCCCTAATATCAGATAGCTTGAATGGGGGTGGTGCCCCTGGGTCGAAATATTCATCATTACTTGTTCTTGTCTTTTTATTATCCTCTTTTTCTTCCTCTCCCACAGTTTGGATCCTAAGTGGTGCACTAACCCTCAATGCCCAGCAGTTCCTCGACACCAGATCTGTACGTGTAGGTGAAATTCTCAGATTTATATTGGTGGTGGCGGTGGAGCTAGCTAACCCTGGTCTGGGCTTTGGGTAGATTCTTGGCAGTGGTCTGACACCACATTCTGATAGAACCCAACTGGCCATTTTGGGAGAAAAAAAGAGGAAAAGCTCTCTCTCTCTCTCTCTTCCCTCAATCAATGAGGAGGAGAGATGCAGATATAAAAAGGCAAGATCTCAAATTAAAATTATATAGCACTAGTATCTTTCTTTCCCTTTGAATAAGGACTAGTTGGATATGTGTCTCTCCTTCAACTAGACCTACAGAAATCTCAACTTGTAGATTATCTTGTTTCTCTTATCTCTTCATGGTCCAATTGTTATATAGTTGGACATGATATCCACTATTAGCACACCTGTTTCTTCTGCCTTTCCTATTCAGATATCCGCCTCATCTGAACACTAAATAAAAAGGAAGAACGTGATTTTTATGCGAATAAAATAAGCGTGTCCCATTGTTGGTATTTTCATTGACTCTCAAGTCTCAACCTAACCTTTTTCTCCTCCCACAATTTAATTTTCCTTTCTTGCTGCTTTCAAATACTGATACCATCATCAAACTGGTTGACTAGCTATTAGTAACTAATATAATAAGTATAATACGGGGAAAATGATTTGTTTCTACCATGTACTTTACACGAAATTACTCAAAAATATTCGAACTTTAAGAGGATTTTACTTCCTCTGAATTAATTAAAAATATATTTTTGGTAACCTTAATGCCTATATAACACATACATGGCACATTAGTGAATCAACACACTGAAGGTTCACGTAAGCTTGCGTATATGCCACGTAGGTACTAAGATTGTCAAAAATAAGATTTTAATTAGTCCAGGATAATAGGACCCTTCTAAAGTTTGGGTGTGTCTCAACAATTTTGTGTATAGTTTAGGATGAAAATAGTGCATTTTCTCCAAATATAAAGGGATGGGCATGGTACGGCACGGTACGGTATTTTAAACTTCGGTACGGTAACTTCGATTTTCGGTATCTAAAAGAACAATACCATTACCATACCAAATTAATTCGGTATGATTCGGTATTTTTAAATTCGATTTCGATATTTTATAGTATGGTAATTCGGTAACCATACTTTATTTTATTTCTAATTACATATATTTATATAAAAAAACTATAACTTTAAATTTTAAAAACGTCTCAATCATGTTAGGCTAACAACTATCTTTGTTAATCAATTACACAAAAATAACATTTCAATCACGATTGAATAGTCCGAGATGCAAATTCTGAATAACAGTACCTAAACTTAAGCATAGTACTCCTAAATAATAAGCTTCCCAAAATTTTATTTTTGAATAAAAGCTATTTTTGTGTTCAATTGGCTAATGGATGATATACAAATATATTTAATAATCTTAAATATAATATATATGGGTTTTATATGTTATTAAAAACTTTGGTGCGGTATACGATATTTTGATATTTATTGCATAAATACCAAATACCAAAATAATTTAAAATTCCTACCAAATACCATATCAAATACCATAACATCCATACCGCGGTATAAAAAAATTCGGTTTCGATCTGGTATTCGGTATATACCATACCATGCCCACCCCTATATAATACTATATAAACAAAAATATACTTCTTTCTCCCTCCCACCCAATTTACGTGATACTTTCCAATTTTATTTTAATTAGCCCTCTTGGTAAACCTTGTTTCAATTTAGTTATTCCTTTTATGAAATTAAGAGAACTATATTATGTTTTTTAAATATTATTTTTGTTATTAAATGACTACATATAGTTATATACTCAAAATTATATTTTTAAAGCATATTTTCTCCATTTCAAAAAAAGGGATCTACTTTTTTTTAGTTCGTTTAAAAAAAAATGATCTCTTTCTTTTTTTGACAATATTTTAATTTCAACTTTTCACATGACATATTTAGGACCACAGGATTAAATGACATTTTGGTACATTTGACACAACTTTAATTTAAGATCATAAGATTCAAAAGTCTTTTTTATTTTCTTAAACTTTGTGTCAAGTCAAAGTAGGTCATTCTTTTTTAAACCGATGAAGTAGTTAATAAGACTAATTTTGTAATATAAGTTCCTGATAAATATTCTCTTAAGTAGTCACGTCAACTAAGTGTCAACTATTTTGAAACAGGATGAGCACTTTTTAAGAGAAATAACAAAAATCAATATATATATATATATATATATATATATATATATATATATATATATATAAGAGAATGTTAGTCCATCTTATGTGGCATGCCTTAGAGACCTCTAATTCTATTTATCTTTTTGTGATTTTTTTGACATTAATTAAGTTTTTTCTCCATTTAAATATTTATGTGTTTAAAGAAAAATTAAAAGCCACTATATTTAACTCTATTAATTATATAATAATTTTAACAATGAGGAAGAGTGGAGTTAGTAATGTGAAAAGTCTCTTATAGTGGATATATAATACTTACTCTATTGGAGTGGGATAGTGCATAATCCGAAAATTCTTCAATATTGCTACAATGTTCATTTCCACCTTCCTTTGCATATATAAAAGATAAAGTTGTACAAACCAAGTATAAGTAACAATCTGGCTTTTTAGGTTAATATTTGCTTAAGCTTTGTGTTTCTACTTACTACTTTTTGTTTGAATTTTCTCACTAGATCAAATGTGAAACATGTATTTTAAAGGTCACATGTTTTCTTTGTTTGTTTGTTTTTGATCTTTTTTTTTTTTTGGTCCCTTCTGAATATTATATTTTTCTGTAATTTCTTTCTACTTATGCAACACATGTTTTTTTAATCCTTTCTTGATTTACAAATTGTAGTAGAAACGATTGACTTGTGAGGGAGTTTTTAGAATGTGAGAATCCGTTAGTACCGAGAGAAATAGCGAGTTGAGTTTATTACTTTGGATATGATTTTTATACTAGAAGGCATTTTGGCCTCATTTTAATTAATTGTAAAAAATTTATTATGTCTTTAAATAGTCACCAAAGTTTCTATTTGGCTAGATCGATTTAATGCATGTTGAAATACGGAAAGATCTGGTGTACAGATTGAAGAAAATTCTAAATGAAGGTTTATTATTTGACATCAAGAACTTTAAGGTTATTATTGAAAGTAATGGAACATATAAACCATTTAGAAGTAATAGAGCACTTTTCTTCTTTTTGTTCAATTCTCTCTAATTTAAATTATGTGGTATATCACTAAAGCTCACATTTATTTAATTTTAATCCTCTTGATTTTTCATTATATCTAAAATTCAACTTTCATAATTAAACGCCTCAATTGAGTATGTTTTCTTAAAATATCAACCTCTTATCTTCTTAATCACCGTACAACCCATTAAACGCCTCAATTGAGTATGTTTTCTTAAAATATCAACCAATTGAGATGTTTTCTTAAAAAAAAAATCATCTCATAACCTAACATTAAACTATGTCAGCTAATTAAAAAGGTTGTGACAAAAAATTGAACCCATTCAAAAGGTAGAAGTTTGAATGATTAAGAAATATATATGAGTATATATACTTATTGTTGTTTATTTTAGAATTTTTAATTAATTATTTCTTCAAAAATAAGTTATGTATTCTCAAAAAATAAGACTTTATAACATAAATTTACACTTTGTATCAAAGGAAAACATGAAATACTCTTCAATTAAATATTTTATTGCTGAAATAAAAATTTATTGATATTTCGTTATATAATTTTTTTTGTTTTTTTTAAATATACAATCTACTGATAATAATAAAGTTAGGAATAAAAGAAAAGATACGACATTTTTCTTTGATCAAGAAGTAAGTTTATCTTTATTCTCTTTTTAGGATTTTCTTTATTTTTTTCTCATTTATGTTCTAGATTAAAATAAATTAAAAAAACACTCATTTATTTCTCTTAATTATATTAAATGTTAAGAAACTAAAAAGTCACCAAAATTTTTTATTATCATAACCCCTAAAATAATTAATAGTCACATTCATGACATTATTTATTGTTTCATATTATAGTTTACAAATAAAAATATTGTAAGACATTGTAAACATTAATCGCATTACCTTTTGGTGTTAGAATATTTTCGAAGATTATTACATCCATGTTAAAATTTGACTTGAGGTATAAGGTGAAGGCTATTTAGTGGTGATCAACTTGTGATAGTGAATATCGACAAGAGTTATAAAGATTGAACATCGATTTATATATTTTTATTTTAATTTTTAATGATTAAATTTGTAAGAGTGATGTTGCATTATTTATTTTTTTATATTCAAAATGTAAATACTCAATAAAACTAAAATATGTATATTTTTGTTTTTGAAAATTTAAAAAGATAGAATCAAATAGAAAAAATCGAATACAATTATAGAAAATTTAGGAAATAAAATATTCAGATTTGAAAAATCAAGCATTACAAACTAATACTAAAATTCATAATTCAATTTTAACATATAAAAAATATATAGACAAACAAAGAAATTTGAATACACCCAAACACTAACACAGAATATCCGTTATATAGATGTAGGCATGCGGTTAAGTATTGTTTTTCTAATCTCTTTTGTTATATATTGTTAATTGTTAGCCCTTAAATAGAGGCACTGTAAGACTTTTTAGAAATGATCGCATTATTTTTTTAAAAATTGTTATGTTTTTTATATTTATTATATTCATGCTCAGTCGAAAAATTAAATGAAGACTATTATGTGGTTTTCGGTATTATGGGAGTGGATATCGACAAAAACTCGAAAGATTGCTCATTAATTTCACATATTTTTTTCTTCTATTTTTTTTATGATGGTTGAGGTTGTAAAAATGAGTCACATTATTTATTTTGGGGATAATTACATAACTTAACCAATATTGACTCCTAATTACCTTATTTAGCCTAATTTCAATTAATTACAATTCATAGTCTCTTCATGCCTATTAATTTTTCATAATTACAATTCATAGTCTCTCTCGTGTATTTGTTTTTTTCTCTATTTTCTATTACTTCCTTTTTCAATTTTTTCCTTCATTTTTTCTTTTCCTTTTTTTTTTTCGTTTTCTCTTTCTTTTCTTTTTAAAACTTTTTCTTTTTTTCTTTCATATTTTTTTCCTTTTTTCTTTTTTCTTCTTTTTATTGTTTTTTTGTCTATTGTCGATTACTCTTTTTTTTTTCTTCAATTTTTCTTTTCCTTTTTTTTGTTTTATTTTTCTTCTTTCTTTTTCAATTTTTTCTTTTTCATTTTGTCTTTTTCTTTTTCTTTTTCTTCTTTTCTTTTCTATTTTCTTCTTCTTCTTTTTTTATTTTTTTTCCTCTATTTTCTATTACTCTCCTTTTTTTTTTTGTATTTTTCCTTTTTTTTTCTTTTTTTTTTAATTTGTGCGAACTAGCAAATACAAATGCAAGTGTGAAATATGTTTTAATTTTTTCTTTTTTATTTTCTTTTTTTCCTTTTGTATTTTTTTTTCTTTTTCTTTTTTCTCCTTTTTTTGTTTTTTTGTCTATTTTTTATTCTTCTTTTTTTTCTTCTTTTTTTCTTTTCCTTTTTTTATTTTCTCTTTCTTCTTTCAATTTTTTCTTTTTCGTTGTTTTTTAAAAAAATTATCTTTTTTTTCTTTTATTCTTTTCCCCTTTTTTTGTTTTTTTTTCTCTATTTTCTATTACTCTCATTTATTTATTTTTATAGTTTTTCTCACATTTTTTCTTCTTTTTTTCTTTTTATTTTTCTCCTTCTTTTCATTTGTGCGAACTAGCAAACACAAATACAAGTATAAAATATGTTTTAATTTATTCTTTTGCTTTTTCTTTTTTTTTCTTTTGTATTTTTTCTTTTTTTTCTCCTTTTTTTGTTTTTTTGTCTATTTTCTATTACTCTTCTTTTTTTTTCTTCATTTTTTCTTTTCCCTTTTTTGTTTTCTCTTTCTTCTTTCTTTTTCCAATTTTTTCTTTTCCGTTGTCTTTTTTTCATTTGTCTTTTTTTTTCTTCTTTTCCTTTTTATTTTTTTCCCTTCTTTTTTTTTTCCTCTATCTTCTATTACTCACCTTTTTTGTATTTTTTCTCTTTTTTTATTTTTTTTTTATTTTTCTCCTTCTTTTTATTTGTGCGAACTAGCAAACACAAATACAAGTGTGAATTATAAAATATAAATATAAAAGCGAATTATAACATACAAATACAAGTGAAAACTATAAAATACAAATACAAATGCGAACTATAACATATAGATACAAGTGTGAACTATCATTTGTATTTTTTAATTATTGAAAAGGAACGATTGATTTTCTTTTTACGAATACTTGTTTGTATTTATTTATACAAGTTGTATTTATTAATACAAATAAATATAATTCAATTTTTTTATAAAAATACAATATGTATTTGTATTTTTAAAATCATTGGTTTCATTTGTTTGTAATTTTATTTGTATCAAGTGATATTTATTTATTTACAAATACGAATAATAATTTTGACATACAAATACAAAACAATACATTTATATCAAATGATATATTGCATATTTATATATTTTAGAATCAAGAAAATACAATTAATGCATTTACTTGTTTGTTTACAAATACAAATGATAAATTGTACATAATCACGGCTAAATACAATATGCAATCAACTTACAAATACAAAATAATTCCTTAAAAATAAAAAGACATCGACGAAAATAGAATATAAATATAATCTAAATATACAAACACAATAAAATCACAATACAAATATAATTCAATATAATATACAATCAATTATAAAATACAAATACGTACAAAACAGTTCTTTAAAATACAAGTGCGAATTATATAAAATATAAATGATGGTGCGAATTAACAAATACAAATATAAGTGCGAACTATAAAATATAAATATAAACGCGAACTACAAAATACAAATACAAGCGCGAACTTTAAATTACAAATATAGTTGTATCAATGAATACACAAATTAAATGACGACGTGACTATAAATAGATAAACAACTATGATATTTAAGTTATCATCAATGACTTGTGCTTGAGTAGTTATGTTTTTTAAAAATACAAAAAATATAAAATAGAACAAAAAAAATGATAAAGAAAATAAGTACAAAAAAGAAAAAGAAAAAGGGAAAAAAAAGAAAGAGAGATAGAAGAGAGAAATATATATATATATATATATATATAAAAAACGAAAAAAATAAAAATAGGAAAAAATAGAAAAAAGAAGAAGAAAAAACGAGGAAAACACAAAAAAAAAAATATAAAAAAATGAAAAAGAAAAAAAATGGTAGTGTTTTGGCAAGACTAAATATGTAGTGTATTTATGTTTTTATGAATACAGAACACTGAGTAAAAGTGAATACAACGGTTGTGAATCGAAAACAGTAGTTAAATGGTATTGTATTTATATTTTATATAAATATAGATAATTGATAAAATTGAATACAGCGGGCGTAAATTGAATACAACGAGTAAAATATGATTATAAAAGGTGAGTTTTTCAACAAAATTTGATTATTTTTGAAAAATCCCCTTTATTTTTTCATATGTCTCCCTATGAGTTCTCTTTATTTTATTTTTATATGAATTTTTGTTTGTCATAAGTTTATAGCTTCTTTTGATTTAAAATTATAATTTTTTGACTTTATTAAAAGTTTGATAATTACTGGCCAAAAATTTATCTCTACAAAGTCAATTATAAATATGTTAGAAGTCTATTAAATATTTCTTCAAATTAAATTATATTTAATAATATTATTAATATTATTAATATTTTACCTTTTTTTATAATTGCACGAAGTGTAAATCAGTTTACTAGTCGCTAAATATAAGAGGTTTATCTACAAAAGCTCCCTTGAGTTCAAAAAAATATAAAATATACTGGATTCGCATGTATTTAGGACTGTGTATCTAAAACTATACATGTAATCTTAATTTCATGTGTCTAATATCAATTTCATGTATCTAGAATCAAATAACTGAGAAGACTTTGAGTATATACTGTATCTATGTATGTGTGCATAGATACACTTTCAAAAATCATAAATATACACAAATTTTTAGATCACAAAGATACATAAGTCGCAAAAATTAAAAGATTACACCGTTGTTGACACGGCATCCAAATACAAAAATATTCAAATCTAGCTCGAGCTTGTCATAGTTTTCAGATCTAGCTCGAGTTCAATCGCCATCTAGCAACGTTGGAGGGAGGAATTAGATTTGCCAACCGATGGGAGAAGGGTGCTCTGATGGTGATGGAGCTCGTCATAGATGGAGGGAGGAATCAATTTTCGGCAATGGTGAAAGGAGGAATCAGATCTGCCATAGATCTAATGGATGAATCAAATTTTGGCAGTTATAGCAACTGGCCGAAAATTTGTTGCGCAGTGGCGAGTGAGGTTCGTTTGGTGGTTCTGTCAATGTTTTTCGTCGGTGATGATGACAGATAAAGGTTGAGAATTAAAAGATGAAGAGGAATGGGGCTATGGTGATGAGAGACCGGAAATTTGGTTTGTGTATCTGAGTAAACTTCGTGTATTTCAGACACTCGACTATTGTCTTGTGTATCTGAGAAAATTATTTAGTATGTCTTGTAATTATTTCAAAAATCTAGGAGGCGCGTGTAATTAAGGGTCAAACCTCCTATATTTCTTCCGTTTATTTGCCAGAATTAATTTAACATGTATAATATTTACGAGTTAATTTCTTAAATTGTGACTCAACTTGTAGAAATATCTCACTAAAGTAATTTTTGAATCTTTATAAATAAAAGAGATAATACATTAACCCCCTGAATTTGTGCCGACAATTTAGTTTAGAACTTAAACTTTACGAATAATTATTTAACCCCCTTAACATCTTTATAGTGAATTAATTTCCCTCCTTAATATATAATACTATTCTCACGAGGGAGAGTGCATCACACTCGCTGACACGTCAGCGCCAGATTACCGCCATGTCATAGCTACATAAATAAAGTATTTTTTTATTAAAAAATACCCCACCCCCATTTTTCATCTTCTTCATAACCACCCCTTTCCCTCCCCTCCCGTCTACCCCCACCTGCACACACGCCCCCATCCACCCCTACACTCCCACACCTAAACATTACCCATCCACCTCCGTCCACCCCCACACAACCACACCTGTCAGGTTTTTCGACGAAAATTTCGACGAATTTTCGCCGGAAAACTCAACCGACTTGAAAAATTTAATTACCACCATCGAAAAATATCATAAAATAGTGATAAAAAATTTAACCCGCATGAAAAATTCAATCAAATCAATACCAAATTCTCTAAAATCAATAACCAAACATCCAAACCATGTAGATTTTATTTAATTTTCAAATTCAATTTCATTTTTTTTTATTGATCTAAGAGGTCGAAGGAGGATAAATTAAAGGTGGGGGTGACAACTTTCATAATTGGAGGAGAAGTGGGGTGGGGGGCACTGTTGGCGGGGTTGGGTGAAGAAGAGGATGATTTTTTTTCTTTTTATATATATATATAAATATTAGTTTTTTTTTTAAATACTGTTCACGCCTTTTTTTTAAAAAGAAAATGTCACGTCAGCATAAGGGGGAAATAAATTCACTATAAAGATGTTAAGGGGTAAATAAATGAAAGATTAGTTTAAGATGTTAAGGGGGGGTTGATGTATTATCTCTAAATAAAATTGTCACTGAACTTATGAAGACAACTAATTGAAATAATTTTTGAATTTTTCTTATCAAGTGATATTGTCTATCAGAAACAACCTTTCTACTTCTACGAAAATAGTAGTATGGAGTGTGTACATTTTATTCTCCCCAAACATCACTATGTGGGAATACACCGAGTTTGTTGTTGTTGTAATATAATTATCGAACTACACATATTTTTGACAAGGTGAAAAACTAACAGAAAAGTTAAATTTTTAATGAAAATTTATTCATATATATTTTAAAATTAATTTTATTAGATCAAATATCCATAAATAATATAAATTTTATATAACTCATTTTAAATGTATCTTTAATTCAATAAATTATATTTATATAATTAAAATAAAATGATGGTGCAATCTTCTCATTAAAAAATGATACATATATCTTTTATTTTAACGAAAGCTTATACATTTATCATTTTAATTTTCTCTCTTTTGTTTAAAATTCAATATTGTGTTTCACATATGAAAAATGAATAGTAATTATGCACCTCTGATAATATTTTTTAAATTATTTTTTTTTGTTAAGGAGAATTTCTTTAAGACCAAATCTTTTAAATTGTAAACTTGAAATTAATATATATAGAGAAAAAATAAGGAAGTTGGTGTGATTTTTCATTATTTTTTTTTTAAAATTGCACCTTCATTTTGCTATAGTTACACGAATATTACTCATTTTATTTAATACTTATTTGAAATGGGCAAAATAAATTTTATGTAATTAATGGGAATTTCATCTAAAAATTAAATGTAATATGTGCGCGCGCGAATAAATTTTTGTTAAAAAATTAACTTTATCATTAATTTTTATCTTGTTGAAAATATGCATAGTTCGATGATTATATTGACAAAATATTCAAAAGTTACTATTTCTAGTTCAAAAAAATTTAAAAGTTTCTTTAAGATGGTTGTAGAAGTTTGTGTAATAATTCGAGGAACTAACTTAATATTTTATACTTTATTCGTTTTTAAGAAAAACCTATTTTAATTTAATATAAAATTGAAGAAACTATTTTTTTTTTTTGTATTTTATGATCTTAAATTAAATTATGTCAAATATATTAAAAAGTTTTTTAATTTTGTGATCCTAAATATGTCACGTAAAACTCAAAACTAAAATACTTTTTTAAAAAATTATTCTTTTTTTAAATAAATAATAATAATAAAAAAGTAATTATTTTTGAAAATGAAAAAATACACAGCATAGGAGGCTACAGAAGGTAGGAGCCTAAAAGTTTAGCTGGAGTTTGTACATATGAGAAGTACCATTCGAGGATTTTATCATAACCTAGAGGGGCCGTTTGATGTGAGGTATTAAAATAAATGATTTTGGAATAAGAAAAATAATTTTGAGATAAATTTTTTGATATTTTATTTGATTGTCAAGTTTGAAATAATTTATTTAGGGATCAATAAATAGTACTGATATAAATTATTTACCCTTTGAATGGTATAAATAATTTCAATATTATTTACCTTGGGATAAAACCTTAAATTATCACTTTTCATATATATATATATATATATATATAAGGCAGCCTGGTGCAGTAAAGCTCCCGCTATGTGAAGGGTCTGAAAAAGGGCCCACCACAACAGTATATGTATGTATATATATATATACACATACTATTTCTTCACTTTACTACTGTATATAAGAGAAAATGTGAGATTTTAGTAGTCCTCACATCAATTTTTTTGATCAATTTTATCTTTAATTTAAATTTTAATTAATTTATAAATTTTCATCCATTTTGATAAATTTAAACAATTATATGAGCTTATTAAATGCTATAAAAGTGATGAGTCATGAAAAAATGATAGTGATACCATAAAAACTATTTATATAATCAAATTCAAAATTAATCCAAGGGTTTATTGTCTTCCTATTTTGTAGAAATGTTTATTAATTTACTTCAAATTTTTATTTTTCCTAACAAATTTATCATGGATAAGTAATTAAAATATCTTGACATTCCCTTTCCAACTTAGTGCATGCTTAATTATTAAATAAAAAATTATTTTTTATATATAGCTAAAAATGTTTAAAAATTTAATTTTTTAGAAAAATACAATTTAACTCTCCAAATATTAATGATACTAAATAATGAAAAATAAAAGTAATTCTTTTTTACATTTTTTGATAATGATTTTTTTAAACAAAAAATAGGATTATAAACAATTTATAGTATTTAGGATAAAATAAGTAATTTAGCATGAAATATTAAAGTTTCAAACACATTTAAGAAATATCAACACAAATTTCTTAACATGTGTTTTTAGGAAAAAAATACTAAAGTTAGAAAAATAAATTAGTAACTTTTTAATTTTTTTTGTATTTAATATGAAGGAAAATAATTAAGCTAAATAAGGTAAAAAATATTTTAGTAAACAAAATATCTATTCTTAAAAAGAATGTAATACATATTATTTTAGTACCACAAATCAAACAACTATTAAGAAATAAAATCAGATAACTAACTCAGAACAACTAATTCCAGTATAACTAATCCCAACATAATTAATTCCAGCATAAAAAAAATATTTTCTCATAAATTTTTATTTGTTCCATATTTTCTCATAACCCTAATGAGTAGTGGGCACCAAAATTCTTTTTAGTAAAAAGGATACTATGAAAATTGAGAAAAGAAGGGTCAGTGTCACCTGTCAAAAACGTGTGGAGTCGAAAAGAGTGGACATACGTGGTCAGACTTGGCTCTCTCATAGTAGTCACAAACACTGGATTTAGTCAATGGTAAAAACCGGCCAAATTACGAGACAATTCAGCGCCACTAGATTTACATATTAGTTACATACAAAAATAATACCCTGTAAAAATTATTACTCGGTAAATAATGGAGCAGTAATTGCAATACAAAGAACGTGTATAAAATTTATCTACTACAAAAGCATTCTTCCACCCGCTTCGTTTATAATATGCAAGGCAATTTGTCTCAAAAGGTAAATGAAGGAAGATATTGTATGAAATCTCATAGTTTAGGGGCATTTTAGATAATTTTTGTAAAAGTAATTAATACACTATTAGATTTTGAAAATTCAATTATTTTGAATCATAAAAAAAAGGTCAATAATTCACTTATATTGGACTAGATGAAGTAATACGAGAACATTTTTAAAATTTACTTACTATAAGAAAATATTTTTGTATGTAAATACCTCTATTAGTATGGTTCAAGAATAAGCCAATTGAGATGACCAAATACAAGATTATTAATGCTAAATTGATTCGTATACATGATTAAAACAGTTAACGAAAGTAACAAGTATCGAAACAACTGACAAGACAAAAGTAACAGATAGATATTAACTTGATCTCCAACGTAATTGTTCAACAATGTCATTGAAAAAGCTAGTGTCAAGTGAGTTTGGGAGCTCCTGAACTTTATAATATTGAAATTGGAACAGAAACTAATAATAATACGTAAATAGTCATAAGAAATGTGTCGTGGCAAGCCACTGTCTTGAAAACGATTTTGACCTGACTCTGGTGCAAATTAAATCCTTCTTGCCGGTTGCTCCCCAAGATTCCACAATTACTTCCAAACATGTGCACTCGTGGATGAAAGTTTGGAGGTTGCCCAAATCAATTGCCCAAAATAATTCAAGAGGAAGAGGAAAAGAGGAAGATGTTTTGTTTCTTTATTGTGGTGTCTTATTTTTGTTCCCTATAGATGCTCCTTGTATAGGTATGGAAACTAATGTTGCTGCAAGAGGGGAGTAAATTAGAGAAACGGAGGTGTGAATATAAATACGCATTAAAGTACTGTTAAATCACAAAACTCATAAAGGAACAAAATATGCTCATCTCCCACATAACGTATACGTTTATGTTCAACTCCCCTGAAACATACCTTTTTTACTTATTTTTTCTTTATTCATGCATTATACAAATGCTTTAAGGTAGAATTAACTTCACAATCCCCCACTAATGCAAAGATAAAGAATAGAAATAAATTCTAGGCAAAAAGAAGGAACATGTATTTAAGTGTCAATATCTTTCGATTTGAATTGACACGTAGTGATATGAGGCAACAACAAATATCCAAGAAGTGAAGTACTCTTGAATTAGATGGACATAACTTGAGTATCCTTGATTTTAAGCAATCTCCGCGATACTACAAAGTGCTTTTATGGTCATGCACACAAACCTTGGATCCCATGAGTGCTCTAGAAAGACGACCTAAGTCTTTCATTAATACGATACAAACTTGGATCGTATAAAAAATAAGCCAAAAACAGTCCACAAATTAAAGGGATATCCGAGAGCAACACAAACACAATTCTCGGCTCCCACAACAACAAGAAACAAGGTGTAAATGACTAACAACAACAAGGGATAAACAACATTATAATAAGAAGAACAACACTAGGATAACAACAATCCAACGTTACAAGATTACAAGACACAACAAGAACCAACGGGTTCACTAGACAATACAAACTAAGACATGAAATGTAAAGATAGAAAGCGAGACATACACTATTACAAGATTAGAAACCCAAAGATATATTAAATCTAAGGACCCCTAGGACTTATAATGGCAACACCACACCTTTTTGAAGACACAAGATCGGAATCCACCTCTCAAGCACCAGCATTTCCAAGCAATACACATTTTCGGCCTAGGGAGTCTCTCTCTCAAGAGAGATGTTCTTACATCAACATTCAATAACTAATGAGCTAAAACCCTAACATGTTATTTATATAGGCTAATACAAATAATAAATAAAATGACAAAAGTGCCCCTTAGTGTTAAATGGACAAAATGGCGCCCATAGAGTGCAATAGAGGGGCGGCTTTGGAGCCCTTGTCACACTTCAACTCATACACTCCGTAGGTTGCATTCAACACACTAAAAAACATCCATCTTCATGATCGTGCCCGTATCATCCATAAAAGGCGACCAACCGTTTACACTCACGTAGGTGATCCATCAAGTCTATCTCATAGACCACCTTAAGACTATGGATAATTAACAACAAATTTAAGTTCAAACTTATAATACACTACCCCGCATCATATGGATAAGATATGTAGTGTTTATTGAAGGCCTATATGGCTTCGTTTGACCACAAATGGGTATCCATCATATTACCTCAATCCATAGGCTTTAACCCTATCACCTCGACAATCCAAGGATTATTTTCCTTGTCAAAACCTTGTTCATAGGATTCGCTAAATTTCTTTCGGACCTTACATATTTTAAGGAAATAACGCTATGTTTCAATAATTTTTAACTGCACCATGTCTGATGTGAATTTGTCTTTTTTTTCATTATATACACTGTTCTTAGCAATCTCAATTGCCGCATGTGAGTCACAACGTGAAAAATTGGTGACACTTGTCTTCCCCATAATGGCACATCTGCCAAAAAGTTTCCCAGCCACTCAGCTTCTTGCCCTGTCCGCGCAAGAGCAATGAATTCAGATTCCATGGTGGAACGTGCTATACAAGTCTACTTAAAAGACTTCCATGAAATAACACCTGCATCTAAAGTAAACACATAGCCACTGCTGGAGCTAACATCATCATTGTCAGTCACCCAGTTTGCATCACAAAAACCTTCTAAAACAGATTTTTTTTATTAAAATGCAAACACCAATTCATAGTACTTCTCAGATACCTTAACAAACGATTAAGAGTATTTCAATATTCACTACTAGGATTATGAGTATCTACTCAATCTACTAACAACATAAGCTATATCAGACCGAGTATAGTTCATGAGAAACATTACACTCTCAATAATTTTAGCATATTCAGTTTGAGAAACACTGAAATCTTTATTCTTTTTCAAGTGTATGCTAGGATCATAAGGGGTTCTCACTGAAACTATATCAAAACAATCAAACTTTTTCAACATTTTTTCAATATAAGTTTGCTGCATAAAGAAAAACTATTAACAGTGTTTTTGATTTTAATCCCTAAAATCACATTAGTTTCTCCAAGGTCTTTCATTTCAAATTGAGAAAATAAAAATTTCTTAATTTTATTTACAACATTCACATTAGGGCCAAAGATTAACATGTCATCCACATATAAATATATAATCACACAATTTGTTTCTATCATTTTAGAATAAACACAAGTATCAGATGAATTAACAACAAAGCCATTGACCATTAATATGAAATTAAATTTTTCATACCACTGCTTAGGTGTCTGCTTTAGTCCATATAAGAACTTTCTCAATTTACATACTTTATCCTCTTGTCTTATATCCACGAAACCCTCAGGTTCAGTCATATAAATCTCTTCCTTAAAAATACAGTTTTGACATGGTGTACCACTAAACTATGAATAACTGCTAGAGCAATAAACATTCTAATGATTGCTATTTTAATCACAGGAGAATAGATATCAAAATAATTAATACCTTTCTTTTGGTTAAAACCTCTAATCACAAGTCTAGCCTTATATTTATCAATTGTACCATCAGGCCTCAATTTCTTCTTAAATATCCACTTGCTACTTATGGGTTTACAACCTTTAGGCAAATTATACATGTCCCAAGTGTGATTAAAGACTATAGATACTAATTCACTTTTAATAGCCTCTTTTTAAAACATTGCATCTATTGAACTCATTGCTTCATCATAAGTTTTAGGGTCTTCTTTTATTAAGTAGATAAGCACTAATTCATCATTTAAAGTATTGATACTAAAATCCTCAGTTATGAATGTGGTGATAAAATTAGGATAAAACTAGTCTAAGTTCTACGTCTTTTACTCCTTCTAAGTTCACTTTCATGCTCATTATAAATAACATCAATCGCAGGCATAATATGAGAGTTTATAAACATAGATATAAAAGTATTATTTTGCACATCACTAGATGATACGGGTACAACAAGACTATTCACACGTAGCCAAGCTCGGAAGTTACAAAAACTCCAAGGCATGTTTATGAATATGGCCGTGTGTGAGTGTATTGTAAATCCATCTAAGGGAATACACTTATTAAAGTATGAAGAGGTCCTAGAGTGACACTCCAAGGCTACCCCTTTGGACCAAGGGTGTCTTGGTCATTTACCACTTATTTTGTAATAGACTATATATAGAACATATTAGGGTTATTTTGATAGTTAATTCATTATTAATATTTCACAATTCCAGTCTTGTAATATTTGAAGCTTTTCTCTCTCTTTTGAGAAGTGGAACCCAAAACTTGTAGAACAAGTATGGTGAAACTTGTGTTGTATTTTTGGCTAGAAACTTGGGTCTTGAGGTCATTGAGTTCCTCTTGGTCTAAGTAAGAACTTGGTGTTGATATATTCTAGTCTTAGGATCCTTTCATTTGATACATGTTAGGGTTCTTAGATTCTAGGATATTGTGTGTCAAGTTATCTATCCACTTTATCTTATAATCTTATTATTTATATCCTAATCTAGTGAAGCCGTGTGGGGCATTTGATTTTATACTATTGTTGTTCTCTTTTTTTCCTTGTTGTTGGCTTGATCTTGTATCATTTGGTATCGAAGCTCAAGGCTTGATTTTGTTCCAACAAAATCAAATCTTGGGAAGATCTTACCCAAGGTAGTAACATTGTTTTGTTGTTTCTTGGCCGAGTAGTGATTGTATTCTTGAAGTGACTTGTCCGAAACTTATGACTAGATCTAGTAGTATTTTATTTTTCTAGAGTGTTTCTAGTGTTGGTTTCTTTCTCACTAACACTAAAAGTGTCTAGATCTAAAGTTTAAGCTTATATTTTTGATGTGGTTATTGTGAACATAAAGATTGGCCGTGTGTTGTGACTTGTTGTTGAAGGTTGGAGTTGGACGTTGGTTGTATTGTTGTTTTTCTTGAAAAGTTTTTGTTGTGTTCTTGTTGTTCTTCACATCTTCTCATATCATGACCAACATAAAGTGCATAATATATCTAAAAATGTGAAAGATAAAGTTGTAAAGCTTGTTGGTGAAAGGACTTGATCACATCACTCATAGACTTGACAACCACTTTTCAACTACTTTTTCATATTTCAAGGACCTTGTTTTGAGGAAGTAGTACAAGTCAAGTCTCACCTTTTGAGTTTGAATTTGAAAAAGGCTCTAAGACTTGTGCTTTCCCTCTAATACCAATTTTATCCATTCCAAATTGTGAATTTACAAAAAAACTTCAAATTGGTGAATAAAATTTGTTTAGAACCGAGGCCAATTGCGGACTGCCATATCATCATTGTACTGTTCACACATTAACTTTAAGCTCAAATTTAGATTCTTAGATTTTAATTGTTGATCCTTGGTTACGTTTATTGATCCTAGAACTAATTAACAAACTAGTAAACTCCTACTAGGTTGTCAATTAGTCCTTGAATCTGTTTTTCGTGTCTACGTTTTTCTTGAAGTGCTTTTATGTTTTGAATTTGGTGTACTCTTGGTTCTAGTCCGAAGATAATTCTTTGAGTCTTCAAACAAGAATCTACTCCGGACAAGAGCATACTCATACCTTTATTACTCACGAGTTACTAACCAACTTACAACACTCGTGGAACTAAGTGTGAGGTGATCCAAAGAGTGTGAGTCTGGTGAGGCTCTTTTGAACTAATTGTTTGTTGTTTTGTAGGTATTCATTTAGGTACATTGATAATGGAAAGAACCACATCTCAAACCATGGATGCCAATACTCTTGATACTATGAGAGCCTCTCTTGAGGCTATCACCCGAACACTTGAAATATTGGGCACGGAATTTGAAACCATGAAAGGGGACTTGGTAACAATGAAGGAGGGTATGTCAACAATGAGTGGGAGGTTAGAACAAGTAGAGAGTCAAAGGAACTCTCGACCTTCTACGCCTCAACATGTTTCTTCAAGTGGACATGACCGAAACTCATCCGCTACCATCACTCCCAAGACCTTACATTAAATGCTAAATCTACCCAAGCTCCACTAAATACCGCAAGCCAAACTACTTCTTTCCCTCAAAACCGATATTCTAATAGACCATTCCATTCCCAATCTCCTCAAGTCCCAGAAGAAGGACTTGGTCGTCAAATACCTCCACAAAACTTGAACCCCCTTTCCAAGCTCCACTCAACCAAAGGCCACCACCACCACTAAATCCAATACCTCCAAACCAAGTACCACTCAACCAAAACCATCCCTTTCACTTTGAGGAATATGGTAGAAAGGAACATGAAGGGTATGAAGTGTATGATGATGCTTATATGAGGGAGAAAGAGATGAGAGAAACCCGTATGAATTAAAGGGGATACCGAGGGCATGATGGAAGAGTTGGTCCATGGAACCAACAAGTGAACCACCACCAAGATAGGGATGTAGGCATCAATACCATCAAATTGAGTCTTCCAATCTTTAAAGGAGAAAGTGACCCTGAGGCCTACCTTGCTTGGGAATTATCTTGTGACAAGATCTTTCAAGTCAATAATATCTCGAAGGAAAAGAAAAATTGCTATGCCGTAGCTTATTTTGAGGGATATGCTAACACTTGGTGGGAATATGTCAAGCATTTTGGGAATGAGTTGATTGAAGTCCAATCACCACCTTAGTTTAGGTTGAGGTATCTCGTGAGGCAACGATACCTACCCCAGAGCTATATACATGAGCTCCTTGCCAAGTTGTACAATTTGAGGCGAGGGAGCAAGAGTGTTATGACCTACTATGATGAGTTTCAACAACTCACATTGAAGCTTGATCATCAGGGGGAACAAGTTGGTCATGACATTATTCGGTTCAAGGTTGGATTGAATAAGGAAATTTCCACTCATTTGACTCTTCACAAGTTTGATACCATTGATGGTATCTTTCAAGTTGCCCTAGAAATTGAAAGAGAGCTCAAAGAGAGGTCAACATACAAGGCAAGGGGACAATCATCCTTAGGTTGGCCTAGAAATAAGGAGATGGCTCAATCCTCCTCGGGTTGGCCTAACAATAGGGACCAACCCGCCAATGCAAGGCAACCCGAGCCCAAAACAGTCCCAAAATACCCTTCAAGACAAGATGGGAACAAGTATCCTAATCCTAAGGGGTTCTAATAATTCAAGTGCCAAGGTTGGGGACACAAAGCTAACGAATGTCCAAATCGATGAATGTGATTCTTAAGGAAGGAAGGTTATACTATCTTGGAGAGAAAGTGGGACTTGAAGACGAGGAGAATGAGGTCGAGCCTCAAGATGGAGAGCACAATGAGAATGAAGTGCAAGAAGATGATGTTGGAGAAGATACTTGGCCGCAAGAGGGTGAGTGTCTAGTTCTAAATTTTGTGGTGAGATGAGCCATGTTTAATAAGGTAATAAATGATACTATTCAAAGGGAGAATTTATTCCATACTAAGTGCCTTGTCAAAGAAAGTGTGTGCACCATGATGATTGATAGTAGGAGTTGGGAAAATTTTTCTAGTGCCACTATGGTGGATTTCTTAAAACTATCTACTACTCCACATGCTAGTTCTTACAAGTTACAATGGTTGAACAAGTGTGGAGAATTGAAGGTCACAAGGCAATGTGTAATTCAATGTAAGGTGAGAAACTACCATGATGAAGTGCTTTGTGATGTGATTCCAATGCAAGTATGCCACTTATTGTTGGGTAGACCTTGGCAATATGATAGGTCTACCAAACATGATGGGTGGACCAATCGGTCCTCCTTTGAGATGGATGGTAAAAAGTTCACACTTCACCCTCTTTTTCCATCCCAAGTGAATGAATTGCATCAAAAGATAAAAGAATTGAAGGAAAAGGGCAAGAAACCTAAGAATGAAAAAATGAGAGAACCCGAGAGTGGGCAAAGGGGGGAACCCGAGGGGACCTCAACTTCAATGGGAAAGGGTAATGTGGTGATGTTGGATAGGAGGAAGAACTCTTCTTGGAACATGATGAGAACACACCTATGTTTCTCTTGGCTCATTGTTTTAACAAACCCCTCTAACTCTTCTATTTCTCCTTCTATTTCTCTTGTTTTGCAGAATTATAAGGATGTCTTTCCTAAAGAACTTCCGCAAGGGTTATCCCCACTTTGGGGTATTGAACATCAAATTAATTTTGTGCTGGGATCATAATTACCAAACAAGCTGGATTATAGAAGTAACCTTACGGACACCAAGGAGCTTCAACGACACGTTAAGGAGCTTCTCAACAAAGGGTACATCAAAGAGAGCATGAGTTCATGTGCGGTTACAGTGTTGTTAGTGCCAAAGAAAGATGGAACATGGCGCATGTGTGTGGACTGTCGAGCCATCAATAAAATTACGGTAAAATATCGTTATCCCATTCCTAGATTGGATGATATGCTTGATGAGTTGAATGATTCGTGTATGTTTTCCAAGATTGATCTCAGGGGTGTCTATCACCAAATTAGAATGCAACCTGGTGATGAATGAAAAACCGCCTTCAAGACCAAATTTAGTCTCTATGAATGGATAGTTATGTCATTCGGCCTAACAAATGCTCCAAGAACTTTCATGCGGTTAATGAATTATGTGATGAAACCATTCATTGGAAAGTTTGTTGTTGTTTATTTTGATGATGTCTTGTTCTATAGTAAGTCACTAAATGATCATGTATTGCATTTACAAAGTGTCTTTGATGTCCATAGAAAAAAGAAGTTGTATGCTAATCTTGAAAAGTGCTCTTTTGGTGTTGATGAAGTTGTTTTCTTGGGTTTTGTTATGAGTTCAAGAAGGGTCGAAGTGGATGACTCCAAGATAGCCGTTATTAAAAATTGGACAACTCCACAATCCATTAATGAAGTCCAACGTTTTCATGGATTGACTAGTTTTTATAGATGATTTGTCAAAGGATTTAGCACCATTGCCGCCCCCTTGACCGAGGTCATTAGAAAGGACCAACCCTTCAAGTGGGGTGATGAACAAGCTAAGGCCTTTGAAGCCTTCAAAGCTAAGCTCATCTCCGCACCCTTGTTACAATCACCCAACTTTGATAAAATATTTAAAGTTGAATGTGATGGTAGTAAAGAAGGTATATGGGCTATTTTGATGCAAGAACTTAAATCCATTGCCTACTTTAGTGAAAATCTCAAGGGCGCGACTCTAAATTATTCCACTTATGATCTAGAGTTATATGGCTTACTTAGTGCTTTGGGTAATTACAACACTACTTGTGGCCCAAAGAATTCGTGATCCGAACGAACCATGAATCCTTAAAGCACCTTCGGGCCCAAGTCAAGCTCAACAAACGACATGCTAAGTAATTGAATTCCTAGAAACCTTCCCTTATGTTATTCAATACAGAAAGAGTAAGGAAAATATGGTTACCGATGCATTGTCTAGGAAACATGTGCTAGTTTCAACCTTGTCTTCTAAGTTGATGGGATTTGAGAGCCAAAAAGCATTGTATCCCGAGGATCCTTACTTTGCTCCTATATTTAGGGAATGTGAAGAGTTGGGTAGGGAGAAGTGGCTCACGGATGGGGGATCACATCCCTATTCCAAGTTTGATGATTACTTGTTCAAAGAAAGACGACTGTGTGTGCCTTCTAGTTTATGGAGAGAGTTATTTGTAAGGGGATCACACGATGGTGGACTAATATGGCACTTTGGGGTTGAGAAAATCCTTAAAATATTAGAGGAATAATTCTATTGGCCTAAGATGCGCAAAGATGTTGCTAAAATTTATAGCCAATGTATGTATTGTAGGAGTGATAAGTCTCGGCTCATCCCTCAAGGGTTGTATACCCTACTTCTCACTCATTTACATCCTTGTCTTGATATATCTATGGATTTTATGTTAGGGTTGCCGAGGACTAGAAGAGGTAGGGATAGTATTTTTGTTGTGGTTGATTGGTTTTCTAAGATGGCACATTTCATTCTATGCTCTAATAGTGAGGATGCATCTAATGTAGCCTCTTTGTTTGTTGAAAATATTATCAAGTTGCATGGTGTTCTAAAGACCATTGTGAGTGATAGGGACTCTAAGTTCCTAAGTCACTTTTGGAGGTCAATGTGGGGTAGGCTTGGTACCAAGTTGTTATTTTCAACCTCTTGCCACCCACAAACCAATGGCCAAACGGAAGTAGTAAATAGGACCTTGGGTTCTATGCTACGTTCCATGGTTAAAGGTAAAATGACTTTTTGGGAGGATCACCTACCCTTGGTTGAATTCGCTTACAATCGTGTTATACACTCAAGTACGGGGATGACACCCTTTGAGTGTGTATACGGCCTAAATCCCCTTACCCCTTTTGATCTAACTCTTTTGTCAAGTGATCTTATGATAAGCCTAGATGAAAGCAAGAGGGCAGAAGCCATGAATAAATTGCATGAAAAAGTGAGGCTACGACTTGAGAAGAAGAATCAAAAGATTTCTAAGAGAGCAAACAAAGGGAGAAGAAAGCTTGTTCTTGAACCTAGAGATTGGGTTTGGGTGCACCTTAGGAAAGACCGGTTTCTATTACAAAGGAAAACCAAATTGATGCCGAGGGGTAATGGCCCTTTTCAAGTTCTTGAAAGAATCAATGACAATGCATAGAAAATTGACCTTCCTCCAGAGTATCAAGTGCATAAAACCTTCAACGTATATGACCTTTATCTTATTGACACAGTTGAGGATGAACAACCACTGAATTTGAGGTCAAATTCCCTTCAAGATGGAGAGTATGATATGAGTACAACAAGCTCAAGACCATTTACACGTAGCCAAGCTCGGGAGTTAAAAAAACTCCAAGGCATGTTTATGAATATGGACGTGTGTGAGTGTATTGTAAATCCATCTAAGGTATTACACTTATTAAAGTGTGAAGAGGGCCTAGAGTGACACTCCAATGCCGCCCCTTTAGACTAAGGGTGTCTTGGTCGTTTACCACTTATTTTGTAATAGACTATATATAAAACATATTTGGGTTATTTTGATAGTTAGTTCATTATTGATATTTCACAATTCAAGTCTTGTAATATTTGAAGCTTCTCTCTCTTAAGAAGTGGAACCCAAAATTTGTAGAATAAGAGTGGTGACACTTGTATTGTATTTTTGGCTAGAAACTTGGGTCTTGAGATCATTGAGTTCTTCTTGGTCTAAGTAAGAACTTGGTGTTGATATTTTCTAGTCTTAGGGTTCTTTTATTTGATATATATTAGGGTTCTTAGATTCTAGGATATTGTGTGTCAAATTTCTATCCACTTTATCTTGTAATCTTATTTTTTATCTCCCAATCTAGTGAAGCCGTGTGGGGAATTTTATTTTATATTGTTGTTTTTCTCTTGTTTTCCTTGTTGTTGGCTTGCTCTTGTATCACTAGACACATCATTTTTCAAAGGAAAAACATGCTAAAAAAATCCTACACTCTAAATTCACAAATAGAATATTCATTTAATGACTTGAGCATAAACAATAAAGACAGTGTTAAAAGTCTTAGAGCCTATATTTACCCGTCTAAAAATTAGGTACACCAACCACAGTCAAACACCCCCACACTTTCAGAAATTTCAAGTTAGGGACAAACCCTTTCCACAACTCATATGAGGTCTTGTCTAATATTTTATGAGGCACTCTATCAAGAATATAACATGCAGATAAGACAGTTTCCCCCCACTTATTTTCAGGTAGACTCGAGCTTAAAAGCATGGAATTTATCATTTCCTTAAGGGTTTTATTCTTTCGTTCGGCTACACCATTTTATTGGAGAGTATAGGGATCACTAAACTCATGATACTATCATTTTTCTCACAAAAATCTTCTAGAATTTTACTACTATTTTCACCGCCCCTATCAGATCTACATCTCTTGATTTTCCGATCTAACTAATTTTTTACTTTTGCTTTGAATTTTAAAAATATGCTTTCAGCCTCATCTTTAGAATTAAGGAGGTATACCTTAGTGTACCTAGAAAAGTCATCAACAATATTAAAGTAATACTTCTTTCCACCTTTGTTAATAGTTTCTTAAAATCTGCTAAGTCTGAATGTACTAGTTCAAATAATTTGGTCCTTCTACTAGTAACATATTTAAAAGTTTTTTTTGGCATGCTTTGCTTCTACACACATGGGACATTTAGAAATATTTTTAAAATTTACTGCAGGAATTAAATTTATTTTTTTAAGTCTTTTAATAGAAACAATATTACATGACCTAGTCTACCAAGTCATAAATTAATAGACTTAGCAATATAAGCAAAATTAAAAATACTTGCATTATTGACAATCTCTTGATCAATGTTCAGTACAAATAAATCCCCACTAAGGTATTCCTTTTCAATAAAATATCCTCCATGAGAAAAAAATTCTTTTATCATCTTTAAAAATAAGTTTAAGGCCTACTTTTATTGAGAAGTTCTCTAGAAATTAAGTTTCTATGGAGCGAGAGAACATACAAAATATTGTTCAAGGCTAATGTTTTTTCAGAAGTTAATTTAAGTAAATAAATTTTCTTTACCCATAACTCCAGCAGTAACGGAGTTACCCATGTAGACACTCTCTATTGATGGATTCCTCAAAGTCATAAAATAACTCTTTGTTGGCGCAAAAATGTCTTGAAACACCAGTATCTAAGTCCCAATCAGACTTGTTAGCTATTAGATTTGCCTCGACGATTACTGCAATAATTACTTTATCACCCTCAATAAGATGAGCTTGGACATCATCTTGTCCTCCCTATTTTGACTTTTGTCCTTTTCTTAGATAAGTCTGGATAGTTCTGTGGCCAAGTTTTCCACAAAAAAAACAAGCCTCCTTTGATTTTTTAATTTGACTCTTTGCCTTGTTGAATTGATTTTTCTTCTTCACCTATTTCTTATTCTGGATATTTTTTTATTTTTTGTTCGTAACTTTCTTTTGCAATAGTGCCAGAAGATTCCACAAGGTTAACTTTAGAAGAATTAAGAGAAAAAGCTTACATCTTATCTTTGAGATGGTTTTCCTCCTTAGTCCTCATGTGACTGATAAGTTCTTAAAGAGTCAAATTTTTTTTCTTATGTTTCAAGTGATTTCTGTAATAACTCCAGGATGGTGGAAATTTTTTAAGTAGAACATTAACCTGAATAATCTCACACATCTTCATGCCCTCATTGAGAAATATCAACAGTTATATTTTCATATTCATGAACTTGTTCCATGATTGATTTATTGTCAACCATTTGAAATTTAATCCACTGTCCGATAACATATTTTTTATTTCATGCATTATCAGCACCATATTTCTTTTCTAAACTGTCCCATATTTCCTTAGCAAATTTATAAGTAACAAATAAATCACACAAATGATTAGTCATATAATTCAACAAATGTCCTTTAATCATTTTGTTATGTTTTTAGCAACATCGTCAACCACAACAGTGTTAGATCCAGTGGTAATGTTAAAACCATTAGTAGGAGGTTCATTAAATAAAACATAATCAACTTTTAATTATTCGAAGAAAATCAGAAGTTTTTGTGACCAACGTTTAAAATTATCTTCGTCCAATGGCTCAAGTTTTGTCAAATTAGGAAAAGTTCTATTAAAAAAGTAATTTATCAATATTGTATGTAAGGAAATTGCTTTCAAATTGTTGGAAAAATTACTACGATATTGATATTAGAACTGAAATTAATAATAATAAGTAAATAGTCACAAAAACTGTATCGTGGCAAGCCACTGCCTTGAAAGTGATTTCACCCCGACTCCGGTGAAAATTCTTCTAGCCGGTCACTCCCCAAGGTTACTCTACTTTCAAAAATGTGCACTCGTGGTTGGGCGTTTGGAGGTTGCCCAAACCAATTGCCAAAATAATTTAAGAGGAAGAGAAAATGAGGAAGATGTTTTCTTTCTTTATTGTGGTGTCTTATTTTTATTCTCTATTGATGCTCCTTATATAGGTATAAAAACTAATGTTACTTCAAGAGGGGATTAAATCAGAGAAACGGAGATGTGAATGTAAATGGCATTAAAGTACTATTAAATCACAAAACTCATAAAGGAACAAAATATGTTCATCTCCCACATAACGTATATGTTTATGTTCAATTCCTCTGAAACACACTTTATTTCTTTATTCTTTGCATTATACAAATGCTTTAAGATATAATTAACTCTTCACATATTACAAAACTTCACTACAATGGCTAATGAGTGGAATGATTTTCGATGTAATACAAATGCAGGATAAGGATATATGTAAAACTAAAACCTAAGTACTTTGTGTAAATCTAGCCCCCATAGTAATCCATATCTGCATGTTGATTTTGATACATATTATAGTATGTTATTAGTGACAGAATCCTGATTTTTTGGGAGTAATTATACTTTTAAGTCTATCTTGATCGATCATTACCTTATTTCTAGTCTCATAGTTTCGCTAGATGGGTTCATGGTATGGTTCCAGATTTTAGTAACACGATTTTCGTTCTTCAACGAACAAGATCAACCTTATTGGCCACGTTCAATTGTTAGTACCAGTATTATTTTCACTGAGTCACATCTAACCTATTTCTTTTTGCCACATGCCATCTTCTGATTCATCCACATGTCTTGTTTAATCTTATCCTATATAAATAGTCCCCTCACGTTTGGGTATTCATTGAATTATTGTCGTAAAGTGAAAGAGATTTGTTCAGGAAATCCTGATGCAGAAAAAAGTGATAAGCTTTTGCATCACACATTATGCGAAACGTGAAATGATGCGAGCGCATAATTGAAGTAAAACACACTTTAAAAGAAAAAAGATTAAATAGAACATCCAAAGAGTAAGATGAATCTAAAAATACCACAATAATTATATAATCAACAATAAAGACAATATATATAAGCAGAAATTTAAATTAAACAATAAAATCATAGGTTTGATCCCTGAAATACCTGCTGCGAAACAAACCTGTAAAACAATATAGACCATAAAGCAAAACATTTCAACAAAATAGCAAAACAATCCCCCCCCCCCTCGCAAAAAAAAAATCTAAATTAATAATGTTTCAACTTCTAATTTTTGTTCTTCTAAAGTAATGAAGAAGAAGAAGTCACAACAACGGACTTCAAAATTAACTCTAGAAAATCGCAACAATACTTTTTTTTTAAATTTAAAACCGACTTGAAATATAAAATCAACATAAAGTGACTCTTCTTTTTTAATTTAAAATTGATTCTAAAAATAAAATCAACATGATACGCTTGCATCAACTTGCGTCTCGCATCGACTCGCATCTCACATAACTCTATGACGTGTCCATTTTTGTAAAGTTAGCTAATGGCAGACATCAGCGACACGCAACAAAAAAGACTTACATCGCTTCACATCATAGCATATGTGACGATGTACATTTCTAAACAATGTGCATGATTTGTTCATATTTTTTCGTAGGAAAGTATGTGACAAGTCCATTGACATTGATGAACAAATGTTTGTGAAGTGACCAGTGCCTTCAGAATTTGACACTCCAGACACGTCTTAGTTCATGATTGAATCGCTTAAACGCCACCTATCTAGACAATAATGATTTTTTTTTACTTTTTCGAATTTATATATCCTTTCGCTCTATTATTCACTCTTCCTATTGCATGTGGAATCTTCTTTTCATTGTTTGTTTATTTTCTCTGTCTATCTATATTCTTTGAAAAACTCCAAACTATCATGTTCGTTTGCCTTTTTTTCCAAAATTATTTTTTGCTATTTCTTGTCGCCCTTCGGTAGCTCTAGATGATTTGCCTATACATTTAAGTGTCTCAACACACTATTAAAATCCTTTTGATTTAACATACCGATAATAATTAGTAAAAATTAGGGTTGAAAAGTATTTTTACGTGTTAAAGGGTTACTCAATTGAAGGTTAAGGACAAAGCGTCATTTTTCATTTTTGTTTTATTGAAGAGGAATCTTAAAGATGCAATTAAAAAACCAATTGACCGCAATGATCAAAATTTGGGACTTCTTAAAACTCTAATGCGAAAAAAAATTAATCCTGAAAATTGCTATTAATAGTAGTATTTTGTTGGTCCAAAGATGACATAAAAGTCTAGAACAAAATTCTCTACCTTGAGATGTTTCACGACATATTCTGATCAGAAAATACAATTTATGCCAAGTGTCATCATGCTTGAAGTTAATTTAAAGAGCATGTGATATATTCTAATATAAGTCTCTTTTTTCTTCTCCTACTAAATTAGTCTAATCAATTTTACTCAATTGAAGTTTAAGGACAAAACATCATTTTTTATTTTTGTTTTATTGAAGAGGAATTTTGCAGATGCAATAAAAAAAACAATTAACAACAATGGTCAAAATTTGGCTTCAAACTCTAATGCGGAAATAATCAATCATGAAAATCTCTATTAATAGTGTTATTTTGTTGGTCCGAAGATGACATAAAAGTATAGAACAAAATTCTCTATCTTGAGAAGTTTCACGGCATATTCTGATCAGAAAATGCAATTTATGCCACGTGTCGTCCATGCTTGAGGTCAATTTAAAGAGCACGTGATATACTAACATACGTCTCTTTTTTCTTCTCCTACTAAATCAATCTAATCACGCTTACTCAATTGAAGGTTAAGGACAAAGCGTTATTTTCCATTTTTATTTTATTGAAGAGAAATTTTACAGATTTAATAAAAAATCAATTGACCGCAATGGTCGAAATTAGGGACTTCTTCGAACTCTAATGCGGGAAAAATCAATCCTAAAAATCGCTATTAATAGTAGTATTTTATTGGTCCAAAGATGGCATAAAAGTCTAGAACAATGCTCTACCTTGAGATATTTCACAACATATTCTGATCAGAAAATGCAATTTATGCAAAGTGTTGTCCATGCTTGAGGTCAATTTAAAGAGCATGTGATATATTCTAACATTAGTCTCTTTTTTCTTCTCCTACTAAAACAGTCTAATCATGCTATCTATCTATATATAAAAGCAAAACTAAAAGCAAGACAAGAAACGTGGCAAGCTATTGAGAAGCAATGTGACAATTTCAAAACACAGGTTAATATTATTGTAGTAAAATTTTGAATTAAAGGATATTAAATATTTAAATTTGAAAATGTATTATCCTTTTATAAAGAAAAAAGTCATTAGCTTAAAAAAAAAGTATGGTTAAAGAGTCCTAAATAAACTCTTACTATTTCAGAAGCTTATTCATTTTATATACTATAAAATATATTTGAATATATTTAATTTAATTTAATTTAATAATAATAATAATAAATAGTAGTATAACAGAATATGTTACATGTATGAAATGACATCTTGTTATTAATAAGAATTATAAACCTCCATTGTTGCAGAGGTCTATATGTTAAGATACTAGAGTTATGAGTCCAATCTTGGCATTAATGCCGGATGTCCCTGAAAAGGCCGATTAGCCAAATGGGCGTGCAGGGCCGTAATTGGGACTTGGTTTAAGATTTGACTTATGACCAAGGTTAACTAACATATAATGAAGGTACCTAGTGCAATAATGAAGCGATCCGATTCTCTTTTGGTATCAGAGCCATGTTATACTTGTATACATAACTGTTATATGTTCAACACATCATTCCTAATGAATATCACCAGGAAGAAAAATACTGTGAAAAACAGTAAAAAAAGGAGTATGATATTCCTCAGCACTTGGATTTGCTTAATAAGTGGACGATCCCAAAAGTGCCACCCAGAAAGTTGTACCAAATGGGAACTTTCGAGACTTTAGGTCTCAAACAAGTTGTTAAAACAACTGAAGAGATACTTACAGTAGATAGTGATCATGCTACTTTCAAATTATTATCTGAAAGTGATTTTGCTCCATATCTTGAAACATGTAAGTTTATGCATATTGGTTTAATTCAGGTCGCATTTAAACCACTAACCCTGAGAGGTTTGCCTAAAAGCTTTATTGCAGCTTTAAGAGACGACAGAAATAAAAATTGGAAGAAGTCTCTTATTGGGACAGTCCAAACAAGTTTGACTTATGGCCCAGTATATTTTAATGCATATCCTAATCTACAAATCTCTGACTGATGAGAATTCTTTGGATGCATCAATTCTGAGTATTAAATTGCATGGATATGATTAAATGCCTAGTACTGAGGTTATATGTATTTGTTATAGGATATATTATAAACCTCTCCATACTTTAAATCCAATGTGTAGAATGATGAATTTAAAAAATGAAACTATTTTAATGGAAACAAATTTTTGTAGGTCTAAAGTTATTACTAGGCGACTTATAAAATGGGATGAAGTTGATTTCCCAAAAGAATGGATCTTTGAGGATGCAGCTCCTCCTCAAACAGATCTCAATGAAGAGATTTCAGAGGTAGAACAATCCGCTGATGGTACTGTTTGAATCAGATTTTCTGATTCATTACCTCTGTTAAACAGAGCTGATGATTTGCGTATTGCAACATCATCGAGATTAACAAGATCAACATCTTCATACATATATCCTGTTGATTATATTGTTAGATCTCCCTCTAGAGCTTCTACATCTCAGATTAGAGAAAACACTAGAATGAATAACATCAGGATTGATAATGATAATATTGTTACTGCAATTCCTGATATGGATCCAACTAAGTCCGAAATGAAATTTCCAACTGACTTAAAGTGAATCACAACCAAATTAATTTTAGTCCAGGATCTCTAGCAAGGAAAAGTTTTTTTGAAGAGTTCTATAAACCTAGATGGGAGTTGTTCCGACCATGGTTTTTTCAAAACTTTAGCAAAGAAGAAAAAAATGCTTTCCAGGAAGAATTTTATGCAGATCTTTCTGTGCATAATAAAGTAATTGCTTTTGTGCCCTGATTTATGGCCATATATATGGATAATTATATTTCCATGCTAGCTAGGGATTTTAAACTACCTACTGGAGAAACTACTACTTCAGTATTCCCTACCCAGCAGTCCTTTCAAATCGAAAGAGACAACAAGGTAGTTCATTTTATAGCTTTTACTAAGCTGATGGATAATGATACTTCCCTAATAACTGCCCAAAATGTCAATACAATGCTAAAACAACATAACTATGCTAACTATTATATGAGTATCTTGGGAGAACAAATAATTTCTCTACATGAGAAAATTGATAAGGTCCTATCTGATTTAAAAAGGATAAAGCTTAGTAATACTAAGCAACTAGACCTTAAACTTAAGGACCCTGAGGTCCTGGCTACTCCAACCATCCAACCTCCCCCTTAAATCCAAGATTTCAAGTTATCTAGTGACTTAGATAATATCAAAAAGTTGCTAGAAAAAAAATTTCGTGGATTAAAGATAAATCCTATACACGATGAAAAATTTGCAGGAGACAATGGTGGGCATGCTACTCCTATTGAGATAAATAAGATCTCAGATAAATTTGCTAGAAAGCCTACCCAAACGATGTTTTATTATCCTAGACCAACTCAACAAGTTGTTCTATTTGAATAACAAGGATTATATGCCCCCAATAGTTTCAGAGGTGATGAAATCTACGAGTGGAATGTAGATAGATTATCTGATAGACAGATATCTATATTGGTACATAGAATATTGATGAATAGTAACATATGTAAATCCCTTCCAAAAACTAACGATAGGGGCATTGCCGAAATGATTACGACAGGTTTTACTGGTCAGCTTCAAGGTTGGTGGGATAATTATATTACCCAAGACCAAAAAACCAAAATCATCTAGTCTGTAGTAAAGAGAGAATATATTATATGTTAGAAATATCATTCATGATATTCTGAAACTCTGAAGGAGCATTCTTCAGTCCAACAGGCATGACATTCCATTCAAATTGTCCCATTGGAACATTGAAAGCAGTTTTATATTTCTCAGTTTCTAATATTTGGATTTGCCAATAACCTGATTTCAGATCAAATTTTGAAAATATTAGAGCATCATACAAATGATCTAATAAATCCTTCTTATTGGGAATTGGATATTTAATCCATTTGAGGACTTTATTCAAAGGTTTGTAATTGATAACTAACCTCAGAACTCCTCGTTCTTGTTTTGCATGCTTATTCACATAAAAGGCAGTACATGACCATGGAGACTTAGATGGTCGAATCAGGCCCTTATTCAAAAGAGATTTAATTTCTTTTTTACATAATTCTAAATAGTTAGAATTCATTTGACAAGGTCTGGCCTTAGTCGGTATATTACCTTCTTGGAAATCTTTTTCATATGGGAGACTAACAACATGTTGTTTCCTTTGCCAAAATGCATTTGGATGATCCCCACAAATTTGAATTGACAACTGATATTTTAGAAACTTAATTTTTTCAAGTAATTTTGATTTTTGAAGAGTTTCATTGATAGTCAAACTGCAAATTTCATTTTTCAAAAATTCCATTTTCCTATTTTTTGAAATAATCTTTTCTTTAATCAGATTTAAATATCCAGTATAGGGTGGATCACACCATTCAAACTAAATATATTTATTATTAAAGGTTCCAATGATACCTTTTTCATCCCAACGGACTAACAGATACAAATGTAGAAACTAAGGTTTCCCTAAGATAAGCTCATCAGTAATATCTTTAACTAAAATAAAAGTTTCAGGCATACAAACTTTGTTTTTACAAAGGTACGCTTTAGGGATTCTATATTCGACTCTCATTTTTTGACCATTTGCATTCCTCACAGTATTAGTAGTCTTTTCAAAATATCTTGAAGGTATCATACCTTCTTGAATGTAGTTACAGCCTGCCCCACTGTCAATGAGAGTTGTAAATTCCTTCTTATAGTTGTAATCAATAAGAAGGGTGACCTTAGCATAGAAGTGTTGGTGAGCAGCTCCTTCTAAGGTTTTAAGGAAATCTCCATCAGGGAGAGTTTGGCTATGCTTAGCGGGTAATAATTTTGGATTTTCTAAAGCAGAAACCCTTTGATCTAATGCCAAATTATGACTCTTAACTCTTAAGGAAAGATATTTCTTTCTTGAGATTATCTATCTCATTCTTCAGGTCCTTGGTTGTTGCTGGAATAGCTTCAACCTTCTGTCTTTCCCTTAAAAGTTTATTAACTCCAGTCATGGTATAAGGACCTTTTTGGAAGGGAATAATATTCATTTCCTCCTAATAGGGGAAGAAATGGTGGATGGCTTATCATCCTGCTTAACTAGGTCTTTTAGCATTTCTAGTAGAGCTGCTAATTTGTCATCTTTCAAGACATTAATTTCTATATCTTGAAATTGGGATATGATGTTGTATAAAACATCCTCCTCCTCCTTGTTTGTACAAGGTTGTCCTTCTTGGAAAGGTATGCACTCATCATCTGAAGGCATATAGTCTTCTTGATAGAGAACTCGCAGGTCCTCATCGGTTGAATCATTTTCCTCATCATCACTACGGTCCGGACTGGAGTTTTTCGGAGAGGAATTGAGCAAAATCTTACACAGAGAGTCTTTAATAGCATCGACAATAGTGAGATTCTTGATCTTGCTTTTTACTTTGCAATCTTTTGCAAAGTGACCAAATCTACCACATCGGTAACAAGTGTTGGTCTTCTTGGTTTTTCTATAAGCCTTTTTGGATTTGTAATCCTTTTTTTTTTCCCCTTCTTCTCAATCTTTTTAGACTTTTTCTCCTCAGAGTACTTTTTCTTACTCTTATGAGATTCTCTAGAGGTTTTGGGAATATCTATAGCAAATTGCTCACAAAATTCTGCCAGCTGTTGTCTCTCAGTAAGACGATAATTTTTAATCTGTTGGTTTAACTTAATCTCACTACATAAAGCTAACCTTCTTGAGTAAAAACCTTTATAAGGTTACCATAGGTGGAAGCCTCATAGTTAATACTCACATTAGAACCTCTAAGGGTTTTCCTAATTCTTTCAGCAAATAACATGGGAAAACCATCTATAAACTTGGACTTCCAATGAGAACTATTACTCTCAGGTAATTCCATCACTCTAGAAAGGAAGATATCTTTATACCATCTCCAAGATGTCAAAGTCTTACATCTAAGATTTTGGAGCAGATTTTTAATACTTTCACTATTATCGGACCATCTTCCAGAGAAGTGCTCAATAATATTAATAATTAGAGTATAAACAATGTTTATGACCTCTTGGTCATCTTCTCTCTTTACTACAGACTGGATGATTTTGTTTTTTAGGTCTTGGGTAAGATAATTATCCCACCATCCTTTAAGCTGACCAGTAAAACCTGTCGTAATCATTTCGGCAATGTCCCTATCATTAGTTTTCAGAAGGGCTTTACATATGGTACTTTACATCAACATTCTATGTACCATTGTAGATATCTGTCTATCAGATAAGCCATCTACATTCCACTCGTAGATTTTATCACCTCTGAAACTATTGGGGACATATAATCCTTGTTCTTCAAATAGAACATCCTGAGGAGTTGGTCTAGGATAATAAAACATCTTTTGGGTAGGCTTTCTAGCAAATTTATCTGAGATCTTATTTATCTCAACAGGAGTAGCATGCCCACCATTGTCTCCTATAAAATTTTTATCGTGGATAGGATTTATCTTTAATCCACGAAATTTTTTCTTCTAGCAACTTTTCGATATTATCTAAGTCACTAGATAACTTGAAATCTTAGATTTCAGGGGGAGGTTGGATGGTTGGAGTAGCCAGGACCTCAGGGTCCTTAAGTTTAAGGTCTAGTTCCTTAGTATTACTAAGCTCTATCATTTTTAATCAGATATGACCTTATCAATTTTCTCATGTATAGAAATTATTTGCTCTCCCAAGATGCTCATATAATAGTTAGCATAGTTTTGATGTTTTAGCATTGTATTGACATTTTGGGAAGTTATTAGGGCAGTATTATTATCCATCAGCTTAGCAAAAGCTGTAAAATGAACTACCTTGTTGTCTCTTTCGATTTGAAAGAACTGCTGGGGAGGGAATGCTGAAGTGGTAGTTTCTCCAGTAGGTAATTTAAACTCCCTAGCTTGCATTGAAATATAATTATCCATATATCTGGCCATAAACCAGGGCACAAAAGCAATTATTTTATTATGCACAGAAAGATCTGCATAAAATTCTTCCTGGAAAGAAGTTTTTTCTTCTTTGCTAAAGTTTTGAAAAACCACGTTCGGAACAATTCCCATCTAGGTTTATAGAATTCTTCAGAAATTCTTTTCCTTGCCAGAGATCCTGGACTAAAATTAATTTGGTTGTGATTCATTTCAAACCAGTTGGAAATTCCATTTTGAACTCAGTTGGATCCATATCAGGAATTACAGCAACAATATTATCATTATCAATCCCGATGCTATTCATTCTAGTGCTTTCTCTAATCTGGGATGTAGAAGCTCTAGAGGGAGATCTAAGAATATAATCAACAGGAGATATGTATGAAGATGTTGATCTTGTTAATCTCGATGATGTTGCAACACGCAAATCATCAGCTCTATTTAACAGAGGTAATGAATAAAAAAATTTGATTCGAACAGTACCGTCAGTGGATTGTTCTACCTCTGAAATCTCTTCATTGAGATCTGTTTGAGGAAGAGCTGCATCCTTAAGGATCCATTCTTTTGGGAAATCAATTTCATCCCATTTTATAGGTCGCCTAGTAAAGTCTATCATACAAGATAGCTGTATCTTTTTTCAGATCTTCCATAAAAGGAGATATATAATTTAGACTTCCCAGAAATCTCTGCAGCTGAAGAAAAACGTGTTCATATTATTCAATATTATTTGGAAAAATGGTGTGCCAGCCAGAAAAATTATGCAACTGTAGCTAAAGAAATTCTTGCTATAGTTAAAAGTGTTCTTAAAATTAAAAACGATCTTTATAATCAAAAGTTCCTAATTAGGATTGATTGTCAAGCTGCAAAATTTATCTTTAATAATGATTTCAAACATGATTTTTCTAAGCAAATGTGTGCAAGATGGAAGGCTTTGTTAGCCCCATCTGATAACAGTCTACCCGATTTTTTAACCCGTGAATTTTTAAGCTACTGTTTTCTCTTATGGATTTCAGGATGGCCTCACGAGGATCTTCTTCTTCGTTCAGAGGAAGAGGTGGAAAAAATTCACCAAAAGGCAGAGGTAATATCTTCGTCCAAATTGGAAATCAGAGGCTGATATCCTCAAGCATTGCAAGCTCAAGTTCTTCTGGTATGAATACAGATGAGCAAATATATCAAGAATTTTTAAACCGATTTAATTTACTCCAAAATTTTGTATAATAAACCCGCATCAAACATGGTAAATTATCAGTATTTGATTTTACCTCTATGGACCACTTCAAAATCCACAGAATTGAAAATTCAATAAAGAAATACATCATAGATATTCCTTCAAAATATGTATTATCTTTTTACATTTTTAGAAGTATTGGTGATACTTCTATCCAGTCCTTGTACAAACTTTTAAATGGCTCAGGCAATATCTTTGGTGAGGACCATGGAAGATCTACCATTTAGCAAACCAATTTGGTATGCTTTGTTTGTGCACATTTGCACATATTTTAGCAAACCATGAATGAGATCTCTCAGGATTCTCACATAAGAAAACCTTATCAAAGCTTACCATATAATCCCAGTAATTATATTTTACAACAACTTTCTGTTGTTCGGGATGTATATATTCTCTTTCTTTTAGGGTACTCAAGCCCCATTCTTTATGAGTCAAAATCTGTTTGATTATAATTTTAGAATAACTATAATCCTCTTTGACTGCTTCATTAGCATATAAATGTTGGATTTCTGCAGAACCCATTGCAGATAATATGGATTGATAATGTTTACGATATTTGTAAGATATCGCAACATAAAACGTATTATCCAAATACCTTTGCATCAGCTGCCAAGGATTATCTTTCCATCTAAGATCATGGTTTTAGAGGAAAATTATGACTTCCTCTGTCTTGTTGCGTTCATACAACTCAGTATTCCCTCGAAATTACTAAGCCATTTTTTATAATGATCTTTCTGAAAAGATCTAGATGTTTGAAATGTGTTTCTACGTTCTTTGAGAACACCAGAATGTCATCAATATAGACAATGATAAAATTACTGTGTGGCAAGATACAACTATCTTGTATGATAGAATGAAAAAAATCCTAAAGCATGGTATGCGAGCCATACTACTGCGGTAAGAAATATTAAGGCTAAAGTTGAAAATCTACCATGCCTATGTCCATGGTCACCAACTAATTGGATCAATAAAGATGATTGTTGCAAAATATAGACAGTAAAAAGAAATGGAGTCTCCTCATGAACAGGAAGAGCTTAGCCCTTTCAAGAACATCACTAGAAAGCTTCAAATGAAGAAGGGCACAATGACCAAAGCTAAGATTTTGACATCCTTATGGAAGAAGTCAAAAAGGATTTATTGAAAAATCTTGATCAGGAGTACACTTCAGATATGTCCATATCTTCTGCAGGGGATTGCTTGGCTGGTGAGTCGCAGGATATCCAGAGCGATGAAGAAATAGATCTGGATGATTATTTGTGAAAATTTCAAACAACCATGGAAGAATTTTCCGGCACTGCAAAAACAAGGGGGAAAAATGACATAAGAACATGGAGGGCCCCGTCAATGTTGAAATTATTGAAAGCTATGATGGCAGACAAAATGAAATCCGCTTAATGAAAAAGCAAGAGTCATTTATGAATAGTAAAGGACACTTAGCTTTCTGAAAAAGCAAGGGATAATGAGGTCCCTTCGTATTCAAGTATTATTAAAGAGAACCGGATTGCTTCACTGTTGCACTAGGTACCTTCATTATATGTTAGTTAACCTTGGTCATAAGTCAAATCTTGTTTGGACTGTCCCAATAAGAGACTTCTTCCAATTTTTATTTCTACCATCTCTTAAAGTTGCAATAAAACTTTCAGGAAAACCTCTCGGGATTAGTGGTTTAAATGCGACCTGAATTAAACCAATATGCATAAACTTACATGTTTCACGATATGGAGCAAAATCACTTTCAGATAATAATTTGAAAGTAGCATGATCACCATCTACTGTAAGTGTCTTTTCAGTTGTTTTAACAACTTGTTTGAGACCTAAAGTCTCGAAAGTTCCCATTTTTTAGAAACAGGATTTTCAGCACCCCTCTTTTTTTTGTACTCTCTCACCCTCTCTTGTAAAAAATATTCTGAGTGTGGAATAAAAGATCTTTGTTTCTGAGCACAATCCATCTGTCTTAAGGTTAATTTAAATTTTGTTTTGTTTTAAATTTAATTTAAACTTTATTTTCTCTAGCCTATGATGGGCTAAATTCCTAGTGTTGAACTATAACAGAATATGTTACATGTATGAAATGACATCTTGTTAATAAGAATTGTAAACCTCCATTGTTGCAGATTTCTATATGTTAAGATACTGCAGTTATGAGTCCAATCTTGGCATTAATGCCGGATGTCCCTGAATAATAATAATAATAATAATAATAATAATAATAATTAAAAAATAAGTATTATTATCTCAAATTTTAAAAAGTCTACAAATGGCCAGATAAGTATTTTCACGTATCTAAACTAATTTAACTTTAAATTTCCTTATTTTTACGAATTTTGAAAGGAAAATTTGTTCAGTATTTAGATAATTCAAGAAAAGAAATAAGGATGACTACATTATTGTTATAAGTGGTTTTAATTAGGGTAACTTTTCCATTTATTTGAAGCATAAAAATTCAAATGGTAAAATAATTAAAAATAACTAATAATAAATTTATTAAAATTGATATACTATTAATGCAAATTAAAAGATAAAGATTAAAAAAATACTTTGTTTGAAATTTTTATAACATTTTTTTTATAGTTTTAAATTGAAACTATTTAATTGATCTGATTTGTTATATATTCGAAATTAAGATCGAATTGTTTAGTAGTTGTCACAAAAATTATACATATGTTAAGATAAAACTATTTTTATTGAGGGATTAGATTTTTTTGTATATGTGGTTGAATTCTATTTTAAATTGTTTGAATGTGTTTGCATAGATTAATTATAACTAATGTAACATGTTGAATATGAATTGTGAAACAAAAGTAATCATTGAGACTTCATATACTGACGAGGTAACTGTGAAATTTAATAAATTATTTAAATAATAATAAATTAAGATTTCATTTTGAATAGAAAATTATATTTCAAAATTAAGCAAGGTGATAAGTTAGTAAGATATTAATTAAAAATAGAAAACTTATGGCATATGTACAAAAAGGGGACGGTAGATGTATGGTGAGGATATTGAATTTTAATTTAAAAATAAAATAAAGTTAATAAATGATATTAAAAAATATTATTAACAAATTTAGATATTTTAAAAATTGTGAAAATAAATAATAAAACGGACATATATAAGGAATAAGAATTTATAATGTATTAAAGAAAAGTAGTGGATAATTATATTAAATCAAGTGGCATGCTAATTAAAAGTTAAATATTAATATTATATTCGTAACATATCATTCAAAAGTGATACTACAAAAGTGATACAACTTTCTCCGTCTCAAAATAGTTGACATGTCTACACGAAAGCAAGTCCGAAAATTACAATCATAAAAAAAGTAGTTGACATATTTACCAAAAATATTTGCCTCAAAATAGTAGCCAATTTAAAAGATAAAAAATATTAACTAATTTTTTTTAATTCTACGTTATCATTAATTATTCTAAAGTTAATAAAGAACAAATAGTTAATAAGAAATATATTAGTCAAACCATATTTTTAATTAACTATTCTTTAAGTATTGCGCGATCTTAAATCTGTCAGTTATTTTGAAAAGGAGGAAATAATGTATAACAATTAATGACCTTTATCCATTTGTTAAAATATTTTTTGATATATATATATATATTATATTGAAAAGGAGGAAATAATGTGTAACAATTAATGACTTTTATCCATTTGTTAAAATATTTTTTGTTTTACACACACATGTTTTTAAAAATAAAATAAAATTATAAGAGTTTATTTTTAGTTGCAGTTTGTGAAATATAAATTGATGTTATCCCATTTCTCGCAGTTCTTCGTCTCTCATTACAAATAGTAACACCTTTTAAATATAAAAAGTGGACCAATAATAATTGGCTTCAAATTAATACTTTCTTCTATTATTTAATTTATGAAGAAGTTTTCTTGAGAGTTGATTTTATTTTTTAGTGATTTTTTGTTGTTATTATTGTCTTGCAAAGAGGTGGGAAAGATGTCAAATATTAACAACCTAATATTTTTTTAATTGTGATAATATAATAAAGAATAATATATATATATATATATATATATATATATATATATATATATATTTACAATTACATGATTATTTTCTCGTATTAATTTAGTTAGAGGTGGGGGATTGGGGTGGGTTTTTTTTTGGGGGGGGGGGATAGAAACTTTTTCCACATTTCATTAAAAAAATATTATAATCGTTCAATATGAATCGATTAAAAATAATATTTTAATATTATCCGCGCATCAGTGTCTGTTAACCTTACTATTACAGGTTTCACCACTTGCGTTTCTCCATGGCCTTGACAAGAGCACCTGCAAGATCTGCAAAGTTCTCGGCACCACTTTGTAGTTCTTCAGTGTTTTTACTGAGCCTCTGATCAAAGACAGTTATAGGAAAGTATGTGGAGGAGGCATCAGAACTGAGCATGACTGTGAGTATTAAGCAAATTTTACTAGAAAAAGATGGTAGAAGTTAAATACACCTATGGAAAAGATTGGTCTGGCTTTTTAGGGAAATAAATATTTTATCTTGAATCGTTTTTTAGTATTTGACAACGTATAAAAGTAAGTGAAAACAGTGACAGAACATGTGATAGTATATGACCATATTGTTCTAACAATAATTTTGAGCGAAGTTGATAACTGATACAAGTATAGCAGGTTAAGAAGAGGAAAAAGCAATTATGACTCAAAAGTTAGTTAGGACTCAAAAGTTAGTTAATATGTTAAAGTATTGTAGCAGTTGGCTGCTTTTACTGCTTTTACTGTTGTAACAAAATTACTGTAGAAGAATCCACGAGTGAGTTAGGCAATTATTGATCAATGATTAGCTAAAAATACTCATGTGTAATGATTCAAAAGCAATTCAGAAATCATAATACAATTCTCCTTTCCTCTTATTCTTCTCAAGTTAGCTATTTTTCTCGGTTAAATACCCTGGTCTTAGCTTCCTCCTTCCTCGAGGTTAACCTCCTAGATTGATTTAGTTCATCAAGGTGCATCAATTGGTATCAGAGCTCGTGATTCTCGGCTGAATAATCATGGTTGTGCATGATAATAACGTTTATTGATGGGAAATTATCACAAATCCAAGATCAATTGCAAAAATTGATGGATAGAATATTGAGCATGAATGATCGAAATGCGCGTATAGATAAAGAATTAATGGAGATTAAATAAGCCTTGGGGAATTGGAATCAACAGGAAAGAGGTATAAATGAAGGCAGGGCTGAATCTTTAGTAGGTGGTGATGAACTAAGAGGGCAAGGTTGTTCCCAGCAGAACAGAGAATTTCAGAATTTCTAGTGGTAAATTTCTTACTCGTTATTCTAAGATTAAATTCCCTCGATTTTCTGGCCATGATTTGCGAACCTCGTTGTATAAGGTGGACCCATTTTTTTTGCCATGGATGAGGTTCCACCTGATCAAATGGTTAGGGTAGCTTCAATTCATCTAGATGGTGATGCTATAGCCTGACATAGGTCATATATGAGAGCTAGAACTGCTGCACAAGATCCTTCTTGGTCTGAGTATGAACTGACCATTAATGATAGATTCAGTGATAGTTTTGAAGATCCCATGGAAGCTATTAAGAATTTACAACAAACTGGTAGTGTGAAGGCTTATCAAGCTGAGTTTCACAGGTTGTTATGTGGGGTTAATTTGTCTGATGAAAATGACTTGAGGTGTTACTTAGGAGGGTTGAAACCTATACATAACAAAGATTTTAGGATTCAGACTCCAAGAACACTTCAACAGGCCTACAAAATCACTAGATTGCAAGAAAAGGTTTTTGTAGCTCAAGTTCAATCTTGAGGTTTCAAGATGCCAGGCCTATTACCTACCCCTAAACCTTCTTTTCAGCCAATACTCTCTACTAACACACCCGTAGTTAAGAAGAATGTTGAGACTAATAAGATGACTAGATGACTAGTCAGATGATACATCAAAATGCTGTTAGCAAATTCCTAGGTAGAAAGCAAGACTTTCTGCTGCTGAAATGAATGAGAAAAAGACAAAAGGCCTTTGTTTTTCTATGATGAACTTTATGTACAAGGACATAACTGTAGAAGTAAGAAGCAACTATTTATGGTAGAGGTATTGAAAGATGAAGATACTGCAGCGATAAGTGATGGTGATGTAGTGCACTAATTGCTGAATGAACCTGAAGAATGTATGACTATATCGCTTTTACTGGTGTTTCTGGTTATCAAACTATTAGAGTCACAGGGTATCATTAGAAAAAGCCCTTACAAGTGTTAATTGACACTAGAGTACACATAATTTCATTGATCAATCTATAGCCACAAGGTTAGGTTGTTGGGCTGATCCTATAGTGGAACAATCTATCAATAATAAATAGTATAAAAGTGTAGACTGCTGTTGTGTACAAAAATCTACAGTGGTTACTACAAGGTACCACCTTCTCTTCAGACTTTCTGTTATTACCTTTAGGGAATATGGATATTGTGTTGGGAGTTCAGTGGTTAAGCACATTGGGAAGGATACTATTTGATTTCAAGAACAGAGCAATTGAATTTGTTTACAAGGGCAAAAAACATGTGTTGAGAGGAGCTATTGATAAACTTAAGTCTGCTAAGGCAAAGGAGGTGATTAAACAAGATGCACAAGTTTCTCAATTATTTATGTTATCACTGATGGATAGTACAACAACTGACACTAATTGTTAAATATCTAAGCTACTTCATCTACTGGTATAAATCCTGCTTTAAATTCTCTACTTAAGCAGTACTTTTGTTTGTTTGAAATACCTAGCACACTACCTCCACACAGAGGTGCATTTGACCACAGAATTCCATTGATTGATTTTGTTAATACAGTCAGTAAAAGACCTTCTCATGCTTTAAAAAAGGATATCATTGAGAAACTTGTCCAAGAAATGATGGAACAAGGGGTAATACAACATAGTACTAGCCCTTATGTTTCTCCTGTGATGAGGGAAAAAAGATGGTATATAGAGGCTTTGTGTGGATTATAGAAGCTTGAATCAGTTGACTATCAAAGATAAGTTCCCTATACTTATGATTGAAGACTTGTTTGATGAATTAGGGGGTGTTGTGTTGTTTTCCAAAATAGATTTGAGGGCAGGGTATCATCAGCTGAGAATGGACAAAAATAATACTAATAAAACTGCTTTTAAGACTCATAAAGGTTACTATGAGTTTTTAGTAATGCCTTTTGGCTCAACTAATGCACCCTCTTCCTTTCAAGAGTTGATAAATGTTGTTTTTAAACCTCTATTGAAGAAATTAGTTCTTGTGTTCTTTGATGACATACTCATCTATAGTAAGACTTTGAATGATCATGTTGCACATGTTAACAGTGTATTTGAATTGATGAAGCAATATCAGTTGTATGCAAAGATATCCAAGTGTGTATTTGGTGTGGATAAGGTAGAATACTTAGGCCATTACATAAGTGTCGAAGGTGTTTCAACTGGTCCTAAAAAGATCAGTGTTGTGCAACAATAACCACTTCCAAGCAACATCAAGCAATTGAGGGGTTTCTTAGGTCTTGCTGGATACTATAAGAGATTTATTCAAGGCTTTGGCGCTATTTGTAGACCACTACATGACCTGTTGAAAAAGGAAGGATTCAATTGGTCTGAATAGGCTACTACAACATTCCATGCACTTAAATAAGCTCTAGTCTAGTTTCTGCACTTGTTTTGGCTATGCCTAATTATTCCTTGCCTTTTGTGGTTAAGACTGATGCAAGTGGAAAGGGAATCGGTGCCATGTTAATGCAATAGGATCACCCCATTGCATATATCAGTAAAACCTTGGCACCAAAACAACCATGTCTGGGTATGACAGAGAGTGGTTGGCTCTTATATTTATTGTTACAAAGTGGTCTCATTACTTGCTGGGGAGACACTTTGTTGTTAGGACTTATCAAAAGGCCTTAAAACATTTGTTAGACCAGTAAATACACACTGACTTTCAAGTTGCAGGAATTTCTAAACTCATGGCTTTTGATTTCTCTATTGAGTATAAAAGGGGGTCTGAGAACAAGGTTGGTGATACCTTGTCTAGAATGCCTGATGCGGAACTCTTGGCTATATCCATTTTGTCTCCCCATGATGTTCTATATGATGAAATTAAAGAGAGTTGGATACAAGATCCTCAGTTGCAGGAAAATATTACAAGCTTGCAGGTTCAACCTTTTAAGCACTATACTTGGTGTCATGAACAACAATGATGGAAAGGTATAGTGGTGGTGGGTGATGATCCGCAATTGAAAAGGAAGATCACGAAATTGTGGCATAACACTCCTCAAGGAGGACACTCAAGGATGGATGCTACTACTTGGAGATTGCAATCATTATTCTATTGGAAATCCCCTTTACAGGATGTTAGATCTTTTGTACAACAATATGACATATGCCAAAGAAACAAGTATGAGGCAACTGCTTATCCTGGTTATTTGCAACCTCTTCCTATTCCTGAAGGTGTGGGGACTGATGTTTGCTTGAATTTCATTGAAGGTTTTTCTAAATCTAATGGAAAAGATGTCATATTGGTTGTGGTTGACAGACTAAGCAAGTATGGTCGTTTCTTATGCTTGCACCATCCTTATATTGCTCTTAGTAGCCAATGTTATTTGGACCTTATTTTTAAGCTTCATGGTATGCCAGTGACCATGAAAAGTGATATAGATCATGTGTTCTTAACCTCCTTTAGGCAAGAGCTTTTTACACTTCAAGGAGTGCAATTGCAGAGATCCACAACTTTCCATCCTTAGACTGATGGTCAAACTGAGGTGCTCAACACGACTTTAGAGACTTACTTGATGATACAAATCTATCTATGAAACACGAAAACAAGCAAAGAACACTAAGACAAACCGAGAACAAGATGCAAAACTCAAAACGTGCAAGAATGGAAAGATAGATAAGTTGACATAAGAGAATACAAGAAATAAGAACCAAAACGTGCATCAAACGCTAAGACCCCTAAGACTCATATAAACAAACACCAACTTCTTACGTGAACCTCAAGGGAATTGAAATTCCCAAGCAACCCACGTTTCTAAACAAGTAACCAACACAAACGATTCCACGTTTTCCACAAATGACCCCACACTTGCAATTCACTCTTAAAGAGTATTCTCTCAAACTATCATCCAAGTTGCAAATGAAATGGTTAAGGCACATATTTATAGTGTTGCCTTTGCCTAAGATAGCCTATTACAAGAAATAGCCCAAAAGTGCCTATTTCCAAAATAACCCACACGGGCTCTTCAAAGCATACTTCAAGCCCTCCAAGCAATAATCCACACGCGACATTGTGGGCTTAGGAATCTAAAAGGGGTCCACCGAATGCATCCTTGAGCTCTAGGCTTGATCATGGCGTGGACCTCTTTGTATTGGCCTTGAAAGATGTAACCAAAAGCTTTAAGGCCCTTTTGGCTTGTATCATCCTCCCCTTCTTGAAAATGATTAGTCCTCGAATCCAAACCTTGCAAAACAGTAGGAGACAAGCAAACACACTATCCTCATGGCATGAGGGTTAGGGTTAGCACAATTATTCAAAACATCATGCCACGGTTGCACACACTTTTGATATAACCAAGCATCAAAATGATCAATCAAGGGTGTATAACCCAGAAAAGTAAGAACTACTTGGTCATTCAAGAGCTTTGAACAAAGGGGTATGCTAGAGGAACCATAGTAATCAATCAGCCTTTCTTGAAGGCTCACATGGATTCCAAGTCTCAATATGCTCATAACCCCTCTATAGCACCCAACTTTGTTAGAGTCCCTTCCCTTACACAACTTTGGCCTTTCAAGTAGATTAGAAATCTCCAAGAAAGATTTTCTGTCATAGGGATGAGTTCCAACAACCTCACCCATGGTTGGCTCGTCTTCTTGCCCAAGCACCAAGTGGTGTAGAGAAGAACCACTATATTTCAAATGATCACTGGATTAAATGGGTGGAGTGTCTAAGGATATAGGTTTAGGAACCACTTCTTTCCCTCAAGATTACAACCAATACAATCATTTTTACCCTCTATACTAGCATGATCAACAACAAAAACAATTAGAGGGTCACTCCCATTCAATCGACCAACCTTTTCAACATCACCATTCACTTAAGGTCCTTTAAACACCTCATAAACATTCCCAAGTGATGGACTCGGTTCACACACAGGTTGGACCTTATGACTTCCACAAGACAATGTACTACCACTCGTCACAATGGCTTCAACACTAGGTGGACACAAATTGATCTTGCTAGAAGAGTCAATTTTGTCATCATTAGGATCAACTAGTGAATCCACAATCTCAAGTTGTACATTATCATCACGAAGTAAAGAGACATTAGGCTCACCTAAAGATAAGCTATCATTCACACTTAGTTGGCTACTAGCCTCAGTCACTAGAGTGCAAGAATTAGCTTTGTTACCTTGAAGTTCATTTGGAGCATGTCCACTCAAAGGAGCTTGAAGATTTGGTGGATTGGGAAAAATGGATGTAGGAAAGCTTAGACGATCTATCATTTTGTCCAATCGGCTATTCATAGCATCACATTTTCCAAGAGGGATCTAGCCCAACTAGGAATCTCACCTTTATCCGCCATTGCACCTATCAAAAGAAATACTAAACAAAAAACAAAAACAACAAGCAAGTTACAGGTTAGGAAATCAACCTCACAAGCTCTCAAAGTTCACACCTTTGATTGTCACTCAATTGACGTCGTAAGTGTTGATAGCTCGTTTGTACTCTAATGAGATGGCTTGGTACCAATTGTGGCTTGAGGTCGGAGTGGATTCTTGTTTGAAAGACTCAAATAAATAAAATTATGTAGGATGTGAATCAAGAAGTTACAACGAAAAAGCACACAAGGAAGAATGACAAGAAGGAAACAAATTCAAAAAGACTAAGTAGCCGTTTGGCCATGAAAATTAAAATTTTCCGGAGTTGGAGTTGAAATTGGAGTTGTGTTTGGCCATGTCTTTTTTGAATTTTTTTTTTGACTTTTGAAAAAACTTTTTAAAATATGATTTTATGCCCTAACTTTTACAAACTATCAAAATCACCCAACTAAAATTTACCTACTAATGGAAAAAGAACACAATTAGCCACTATTATAAAAATAATTACATATACATGGCCATATTTAATGAATTTCAATTATGACATATATAATATTTACATTAATAGTCGTTTTCTCAAATTTGAAAATTTCAAATATGGATGTTGTATTAACAGATCACTGCTTCCTATTTTTTAGGTAACAAATATTATCTTTCAAACAAATTTATTTTTTTAGGAATTTATTTAATTTATTTCCTTCATTTTTCGTTCCTAAAAAAATAGAAAATGATGAGTTGTTATTAAATTTTAGGGTGTCACTAGTTTATTTCTTTAATTTTCTTATACATGAAAGATTTTACTGTGTGACTAAATTATTTCTATGTAAAACATACTTTGCATATTTATAGTATATTATATCAGATACCATAAATATATAAATATGCTTAGTATATTTCTTTATACTTTGTATTTTTATATATGTGTGCATATGGTATATACATGATATAAACTTCATATATAACATACTTTGTATATTTATATTATAAATATGCTTAGTATATTTCTTAATACTTTGTATATTTATATATGTGTGTATATGGTATATACATGGTATAAACTTTATATATAACATACTTTGTATATTTCTATTATAAATATAATACTTTATATATTTATGGGTATAAATATAAATTAACAGTAAAATAATGTCTTAAATAAGAGAGAAAATTAAATAAGGGATTAAAAAAATGATGAGAGAGAAAAAGAGATATATATTAATTAGGATAGCATTAAGTTTGAAATTATAATTATCTTATTCTTTAAAACTGCTATATACGTAATATTGAAAAAGTAATGTTATAAGGAGAGTTTTATGTAAAAATTTAAAAGATTGGGGTTATATGTAATAATAATAAAAATTGGAATTGGAAAATTGTGAAAACAACAAAAACCTGTTTTCCCTTTTCAGAAAAATTTTCCGAAATTATTTTCTGAATTTTCATGGCCAAACACCACAATTTTCAACTCTGAAATTTTTTTTCGAAAAAAAGGGAAAAATTTTCATGGCCAAACGGGCCCTAATTCACAACCTAGTAGGTGATTACTAGTTGCTAATTAGTATTAGAATCAAGAAATGAAACTAAGGGCCCGTTTGACCATGAAAATTTTTCCTTTTTTTTCGATTTTTTTTTTCGGAATTGAAAATTGTGGTGTTTGGCCATGAAAATTCGAAAAATAATTTCGGATTTTTTTTTTGAAAAGGGGAAAACAGGTTTTTGGTGTTTTCACAATTTTTCAACTCCAATTCCAACTTTTAATATTATTACATATAACCCCAATATTTTAAATTTTTACATAAAACTCTCCTTATAACAATATTACGTATATAACAGTTTTAAAGAATAAGATAATTATAATTTCAAACTTAATGCTATCCTAATTAATATATATCTCTTTTTCTCTCTCATCATTATTTTTCTCCCTTATTTAATTTTCTCCCTTATTTAAGAAATTATTTTATTGCTAATGATCCTAATTACTATAATATAGTAATAATTTTTCTGTAGTGATACAGACGTTTAAGGAATTATAGTCGTGTAATTAATAATGGATAATCGTTTTCTATATTTATGGAATTAATAAAGTTGTAGCAGATTAGTTTACCACTACCACAAATTAGTCTCATTTTTAATTTGATTATACATATAATATTGTGTACATCTTTATTATACTATTCAAATATAAATAGTTTATACCATATATATGCTAAAAATATAAATCGGTGATACATATTTTTTATACATATATATATATATACATATACACACATATATAAATATACAAAGTATAAAGAAATATACTAAGCATATTTATATATTTATGGTATATGATATAATATACCATAAATATGCAAAGTATGTTTTACATAGAAATAATTTATTCACACAGTAAAATCTTTCATGTATAAGAAAATTAAAAAAATAAATTCGTGGCACCCTAAAATTTAATAACAACTCATCATTTCCTATTTTTTAGGAACGAAAACTAAAGGAAATAAATTAAATAAATTCCTAAAAAAATAAATTTGTTTGAAAGATAATATCTGTTACCTAAAAAATAGGAGGCAGTGATATGTTAATATAACATCCATATTTAAAATTTCCAAATATGAGAAACGACTATTAATGTAAATATTATATATGTCATAATTGAAATTCATAAAATATGATCATGTATATGTAATTATTTTTATAAAAGTGGCTAATTGTGTTCTTTTCCCGTTAGTAGGTAAATTTTAGTTGGGTGATTTTGATAGCTTGTAAAAGTTGGGGCATAAAATCATATTTAATTTTTTTTTTTCAAAAGTAAAAAAAAAGTTTCAAAAAAGACATGGCCAAACACAACTCCAACTCCAATTTCAACTCCGAATTTTTTTAGTTTTCACGGCCAAACGGCTACTAAGAATCAAAGAAAAGAAACTTAGAATTCTAAAATTTGAGCCTAAAAGGCAATGGACGGGTTGATGATGTGGCAACTCTAAATGGTTGACGTTTTTGGGGAATGATTGTTTCCAACTTGTCATTCAATCAATTCTTCAACTTGGAGGTGTAGTAATCGGTTTTGGATGAAAGAAATACAAGAATTGGACCTTTTTCAAGCTAAAAGAGTTTGAATTTGTTGTGGTCCCCCTTGTCCTTTTCTTTGAGAATATTCCATTTTTGATGTTTTTGGACTCTTTCTTCCTTTGGAAGACTTGAAATATGCTTGGAATATTCTTTGTACAAACAAGGACCACACTCCCTCAGTTCATGGATCTACATCAGTGCAGAGCTCATAAAAAATGACACTTGACGGTTAAATGCAATAGACTAGGCCATTGGATATTTTTCTGGATGATTGAGTTAAGAGGTCTCCCTATGTGCCAATCGTGACATCTCTTCATTCATATATCTTTATATGTAATTTAGATTTATACAAATTTTTCATTTCATTTGCTCAGAAAATTTATTCACTGATTTTAGAATCTAGATGCACATAGAATTGCATACCCAATTTTGAAATTTGAACATAATCAAATAAGAGCAAAGTTTGTAATAGACATTTTCTCTAGTCTCATGCTTCTACATGATCCCATTTCATTTTATGTTTTGTTCATTTGTAAACAACCTATCAGCGTTGCACGTTGAAAGAGAAGTATTTTTGTTTCTTGAAAAAATTCGACCCAGAATTGAGGGAGGAGTATAACTGTTTGTGCATTTTTTGTGGGTCGAATTGGGCGAATTAAATTAGAGTGATTTATTTTTAAAACTTGGCAATTCAACGTTGATTTGGGCTTTTTTGTTAAAGAAAGGGTACAAGTGAAAAATTTCTTAACAATGAGGGTAAATATGACCCCAAAGTATGAAATCGAGGGTAAATTTGGCCCCAAAGTATGACGAAGGGTATATTTAACCAATTTTTCAAAGTAGAGGGGTAAATTTGGCCCCAAAGTATGATGAAGGACATATTTAACCAATTTTTCAAAATAGAGGGGTAAATTTGACCCTTTTTCCCTTAATTCAAATAAAAAAATTAAACAAATGAAAAGATAAATTACAAAAGAAATCATCGCTTACATTGCGCAATATAGTAGCAGAAGAACGAAGACATGCATAAGAATATTGCAGGAGGTAGGTTAACAGAAACTTGCTCGAAATAGGAATTTTTGACTCAAATAAGCCATTTTATGAAGCGATTGACCAAAATAATATGCTTTATAAAACATTTACGAAACTAGTATATACCTAGTTGTCAGTAACGTTTTATCCTATTATTTTATTAAAAATATATAAGGGTCAAAAGTAACGGAGTAAAAACTTAACGGACCATAAATCATTACTACTGTAGTTCGTGACTGCCATTCTTTTTTTTTTAAAAGCAAATAAAAATGAGACTTAAAGTATTTTCAAGTGTAGCCGTTTCCCTAACTTTGAAAGAAATCCCCAATTCTCTTCTCTCCCTCTCGTCTCTGTCTCTCATATCTCGTCTCTCGTCTATCGTCTATGGCTTCTTACTTTGTTTTTTTTTAGCAATTTCAATCATCTGTGGTTGATTCAATTGACAATGCAATCTCTTTTATCGAAGTAATTAATCGTTCGTGTTTCAGATTGCGAAACCCTAGCCTCAAGTTTTGGTATTAATATACTCTCTGTTCTCCTTGCCTCAACTTGACTCTCTATTTTAAACTTTATATTTCTCGAATTTTATTCAGCTATGCTCAAAATTATGAACAATTATTTGTAGACAAAGAGATGGGATATTTTTTAAAGGAGAAAGAATTATCTGTAGACTTTGTTAGAGAATAATTTTTCCTTTATGGCTGGTTAATTTGTTTATTATAGTGAAAATATTTACTTATGTATAGGTACCTTTTTTATGGCTGATAGTATAGTTCATACAAGTTGGATCTTGGGCCACTTGAACCGTCTGCATTAACTGAACAACTCACTCATAGGTCACGGGATATATGAGATAGAATTGTTGATATGGTTTTTAATACGAGAAAGAGTGATGGAGTTTTTTGGAAGCTCGTAGAAAAATATCCTATCCATCCACGAGTTTTAGAAGTGATTAGATTATCTGGATTGTATGGTGTTTATAGATGTAATAGGCCTGCTATCGATCGTAGTTTGATCACTTCATAGTTGAGCGGTGGCGTCCTGAAACACACACTTTCCACTTTAGAACAGGTGAAACAACTATCACCTTGCAAGATGTCGAGGTGTTGTATGGATTACCCGTGAATGGTGCTCCGGTACTTGGTACTCAGATGACGAGAACTATTAGAGATTGGCAAAACATTTGTCAAAGATTATTAGGTTTTTTTCCATCTCTTCAGAACTTTAAAAATAGTTTCCTCAAGGTCTCCGCGCTTAAAGCACACCTGCTAAGTGAGCCACAATTGTCAGACATGGCAACCCAAGAAATAGTCAATCAGAAGGCTAGATGTTACATGTTTTGGATGATTGTGGATATGATGATGGCAGATACATCTGGTGCTTATTTGAAGCTTATGTACCTGCCTATGCTCGAGGATGTCAATGCAATTGGGTTTTATAGTTGGGGTAGTGCAACTTTAGCGTACTTGTATCGCTTTCTTTGTAAAGCCTCACAAAGTACCCAAAATGAGATAGCCGAATTTCTACCACTACTTTAGGTATATCTAATAATTCTAATAAAAAGAGGTACAAGAAATATTTTTCCTACTGGTTTGCCTAGGGGTCCATATGCTACTAGATGGTTTGCACACTTTAGTTGGACTAACACTTCTAAGCATGTGCTGAAAGTTTATAGGGATGCACTTGACTCTATGACAGAAGATCAGGTAGATTGTGTATAATTTTTTTCTTTGATTTTATGTCGATTGTAAATATAACTCATTTGCTTTTTCCTTTTTCATGTAGTTTATCTGGGAACCATATACTGATGACTTAATTGAGAGTCTTCCTGACTATTGTCGTGTTGGACGAGACATGTGGTGTGCTAGAGTTCCAATCTTCTGTTGGGATGTGGTAGAGGTTCACTTGCCTGATAGAGTAATGAGGCAATTTGGATTGCAACAGGTGATTCCAACTCCATTTCTGTTTAATTCCACCCATTTTCGTCATGATCGTCGGGGAAGGCCAAATACAAACTGGGAGTTAGAACATGCACAATGGTTACTTTTTTGGAACGAGCGAGAACAATTTATCTGTAATGCACCGGTCAATCATGGGCCACTTTGGTATGACGACCCCTACCTTATTTGGTTCAGACGTATTACTAGTCTTCTCATTGGTAATCCTAATCCCCGTCCTCAATGCCAACAAGCTTATGTGCCTAATTCAACTGCATATGAAACAATGGTAAGTAGAACTTTGCTTGTCTTATTTTTATTTATCTAATATATGTTAATAATAATCATAACCTATATGTTAATAATAATCATAACCTCAAGAGTAGGAACTTATTTTTTTTTTTTAAATCTTTTTGATGCTTTTACAGTTAAATGTTTTTACTTTAATTCACAGGCACGTCATATTCATTCGATGGTTGATAAAGCTAAATCACTTGGAGATACGCCATCATATGAGGACTTATACATGTTTAGAAAGATGGTGCGGGATCAAAGTTCTGATTGTTTGAGATATGTCCATGAGGCCGACAGGATTCAAGTATCAGCCGATTATAGAAAAGATGAGGTACAACCTGATCAGTTACGTCCCCCTATTCGTAGGCGAGGAAAAGGCGGTGTTGCTGGAAGAAGAGAACGTGCTATTGCGAGAGACCAAGTGCCTGATGAAATGAATGAAATGGATTAAGCAATGCAAAATTCCCAAATAGGTTCAGAAGATGATCAAGCAACAACTAATCATGATTTTGGTTTCACTTCAATGGGTTGCACTGAGGAATTCACTCAGGCATCAGGTATGACATATCAACATACCGAGATTGTGCCATATATGACTCTACAGACTCCACAAATATCAAGGTATCCAAGTCTTTCAGCACTTGATAATATATTTGGTGGTTATCCGCCTCAACATTTTGAGAGTGCTCCAAACTTTACCTCATCGCCTGTGCCAATGTCTATTGATATCCCGGATGCCACTAATAATTTGGAGAACTTGAACACTGAGATGGAAGATAATGAATTGGATGATACCAACAATGAAGTGAATGGTAATGATCCGGAGGATGCAAGTACAGGTTGTGAGACGACTATTTAGCATGATGAACTATCAAAGAAACAAAAACGTAAAATTATTGCTAAGCTTTGTGGGACTGGTATTTTTTCGTGATTATGTTATTTTTTTTCAACTTAACTGCACCTTTTTAGTTGAACAGTTGAAAATCTACCTTTGCTTGACAAGGAGTCACTATGCTTACCAGCACGCCGAAAAGAAAAACGCAAAACTGAAGAAAAGCAAAACAAAAAAAGGCAAAGAGTAATGGAGTTATGTTGGACTCTTCCTTCTTCCATCCCCCTGTATCTGGTCTAGTCATCACTTCTGTGGTAATACATGAATACTTGTTCTGTCTGTTTTCAACTGCATTTGCTTGAATTTATCCTGTGAGGTTCATGTTTTTCATTCCAACTGCATGTGCTTGAATTTATCCATGTGATTTTATATGGTCATTCCCGAAGAGGGGAATATTGATGACAAATTATCTGAGAATCGAATCTGTGTCTGCCATTTTACTATCAATCATCTGTTAGGAAAGAGGTCCTTAACCTCATCAAAAAAGGAAAGGGGCCAAAAAATAATATTTTGCTTTTGTTTTACATGCTGCCAGAGGGCCAACAAATCTTGTTTTCCAATTTGTGTCACCCTTCTTTTGTTGGCAGGTATGCGATGGAGCTCAAAGTTGGGTAAAAAACTTATAGGTAATTGTTTTGATAGGCTGTTGTTTTGGTAGACTGTAGTAAATCGACCATAACGTTTTACTCCGACAGCCAAATTGGATGAAACCAATTTCATTAGAAAGAGGACTCTTAGAGCTTTTCGTTGATATATAGTAGCTCACCCAGATCATTATGTACAAGGAGTTATAGTCGTTTGAAGTTGATCCAAAAATTCGCTTTTGATAGGCTGAACTAGATTGACCATAACTTTTTTCTCCGTTAGTCAAATTAGATGAAACCAATTTCATTAGAAAGAGGACTCGCAGAGCTTTCCGTTGATATATAGTAGATCACCCAGATCATTATGTACAAGGAGTTATGATTGTTTGAAGTTGACCCTGAAATTCGCCTGGCTGCAGTAATTTTAATTTCTTGCACGTTTTACTGTTCACAGTTCGATCGGAATGGTCGTAACTCATCGCTCGAGTGTCCGTTTTCGATGATCTACATATCGTTGGAAAGCTTATTCGATACTCTACGCAATGGTAGGTCAACATCTTAGAAATACTACACAAAAAATTTATGGATCGCTCTAAAGCGTAGAACTCGATACGTTTCTCACGAAATCTTTACGAAGAAAATTTTTCGAGGTATTACAGAAACTATGTTTAATCTTGAGTTTGGTAGGGCTCTTATGTTGCCAAAAGTTATAGGATATTTTAGCAAATTTTGAACAGTTCCTCTTGAGTTGATTCTTTGGTGCTGTTACAACCATTAAGGGATTATCTGGTTGTGATCGGTATAACTTCATATGGTCTGATTATAGTTAAGAGGATCGAGAACAATATGGCATGGATAAGAGGGATTGTGTAGTATCAAGTATACCTCTGGAGCTGGAAAGTTTATGCTTTAATGTTTTTGTATAAGTGCATAGAAAAAGGTTAATTTACTAACTTTTGTTTAATCTTTTGGTGTTTCCCTGCAGTATGATGTAGTTCCTCCTGACACCGTATCAGTCAGTTCACTTGGTAAAAGGTCAACAACAGAAGAACAAATTAAGAAAAAGAATCCAACTGTTGTGAAGATTAGCCCATGGACGTTAGCACGATTGAATTCAGAGGATGTTTTAAAAGCTGCGGCTGAAAATTCTCCAGTAGCAGTAAGGAATTGCACTGGTTTCACTGTAAACTAAAGAGTGTCCTTTTTTCTTATGGAATTTCATTGAAGACTATACAACTTATGGAATTTCAAGGATTGAGTTGTAGACGTGCTTTACAATATTCTAGCCTACAATATTCTAGCCGTTTTTCTTGGGTACGTTTGGTTGCTAAGGAAGCAGAAGGCAAGTGTTAGAAAGTTATTTGATTTGTCTTTAGGTGCGTTTGTAAGCAGGAAAAACACACAATACAAAGCAACGTACAATTGCTACTAGAAATTGTATTGACCAGCTATGAATCATGATACTACTACTAAAAACCGAAGCATAGCTACAAATGCTAGCTGGAATGAAGTTCTTTTATAAGATGAAACATAATACTCACAGATGACATCTGAAAGATAGAAAAGAGTTGCAAACTCTATCGGAAATCATTTCACATAAAACACCAACAACTCTTATGTCTTAAGTACTAATGCTACAAATGCTAGCTGGAATGTTGGTACAAGATTTCTACTCAATTAATTCATGAAACAATTATTAGACTTAGAAATAATCCACAAAACAGAATTCATTAGACTTAAAACAGTTAGAAATTTTAAGAGTACCCACTTAAGTTTGATTACGAGTTGGACATCGGCGCCTATCATGTCCAGTCTGTCTACACAACCCGTAAGCTCGCCCATATACTGCAGGACCACGATCCATCTCATTAGGTACTCTAGTTGTCCTTTGTCGATTAGGACAACGATAGAATTCATTACTTCTCATTATAAAACTTGGAGATGGCCAATATGCCTCGTGCCCAACTGGTGAGAATGGCCCGGAATATGTAGCAACATAATTCTCTGTTGTGAAATGCTCGCTAACAAAATTTCTAGCTAGCCCTCCCATTCTTTCAGTAACCTTCATGACATGTGAACACGGAAAGTGCAAATTAGTTCATTTTCCACAATCACATTTTTTATCATATAGTGAAACACGATGAGGATTACCACCAGTACCATCAACTTGAATAGATCTAACCTCATATGTCCCAGTGGATATATTCCAATAAAAAACAAAGTGTCTTTTTGAACTTTCGTAGTTCTTCTCCCACTTTACTTTGAACCTGCTTGTCCATAATTCCTTTTGCTCTACAAGTTGGTGCGCTGTTTGAGATCTACGGGTATACCGTTCAACTATTTGCTCCAATGAAAGTCTCACCATGGCAGTGACAGGCAATCCTCGAGCTTTCTTTAGAAGACCGTTGAAAGACTCTGAAAGATTTGCTGTCAACACTCCCCATCTTTTTCTATCATCATGGCTAATCGTCCATTTGTCCAATGGAAATTGCATGAGATATCATATGCTTCTTTATTTTCTTCCCTGATTTCCCACATCAAAGCTTTAAACTTCCTTACTTGATGAGCTGATGCAGCATTCCACATCAGATCACTGAGATTCCTGTTTGGAAAATAAGATTGAAAGTTACTCTTAAGATGTCTTACGCAAAATCGATGAAAGGCCCGAGGCTCCTGGAATTGCCACAACTCCGATAAACTAGCTAAGATTCCTTTTGCCCTATCAGAGATAATACATACATCTTCTCTATCCTTTATTACATGTGCGCTTAGTTTTCTAAAATACCATTTCCATGCCTCTTTCGATTCCCTGTCAACAATAGCAAATGCTAGAGGAAGAATGTTATCATTTCCATCAATTCCAACAGCAATTAATAATTTTATCTCATATTTACCATACAAATGGGTTCCATCTACTGAAATAACTGGACGACAAGTTCGGAATCCATCAATGCATGGCTTGAAAGCCCAAAATACAAATTTAAACGTTTTTACCCTTAACGAACTCATTGACTCTTCGTGTTTCCATTCTACAATTGTTCCATGGTTAAAGTGTTGAAAAGCTGCAAAAAACTTAGGAAGCTCACTAAATGATTTCTGAAAATCACCATACACTAATTTAAATGCTCGTTGACGTCCAAGCCACGCTTTCCTATATGTTACTTGATGACCAAATATCTCATGAACCTTAGAAATGACATCTACTACCAACAATTTGAGATTTTTACGTATTTGATTTAGAAACAAAAATGCAATTAAATTGGTATCTAGGTTAGCGTGACCTGTAGTAAGCCCTTCAGTCTCACATCTATGATTATCAAAATACTTTCCTATCTTCCAAAGGCTACCTCCAACCTTTCGGCCTCGAAGAAACCATCGACAACCTAATGATTCGTGAAACCTGCATCTGACAATCCATAGTTTCTTGTTTGATGTTACAACTATGAATTCTTTATTTTTGCGCAAACTCCAAATTGTCACAGCCCATTTCAATCTATCTTTGCTGCTAAAACACATTCCTTTTTTTAAATCTTTTTTGCCATCGTCAGACCAAATAGAACAACAATTCATCTCAGATTCATGGGTAGAGATAAAAATATCTTCTTCATTCTCTTATGTTGTAAAGTAGGGTATATCATGATTTTGCATTTCAGACACACTTTGACCAAATTGATTATGAAGATTTACACCAATATCATTTTGAGGTAAATCTTCACTATCATTGGTATCTTCATCAGATTCACTTTCTAAGGTTTCACTTTCTCCATCATCTTCTGAAGGTTCATCTTCCTCTGAACTTTCATCACAAATTTGAGCATGTGCATCATTACACAAATCAAAGTTATCCTCATCTTCTCTGCGGAAAAAAATAATAATGAATTAGTGAAGTAGTGATGCATAAGATTTCTTATAGTTTTAAAAAAAGTAAAGATCACCCACCTGATCTCATATTGTCTGTGGCCACTTTCAATGTGTCCTTGACTACTTAATCCTTCATCATATGATTGATACTCATGTTTGTTAGGGATTGCATCAAGTGATTGATGGATACTAGGGGTTGCAGTATATGCAAAATGAGGATGACTGAGCATGGCAAATCCATAATTTTGAGCTAATAAATTCATATGATAACCATGCTGACCATTCATTTGAAATAGATTATCATGATTTGTTGGTCTAGTCTTTACATACATCTCCAAAAGATTTATATCAATTTTATTCGAAAATTTTTGAGGAATGACAAGAAATTGTAGCAAAGACTGGTCATTCTCTATTTTAAATTCAATAAACCTTGTAATGTTACCTTGAAATGAGCATGGATATTTTTTGAAAAATATCCATTTGAATATTTTCACTGTTTGTCCTCATTTTTTCATGCAACATTGCAACTAGTTCAACGTAGCTAGTTGAAATAGACATGCTAACAATCATTCTAGCACCTTCGCTGTATCTAAATCCGCTCATTTTAGAAATTATTTCACCACCCCAATACAAAGCAACCATCACATTTTCTTCAAAATTAGCCATTTTTCTGCTATACACAAAAATAAGATATGTATTATAATTATTAAAACATCAAAATAATTTTAATGCATTACAAAATATTGGCTAGCCATACCTATTAAAACTTTGTAAATGTCGTTTCTAGAATAAACCACATAAGCAAAAGCTTTGGTTAGAATTGTAAAAATGTGTTTGAACATTCTATACATACCGTCACTTATATAATCTGTTGTCCTAAAACTTTGCAGGTCCGTGATTTGATTCGCTAGAAACGTTACTCACAGTAGCGTTTTTAACTAAAAATGTGACTAGTGATTACGATTTCAAGGCAAAATTTCGATCAAAAAAGTTGCTGGGTTGATTTGATAGAATCGTTATTCGGAGTAACGTTTTACAACTAAAACGTTATTGGTGATAACGTATTTAATGTCAGATTTGTACAGAGATTCTTGGGTGGCAGAGCTACAGAGAAACGTTACTGGCGGTAACGTCTTATGTCTAAAACGTTACCGAGAGTAACGTTTTATGTCAAAACATTACTGTGAGTAACGTTTTATATTCTAACGTCTAACGCCAATTCCGTTTGAGCCGTTAACCTTTTTAAAACATAAAACGTTATTGGGAACAACGTTTATACTAGTTTTGTAAAATTTTCAAAAAACAAATTACTTTGGTGAATTGATTCAAAAAATGACTTATTTCGGTCCAAGTTTCCTCGAAATAGACATACCTCAAGTTTCTCCCGACGCTCGAGAAGCTTATCTTTTGCCTGTGCTGCAGCAAAGGCAGCATCCCACAAGTGATGAACAAGTCAGTAAATGCAGATGCTAAAATGCAGTTATTCACTGTGAGACATTTGTAGGATAGTATTACCCCCTTGTTTCTATATTTAGCAACGATTTCTTCACGAGTTCTTAGTATTGGCTTGACATCACTGGGACCACCTTCCAACAACCTGTCTCTATCAGTTTCCTTTTCTGGATGAGAGGAATAAAACAATAAATTCATCAAGGATAGAAGAAGGAAATAAGATTCCATTTACTGTGTCGCATAAAGAATACCTATTTTGACAAGATCATTGCTGAGAGATGATGAAGTAACATGGATAGGTTCATCAATTTCAATATCATCTGTAATGGAAGAACACAGGTAGTTAAAGGAAAATCTGTACAAGTGGACCATAACCATTTTTCAAGAATGGGCGTAGTAGGGCCACGGAAATATACCTAACTTCAGTTCCAGGTTTCCAAGGTCATCTGTTACATTTGTAGGGTCTGAGAAAGGAAATCTACAGAATATGTTTTCCAGATGAAAAACAAGAGCATCTTGAGCATTGACGTAATCAGCAGCATGCTGTTCCTTAAACCCTTTCAACCCTTTCACTATGACTATGCCACCAAAAATACTGTTGGTAACATTCTAGCAAAAGCGGAAAACCACATTCCATAAGAGGTCTAGCAAAAGGCAAATAATAGAAGCCTGGTATCACATTTTAGGAACCTGTTTCTTCTTTTGTTGTTGGGACATACTGACATCAGCTGCAGCAGTCATGAGAGATTTCTTATGCAGCGAAGGTAAAGCTTCCAGAATCCTATAAACAGGTCATTGTCATCCTTTGTATCATAAACAGAAAGCTCATGAATGTGTCGGGATTCAATCTTACCCTGTGCTTCAGACTGAGTATTTTAGGAATGACCATGCAAGACAGAATATAAGTGAGTGACAGACCTGAAATCATTTCCGAAGGCCAACAGTGAAATGACAGCAAATTCAGATCCGTTCACCTGCAAATTGAAAAAAACACCTAGCAAAATTATTAGCATAACGAAAACGCAATCAGGAGTGAAGTCAATCCTGAGCCCTTAGCAGCCTATCATTACCCCTTAGATCGTACCAAGTTATCCTGCTGCATTCTTCCAAGGTTTTTCTTAACTGCTTGACACCTTGAAACAGTGTCATTGACCATTAACCAGTTGTAACTGTCTAGAAAATATTTACAACCATAAACTGATTATCATTGTATAATGTAATGACTGCTGTTTAGGATGATTTGTCAGGTTGTCTATAGTATTTTGCCATGACTGCCTTCATTTCCGTTATTTCTTTCTCTATACTGCTTTGGACTTTTTTTTGACTGAGCCGAGAGTCTATCGCAAACAGCCTCTCTACCCTTCCCAGACCTTACTTTGTGGGATTACACTGGGTATGTTGCTGTGGTAAACTGAGTAGAAGCATTATGATGAGAGTCAGAAGTTGTCCTAACTATAATCTGGAATGTGCCACACAGTCTTAAGCAGTTCTATTGGTTTCAATATAACATACAGTTTCACTATACTAATGAAATGTTATGGACAACAGAATAGTTCCTAATGTAAATGGCAAGCAGTATCTGGATTAAACAAGTAATCTATATTTTTAAGTGGAAGGGAGAAATAGAGTGAAAAAAGTACCAATCTTATCCATGTTTATCTTGGAATTCCATCCAAGTATAGACGTTAATGACAATTCTCCCAGGACTTCAAGATCCAGCAAGGACCTGACAAGAGATTGGATATTTTAACCATACATTCTTTCTTCTTCTTCTTCTTTATTTTTTTGGAGAAAGAGATTAATCTTACATTTTCCACGAACATACATAAAATACTCTAGCAATGACAAATGAATCTCAAAATAATTGGTGATCTCAGGAAAAAATAAAATCCATCACCAAAAGTGGTCAATCAGAACATGTCTGTAAGACAGTAATGTTCATCTCACTACTAAAGGTATGCATGAGAAGAGTTCGATAGGAAAGAAAGATGCAAATAAAATCCTTTACCTTATTTCAACTAATCCATCCTGATACACTAAAACCAGTCCGTAGTTTTCAGTGTCATTCTTAAGAATGGAAGTCCAAGAACATGGTTTAGCAAGTTTCACTTCATGTACAGGGTTGATATCGCCCTATAATTACATAATCTATCACAAACTGGCGAATATAGGAGAATAACAGGAAATGCTGCAGTAGTGAGAGGTAAAAGAAAGGCACCTGAATTATAGAACTTAAGGAGAACAAATGCAAGCCATCCTGACAAAAAAGTAAAATTTGTGAATCCATACAACCCTTCTGCATCAAATCTTCAGGCTGCACAGCACTATCTAGCATTGAGGAATGCTTTTGTGACTCTTCAGAGACAGAGGTGATGCCATCTACAGGCAACACAAAAGTTTCATAAGAAGCTAATAGCTTTTTCGTTATTGATAAGAATTTAAATATGAATCTAGTGACATTTTTCCTTCTCATAAACATTTTCATTCAGAGCTTACGACATAAATTGATTAAAATGGAGTACTGCGTGCCTAAAATATATAGAGATATAGCAGTAGACATCTCTTTTGGGTGTTTTTCCTGGAAGCTAATTTTTCTGCCAGTGGAGCCATCAAGCAATACTACATCTGCATCTCTGGTTAATACTGAAATAACCTCCTTCACATATGGATTTGTTCTTCCCTCTTCACAGTGTTCCATAGTGTCTTCAAGAGCATCACCCAATGTTTTCACGGCCACAGAAGTGATTCTGGAACTTGAGCTGGATAAACAATCTGTAATGAACAAGACTGACGATGAACTAACATCAAGCATGGCAACCTGACAGGACAACGGAAAACATGAACATCTGACAGAATTCCAACAGCATCTGCCACAACAATAAGTAATGATCACAAGACAGTGTCTGGATTGATCTTACCTGGCCACTTTCAAAACCTGCAACAAGTCTGACACCCACAGCTACAAATTTTAGGATGCACACTGGAGATTTTATGACAGAAAACTGAAATCCAGTATCACGTGGACAAAACTCAACTGAAAACGAACTAAATAGGGATCACCATAATGATGCGGAACGAGATGGTATGAGTGTAAGGGCTCATTTGTTTGCACTTAATGGAGGTCTGAATCTGAATGGTTCAGACTTCAGACCATTAAGTGCATTTGTTTTTTATTAAGATTTTAGCTCTTAATAGATCTGAATAGGTCTTAATCATTCAAATCTAGAATCAAGTCTTAATAGGTCTGAAAAGGTATTCTGGTGTTGGATAATATTCACCGCCACTCTATTCATAATCATCAGTCACCACCTCTACCACCTCTATCATTGTCAACCACCACCAACCACCTCCACCATCACAGCCATCATCGACAACAAATATCGCTACCAACTACTATTGTCAACCGCTACCACACCTACAACCTCTGTTATTCTAATTATATTTACCACCACCACCGCTGTCAACAACACCACCATCATCAACCATTACAGGTCAATCCCTACTATCGACCAACTCATCTATCACAACTAGCACCACCACTAATTGTGACCATTAATACATCACAATCTCCACACATTGTTCGGCGATCACCACCATTGCCACTACTAACGCTACCTCTACCATCACTTCAATCACTATCATCGCTACAATTTATCTCTACTAACAACCATCTCCACCATCACAACTAACAACATCTCCAACTAGCACCAACACATCGTCAACCATCATGCATTCATTTTTCAGCCATCACAATCAACACCTCCAACTACTAACATCAAGCAACATCACATCATAACCGCCACTACCACCACTATCAACCGCCACCATCATAACATCACTATAATACCAACCATCACAACTATCACCACTAATATTACTAATCACTAACATCAATCATTGTCACCGCAACCACCATTATAAACCATCTCCACTATCACTAACGAACATAAATATCCTTTTCAATCAAATAATATAATTTTGTTGTATTAAATTACATACTTTTCTGATATATAATTAGTTTTGTATTTGAATTGTAGTTTTTATTTAATTATATATACAAATAATTTTTTTTGCACATTCAGATATTGAAAAACAAACAGTCTTAATCATTCAGTTTTCAGATCTAGAGACAACATCTTAATCATTCAGACGTGCATTCAGATTCAGACGTCTGAATCCTAAAAAAAAAACAAATGCAGCCTAAGAGTGAAAATATGTAATGACAAGGAACTTGATGGAAAACATAAAACCTGTTTCTCTTTTCATTAGGTTAAGTTCAGAAATGGTAATGACAAGAAATTCGTTTTGTCACTCATAAATCCCTTCCACCTAGCATATAAAATAAAAGGAAAAATTACTACTTCTGACTGTCCACTCACAACTCCCAAGGCATATTGTCCGTTTTGGCCCAACCTTTGGAGCTTCAAAGTTTTGTCACTTGGGCTTTAACCAAAAGGCAAATCAACAATTAAATTCCTGAATCCGCCTTATATGGCCCCTAACTTTCCCTTCCCATTCTGATGTGGAGTTTTCCTAAGGCATGTTTCACAGCAAACCCCTCTCAAGTTCAACCGCTCAGGCCCTGTGGGCTGTAACAATTTAATTTAATCACCACGAAAAACAAATTTACTCTTCTTATGCCACTCCTCTCTGATCACTTGTCAATACCACACTTGAGTCTGATAGCTGAATTGCAGGAATCGAGTGAAGATTTGAGAATTCAAGGACTGTAAACAGGAGTCCTACAGAGGAGAATCGAGTATATCAGCCAAAATGGAATGAGAGAGAAGAGATGGAAGAAAAGTGTAGATCAGAAATGTAAATTCTTTCATTATTGAATGTAAAGAATAGGTATACAATGTGTCATACGACTCGACTTTTTCCAAATATGACTCCAATTCCTGCTAACAAACTATCTATTATGACTCCACCTCCTGCTAACAAACTAACTGCTTGAATGAAACTGTTGAAAATATGTCTCAGAAATAAAGTAAAGTAGGAATAGATATTTTTAGTAGTTTTTAATTATTAGAGTCCTATGTGATTTAGGAATTAGTTGTCCTTTTATTATTTAGGAATTAGTTTTCCTTTTATTATTTGAATAGCAATTAGTTATCCCAATTTAAATTGGAGTGTAGTTAAAAATTTAGCTATAAATATATGTTTTGAGTTATTATTAATAAAATAATTCCCTTTGACAATACTATTGTCGTATTTTATTTTTTTTCCAACTCTTTCTCTGTTTTTTCTCCAGTTTCAAAGCTAAAAATCAACAATTGGTATCAAGAGCCTATTTTCTTGAGAGATCTGTGAGAGATGAATTCTGAAAACAACTTTTCCCAAATAGCTCCTCCTGTCTTTGATGGTGAGAATTACCATCTTTGGGCAGTAAGAATGGAGACTTATCTTGAGGCTTTAGATCTTTGGAAGGCCGTAGAGGAGAATTATGATTGTCTTCCGCTGCCCGATAATCCCACGGTGGCCCAGATCAAAAGTCAAAAGGAAAAGAAAATTAGAAAAACAAAAGCAACTTTGTTTGCTAGTGTTTCTCCAATAATTTTCATGAGAATTATGGCCTTTAAATCAGCAAAAGAAATTTGGGATTATCTGAAGGAAGAATACACAGGAGATGAAAGAATACGAGGCATGAAAGTGTTGAATCTAATAAGGGAATTCGAATTGCAAAAGATGAAGGAATCTGAGACCGTCAAAGAGTACTCAGACCAACTTCTTAGCATTGTTAACAAGGTAAGATTGCTTGGCACAAAATTTAAAGATTCAAGAATTGTTGAAAAAATTCTTGTCATTGTGCCTGAAAGATATGAAGTATCAATAACTACCTTGGAAAACACAAAAGACCTGTCCAAGATTACGTTGGCAGAATTGTTAAATACGTTGCAGGCGCAAGAGCTAAGGAGGCTTATAAGGCAACATGGTTTGGTTGAAGGAGCTTTGGCAGCCAACCACAAGACTCAAAGCAAGGGTAATAATTCAAGAAAAAAATTACCCACCTTGCCAGCACTGTGGCAAAATAGGTCATCCTCCATTTAAATGTTGGAAGAGACCAGATGCACAATGCAAGATATGCAATCAACTTGGTTATGAAGCCGTGATTTGCAAAAACAAATCTAAAAAATATGAAGCAGATGCCCAAGTCACCAAAGAAGAAGAAGATCACTTATTTGTGGCAACATATTCTTTAACCAAGAAATCTGATTTTTGGATGATTGATAGTGGTTGTACAAACCACATGACATATGACAAAACCCTTTTTAAAGAGTTTTTGCCTTTGGAAAATAAGAAAATCAGAATTGGGAATGGTGACTATATTCAAGGAAAAGGGAATGTTGCAATCAAAACAATTTCAGGTACAAAAATAATTTCAAATGTCCTTTACGTGCCCGATATTGATAAAAGTTTGTCAACTAATGGAAGAAGGATTTAAACTATTGTTTGGAGATAACTATTGTCGAATCTTTGATTCCACTAATCTTGAGATCTTACAAATTGATATGAGAGGCAAAAGTTTCTTATTTAATCCAACAGAAGATGCACATAAGTCATGCAAGAACAAAGACGAATTGGAAGATTTATTCAAGAGGTCAAAATTCAGCCGAAGCCGAGACAATTTCTGATCCAAGGAGGAGTGTTGAAAATATATCTCAAAAATAAAGTAAAGTAGGAATAGATATTTTGAGTAGTTTTTAATTATTAGAATCCTATGTGATTTAGGAATTAGTTGTCCTTTTATTATTTGAATAGGAATTAGTTATTCCAATTTAAATTGGAGTGTAGTTAGAAATTTAGCTATAAATATATGTTTTGAGTTATTAATAAAATGATTCCCTTTGACAATACTATTGCCGTATTTTATTTTTCTCCAACTCTTTCTCTGTTATTTCTCCAATTTCAAAGCTAAAAACCAACAAAAACTAACTTGCTGATGTGGACTAACTAATCTGAAATACTTGCATCTATACTCGCATCCACAAAAGATCCTTATCCAAGGATCAAAATGAGGAAATCTGGTCCTGAGAACATTAAAGAACTCCCAGGTAGCATGGATTCAGGAGTGGGACAATAGCGACTGGCAATATTAGTAGAGGGTGGATAAGAAATCTGGTAGTAACTTCTTACACAACTTTTTGAAAGAGACACATGTACTGTAGGATGAATTTCACTTTTCACTGTAGGAGGAAAGAGTAAAGTGTAAGCCACGTAACCAACCCTGTTAATAATCTGGAATGGCCCATAGTATTTGGCAGTCAGCTTTATAGAAAGGACCTGAAGAGAGGTAGACTGCTTGTAAGGTTGTACTTGGGGATATCACCGTCCCAAATATGCTAGCCAACAAAGTGCCACTTGAAGAAGTTTGGCCTCAAGAAGGAGAGATTAGCATTCCACTTTACTTGGCTAAGCAAGTTATGATCCCTCTCAATTCCAAGGACTCTCCCGAAATTCTTGATCTTGAACATGATGAATTCTTGGATTTCAAGACAAATTTTCTTCAAGAAGGAGAGAATGATACAAGTCCAATCACTCCAAAGATTCGAGCTCAAGGCAATTGGCGAAGCTTTAGGGATGAGGAGGAGTATTGTGACCCGCCATGAGGAGGGACGAAAGAAGAATGCTTTGTCTTAAGAATTTGGGCTTTTGGGTCACTTTTGGGCCCAATTGTAATAAATAGCCTAGGCTATAAATAGGTAGTTTTCTCCTAGAGTTAGGGTTAGATCATTTTTGATGAAAAATGCACTTGAGGGTGTTTTTAGAAACCTTGTTGGGAGCTTTGAGTGTTTGAGTAGAAACGTTGGTTGTGAGGTTTTAATGTCCCTCTCGGTCTTCGTATGATTTAGGTGCTTGTCTAGGATTGTCGATTAAGGACTTCGACTTAATATATCATGGTTTGTCTTCGATTCCTTTACTTGTGTCTATTTTCTATCCTTTACTTTCCTTTGTTTAGTTTTCCTTGTTTTTGTGTTCCCATACTTTGTGTTTTCGTTTCATAGTTTCCTCGTGTATCAATTGGCAATAGAGCCAAGCTTGATTTCATTCCCACGAAGTCAATCTTGGATCTTGTTATCTAGAAAAATCACAAAAAAAGTTACTATTCACGTTTTTGGGTCTAGCCCAAATTTTCAGTTTTTAATTTTGGTGTTTTCTTGAGTTTCTAGTGCTAGATTCTTGTTCCCTAGCACTATTTGAGTCAAAATATCGAATTTGAGTCTAATCAGAGCTATATCGAAGCCTCTACCATTTTTGAAACTTAAGTTGAAGAAAATTGGAAGTGGGTGTTGAAATCTGAAAATTTTGGATAATCTTGTGAGTTTAAAATTGCTTGGATTGTGTTTGGAAGCTTGAAAGGAGCTTGAATTTCGAATTTCATCGAATTCCGAATCCATTTGCTTAAGGTTCAATTTTTGAATGTTCTTGTGTTCTTGATGGTGTTCATGTCTTGAAAAAGCAAGATTGTTCAAAAAAGGTGTGTTTTATCCACAAAAGAGAGAGAAAAGGCAAGAAAAGGTGTTAGTACAATAGAATATCCCAAAGGGAAAGGAATATCCTAGGAGATAGTGCAAAAGTACCCACAAGAAGGGGCAATTTTGGAGCTCCAGCTAGACTGCCTGGAGGCATTTGCGCCCATCTGCTCAAGCAGATCAGGAGCAGATGCTCAAGCACACTGCTTTGGCCTGCGACCCATCTGCTTAAGCAGGTCATTCCCGCGCTCAACATGCGCCCAGACTGCCCTCAAACATCCCAACATAGATTTTGGCTCAGGTTCAACCATTTAGTTTCATTTCTTGATTCCTCTTTTCATTTCTTTTGATTCTTAACACTAATTAACAACTAGTAATTGATCTACTACTGTTTAATTGGTTCTTGAGTCCGTCCTTCTTTCATGTCCTTTTTTTTCTTTTCTTTGTACGTTTTATAATTTGTCTTCCTAGCTAACTTCTTTGATTCAAGTCCTTTATTTCTAAATCGAGACGTTCGTTCTTCTCTCAACTAGAATCCATTCTAACCGAGAGTAGCAAGTTGACATCTCATATACCAACGTGAACAAGCAAGACCAAGAAGTTGAACTAATTGTGAGCCAATCCAAACACTTGGATTGAGAGACTTGATTTCACTAACGTTAACCTTGTTTCTTAGTTGTGTTGAGTGTCTTGTTGATAGGTACCATGGCACCGGGAGATGAGATCCAACTACCCCAAGCGGGACAAGTCTTGATACCCTTGTGGAAGCTATCATGGGGATGTTATGAATGAAAGGATGAGGTATGGATACTATGAATGAAAGGATGTCGGGCATCGAGGAGAAGTTATCAATGTGGAAGGAAGAATGACGAATATGGATGGAAGGGTGGTGAGTTTGGATGGAAACTCGAACAATGGAGGTTCCACTACAAGCGGGCATGCTCAAGAAACTTCTGCCACCGTCTCTCCTAGAACTCTACACCACATGCTCTATCCTCCCCCACAAGTAAGTGCTCCCTTACCTACTACTACCACCGATTAAACTCCACAACATGTAGCCCGACCACTACAATTCAATCAACAAACGCCCCAAAATTGACACGACCTGAATCAGGGCCAAGTTATGTCGGGCATCTCAAGTCCAACCAGGACCGGACACAACCCCCGATACCCAACCTTAACCGCCCTGCACCCTATGTCGGATGACTTCCGAACATATAACAAGATGAAACAAGAATAATTTAAAGACATTAAATAAAGTCTATATTCATAATCCAACAACCTCAATCAAATATCCAACCGGTGCCAAGCCCAATGGCAATACCAATACCAAGGCTGACACCAATACCGACACCGCCCATGCCATAGTTGTCTGACAAAGCCTTTATCCAGAATCAATAAAATTCGGTCGGGACATGCCCCCGATCATAAGCCAAAACCAAACGAAAGAAATAACAAAAGCAAAAGAAGTTCATAGCATGAAATGGAGCCTTCCGGAGTATGAAAGCTCACCACTGCAGTCTGACTCAAAGCTATCCCCGAATCCAAGTCACTGAGCAGGAGGAACGGTAGCATGACCGGTTCCTACATCGCGTAGGGATACAACGCTCGAAGACGGTTAGCGGAGCGAATGCTAGCATGTACTCGGGGATAAGATAAAATAATGCCAGTAATTCAAAACCAAAGTAAATAACCATATGCAATCACTTAGATACATATATATATCGTGCCGGGATAGAGAACCGAGTTTAACATGCATTTAAAACCTTAACTTAGGCTGAGTAGCTTGACCGTCCTAAAACCACCCATGGGCTATATGGGTTAAGCTCCCCCTGCTGAAAGGGCCCCAATATGTGTTAGCCGCACGATCGGAGAAAAGAACCTGAGATGACTACTACATCTCCCAAAATATAAAGTGTGACATCATGCACACGATCAATAAGACCACCCTCACATCGACAAATATGAGTTTCCAGTGTCGGCCCCCCGGGACCCCTACTTTCTATGGCTTTGCTACTCGACCCTCTCTAAGCCCATATTAAAACCATTTTCACATTCCAACTATTTACCAAGGAGTTTTTCGTTTAGGCATTAACCGTTGGTATCGTCATACCAAAATTAGAGCTTTCAAGTCTATCCTTTTATGCCATACCAAAACCATTAAACCAAGTTGACTCTAAAGTTTCCAATTAAACCAAAACCATGGCCACCAAGGACTTTTCAAAACCATTTGAAAACTAAACCAAACCAATTCATGTTCCATTTACCATTTATGCAATGCAAAAATTTCAATAATAGTCAAACTATGTGACAAAATCATTCTCATCGGCATTTTATCAAACAAGTTGAGGGCACATAAGTTTCAAAACCATAACCAAGTAATTTGGGGATCTAAAGTACCCCAAATCCATTTACCATAACCATGCATTCCACAATGTCAAAATCATATTAAAAACATGAAAAAACATCATTAAACCATGAGAAATATTATTCAACCATAAACATCCAAAAACCCCAACCATAATTTCAAACCATAACAATATCATGAAAATCATACATTAAAACACACGCTCTTTGTAAAATAACAACGAGGGAGGAGTAACATGCCTTAGACACCAAGGAAGACGAAGAGAAATCACCCTTGAAAGCTTTAATTGATTATCATGAAGAAACCCTAGCCTTTTGCTTGAGAGAGAGTTTGAGAGAGATTTTAAGAGTGTTTGATTGAGAATAATAGGTTAATGAAGCCCCAAAAGGGGTTATATGTCGTGGTATTAAAGGGAGTTACAAGGGAAAATGTCCAGAATGCCCCCAACTTAAAATTGTAAAATTACCGCAGGTGGTTACGAGTCGACCCCTTGACCCGTGACCACAACATACGATTCATACCATGGAGTCACCACCAAGACAGTGAGTTGGGACCCCATACACTGTCCACCATACGATTCCCTAACCCCCACTCGTGAAAAGATTATACGACTGGACCACCAGTCGTACCCAAGACAGAAACCAAAGAGATTGGACATTGGACAACATACGACTCGATTTTACCACTCGTACCCTATCCTCACGGCTCTTAGTGAGCCACTCGTACTCAGAGCCAAGTCAAGTCACTAAGTTACTAATTTGATTAAGGGACTGACCAAACGAACCGTAACCACAACAGAAACCCAACCACCCTTCACTGGTCTCCTAACGACTAGGGTCCCCTGACCCGTACCCACACCAGACGACTCGTATGGTGAGTCGTTACAAGGAAAGTGAGCTCAGGAATTTTCCAAGGGACAAAACCCAGGGTGTTTCTATTCTCCTCCGCTTGGATCATTCGTCCTCGAATGATGGGACAAGGCAGTGACTAGCACGATTAAACCCCCAAACACCCCTACACTTATCTTTAAGGCAGAAAACATATTACCACGGAACTCACAAGCCACTCTTACCTTTAACTAAGTTAGAAAACAAAGATGTTAAGAATAACACATAGAACAGAGAACAAGAATGGATACTTGGACTTCATGTCCTCTTCAGCTTCCCAAGTACCCTCTTCAACCTTGTGATTTCTCCATAGAACCTTTATCGAAGCTACATCCTTGGTCCGCAACCGACGAACCTGCTAATCCAAAATCTCCACAGGGACCTCTTCATAAGATAAAGAACCTGGAATACCAATATCCTTAATAGGTACAATCTGCGACGGATCACCCAACACTTCCTCAACATGGAAACATGGAATATCGGGTGAATGGAGCTCAAACTAGAAGGCAACTCCAACTTATACGCAACACTGCCAACCCTTCTCAAAATCAAGTATGGACCAACATACCGGGGACTGAGCTTCCCCTTCTTCCCAAACTGCATTACCCCTTTCATGGGAGACACCTTCAAGAACACCCTATACCCAACCTCAAACTCTAACTTCCTACGCCTCACATCCGCATAGGACTTTTGGCGGCTTTAAGTCTATCCCGAATCACCTTCACCTTCTCTATAGATTGGTGAACCAAATCTGGGCCAAACATCTCCGCCTCACCAACCTTGAACCACCTAATAGGAGATCTACACCTCCTACCATACAAGGCCTCTAACGGAGCCATCCCAATGCTAGAGTGATAGCTATTATTGTATGCAAACTCTATGAGAGGCACATACTCAACCCAACTACCACCATAGTCAATCATGAAAGCCCTAAGGAGTGTGAAAGCTATGATAAGAGTACACGTGAGGAGTGTGAAAATTCATTTTCTTCACCTTGTAGTACTTCTTATCAAGATCGACATGGTATGAATGGTTATCCTAGCTATAGTAGAGGTTGTCCCACGAGAAGAAGAGGATATGCATCTCCAAAACCGACGGGTAATCATGTGCCTTACAATGTTGATCCGAGAAGGAGTGTACACTCCGGAAAGGTGACCATTTGTGGGATACCGGGCTGCCTCGTTGTGTTAAATGATAGGTACTATAGAAACTACATCCTTCCATACATGGTTGACTACTTGGAGTTGTTTCGAGAGCCTTCACTTGTTCCATACTTCTTGGACGGGTTTAAGGTTACCGAGAGGGTGAAGGTTGTCTTCTCCCAATTTGATTACCATGAGGAGGTGTGGTGCGATGTTTTTCCCTTAACCTACGGTCATGTGAGCTTGGGTGTCGATTGGTTTGCACAACATAAAGTTCCAAATGTGCAAAATTGGCCTAATGTTGTAAGAGACCGATGGGGAAATCACCTCGTGACGTACATTCTGCCCATGCCGCAAAGAGAAATGCTCACCTACTCCAATCCAAATGATGATGAGAGACAAAAGATTGAGAGGAGTAAGGGTGTGCAAGGTGGTAATTCAAGAGTGGAAAAAGGAGAGGTTGTGTGGAGCGAAGTGAGGGGATTGCCACCAAACCGAGCTAACATTGTTTGTCCTTTTATTTCTAAGGACATTTGTGTAGGTACCGACATGGCAAGCGAAGGAGAGAAATGCCAATTTGCTGCCCAAGCCTGTGGAGGACCTACACAACACGGCAAAGGAGAGTCTACTCAAGAACTTCAGGGTAAAATAGCTAACTCTTACACTTTGGTGCATGTGAATGATAATTGCGTGGCTAGTAGCCTATTGAGTATGAGTTGTAGCTTACTTACTTGTGAGTCTAATAATTCTTTGCCTCTTGTTGATGATGTACATCTTGTGAGTGTGGATACACTAGTTGATCCTATTGATGACGAAATTGACTTTTCTTGTAAGAGCAATTTATGTCCACCTAGTGTTGAAGCCAATATGTTGAACGAAAGTACATCGTCTTGTGTAATTAGTGTTGATCAACTTATGTGTGAAACTTGTCCGCCACTTGAGGTTATGTGTGATGTGCTTAATAGAACTCAAGTGAGTGAAGTATTTGAAAATGTTGGTCAACAAAATGGGAGTGAACCCGAGAGCTATTCTTGGGATAATCTTGTACTTGAAATCTTTTTGAAACTTGATATTGATCTTTTAGAGGGTGATGAATGTGTTTGTTCCGAATCTGCCCGTGAAATAGATCATGCTCTCTTTAGGTATAATGTCTTGTTTGAAGATGATATAAACACTCCTAATAGACCTAGTGGTGAAAATGATGGTATAGCTTACCTTGGAAGCTATAGCCTATATGCTAACCCACTATGGTGTGACAACATTCCTCCTAAAGATGGAAATCTCTTCTTGGAAGATGAGAGTACTCTTAAGGGTAAGGAATGTGTGGTCTTGGAAAATAATTCTCCTTCTATTTTGTGTGACTTTATTGTTGAGAGTACTCATGGTGATGATTAGGACTCTAGTAGTGAGTACACACATAAGGGCACCTTAGTAGAAGTCGACTTGAGTGATACCTTTCTCTACTCTCTATTTGCTTTGGATGATATGTATGCTATTGTAGAGAGTATGCCGTTTAGTTTGGGTGGAGACCACGGGAAAGGAAAGTGTTGTTTAGACCCGTGTCTATGGCCACTCTTCCCGTTTGACCTCGGTGCCAAATGTAGAAATGGTGATGTTGGTGAACCCAACTTGTTGCTTCGTCTACATGACAAGCAAAGTGTCACTCTTGGTGAATCTCATAACCAAATCTTTTGTACATCTTTCATTGAGTTTTTAATATTTCATTCAAAGGATCCTTGGTTATACTTCAAGTATGTGCCGCCTTGGCGTGATGATGTTTATTATTATGCTAACCCTAACCCTCATGCCATGAGGATGTTGTGCTTGTTTGTCTTTTCTCTAGTTTTGCAAGGTGCGAATTCGAGGTCGAATCATTTTCAAGAAGGGAGGATGATACAAGTTAAATGGCCGCCTTAGCTTTCGATGACATAATTCAAAGTCACTACGTGAAGAATCAAGCTTTGGTCGCATGGAGGGCACGGGATCATACTTGGAGGGGTCGTCTTGAGCATGCCATTAAACAAACCCGAGTGGGGAAAATTGCTTGGAGCCTTGAAGACTTGAGGGCTATTGGGTTTGGGCCACACTTGGTGGTTCACGGCTTTGGTTTCCTTTATTAAGGGCATTTTGGTCACTTAGCCTTAAGAAGTCTAAATGACACTCTATGGCCGCCCCACCTCATTAAGGGCATTGGAGTCATTTTGTTTTTCTTTTGTAATATACTATATATAGTCTCTTTTAGGTCTTTTCTCATTAGTTTATGAATGATGAATGTATGAAACATTGAAAATCCTCTCTCTTGAGAGTAGAACACCTTAGTGTAGTCTTAGTTAGGGCTTGGAATAGCCATTGTAGTTTAGGGCTTGGAAAAGCTAATATTGACCTTGCTTGGAGACGGTGGATCTTGAGGTGAGTTGATTCCCTTGGCAGTCACCGTAAGAGTGTGGTGTCGATTATTACATTCATTAGGGGTTAGTGTTGATATACACTTGGTTCTTTATCTTGTGCTAACCTATGTCTCACTAACTATCCTTTTCTTTCTTGTATTCGTGTATGTGTTTATGTTCTAGTAATCCAACCCGTGAGTTGTTGTTATTGTTCATCTTGTTGTTGTTCATCTTGTTCATCATCTCGTGGTTGTTAACATAGTTTGGGTTAGCTATTTTGGTCTGTTAAACACCCTGTTCATCTCGTTTTGTTGGTTGTTGTGGAATCCGAGAGTTGGTCTCCAATAGGTCCTCGAATCTTGTGATTTGTAGACTATTTGGAGTGTGATTTCGTGTATCCCTTGTCTTTCTTGTATCAGTCCAAAAGTCGATGAAGTGAATGATTGATTGATAATGAGCATAATGTGTGTTGTACCCTTGTTGTATACTTGTTCTAACTTGTTCAAGGTTGGTTCGATATGTGATAACTTGTTAACTTGTGTTTATTGCTTGCCTTACCCGTTATTCTCAGAAAAATGATCCAAGTGTAGGAGAATTGAAAAACCTAGACTTTGAACCATTGAAAAATTTCTTCAATTGATGTCACTGGGGTGGGTACAACTAGGGGTATGCGTCGTAACCCTTGCATACGAGTCATATCTTCCTTCCCCTCCCCTCTCGTATCGTAGGCAGTGTGGTGAGGGTTACTTACTATCCTAGGTACGAGTGACCCCCTCCTCAATCGTACCAAAGGGTATGAGTCATACCAAGTAAGTCGTATAGAGTTTGGACTTGAACTTTGAGTGGACTGTTTTTGATACTGTTGAAGCATACGAGTTAGGGGTTGAGTCGTACCCTTTGGATACGACTCAAGGGTATGTGGTCGTACCCATAACTGTGCAGGTGACCTAGGAGAAGACTAAGGTACGAGTCAGGGTACCACTCGTACCCTAGGGTACGGTTCCCCAAGTAAGTCGTACCCCTGGATGAGTCCATTTTCCAGCTTTTAGTTGATGGCCTTGTGGTAATTTCCTACACCCTAAACCCTAAATCCCTTCACTATATGTGTATATGGCCTCCTTAAACACATTTTGAGTGGATCAAACATCCAAAACACTCTCTCAAACTATCTTTGAAGAATTGGAGGCTAGGGTTTCAAGGGTGATCTTCAAGAGGCAAAGTGAAGTCAAGACTCTTGGTGAATCAAGTTGTCTAAGGCATGCAACTCCTCCCCTTGTTAAATAACTCTAAACCCATGTATTTTACACTTGGATTAGTAAGTGTACACAGTGGTTTTGAAATCAAATGAAAAAGGATTTTGTTGCCTAATGATGAATAATGTTGATCCTTGCTTAGACTTATGTTCATACATGTTATTGATGATGATTTGTATGCGTGGGTGCTTGTTGTATGTGGTTTAACATGAGGGTCTTGAGTAACCCTAATCTTGAGGATTTCTACCATGAAAATGGCCTTGTTAAAGGTATGCACATATAGTGTTTGTGAAAATGTCTAAGTGAATTGTCTAGTCACATGTGGTGATGTGTTGAACTAGGGCAATGACCCAATAAGTATGAATGATTGATAAATGGTGTTGTAAAAGTATGTGAGCCATGTATTGTGAAATGATGACCTTGTTGAGTTAATGACTAATAAGGGGTTGAAGTTCCTTAATATGACGATGAACTTAAATTGTGTGTTGAGCTAAAGTGTGGTAAGAATGTGGTACAAGATTGTTAATGAAATGTGAATAGTTTGTGAGGGACTTGATGACCATAATTGAATTGTATGATGAATTGAATGAAGGCAATAGCCTATTGAAATGGTTAAGCAATGAAGGCTCCCATAAGGACTATGGGGTCATGCATGATGTTGAATTAGCTAAATGGTTAAAGTCCTTAAGTGTTGTATGGAATTAATGTTGATGCATGGTCAAAGGGTTAAAGTCTCAATGTCAACTAATGATAGTTGTGATGGCTTGAGGTTGAAGTCCCTTGCCTTATGAAATGGCTTGAGGTTGAAGTCCATTGCCTTATGAAATGGCTTGAGGTTGGAGTCCCTTGCCTAATGAAATTGCTCGAGGTTAAAGTCCCTTGCTTAAAGAGATCTCTTGAGGTTAATGTACCTCGCCGAATGAAATGGCCTGCGGTTAGAGTCCCTTGGCATGAGGTTAGAGTCCCTTGTCTAACGAATGGGCATGAGGTTAGAGTCCCTTGCCTAGATGAATGTGTGTGGTTGGAGTCCTTTGTTTGAATGATTGGGTATGTGGTTAAAGTCCTTGGCTAATGAAAGTGTGAGTATGGTCAAAGTCCTTTGCCTAATGATATGAAAATATGGTTAAGGTCCTATGCATAATGAGAAACGCTTGAATCTTTTAAGTGTGGAGGGTCGGAGTCCCCCACTTCATGTCTAATGAATGAATGTTCAAGAATGTTGTTAAGCCTTGTTTTCTTGATTTGCATGTGCCTATATGCAAGGGAAGGTGTATGAATATGATTGAATATGATATATTGACTTGTTGTTGAATGATGATGCTATTATATCCTTACCCTTGAGTTACATGCTAGCGTTCCAACCGCTAACCGTCTCCAGACGCTATGTCCCCACGCGACATAGGGGCCGGAGCATTATCTTCTCTTCCTGCGCAGTGATTAGGTGATCAAAGCGGTTCATACATTAACTTCGGAGTGGTGAGCGTCCTTATTTCGAAAGACATTCATTCTTGGTCTCCTATCTTTAGACTTAGTCTTATTTTTACTTGGTTTGACTATTGTCGGGGGCTTGTCCCGACATATACATTTCTAAACATCAGTTTGTATAGAGGTATTGTGGATGACTGTGGACTTGGGTGGAATGGTTAGATTGATGAATCTAATGAAGTGTTTAGACATGTTTAAGTTATGACTTGTAGTGTGTTTCTGCTATCTTATTATATGGTCGGGATTCATCCGACCCTTGTGATTTATATTGATAATTGGGTTGGATTATCGAGGCGACCTCTGGTTCACGTGGGCTTGAGGTGCCCATACGACATAGCCCGATTTCGGGGCGTGTCAGTATTCTCTACCATCAATCGGATACCACCCTCCATCCCTCCTTTTCTCCCTCTTCTCCCACCAAACCTCTCTTGATGAACTCGATCATTGACTCCATAATCATAATTATTACCATCAAAAGAACCATGCTCTTCAAGGTTATGTTGGCTTTCATCTTAGTTCTATTGGCTTGTGGTGGAAGATTTCTTTGTTGATTTTCCCCTTTTGGTTGGAAAAGTAGCATTAGGAGAGAGGGTATCTTGCACTACCATGTGGGATGGAGTTGAATCAAGAGGAATCTTACTTGATCCCTCATCATGTTGACCAATGGGATTGGAAACCTCAAGTGGTTGTTTTGCTATTTCTTGGTTTCTCACCCTTCAATCCGCATCTTTCAATTTTTCCTTCATTTCTTTCAATAGTTTTTGAAGCAAAATTTCCATTTTGCTAGAAAATTCTCCCTTTAATTGAGTCATTGTAACTACAAAAATAAATAAAAAGTTAGTAGAAAGAGTTCCTCACCACTCACTCACATCACATTTCCCTATTTTTGTCACTCACACTTGTGTATCACTCTAAGGCCAAAGGCTTTTAAGGCTACCCTAAAATGAACTCACCTCACTTTTGCTTTTTACCACTCTTGAATAACCTAATGTTGAGAGTCAACACCGTCAAATAATTCACAAGTGGTACTACTACTTCGGGATGGAGTGGAATTTATGTAATCAAGAAAGGACAACTAAAAATAAAGGACAAGAAAACAAATAAGCCACAACGAAATGAAAGAAAAAAAACACGACATAATTTGACATGAATAAATTAAAAGGACACAAATTAGTTTATCATTAAGCATAAATTAATACAACAACAACAACAACAAACCCAGTGTATTCCCACATAGTGGGGTCTGGGGAGGGTAAGATGTATGCAGTCCATACCACTACCTCCGGAGAAGTAGCAAGGCTGTTTCCGATAGACCTCCGGCTCAAGACATTAAGCATAAATTAATACTCAAAGTAAACTAGCTAGAATTAACACGAAGCGAAGAGAAAATAAGTTTGAAAGATTTGAACTATTTTGTAATTCTCAAATTCATTCTCTAAGAAAAAACTCATTTAAAAAAAAAAAAATCTATCTCCTTCAATACCGAAACAATTGAGCTCAAGTGTGAGATATAACTTCCCCAAAACTTTATCAACGGCCTCTAACCAATAATTTCTTCAACCAAACACCAAATCAACAAAAATCATTTTCAAGTTTCTTTTTCAACACGACTTTCATTTTTTTTTAAGCCATGTATTTTTTGGATTTGTTTTTCAACTAGGAAACAACATCTAACTCAAGGGATAATATCAAACAACATTCAATCAAATTCAATTTTTTTTTTGTGGGGGGGGGGGTCTTTTTTTTTTTTCTTTTTGAAAATATCAAAACCCCGAGACTTAGATTTGTGAAACAAATCTAATCCAAGCTCTTGATACCAATTTGATGTGAAATAAGAAAATAAAAGCAAAATAGAAATTAAGGATAAAAACTAAAGAAAGATGGGCACAACTAGATTCAAACAATTAAAAGATGTAATGGTGAAACTAACCAAAACACCACTTAATTGGGAACTAAAAATACCTAATCTATTAGAATCCTCAAGAAGGTAGTAACCTTACTACTTGCAAAGAGCAAGTGTCGAAAATAAACAAAGAGTTCTCAAGTTCTCAAAGGAGGCACTAGTCTTCAATCTTCAAAACTAGTGGTTCAACCCTAATAGTTGACTATTTATACTAAGGGTTGAAAAAAGTAAAGAAAAAACAAATTGTCCTTCATTTAAATTACAAGCTAATTCAAATGGTAGACACTTAATATATTAAATATCTTCAACTTATCTATATTGGCATTTCCATGATTGAGAGGTGACCGAGCTCCAAAGGTTGATGGCCATCCTTCGCAGGCAAGTCAATTCTATGGATGAACCTGATCCTTCGTGGTTGGGTTTGAGGAACAATGGGGTTTTCTTTGTTAAATCTGTTAGAATATGAGTAGGATTAGAAATATTATATAGAATCCTAGTTGGAAAAGGAGTCTAATGTAGTATCTATAAATAGGGCCTAAATGTAATTATTTAGATACACAATTCAATAATATTTTCTCCATTATTCCTCACATGGTATCAAAGCATCAGTGAGAAACATTCAAAAAAATTAGTCAGATTCTGGTGACTGTTCAATTCTGGCAACTGTACATCGATTATGTCATCTTTTGATTTGCAAGTGTTGTGCGAAAACCAACACTACCACTAGGCTTGGAATTTCCAGGCCACAAAACCACAACTAGAACCACCGAGAAACAACAACTCGCGCGTCGGCGACAGTGCGTTTTCCGACGAGATCTGTGTCATGCGCCGGGAGATTCCGATCGAGTTTCTTGGTTTTTCTTTGTCTATTGGAGTCACCCAAGTCTTCCGACCAAATTCTGGCATTGTTTCCCAGATTTCGATCGCCGGAGTTAGGTTTTCGGCAACTTTCAGAATTTTTCGACATCTACATTTTTTGAGATTCCGACAACAGATTTCCAGAATATTTTGGCTGCAAAATTCTGATTTCACAATGTCTTTTGGGTGTGATACTTTTGGCTTAAAAAATACGGGAATTAGAAGTTCAAGTCCTATGATCACTTTCCAATTCTTAATGAGGAGATCAGAAAATCAAACGTCCCAGTCCATGAAGAATCAATGAGGGGGAGGTCATTTTGGAAGATCTCGACCTAGGTGTAGTTATTGTAAAAGGCTTGGACATACTCGTGACGTATGTTATTTTTGACCTATGTGTGGTTACTGTAATAGGTTTGGACATGCTCATAGAATATGCTATTCTTTGCATGGTCGACTACCTAAAAATGGTCATGTTGCTCAATCTAACACCGCAGGTAAGCAATAAGTGTAATTATCTGAAAAAGAATATAATGAGTATCTTCAGTATCGAGCAAGTAAGCAAATATCTCTACCAATAGTCTCAACTGCACAATCTCATACCTTTGGATCATAGGTTGTGGACTCTGACGCTTCCGATCATAATTCTGATGATAAATTACTTCTATCAAATATTGTTTATTCACAGTCTCTTCCAATTGTCACAGTCCCATGTTTTGCTATGTTTTTGGGGCGATGCAGTTATTGCATCTTGGTATTTAATTAATCGGATGCCCTTATCTTCCATTCAAAATCAAATTCTCTATTTAGTATTATTTTCTTTGTCACCTCTCTGCTCTCTTCCCCCTCGTGTCTTTAGGAGTACATGTTTTGTTCATAACTTCACCCCAGGAAAAGATAAATTAGCCCTTGTGCTCTTAAATGTGTCTTTCGTGGTTATTCTCGAGTACAAAAGGGATATCGTTGTTACTCACCTAATCTTTGTTAGTACCTTATATCGGCTGATATCACATTCTTTGATCTCAACCTTACTTTACATATTCTTCTGATGTACATTAAAGTGATGCTACTTCAAGAAGGCCTTTCACAAGAAGTCAAGCTAAAACTTCAAGCATTTTACGCTTTATGGATGAAGATGGAATCTTTGGAAGGTTCCACACCGGACCATAGATGCCCCCAAAATCCTACTCCATTTCGTTGCCAACGTTTTTAAACCGAGCCCCTAACATAAACTCCCCCTTGTTGACTTCCACACAATCCACCTTTATATTTTTCCAAGGCAAAAGTATTCCACATGCACTTCCCTGAGCCGGGATGTAATTACACTTATCCCATTGCCCCCCACTTCTAATGAAACTATCCATCAAAGTCTTCATTTTTGTTTCTTGGATCCGTATCACATTTGCCCACTCTCTAAACCTTACTTTGATGGTGGCCCTCTTATTAGGGTTGTTCAAACCCCTCACATTCCATGAAATAATTTTAACATCCATGAATAACAGTGTTAACTTCTTCCCCACCCTTCTCCTTCCCGGAGACCCTTGACCTTTCTTTCTATTTCTCCTTTTATATACTATCAGTTTTCTTTCTCCCTCATTATCCTTACTCGAACACCCTTGCCTATCTTCCCTAGTACCTTCGTTCTCCTCTCCTCCAGCCCCTCTTGCTTCTTTTTCGATGTCTCGAAGCAAACCTAGCACCCTATCCTTTTTCCCTTCAAAAATCACTCCCAAAAATTCCCCGAATTTGAGATAATTCCCATCCACCCAACTAGACATGCCTTTTTCTACCTTCACACACGCTAAAGGAAGTGCATTGACTCCCTGAGCATCACTACAAACACCTTTAGGAAAAACAAGCAACTGAGGAGAATGTAAAACCTTTTTGCCCAAAATTTAAATCAAATTTGGCATAACTGCAGCTTCCCCCGAGCCTTTCAGAATTAGATCTATTCAAATCCGGGCGAAAAGCCACCAAAACGGAGGTTTCAGGGATGGCAAAGTCAAATTCCGGCGCCAGCAAGACCATCGGATCTCCTCCAGCCCTCGAACCAGTTAGAGAAGCATCGCCTGACGTCAATGGTGGCCCAGAAAAATCATTCCCACCAAAATGGCAACAACCCAATCTTGAAAATTCATTTTTAAAGTCTCCGAAACAGTGATTCCGACCAGATGGGGGCTTAACTAGCCTGAGAACCCGCTTCTTTCTACCCTCATACCGGAATTAGGGCAAACATTTGCATCGCCCGGCTCCTGCCTCAAATCCGAGCCTCTATCTAAGTTTTTCGACTGCCGCAATCGATCTCCGACTGCCGGTCATCGGGAAGACGATACCCTCATTTCTGAGGGAAAAAGTCGACCGGTTTAGTACATATCCGGTTCTTTTTTTTTCTTTTTAAGAAAGGTAAAGTGGTATTCTTCAACAATAAGGGCGTGCTGGCAACTTCCAAAAAATTACAAGGGCAAGTAATCATAGTTACAGAGAGCCTAAAAAGTCTACAAACAATTCAACTTCATCTACACCCTCTTCTTTACACCAAAATACAGAGTGTTAATGTAGTTTTCCTTAACTTTCTGCATTGGATTAGTAATATTCTCTAGACATCTATTGTTTCTTTCCTTCCAAACGGACCACCATATGCGTGAAGGGATTATACTCCACCAGTTTTTCTGTGTCTTGCTACCTTCCCTCCTCATCCAATAGCTCAAAAGATCTGCAGTATTTCTGGCATCACTCATGGTCCTTGGACAAGGTTGAGAAACATATGCCACAACTGGACAGTGACTTTGAAATGAAGACATAAATGGTTGTTTGTTTCCTCCTTTTCCTTGCAGAAGAAACACCTAGAAACAATCCGGAATCCCCTCCTTTTCAGCTTCTCTTGAGTTAGGCAGGCTCCTCTACAGACCATCCATGTGAAACACCTAACCTTGGTTGGGATATTACACTTCCAGACTTGTTTCCAAGGACCAGAAATTCTCGCAGGTTGTACTAGAAGATCTCTTTTGTAGAGTCTACCTACCGTAAACCTCCCATCCCTTCCATGCCTCCATCTTATAGTATCAGGTTCAGCATTTAAGCCGGGGAATTCACTCAATCTTTGTAATAATTCGGTCACTCTGTCCACCTCCCAATCATTTAGAAGCCTCCTAAAAGTGATGTTCCACCCTTGAAGTGACTAAGTTTCAGCAATAAATGCTCCTGGATTACCACAAAAAGAGATCTATAGATCTGGAAAAGTTTCCATGAGAGACTCCTGGCCAATCCACTTATCTTTCCAGAGCCGTATCCTAGTACCCTCTCCCACTTTGTCGCATATATTCTCAATCAATTTGGACCATAAATTCCTGATAGTCCTCCAAACTGAGACCCCATAGGTGTTAGTCACTGTATTGGAAGTCTATTGAACAGTTTGCCCATATTTACTTCTTATAACTTCCTTCTAGAGAGCACGATCTTCTTTAGCAAACCTCCATAGCCATTTTGATAGTAAGCATGTGTTTTGTAGCCTCAAATTCTTAATACCAAGTCCACCCTATTGCATACTGAGTTGTGTAGTTTGCCACTTCAATAAATGAATACCTTTACCTTCCTTGTTGCCCAACCATAAGAAATCCCTCAATTTATCCAATCTTTCTTCCACATTAGCCGGTAAAGGGAAGAGAGACATGACATAAGTCGGCAAGGCATCCAAAACAGAGTTGATCAGAGTTGTTCTACCTCCTATGGATAGGTATTGAGTCTTCTAGGTGGCTAATTTCTTCTCATTCTTCTCCACAATTCTATCCCATAACTCAACCTCCTTGTGGTTATATCCCAAAGGCATTCCAAGATAGGTAGTTGGGAGATTTTCTATCTTGCAACTCAATATATTAGCTAGACATTGAATGTTAGCAACTTCCTTTACTTGAAACATGTTGCTTTTTCTCCAGTTAACACAGAGTCCTGATACTGCTTGGAATACCCCTAAAATTACCCTGATAAAGCATACTTGTTATGCCTTAGCTTCATACAACAACAAAGTATCATCTGCATAAAGAAACTGACAGATTTGCAACTCTTGACCTGCATGACTGCCTATCTTGAAACCTTTTAACCAGCTTCTCGGAATAGCAACCCTCACCATGTTATTAAGCCCCTCCATAGCTAGGATGAAAAGAAGAAGGGAAAAAGGGTCACCCTGTTTTAACCATCTTTCGGAAGGAAAAAAATCCAACAGGTTCTCCATTGAACAAAATAGAGAATCTGACAGTTTTGGTACAAAAGCTTATCCATTTCACCCATTTATCTCCAAATCCCATCTATTTCAGAATATCAATAAGGAATTCAGTTCACATGATCATAAGCTTTTTCAATCTCAAGCTTACACATGATCCTTGGAGCTTCATCTTTGAGCCTTGAATCCACAAATTCACTAGCTATCAAAGCAACATCCATTATCTGTCTTCCTTGGATGAATGTCATTTGATGTTTGTTGACTAGCTTGCTGATTACCCTCTTTAACCTTTTTGTCAGGAGCTTGGCAAGGACTTTATAAACCCCACTAATGAGACTTATTGGCCTAAAGTCTCTAAGTTCAATTGCCCTTGGTTTCTTAGGGATGAGCGCCACATAAGTGGCATTAAGGCTCCTCTCAAATTCATGTCTCTCATAGAATTTCTTTTTGAAAATTAAATAGGTTTAACCTCTCTCTCCATCTTGTGTCACTTACCTAGGGATAGGGAGGTCTTTTTCCCAAATTAGGGTTTTGCCTCCCTTTCCAATTTTCAAAATTTCCATCTTGAATGAATTTTTTTGAACTCTTCTAAAAAAAAAAAAAATTGCCTTCTCCCTCTTTCTTCTTCCCACATCTAATGGCCTTCCCATTGCTTTCGACCTCACCTCCTTCATAAACTTATTCTCCTTCTTGTTTCCTCTAATACCACTTTCTCTCCTACCATAAGCGTCAAATTCCTCCCACATATCTACTTTCAGTTTCATGGGACGAAACTCCATGGAAAGTCAAAACTCTATACTCCACTTCTCCACCATCCACCTTGATTGAAACCGGTATCCCCCCCTTTCACTAAAATTCTCACCCTTGACATTTCGTGCAAGCTAGATATCACATTCACAAAGTCCCCACAAAAATTCCCAACCTTTTTAAAAAGATTAATACACCATAAGTGTACTAGCAGCCCGACCAGATTAATCACCATTGTATCACTTGAGCCGTGTGGATCAACACAACTTCATGACCTAACCATCTCTTCAGTTGCATAAAGTTGTTGTCAAACCATTTTTTGCCCTCATGGAGAACCATCATGGCTTGTTCTTCATCCACAAAACAAGACAGAAATTGGGCATCGTTCAATTGAGTTATTTTCATGCCCTCTGCTACCCCTCGCTCCTCCACTGCCAATTCCTGATCGCCTCCGGAGTACAACCCATTTGTTATAAGAACCAACCAAGCAAGATTTCAAAAAGCTTTTCTCTTCAAAATGAAATCTTTTGATAATAAGAAATTAGGTTCTATCGATGGATCTTTATTCTGACATCTACCCCCTAAGTCTAGAGAAGGCCATGCTAAGGCTTCTTTGAAAGCATTCTCTCCCTCTTCCTAAATTCTAGAGAGAAGTAGGAGCTTCACTCACTAGGAGAGGGGTCAAAGGAGAGTTTTTGGGAAGAATTAGGAGATGGTTTGGGGAGGTGGGATATTCCTAGGGTTCTAGGTGGGAATTTTAATATCATTAGATTCTCGGAGGAGAGAATGAGGGTAGGGTGGTCTCTAGGGCAATGGAGAAGTTCTCGGAGAGTTTATTGATAACTTTTCTCTTGTTGATTTGCCTTTGACAGGTGCATCTTATACTTGGTCCAAGTAGAGGACACTTTTTCTAGATCGAGACTTAATAGATGCCTCGTGTCCACTTCTTGGGAGGAGTTCTCCCAATGTGATTCAAACCCTTCTTACAAGATTGGTTTCGGATCATTCACCTTATCTTGTTGGATTGTAGCAAAGGAAGACAGACGAGGTCCCTTTTCAGATTTGAGAACATGTGTCTTAGAGTGGAGGATTTCAAGGATAGAGTGGCTGGATGGTGGAATAGTTATGCGGTGGTAGGGAGGCCTTCTTTTAGGCTTGCCAAAAAAGCTGAGATTGCCTAACAGAGACTTAAGAGAGTGGAATAAAGAAGTGTTTGGTAGGGCAGAGGTGAAGATGAGGAAGATTATGATTGAAATGGGGGAGTTAGAGAAGATTGAAGTGGGAAGGGAGTTGGAATTGAGGGAGAAAAGAAAGAAAAGTGAGGTTGAAAAGGGAGATAGAGGAGTTGGCTTTAGCTCAAGATTAGTTGGAGAGAAAAATTGAGGGCATTGTAGTTGGAAGAAGGGATTCTAATACAAAAAAATTTCATCGGGTAGGGTCGCTAATAGGAGCACACTTTTATAGAATCGGTGGAGGTTAATGGGGTGGTGCGTGTGGGGAGGGGGGGAAGGAAGTAGAGGGGGCAATTGTAGATTATTACAAACGGTTGTTTGAGGAAGAAACGAACCGGAGATCTAAGTTGGGGGAGGGGAGGGATTTAGTTTTTAGTCATATTGGTGAGGAGGAATATGAGTAGTTAGAGAGGGCTTTCGAGGAGGAAGAGGTGAAGAGGGCGGTAGAGGGTTGTGCGTGTGACAAAGGTCCAGGGCCTGATGGTTTCTCTTTGGCTTTCTTCCAGCACTATTGGAATACGGTTAAAGTTGATGTGATGGATACTATTGCTGAGTTTCAGGAGAGGGGTAAATTCGAAAAAAGTTTGAATGCTTCGTTTGTTGTCATTATCTTTAAACGCGAAGGAGCTTCGTGCATAAATAATTTTAGACCTATTAGTCTAGTGGGGTACATTTATAAGATATCTCAAAGGTGCTTTCCAAAAGACTTAAGAAGGTGTTGGATGAGATTGTATTTATGTAACCAATTTAACACGTTAATTATCCAAAATTAACAACTAACTAAGAATAACCACGCAAGTTTGTAGGATGTAATTTAAACCATGTGATGGGGTGGTGAATTTAACAAGTTGGGGTCATAGCCTAACCCCTCACCACAATGGTGTCCTTTTGAATTAAAAAAATAACAATGTGATGATGTTATTGTTCTCTCTTTGCTGATAAAAAAGTGCATGCCATGATATTCCCCTGACTAACAAACTTAGTGCTAAGTGTGTGACCATCTCATCTAAAAGCTTAAGCTATTAGAGAGAGAGCACACTTTTACTTATTTATATTCTCAACATGACCCCTCAAATGAGGACTTGATTCCTTTTTTAAGGGCCAAGCATATGGAAATTCTTTTTGAGAGACGTGTGCTATGGTACTTGAAGTATGTGACCCTTTCATCTTAAGCTTGAGCTGATAGGGAGAGCACACTTTTATTGATTTAATTATATTCTCAACACTTGGATTAAAATTTTGAAAGTCAGTTTTGTTAACTTTTTCAGATGTGTAAGTCAAATTGCTCCTTAGACTTTAACCAAGTAAAGCAACAACAATAACAACTAAACCTCAATTTCAAGCCAGGTAGGATCAACTACATGGTCCTCTATATAATTTTACATCATCTGGATCCATTTCATTCAAAAACTCAATAATGTTTCGCTTGATTCTGCATGTCTCAATCTTTTTTTTGAAGTGCCATATCTGCTGAATGCTAACAGAATTATGATAGAGATGCACAAAATGACTAAGATGGCAAATTAAATTAGGATTAGAGCTTACCGTCAAGGCCTCATCTGATCCAATTGAATCACCACCATAGACAAACAGTTGGCCCCCACAACCATTCTGTGCATTGTTAGCACACCAACGCAGAATAATAACAGGGAGTCTTCTGCCTCCTGCTGAGAGTTGCAGCTTGACATAACTAGACGAAGCTTCAGCCTCTGAACTTTTCTTTCCTAAAACTGAAAAATTCCACAACAAGATATCGCCATCAACATAACCAACAGCCAAAATTGACCCATCATATGACAACCAACAGAGTGAGCTTATTTCTTTTTCCCCTTCTTGATTATCTGATGAAGCACGAAACCTTTCTTCACTAGAACTTTTTGAAGCATAAACAACAATTTCATCCTTTGATTGGAGTTGTTTAAACTCTCTAACAAGAGCAGCTCGATCTTCTGTAATGTCCCAGAGAACAATTAATCCATTTTCATAAGCAATCAGCACCCTGAAGAAACAAAAAGAAAGAGACGATGCTAAGACCCTGGAAAGTATTTGAGTGCAGCAAGATACCAAGGATAGATGTGTGATATGAAGCAGAATAATGTGGATGCTGAAAACAAGTCTAAAAATGGAAGACGAGAAAATACGGGAGAAATTTCAGTCGTGTCTTACCTGTTTCCATGTGAACTAGGTTGGGGAAGTAAACCAACAATGGCAAGTTGGTCGGGCATTGAAATCTCAGCAGCTTCTGCAACAGATGGTTATGGGAATATAAGAAGACGTTCACATAAGTTAGTCTACAGATATTGTATTCATCTGTACACTTGCTTTTGGAGGATAAAAACCACACTGCAATTTACAAACATGGAAGATCCAAAAGAGCAGGACACTGACTTACTCCTATGAAGTCAACACCTGCCAGGAAAAGGGAAGACACAGAAATGAATTTCTTACTCAAATTGACCTTAAGAGTTTCTAATTATCAGTTGGCATCCTACATATTACCTCCTAATTCAAAAAATTTGTGTTTCTGATTTTAACTTCTAATTCAAAAGATTTGTGTTTCTGATGGTAAAATTATAAGCTTACTGATTCTGTGCTCTTCTGGGAAATCCTAAAAATATGAACCATAGCTGAAAAGGCAATTGTGTTATTAGGAGCACGTCAAAACTAAAAGAAATTTCCGAAAGACTGGCTAGTGTAACATTTGGCATACATCAACCTCAGAATTGATGTCAATGTTCTTATACGAACCATCACCCCTATGTGCAAATTTTAGGGCTTACTACATGCTAATCATAAATCACATGTAGCAGATATTCTTAGTAGTGGAACTGCATGTCAAACAACGCTTCACTGCTTGGCCTCTAGTTCATGTTTTAGTTTTCCTGTAGTTTTGTGAATACAAATGCAATCGAGCTTAGAAAAACTGTCAACTAGTTTATATAGTCATTTTCGTGCCAAATCTTGACTGCAAATTGATCAAAACATAAGTTTTCCCTAAAAACTATACGTATAACAAGAGAAATAAGTCATATTCCCAGGAAATGCAGATCTGAGAGATTGTGCAAATTGAAACTAGAGAGAGATCCAAGAAAAAATATGGGATACAAAAGAACATTCCGAACAAGAGATAAAATAAAAGTGAAAATGCATCAGGAAAAGAAGAAAGATATAGCAATACGTTTTTACCTCAGTCAAAATAAGCTAGACGTTTCCACAACCAAAACTGGATGGAAGGCTAAAAAAGATACGAAATAAGAAAGAAAAATAATGACTTCACATCATTTTAAGTTTCTCTGGAGAAACATGCAACTAAAAGAACATTTAGAAAGTACTTTCCGGTAAACGGCCCTAACTATATGAACCTACTATATACCAGATTTCTGAAAGCACTCCCATTACCAGCTATAAGATTCGGAGGGATGTGATAAGGCAACAGTTCGATGCTTCCTTCTCTTCCCTCATACTTGAGAACAGACAGATAACCATATTCATCTCGCACAAACCTGCATACAGTCATATTGCATGTATCAAACGAAAAACTAGCAGCACTGCGAACAAATATCCTCTGAAACATCAATATCTACCCATTTACATGTAATGAGTGTCATAGATCACGGAGAATGCAGTAATATTGGACTCCCACTGTAAATTAGACGATATTCTCCTGTTCTCTAGATCCCAAATCTGTCAATTGTTAAAGGAAATTAACTGCTAAAGAGAAATGAGTGCAGCTGCAGCATATGGAAAAGCGGGGAAAATATAAAGCACTGATAGAGGAGAAGAAGAGAGTGGAGAAGATTCATGGCTGACTAACAGTAATGTCATCTCCCCCGAAGACACATGAATGCGAGAGAAGAGTTTCCTGGGTACCTGTGTCTCTGTCTGTGTGAATTAACTTGCCTACACTCTCGTATCAAAAGCTTCCCTCAAAGTAAAAGCACATCGCCACACATCTCCACCACTGAACTAAAAGATTCAAGTAATACCCAGCTTGGAAACCAGGTTAAATTGCTTAGCAGAAAAATAAAAGATTACCTGAATTTCATTTACATTTGACACACCCACTAAAAATCCTTGGTTTTGCAGGAACTGGAAAGAGGTAAGAGAAAAATATATTTACATCAAAAGATCACCAATACATATGCACTATGAAAGCATATGAAACTACAAAATCCAGCACACTTGTCCTATTTCATTTTACCAGTATCACAGCCATTTCTAAAGCTCATAATCATACACATTTGAAGCGTAGGGTAACCATCAGCCGCGTAGTAAATAATATAGCATCAAGTATAGGAAGCGTAGAGTCAAGAATCAGTTTGCCAAAAATATCATGAACCCAGATATGAAGCTCATCAGTTGATAATGCCAAACACCAAAACAAAATCAACAAGTGATAAACAAATCTCTGTGGAGAAAAGACCCTTGGAAAGAAAGAAGAAACAGGACAGCATAGATTAAAAAAATCAGTCACATGTTTTGACTACAAACTAACAGAAAGCCTCAGCGTCAAGACGAATTCCCACACGCTCCCATTCTTAATTTAGAAAAAAGCATATGTGCAGATACACACAGAGAGACCTCGCACAGCTCAGATTACAAACCTCCAAATTCTTGAATGGCAATGGCTTTGGAGAGAAAAGAAGGCCCTCAACGTTAGATCCGCGAATCACTTTAATCCTTCCATCCCTATACATATAACGATTATTAATTGTATAAAAGAAGTAGGACAGAGAAATGTAGATGGGACATTTCTAGTTGATGGAAGTTCCTTCAAGCTACGCATTCCTGCTTGTCGCACATGAATGCAGAAGCTGAAATGACATGTTTTTGAACTATGTTTGAGGTTGAAGAAGTTACATGTATTTATAGGATGGAGTATAAGTTCAGCTTACAATAAATGTTATGTCCATGTGACCTGAAAATTATGGCAATTGGTCCTTATATGTGTATTACATGGTGATGCTTGAGTTTGGAAGCACTATAAATTGTATCTATTGCACAAGAATTGTACAACGTCGTGTTTTACCATAGCAGTCCTTACTTTTAGTTGCAAGCATGGGTTATGGAACCATCATTACATCATTTGAAGCTTTCTATCACTCCTAAATGAGAATGGGATGCTACGGGAAGTAGACTGCAACTCATATTTTGGGGAATAATCTACAATGGTTACTTTAGTACTGGTGCTAATTCACCTACTGAATGATTGCACTATAATCAGCTGAGCCATGAGAAATTCAGTATGTAAAAAGTTGATTACTCCAGGGCATTTGGGAAGAAATCAGTGATGGGATCCTGCTAAAGCTATCACAAGGGGTATCAGAAAAATTCATGTCATTAGTTATGTTAGTTACTGTTTGCAATTCTCTCAAGTAACTTATTACACCCCAGATGAACTCCTCAAAATTTTGTGCTACTTCTAAAGTTGAGAAGACTATGTCCCTTGTTACTGAAGGGGACAAAACATATAAAAACATATAATAAAAGGTTTTGGTAGACTAAACAAAGCACTGTCATAAGAATCTTCGAAGGCATATAAATTAATATGCTTTTTTACTCACAATGTTCCTATTGCCAAGAGTTGTTGAAAAGGGTCAAATGCCAGAATGGACGCTGTAGATGGAATCCCATAGTGAACAGAAACTGTTGCTTCCAGGTCTGTCAATTTCTCACTTCCTTGGAGTGCATTATTCTGAGAACAATGTGGTAAGGGAGTTTTAATGCACACTACAGTAAATTCAGCACATAGAGACTATTAGATTTGTGAATTATATACTATGCAAACAGACATTAGCGTGAAGTAAAGGAGCAAGTATTGCTCATGCAAGCTGGAAGACTTTCCAAATGACTATTAAACAGTAACATATCTTGCACTGATAAAAGGAAATGAATGCATGAGAGAAATATTAATCATCTCTGCACTGGCAAAGCAGCACAAGTGGAACTTAGAATTGCCATTTCTCTTCCTTCATGTTTTCTATCTTCAATGCAATCTATTGATTGGCCTTTGAAGAAGAAATGTCATTTACATAAGTTCTTTTTTGCTTTCTCCATCCTTACTAGTCCATAGGATGCTCTTCAGCTAAGAAGACATTCTGGTAGGAAGGCCAACCACTACACGAGTCAACATCAGCTCAAGAGAGCAGTTAACATTCCTTGATTCCCCTTCATGAGCAGCAAGAGAGCAAAACTCGACTACAGACAGTATCATGCTGGATTGAGGATCTTATAAGATGGAACGAGCTCTTTCATTGTGTTGCATTTTACTCGGTATAACCCCTGATCCAGTCTACTGTATTTGTATTGGGGCGATTCAAGAACAACAATTAGCTGAACCTAATGTATGGAGTTTACCCTTCACAATGTTACAAACCAAACTTTTGAGAATTTGGTATTGTCTCAAGAAGAAAACTGCTAATTCCATTTTAATCATACTCTTGTTATCTTTCTATCTAATCTCATCAGGAGCCTGAAATCAAAGCCCATAGCCCCATTTTCATAGGAAACGAAACAAGGTCCAGATAATGTTACCTCATATTTCAATTCTTCATTCTTCTTTTTTGAGAACGGTTTAACAGTATTTTCATCAAGGATGGGGTACCCAAATCAAAGGGATTACAATAGAAGAAAAAACATTCTATATGAAATCTAGGACAACAAAGATAGATTCTATATTTTCTAGGCATCCTTGTTTAGACCAAAAATAGTAAAGCACTAAACACTTCATCTTTAAATTCTGCATAGAGTCTTTTGGTCTTCAAAGCATCTTTGGTTCCTTTCTTTCCATAAGGTCCACCAGATATAGGCTGAGACAATTCTCCATCTCTCTTTCTGACTAGATAGCCTTCCTTCTCCATTCCATGCTTCCATCTTATTAGAATATCAGTTAATTCTAGTGGCATCATGATAGAAACTAGGATAAAGAAGAGATGGGAATGGAACTTTACTGGTTAAATAAAGTGAAATAATCTTAAAACTGCCTTAACCAATAACTATGTCAGAGTGGACAATCTCCAGTTACAAAGATAATACTAATACTTTTTCTTCTACAGTTTTTTTCTACATACATTTTAAACTAAAACACAAGATAACTCCCAACAAAGATAACCAGTTACTGTTGTAGATAACTGCTGGTAACTACTATAATACTAACTGCTGCTAATCTATTTATCCTATTTCAAACCAAGAAACTAATATAGATAATCTCCACATGCCAAGGGAGTATTCGTATCAGTGCATCCCTCTTGAAAAGCCGCCTTGTCCTCAAAGGTAAAAAGAAGGAAACTGCGCAGCTAACAGATCATAATTCTTCCAACTTGCTTCTTTGAGAGGTTGACCAACATAATATTGGATCAATAACTCGAGTTGTGGATTGGCAGTTGGGGATCCCCAACGATGAGCCAGAACTTGTACAGGTGAAATAATGAGTTCACGTTCATCATTTAATGGTAGTTTTGATGGCTGAAAAGGTACTTCAGAAGAAAGGCTAATTGGAATGATGCTATTGTGTGTGATTTCTAAGGAACACCTTGCAATTTATAAGTTTTTCCATTCAATTGGAAGATCAGAAACTTTTCGTTCCAATTTGATGCAAATCATGTTGCCTCAAGACCGTTTACGAGGAGTCAAGCAAGGGAACTTCAAGCCTTACAAGGACTATTTGCAAAGAGGGAAGTGTCGGAGCTTGTTTGGGAGTACCAAACAAGGCCCTTAATTCATTAAGGGTAGAATAGTAATAACTAGTAGTTCTTTTTATTTTGTGTTTAGTTCATGTTGAATATTGAAAATACTCCACTTTGAGAATTGAGAGATTGGTTGAGCTTTGGTTGAACTTTGTTTAGAAATGGAGGCTGCAAAGTGATTAATTCTCTTGTTGGTCTTCATCATAGGTTAGGTGCTTTTGTGGATTAATCAAGTGAGGTTTTTGGGTTTAATATACCTATTAGTTGCTCTTGATTTCCTAATTTGTGTCTAATCTACTATCTTTCCTTTTCTTTGTTCTTAATTCTAAGTTAGGGTTCTTAGTCTTTGATTTTTCCTTTTTTTTTTATTTTTCTTGTTAATTAGGGTTTCTTAGGACTAATTTGCATCAAATTGCCAAGAGCAATTATTTGCCAATCTTGAAAAGCACTCTTTTTGTGTTGATGAAGTTGTATTTTGGGGATTTGTTGTAAGCTCCCGGGGTGTTGAAGTGGATGAATCCAAGATAGACGCTATAAGAACTTGGCCAACTCCAAAATCCATTAGTGATGTAAGGAGTTTTCATGGATTGGCTAGTTTTTATGAAAGGTTTGTCAAAGGGTTTAACACCATAGCCGCCCCGTTGACCGAGGTAATCCGAAAGGATAAGCCTTTCAAGTAGGGTGATGAGCAAGCAAAAGTGTTTGAAACTTTGAAATCTATGCTTAGCTCCACTCCTTTGTTACAATTGCCCGATTTTGAGAAAATGTTTAAAGTTGAATGTGATGCTAGTAAAGCAGGCATTGGAGCCGTCTTAATGCAAGACCAAAAGCCCATTGCTTATTTTAGTGAAAAGTTAAAAGGTGCAACTTTAAACTACTCTACTTATGACCTTGGATTGTATGCTTTAATTAGAGCATTGGGAATAGGCAACATAACTTGTGGTCTACAAAATTTGTCATTCGGACCGATCATGAGTCCTTGAAACACCTTCGGGCACAAGGAAAGTTGAACAAAAGGCATGCCAAGTGGAATGAGTTTCTTGAAACTTTCCCCTATGTAATCCAATACAAGAAGGGGAAGGAAAATGTGGTGGGCGATGCCTTATCAAGAAACATGTTATGATAAATACTTTGACTTCTAAATTGATAGGTTTTGAATGCTTAAAGACATTGTATCTCAAGGACCCCTACTTTGCGAAAATTTTTCTAGATTGTGAAGAATAGGAAAGGGAAATGCGGACAAAGGATAGAACTTCTATTCCCTTTTCTAAGTTTGATAATTTCTTGTTCAAAGTTAAAAGACTTTGTGTACCCATGAGCTCTTGGAGGGAACTTCTTGTGAGGGAGGCACATGATGGGGGATTAATGGGTCACTTTGGAATTGATAAAACCTTGGGAATTTTTGAAGAACAATTTTATTGGCCAAAAATGCGAATTGATGTTGTTAAAGTTAGTGGTCAATGTGTTGCGTATCTAGGCTTCTTCCCCAAGGCTTTATATACCCCTCTCCCCACTCCTCAAAGACCTTGATTTGACATCTCTATGGATTTTTTGTTGGGCTTGCCAAGGACTAATCGAGGAAAAGATAACATTTTTGTGGTGGTTGACTGATTCTCTAAAAATGGCTCATTTTATTGCATGTAATGAGTGTGATGAGGCACCTCATGTTGCATCTTTATCTGTTGAGAATGTGGTCAAGTTGCATGGTATTCCCAAGATCATAGTGAGTGATAGGGACTAAGTTTCTTATCCGTTTTTGGAAGGCATTGTGGGGACGCCTTGGGACTAGATTGTTGTTTTCCTCCTCTTGTCACCCACAAACCGATGGCCAAACCGAAATGGTGAATAGGACTTTGGGTGCTATGCTTCGGCCCATGGATAAGGGGAAATTGACCTCTTGAGAAGAGCATTTGCCTTTGGTTGACTTTGCATATAATAAAGTAATTCATAATCCTACATGACTCATTTTGAAATTGTCTATGGTTCTAATCCATTAATCTCTTTAGATCTCACCTCTTTGCCTCAAGATGTTGTTTTGAGTTTAGATGGTAATCAAAGGGGCAAAGCTATGAAGAAACTCTGTGAGAAGGTTCGGCTCCAACTTGAGAGAAAAATCAAGACACGGCTAAGAAAGCAAAGGGAGAAAAGAGTTGTGTTTGAATCGGGAGATTGGGTGTGGATCCATTTTCGCAAGGAAAGGTTCCAAACAAAAGAAAAGGAAAGTTGATGCCTAGAAGAGATGGTCCATTTCAAGTTCTTGAAAGACTCAATGACAATGCCTACAAGATTGACCTACCTCCAGATTGTCAAGTCCATAACACCTTCAATGTGAGTGATCTCTCCCTCTTTGATGTGCAAGAGGATGATACTTCAAATTTGAGGACAAATTCCTTTCAAGAAGGGGAGAATGATGCAAACCATGTTGCCTCAAGGTCGTTTACAGGGAGTCAAGCAAGGGAACTTCAAGCCTTACAAGTACTATTTGCAAAGAGGAAAGCATTGGAGCTTGTTTGGGTGCACCAAACAAGGCCTTTAATTCATTAAGGGTAGAATAGTAAGAACTAAATATTAGTTCTTTTTATTTTGTGTTTAGTTCATGTTGAATATTGCAAATATTCCACTGTGAGAGTTGAGAGATTGGTTGAGTTGTGGTTGAAGTTTGTTTAGAAATGGAGGTTGCAAGGTGATTAATTCCCTTATTGGTCTTCATCATAGGTTAGGTGCTTTTGTGAATTAATCAAGTGAGGTTTTTGGGTTTAATATACCCATTAGTTGCTCTTTGATTTCCTAATTTGTGTCTAATCTACTATCTTTCCTTTTCTTTGTTCTTAATTCCAAATTAGGGTTCTTAGTCTTTGATTTTTTTCTCTTTTCTTAATTTTTGTTGTTAATTAGGGTTTCTCAGGACTAATTTGCATCACAATTGGCTTGTATCATGTTCAAGGAGCTAGTCATTGTATACCTAACAACATGTCTACCCAACCAAAGGAAAATGGAAAAAATCGTCCTTTATAACCAACTTAGAAACTTCTATTGATAGATACTAACAAACTTTATTGCATTTAATAATTTCACGATTGCCTATATGGACACCAAAGCTAGGGGTATATTGGACTGCCAACTCAAGTTCTGCGAACAATTTCTTCTGCAACAAAATTATGTGTCAAACCACTGTCTACCAACATCAACACTTTACGCCCATAAAGAGTGCCTTGAAATTCAAAGTTGAAGTAGATTCTTTGCCCACAAGTGCATGAAATGAGATTCTGCCAAATTAGTAGGGGGTATGTGTTCGTTTTGGTTATCTGCAACACTTTGCATATTGTTCTCCTCTTGCATTAACTCTAAATGTGAAAAATTTCCAAATTTGCAGCGATGACCAGGGGAAACTTGTCTCAACAACGGTAGCATAGGCCTTTTTCTCAACGACTTTGTTGTTCAAAATTTAATAGGCGCATATTTGAAAGCGATGGTTGTTGAAAAGAGTGTGTAGAGGTTGGCAGGAAGACTGAAAATTAAAGGATTCTTGAACCGTTGGAGAGGAAGTCCCAACTAATGAAGGCCGTGATACAGAAGGCCAAGTGGTTACCTTACTGGACCGATTTGGTTTATGTTTTCCTTCATATTCTTAAGCCAGACTCATTGCCTTATACATAGATCGAAGTTTGTGAATCCAAACATCCACATGAAGGTCTTCTTTGAGCCCACTAAGGAAAACTCCAAGCAAACAATGTTCTGGCCAATTTTGCACATGTGCTGGCCATTTTGCAACTTCTTGCATATACTCAAACACCGACCCAGTTTGTTGGATACCACACAGATGTTCATCTGGATTTTGAAACTTAGCGGGTTCGTAATTTTCTAGCATAACTTTAACCAACTCATCCCAGTAATAAATGGTCCTTTCACTATTGATCCAAGCAAAAAAAATCCAATGCATCTCCTTCAAAAGACATTGAAGCCACATCAACCTTGCAATCAACAGGTGTTTGATAATTTTGAAAATACTTCTATGCTTTCAGAATCCAACCTCTAGGATCTCTTCCCTCATACTTAGGAAATTCCATTTTTGTATGTGAACGCCTAAAAGTTTCGGGATGCCTCCAAGTGCTATCAATCTCGCCCTCCTCTGATAGAACTTTAGATTTTCCTTGTTGATTCCGACTATTTTGTGCTATAGAAGTCAATTGTTGACCGATCTGATTATGAGCTGTGGGAAGCGTTGGTCCTTGTATTAACCAGGGCAGATCTTACTGCTCTGATACCAACGATAGAAACTAGGATGAGGAAGACATGGGAATGGAACTTTACTGGTTAAATAAAGTGCAAGAATCTTAAGCACTGCATTAACCAATAACAATGTCCGTACGGAGTGGAAAAATCTCCAGTTACAAAGACAACAACAACAACCCAGTATATTCCCACAAAGTGGAAAAAGATAATACTAATACTTTTTCTTCTACAGATTTTTTCTACATGCATCTATATAAACTAAAACACAAGATAACTCCTAACACAAAAAAAAAGTTATTGTTGTAGATAATTGTTGGTAACTACTGTAATACTAACTGCTGCTAATATATTTTATCGTATTTGAATCCAAAAAATTAATATAGATTATCTCCACATGCTAAGGGAGTAGTCGTATCAGATCACCCATCTAATGCCTACCAAGTTGATCGATATTTTCCAGAGTTGATCTGCCCATTTGCAGTGTAAAAAGAGACGATTGATTGTCTCTGCTTGCTCTCCACATAAGAAGCATCTGGAACATAACTGGAAACCCCTCTTTGCTAAGTTGTCCTGAGTAAGGTCCTTGTTATTTGCCAGCAACCAAACTAAACAAGCTACTTTATAGGGGCATCTTGACTTTTCGTATCAATTTCAATGGCCACAAAGTCCACCAAAACATTTGGCTTGTTGAGCTCTCTATCGATTGACTTGACAGAGAGAACATTCCTTTACTATATAACCATGCTATCTTCATTGGTTACTAAGTTGCTCGACCTCTCCAAAAATGTTGCCGCACCCGTGTCGGATCCTCCAAAAATGCTGCCGCACCCGTGTCACTACTTTTGGGGGATCCGACACGCACCTGATGGCATTTTTGAAGAGTTCGAGCAACATAGATTGGTAGAAAACCCACTGAACTGATCTGGGATATTCAGAAATTGTCATTCTGCCATCTCCTAGTCATTTAGGTGTCTTCTAAAGCTGAAATTCCATCCTTGGTCGGACCACAGTTCTTCCACGATAGTTTGTTGCCGTTACAGAGGTCATAGATATCAGGATAATTATTGTTTTAAAGGTGAGTGACCTAGCCAGCATTCTTCCCAGAAGGAAATTTCTTTCCATTTCCAACTTTTGAAAGTCTTCATTTTAAAGACTGAAAAAAGTTCCAACAAAGACGGAGACAAGTTCAAAGAATTTACATCCTAGAATGTGTCTCTAGCCCTAGCCTTGACAAAGTGCTCCAATAGAAACGATTGGCTCTCACTATTGCTTATGAGTAACAAGAAATGATAGTTCTTCTACTTCAGATTGTCTAACACGGCATATTTGTTCTTCTGTTTTTTGTTTCATATCTTTCCTGCACTTTGAGCAGAAATCATTGTTGATGACTTCTCTTAGATTTTACTTTCCTAGTAACTGTTAGAGTGGGTTAAAGTCCCGCATTGATTGGGGAATGAATTGGCGGTCTACTTATATGGGGAGTTGGAAAGTCCTCCCTTCATGATCTAGATTTTGGGGCATGAGTTAGTCGAAGACCTAATTTTTCATTATATAGAGTAGGACCCATCTCACCTGATGTTGGGCCCCCAAATTAAATTTTTCACGCTCTAGATATCCAGCAATGGGTGTGAGGTGGGTGTTAAAGAATGAGAAAAAGTCTCATATCGGTGGTTATAAGGCTTGGGCATTTCTATAGGTGGTCTCCTTATAAGGCCTGGGAAATTCTCCTCCCTTTGAGATAGCTTTTGGGGTGTGAGTTAGGCCCAAGGCTTACTTTACATGGTATTAGAGCCAGGTTCATCCTCGTCTGGACTCCCGGTCCACGCTCTAGTTGGGTCTGGGCATGAACGCGGGTTTTAGAGTGGGTTAAAGTCTCATATTGATTGGGGAATTGATTGGTGGTATGCTTATATGAGGACTTGGGCAATCCTCCCTCATGAGATAGCTTTTCGGGTGTGAGCTCGGCACAAGGCCTAATTTTTCAGTAAAACAAAAGAGAAAGGCATGGATCTAGGGTTTCTGGGAGCTCAACAAACACAACTCTGGTCCTGCTTTGCACTGAAAATCAGTTTTGGCAGCATACTGATCTTCGAACGTTGTCACTAACAAACATATTATGAATAAATTTACCAAATGACAAACATGTTAAGAATATATTTAACAAAATCTAAGATGCCCACTGGTATTCTACTGCATTAGTTTCTTGCACCATAGACTGTAATTAGTTATGATTAATAATTGTATAACCATATGATAGAAGTGAAGCGAAAATGCAGAAAAATAACCAAGGATCAGGATTTATGCGAGAGCATCACGAGCACCAAAAAAAGAACTTGAGAGAATTTTAAACAGAAGGCGTATTGTATTAGCACCAATTGATCACAAGGCCCTTCTATGTACATCAATCAATCACAACTCAATCACCACAATACTATTTACACAACTAACTCCAAGTAACTACCCGTTGTAACTAATTTCACGTAACTGCTGCAGATGTGGCATGACTGCTGCTGCTAAACTTCAGCTTAGCTCAACCAGCTTCTATCTGCTGTAATTGAGCTCACAACAGCTCCAATTCTCTGCACCCGATCTCACAGAAGTTCAACAAGCTCAGCATCCGGCTCCGGACTCCTAAAATCTGTATCAACACTCCCCTCATAAGAGTATCCTTGTCCTCAAGGATGAAAATGAGGAAACTTAGTTTTCACCTCATAAAAACATACCCAAGTAGCTTGGTCAGCTGGAAGAACAAACCACTTGATTAGAAACTTTTGAATAGTTTAATTGTCTTTTTTAACCATTCTCCTAGCTAGTGCATTGTGATAGTAAAGGGAAGGTGAAGCAGAAGAGGTTGGTGGATGGTGAGGCAGCGTAAGTAAAACATGATAAGGTTCAAGGAGGCATTGGAAGTGGGATTCAATTGGACAGAGAGAGGTAAGACAATTATAGGAAATAGGACCAGCTTTAGCCACTATCTGATAAGGAACAAAGTAAATAGGGGTGCAGCTTGTTAAATGTTATGGTATTTAAATACAACTGCCTATGGAATGGAGCTTAAGATAGACCCAATCACCTATAACGGAGATTCTATCAGATATATAAAGATCACCCACAGATTTCATGTGTTGCTGAGTTCTAGATAGACCCACATTTTTCATGTGTAGCTGAGTTCTAGATAGATGAAATTTAATAAGTAAAAGCATAGCTTCCCTAACATCCAATCACATGTGAACGAATCACAGGGAAGACTCTCAAGATGGGTAGGATAAATGAATTGGTGAAGGTTTCCATACAGAACTTCATAAGGAGTTAATTTTACGACAGAATGATGAGTCGTATTATGCCATCATTCAGAGAGGCGTAGATATTTAAGCCAATCAGATGAGGTAGCTTAAGTATGCATCAAAGGATCTATGGAGAACCTCTTATCAGCCATCTGTTTGGGGATACTAGGCAATAGAATGACACGACTGGATGCCTTGAAAGACAAAGAATCGTCACAATTGACTTGAGAAAACAGGGTAGTCTTCACTACTTATTGAGGAAGGCATGCTATGTAGCTCAAAAATGTTTGACGGGGTGCTTGAGTCACCATACTCGCAGAACAAGGATGAAGAGAAACAAACTAGCCATATTTACTCGGCCTATCCATTACTACCCAAAGCACAACTTTAATGCTAGACTTAAGAAGGCCCCCTCTATGAAATTTATAGAAACATTTGGTCATACTGTGCTAGCAATAGACAAGCATTGCGTCAATTCTAGTCTTGCAACTCTATCATCATACTTCATTGACAAATATCACTCTTTGATGAATTCAACAACATCATCACATATCCCCTTCCAATAAAATAAGCTGCTTTAATGTTTGCACATTAGTCGCACTCACCAAAATGACCACCCTTGTAGTATTGAGTTTTTGGGGCAGTAGTCATGTGATGAAAGAATCTAAGGTTGAGACAATAAGGAGTAAAAGAGGATGGTAAGGCCTGGGAAGCAAGTACTGACACTAGGATATGGGAAGGATAGCGAGACTAAAATCTAGAAAGTGAGGAGGGAGCCTGAAAAAATTTGAGAAATCTATAAACTATGACCCTTATGAGAAATATAAGTAGGGAAGAGAGGACACAGAAAGGAAGGTATGGAGTACATGAAACCTAAGGAGATAAACAATTCCAAAAGAAGGACCATCATAAAAGAAGAGTCAAGGTAGCATGAGTAACTAGATTGGAGAAGTAGAAGAAATGGGAGTTAGCGGAGAGGAAAGAGGGAAGGAGATAACAAGGAAAAAAAAGCCATTCTTTTGGTTCCGGAGTTTAGTTGCTTACTATGTACTTCTTCGCAATTTTATTATATTCAAGTTAGTTTTGCTAATTGGATGCTCGTTAAGGCAAATTAAACATAAGTTTCTATATTTTAGTATACACTTGATCAAGGTTTTGCTAAAAACTCTATAAAACATTAACTTTGTTAAAAAAAAAAAAAAGGAGTATCTTTAAGAGTCATTCCCATGTTTGGCGTAGAAGTGGAGGAGAGCTCATAATGGAAGTGTTGGGTATTCTCCTTGAGAAGCTGGACGAGGAGGACAAAAATGTATCTTTTACGTCTCAAACAACCAAAAATAGTAGCCAACATAAAGGAAGTTATTTAATAGGTCTCTCTATCTTTCTAGTTCTTACCCTTATCGGTCATTTCATGGAACTAAACTTAAAAGTTAATAAAAGTTCTAATCATTTCCACTTCATAACAGATATAAAGTCGCGTCCAGTATTCCTATGTCAATATTCATGCTAAGACATATGTACCATTACCATCTGCTGTCATTCTTTAGGTGAGGTATGTTCTCTGTTATCTTGCAGCAATTATAATTACTGCATAATTTTAATGAAGTAAAATGAATTTTCCTTTTTTTTTGTCAGATTTCTACAAGATTGGACAAACTATACAAACAGTAACATAGAATCTCTAAGAATTAAAAGATGAAGCATTAATTGAAGAAGACGCAAGAAATGTCTCTGTCAAAAAACTCTAAACAAACAAATTCAGCAGATAACCCAATAATAGAATAATTGCATCATTTACCCCCGCCCCCCCCCCCCCCCCCCCCCGAAAAAAGAAAAAAACTGATCGAGACAGCAAAGCACGAGGTGGTAAAATGAGAAAAGAAATAAATATGCAAAAATCACAATTTACCGGTGGCGTGGGATTGAACTTTTCAAAAAATTTAACAAACATAGCGGCTGCTGAATTCATCGTTATAGTTCAATTTGTTGATTGTTAATGTTATTTGCGATCTTCAAACTTTAGCCTGGCACTTGGGAATGTGGAAAGTGAAATACTACAACATTAGCATTTACGTGATTCTATTATCAATTTTCTATTTTATATTTTGTACGAAAAAACTAGTGCACAAAGCAATTACCTGGTCATTTCTTTTTCTTTTTTTTTTTTCCTTTTATTTGTAGAAATTGTTTTCGTTTTTTCTTTTATTTGTAGAAATTAGCATACATGTTGCACAATGCGCGGAAAGCTTTCGGGTGAAAGTTTATTGTCTTAGAATTTATTATTTAATTATAATATTTAACTATTTGATCCATGACCATTATTAGAAAGCCAACATAGATGAAATTCATAAATTATGTTAAAATCTTATATTTTGTATAATAAAATTCAGAGTTTATTGGTATATAAAAGTATCATCAGGATAAGACAATTTATCCTGATTGTTAAATAGAAGATTATTATAACTAAATGTTAATTAATTGCATATTTTCTTCTAATTTGTAACTTAGTCATAATAAATTAGTGTAATGAAGGTAAACATCGAGTGTTACTTGAAAACTGATTTTTCTTTTATAATTTAGTTCTATTTCTAGAATATACATTTGATTATATATATTTTAATAAATTAATTTATTTTTTACTTTATTGGAAAAAATATCTATATCATATATTTATTCAGTAATTTTTTTTTATTCTCCATTTCTCTTTATTGTATTTTTCTTCAGTCCTTTTGCTTGCAATGTTGTGATATAAGCAATGAACATTGTTGTCAAATTTTGAATAGAACTTCAATATAAATTTGTGTTTCAAGTATCTTGTTTTCAAAAGGGCATACTATTTTCTCAAGGATGTTAAGAATTTGTCTGGTCGTGAAATTTTTTCACTCTTTTGTTTTTTTAAAAAATCACTTTATTTGAAAATTAACATTTGGTAATGAAAATTTCAAATACAACTTGAAGTTATATTTGCAATTTAGAAAATATCTAAAACCCGTATTCACTTTTTAAATATTATTTTTTTAAAAAACAAGATTAAAATTTTATTTTCATAAAATAACCCCACTCAAATTAATTTAATGTATGTTTAGAATAATTCATTTAAATTCTCAAATTTATTGAAAAAAATATGAAAAAACACAATTCCAACTCCAACTTTGAAAATTGTAGATAAAGTTATTTTTTTTCATGGCCAAAAGATCACTAATTGAAGAAGCCGAAATCACACTAACAGTCTCTCGTGTCTTTCAGTCTAGGCGTCAACTAATTGAATCACTTAAAGATTTGCAATCGACAATTAAGTAACTGCAATAAAATCTCCAAAGATTTATTTTGGTTGAGATTGAAAATTAAGTAACTGCCTCAATATACAACACATTTGCTTGAGCATAATGTTTATCTCCGATTAATCAATCACATGCCTTCCAATGATATGAACACACGAACGAAAATATGTACAATTCTTTAATTACGTACATAACCTTAACATCACAAACCAAAATACAACACATTTGTTTCTTGTGCAACTTCTGCCAACAAAATACAACCACACCTTAACTTTAAACTCACTACAAATAGCTGAATTGCGAAACAGGAAAGTTGGCTAAAGTAAACTCTACCCACTCTAGATACTATTTTATGAGATTGTGTTGGGTATATTGGTGGTGGATATGTATAAACGATGTGGAATTCAATATTATGCTGCAGAAACATGTTTAAAAGGATCCTCAGAAAAGCATTACCTCTACAGAACAAAGCATCACAGAGAAACCCTTGGGAACTTGCTTACCGAAGCATGGTAAGTTACTGAATTTGATTTTTTTTTTGCTTTTCCCACTTTATCTTACAGAGTTAAATGATATGAGTTGTTGTGACACACAGAGATAGGCCTGAGGAGCAACTAAGCTTGAGGAATAGAAAAACAAAAAGCTACCTTTGATTCAAAGGTCACTACATATTAACCTATTTCAATCAATGAAAGTACAAATTCTATACCTGAAACTAAGAAATCTACTAAAGACGAAAGACAAGAAGGATGTCTTGCTAAATAAACCGATCCAACTCTTCCTCTGAAGATGGTTCTGTCATATCTAGTATTGGATTGTATCTTATAAACCACGGGATGTAGAACTGCCAATCACAAACCTTCCAACGATAAGAACACATGAAAGTAAACATGTACAAATCTTTAGTTACGTACACAACCTTAACAACACACAAAAAAACTTCTCTTATCACTAACAAATCAATCAATGGTGAACTATGAATTCTCATTAACATAATTGGTATGCAAAATTGATAGGATAGTCTTTAACAGAGCTATATAATCTAATTCCATGATAATAGATAACTTTGTTACAAATTTTCAGAATGAAATCCACTCATGTCATGGATAACAGAAAAATTAACAATTCCTATAATTTGTACTATAGTTATACACCTTAACCTCAATTTAGACAATAAATTAATTTGATTAATTGTAACGCCCCAAATCTGGTACCCGGAATGCTATATGGTTCTCATGACCCCGAAGGACCACAAGCTAACCCATGACTAATATCTATACCTGTACACTGCATAATATGACATAATAATACAGAAACATGCACTGAAAGGCCATAAGGTTCAATACTGAACATGATCTGAATGATATAACATCTGTGTGGGGTATTAGGATACCCAAAACAAAACTGAACATACTGAAGTCTGAAACATAATAGTCTAGAAAGCCTCTAACTGACTGAACTGTCTGAGTAAAGAGCTGGTGGGACATGTCCCCAACTAACTCCAACTAATAAACTAATTAATGAGATAATAGGGAATAATCATGTCCTCGAATGATGAGGACTCACTTCTAACTCTGACTACTGAAATTTGAATCTACTGCTGATCTGGAGCTTCTGTCTCTGAACCTATGGTATAAGACACTATAGCGCAAATACGTCAGTACTTTGAATGTATTGGTATGCATGTGAGATAGGATGAATGCATGGGGTTCATATGCATGAACAATAATAATAACGGACTAACTATTATGAGCGTGAGAATACATGCATGAGACATAATAACTGACACTGATACTGTGAGAACATGATTACTGAATCTGAATATAAATGATAACATGAGTGACTGTATTTGACAGTCTTGAATCTGATGGAACTAGCTGAGTTCCATACTGTATCTGAGTTGACTATATCTGACAGTCCTGAATTCTGAAGAACTATCTGAGTTCTTTTACTGAGACTGATACTGAGACTGTGGGAGGTAGTCATCTAACCGACATACCCCAAATGATGCATTATAGATGAATTGGGGTCCAATCTATGCCTGATTGGAAGGGTGTCAATACCGCGCCACTGGTAAGGACAACATGTGAGTGACCCTAATATAACAGGTAACTCTAGTGAGAACGGCGGGAACCCTCATATAGCAGGCTAAGCTACCTCATCTACCCTCATATAGAAGGCTATGATGTCTCAACCTATGCTGGTTACATAGTTCTAGAATGCAAGGATTGCTTCTAAGAATCACACCCTCATATAACAGGTGAGTTCCCATCCTTGGGTTCACTCGGTGCTAATTTCTAATCCCATCTAAATAGACACTGAACATAATTTACTGAACTGAACATGGACTGAGTTACTGAATTTCGTTGACTGACAGAATATTACTGATATCTGACAACTGACTGAGTTCATGAGATCATGGAGATTTCCTGAGTCATAAGACTATCTGAAGTCTAAGGATTCATAACTTGACTGGGAGTATCATGGAAACATGACATGGCTCTAGGCATACAACTAATATTTTGGGTACAAGTACCCCCAGGACTCGATGGAAGGAAAAACTAACCAAGCATAACTTACTTGAACATATAACTAACATCATAATCCATAATACATTTATAGAAGCATTCCATCAAAACATGTGATAGGCATAGCTTGTACATACATGGGGATTTCATGATATTATACTAGTTGGGCATTGTTCCTTCATCTAGGCATTTAATCAAACACATAGTAGGCATAACACATGTAGACAACATTATACAATAATTAATCATCATGATTCATCTCTAATTTCATCATCTAGGGTTTATTCATAGGTTAACATGAATATACATCTATACAAATCAATTCCATATAAAACTGATCACCCAACATGGATTTGAATTCAATTGATCATTCTCAATATAAACAAAACAAACCCAATATGAAATTCATAAAGAAATCCATAAACTTAAACTTAGAAAAGAGATTCTTGGGCTTCATGGATGAAAGGAGTCCATGAATGAACACTACACATACCTTAGCTTGTGATTCTACGAAGATTGAAAGAGAGATTCTTAAAATTTGACGGTGAATTCCCTTGGAATTGAACCTTCTATGAAAACCCTAGCTTGTTCTTGAGAGGTTTTTGAGATAAGAGAGTGTATTTTGGGTGAAAAGTAGCTGAATCATGTGTTAAAGGGCTTAAATAGGGGTGGAAAGTTGACCTTTTTAACCCTGGACGCGTTATTTAATTTCAGTGAAATTTTCCCGAACTAAACTCCTGGCGCGACGCGGCGCTATTGTGCCGTGTCACTGGAATTTGACAATTGGGAAACTGAGGGATGGCGCTACGCGGAGCCATCGCGTTGCCCCTTCTTTTGTGACCTGAAACTTTGGCGTGACGTGGAGGAAATCGCACTAAGACACTGGAAAAGGACAATTCTGAATTTGGGCCCTAGCACGACGCACTATAATCATGGACCTCTACTGGAATTTACCAAATGACATTTCCTCTTGTGGCGCGGCACGCCATTGACTAATATGGCGCTGTTTTTCGATAGAAATTTGAAATAGTCGTAACTTCTAATCGGTTATCGAATTTGGGCAAATCTTATATCGATGGAAAGCTTATTGAATTTCCCACACGACAAAAAGGAAAAATCTTGAGAATTCCTCATGGAATAACCATCATTCAATTTAGAAGCTAATACTAGACATTATTGAGATAAAATTAGCTAGGAAAAATATGGGGTATTACATTAATCGATTTCCTAAGGAGCTGATTGGTAAGATCTTAAACATAAATAGTAGAAACAAATTATGTGAATACAGGGATTTAAAAATAATAGAGAAGATATTTCATTTGATCCAAATCGTATGAATGAATCTGTGAAAAGTGTGTTTTCCACTATTTAACTCGTTCTCCCTAATTTTCAGAAAATAACTACTTTTAACAGAATTAACAACTCCAATTGACTTCACATGCTGAAATAACATCGCGTAAGTGGGTAACTAAGACAACGTATCTACTTCTGTATATTATAACTGGGCCCCTATACTTATTATTACAATTATGGCATATATCATATTGTGAAATACCAAATGTATTTCTACTCTTTCTTTTAGTGCAATATGGTTGTGGGTAGAAGAATGATTGAACTTTTTTTTATCACATTACACAAGGTGAATGATATTATATCATACGTATCCTCAAGTATTCACGTTATGCAGGTAATGAATACACTAATCCTACTGATAAAAAAGAAAATCATGGAATCAAGACTCAAACAACTAACATAAGAAAATTAACACCCAAAAAATTGGAATCAAGAATAGAATTATCACACTGTCAAGATCTTACTTATTTCTAAACATAAAATATCCTTATAACATGGCTAAAGGGTCCATCCCTAGTGAAAATTTGAGTATGCACAAATCTCGTTTTAATAACTATATCATTTATACCAAATTGAGCATAGAGAGAATACATTAAAATCTCGTATATAGATGCATATACTATAATTACATCCGCTTTTGTCTTTGCCTTTTGCTTTCTGACGACGTCTCACATAATCTTTGCCTTTATCTAAGAATGGTTAGAATTGCACCTTGTCTATGTTTTCAAGATTATCTGTCTTGTGATGAAGCTAATCAACAACACATCCACAAGCCACTATAGCAAGCCAAGACGACCATTATGCAACAATTAATTTCCCTTCTTATTCTTTTAAGACAACTCCATATCTAGGAAAATCATTCACAATGACTCAGATTTTCCTATATGTGTTCATAATGATCACCCATGATCTTTCTTGATCCATTATCCTTCCTATCTAATGAATATATGTTTTGAGACTAAATCAATGTTGAGCAAACCCACAAACAGATTGTATATGAATTAAGCAAATAAATAATTGCCCCACAGTTTGATCTAGCAAGCTGAATTACAGTAGCTCAAGCATGCTGAGAAGAGTAAAATTACATAATTGTTGCCTTAAACTCATTAATTTGGAAAAACATGTAGAAAATTAAGATCTACATTTAAGAAAGAAGAAACATACACTAAAATGGCAATGAAAGGGAGAGTATTGTTGCACTTATCACGCATAGTCTCTAAATTTCTATTATAGTGTATGGAACAATGACTGTTTCACATTGTTGTCATATCCATAAACTCTTTGTTTATGTTTATTTGAGATATTCACAAAGCTTATTTAAAACTAAGTATGCCAATAGAGACATTAGTAAAATGATTTCATCAGTGAGTTAAATGACAGGGACATCCATACTGACTTAAGACTAAATTAAAAAAATAATTCTTGATGTTATTTATCAAATATACATAGAAACACATTAGGCATGATGACATTCTAAGTGCGTAGTGAAGAAATTACACTTCACTTTTATTTAGAGAGCAAGTTGCACTATGTAGTACTTTTTTAATGTATACCGGCTATTCAGAAGATGTCGGTACCCATAATTTTTAAAGAATAGATATTCCACCTGAAAAGAAGTTGAAATCATAGGTCGCAGTATGTCTATAGTATACCCATAGACACATATTGCAGTTTAGGCTAATTTTAAAGCCAATGTGAGAATTAATTGTAAAGATCGAGAAAAACACTTTTTGTTAATAAATCTCTTTTTGAAGTCAACATCACCATCAAACTCCTCAGACATGTTCAATAAATATAATGTCAATTTTGATAATATTTCTGAAAATTAACTCAGAAAAACTGAAGTACCTTTGTATACAGAAGCAACTTTCTTCGAGATATTGTAGCAATTAATAACTGATGATGGAGGAACAACTAAAGAGGCATTAGTGAAAAAATCTCTGCAACAATCTTTCTACCCAGTTTCTCTTTTTGAAATTGAAGTTGCATTGTCACCTTTAGTGCTCTCTGTTTCCTCTCACAAGAAATATTTTTTCCTTGACTCTTTAAGAAACATCTTTTGGGAGCCGAAGTCTCCATTAGGAAGAGGATGTGATAAAGATCTTGACTTTATTTTGACCATTTTTTCCTTCTAATAATATGTGTATTTCCCTGCTGACTTCGTATGTTAGAAAAAATATCCAAACTATTGCTCAATGCAATTAGAGATTTATCACATCTCTTATCATCCGCTTTGCTTATTGTAACCTAATAAAACAAAAGTAGCATTCAAAAGAGCTTAAAATCTTTATACTGAGGAAAATTAGTCTCTAAATAGAGGAGGAAAAATTACTCTATGAACTAAGGAAAAAATTTAACTCAGTGAAATAAGGAAAAAAATTAACTCCTTGAACCGACAACACTTGAAAAATCAACAATTACACTTACCTGAAAATCCTCTGATTTACTACATCTCATAGAAGACAAAGTTATCAAAAAATTTCTAATTAAGACATGAATAATAAAACTTTTCAACTCTTTCAGTGCTTTATCATGTACCTTCAGCTGATAATTTGATGGGGTAACATGCCATTTTATCTTAAAGTAAAATCATCATACCTAGAAAGTCGAACTTTAGAAGTATGCACAAAAAAGTTTCGCATTTACGTGGATGAAAATCAAAGTCATAGCTCCTCTTTTGCATATTCATCAGTACCACATCACAATCTTTTTTACTCCAACACCTAAAATGGCGACTACACATCAAATCCCCGAAAGATGTCACATTTTAAGGAGAATATCAAAACTATGATATTTATGCCCCTTTACACCTGTGAGAATGCCTTATCATATCCCTAAATTTCCTTTTCACTGTTTTCTGTAAATAATAAAGTAACAAAAACCAATACAATTGCATACAAAGATATAGTAATTATGTCAAAAAGTATCCGATGTCATGATTTGAATATAAAGGCACTTAAAGTATCTGCTGACAGAAGTATTTTATTTTATGTAAAATGACATGAAGTAAAGTGTCTCAAAATTCTTTACCCTTGTCATCTTTCATTACAGTGGTCAACACCACATAAAATGCAACAAAAACACTTGATTTAGGTATAAATAGGCCAAAGTTTGCTCAAGTCTTGAGGCACAAAGTGCTTTGTCACATGATGGTTGTCATTTTAGTGAATACAACTTAACAGAACAATTCAAGTATAGATTATTAAAGAAGACATCTGTTTAAGCACTTTAAAAATAAATAAAATCAAGTATAATATGGAAAAATCTATATGAAGGTGCATGTTTATCTTGTAATAAAAATTGACTGAAGATGTACTGCCAAAGGTACTGTTAAGCCTTGAAATGAGAAGCAATACATGTTGAGCATTATTGCCTCGTTTGATGATTGAACTCCAATCTATATATTATAACTCAGAATTCTGATATTCAAGTGTTGAGACTTGAGAATCTTGTCTTAAAATTTGCAGTATTTATGAAAGAGGATAAAAAATTATATAACATACTAATTATTTGAAAAAAATATATTCCCAATACATTGAAGCACAACTCAATATATTTATTCAGTTGAAAAAAGACTTAAGCAGATAGGATCTTTTCTGATTTTCTATATGCGCTGAAAAACCTTTGAAATCATAAAAAGATTTCTAAGAAGAGTAATGTGCGACAAATGATCAGCTAAGATCAACAAAACCTAGGGTGCAATGGACAATGAAGAAGCCACTATGAAGAAATACCATTCAAAATGCAGAAGACACAATTGAATAGAAAATAACACTAATTGATAAGAAAGAATGCCCAAACAATGAAAAATTTTCATGCTTATGGTTAACACATTATGCTTTATGATAAATACCAAATTTAATCAATTGAAAAATAGTGATAATATTTCTGTTTTTATCTTCAGAATACCACTTTCTCATAAATTGTTATGACCTGAGGCTACCCCTAGTCGCGACAACGGTGCTTACGATCACAAATGACCACAAACTTATCCATGAAATGGTACCTGCTGTGAGCACTGAGTAAAATAATAATAAAATACATGTGCGGAAAATAACTGATAATGCCAAAAGGTTTAAATACTAGAAATACGATAAATTCACAAGTCTATAATGTCTGATAGAAATACTGAAACACAATTGATAAGACTGATAAACTAACTAACTGTCTATCTGAATGTCTGAAAGGCTCTAAACTGACTAAGGAGTTGATGGGACAAGCCTTAACTAACTCCAACTAACCAACTGAAAAGAAATGCAGAAATACTAAATAAATATAATAGGTCCTCGATAGATAAGAACTCACCACTGTTTCTGTTACTGAAGCGCTGGACTGTCTAAGTACGGTTGGGAAATTAAGCGTTCGAACCTATGATATAAGACATCTTAGCGCGAAGAAAAATATGCGGTCAGTACTGTGAATATACTGGTATATGAGATGAGGTTAGGCTGGAATGCATGGGTTAACTATGCATAAAGTAATGATTGACTGAATAGCATGAGATAACTGAGTATGCATGCATGAAAACTAAAATACTGAGAATGCAAGACCAAACATATAATATTTCTGAAATAATTTGTAAACTGAATTACTGAAATCTGATAACTGAATAACCGGAAGTCTGTATGTTATGGTCAATTAAACCTGAACTGAATTATGTACTGAATGATAAACTGAGACTGTAGGAGGTATCATCTAATAGACATGCCCCAATCTGAGCTAAGTAGGGTTCAACCTGTAACCCCAGTTGGAAGGGTGTCAATACCGTGCCACGGGTACTAACAATGGTTGTGTGGATCCACTAAACTGGTGTCCTAGTGAAATTTTTAGGTTTAAACCTCTTATGTATGCAAATAAGAGCTTAACTAAGCTAAGAATAATACGGGGTATTACAATATCTCCCCCTTGGTAACATTCATCCTCAAATAAGACTGATTAGGCTGAGAGTTCTGAATTAAGGCAACTGAGATCAGATACTGAACATTCACAACTGGAAACATGATTATATGAATGATTCTGAAACATGATACATGAACTGAACTGATTTTGTGAATGTATGCTATGACATGAGAATGATTATATAGCTGGAACTGAGAATGGAAAGAAATAATTTAAGAAAAACTATTACCTTAAGATGAGTCTGAGTTTGCGAAAAAAAATGAGGGTGCTTGGTACGCATATCTGCCTCTGCTTCCTGACAGCACCCAAGCACACACGCAAGTGTACATGGTCTTATCAAGTTGTAGAGTGGCCTAATGAAAGCCAAGTATCAATCCCTCAGAGACTTGATTTAACAACGATTCAATTTCAGTTCACTGTTTAGATTAATTTAGTGCAAAAGTAACCAAAAGAAAGTTTGGAAATTGGTAATTAAAACTAAAGTAATAATGAGTAAAGAAAAGTACTTGGAATAATCAATAGGAGAAAGTCCAGGGTTAAAGCACTTCGAACAATCATACTATGTTATTGATTTTTATTCGTTAACTTGCTTAGCTCGGTTGTTGATTCATAGGGTTAATTGTATGAATATAGTTTTCCAACCTCTAATCTTTTACCTAATATGGACATTACAACTACATTATTGAGCGAGGATGTAATAACCCAATTAAGTTAATTAAGGCTATCATCTTACGCTTGAATCAAGTAAGGCATCTAAGTACATCCCTGTCCTAGACACTAAGTTTAATTCTTTATTTTATAAAAGAATAAAAATCCAAACTTTGTTTATTCCCATGTTTTATCTCTCTATTCCCTCTCTCGAGATCAAAAGGTCGACAATATATGTATTTTACGGGTGATCAATCCATAAAATAATTAAAATAAAAATAAACAAACAATCAAATATAATAAGCAAAATTAATCGAATTTAATCAAAAATAAAGTACTCATGTTCTTGGCTTTAACCCCGAAAAGAGGGTTTTTAGCCAATAATATTCATAATCACGATCCAAATTATCGAATACAAGATATGAAAAATTAAAAGCTAAATAAAATAATAAAACCTAATTAAAAAGTTGTGTAGCAGCCTCCAATTGCAATCCACTGCTTCCACCGAATCGTTTCCAGGTGTGTCCAACAAAATAATTCTCCCCCTAAATTATCCAAGTGATGTGTGTATATATATTGTATTATATTCTAATTATTGTGGGATTAGGAATGACACAATATCCAATATTTTCCTATATTTGACCAATATTCCCACCATTGGAAAATATATTATAATGTCATTTATGCTTTTTCTTACTCCGTGTGTTTAACCAAAAATTAGAGTGGTGGATTGCAGCCCGCGTTACACACTCTATTTCACTAAAATGGAGGGTGCATCATACGCATCTCACACACCTCTACTGAAAGTTGCATCTCATAATTTTTTTAAGGCACAAGAGCATTGAAATACAACATGTGACACATGCATATCGTGTGCACACATTGAAAATTGCATCCAAAATTTGGTTAAGTATTTATCATCCCATCTTTCATCCCTTGTATTGTGGTGTATTTTCCATGGATTTCCAGCCTTTATATCATCATTATATCACTGTATTCAGCTCACAAAGCTTCCTACAACATCACACACCACGAATTAGATATCATAACAACACAATATCCATGACGATGAATCAAAACACAAGCTAAGACTAGGCTAATTTGCAATGATCTTCAACTTAATATTTCGACCCTCGGAGAAATTCTCAAATTTTGGCTCAATTTAAATTTTTTTGTGTAAGATATTTGAGTTGGTGCTATTTTTTATTGCATCATACAAGTGGATTTGTTTGTTAAAGCATGTTGATTGGTGTGAATTGCTACTTTTGAAACTCTGAGGCTCATATTTATGGCTCTTGTACTTGTTGTCTTACTTTTGAATTTGTGCTATTGTTTGGTTGGGAGACTATGATGATCCTATATAAGTCAAGCATGTGTCATGTGAGTGTGAGGTATTTTGTATATTCCTTGTTGTATGTGATGTCTAGAACTTGCCCGGTGTGTGTGTAAAGCGAAATAAAGAATGTGGGTTTAGGATATGATATAGGCATTTCTTTCATAACCTTGTTTTATACCTTCTATTTATCCTACTCTTTGTGCATTATCCTAGTTAACCCCCATTGAGACTTTAGATTTTTTCTGGCAACTCATAAATAGCTTAATCCCTTATTTTATAGACCGTAATTTAATCCAAAAATCCCTTAAGTGCTTTAATGAAAAATTGGATTAGTAAGGAGTTTGAGAAATTGAAGAAAAAAAAGGTGAATTTAATGCCCCAAGGTAATTGTCATTGGTGATGATAATTGATGTGTGCTGGATAATTGTGATATAATTTATGCTAGAAATATTTCCATGATTGTGAAAAAAATAAAATTTATTCATGTGGTAGTAAACTATGTATCCACTATGTGTTTGTGAAAATGCTTAAAAGAGATGGGGCAAAAACAAAAGGTATGGGTGAATGAAAAAGTGTAATTTGGTTGTTGGAGATTGATTTTAAAATGTATAATGTAGTGTATTAATGCACGTAGAGAGGTTAGTCACTATTCCCCAATAGTTCCTACTTGTCCCTTAGCCTACATTACAACCCGAAAAAGACCTATTTGATCCTATGTTCATTATTCCAATATTAGTGGAGCATTAAACTAAGGGCAAGCCTATGTTTCATTGTGTGTAACTTGTGAATTTTTTGTGAGAGTGAGCGGAATTTGATTTTTGTACCCATCTTGTTATAAATTGCATTTATGTGAGTGATTATGGGTAACTCTCTTGTTGTGAGGGAACATGTTTGCTGAATGTGAGTGATTTGTATGATGTCCTTGATTGAGCAATATGCATGATTTTGCCACTAGGTGAGTCAATTCTTGAGGCTAGGATCTTTTGGAGTAGTGTTCATGAGTTATCAATTGTATAAATAACGTGCTTTGTGTAGAAACTTGCATTCCATGTAGTCATTGTAGTACTAGCTTGAGTGTCTTGCATGTCATAGAAGTGTAGAGTCTCCTCAATTTATGATACTTAGAGTGAAGAATTCTTCGAGGACGAACAGGGTTTTAAGTGTGGGTGGTGATGTTGGGTGTATTTATGCATCCTAGTGTTACTATTCTATTTTATTTAGCCTTATTTTGAGAGCAATTCGTGTGCTTAACGTGTTAATATTGATAAAAATAAGCATTTGAGTATCCAAGGACGTGATTACAATGTTCCAAGTGTTTTCCTAACAAGTTTGCACTTAATTGAATCATTTAAAGTTTAATTGAAAAAACTAGTTTTACTAGCTTGAGGTAGGAGTGTGTCTAATTGGTTTCGTTTGATTCTAATGTGTTAATTTGTTTCAAATGGTTTAAGTGTGTAATTATGAGTGGAATAACCTGTTTGTAAGGTATAAATTTTAATTTAAGTAAGTCAAGGGTTGAAACATAAAGTTGAAGATCATTGCAAATTAGCCTAGTCTTAGCTTGTGTTTTGATTCATCGTCATGGATATTGTGTTGTCATGATCTCTAATTCATGGTGTTTAATATTGTAGGAAGCTTTGTGGGCTGAATACGATGATATAATGATGATATAAAGGCTGGAAATCCATGGAAAATACACCACGATACAAGGGATGAAAGATGGGACGATAAAGACTTTACCAAAATTTTGGACGCAATTTTCAGTGTGTGCGCGCGATATGCATGCGCCGCATGCTGTATTTCAGGGCTCTCATTCCTTAAAAAAAATTATGAGATGCAACTTCCAGTGGAGGCATGCGATATGTATGCAACGCACCCTCCATTTCTGTAAAATAGAGCATACGACGTGGGTTGCAATCCATTGCTCCAATTTTTGGTAAAATACACAGAGAGAGAAAAAACATAAATGACATTATAATATATTTTTCAATGATGGGAATATTGGAAAAATATGGGAATATGTTGGATGTTGTGCCATTCCTAATCCCACAATAATTAGAATATAATACAATATATATACACACAACACTTGGACAATTTAGAAGGAGAATTATTTTGGTTAAAACACCTGGACACAATTCGGTAGAAGCGGTGGATTACAATTGGAGGCTACTACACAACTTTTTAATTAGGTTTTATTATTTTATTTAGCTTTTAATTTTCATATCATGTATTCAATAGTTTGGATCGTGATTATGAATATTATCGTCTAAAATTCCTCTTTCTGGGGTTAAAGCCAAGAACATGAGTACTATTATTTTGGATTCAATTCGATTAATTTTGCTTATCATATTTGGTTGTTTGTTTATTCTTGTTGATCACCCATAAAATACATATATTGTCGAACTTTTGATCTAGGGAGAGGGAATAGGGAGATAGAACATGGGAATAAACAAAGTTTGAGTTTTTATTCTTCTATAAAATAAAGAATTAAACTTAGTGTCTAGGATAGGGATGTACTTAGATGCCTTACTTGATTCAAACGTAGGATTATAGCCTTAATTAACTTAAATGGATTATTACATCCCTTCTCAATGATGTAGTTGTAATGTCCATATTAGGTGAAAGATTAGAGGTTGGGAAACAATGGTCATGCAATTAACCCTATGAATCAACAACCAAGATAAGCAAGTTAACGAATGAAATTCAATAACATAGTATGATTGTTCGAAGTGCTTTAACCCTGAGCTTTCTCCTATCGATTTTTACAAGTAATTTTATTTACGCATTATTACTTTAGTTTTAATTACTAATTTCCAAACTCTCTTTTGGTTACTTTTGCACTAAATTAATCTAAACAGTGAACTGAAATTGAATCGTTGTTAAATCAAGTCTTTGTGGGATTGATACTCGGCTTTCATTAGGCCACTTTACTACTTGATAAGACCATGTACACTTGCGTGTTCGCTTGGGCACTGTCATGTTTTTCGTGCCGTTGTCGGGGACTTGTTAATTGGCAACTGTTTGTTTTAGTTTTGGTTTTTAGATTTATTTGATGTTTTTACACTTGGCCTTGGTTTTGTTTTTGCAGGAAACAGGTTTACAAAGTAGAAAGATGGCAAGGTATCAAGACTTGGTTGAACTAAGCTCCGAACTTGAGCAACTTTACCATCAACGTAGGAGAGAAGCAATCCTTCTACCCCAAATTCCTCAAATCACAGAAGACCAAGAGAATCCTGCTATAATGGCTGCAGAACAACAAGCACGCAGGACAGTTAGGGAAGTAGCAGTCCTACTTCTGACGAACTTGACTTTTCCAATTCAAAGATCGGAAACTGGGGGAAATTTCGAGTTGAAACACACTATGGTGAAACTTCTTATTAACAGTGAACAATTTGTAGGGCTTCCACACGAGGATCCACAAGTCCACTTGCAAACCTTCATTGAGCTTACTGATATATTCACTCCAACTGGGGTAAATCCAGATTATGTAAGGTTGACACTGTTTCCCCATTCATTTTTAGGGGAAGCTAAAAGGTGGTTGAATGCGGAGTCGGACAATTCAATCACATCATGGGATGACTTAGCTAAAAAGTTCCTCATCAGATTTTTTTCATCAAGTAAGAATGCGAGACTTCACAGTGAGATAGTGAGCTTAAAAAAAGCCTTATGTAAACCTCTATCATGCTTGGAAACATTTTAAGGCTCTTCTCCGAAAATGTCCACACCATCAACAGCCCAATGAGGTACTTTCTCATACTTTTATAGAAGCTCTTGATCACAATAAGAAGATTTTGTTAGATTCAGCCGCGGTGGTCAAGCGCTGGAGTTGACTTATAGTGAGCTGTACACATTATTGAACCACATAGCACAAGGAAATCTAGAGTGGCATTCAGATTCTAGAAGTGCCATGAAAAGAATTGTGGGCGTATTAGAGGTGAACCATTTCAATGCCTTATCAGCACAGGTTTCTACCTTACAAAATTTGATCAACACTTAGTTTAGCGGCATGAAGTTGGGGCAGTACAACCTGCAGCCACAGTCAATGCCATTCAACAAGCTGCAGGTTGGTGTAAGGTATGCAGAAATAGTGGTCACGCAACGGCCATGTGTGCTTCAAATCCAAAATTTGTGATGTATGTAGGTAATGCTCAATAGCCAAATTATGGTAACGCCTATAACATAAAGTGGCAAACTGAGCCACCAAATCATCCATGAAACACCCTACAACTACAAGCCCAACAAACTTAGTCAACAGGCAACATGGAAGAGATGATGAAACAGATCTTAGCTAATCTGACCTAGTTTGCTGCATACTTGAAAATTTTGCAAGCGACCACAAGAAATTTAGTATTGCACGTGGGGAAAAATCAACAAGCAGTAAATACTAGGCCACAAGGTATGTTGTCGGCTGACACAGAAACTTAAAAGAAGGTTGTCAATTACCTTGAGGAGCGGTAAGAAGCTTCAAGGAGAACCTTCCAAGGTAACAAATGAGGTAGATGTTGATATGGTGACCCGACATGTAAATGACATAGTTTCTAAAAATTCAAGGAAGTCTGAGTACTTGAAAGAAAAAGTTGTTGAATCAGAAGTGAAAAAGACACTGCTACCACCCTTTCCTCAAAGACAGATAAAAGCAAAAGAGGATGTAATGTTTAAAAAATTCTGTGACACATTCAGAGAGATTCATATTAATTTACCTCTTTTAGATATTTTGTAGAGTATGCCCAAGTATGTAAAGTACTTGAGGGATGTGGTAGTGAAAAAGGTAAAATTGCAGGATATGAGAGCTATAACACTCACTGAAGAGTGTAGTGCTGTGATGACACAAAAAATCCCAAGAAATTGAAAGATCATGGGAAGTTTATTATCCCTATTCAAATTGGCAGTAAAGCAATCCATGCATTGAGGGATTTAGGGGTAAGCATAAATTTGATGCCCCTATCATTGTTTAAAATATTGGGCTTGGTAGAACCGAGACCGACCATCATGGTATTGCAGCTGGCAAATGGGACCTTTACACATCCGAATGGAAATAATTGAAGATGTACTCATAAAGGTGGGTAAATTTACTATACCTGCTGACTTTATTGTTCTTGATTTTAAGGTAGATGGACAGGTACCAATCATCTTGGGGCGTCCATTCTTAGCAATCAGAGGGGCCTTGATTGATGTTAGAGAAGACATGCTCAAAATGAGGGTAAATGATGAAGAAGTGGTATTTGATGTTTACAAAACACCCCTCGTGAATTCCAAAATTAAATATTTGTGTGTGATCAATGTTATTGAAGGGGAAAAGTGTGGGGTGGTTAATCCACCAAAGACCTCTACGAATTACCTGATTGAGCGACCTAAGTAGAATCCACTACTTCCCAACATGACAAAGGTTGAAGTTGAAAAAGATGTTGACCTTGAGAGTTCAAAATCAAGAGGTCAGAAATGAATGAAAAAATGGCTCCCAAAAGTGAGTTAAAAGGTGAAGGAATTTATTTGAGTTGATATGGGTCGTGCCGCAACACTAAATCAGGTGCTGCTTAGGAGGCAACCCAAGTTAATTAGGTATATTTTATTTTCAGTCTTTTCTTATTATTTCACGTAGTTTTTATTTTTGGTTGAGTCACAGGTTAATGGAAAGTCTGAGTACCATAAACTTGAGCTAAGAAACATGGCAAAGACTGAGTGTGGGGTCCCATGAATCTCATTTATGTGTAAAAATGCTACTAACTAGGCCTAGAGGCCTTAGAGAATATTTCTATCTCTTACCTTTTAAATTAACTTTGGGGACAAAGTAGATTTTTAAGTGTGGGGTGGGAAAATTTCTAAATTTGGGCACATTTAAAATTTTTTGTGTAAGATATTTGAGTTGGTGCTATTTTTTATTGCATGATGCAAGTTGGTTTGTTTGTAAAAGCATGTTTATGGGTGTGAATTGCTACTTTTGAAACTCTTAGGCTCATGTTTATGACTTTTGTACTTGTTGGCTTAATTTTGAATTTGTGCTATTGTTTAGTTGGGAGTCTATGATGATCCTATATGAGTCAAGCATGTGCCATTTAAGTGTGAGGTATTTTGTATATTCCTTGTTGCATGTGATGTCTAGAACTTGCCCGGTGTATGTGTGAAGCGAAATAAAGAATGTGGGTTTAGGAGATGATATAGGCATTTCTTTGATAGCCTTGTTTTATACCTTCTATTTATCCTACCCTTTATGCATTATTATAGTTAACCCCTATTGAGCCTTTAGATTTTTTCTTTGGAAACCTCATAAGTAGCTTAATCCCTTCTTTGATAGACCATAATTTGATCCAAAAAGCTCCTAAGTGCTTTAATGAAAAATTAGATTAGTAAGGAGTTTGAGAAATTAAAGAAGAATGAGGTGAATTTGATGCCCCAAGGTAATTGTTATTGGTGATGATAATTGATATGTGGTGGATAATTGTGATATAATTTATGCTAGAAATATTGCCATGATTGTGAAAAAAATAAAATTTATTCATGTGGTAGTAAACTATGTGTCCACTATGTGTTTGTGAAAATGCTTAAAAGAGATAGGGCAAAAACAAAAGGTATGTGTGAATGAAAAAGTGTAATTTAGTTTTTGGAGATTGATTTTAAAATGTATAATGTAGTGTATTAAAGCTCTTAGAGAGGTTAGTCACTATTCCCCAATAGTTCCTACCTATCCCTTAGCCTACATTACAACCCAAAAAAGACCTATTTGATCCTATGTTCATCATTCTAATATTAGTGGAGCATTACACTAAGGGCAAGCCTATGGTTCATTGTGTAACTTGTGAATTCTTTATGAGAGTGAGCGTAATTTGATTTTTGTACCCATCATGTTATAAATTGCATTTATGTGAGTGATTATGGGTAACTCTCTTGTTATGAGGGCACATGTTTGATGAATGTGAGTGATTTGTATGATGTCCTTGATTGAGCAATATGCATGAGTTTTCCACTAAGTGAGTCAATTCTTGAGGCTAGGATCTTTTAGAGTAGTGTTCATGAGTTATCAATTGTGTAAATAACGTGCTTTGTGTAGAAACTTGCATTCCATGTAGTCATTGTAGTACTAGCTTGAGTGTCTTGCATGTCGTAGAAGTGTAGAGTCTCCTCAATTTATGATGCTTAGAGTGAAGAGTTGTTCGAGGACGAACAAGGTTTTAAGTGTGGGGTGGTGATGTTGGGTGTATTTATGCATCCTAGTGTTACTATTCTATTTTATTTAGCCTTGTTTTGAGAGAAATTTGTGTTCTTAACGTGTTAATATAGATAAAAATAAGCATTTGAGTACTGATGATAGGCGAATTTACGCGCCTATATCAATATATTTTGCCCATATTTTAGCCTAGTTTTGAGAACAAATTATATATTTCATGCACTTTTAGTCCTTTTTCCTGTAAATGAGCTAACAAACATGATTAGTAAAGTTTCAGGTATAAATGATGCATAATTCAGCATTTTATGGCTTACTTGACGCTAAAGAAAGCTCACGAAGGAAGGAAAGGGAGTTTGGACGCCTAAAGGACCAAAACTGCTGCATGGAAAATCTGTCCCGGGCTAAAACAACAATTCTGAAGACTTTGGGGACTTACAGACACAAAGCTGGATTTTGACACTGATACATTAACCTAGTACAATTAGGTTATGTATTTCATTATTTTAAGTGGATTATGATATTGTTACCTTAACCTAGTACATTTGGGTTAAGGATTTCATTAGTCTAATAGGATTTGGTTATTTATTTCATTAGCTTAGTAGGATTAGGATATGGGTATTATAAATACCCTATCATGCTAGAGATTTTAGAGAAGAAGGAGGGAGGAAGGAGGGAGAACACAATACTTCCTTCCATCCCTCTCATCTTCTCTCATCTTCTATCATCTTTTTACATCTTCTAACATCTTCTAAACTTCTCGTCTTACAATTCAATTCTATTTTTCTTCTTCTACTCTTCTATTCTTAAATTCCACAACAAGAGAATCGTTACTTGCTAAGGAATCACGCCTCACGCCTATCACTTGATCTACACGCCATTACTCAATATCGTGATATAATAACAATGTCAATCATGATTTCCTTCGCATTCATGGGTAACTAAACTTCTCTGTTGGGGTTATGGAAGCCGTATGAGATACTATCTATTGCTGTGAGTTTGTGAGTTCGAGGCACATATATTGCTTATATCATTATTCTCTTCATCTTAATCTACATTCTTTGCGGTTGCAAACGCAAGAATACGCCAGTCTAACATTTAACTTGTTCGAGAGAAAAGTTATTTGTCTGGAAAAGAGATAATGTCAAGGTAGTAGGACACCCTTTCCTATTAAAAAGCTAGTGCCGTGACTGGACTAACCTCTTGGAGAATTCGTACCGTTAGATACGCTTTAAGCTCGAGAGAGTTAAAGTGAAATAGTCCTTGTTTAGGTCGAGAGACGCTTGGATTTACCATCGACTACAATCCTCTATAAGCAATTGCATGACAGAATTCTACACACTCATAGCCAATAGAGACGTATACCTCAGAAGGTGGACATAACCCCAACGCTTCAATTCTCATTGTTTACAACCAACGTAACAATCTCTCTCTTTTTACTTTATTATTTTCAGATTTTGTTTACATTACTTGCAAGACAAGAATCCCCCCTTCTTACGAGACTTGCACCAAAAGTTTAGTAATTTTACTTACTTGTTGTCCAAGCTATTCCCTGTGGGATCGACACCCAACCCAGGTTGGGTTCTATATTTGCTAAAGACCGCTTTACACTCAAACGAGAGCTGTATATTGAGCGTTATCAAAAATTGGCGCCGTTGCCGGGGAATACAAGTGTCAATTAAGTTCGTAATAATTACTAGACCCTTTGGTCGAAGACTCTCGTACTTTTACTTTTAGTTTTTGTTTTTGTTTACTGCAGGTTTTTGTTCAGTGCATCAATGGATGCACAACACGAAATACCATTCGATGATGATGATGATGATCTTGATGGAGCCGGAGCCACAGGAGCCATTATTCCACCACCATTAGCGCCCGGAGCCAAGTTCAACATCACAAGCACCATGATTCAGTTATTGCAACTCAAGGGATTATTTGGTGGACTAGCAGGCGATGATCCGAATATGCATCTCATCAACTTTATTTCTACATGCAAGTCTTTTGACAATCCTGGTGTTGGTCAGAATGCAATTCGATTACGTCTATTCCCATTGTCTCTGTCTGGGGAGGCAACACTATGGTTGAATGGGCTGACTCCTGATTCAATTACAAATTGGAGGCAATTGAGAGACGCTTTCCTCGAAAGATTCTTTCCGCCATCCAAAAGGGCACAATTGAGAGATGAAATCAGCAACTTTCGTCAGCTTCCCACTGAAGCTCTTCATGAAACATGGGAGAGGTTCAAGACAAAGCTAGCGAGATGCCCAAACCATCACATGACTAATGTTCACCTCATGGAGATATTGTATAGAGCCTTGAATTCAATAACTAAGCCAGTGGTGGATAACGCAGCTGGAGGATCTTTTATGGACCTCACCTTTGGTCAAGCAAGCAATATGCTAGATCGCATGACGAAACAAAGTAGAGCTTGGCATACCAGGGATTCCGAGGTAGCAAGCCCCACTTTATCTATAGGCATGACTGCAGACCAAAGAAGAAGACAAGAAGAACGTGATCAAGATATGGCGCACATGAAAACACAGATGGATCTTCTGACAAAGCATTTATTATCAAGGAAGACCGAAAAAGTGAAAGCTGTGGCGCTAAAAGGAAGAAACGAATCTGATTCGGAAGAGGAGGCCAACTACTTGAACAATCAGGGGGGTTTCCGTGGGAATACCCAAGGAAACCAAGGTCGGAACTATTATGATAATTCTGGAAACAAGGACCAAGGTAGTTGGAGAAAAAACAATGAAAAGAGTGGTGTATATGTTCCCCCTGGTAGACGTGATACCACCACATCTAATTCTGGAAATATGGAAGACATGATGGCTAAATTATTGAAAGGAGTGGAAACAACGAGCGCGGGAGTTACTGAGGTAATTAATGATTTGTCCTCCATGAAACAACTAGTTGATTCTCATTCCACTTCAATCAAGCAAATAGAGCAACAATTGAGCCAACTTTCAGCAGCACTCAATCAAAGAAAGGCTGGCACTTTACCTAGCGATACTGTGCAAAACCCAAAGAATGATGGGTCATGCATGGCCATCACTATCAGAAGTGGTAAGGTGCTGGAAACTTCAGAAAAAGGCAAGAATGTGGTTGACCAAGAAGCGGAAATTGATGATAAGGCAAAAGGGGAAGATGCCGCAGCAGCCGATCCTAACGTCCTTAACGTCAATCCTCACGACGTGCAGCCTGGAAAAACTGAAAAACGGAAGCAAGAGGAGAAGAAAGTTGTGGAGAGAACAATTCCATACCCACCACCACGTTTTCCCCAAAGACTGAAGAAGGTGGTGGATGATACAAGGTTCAGCAAATTCATGACGATGTTAAAGCAGCTGACTATTAATGTTCCGTTGGTGGAGGCACTAGAACAAATGCCTGGGTATGCAAAATTTATGAAGGACCTGTTGACAAAGAAACGGGCAGTAAGCTATGAGCCGTCAAATAATATTCATCATTGCAGTGCAATTGCCACAAGGTCCTTAGTACAGAAGAAGGCAGACCCTGGTGCTTTCACTATTCCTTGCACGGTTGGATCTATGAATTTTGCTAAGGCATTGTGCGATTTGGGAGCTAGCATCAATTTGATGCCACTATCCGTCTACAGAAAGTTGGGGTTGGGCGACCCTACTCCAACCAATATGCGGCTCGTGATGGAAGATAGGTCGGTAAAACGACCTGTGGGTATCTTAAATGATGTGCTGGTGAAGGTATCTACCTTCATTTTTCCTGCAGACTTTGTGATTTTGGATTGCGAGGTGGATTCTGAAGTACCCATAATCTTGGGACGTCCTTTCCTTGCAACGGGAAGTGTTCTTATTGACATGAAAGATAATGAGCTTTTGTTTCAAATTAATGACGAAGTGGTCCGCTTTGATATATGCAAAGCCATGAAGCAGCCCAGCGATATGAATGAGTTATCTGTAGCTGATGTTTATCAAGAGGATATGAAAGCATTATCTATAGAGAAACAGCCTACTGTTGAGCCATTGTCTGCTGCGCCACTGAAAGTTGAGCATGAGGATAATGAAGATTATGAAGAACTTATGGGTGCTCTAACAGAAATAGAGTCTTATACTCCTAAGCAACCGGATTGTGATCTCAAGAATCAACCAACAGCGAAGACTCCCATTGACGAGACACCAATGCTAGAATCGCAAGAGCTCCCCGATTATCTAAGGTATGTGTTCTTGGAAAGTAGAAATATACTTCCGGAGAGTGCAAATGATTTAAGTGAACAACACGTAGAAGCTCTCATCTCTGCTCTGAAGAGATACAAGAGAGCTATGGGTTGGACTATTGATGATATAATTGGTGAAGAAGATCGCATGCCCACAGGTAAGCCTCATTGTCGTCTAAATCCTTTCAGAAAATGATCCACCATTTACCTCGACGAAATCTGAGTACTCGAGGTAACTATGTCGAGCCACGACAATAAATAAGGCGCTATATGGGAGGCAACCCATCGTTTATCGTTTTTCATTTATAGTTTATTATTTTCTTTCATTCTAGTACTTGATTTGATTTTGATAAATGAAAAATCCAAAAATAAGAGTCGTGCCACGACCAAAACTAAGGCGCTTGGTGGGAGGCAACCCATCGTACTAATCGTTTTCATTTGTTTGAGTGAATATAGGTGCAAGAAGTAGTCAACGAGGAGATTGATTTCAATTGATGATTTGGACGCATTGTATGGTAAAGTTGGTAAGTTAGGAAGGGTGATGCATAAGGCTATGGATTGAGCCTTTCTCACGCCAAAATAGGCTTCGAGGAAGGCTAGGCCTTGGTAAAACTAGGCCAAGAACGATGCACAACCTATCCTATAGCCTAAGGTCTCGGAATCTAGTGTGCTATACACTATGCGCCGTCTATTCCTAGGTATGCTTTTGACTATGCGCCGCCTATGCTATGGCATTTGGTCTCAGTATCTCATATGCCATAGACTATGCGGCGCATATGTCCCATTATGCCATAGACAATGCGCCGCATAGTGTATGGCATTCTTAAATAAATGCATGGCATATGCTATGGCATTCTTAAATAAATGCTTGGCATATGCTATGGCATTCTGCTCAACTAGGCAAAGCATTAGGCACCACCTATGGTCACTTTTGGTCTCCAAATCCAATTTTAATGGGCCAAAACTCGACCCAACCTTTTCTTATAAATATGAGACTTAGTCTTGAACCAAAAACACATTGGAAACCTAGCTTATGCACCACCTATAGTCTCCAAAACCTATCAAAAAGTTTCCTTTTGCTCTTTTTCATCACAAGAACATCATCCAAAGGCTTCAACCAAGTAAGTACTACTTTGTTCTTCATTTATATTTTGTAAGTACTACTTTACTACACCTATTATGAATTGCTAAATCTTGAAAAAGTATTGGTGATGTGAACGTGTTTGAATTGTTGATACAAAACCAAGTGAGTGAACATGTACGTTAGGATGCTCTTAACTTATGTCCGACTTGAATTTGATTTTGATGCATTGTTATACTACTTGCAGAATTGCTATAGTAATGAACATTGCATAATCTTGTCACTTGAATACTTACATGTTAGAATATCCCGTTTATCGGAATAAGACTTATAACTGCCTACCGACATAGGAGGTTGAATTTATTGATAGAAACGATACCATGATGTAATCCCTATGTAGTAGTATTGTTATACCTAACATGAAAGTATTGCAAAGGTTTCAAGAAGTGATATATCTCTGATTTTCTCGTTGGAATATAGCTCCTAAAACGCATGTCGATGAAGTCTACGTAATCGACCACTTTCACTTCACTAATTTGTAGCAACAAACTAAGTGTGGGGTGGTACCCCTACTGCTTGTGCATAGATTGTATCCATTGATATTGTGCTACCACTAACACTATTTCAAGTCTCAGGTACAATGGCACCCAAAGCAAGACAAGGCAAAGAAAAGGCTACCACTTCCCAAAAGAGCAAGAAAAGAGGCCGCAAGGAGCAAGGAGAACCCTCCTCGCTGCAAATACCTCGACTCACGCTTGGAATTAAGTGGGATACTTATGAGGAACTTCTGAGGATGACGACTCTGATGATGATTCCAATGCAAGGGGTATGACCCCAGACATAGAGGATAAGTCCGACCAACCAGGTTCCTCGTATTTATTTTCCACTGAGGACAGTGTCCCGACTAAGTGTGGGGTGGTGGTATTGCATGTTATACTTCTCTATTCGCATCTATGTTTGTTTGCTTTTGTTTCATTTTTGTTTCGTTTTGTTTTTTTTAGTAGTTAAATTTTTTTTTTAGTTTCACATGAAATTATTTTGATAGGCAGCATGAGATTATAACAAGAGTATGTGCTACAATTGTGACTATTGAAACGTTTAGGCTCTAGTTGTGACTCAATATGTGATATTGTGTGATTCAATTCCTTCACTTGTTGGGTCGAGAGTCTATATTACTTCCAAGCAAGTCGACCATGTGCCTTGTGTGTGTGAGATAATCGTATATTCTATGTGTGTGGCTGATGCTAGAACTTGCCTGGTATGTATGCAAAGCGAAAATAAGGAGTGTAAGTTTAGGATATGATTTAGGCATTTCTTTGACAACCTATATTTGTTTACCTTCAGTTTTACCTACCCATGGACATCATCCTAGTTAAACCCTTTTGAGCCTTTAGCCTATTTCTTTGACAACCTTGTATGTAAGCCTAATCCATTTCTTTCAAGACCGTAATTTGATCCCAAAATCCCTAAGTGCTTTAAAGTGAAAAAGTCATGTGACAACATAAAAGGAAATTGGATGAGTATAATGCTATAAATTGGAATGGTTCTTGAATGTGTTATGAAAAAAAAAATGCTATCATAAGAGGTATGTTGTGAAAAGAAAAAGGAAAAGAAAGCTGAAAAGTGAGTTGTGCTTAAAATTGAAAAAAGAGGAGAACAAGGGTGGTAGAAAAAAAGAAAGAAGAAAGGTTGAAAGAAAAAAGTGTCAATGATACAAAGTGATGTATTAAAGCTCTTAGGAACCTAGTCACTATTCTTGGCCAAAATAGTCCTACCCGTCCCTTAGCCTACATTACAACCATCAAAAGACCTACTTGATCCTAATCTTAACATTCCGACATTTAGTGGAGTACTACATTAAGGGCAAGCCTATGGTCATCAGTTGCTACATATGAACTCTTTGTGAGAGTGAGAGCAAGGACATTTTGATACCCATGTTTGAAAAATATGCTATATTTGTGAGTGATTATGGGTACTATATGGTGAGACACACATGGTTGATGAGTTTTGGATAGTTGTATATGATTCTATGCACTTTAACGTTTGCATGCGAGTTAATCACCATCACGAGTCTATGCTAGAGGTTAAATTGTTTCTACCTATAATCGAAAAGCTACTCTTTGTTGATAATTGTTGTGCTTGTCTTGACAAATATTTTGTGTTGTTGCTGTAAAACCCTAAGTTGATGTTTAGAAGGACATGATAGTTTGTTCGAGGACGAACAAAGCTCTAAGTGTGGGGTGTTGATGATAGGCGAATTTACGCGCCTATATCAATATATTTTGCCCATATTTTAGCCTAGTTTTGAGAACAAATTATATATTTCATGCACTTTTAGTCCTTTTTCCTGTAAATGAGCTAACGAACATGATTAGTAAAGTTTCAGGTATAAATGATGCATAATTCAGTATTTTATGGCTTACTTGACGCTAAAGAAAGCTCATGAAGGAAGGAAAGGGAGTTTGGACGCCTAAAGGACCAAAACTGCTGCATGGAAAATCTGTCCCGAGCTAAAATAGCAATTCTGAAGACTTTGGGGACTTACAGACACAAAGCTGGATTTTGACACTGATACATTAACCTAGTACAATTAGGTTATGTATTTCATTATTTTAAGTGGATTATGATAATGTTACCTTAACCTAGTACATTTGGGTTAAGAATTTCATTAGTCTAATAGGATTTGGTTATTTATTTCATTAGCTTAGTAGGATTAGGATATGGGTATTATAAATACCCTATCATACTAGAGATTTTAGAGAAGAAGGAGGGAGGAAGGAGGGAGAACACAATACTTCCTTCCATCCCTCTCATCTTCTCTCATCTTCTATCATCTTTTTACATCTTCTAACATCTTCTAAACTTCTCGTCTTACAATTCAATTCTATTTTTCTTCTTCTACTCTTCTATTCTTAAATTCCACAACAAGAGAATCGTTACTTGCTAAGGAATCACGCCTCACGCCTATCACTTGATCTACACGCCATTACTCAATATCGTGATATAATAACAATGTCAATCATGATTTCCTTCGCATTCATGGGTAACTAAACTTCTCTGTTGGGGTTATGGAAGCCGTATGAGATACTATATATTGCTGTGAGTTTGTGAGTTCGAGGCACGTATATTGCTTATATCATTATTCTCTTCATCTTAATCTACATTCTTTGCGGTTGCAAACGCAAGAATACGCCAGTCTAACATTTAACTTGTTCGAGAGAAAAGTTATTTGTCTGGAAAAGAGATAATGTCAAGGTAGTAGGACACCCTTTCCTATTAAAAAGCTAGTGCCGTAACTGGACTAACCTCTTGGAGAATTCGTACCATTAGATACGCTTTAAGCTCGAGAGAGTTAAAGTGAAATAGTCCTTGTTTAGGTCGAGAGACGCTTGGATTTACCATCGACTACAATCCTCTATAAGCAATTGCATGACAGAATTCTACACACTCATAGCCAATAGAGACGTATACCTCAGAAGGTGGACATAACCCCAACGCTTCAATTCTCATTGTTTACAACCAACGTAACAATCTCTCTCTTTTTACTTTATTATTTTCAGATTTTGTTTACATTACTTGCAAGACAAGAATCCCCCCTTCTTACGAGACTTGCACCAAAAGTTTAGTAATTTTACTTACTTGTTGGCCAAGCTATTCCCTATGAGATCGACACCCAACCCAGGTTGGGTTCTATATTTGCTAACGACCGCTTTACACTCAAACGAGAGCTGTAGATTGAGCGTTATCAAGTATCCAAGGACGTGATTACAATGTTCCAAGTATTTTCCTAACAAGTTTGCACTTAATTGAATCATTTAGAGTTTAATTGAGAAAACTAGTTTTACTCTTTTGAGCTAGGTGTGTTTCTTGTTGGTTTCGTTTGATTCTAATGTGTTTAATTTGTTCCAAATGGTTTAAGTGAGTAATTATGAGTGGAATAACTTATTTTTAAGGTACAAATTTTAATTTAAGTAAGTCAAGGGTCGAAACATAAAGTTGAAGATCATTGCAAATTAGCCTAGTCTTAGCTTGTGTTTTGATTCATCGTCATGGATATTGTGTTGTTATGATTTCTAATTTGTAGTGTGTGATATTGTAGGAAGCTTTGTGGGATGAATATGGTGATATAATGATGATATAAAGGCTGAAAATCCATGGAAAATACACCACGATACAAGGGATGAAAGATGGGACGATAAAGACTTAACCAAAATTTTGAACACAATTTTCAGTGTGTGCGCGCGATATGCATGCTCCACATGCTGTATTTCAGTGCTCCCGTGCCTTAGAAAAATTGTGAGATGCAACTTTCAGTGGAGGCGTGAGATATGCGTGATACACACCCTCCATTTCAGTGAAATAGAGCGTTCGACGCGGGCTGCGATCCGCTGCTCCAATTTTTGGTTAAATACACCAAGAGAGAAAAAACATAAATGACATTATAATATATTTTCCAATGGTGGGAATATTTGTAAAATATGGGAATATGTTGGATGTTGTGCTATTCCTAGTCCCACAATAATTAGAATATAATGCAATATATATACACAACACTTGGACAATTTAGGGGGAGAATTATTTTTGTGGACACACCTGGACATAATTCGGTGGAAGTGGTGGATTGCAATTGGAGGCTGCTACATAAATTTTTAATTAGGTTTTATTATTTTATTTAGCTTTTAATTTTTCATATTATGTATTCAATAATTTGAATCGTGATTATGAATATTATCGGCTAAAAACCTTCTTTCCGGGATTAAAGTCAAGAACATGAGTACTATTATTTTGGATTAAATTCAATTAATTTTTCTTATCATATTTGGTTGTTTGTTTATTCCCTTTTTAATTATTTTATGGATTAATCACCTGTAAAATACCTATATTGTCGACTTTTTGATCTCGGGAGAGGGAATAGGGAGATAGAACATGAGAATAAACAAAGTTTGAGTTTTTATTATTTTATATCATAAAGAATTAAACTTAGCTTCTAGGACAGGGATGCACTTAGATGCCTTATTTGATCAAACGTAGGATGATAGCCTTAATTAACTTATTAGATTATCAATAATTAGAGAAAAAAGATTGGCAGAATTAGCAAAACAGTAAGCAAAAGATGAATAGGCTTAATCACATATATATATATATATGTATATATATGTATGTATATATATATGTATATATATATGTATATATATGTATGTACATATTAGAACGTGCAAATCAAAGTTTGCACAAGATTGATCTCTTCCAGTCTCTATATATAGTGCATAAAAAGAATATTAAGAGATAAAAAAATTAATTAGTTGTTTTATTGTTATTATTAATTTAGGATACAAAGTTTACAATAACAATTTCTTTTAATATTTTACTAATTATTAAGCGACATTTAAATTTAGATTATTAAGAATAAGTTAAAACATAAAATTAGGAGAAAAAATTCAAAAAATTCCCAAAAAGATAAATTGAATCTTTGAGCTTTGAGAGGTGTCACATCATCAACCTATTATGTTTCTTATATATATATATATAGAGAGAGAGAGAGAGAGAATATCATCCCATATTTTAAATTTTCTCTCTCCATTGTACTTGATACATCTCATTTTTATTTTTATCTCATCGGATCTCTCTCCCCATTATTCTCAGATCTCCCAAGTTTTGATTATTTTCCCACTGTACCTCTACCTTTCTCTTAGTTTCTCCTTTTTCTTTCATTTTCTATCGTCGAAAAAGTATCGTTTACGACGGCAAAAAACTTTCATCGTTGTGGCTCCTACCGTCCAACCACCACCAAACTCGTCGTCTACTCTCTCTTCTCCGTTTTCTTCACTCCACTCTTATCTCATTCCATCCACCTCTATGTCTCTCCATCTCCGGTTATCTCCAATAAAAAAGATCACCGGTGAACCACTATAAAAATGAAATCCTTCATCTTTTCTGATGAAAGATGGAGAATTTCAACAATACAGATTGAGATCTGGCTAAATCTGATTGTTAATGTTTCTTTCCTCTGTTTGCAAAATGCCACAAAATCTACGTATCGGTGAACTACCATTAAAATGAAAACCTCTCAAAGTTTTATCTTTTTGGAGAGTTTTGATGATGCAGGTGGAGATCTGGCCAGATCTGTTAAAACATGTTTGTTTCCTCCTTTTGGAGGATTCCATGTAATTATGTATCTGATGAATTTTCATGTTGTTGATAACTTGACTAATACATCCGATTAAAGTTATGTATCAAACTAATATTAATGTTACTGATACACAAATAAATCTTGTTCGTGATACATTATGCGTGAGATGATTTTGGTTATGATACATTTAATGGAATCACATATTACTTGTACGTATCTGTAACATGATACATGACAATCAAACTAATAACTCATATATTATGACTTAATATGTGTATGATATATTAAAAATTATTTATCATCACATGTTATATGTAAAATGGGATGTGATATATATCAGAGTATGACAATGTATCGGAGTCACAATGTATCCAAATGACAGTGATATATCCGTGTAAAATTATTCCTGCATTTTTAATAATGTTAAAAAGAGTTGGGATAAGAAGTAATTAGCTCCTAAAGTGGTGGATTTATATTGTTTACCCTATTTTTAAACATCCTTCACACTCATTTGCCTCACAATTTCTATTTTTTTTTATTTTTTTCTCTTCTTTTAAAACTTTTTTTTCATTTTTCTTAATTTTTTTCCTCTTCTCAATCTTTATTTTTATTTTCTTTTTTCTTTTCTCTTTTTGTTTCTTTTTGTTTTTCTTTTTTCTCAACTTTTATATTTTTTGTCAATGAATAGAAAGTTGGATAATCCACAAAGAAAATATTTTATCTTTGACATGGAAGTAAACTAAAGGATTTTATTTTCAAGTTAGTTTACAACATCTGTAATAGGAGTCAACCATATATCTAATGTAGGAAAATTATGTATGATAGTATCTTATTGATAGAGCCATCTATGGGGAAGAATATCCTCAATTTGGAATAGGTTGTCCATGTGGCATAAGTTATTTTTTTTAAGCCATGAGCTATATTTTGCCTCTAAGGCAAGAGTTATAGAATATCTCATAAGTAAGACATAGTAAAATAGTGTACACTATTTCCAAGAGGCATGCATTTTTTTCTTTTAAACCCCTTTGCTAGATTTTGTCTCTAAGACAAGAGTTGTATTGTATACAATTAGTTAAACTTTGTAAAATAGTGTAAATCATTTCCCGTAAGGCATAAGTTAATTTTTTAAAGACCTTAAGCTATGTTTACCTCTGAGGCAACAATTACCGTGTACCTCATAAGTTAAGACTTTAGTGAAAATGATGTAAACTATTGCTCATGAGGCGTAACTTATTCTTTGAAAATCCTTGAGATAAGTCTTTCCTCTAAGTCAAGAATTATTGAGTATCTCATAAATCAAGACACGATATTGTAGTATCAAGTCTTATCCATGGGGCATAACTTCTTATTTGAAATTGATTCCTTGGACTAAGTCTTACCTCTAAGGAAAGAGTTATAAAAGTATCTCATAAGTCAAGACATAATGAAATAGTCTCAACTCTTGCCCATAGTGCATAACTTATTATTTAAAAATCTTTGGGCTTAGAGGCAAGACATATATAGTATCTCATAAATCAAGACACAATGTGGTAGTCTCAATTCTTGCCTATGGGGTGTAACTTGTTGTTTAAAAGTTCTTGGTCTAAGTCTTGCCTCTAAGGCAAGAATTATAGGGCATCTCAAAAATCAAAACACAATGCAGTAGTGTCAAAGTCTTACCCGTGAGGCATAATTTATTGTTTAGAAGTATTTTTCGCTAATCTTACCGCCAAGGAAGGAGTTATAGAGTATCTTATAAATCAAGACACAATGAGACAACATCAACTCTTGCCCATGGGTGCAACTTATTCTTTGAAAGTCATTGGGCTTAGTCTTGCCTATAAGACAAGAGTTGTAACACCCCGAGTCTGGTACCCCGAACGCTACACGATGCTCATAACCCCAAAGGACCACAAGCTAACCCTTGACTGATATCTATAACTGAGCACTGCATAATATACTATAATAAATGCGGAAAACCGGTGGAAACTTGCCATAAGGTTCAAAATTCTGAACTAAAACTAAAATACAACTGAAACTAAATACTAATACAACTGTCTGAACATCTAGTCTGAAAGCCTCTAAACCGTCTGAATAGGGAGTTGATGGGACAATCCTCCAACTAACTCTGTCTACTGAAAAATACTGAATCTAATGCAATATAATAAAATAATGGAACCATCCTCAAATGATGAGAATTCACTGCTAAGTCTACTGCTGTTGGATAAATTTGAACTGCTATGGGTGCTCGATATCCCGTGCTTCTAAACCTACGGTATAAGACACTATAGCGCAAGAGAAAAATACGTGTCTGTACGTGAGAATGTTCTGGTACACTAGATGAGATAAGGCTAAATTCAAGGGCTCATATGCATGAACAATACTGACTAAATATCATGAGACTATTGAATGAGGATACATGCATGAGTGCATAAACTATAACTGAAATCGTAATAACAGTGGATGCTGAATTCTAATAACTGGATTTATGATAACTGAGTCTATTGATACTAATACTGATTGACTGAAGCTAAGATCAGACCCTATCTAGCAGGTGATCTCTGGATCTGCTAATAATAAGAAGGATTGACTTAATCTGAGATCAACCCTATCTAGTAGGTGGTCTCTGAATTTATTAGTAATAATACTTAATGTCCTGTATCTACCAACCTTGACTTCTATAATAGGTATTAATACTTCATGGACTGTATCTAACAACCTTGACTTCTATAAAACTGAACTGAGTTCTATCTTGAAGACTGAGACTAAAACTGAAACTGTGGGAGGTAGTCATCTAACCGACATACCCCTTTTAGCTAATTTAGGGTCCAACCTGTAACCCCAGTTGGAAGGGTGTCAATACCATGCCATGGGTAAAGACAACTTTTCATAACCCTCATCTATCAGGTACTCCAATGAGAATATTGGATCCCTCATCTAACAGGTTTAGCCACCTCATCTACCCTCATCTAGCAGGTTGATGTCTCAACCTACGTTGGCTACATAGTTCTGGAGTGTAAGGATTGTTTCTAAGAATCACACCCCCTACTAGTAGGTGAGTTCCCATTCTTGAGCTCACTCGGTGATGAATCCTACTCCCAACTGAAAGACACTGAACTGATTTCCTAGTTCATACTAGGCTTGACTGAACTGTTACTGAACGTACTGTTTTAACTGAACTGAACTGAGCTTACTAAGTTTCGTTGACTGAAAAAATACTACTGAATTCTTAATTGATTACTTGAATACTATTGAGGTCTGAACCGCATACTGAACTGGTATAGACTGATATTGAGATAACTAAGTCTTTCTAAGTTCTGTAACTGACTGAGTTCTATTGATCATGGCACGACTGAGATTATCTTGAAAACTAACATGGGCTCTAGACAATCAACTAAATTGTCGAGTATTAAATACCCCCAGGACTCGACAACATAAATAAATAAGATATGACAATTCTTGCATAACAACATGACAATAGACTCTCATTCATAATACAATCAATGAGTCATCTCTTCAAGCACTTAGAAGTCTTAAACATGTAATTGTATAAGGAGGCATGTTGTTGTCTCATAACTCATTCAATAGGGAATGCACATGAATAGGAATGCATGCAACATATCATAATTCATTCACTAAGGCCTTTCAACAAACACTTGACATGCATGAACTTATACATAATTGGGAATTTCTTGTCAACATGCTATAATAACCCTATTTCCTTCATACAAGCATTTTATAAAATATATGGGGAGCATATTTTGGTCATACAACATTCAATACACCTAATTAACATGGTTACATCAATCAACATGCTTCTTATAGGGTTTATTATGAATATCATGAAATTTACCACATACTAGAACCAAAGATTGGAACTTTGTAATCAAAACATGAATTAAGACTCAACAACATCATAAACATGAACTTCAATCCAAACAAATCATGAAAACTCATAAATAACAATCTTTGTAATATAAAAAGGGATTCTTGAACTTCTTGGGTGGAAGGAACCCAAGAATCAACATCTAACATACCTCAAAAACTTGAATCTTGAAATCTAACTAACGTTTATTGAACGTTCTTCGATTGGGAAACCCAAATCTTGATGTTTTCTTGATGGTTCTTGAAATTGAAGAACTTGAATTTCGTAGTTTCTTGAAGAAGGGTTTGGATCTTGTTCTTGGGGAATGATCTTGAAAGAAATCCTAATTTTGATGTTATGGGTGAATGAGGAGTTATATTCTTTGATTTGATGTGATTAGGAGTTAAATAGGGTGGAAAAGACCCAAAAATCCTTTTAAAAAGGGCTTAAAATCTCTAAACGGAGGTCCGCGACGGTTTGGGCGATGAACCGTCGCACTGGGGACGGACCGTCCCTTCAACCCATCGATTTTTGGCCAGAAAATAGGTTTACTGCCTTAGTTGCGATGGTTTGGGAGACGGTCCATCGCAGGCACGACGATCCGTCGCCCTTCCCGTCGCACTTTGGCAGTTCGGGTAGCTTGTTGTAAAACGGCTAAAACTTTTTACTCCAATATCAGATTTTGGCGAAATTGGTATAGTTGGAAAGATAATTCAATTATCTATATATTAGTAGGTCATGATATAAAAAATTCTTTGTATAATGGGAGATATTCTTGTTTGAATTTGACTATGGCAATATCCTTCTCAAGAATTCAATCGGTAAGAAATATTTTGATTCGTCTAATAGCTAGGACGTATTTAAGGCCTTAATGTACATCAAACTTGATCATAAAACTACCAAATCACTAAGATTTATTTCTCATGAGCTTTAAGAATGGTTCTACTATCGGTTGGAATTCTCAGGGTATTACAAGAGTGATAGAACATCTCATAAATCAAGACACAATATGGTTATGTCAAGTCTTACTAATGGGGCGTAGCTTGTTGTTTAAAAGTCTTTGGGGTTTTTGCCTCTAATACAATAATTATGGACCATCTCAAAAGTCAAGACACAATGAGGTAATGCCATGTCTTGCCCAGGGGCATAGTTTGTCGATTGAACTGAACCAAACCACACCAAATCATTTTTTTGGAGTTTTTAATAAAAATAAAGATTTTTAATATAAATATATAATTGTAATTTAAAAATAGGTTGAGTTTTTTATTTTATAAAGAATACTTAATAATTTTCAAACTAAATAGAACACATACACACACATGTACAACAACAACAAACCTAGTGTATTTCCATAAAGTGGGGTCTGGGGAGGGTAAAATGTACGCAGTCCATACCGCTACCTCCAAAGAAGTAGAGAGGCTATTTCCGATAGACCCCTGGCTCCAGGTAGTGAATAGTAGCCAAAGTGTAGTGAAGCATGATGGACACACACACACACACATATATTAAATTTAAATAGCAAGTATTAAAACAATTATCTTAAACCTTCGTACTTTCAAACTGGGTAGATTTTATTTTAAAAAGAAGTACAAAATGAATACAATATTAGTTTTTTGCTTTTTAAAAATAAAAATAAAAATTGGGGATAGGGAAGAGGAATGGGAGAACGGATTACAACGTAGAATCAAATCCTCACCCATAAGGTGGGAGTTCAGGTAAGCAACAAAGCTACTAAGATTTTCTTGTAGTTTTTTTTCTCCATAAATAAATAAAACATATTTTTTTAGCTCTATTTATTTATCTAAACACAAATGATGATATAATATTAAGCTTCCTTCAATTTGTTACTGTTCTGAATGATGTCTGGAAAAAATAAAATTTGAATGCAAAATTAGTGAGAAGTTTATTGGTTTGGAGGAATTTTTTTTCCAAAGCATTTTCATTTAATAAATGAATTTGTAAGACTTTTCATAGGCAGTAACAAAATATGAAGACTCGCCCCTATAAAAGCCATTTATGAACTTCACTCATGGTTTACACCCAATTAGTAGGTATTATATATAGGAGTCTGCGTCAGCACGAACCCAATATATATATATTATTTGTCCTAATTTATGTACTTTATTTGTCCCAATTATGTGACACATTTGAAATTTAAAGAGTCAATCAAATTTTTTTTGTATCGTTTTAAATATTTAAGTTGTAAATTATTGATTTATAGTACTTTTACATAATTTTTAAATATATGTTACTCTTTCTGTTTCAATTTACGTGGTACCAATGGAATTGAGAAAATCAATCAAAATTGTTATATAATTTTTAGATATTTTAAGTTGTTAATTATTATCATTTATATGACCTTTTATGTAATTTTTAAGTAATATATGTTACTCCATTTTCTCAATTTATATGGCATTGATATAATTTGGAGAGTAAATAATTTTTAAATGTCTTCTAAATATTTAAAGTTGTTAATTATTGTACTTTATGATACTTTTTACGTCATTTCAAATAATATATGTTACTTTCTTTATCCCAATTTCTGTAGCACTGATAGAATTTCAAGAGTCAACCAAATTTTTCATGTCATTATATATTTTAAATTGTTAACAATTATAATTTGTAGTATTTTCTACATAATTTCCAAGTAGAAAACACCAAGTACCACATTTTCGCCATATTTAAGCTTAACTTTTGAGAATAAATTCGTGTATATTCGAATATTTAATGCAAATTGATCTGGATAAGCTAATGTATGCGATTAGATATGTTTCAGGTCTAAAATACTCAAGGAATTCATCCAAAACGAAAGCAAAAATAGGACATTACACGCTAAAAAGGAACCTTTGCAGTGAAGAAATGGGCTCCGCGCCACGTGAAAACAACTCTGAATTGAGGGCCAAGTTGTATCTATCACTATCATAAAACTCTAAGGAGATTGAAGAAAGCTCTCATGTGTGTTGGACAACATGTCGTGTAGCAAGAAGATGTGTTGTCCTCCGCATTGTGCAACTAGTTCTGTGCGTTGGAAGGCGCAACACGGGGGCCAGTGTTTCGACATCAAAATTTTTTCACGTCCCAATTCAAGTTCGATAAGGATTAAGGGTTATTTTCAACTTCTATAAATACATCCCAAACACGACTTTTGCAAATTTTTTGACCGAGATAGATCTAGTAATTTTTGTGGGGGCTAGAGAAAAATACTTTAATATGTTATTCTCCATAATTATTTATTTTTATGTTTTCCTTTAAGAGATTTTCTATAATTTCTCCATGTCTATGTGAGAAATTGATTTGTGGCTAGAATAGGCATATAAATCGCCTTACTTGGTACAAAATAGGAAAACATGGAAATGCATTCTGAATCGTTTCCCACATCCTTGTTCAATGATACTTGCTGCTATAGCGGCCAAAAGGCCCACTATAACGGCCTTCACGTTGAGTTGTTGACCATTATGACAATCAATCCACTGCTATAGCAGTCCCGCTTTAGCGACCCTAGGGCTGCTATAGTGAAGCTTAAATAGTAGCTCGGGGGAACTTATAAATATATTTTTTTCCTTTTGTAACACAAGCTTTATTTTTCAGCAAAACAAATTTATGCTATTGCAGCAATCCAAAAACTTCTATAGCTCAATAAACTTCGTATCTATCACACCACACCTATAGAACCAAAATACCAACCACCATAAGATACAAAGGATATCTACACCACACAATACTAAGATTTCATCTGAATTCACCCTAGCCTAAGATTTTTATAACCCTACCCAAACTCTTACATTGAAAATAATGTTATAACAACAGAATAGGTTGTTACATAGATACCAATTAAACAATCAATCATCCCGAACATCAACTAAGATTAAAAAATAAAAACAAGCAAAAATAACTTGAATTAATGAAAAACTGGGGATAATGATTGCGCATGTCCCCTTTAGTCTACTAAGTGGCTTCCTTATTAATAGGACGACTCCTTCACTGATCTTTTATTGATGGAATCACTTTGGTTCTCATATTTTGAGCATCTCTATCAAAAATTTAAATAGGTTCCTCTTTATAATAGAGATCTCCATCTAGCAACACCGAATCCCAATGGATGATATACTCACCATATGTTACTTTTTGAGCATCAAAACATGAAATATGGGATGGACTCCTAATAAAGTAAGAGGTAGAGCCAACCTATATGTCACGGGCTCTATATCTTCCAAAATCTCAAATGGTCTAATATACCCTAGCTAAGCTTACCCTTTTTCTCGATCGTGCATACCCTTTATGGGTGAAATATTGAGTAACCTATGCCTGCCTTTCTTGAAATGCACATCTTATACCTTCCTATGTGTATACTCCTTATGTTGACTTTGAGATATCACCAATTTCTTGTGTATGAACCTTACCTTTTCGATCGACTCCTTCAATAAATTAGTGACCTAAGGTCTCACCTAAAAAGTATTAAATTACCAAATTAGTGATCTATACCTCCTTTCATATAAAGCTCAAAATGAGCCATGTCTATACTCAAATACCTATTATTGTAAGAGAACTCACACAAGGGTAAGAACTTGTCACGATTCGATTTCACGAGTCATGATGGTACATACTTTATCCCCAGTAGGTAAGCCATACCATAGCTCCAAACTACAACTAATAGGCTAGTTGTTGGAAAATAATAAAAATGCCATAATAACAACATAATTTAAGAGAAATTATGGAAAAAGAGTAACACGTCCCATGACCTAATAAGGTTGGTACAAGATACTCTAACAAAAGAACAAGGGTACTATCAAGGTGAAATATACAATAGCCTCGAAATAGAAAGACTATCCAAAAATAAAGAAATGAGAGAAAGTCATGTCTAGCTCAGAGAGCTCACCCTATTTTCGAACTCTGGCCCGCGCTATCATAACATTAGCAGTGGTAGCTAGTACTCAAATCCAAACCAGAAAAGGGTACAAAAGTATAGTATAAGTACCAAAGCAGCGGGTACTTCGTAGACATTATCGGCTGACTGAGCAAAATCATAATATAAATATAATAAAGTGTGAGATATTAATCTAAGTCAAGGGAAAAGGGAAGAACTGGAATAATACCTTAAATACTAAAAGTAAACAACCGAAATAATAATATTAAAGAGAACATAGCTATTTCTAGTATAACTAGGCCCCCATAATCCCAAAAGATTCAAATAAAAGTAAATAATCTAATGCGAGCCCCCATAATCCTGGTATATGCAACTAAGAAGAAGGAGTAACAACTATAAATATTCCAACCATTTTAGTTTCGATAACGTAACTGTGGATCCTTTCATACCTTAAACACCGGACTCGAACCGGTTCCATAATCATTATAAATAACTTCTAAGTGCTAGACTTGAACTAGAAATAATATCGTGAATACTAAACTTGAATCAAAAGTAATATCATTATTCCCCAGACTTGAATTGGTCTTAAGATCATAATTTGTCAGACTCAAATTAGTCTTAACATCTCCCAAGTACATGTCTCAAACAAGGTATAACATATATAAAACCTTATAGAGCTCAAAAATATAGGTAATATAATGTATAAAGGACTATTGAATCTACAAAGAGCTAATCAATAATAATCTTGGCCTAAGGTGAGCTAGAGGGGCCCACTTCTAACCCTAAAAAATTTATCCTAAGGAAAATCCCACCACGAACTAGACTAAGGTGTGTAAATCCACTACAAAGTGCTACATAAGCCTCATTGCATCCTAAGATAGAAATTCTACCCAAGAAATTGGTAGTTAAGTCAAATACACCTAGTTACGGTCCCTTAATCGGCTAAACAATCCAAATCACACTAATTATATCTCCAAATCCTAATCCCCAACCCAAAACTAGCATAGTATCATATCATTACTACATATAAGATTAATCTAATAGAAAAGTAAGCCTAGCCTACCTGGACTTTGAAGAAAGCCCAATAAAGTTCGCTAAATTGGTGATTTCCCTTTCAGAGGAGCTTCCACACGATGTCTTTCTACAAAAATAGTAATATATAAATTAATATGATAATAATGATGCCCATATTTTATTTTTATGCTTTGAGTTCAAAATTAATTCAAAGTCTCATATGAGGCCCACTTGCGAAATCGCACTTTCAAAATCGTCAAGAGATCACTCTATGCTAAAAAATCATTTACCCTCAAGAATGGGTAATTTTTAAGATCAAATGATACCAATATCAACTCATAAAGAATCTAGATATTTATGTCTAAATTGGAGAATTAAGCCAAGAATTTGATGGGAACTTATGATACGAGCACGACCACAAAGATGGAAGAGTGCGAGAGTGAATTGACCCGAGACTTGAAATATGCAAGTGAAGTGCAAAGTAGGTCCCAAATATGCCCAAAACCTATCCATACATACTCCAAGGGAACCTTTGTTATTCACTCTTTATTAAGGGGTCCCTTTGGTCATTTTATATTTTATTTGTAACGTACTATATATAGAACATTTTAGGTCATTTACTAGTTAGATGTTCAATGATATTTTAAGTGATAAACACTCTTGAAATATTTCCTCTCTTGTGAGAAGGGCCTTTGGCCAAAACTAGGCAACATAAAGTGTGGATTCACTCTTGTTGGATTCATGGTTTGAAACGTCGGGTGCTTGAGAGATTGAGGTCACTTTTGTGTCCACCGAAGAGTGTAGGTGTTCATATTACATATTTTAAGGGTCTTGGTATTTGATACATACCTTGGTTCTTAGTTTATGTAATATTGTATGTCACACTTTCTAAATTTACATGTATTGTTGTTTCTTGTGTTCTGGTTGTGTTGTTGAATCCGAATCTTATATTCTTTGTGTTCAACTTTTTCATCATGTTATTGTTGTGTTTTTGGATATTTCTGTGTCATTTACACCTTGTTATCTTGCCATTGTTGTTGTATTTTCGGTTTTAGAGCTTGTTCTTCTAGCTCTCGGTTTTGTTATTGTTCTTGTTGTTGGGGATTTGAAGTTGGTTGTGTGAATGATGTTTTAGTTAATGGTGGATGTTGTTGTTGTTCTTGATATTCTTCACAACCTTCATCTCTTATTGTTGGAGTCAAAACTTATTCTTCTAGTGCTCTCGGCTTTTCTCTTGTTAGTGGATGGAACGTGAGGCCTTTGGTTAAGTGGAAGGATCAGGTTTGGTGGTGTAATTTGGGTTCCAAATCCTTCTTGATGGACTTGGTGAAGTGGAGGGTGGATTGTTTTTCATACTCTCGGCCTTGGGGAGCATTTGGTGGTTGTCTCGGTGGATGGATCATTTAGTGTAACATTTCGGGGGTAATGGTTGTGGAAGTATTTTGAGGAGTAGAAGGTTGGAAACTTCTTTGGATTTCTATCCATTCCAATCTCCCACTCACAGTGGTCATATCCCCCTTTATTGATGCCAAATCCGAGCCAAACCTTTCAAGTGAACGGGTGATAGCCTCAAGAGAGGCTTTCATAGTTTCAAGAGTATTATTGTCCATGGTTTGAGACATGGATCCTTCCATTGCAAAGTACCTAACAAAATACTTACATAAATAACAAACAAATTAGTTCATAAGCCTCACCACACTCACACTCTTCGATTACCTCACTCGTAGCTTCACAAGTGTTGTAAGCCAGCTAAGGAATCTGTGAAGAGTTGAGGATTGAGTCTACTTTTTTACGAATTAGATTTTCGTTAGAAACTCAAACAAATCTTGTAGGATGTGAGTCATCAACAAATCAATGACTTAAAATAACAAAAAGCACACAAATAATGCTTAACACGAACAAACGAACACAAAAACTAATTTACAATCTAGTAGGTGTTTACTAGCTTGTCAATTAGTGTTTGAACCAACAAATGAAACTAAGGAACAATAAAATGAAACTAAGAATCTAAAATTTGAGCCAAAATTGATGTCTGAACAGTAACTTGATGATGTGGCAGTCCACTATTGGTCACGGTTCTTGACAATTTTTAAGTCACCAAGTTGAAGTTTTGGTCAATTCACAATTTGGACTTTGGTGGAAATTGTTCAATGAAGGGAAATACAAACAAGTCTTTGGAGCTAATTTTCAATTCAAATTTCAAGACTCAAAAAGTCTTTGACTAGCCTTGTACTTTTTCTTAATACATGGTCCTTAAATCATAGAAAGTAGGTGAGAAGTGATTGACAAGTCTTGCAGTGGATGTAAAGTCTTTCAAAACTAGCAAGTTCTTACACCTTTTCTTTCACCTTTTGGATCTAATATGCACCTTACTTGTAATAAGGTATGAAGGTTGGGTGAATAAAATCAAGAAGAACAACAACCACCTCCAAGTATAACAATAATTTCATACGGACAACTTAGAACAACAACATCAACACACGGCCACTCCTTGTTCACATCAACAACATTAACAATTCAAGCTCAAGCTTAGATCTAGACTCAAGAGTGTTAGTGATGAAGAAAAATAACACTAGAAGCAACAAAACAAATAAAATGACTTTTAAATCTAGGACTAAACACAAGTCCTAGCCAAGACACAAAAAGAGTACAAACTCTCGCCAATAGCAAAACAATAACACTACTTTTTTTTTTGAATTTTCAACAAACAAGCCCAAGATTAATTTTGTTGGAACAAAATAATCCACAAGATCTAATACCAAATGATACAAATCGATCTACAAAATACACCAAAATAGTCCACAAACAACAAGAATTACAACAACAAAACCACCAGCAAACGACCAAGCCTTTCTAGTGTTGTATTTTCGGTTTTAACAAGAGATGAAGGTTGGGAAAAACTTAAAGAACAACAAAAACATCTACCAATAACTACAACATCATTCACATGGCCAACTTCAAATCCACAACAAAAAGAACAACAACAAAACCGAGAGCTAGAAGAACAAGCTCCAAAACCGAAAATACAACAACAATGGAAAGATAACAAGGTATAAATGACACCAAAACAGCCAAAAACACAACAATAACGTGATGAACAAGATGAACACAGAGAATATAAGATTTGGATTCAAAAACACAACAAGAACACAAGAAACAACAATAAATATAAAGATAGAAAGCGTGACATACAATATTACATACACTAAGAACCAAGGTATGTATCAAATACCAAGACCCTTATAAAATGTAATATGAACACCTACACTCTTCAGTGGACAAAAGAGGTACTTCAATCTCTCAAGCACCGGACGTTCCAAGCCATGAATCCAACAAGAGTAAATCCACGCTCTATGTTTCCTAGTTTCGGCCAAAGGCCCTTCTCACAAGAGAAGAAATGTTTCAAGAGTTTTTCTCACTTAAAATATAATTGAAAAACTAATTACTAAATGACCTAAAATGTTCTATATAGAGTAGGTTACAAATAAAATATAAAATAACCAAAAGGACCCCTTAATAAAGAGTGAATAACAAAGGTACCCTTGGAGTATGTATGGACAATTTTTGGGCATATTTGGGCCCTTGTTTGCACTTCACTTGAATATTCCAAGTCTCGAGTCAATTAAATCTCACACTCATCCATCTTCATGGTCGTGATCATATTATCTTGTATTTTGAGCTAACTAGTTTATTTTGTTGTTTGTTGTTGTCTTTTCTTTTAGGTACCATGGCTGCCAATAATTTCAATGCCACGTTTGATCTCCTCAATGAAAATTGTAAATATATCAAATAAAACATTAAAATGATGCACCAATTGATACCTAAACTTTTCCTACAAAATCCAATTCCTCTTGTCCAAACACCTTGTGGTGAGAGCTTCTCGAAGAAAGAGGTGGGCTACCCCAACCCACACCAAGGTAAAAACCGTATCTCATATGAGATACAAGGTAAAAACACTACTTCCAACACTACCATAAATATTGAATGTTGTGATGTGGCTATAAATAGCTAAAGGGGTGTAGTTGCGGTTTTTCCTCTTAGAGAAGAGATTAAAATATCTTTGAGAATTGATAGTGGACTTATAGAGAATGAGTTTTCTTGTCCCAAATCTACCCGAGGGATAGAACCTTCTCTCTTTAGGTACAATGTCTTGTTTGAAGATAGTTTAATCTCTCTTAATGAGTCTAGTGATGCAAGTGATATTGACAGCATAACTTGTCTTGGAGGCTATAGCCTATATGCCAACCCACTATGGTGTGACAATATTCCTCCTAATGATGGAAATCTCTTCTTGGAAGATAAGAGTACTCTTATGGGCAAGGAATGTGTAGTCTCAGAAATGACTTCTTCTTCTACTTTATGTGTCTTTATTGTTGAGAGTACTTATGGTGATGATTGGAAAACTAGTAGTGAGTACACATACAAGGACACCATAGTAGAAGTATACTTGAATGCCACCTTTCTCTACTTTCTCTTTGCTTGTGATGATATGTATGCCATTGTAGAGAGTACGCCGTATAGTTTGGGTGAAGATTACGGGAAAGGGGAGTGTTGTCTAGACCTGTGTTTATGGCCACTTTTCCCATTTGATATCGGCACCATCTAATGGTGGGGAAGGATTAATCTCAGCCTAAGTGTATTTCTTCTAGATATTTATCATAACCAAGTCATTAGTGCATTTATCAATGGCTTACTAATGTGTAACACGAAGGACTCTTGGTTCTATGTCAATTATGAACCACCTTGGCATATTGAAATTATGTATTTTACTAACTCTAACCCTCATTCCATGAGGATATGTGCTTGTTTGTCTTCTATGTATTTTGCAAGGTATGGATTCGCGGTCGAATCCTTTTTAAGAAGGGGAGGATGATACAACCATGATGATGAAGATAGATGACTGTGAGAGTGAATTAACCCGAGACTTAGAGTGTGAAAGTGAAGTGAAAAGGAGGGCCCAAATATTCCTAAAAACCGTCCATACATACTCCAAGGGAACCTTTGTTATTCACTCTTTATTAAGTAGTCCTTTTGGTCATTTTACATTTTATTTGTAACCTACTATATATAGAACATTTTAGGTCATTTACTAGTTAGTTGTTCAATGATATTGTAAGTGAGAAACACTCTTGAAACATTTCCTCTCTTATGAGACGGGCCTTTGGCCGAAACTAGGAAACATAGAGCATGGATTTACTCTTGTTGGATTCATGGCTTGGAACGTCCGGTGCTTGAGAGATTGAAGTACCTCTTTTGTCCACTGAAGAGTGTAGGTGTTCATATTACATTTTATAAGGGTCTTGGTATTTGATACATACCTTGGTTCTTAGTGTATGTAATATTGTATGTCACGCTTTCTATCTTTACATTTATTGTTGTTTCTTGTGTTCTTGTTGTGTTTTTGAATCCAAATCTTATATTCTCTGTGTTCATCTTGTTCATCACGTTATTGTTGTGTTTTTGGCTGTTTTGGTATCATTTACACCTTGTTATCTTGCCATTGTTGTTGTATTTTTGGTTTTGGAAATTGTTCTTCTAGCTCTCAGTTTTGTTGTTGTGGATTTAAAGTTGGCCTGTGAATGATATTGAAGTTCTTAGTGGATGTTTCTGTTGTTCTTGAAGTTCTTCACAACCTTCATCTTTTGTTATAATAAAAAATACAACGCTAAAATGGCTTGGTCGTTTGTTGGTGGTTTTGTGTTGTAATTCTTCTTGTTTGTGGACTGTTTTGGTGCATTTCGTAGATTGATTTTTATCAACTTACAAGGATTTTGACAAGGAAATGATTATTTTGAGCTCGTCAACTCCCAACAATTAGTCAAAGATTATTCTCTCAATTTCCCACACTCTCTAGGGCTTTTTAGATCTTGATACTTGTAAGAAATAAAAGAAAATCGGGTTAATGTAATGCCCTCCTAGGTGCTGCTTAAGCGGTCACCGCTAAAGCGGTCCATGGATCACTAAAGCGATTCCTGCCTTGAGTTGGCCTCTGCTAAAGTGGTCAAGACGTCCCTTAAGCATTGTTTGCTTTAGTGGGCAGGCCTTTTATAGAGTGACCAGTCTGGAATAGCCTTGGACACTAAAGCGACCTCTTGGATGCTTAAGCGGCCTTCGCTAAAGTGACCAAAGGTCTGCTTTAGTGGATGCATCAGCTGAAACTTAGATTTGCCAAGTTTCCACCGACCCCTCGGGATTCATTCAAAATCACGTGAATGCAATTGAACTATGCTACACTATCAAATTTGATATTTCAGACTTAATGGCGCTATTGAAATTTCCATCCAGAGTTGTTTCTATGGAATGCAGGGCCCATACCCCAGGGCCACTTTTACTAAGTTTTGACCAATAGCCCAAAATGAGTTTGGAAGCCTTGGGACCCAAACCAAAGGTCCCCAAGCCTTAAATCAATGTTTCAAAGATGATGGAACTGTTAGAATTGGTATATAAGGTTGTTAACCTAAACTTTTTCCCCGATAGCCAATTCTTACTAATGAAGACTTCAAAATATGAAATTGGCTTTAAAATTCAAATGAACTTCCCAAAAACTAAACTGTCAGCTCTAGCAAGTCACAAATGACTTGGGATAGCTATAAGAAAGCTCTAAATAATGAAAAGTTTTGAAATGCAAAAAATAACCTGGAGGGTCATTACAGAACTGGTCCCAACAACCATCGAAATCCATGACACATGCTCGAAGAATGTATTCTAATACTTGGATCATCCACTCAAACTACCCATCAATCTGACAAAGAAAGGATATACTTAGATCCAATCTAGTACCCTACTCTTCTTAAAAAATTTCCCAAATCTTAAAGGTAAACTGTATACCTCTATTTGATACTACAGTTGAAGATTCTCCTTAACATAAATATTGGCTAACTTTGCTATATTATAAGTTACCATAATTAGAATAAAGTGTGCAAACTTAGTTAGTCAGCCCACAGTCTCCCAAATAGAATCATCCTTCTTCAAGGTCCTAGGAAGACCAACAACAAAATCCATGGATATTCGCTTCCACTTTCATTTAGGAATGGGCATCTTCTAAAGAGTACCACCAGACTTTTGGTATTTGCACTGTATCTATTGGAAATTCTATCACTTAGCCACACAATCTAATATATCATGTTTCATACAGTACCACGAATAGTATTGTCTTAAGTCATGGTACATCTTGGTTACAAAAGGATATATGGATTACCTCAAACTATGTGCCTTCATAAAATGGCCTCATCCTAACTAGGTACACAAACTCGTCCTCTAATCCTTAACAACCTTCATCATCAAGAATGGCCTCTTTGGACCCATATTACAATACATTGTCATGAATCTTACCCAACTTCTCATATTCGAACTGTTTAGATTAGAATTGGTAAAGAAAAGTAGACCTTGCCTCAATATTAGATAACAGTTATCCCCTCTCGATCACCTATAATCTCATAAAATTGTTAACTAAGGTCTGAACCTCCCTGGTTAATGGACATTAAAAAAATCCAAACATGCTCAACTACCCTTAATTTATGTCTTTTGACTCAACATATTCACTATCACATTAGCCTTACCTAGATGATAGAGATCAAAATGCCATAATCCTTGAGTAGTTCAATCTATTTTCACTATCAGATTCAAGTCCTTTTGAGTGAAAACATGCCGCATGATGATTAGTGAATACCTCGCACTTCACCTCATACGAGTAATAACACAATATCTTGAGAGAAAATACCACTGCTAGAAACTCCAAATCATGGGTGGGATAATTCTTCACATGAAACTTCAATTTTTTTGAAGCATATTCAATCACATTCTTCTCATGCATCAACATAAAACCTAAACCATAATGTGAAACATCATAATATACAATAAAGTCTGTACTTTCAATGTGAAAGGCCACAATAGGAGATAAAGTGAGCAAAATCTTAAGCTTTTGAAAGCTTACACTGTTTGTCCTTACAAAAGGTACTTCCTTCTGAGTCAATTGAGTCAAATATGAAGTAATAAAATCAAAACATTTCACGAATGTGTGATAGTAACTAGCCAACCCTATAAAGCTTTGGATTTTGATCACAAAGGTAGGTCTAGTCCAATTTTTAACTGCCTCAATCGTTTATAGGTCTACCATAACCCTTTCTTTAGAAATTACGTGCCTCAAGAAGGAGACCGAAGATAACCAAAACTCACACCTATAATATTAAGCGAAGAGTTTCTTATTATTTAGAAACCCTAAAATATCAATGATCCTCATTCTCTCCCCTATTCTTGGAGTAAACCAAAATATCATAAATAAAAACAATAACAAAAGAATCTAAATATGGCTTAATCACCTCATAAAAATAGTCGAAGGTATTAGTCAATCGAAAGGACATTACGAGAAACTCGTAATGTCCAAAAGAATTTAAAAATAGTCTTTGGTATGTACTCTACCCGAGTATTTAGCTGGTGGTAATCGAACCTCGAGTCAATTTTGGAGAACACAAAAGAGCTCTATAACTAATCAAACAAGTCATCTATCCTAGGTAATAGGTATTGTTATGAATCATAACCTTGTTCAACTACCAATTTTCTATTAATATATGTTGACTACTATTTTTTTAACAAACAAGACAGGAGTATCCCACAGAGAAGCATTCAAATGGATGAAACATTTACCCAGTAATCCTTGTAACTAGACTTTTAGAACTCTTAGCTCAACCAGCGCTATCCTATAAGAAGGAACGAAAATAGGGTGAGTGCCCAACTTGAAGTCTATGAAAAAATTAATGTCACGATCAAGTGACATCCCATGTAGATCATCAAAAAACACTTTTAAGAATTTGCATACCATTGAAACTAATGTAATGGGAGGGATCTCAACACTAGTATCCCAAAAATGATCAAAGCCTGACACCCCTTCCCAACTAACTTATTGGCATAAATAAATGATATAAGTCTTAGAGAAGCAAGCTTATAGTTACCCTCCCACTCCAATTTTATATATAAGTCTTAGAGGAGCAGGCTTATAGTCACCCTCCTACTCTAATTTATCCATCTCGAGCATAGCTATAATGACTGTCTTGGTATGACAGTCAAGAATCACATTGTATGGTGATAGCCAACTTATCCCCAAGATGATGTAAAAATCCACAAGATCTATAATTCCTAAATCAACCCATGTCTAAAATTCGGTAAACCTAATCAACAACTACCAAAATTACAACAAGTATATACACATACATAAAAGTATCCATAATTTCACAAACCATATCCAAAGCAAAATAGACTTTACAAAACATATGTGAATATGGAACTCAGATCAATCAAAATAATATCCATGTGTTTATAGACAAGAATAGTACCTGTGTTTATTGCATCTGAAGCCTCAACTTTTGACCTAAAGGGAAAAGTGTAGTGGTGATCCTTCTCACTAGTCTGAGCACCACCATTGCTAGCTTATGTACCAACTATATCAGTATGTCCCCTACCCCGATTGGCATGTTATCCATATCTACCTGCCTAGTGACTATTACACACACCTTATGGATGACCTTTACCGTTACCTCTACCTTCTCTAGAACCAAGGCTTTGGAAGTCTGCCACTGGCTGATTGACTAGTATGTCTGAGATTAAGGCATTATATCTTAATGTGTCCAACCCTACTGTACTCATAGAATATATAGTCTAGAGTAAGTTGATGAGTTGATGATGCTGAAGGAACATAACTAACAGACTCTGAAAATTGTTAGCTGACCTTAACGGGCCCTTAATAGACATAGGCATCGCATACTGGATAGGTCAAATAGGGTAGCCCTATGAACTATGACCCTTAGAATAGGAACTTATAAAAGTACCCACCTTATAAGTTTTCTTCTCCCTTATCTTGTGAAGTCTCTCATAATAATCAATGATAAATTTATACATATACTTTAACTCATTACCATAAAACACAAGAGGTTTCATCTTTAAAAACTTACAAAACAAGTCATGCTCATTTTTGGTCATCTTCGGACCCAATAACTAATATAAGAGGGCACTTGTCTGTGACCCTTCATCCATCTTAGGGGCTACAACAAGGGTATGATGAAACCTTAAATGCTAAAAAACTAAAACTATCGGGGTATCACCTCTACCAACTAAACCACTTAAAAATATCAAAACCTACTAAATCAACTCTGAGGACATATGAACTTATGTTGCACCTCGCTGTACTGGCATAATATCTCCCTTATTTGGTACCTCCCATTCTCTAGTATCATCTCCTCATTTTGAGCCATATTTGGAGCTTACTTATACGGGTAAGAGATGTGATCTCATCCTAGACAATCCTCTTATAACCTGGTCTCTACCCTTGGTGGGTGTCGTCGCTCGGCCTCTTCCCTTTTCTCTCTCTCTTGCTCGCTCGTGCTTTGACACTACCCCAAAAATATAACCCCAACAGTCATCCCAGCTACTGTTGTTGCTATTGCTTTGTTTTCATGTATATTCACCATCTGTAAGATAATAGTGAAAGAAGTTAGATACCAATTTAAATCACCATATATAATTGGAATCAAGTACTGGAACGAAAGAAAGAAGAAGATTGAAATAACCTAAAGTCTTATAGCTTTTCAAAGAAAAGTAAAAACATCTCCATACTTTTCCACAAGACCCTACTAGACTCATTGTTGTACAATGATATTGATAAATCTAAGGATCTGATATTATCTTTGTCATGACTCAAATGGTTGTGAATGACATCCACACTAACCCTCTAGTGGAGAACCATCCGATTACTAACCTAATAATTTATCCATTTTAGATAATGATAAATAATAATCTTTCTTAAATAAATATTTATTATTCATTATTCAAACAATCAATAATAGTGTAGAAATAACTACTAATTACATTATCTAAGAACTTGAAAGTCACCATAAAAGAACATTCTAAAAGACAAAATAGAAGTCTAAAATAAATATATTAAAAATAATAAATAAAGGAGCATCATTGTTTGAAAGAGTGTATATGATCAATGAGAAGATCCAATGGTTGGCTGAGGGTATGTGCTTACCCTTGGATCGATAAGCTACTGTTCATGAACTAAATCCATGTAATGAACCTCTAGGTTATTTTCTTTTTTTTGATCTGCTTTCCATGTTTCAAGACTTTCTATAGCTTTCCCAAGTCTTTTATGACATTCTAGGAGTGATGGTTTGATTCTCAAGTAGTTCAATGGGATTTAAAGCCCCTTTTACTATTTTGGAGCTTTTAAAGTTGAGAAATTGGTCTTGAGCCAAAACTTTTTGTAAATAGCCTTGGATGAAAATTTTGAAAATTTGTTAGCTTTGCAATGTGTATTTTAGGATAAAGGGACCTTTGGATGAGGTCCCAAGGATTCTGAGCTTATTTTTGGGCTATTGGGTAAAATTTGGTAAAAATGAAATAGTTGGAATAGGCCATACATTTTGGCAAAATAATCTTTGTTTGAAATTTTGATGGTTCCATTAAGTATGGAATGATCTTTTTAGTGGGTTAGAATAGTTCTTTTGCATTCACAAGTTTCCAAATATATCTCAAAGGCTCATTTTGTGTCAATTCTAACTTGGTATTTTGCTAGTGCAATAACACCTGGTGTACGACCCGGTTACTCTTCACATTTGTCGGACCAAGTTACTCTTCACATTCGTAGGGTTGCATTTGAGAATGGTAAGATTTTGACTGTTGCATTCACATGCCTTACATCATGTTGGCAAACAGGGGTCAACCTATCCAAGTCTAGATTTCATCTTTGCATTAGTGATGGACCTTTTACGTTCGCAAAGGTCTGGCTAATAGGGTCGCATAATCATGACCAGGGGTCTTGGAATTGTGATAAAGGACCCTTGGCGGTATATATTTTTCTTCTTCATGTTTCCCGCCAATTTAAAAGTCCCATGTCACCATTGTTGGAGCTTGGAGCCTGGGAAACTATAGGCAATCATATATTGAATTTGAGTTATGTTAATTCAAAACCTTTTGATCATTTTGCATTGGTTTTCCCCATTAATGCTGTCCTTTTTCCCTAAAAATTCCTAGAATATGAATTACTGATTGCTTAAACTCTTAAGGCCATTTTAAGCCTCGATCATGCTTTATTTGTGCTCAAATTTTGAACACATATTCCTTGTCCTTCGAGGACCTCATGGTGGATTCAATTATCAAAATTTGATAATTAGTCCCATGCGCCTATTTTTGACCGACTTCACAGCGTGAAGTTTTTCATTGTATATGGATCTTGTTTTACTCTTAATGGCCTTTAGATCATGTTTTAAATAGTGTGGTGGATTTTTACAGATCATAAGGGGGGGAAAAGCATCTTGTGGTTGGTTCAAGGGTGCTGTTAGGCATTAGGCATACTACAATCTACTTTTTTCTAGACTTTACTTTACGAGATTGTGTATTGTATAGATTGCATAGGGGGTGGTAGTTATAGAATAGGTTTAAGGTTCTTTGTATCTTATTGTTGATATTTGACCTATTTTGGGGGGTGGATTTTATTATAGAATTAAAGTTTGAGCCCTAACCTAGAAAACCCACTATAGCTATAGATTATGTTAAGCTTGCTTAAACACTTGCATTGACTGAACGTTCACACTAGAGATCCCTAGTATAGGATTTGTGGTATCACTTATTGTTATGGACAATATTTTTTATTTAATCCTCTTACTAGCATGATGCCTTTATTTACTTGAGATTTTTGAGTTACAGTATCAATATTCTTTCTCTCTGTATATTATTGGGCTAGAGGCCTTAGTTACGAGCCTAGTTGGATATCAAGTTAGTACTCTGTGCTCTGAAAAAGATATAGCTTGGTTTGTAGATTCCTAGGCACTTATGATTTCATTATTTGGATACTAGTGATGGTATGCATATATTTATATGCATATTAGGTGGTACAGTTCTAATAAAATCATTGTTTTTACTACTATTTCAAAAAAGGATTTATTCACACTTTTCACTCTTAAATTGGTTTCTAAAACTAAAATCATACCACTCTTTCTATTGGATGAAAGTTTTTTAATCTTACATGAACCACTTTGAAAACTCAAACTAAGGTAGATTCTGATCCATTCTTGATCTACTCATTCATAATTATTTACTTATTCTATTGTCATGACCCAAAACAGGGCCTAGTCGTGACAAGCATCTCAAGTCTGCTAAGGACTGGAGATCACCCCTTTAACCTAGTCAACATAATACAACATACTAGCAGCTTGAAGAATACCAAACATATAAAAAATAGAATAATCAATAATAAGGAAAGTTATAAGAATTCAACTGACATCCCAATCAACAGTAATTCACAAAGCCTCAAACTAACCAAGACCAATCTAAGTCAGGACATGCCCCCGATGATAGCCAAAAGAGTCCAATAGAAGTAGTCTGAGACAAATGAAATAAGACTTTAAAATGATAGCCCTTCCTAAGAATGGAAGCTCACCATTTCAAAGCTAACTGATGCCAATCTAAAAATGCTATCTCTGCGTAGGAAAAGTAGAAGTGTCTCTGGTACCTACATCTTGTGGGGTACATCATTCAGAGATGGTTAGCAGGGTGAGCACTAGCATATAACTTAGGGAAGGGGGTAAAGTAATGCTATGATCAACAGTTCAAAATTATTCTATACCAATGCACACAATCATATGCATATATATATGTATGTCTCTCTCTTTCTCTCTCTCTCTCTCTATAAAATATGCCGAAATAGGAAACAAGGCTTAGCATAAGAGTAAAACATTAGCCTTTACTGTTAATTTAATCGTTATAGAAAGGCACCCACGAGCTATATGGGCTCATTTCACCCAGCTGAAAGGGCCCCAGTGCGTGTTAGCTGCTTAAACAAGAGAATAATCATATGTACATATACACCAAGGGTGACTCGAACAACCGGTCATATATCAAGGATGACTCAAACAACCCGTCATAAAGCAAGGGTGACTCGAACACCCGACTATTTAGACCCCTACGCCGGTAAACGTGGTTTCTAGTATTGGTCCATTGGGACCTCCACTTTTATGGCCTATCTACACAACCCCTTTTAAGGCCAATTAAAACATTTACACATTCCCATTCATTGAACCATTGATACACATAATACATACACTATTGGTATCGTCATACCAACTACACTTGCAAGGTATTATCATCATGCCAATTCAATTATCATACCAAGGGGAAATCCATGACCCATCAAGGTTCAATTAAAAACTGTTATGTTTCATTAGCCTTTTATGCCATGCAATAGTACCAAAAGTAGTTCAATGTGCACATTCTCATATTCAAGCCAATTTTACAAGTTTTGGGTTAAGGTTATTACCAATTCAATTATCAAAATCCACATAATTGGGGGAATCCATGACCACCAAGTTTATTAACCATGCCCATACACCCCACACATTTAAAACCATCAATAAATCATGAATAATTTCATATAAACCATGGGAACAACATTTAAGAAAACAATCATTCAAAACCCTCAACCCACATTCCAAAGCCAATATTTAAAACCACTTGAATAGTAATTTAAAACACATTCCTTAACAAAATAATATTTGAGGAAGAGTAACATGGCTGAGATAGTAAGAATTATAGAGAGAAATCAACCCTTGGAAGCTCTAAATACCAATTCCTTTAAAATCCTAGTGTTTTTGACTTAGGATTTGAGAGAAAAAAAATATGTATTTGATTGTGTTTTGGATGATAATGAGGTCCCGAAAGGGTTTTAAGGTCGTGGGTCACAATTAGGGGAAAAGGTAAATGTCCAAAGTGCCTTGAATGAAAAGCTAAAAATTGGTTGCTAGTGATTATGGACCTTACGACTCATGAGGACACGTTATCATTCGTCACCATGAGTCATTGCCTAGGCAGAAACATGGGGCCTTTCCACTATTTATCGTATGACTCATACCATATGGATCGTATTGTGACCTTATGACTCGTAGGGTCTAAGTTGTAGTAAGGACAGAATCAAAGGGGCCCCATGCTGGTGAGGATACGATTTACACTATACGGTCCATATGGAGTCTTAATGACTCGTGATGTACAAGTCATGGTCAGGGCGGTAACCTAAACAAACCTTACTAGTCAGGCTATGATTTGGGTCCTATGACCTGTATAGACACCTTACGACTCGTATGGTAAGTCGTAGCTTGGGTAGTGAGTTCAAAAACTCAAAAATTTCAGAGGCAAAAAATGTGGTGTGTTACATTCTCCCCCAGGATCATTCGTCTCCGAATGATGAATCAAGGCATTCATTAGCATGATTTTAAGACAAAACATAACCAAAATTTCCTTTAACAAAGACAGAAAACAAAGATAATAAGGAAAACACATACCTTAAGCACTATTATCAGAAGCAGAAAAGAAGAATGGATATTTGGACTTCATGTCATCTTCAGCTTCCTAAGTAGCTTCTTTAACCATATGATTCCTCCATAGAACCTTCACCGAAGTCACATCTTTATTCTTTAAATGGCGGAATTACGTATCCAAAATCTCCACCTAGACTTCCTCATAGGATAAGAAATCCGAAATGCCAACACTCTCCAAAGGAACATCCAAGGAAGGATCGCCACACACTTCCTCAACATCGAAACATGAAAGACCGGGTTAATGGAACCCAAACTAGACGACAAATCCAATTCATAAGCAACATTATCCACTCTCCTTAAAATCAAGTATGGGCCAATATAATAGGGACTGAGCTTCCACTTATTTCAAAATTTCATCACTTCTTTCATGGGGAACACCTTCAAGAACACCTAATCACCAACATCAAACTCTAACTCCCTGCTCCTTACATCTATATAGGACTTTTGATGACTTTTGGTGGTCTTAATCCTATCTCTAATTACCTTCACCTTCTCCATGGCCTGATGAACCAAATAAGGACCAAACAATCTAGTTTTACCAACTTCGAACCACCAAATAGGAGAATGACATCTCCTACCATACGAAGCCTTAAACGAAGCCATACAAATGCTAGAATGATAGCTATTACTATATACAAACTCTATGAGAGGTAAATGATCAACCCAACTACCACAAAAATCAATCACACAGGCCCTTAGCATATCTTCCAAAGTCCGAATAGTCCTCTCTTCTTGTCCATCAATCTGAGGGTGGAAAGTAGTGCTAAGATTCACCTTAGTTCCCAAACCTCTCTGAAATGACTGCCAAAAGTGCGATGAGAACTGTGTACCACAATCAGATATAATAGAAATAGGCACACCATGCAACTTAACGATCTCCTTAATGAAAAACTTAGCATAATCCTTTGTAGAATAATTAGTCCTTATGGGAAAGAAGTGAGTAGACTTAGTTATCCTATCCATGGTGACCCCAATCAAGTCAAACTGGCTATGAGACCGAAAAAGGCTAGTAATAAAGTCCATGTTAATTACTTCCCGCTTTCACATGGGCAACTCAATCTCTTTGATACAAACCACAAGGCCTCAAGTGCTCCACTTTTACTTGCTGACAAACCATACACTTAGCCACAAAATTGGCTACATCCCTCTTCAAGTTATTCCACCAATAGTTCTCTTTCAAATCATGGTACATCTTGGTCATACCAGGATGAACAATGTACCTCGAATCATGAGCCTTAGCCAAAATCCTTTCCCGTAACATATTAACATCATGAACACACAGTCTCCCTTGGTACCTCAAAATACCATCACCACTAATTTCAAAATCCATAACCTTTCACTGACCCACATCATCCTTGATCTGCTTCAAAATAGGATCTAAAACCTATTTTTCTTTCACCTTAGCACCAAGAGATGACTTCACCATCTCTTGAACAATCACCCCACCATCATCGAAATCTAAAAGAAGAACTCCAAGATTATCCAAATAATGCATATTCTTCACCAACCCTCACTTCTCCTCATCCACATAAGATAAGATCCCCATAGATTACCTGCTAAGAGCATCAGTAACCACATTAGCTTTATTTAGATAATAATAGAGACTCATATCATAATGCTTGAGAAACTCAAGTCATCTCCTTTTCCTGAGATCCAACTCCTTCTGGGTGAACACATACTGTAAACTCTTGTGATCAGAATATATATCAACATGAATCCCATACAAGTAATGGTGTTAAATCTTTAAAGAAAAAAACCACAACCAATAATTCCGAGTCGCGAGTCAGATAATTATTCTCATGCGCCTTCAACTACCTAGAGGCATACGTCACCACCTACCATGCTACATCAAAACACACCTCATTCGTACATGGGACATATTGTATTATAAAATAAAACCATCAGTACCCTCGAGTAGGGTCAAATTCAGAGTCGAAGTCAACTTATCCATCAACTTTTCAAAACTACCCTCATAAGCACCGAACCACATAAACTTCATATTCTTCTGAGTTAACTTAGTCAATAGAGCAACGAGCAAAGAGAAACTCTCCACAAACCACCTATAATACCTAGCTATGCCTAAGAAACTGCTAATATTAATTGAAGTCATGGGTCTAGGCAGCTTCTTAACCAGTACAACTTTTTTTAGATCTACCATGATACCCTCACTGGAAACAACATGACCAAGAAAGATCACAACATTCAACCAAAACTCACACTTCAAAAGTTTAGCATCCAACCGCGATCCTTAAGAGTCTGCAACACTATACAGAGGTGATTAGCATAATCCTCCTTACTCTTAGAATATACCAAGATGTCATTAATAAATATAATGATGAATAAGTCCAAAAACTGATGGAGTACCCAGTTCATAAGATCCATAAATATTGTTAGGGCATTAGTCAATCCAAAAGACATGACCAAGGACTCATAGTGGACATACCAAGTTTGAAAAGAAGTCTTAGGGATATCCACCTCCCTAATATTCAACTAATGATAACCCGACTGAAGATCAACCTTAGAAAAGTACTTAGCACTCTGAAGCTAGTCAAACGGGTCATCAATTCTAAAAAAAGGATACTTATTCTTCACAATGATCCTGCTCAATTGTCGATGGTCTATACACATTCGAAAAGATCCATTCTTCTTTCACACAAAAAACACAGAAACACCCAATGGATAAACACTAGGGTGAATAAAACCCTTATCAAGAAGATCTTTTAATTTCTCCTTAAGTTTTTTCAACTCAGCCAGAGTCATTTTGTAAGGAGAGAAAGAGACAAGATGGGTATCCAAGAAAAAGTCAATCCCAAAGTCTATTTCCCTATTTGGAGAAATACCAGGAAGATCATCAGGAAATACTACAGGAAACCCATTGATTACAAGGATAGATTAAAATGAAGAGCCCTCAAAATTAGAATCCTTAACCTAAACTAGATATATAGACACCCCTTGGAAATTAATTTTTGGGCTCTTAGATAAGAAATGAACCTCTCCTTAGGTACTAGGGAACTCCCTTCCCACTCAATTACCTCTTCATTCGGGAACTAGAAATTAACCCTTTGGGTCCAACAATCTAGAGAAACATAGCACGAGTGAAGCCAATCCATCCCTAATATCACGTCAAAATCTAACATATCCAACTCCATCAGATCCATCAATGTCTCCCTACCACAGATAAATACGACACAACCCCTATGGACTTTTCTATCCATAACAAAATCATCCATTGGGGTTGACACAAAAAAAGGATCAAAAATTCACTTAGGACCAAAACTAAAATAAACAACCATACAAGGGGTTACATAAGAAAGAGTAGACCCTGTATTAAGCGAACAATACACATAATGAGAGAAAATCTATAACATACCAGTGATAATATCAAGAGAAGCCTTAAATTCCTAACGGGTGGCAAGAAAATACAAACGATTTTGGTCAGTGTCGGTACCAGATGTAGCACCCTTAAGTAGAGCTGAGGATGTAGAATCTAGAACTTTATTATCCCAGAAACAACCTTGAAGGATTCTCCTACTTTATATGATCAAGTTGGCCACTCTTAAAGCATTTATTCCTCCCTTCATCACACACTCCACTATGCACTGCCCATAAAAATAATAAGGAAAATAAGATGGGGCTGATTGAGCTTCATTGGCCTGAGATTGAGCACTTTATGCCCTAAACCGACTGTCAGCCTGGAAGCGATGATCACCAGATGGATTAGGATATGGAACACTAGTCGTAGAATAAGAACCAGAATTTCCCAACTTATTCTTAGACTACTGCCTGTCATCTCTACCATTATTCTGCTAGTCTCTACCCTGTGCAGAATACCTTAATTTCTTACTCTGTCTTTCCCTTATTTTAGTTTGTTTCTTCTTTTCCTCCTCAACTTGCTACATGTACACCACAAGCCTCTATATATCCATGTCTTTATTCAACAAGACGGCTTTGCACTCCAACACTAAGTCCACAGATAAACCCAAAGTGAACTTCCTCATCCTAGACGTCATAGAAGACACCAACTCCGGAGCATAGAAAGACAACTTATGAAATTTCAAGGCGTACTCCTTCACAGTCATTCTTCCTTGCTTCAAATTCAGTAACTCCTCAACCTTTGCTTTCCTTAACTCCTGAGGAAAGAAGCAATCAAGAAAAACACTTGAAAAGTTCTCCTGGATAGCTGGCTCAGCATCTTTACCCCTCAACTGCTCCCACTCCTCATACACTGATATGCCACATCTTTCAACTGATATGCAGCAAACTCCATACCCTCAGAGTTAGCAGCATGTTTTACTCAAAAAATCATTTCCATCTTATCTATGAACCCTTGAGGATTCTCCTCAACCTTACAGCTTGTTAAGGTCGGAGGAATAAACCTCATGAATCGGCCAACCCTTGTGGCCTCAAAAAAATAATTCACGATATCAACATGCTCATACTGGTGTAACTGAGACACCACCAGTTGAGTAAGTAAATAAATAAACTGGATAAACTCATTCATTAGACACATCACCCTGAGGAGTCAAGGGGGACTAGAGGGAATCAATGGAACTCCATAGGGGCAATTAGAAAGAGAGACCCTAAACCAAGTCTGTACCCCATAAGTAGGGTGTGTTCCATCCATGTTATCCTTAGGCGGGACGTAGGAGTTTCCACAAGCATTAGACCTTTAGGGAGACATGATCAGAAATTCGAGCAATAAAAATTAGAGAAAATTTCAATATCGTAGACTCTATAGCCTAAAATTAGAACCCAAGGAAGGAAAACATTCCTAAATGCCTCGTAGCCTCTCGTTAATAAGTGTAGCATGCTACACACCCATAAAAAGAACTCTACTTGACACTTTTTTGTAGACACCCAATTGAACATGAACCTAGGGCTATGATACCAAGCTTTTCACGACCCGAACCAAGGACTGGTCGTGACGGGTATCTCAAGTCTGTTGAGGATTAAAGACTACCCCCTTTTCCTAGTCAGCAAAACACAATATACTAGAAGCAGAAGAATACCAAACATATAACAAGATATAATAATTACTAATAAGGAAAGTTCAGAGAATTCAACTGACATACCAATACACAGTAATCCACAAAGCCTCAAAATAACTAAAACCAATCTAAGTCGGGACATGCCCTCGATGATATCCAAAAGAGTCCAACAGAAGTTGTCTAATATATAAATGAAATAAGACTTCAAAATGATACCCCTTTCGGAGAATGAAAGCTCACCACTTTAAAGCTATCCGCTGACAACCCAAAAATCCTATCAATACATAGAAAAAGTAGAAGTGTCTCTGGTTCCTGGATTGCATAGGAATACAATATCTGAAGACAGTTAGTGGGGTGAGTACAAGCATGTAACTCAGGGAAGGGGATAAAGTAATGCCATGATCAATAATTAAAAATCATTATATACCGATGCGCATAATCATATATATATATATATACACAAAGGGTGACCCCAACACCCGACCATTTAGACCCCTACACCGCAAATGAGGTTTCCAGTATTGGCCTATTAGGACCTCCACTTTTACGGCCTAGCTACATAACCCCCTTTAAGCCTAATTAAAATATTTACACATTCCTATTCATTGAACAAATGATGCACATCAGGCACACACTATTGGTATCGTCATACCAACTATACTTATAAGGTATTATCATCATGCTAGTGAAATTATCATAGTAAATGGTGAATCCATGACCTCTCAAGGTTTAATTAAAAACCATTATGTTTCATTGCCCTTTTATGCCATGCAATAGTACAAAAAGTATTTCAATGTGCACATGCTCATATTCAAGCTAATTTCACAGGTTTTAGGTTGAGGTTATTACCAATTTAATTATCAAAATACACATAATTAAGGAAATCCACAACCACCGAGTTTATTAACCATGCACATGCACCCCACACGTTTAAACCATCAATAACGCATGGAAAATTTCATATAAACTATGGGGACATCATTTAAGAAAACAACCAGTCAAAACCCTCAACCCACATTATAAAGACAATATTTAAAAACACTTGAATAACAATTTAAAACATATGCCCTAACAAAATAAGATTTGGTGAAGAGTAACATGCATGAGATATCAAGAATTATAGAGAGAAATCAACCCTTGGAAGCTCTAATTGCCAATTCCATTGAAAGCCTAGTGTTCTTAACTTAGGGATTTGAGAGAGAAAAGAGTATGTATTTGATTGTGTTTTAGATGATAATGAGGCCTAAAAGGGATTTAAGGTTGTATGTCACAATTGGGGAAAGGGGAAATATCTAAAGTGACCTTAATAAAAAGCTGAAAAATAGTTGCTAGTGACTATGAGTCACCTTAAGACTCATGAGGACACATTACGATTAGTTACCATGAGTCATAGACTTGGTAGAAACATAGGTCCTTCCAACTACATACCTTATGACTCTTACCAAATGGCTCGTATTGTGCCCCATACAACTCGTAGGGTCTATTTCTTTGTCAGGACAAAATCAAGGGCCCCTATGTTGGTGATGCTACTATTTAAACTATATGGTCCGTATGGAGTCTTCACAACTTGTGATGTATAAGTTGTGGTCAGGGCAGTAACATAGACAAACCTTTCTAGTCAGGCTGTGATTTGGGTCCTACGACCCGTATGGAAACCTTATGACTCGTAAGGTAAGTTGTAGCTTTGGCAGTGAGTTCAAGAATTCAAAAATTATAGAGGTAAAAAATCTAGGGTGTTACATCTATTGAGGAATATTCTAATCCTTTTTACAATATTCTATCATTATTAGTCCTAGTTTGATCTCAGACACTAGATTTTATGGATTACTACTTATTTAATATTGATCCAATTTCGAGCTCTATTTAAACTCTTACTTATATTTGGTATAATTATGGATTAGATTTATTATGAATAATTACTGAAAGTCCTAGTTTAGGACCAAGTAGTATATATGGATATCCTGAGTACCCTATGGGTCCCACTTTTTAGATACCATATGCTAGAGAAAAAGATATATTATATGTCCTTACTTGTAAGCCAACAAGCTTAAAAAGGTGTATATACTTTGTACGATCTGGTACTTAGTTGGTATGATAGCAGTGGAGTTGCTTTGCATTCATTCGTTCATATGTATTACCTATCACTAGTATAATTGTTTGGTGCTTGTACTTACCGATCTTATGGGGGGCTGGATAGGTATAAGTTATGTTTGTTGTTAATCAAGTTATTAGTGTAATGCCCTGCAAAATCCCCTTCTATTTTGAACCTTAGAGTGTATTTGGTAAAGCGAAAATTCGAGTCAAAATGTTTTAGAAATATCCTCCCAAGTATGAAATACTTTGAATCGTGTGTTAATATATTTGAGCATGAATTAAGATCATAGAGGTCCCCTAACTCATGCCCGAGTTGAAAACTTTCCTATCGTTTAAGTTTTAGTGACCGTCAAAATATGGGTCAACTTCAATCGATCATTACTCCCTGTATATATCGAATTAGAGGACCTACTATATATCAAATGAAATATCTTTGAATTATATTTCCAACTATACTAATTTCGTCAAAAACTGATATTGGAGCAAAGAGTTATGCCTATTTTACTCCAGCATGTCAATCTGGAAAAGGGTGACGACGTTTCTGACGGCCTGTCACATTTCTGACGACATTTCTAACGATGTCGTCACATTTCTGATGACATTTCTGATGATGTCGTTATCCTTAGGAAAAAAATAAAAGATTCGACCTTTTTTTGATGACATTTCGTGATGGCCTATCACGAGTCTGACGGCCTGTCACGGATGTCGTCAACTATTTTTTTCAGCAATTTAGAGACATTTTTGCAAGGATATTTTGGTCATTTCCCACCTTTTGTGAGCCTCTATAAATATGAGAACCCTCATTCAAACCCTAAATTCATTATTTTTCTCTTCCAATTCTCTCAAGAATATCTATCTAGGGTTTTATCAAGAACCTTAATCCTTCAAAAAAATTATCCATAAATTCTTCAAGGTTTCTTCAAGAATCAAGTTCGTCATAGTATGGGCTTCAAGGATTATTTATTACAAGTGAGGATAGAGTCTCAAGTATTAGGATTCATCAAATTTCAAAGGTTAAGGTATGTAGACGTTGATTCTTGGGTCCCTTTCATCCAATAAACTCAAGAACCCATTTTAAAACTAAAAGATTTTTATGTTTATGAGTTGCTAATGATTTGTATGAGTTGAAATTGGTGTTTAATGTGTTTTTGAGTTTTGATTTATGTGTCCCTACAAAATTTATGAGCTTTGACCCTAGTATGTGGAATTCATGTGATGTTTGTGATAGACCCTCTTGAGGTTGTTTTTCCTTGTGATGTGTTCATGACTTTTGGGTGTAGAAATGGTTGAATAAGTGAAGAATGTTCCCCATAGGTTTGATAAAGAGCTTAGGTGAAACATAAGAGCCATTATAGTATGTTGAATGTGAAACTCCAAATTGTGAGCTAGTCCATGCATGCCTAGTTTTTGATAAAATGCCTTAGTGAGTGAAATGTGCCAAGATAGCATGAAATACCCAAGTAGGTGTAAAAATCGGTCATGTCTAGTGGTTGTTGAAAGATCCTAGTGAACAAGTCGAGATATGATGGTAGTAAATTCCCCGATTATGTGCTCTTTGATATATGCTAAGTTTTTAATATATGTCAAGTGGTTAGTAAGTAAGTTGTGACATGATATTATGAAGTTTCCCCAAGCCATGTGATACCCAAACAGGTGTCAAGACTGATATAGGTATGAAGTACTTGATGTAAGACCTTCTTGAATGGGGTATAATCTAATAGCATGTTTTCTCTACGCTAGTATATGTTTATGATTTCTAAATGCTTGAAGTGACTCTGTATAATTGTGGTGATGAATAGAGGTTTGTGATTCTTAAATGCTTGAGGTGATGTCTTAATGAATGCTTGTGATGATGTATGAATGATTGTGATAATACATGAATGATTGTGATGATGAATGAATGATTATGCTTTACTTTTACACTATCGAGTCTTGGGAGTATTTATACCCGATAATAGAGTTGTTGTCTAGAGCCCGTGTCAGTTTCTCGATAACTCCAGTCGAGCCATGATTCTCAGAACTCAGTGAACTATAGAATTCTGTATCTTTAAATAAGTGCAGAACTTAAGAAAGCTCAGTAATCTCAATTATCTCTATATCGCTAGTAATCTAGCCTCAGTCTTATAATCAGCTCAGATCTAATAGTATTCAAGTGATTCAATTCTAATCTCAGAAACAATTCGAGTAATCTATTCAATCTCTGCATCATCAGTCAAATCTTTTGAGAAACATGATCAGTATCAGATTCAGTTATGTTCATTTAAGATTTCAGTTCAGAGTCTTTCAGTTGGGAGTAGAAGCGAGCACCGAGTGAGGGAAGGGATGGCGGCTCTCCTGTCAGAGAGGCCGAGTCGTTAAGAGCAATCCCTGAACTCCAGAACTGCATAGATAGCACAGGATACAGGAGTCTCCCGTCAGTAGAGGCTGTCACCGTCAGAGAAGTTTGACTATTATATTGCCTCAGGCCGACTTCTTGCGAGAGTCATCCCGTCAGAGAGGCATGACCAGAGTGGTCTTTACCCATGGCATGGTATTGATACCCTTCCAACTGGGTTCACAGGCTGGAATCCACCTGTGATAGGTTGGGGCATGTTGGTTAAGTAACTACTTCCCACAATTGCAGTTTCAGTATCTATCTTCAGAAATCAGGACTGTCGGATACAGTCATCCATCTCTATAAAGAACTCAGATAGTTCCATTGATTCATGGACCATCTCATCAGATAGGCTTGGTCTCATATACAGATACTTATTATCATATCTAGAGATCTCTCATCAGATAGGCTTGATCTCAGTCTCAGACCATGTTGAGTATTCTTATTATCATATCTAGAGATCTCCCGTCTGATAGGCTTGATCTCCATCTCAGATCCTTTATTCTATTGAGTATTCTTTTTGTCAGATTCGAACATGATCATACTTCTTATCCTTGATAACCGCTTTCGGAATAATCTGTTAGCAAAGTTGATCTCTAATTCTGTCAGTCGAAAGCAGTAGGCTTAGAGTTTAGTCCTTGATGTAAGCACATCTAGATCCTCAGTTATCAGTATCAGATGAGTTAGTGATTCAGTATCTCAGTGTCAGTAGTAAGTTCAGTCTGTAGTAAAGTGGTATCCGAGTTTCAGTATCTAGAGTTGCGATAATTGTGTTCATGTTCTGTGCATTTATGTATGTGTTCTCATGCTGCATTTTCATGATTATTCAGTTTAGATATTGTGCATGCATGAACCCTTGCATTAGCCTACCCCGTCTACATACTTAGTACATTCCTGTACTGACGCATTTGCATTATGGTGTTTTATTTGACACCATAGGTTCAGAGGCACAGGATCCAGCGCATCCTCAACAGTTCAGTCCCAGTCAGTAATAGTAGCAGTGAGTCCTCTTCTTTTGAGGATGAGTCTCAGTTTACTATTATTGTTTCAGACTTTATTTATTTTCAGTTGATGGAGTTAGTTGGGGACATATCCCATCAAATCCACAGTTCAGACAGTTTAGAGGTCTTTTAAATGGACGTATTAGTATTCAGTTTTCTGTATTATGAGTATTCATAGATGTATTGAACCTTATGTCTAGTTTCTGCATTTATTTCCGATATTATGCAGTACACAGGTACAGTTATCAGTAAAGGGTTAGCTGTGGTCCTTCGGAGTCGTAAGCATCGTGTGATGTCTCGGGATGGGATCTTGAGGCGTTACAAGCTTGGTATCAGAGCCTAAGGTTCAAGAGTATCCTAGGGAGTCTGAAAAGCCACATCTAGTAGAGTTTTGTGCATGGGTGTGTAGCGTGCCACATTTATGTACAAGAGGCTACAGGATGTTCTTAGGAGCAGTTTCCCTTCTTTCAGTGATTATTTCGTACGAGTGAGCATGAGCTCAAGTTGATCCTCAGTCTAATCCACTTCATTCTTTCATTTACAGAGTATGCCTCCTCGCAGAGATTTTTTCCGTGGGGTCGATGATCTGCCCTCTCAGCCAGTAGATCCTGAGAATGAGAGTGTGTCACATACAGAGTTTTGGGCCACTTTCCAGGTGTTAACCCAAGCTATGACTAATGTTCTTGGAAACCGTCAGGCTGCAGTCCCGCCTCAGCAAGATGGGAATTCTGCCGCAACCAGGATGAGAAGCTTCATGAAAATAAACCCGCCCGAATTCTTTGGGTTAGTAGTAGGTGAGGATCCGCAGCTGTTTCTAGAGGAGATGAAGAAGATCACCCAGATTATACATGTTTCTGAGGAGGAGAGTGTTAAGTTAGCATCTTATAGGTTGAAAGATATTGCTCATGATTGGGTAGTGATATGGGAGAAAAGTAGAGGGAAGAATGCAGCTCCCGTGACTTGGTTAGAGTTTCAGAGTGCCTTTCTAGATAGGTTTTTCCCGCTAGAGATAAGAGATTCTAAGGTAGAAGAGTTCATGAACCTAAGGCAAGGTTCCATGACCGTGAAAGAGTATTGTCTTAAGTTTAACCAATTAGCTAAGTATGTTCCCGACTTGGTAGCTGACCCTAGAGCGAGTATGAGTAAGTTTTTGTCTGAGGTGTCGAGTTATGTGTTGAAAGAGTGTAAATCTACCATGATCAAAAGAGATATGGATCTTTCTAGGCTAATGATACATGCGCAATAAATTGAGGCAGATAAAATGAAAGAAAGAGAGAGATTGAGTAAGAGAGCCAAGACAGGTAGTCGTGGTTTCTCGCAGTCAGGGTCTCAAGGTGGTAGTAGTTCTCAGTATGGTTAGAGATTTTTAGTTCCATCTCCATCTTCAGCTAGTGTACTCGCACCTGTGTTTGGGGGTGTTAGATCTGAGGGAGCGCCAAGCTCCAAAGCCCAGAGTAGTGCTAGTGGAGTTCGTACCCATCCGCATTGTGGAGAGTGTAGAAGGCGCCACCAAGGTGTGTAGAGCCGATAGTGATTTATGTTTTGGGTGTGGTGAGCCAATCCATAGAAGGCAAGAATGTAAAGTGCTGACTCAAAGGGGTAGACTTCATGCGTTTCAGGTTCGCCTTGATCGGGAAGGATTCCCTAAAGTAGACCCGGGTATGTTATGAGCCCTTCATCTTTATGAAATACATTGATAGATCCTTTGCTCCCATTTTGATCTTATATGTTAGCACAAGTCATGCATGAGTTTCTGATCTTGATCGATCAATTACGACCCAGTCTGTAGGTGCCCCGCGCACCGCTCCAGTATTTCAGCGAAGTGTGTTTAGAGGGACATAGAGTCCCAAGAGGGAGATACCCCATAGTATTATGATGTTGCATTCTATTAGATTTATCCTGATGCATGTTCAGATTTTCTTTATGAAGTTAGCATCAGTCATTGTCGCATTGTCAAGTCATGCTTTCAAAAGTCAGCTTAGCCGGACATTCATGCATTAGATATGCACATTCAGTAGAAAGAGTTCAGCTTGTCAGTGTGTGTTCAGTCGTGTATTCATGAGATCATCCCAGTTATGAGTCCATGCATCAGATATGAATGTGTATTATGGGAATTCAGCTATGAGTATCATCAGTCGAGTATTCCATGCATTAGATATGCATGCCCAGTTTGAGAACTCTATATGTTAGTTGTTCCAGTTGCGTAGTCCTGATCTGAGATGTTTCCATTTCTTGAGTAAGTTCTGTTGATTCGTATTCTTAGTCTATCAAACGACATTCAAGGACGAATGTTCTCAAGGGGGAGATAATGTAATGCACCGCAAAATCCTCTTCCATTCTGAGCCTTAGAGCATATTTGGTAAAGCAAAAATCTGAGTCAAAATGTTTCAGAAATATCCTCCCAAGTATGAAATACTTTTAATCATGTGGGAATATATTTGAGCATGAATTAAGATCATAGAGGTCTCCTAACTCATGGTCGAGTCGAAAACTTTCCTATTGTTCAAGTTTTAGTGACCGTCAAAATTTGGGTCAACTTCAATCGACCATTACTCTTTCTATATTTATTGAATTAGAGGACCTACTATATATCTAATGAAAGATCTTTGAATTATCTTTCCAATGATACCAATTTCATCAAAAACCGATATTGGAGCAAAGAGCTATGCCCATTTTACTCCAACATGTCAATCTGAAAAAGGGTGACGACGTTTCTGACGGCCTGTCATGTTTCTGACGTCGTCATCACATTTCTGATGACATCGTCAGCCTTAGGCAGAAAATAAAAAATTCAACCTTTTTTTGACGGCATTTTGTGACGGCCTATCACGGGTCTGACTGCCTGTCACGGATGTCGTCAGCTATTTTTTTCCAGCAATTTAGACAAGTTTTTGCAAGGATATTTTGGTCATTTTCCACCTTTTGTGATCCTGTATAAATATGAGAATCCTCATTCAAACCTTAAATTCATCATTTTTCTCTTCCAATTCTCTCAAGAATATTTATCTAGGGTTTTATCAAGAACCTTAATCCTTCAAAAAAATCATCCATAAATTCTTCAAGGTTTCTTCAAGAATCAAGTTCCTCATAGTGTGGGCTTCAAGGATTATTTATTACAAGTGCAGATAGAGTCTCAAGTATTAGGATTCATCCAATTTCAAAGGTTAAGGTATGTAGACGTTGATTCTTGGGTCCCTTTCATCCAAGAAGCTCAAGAACCCTTTTTAAAACTAAAAGACTTTTATGTTTATGAGTTGTTAATGATTTGTATGAGTTGCAATTGGTGTTTAATTTGTTGTTGAGTTTTGATTTATGTGTGCCTACAAAATTTATGAGCTTTGACCCTAGTATGTGGAATTCATGTGATGTTTGTGATAGACCCTCTTGAAGTTGTTTTGCCATGTGATGTGTTCATGTCTTTTGGGTGTAGAAATGGTTGAATAAGTGAAGAATGTTCCCGTTAGGTTTGATAAAGAGCTTAGGTGAAACATAAGAGCCATTAAAGTATGTTGAATGTGAAACTCCAAATTGTGAGCTAGTCCATGCATGCCTAGTGTTTGATAAAATGTCTTAGTGAGTGAAATGTGCTAAGATAGCATGAAATCCCCAAGTAGGTGTAAAAATCGATCATGTCTAGTGGTTGTTGAAAGACCCTAGTGAACAAGTCGAGATATGATGGTAGTAAATTCCCCGATTATGTGCTCTTTGATATATGCTAAGTTTTTAATACATGTCAAGTGGTTAGTAAGTAAGTTGTGACATGATAGTATAAAGTTTCCCCAAGCCATGTGATACCCAAACAGGTGTCAAGACTGATATAGTTATGAAGTACTTGATGTAAGACCTTCTTGAATGGGGTATAATCTAATATCATATTTTCTCTATACTACTATATGTTGATGATTTCTAAATGCTTGAAGTGACTCTGTAGTAATTGTGGTGATGAACAGAGGTTTGCGATCCTTAAATGCTTGAGTTGATGTCTTAATAAACGCTTGTGATGATGCATGAATGATTGTGATAATACATGAATGATTGTGATGATGAATGAATGATTATGCTTTACTTTTACGCTATCGAGTCCTGGGGGTATTTATACCCGATAATAGAGCTGTTGTCTAGAGCCCGTGTCAGTTTCTTGATAACTCCAGTTGAGCCATGATTCTCAGAACTCAGTGAACTATACAACTCTGTATCTTCAGACAAGTGCAGAACTTAAGAAAGCTCAGTAATCTTAGTTATCTCTATAATCTCTATATCGCTAGTAATCTAGCCTTAGTCCTATAATCAGCTCAGATCTAATAGTATTCAAGTGATTCAATTCTAATCTCAGAAGTGATTCGAGTAATATATTCAACCTCTGCATCGTTAGTCAGATATTTTGAGAAACATGATCAGTATCAGATTCAGTTCAGTTGTGTCCAGTTAAGATTTCAGTTTAGAGTCTTTCAGTTGGAAGTAGAAGTGAGCACTGAGCGAGGGAAGGAATGACGGCTCTCCCGTCAGAGAGGCCGAGTCGTTAGGAGCAATCCCTGAACTCCAGAATTGCGTAGCCAACACAGGATGCAGGAGTCTCCCATCAGTAAAAGCTGTCACCGTCAGAGAGGTTTGACTATTATATTGCCTCAGGTCGACTTCCTGCGAGGGTCATCCCGTCAGAGAGGCTTGACCAGAGAAGTCTTTACCCGTGGCACGATATTGACACCCTTCCAGCTGGGGTCACAGGTTGGATCAAACCTATGGTAGGTTGGGGCATGTTGGTTAAGTAACTATTTCCCATAATTACAGTTTTAGTATCTATCTTCAGAAATCAGGACTGTCAGATACAGTCATCCATCTCTATAAAGACCTCAGATTGTTCCATTGATTCATGGACCATCCCATCAGATAGGCTTGGTCTCATATATAGATGCTTATTAGCATATCTAGAGATCTCCCATCAGATAGGCTTGATCTCAGTCTCAGACCATGTTGAGTATTCTTATTATCATATATAGAGATCTCCCATCAGATAGGCTTGATCTCCATCTCAGATCCTTTATTCTATTGAGTATTTTTGTTGTCAGATTCAGACATGATCATACTTCTTATCATTGATAATCGCTTCCGGAATAATCTGTTAGCAAAGTTGATCTCTAATTCTGTCAGTCGAAAGCAGTAAGCTCAGAGTTCATTCCTTGTACTACTATTTTGGTATTATAATATAATTTGTGGCAGTATGGTTATGGATTTGTACGTGAGATTGTAGGTACACTATTGAATTCCTTTCCCTATGGTACTATAAGCCATGTTATTAGACTACCTTGTGATACTTCTTTTTTGTGTTTTATGTTCTGATTGTGCTAAAGCTAGTTCCGTTTTTGTGTATGATCCTTGTGATATTTAGGATATTAGGCCAGCTGCTTTAGGTTAGTACTTTTGTGTTTAGCTGCTTATATAGTACTACCATATATCTCTTTCTTTTCTAGTTATTCTTACTGCAAATCACTATTTTTTTGTGATACTATGATTATATATTACATTCATCCCTAACTATTAATATTGTATAGAACTTACATCCGTAGTTACTCGTAGAATATGGTGGTTTATCTCTACTTCTCCATTATCCTTATCATATTTCACTTCTTAGTTAGTTATCTGTAATGTATATTCACGAGTTACGTATTATTTATACTTGTATTATATTTAGAGATCAATCGACCAATGCCTACAAAGTACCTCATATTTGGTACTCATACTACACTTCTACAGCCTGTAGATTATAGTACGATGTCACGACCCGAACTAGGGCCTGGCCGTGATGAGCATTTTGAACCATTGAGGCCCAAAAACCCCTATCTGTCTGGTAATCATGCGCCTAATTCATATGATCAAAGTAATGCGGAAGAAACACAATATAACGGAAACATGGTCAAGAATCCTATGAAAACAATAATGGGGAATAATGTCCCACAATATCAATCAACATATCGAAAATCGTCTACGAAATCTCTACTACATGACTGAAAACAAGAAACTATCTGAAAACTGGGACAAGGCCCCCAGTAGACCCAAAAACTGAATATAAGATAAAAGGACTGCAGGACTTAAGACCTTCCGAAACATAGAAGGCTCACCACTTGTCTCTACAGCTCTGTCTGAAAGTTCTACTGATTCTCTTGACCCCTAGACTGGGCCTCTGAACCTGAGAGGTTGGAGAGGGAAGGGGGTCAGCACAAAAGTACTGGCACGTAGAGATATCAAAACAAAACATAATGTTTTTACAAAGTATAATTGAGAGCCATTATAAAGCAAATTTCATATCAAATCATTTGAAAGCACATGGGTGTAATGCAATAGTTTTCTCAATAATAATGAAATGCAACTAAGCTAGGTCGAATACCCTACATAATTTACAACAACTGTCAAACCTCGGTTGCCACCGAGATTAGAGTATAAGTGAGGGAGAGACACTCAAGACCACACAGCATGGTGTCTAGACCCAATGATAGTGCCCAAGATCACTTGGCTCGGGCTCCTACCTATAGTCCTAATTGGGAATGACATGAAGTCAAGTACACAGATCGCTTAGTCTGGTACCAATATTCCGTGTTGGCAAACACGTTCTTCCAGCGATGAGCCTCTTGTGTCTCAAACGCCTTCTTCGGGCATCCACCTTTCTAATGTAAAATCAATGCATTCAAATTTCATCTTATTCAATCGCATATCGTATTTTAAAAGGTATCGTCATACCCGACTTGCAAGTCATCAATGTCTCATCCACATATGCATAATCATGTAAAAACCAAGGTGCTTCATCGTTTACAAATGGTGAACAATATTTATTTCAAATTCATGCTCTCTTTTGTTGATCACAATATAATATGGAGTATTGAAACATTATCATGGGAATTTGAAAATAATTATCATTCATATTTATCAACTTCCATGGAAAATCTAAAATCACATATGCATGGTTTCAACCATTGAAGTATATAGGCAAACAATTCCCATGACATAAAGAAAATGACTTAGAAATCATATTGAAAGCAAAATATTAGCATTTGATTGAAAACCCCCATTTAAAAGCATGCATAGTCATAAAACTACACCCATGAGATTTTTGGATAACACCACGTACCTCGATTACTATGAATATTAGGTGCTTCTTGAAGCCTACGTTGAGAGGATTCCAAACATGCAATTAGTTTCTAAAAACCACGGTTGAATCTTGAGTAGCTTGGGTTTTTATTTTGAAACACTAAGGAGAATCTTGAGCACTTTTGATGAAAGAATAAGTATTTTGGGGTCCTTGGAAATAAATCTCGTGTTTTAGGGCTAAGTAAGGGTGGAAAAGGACCACTTTGTCCTTAACACAGAGTGTTTAAACAACTAGAATTCCTTACATAGGCGCCGCCCATCCCATCGCCTATCTTCACATAGGCGCCGCCTAGGCTATCATCTATGTACACATAGGCATTGCCTAGGCTATCGCCTATGTTTACATAGGCGCCGCCTAGGCTATTGCCTATGCTTTCCAGTTGCCATGGGTGATTGGTTAGGCGTCATTTATCACGTTGAAAAGCCATAACTTCTTGCTCGGGTGTCGGATTTTAGCCAAATTGGTATCGTTGGAAAGCTAACTCGAATACCTATCATTTGACACATAGTAGGTTACCTAATTCGACATATACAGAGAGTTATGGTCGAAGGAAGCTGACACACTTTACAACGTCCACTAAACTTAGTCGATCAAAATAGTTTCAACTCATTCTTGAGTTGATGGACCTCTATGGTCTAAATTAAAGCTTGAGTGGATTTCACATGCTACACGATAACTAACATGCCATGTTGGCATAGGATTTTTATGGCTTCGGGATTAACAACGCATCGAAATCATTGTCTATATTGTAGCTCGAAATGCGGGGCGTTACATTACCCCCCCCCTTAGGATCATTCGTCCTCGAATGATGATGCGGGACACAGACATACACGATTTCAAGCATAATAAAGGACTAGGAAAGATACGATAGGAAAAGTACCTTCTGTCTCCTCCTCTATCGAAGCAAACAAATTGGGATATCTAATTCTCATGTCATCTTCTGACTCCCAAGTTACTTCTTCGACTTTCTGATTCCTCCACTGTACCTTTACTGAGGCTATCTCTTTGCTTCTCATCTTTTTAACTTGGCGATCTAAAATTTCAATGGGATCTTCTTCGTAAGACAAGGAGTCTGTCACTTTGATACCCTCTACTGGCAATACCATAGAATGATCTCCAATACATTTCTTCAACACGGATACATGGAATACCGGATGAACGGAACCCAAACTTGCATGCAATTCTAACTCATACGCAACTGTACCAACCCTTTTCAAAATTTGATATGGCCCTACATAACGAGGGCTCAATTTACCCCTTTTTCAAAAATGCATAACTCCTTTCATAGGAGAAACCTTGAGAAACACCCAATCACCAATTTTAAACTCTAGTTCTCTTCTTCGAACATCGGCATAGGACTTCTGATGACTCTGAGCAGTCTTGAGTCGTTCTCTAATGATCTTCACTTTCTCCATCGCCTGATGAACAAGATCAGACCCATACAACTGAGTCTTACCCACTTCATACCATCCTATCGGAGACCTATATCTCCTCCCATACAAAGCCTCAAAAGGGGCCATCTTGATGCTGGCATGGTAACTATTATTGTAAGCAAATTCAACCAGTGGCAGGTGATCTACCCAACTGCCTTTGAAATCAATGACACATGCCCTCAACATATCTTCGAGGGTCTGAATGGTATGCTCAGCTTGCCCATCCGTTTGAGGGTGGAAAGCTATGCTCAAATTCACTTGTGTACCTAAACCCTTCTGAAAAGATCTCCAAAACTGAGATGAAAACTGCGTACCTCTATCGGATATAATGGACACTGGTTCCCCATGCAATCGAACTATCTCCTCAATGTAAATCTTAGCATAAATCTCTCCTGAATAATTAGTCCTCACAGGAAAAAATTGGGCTGACTTGGTCAACCGATCTACAATCACCCATATAGAATCATACTGGTTTCGAGATCTCGGAAGTCCTGTAATGTAGTCCATGTTTATCATCTCCCACTTCCATAAAGGCAGGGCTATCTCTTGGGAAGTACCACCTAGCCTCATGTGTTCTACCTTCACTTGTTGATAGTTCAAACACTTGGACACAAAATCAGCTACATCACGTTTCATGTTATTCCACCAATACAAAGTTTTCAGATCATGGTACATCTTAGTAGAGCCTGGGTGAATGACATACCTCGAAGTGTGTGCCTTATTAAGGATTCTTTCCCATAGCCCATCGACATTCGGAATACACAACCTACCCTGAAATCTCAGAATACCATCGCCACCAATTTCAAACGTCATAACCTTTTATTGACCCACATCTTTCTTGATTTGCATCAAGATGGGATCTTCAACCTGCTTCTCCTTAACTTCAGCACAAAGAGATGACTTAGCCAACTCATGAAAAATCACTCCACTATCTTTGAAATATAAGAGTTGCACTCCCAGATTTGCAAGGCGGTGAATATCCTTTACCATCTCCCTTTTTCTTTCTTCTACATGAGAAAGGCTTCCCATAGATAACTTGCTAAGGGCGTCGGCTACAATATTTGCCTTGCCCGGATGGTAATGCAGACTCATATCATAGTCTTTCAAAAGCTCCATCCAATGCCTCTGTCTGAGGTTTAATTCTTTCTGTGAGAAAACATACTGTAAACTCTTATGGTGAGTATAAACATCAACATGCACTCTATAGAGATAGTGCCTCCAGATTCTAAGTGCAAACACCACGGCTACTAACTCCAAGTTATGAGTGGGGTAATTGTGTTCATGCACCTTTAACTGCCTAGATACATAGGCTATCACCTTACCACGCTGCATCAATACACAACCAAGTCCCACACGGGACGCATCACAATAAACCACAAAATCACCTACACCCTTGGGAAGGGTTAAAATAGGAGCAGTAGTCATCTTGTCCTTCAATTTCTCAAAACTGTTTTTACATAAGTCAGACCACACAAACTTCATCTTTTTCTGAGTCAGTTTAGTAAGAGGAGCAGCTATGGAAGAAAAATTCTCTACGAACCTTCTGTAATGCCTCGCCAAACCCAAGAAGCTCCGAATATCGGTTGGAGTCGTGGGCCTGGGCCATTTTCTCACTGCTTAAACTTTATGGGGATCCACTCTTATCCCGTCACTGGACACAATATGCCCCAGGAAGGCAATAGCATCTAACTAGAATTCATACTTAGAAAATTTGGCATACAGCTGATGATCCTTAAGGGTCTGAAGGATAATTTGGAGGTGATTGGCGTGATCCTCTTTACTCTTAGAATAGATTAGAATATCATCAATAAATACAATGATGAACAAGTCAAGAAACTGATGGAACACTCTATTCATAAGATCCATAAAGGCTGCAGGGGCGTTAGTCAACTCGAAGGAAATAACTAGAAATTCGTAGTAACCATATAGGGTTCGGAAGGCTGTCTTGGGTATGTCTGACTCCCTAACTTTCAACTGATGATAACCCGAACGAAGGTCTATTTTTGAAAAGCACTTGGCACCCTGAAGCTGGTCAAAAAAGTCGTCAATCCTTGGAAGAGGATATTTATTTTTAATCGTGACCTTATTCAGTTGACGGTAGTCTATGCACATCCGAAGGGACCCATCCTTCTTTTGCACGAAGAGCACGGGTGCACCCCATGGGGAAAAACTAGGATAAATAAAACCTTTGTCCAGGAGGTCTGCAAGTTGTTTCTTTAACTCTTTTAGTTCCGCAGGAGCCATTCTATATGGAGGAATAGAAATAGGACGAGTGTCTGGCAACATATCAATGCCAAAATTTATCTCCCTATCAGGGGGTATCCTTGGGAGATCTTCGGGAAAGACTTTTGGGAATTCATTCACTACAGGGACTGACTGCAGAGGAAAGTTTCCAACTTTTAAATCTTTTACTCGGATTAGATGATACATACAACCTTTGGAGATAAGCTTTTGGGCTCTAAGATAAGAGATAAAGTGACCTCTAGGTTCCACAGAACTCCCTGCCCAAACAACTGGTGTCTCATTCGAGAAAGAAAAAGTGACCTTTCGGGTTCTGCAATCAAGGGTGGCATAACACGAATGGAGTCAGTCCATCCCAAAGATGGCATCAAAGTCTATCATATCAAGTTCTATAAGGTCTGCCACAGTTTCCCTACCATGAATAGACACGACACAATTTCTATATACCCTTTTTGCAACAACAGAATCACCTACAGGAGTAGAAATAGAGAAGGGTTCTACAATAACTTCAGGCTCCAACCCGAAACCAACAGCCACATAAGGGGTCACATAGGAAAAAGTAGACCCAAGATCAAGCAATACATAAACATCACGAGAAAAGATTCATAACATACCGGTGACAACATCTGGTGAAGCTTCCGCCTCCTGGCGGTTAGTCAAAGAATATATCCGGTTGCGACCGCTTCCGGCAGCTGAAGGGGCACCCTTAGGAAAAGGAGTTGTGGAGGTGGCTTGGGACTTAGCCCCCCTCCCCCATATTTACTCCAGCAGAAGGACAATCTCTTTGAAGGTGACCCACCTTGCCACAAGTATAGCAGTTTCTTTCCTCAAACCAGCACTTCCCTAGATGATTCCTTCCGTAAACCTCACACCGCAGATGAGTATGACGTTGCTGGGCCACACTGCCCTGAGACTGTGTACCTAGAGCTTTGGACCCATGAGGAGTCTGAAAACTCTGAGTTTGTCTGTCTGCCGATGGTCTGGTTGCTGGGGCGCTGGCTACTGACTGTGCATTATTCCAAAACTTCTTCTTCTTCAACCACTTATTACCCCAGTTACCACTCTGCGGCTGAATCTGATGCTGGTCCGTAGATCTAGCTCTCTTAGCCTATCTATCTTTCTCTCTAGATTCAGCAATCTTTTTTTTCTTCTCTTCCAATTGATGCATATGAACGGTCAGTCGAGCAAAGTCTAACTCCTTATTCAACATAGCCCCCTGGCACTCAAGTACCAGGTCATCAGCAAGGCCAGATGCAAATTTCCTCATTCGGGCCCTCATATTACTAGTCAACTCTGGTGCATAGCGGGCTAGTTTATTAAACTTCAAAGTGTACTCCTGGACACTCATACTGCCCTGCTTCAGATTCATAAACTCTTCCTCTTTGGCCTCCCTTAACTCTAGAGGAAAGAATCGATCAAGGAAGGCTTCCACAAATTTGCCCCAAACTGTGGGCTCAACACTTTCACCTTTTTCATCTTCCCAATCGGCATACCATTGACTCGCAACATCCTTGAGATGATAGGTTGCTAACTCCACCCCTTCAACCTCATCCACATGCATAACCTTAAAGATCTTTTCCATCTCATCCACGAACTCCTGTGGATCTTCCTCCACCTTGGCACCAGTGAACTTAGGTGGGTTCATCTTCATGAAATGTCCAACTCTAGTAGCCTCAGATGTAACAGATGCAGACCCAACATCTTTTGATCGTTGAGCTTGGCTGGCTACCAACTGCGTCAGCATATGAATAGACCGTTTGAATTCTGCATTTAAAATATCTCCCTGAGTAGTTGGGGGACGGTTGACATTAGTCCGCGGAGCTCGAGGTAGACTGGTCGGTACTGTAGGGACTCCCGGAGTAGGGACAAATTATAGAGTGTGAGCCTTGTTACGGGTACGCATCCCATGGGTGGGACGGACCTCATCTGCCTGAGCATTCTGATCGATGATATGACGTGGAGGCATAACTGTGTTTTTCTGAAACACAAGTGATCATTGATTAGGGGACAGTTTAGACTCTGAAGCACGAACTAAATCACAAACAAGGGAAACATTTCCTAAACGCCTAGTTGTCTCCTGCTTATAAGTGTGGTGCGCTACACACCCATAAATAAGACCCTACCCGACTCAATTTCGCAGACACCCTAGGACCATGAACCGTGCTTTGATACCAAGCTTGTCATGACCTGAACCAGGGTCTGGTCGTGACGAGCATTTCAAACCATTGAAGCCCGAAACACCCCTATCTGTCTGGTAATCATGCACCTAATTCATATAATTAAAGTAATGCAGAAGAAACACAATATAACGGAAACATGGTCAAGAATCCTATGAAAAAAATAATGAGGAATAATGTCCCACAATCTCAATCAACATATCAAAAATCGTCTACGAAATCTCTACTACATGACTGAAAATAAGTAACTATCTGAAAACTGGGACGAGGCCCCCAGTAGACCCAAAAACTGAATATAAGATAAAAGGACTGCAGGACTTAAGACCTTCCAAAACATAGAAGGCTCACCACTTGTCTCTACAGCTTTGTCTGAAAGTTCTACTGATTCTCTTGACCCCTAGACTGGGCCTCTGAACCTGAGAGGTTGGAGAGGGAAGGGGGTCAGCACAAAAGTACTGGCACACAGAGATATCAAAACAAAACATAATGTTTTTACAAAGTATAATTGAGAGCCATTATAAAGCAAATTTCGTATCAAATCATTTGAAAGCACATGGGTGTAATGCAATAGTTTTCTCAATAATAATGAAATGCAACTGAGCTAGGTGAAATACCCTACATAATTTACACCAACTGTCAAACCTCGGTTGCCGCTGAGATTAGAGTATAAGTGAGGGAGACACTCAAGACCACACAGCATGGTGTCTCGACCCAATGATAGTGCCCAAGATCACTTGGCTCGGGCCCCTACCTATAGTCCCAATTTGGGAATGACATAAAGTCAAGTACACAGATTGATTAGTCTGGTACCAATATTCCGTGTTGGCAAACATGTTCTTCCAGCGATGAGTCGCTTGTGTCTCAAACTTCTTCTTCGGGCATCCACCTTTCTCATGTAAAATCAATGCATTCAAATTTTATCTTATTCAATCACATATCATATTTTGAAGGGTATCGTCATACCCGACTTGCAAGTCATCAATGTCTCATCCACATATGCATAATCATGTAAAAACCAAGGTGCTTCATCATTTACAAATGGTGAACAATATTTATTTCAAATTCATGCTCTCTTTTGTTGATCACAATATAATATGGAGTATTGAAACATTATCATGTGAATTTGAAAATAATTATCATTCATATTTATCAACTTCCATGGAAAATCTCAAATCACATATGCATGGTTTCAACCATTGAAGTATATAGGCAAACAATTCCCATGGCATAAAATGACTTAGAAATCATATTGAAAGCAAGATATTAGCATTTGATTGAAAACCCCCATTTAAAAGAATGCATGTTCATAAAACTACACCCATGAGATTTTTGGATAACCCCACGTACCTCGATTACTATGAATATTAGGTGCTTCTTGAAGCCTACGTTGAGAGGATTCCAAACATGCAATTAGTTTCTAAAAACCACGATTGAATTTTGAGTGGCTTGGGTTTTTATTTTGAAATCCTAAGGAGAATCTTGAGCACTTTTGATGAAAGAATAAGTATTTTGGGGTCCTTGGAAATAAATCTCGTGTTTTAGGGCTAAGTAAGGGTGGAAAAGGACCACTTTGTCCTCAACACGGAGTGTTTAAATCACTAGAATTCCTTACATAGGCGTCGTCCATCCCATCGCCTATCTTCACATAGGCGCCGCCTAGGCTATCGCCTATGTTTACATAGGCACCGCCTAGGCTATTGCCTATGCTTTCCAGTGGCCATGGGCGATTGGTTAGGCGTCGTTTATCACTTTGAAAGGCCATAACTTCTTGCTCGGGTGTCGGATTTTAGCCAAATTGGTATCGTTGGAAAGCTAAATCGAATACCTATCATTTGACATATAGTAGGTTCACTAATTCTACATATATAGAGAGTTATGGTCGAAGGAAGCTGACACACTTTACAACATCCACTAAACTTAGTCGATCAAAATAGTTTTAACTCATCCTTGAGTTGAGGGACCTCTATGGTCTAAATTAAAGCTTGAGTGGATTTTACATGCTACACGATAACTAAAATTCCGTGTTGGCATTGGATTTTTATGGCTTCGGGGTTAACAACGCATTGAAATCATGGTCTATATTGTAGCCCGAAATGCGGGGCGTTACATACGAGTTCTCTTCACTGACCTATATATTATGTAGAGCTGTCATGAATTGATGTTTGAGGTGAACTTCTATCATCCAAAGTTGTGCCTTATCCCTTTCTTATTTTCTAAACTGATCTATACATATATATTATGTTTACCTATCACTTCTTATATTAGTGGCCCCTGTAGCGATTGACAGTACGTCTTGGGGGATATTATTCTTTTTTCTAGTTTTCTTTCTTTTTTCATTTTGGTTATCTTTTTGTCTTAATAGATTGTTACTTACTATTTTGGGCTATGTGTTGGGTTACTTACTGGTGGATTATTATAGGTTACATCATGACCTAAGAAATTAGGTCGTGATAGTTTGGTATTAGAGTTTAGGTTCAACAGTGTTGTTGGTATTAGATCAAATTGTCTTATAGAGTCCTATGGATTAATATGATGATGTACATTACCTATCTTTTAGAGGTTATAGGGCATTATTAGGAAATTCCATCTCTTGATTCTTTATCGAGTATCCTTACTTCTATCAATTTTTAAGTGTTTTTTTTACTCTACTCTCTCTCAAATGGATAGCGTGAGTTATTAATTGACTCGGATGGGACTTTTTCATATGTTACCCAAGTCTCAACTTAGGGTCATAGTAGGGAGTTAGATCTAGATATTAAGGATCTACAATGTCAGCCAAAGGGTCTAGGAATTCTAAGCCTTTTTGGGATACATCTCAGGTAGAAGTGGTGTTCGGTACATTGAATAGTTCTTAAATGAGAGTTGTGTTCGTAAGTATTTACCAAGGTTCTGTATCAATTTTAGAGTATGAAATAGGGTCTCTCAAGTGGGCTAGGCATACTTCCATAATCTTTCTTAAAGAGCATAAGATAGTATAGAGGTTTATCAGAGTATTAACTTTACCGCTCTATTTAACATTAAAATATTTGAATGCAATTAGGTCTATATTTCTCGAGTTTGTTGATTATTCGAGGACTATAGAGTGGGCACATTTTGAGATTTATGGAGGTGGTGGTAAGAGGCCTCACTATTAGTACAATTTCAATAGTATTCCATCAAGAGACAAGGATCCTCCCATTAGAGGTCGCCACACTTGTATCCTATCAGGTACGTACAAGAAAAACTTTAGATTATAGATGGATCTCAGATAGGTCGTAGTAGTAATAGTACATAGAGTTTTGGTCAGGCATCATAGGGTTTTTGGTTTGGGTCTTAAGGCTATGATAGTTACTGCAAGTCAATAGGTTAGAGAAATTTTAGGGTTTGTTATGATTATAGAGTACTTGGTTATTGGTCTAGGTAGTGTCTCTAGCATGGGGTTATTAGGTAGTTAGCATAGCTAGATTGTTCTCCTGGAGGTATGGTACCTTTTGTCGGTGATGATGCCCTGGAGCTATAGGTTATTGTATGAATGCTCAATTTAAGATTGGACATGAGCTATGTGTTTCTTTGGGTAGGCCATGGCCGAGACTTTAGATGTAGCAAGAATAGGTATGGTTTTTCTTTGCTATCCTTTAACTCCTATGTTGTTTTAATTTGGGGTTTTCATACCTATATGTGTCTGCTACCTTCTATTTTGTGATATAGTAATAGTGAGATCTTTATCCAGGTTATGAATGGAAAACTACCCCCTTAGATGATTTTTTTAGTAGTGGATCGAATAGATTAATTTTGGTATTACATTAGAGTATAGAGCTTAGGTAAATTCCCTTTCTCTAGATTAATGGTGTATGATATGTTTCTATAATTTGGGTTCTTTGTCTTACTTTGATGTCACTTATATTGTATGCCATTATAATTACTATTACCTTAATTGTTATTGATACTTATTTGAGAGATGGTTAGACTAGTATTTTATGGTTAATATCTCTTTTCATATGATTTTTGCCACTTCTTAGATGGCTACTTGGGTTGGTTGGGTTTGTTCTATTAGTAAGGTAAGAGATCGATTGTTGAGAGAGTTATGTAAAATATGGTTCAGCCTTTCGTGTTTATGTTATCATTCTAGCATTGGAGATTTTTTTCTACATTTTAGTCCAAGATTGGTAAGTTGAGGTTTGTTCTCCTAATTTGACTGGTTGATCACCTGATTATGGTCTTGGTTTTGGTATTAATATTGAGTCGGTTGCTCAGTTCTTTCTGCAATGATATTCATGGTTCAGTTGAGTGAGGTTGGTTAAAATAAGTGGGTTCAATAGCTTCTCGTTAAAGGATTTACTAGGCCCAGTATAACTTTGTTAGATATTTCTATTTGGTGTATGAAAATGAAGTTCGACTACCTATTCTTGCTCTTCATTCTGGATAATCATGCTTAAAGTATGTGTTATCTTAACATCTTTGTTTTCTGAATTTGTTAAATGGAAGTGTGGTTGTTAGTTGTGTTTAAATTATGTTGGTGTTTACCTTAACCCATCATTTGAGGATGAGTGATCCAAGTGGGGGAGATTGTAATGCCCTGGGATTTTTGGCCCTTGAAAATTCTTGAGCTTTGGGATCACTACCTTGGTCATGACTCGTGGTGACCAGTTGTGAGATGTAGTTATGGGTCGTTGGGACCCTGGTCGTAACCAAATCAGAAACTTAGTGGCAAAGTTTTTCTCTAGGTACGAGTGGCTCACCAAGAGCCGTAAGGACTTGTTACGAGTCATAAGTTCAAATCATAGGATGTGCAGTGTTTAACCCATTTGGGTTTTGTGTTTCTTACAACTAGACCCTATGAGTCCTAAGGTATGTAATATTGTTGAGTCGTAAGTTTGACAATGTATAAGGGTCCTGGTCACTTTCTTGGTTATGACTCATGGTGATGAGTCGTAAGGAGTGGCTACGAGTCAATGGTTGACTCGTAGTCAAAGGTGACACTTTTTCAGCTTTTAAGTTGAGGGAATTTTGGACATTCCCTTTTTTCACAACTTGAAATTCACGTCTTATAACCTCTTTAGAGTATCTTTAGCCCTTATAAACAACTTAAATAACCTCTCAAACACTCCCAAATCCTCAAGGTCAAGAACACTTAAGGTTTTTAAGAGACAAATCAATTGGGGCTTCCAAATGTGATTTCTCTCCATAATTCTTGGTGACTAAGGCATGTTACTCTTTCTTCATTGTTAATTTTACAACATCACGTGATTTCAAGTATTGGTCACGGGGTACTGATGTTGGGTTTTGAACTATGGGTTGAGGGTTTTGAATATAAATGGTTTAAATGCCTTTTCTACGATATTTGTGAACTTGTTTTGTTTAAATTAATGGTTGGTATATGCTTTGGGGTGCATGGGAATAGTGGATGGACATGGGTATAATGGAATCCTTAAAATTGGTAAATCATGGAGTTAGGGGTACAAAGGAATCCCCAAATTAATAGGTTTGGTATGGGAATTGGTAATGACCTCAAACCACTTACATAATTGGTTTTTAAATATGCATCATCACTTAGTTTGATTTATTTCTCGGTATTAATGTATGGTATAATTGGTAAATTTGATGGTAATGGTTTAGAAAACCTTGTGGGGTATTCGAGAACCCCCCAAATGATATTTTATAATGTAGTCTGTGGGGTACATGGGAATCCCTAAGTCTTGGCTTAATGATATTTCTTGCAAGATATAGTCGGTATGACGATACCACTTAATAACGCCTTAATAATTGACTCCTATAATTGATGGTTTGTTTATCTGTTAAATGTTTTAATTGGGCAATAATGGGGGTAGTTCTTGCTAGCTGTGAAAGTGTGAGTCCAAAGAATGGACACTGGAAAGTCATGTTTGCCGACATCAGGATTGGTCTTGATGACCAAGTTCTTGTGTGGTACAAGGGAATCCTCCAAGTGCACATACGTACATATGTATCATAGAGGGTGAAGGGTACAAGGGAATCCCCGGCCACCGATGGTATCTCCGATTCATGCGGCTAACACGCTCTAGGGCCCATCCAGGGGGTAACACTAGACCCATATAACCTGTGGGTGGATTTGTGATGGTGAAGCTACACAACCCAGGTTAAGGTTTTAAAGTGCATGCTAAACTTTGTTCCCTATTCCGACATGATATATATATATACATATATGTAATTGCATATGGTTATGTGCATTAGATTGACTTGGTTTTGGATCGATGGCATTACTTTATCTTTATCCCTGAGTTACATGCTAGCATTCACTCGCTAACCATCTTCGGACGTTGTATCCTGATGCGATGCAGGAATTGGCCATACTTTCACTTCTCCTGCTAAGTGACTAGGTGATTCAGGGACATCTTTTGAGTCAGATTAAAGTGGTGAGCTTCCATACTTCAGAATAACCTATTTCATGCTATGGATTTCTTTATGTCATTACTATTCCTTTTGGTCTTGGTTTTGTCTATGGTCGGGGGCATGTCCCGACTGGATATTCTTTGGTTTTGATTAGAGGCTTGGTTGGACTACTGTGGACATAGGCAGTATTAGTTGGTTGTATGGTTGTTGGTGGTTGGTTTTGGTTATAGAATTATCATAATGTCTTCAAATTAATATTCTCTTATCTTGTTATAAGTTCGGAATTCATCTGTCATGGGTGTAAGGTGGTTAATGGTTTGGGGTATTGGGGGTGGTCTCGGGTCCTGATTGGACTTGAGATACCCATCATGGCCAAGGCCTGGTTCGGGTCATGATAGATACTATGAGCATAATTTCACCTGCATATAGGAAAGCTCAAATCACATCTTCTAACAATATAAATACTTCTAGTATAATAACAATATAAGAATAATTATACAAGAATATACTGAGGAAGACTAAATGCACGATATCAGACACATAAAAGAAATGTAAGTGATGCAATGCAATGGGATAATAATGATGTAAGCCATCTCATGGTAGCCACCATTGGGAACATCATATACACCTTCCGATCTAAAGTTCTAGGACATGATCCATGTAGGGTTTGCAACCCATATACTATCACAATCTCATATCTCAATAAATCTTGGCATATCCCTCGATCAAGGTTTTATTAAAGTATTTCATCGTCTTTTAAAAATTAATGTTTCTCAGTGGTACCATTTTTCTTGAATATGAATGAATGAAATGAGGATTCATGATCACAACCAAATTAATATCATGAAATATATCAACTCAATAATTTTATAAATGAGCTCAAATTTCCTCAAATGTTAATAGATTATGATATAATCCATCGTGTGGCACCACTGGAATAAAGAGAAATGTAAGACATCAATAATATCAATTCAAGTCTCTCTCCCGGTCATCACAATAATGGTAAAGGGTAATGCTAAAATAGGACAATAATATCAATACAAATCTCCCACTCAGGATAATAAAAATAATAAAGGAAAATAATGCTCAAATAGGTCAATTACCAGCCTCCACATTGGCATCACAATAATAATTATGACTCAAGTCAATAATAATATTTACATAAGCCCTCATACGGGCAACATGATAAACTAGTGATCTCTAAATGTGTATCCCATGATAAAATTCTCTAACACATAACATACATTACATGAATGGTTAACTACCCAAGCCATAACCTACCTTGAAAAGTTGAATCTCAAGCCTAGATCCTTCAACACAGAGCATTTCCTTTACGTGCAGTTTGGTATGAACCAAATCTACAAGAAACATTATCTACACTTCAAAAGAAGTCCACGATATCCATATTAGCTACTTTCACTCCAGGTCTAAAAATAGTTTGAAATTTGACACTAAAAGGAAATAGGGATAAAACTGAAATTTTATTTAAGAATCATGTTTCCATGTTCTAAGGATCCTAAAAATGAAAGATCATTAAAAAATAAGTTCAGATGAAGCTTGAAATCAAAGAAAAACTATTTTTTCCAATACCGGTAAAACCCCCAATTAAAAGTTAATATTCCAAGTTTTGAATTTTTTTTAAGATAAAATAAGTGAAAATGATGGAAATAAGGTTTAGGAAATTACCCAAAAATATTGAAGAAGAAGCCTCTTGAGATCACCAAAAAAAGGGGTCTCAAGTTCCAAGAATAGAGAAAATGGTTTAAATGCGAGAAAAAAACTTAAAACTATTTCAGGAGAACAGTATCTTCATTGCGAACGTGGTTGGACCCCTGCATTTATGAAGGCTATTGACTCAAACATATGGAAAATGCAAGACCGATTACAAACGTGATGTACAACTCATACCCAACCAGACCATGCAATCTTTTTGCAAATATGGCCCTTAGTTTTTATTCGCAATTCCCAAAGAATTCCATTTCCATGAATGTGAAGGATGATCTTCAAATGTAAAAAAGGATTGTATACACTAGATATTATCAAAAATAGTTAAATATAAATTATTTAAAACCTTTTGAATGAAACCTCAAGATTTATCTGGGAACCCACCAAAAAAAGTGATATGCTATATAAATATAGCACTTTCGACGCTTAAAATGAGGAAAATATGCAAGTTTCTTAGGTTGTTTTGTTAGATATGATGCGTTTTGGGTATGTTTTAAAGGAAATCATGTTTTGGATGCTAAGTTTATGAAAATATGAAAAAAGGTGTTTTTGGCTACTTATAGGAGCAATTATGGATATTTAGGACACTTTTCGGATTGATCGTGGTCAAAGCATGTGCGAGAATCAAAGAAGAGCTGAAAAAATAACTTCCGGCATATGCCAAGTCAACATGCGAACCGCATGTAGCACATATATGTAGACAAAGCATGTGTCAGAAGTCCAAAATCCTGAGATCTAACCTGCAGGAATTTGTGGTCTGGAACATACGGTCACTACATGCACCTTCCCTGCAGTCCGCATGTGCTACCTGCACCCGGGGACAGGGTGCATGTAGCGACCATAAGTAGACACTGACCTTTTTTCTCTTATTTTGTTCAGGCTTTGATTTTAGGTATTCCTCATGTACTATAAATACCCCTTATATGTTTTTTAGTAGAACTAACACATTCTTAATACTTACAAACATAATTTGATTCCGAGATTCGATTTTGGTCTTGAAATTTTCTTGTATTGATTTTAGTTGATTAATTCGGTTATGGTTTTGGGTTTTCACTTCTTATTATTGTGATTTCATCTTATTCTTTCAATCATGAATGTTGTTGATTACTTCACAAGCATGAGCGGCTAAAAAAACCCTTAGCTAGGGTTGTGGAAACTCTATCAGATTGACGAAGTATGGGAAGTGCAATTGTTGTTCTGAACCGATACCCATGCATGCATTGTATTATATTCACTTTAATAGTTTTCTTAATGGGTGCACACATTAGGATCCTGCCTAGATTATTTGTACTTACTCCAAAAGAGGAGTAGTGACTAGGAAAAGATAATGACAACAGTAATTTGGAGTTTACCTGTCGATCCGTGCTACTAGGTTTTATATACGTAAGATTTCATCTAATAACTAGAGACTCAAAAGGTAATAGTTAAGTAGGATCCAGATAAGGGTTAGTAAAGCAACACCCTAAGACTCAAAAGCTAAAGGGTGAAATCCTTCAGCTCGTCCAAAAGACTATAGAAGGTACATAACTTATCAATTCTGCATACAAGGTATCAAGTTGGTTCAACAAAGCAAAATAAGCCTACAGAGTTGAGAAGCCAGTGGGAACATAAACCTAGTGTTCACCTACGACTGATTATAATTGAATTGATATTTTCCACTTGTTCGACATTGATATTCCAAACCCCCTATTTAATTTTCCAGTTTTGTCCGTTGATTACAACAACTGAGAACCACGATTCCACGCATTCCCTTCGGATTTGACCCCAACCTCTGTAGGTTACTATATTTGGCAGCGACCGTATCATCTTCTAAGAGGAGGTATAGCTTGGATGTCACCATAAAGAAATAATTCTACTAGGATAATTTTGACGTTCTAGATTCAGTGGAACCATCAACTACATTAAAAGAGTTCATTACCAACAAATTAACCACAAAAAACATTTTCAAGCTATTTTAACTAGTTATTCATCTAAGAGGCCACAAATTCAAATAAGGATAAAAAATGAACCAACCACAATACTAATCCAAAATCAACATTCTGAATCTAATGGAACGAACACAATCACCATGGATCATAAATTTTTTACCAAAACTAAACTAATCACTTTCAAGGCCACTCAATACCTCAAATCACTCTCAAATGCATTGGGGGTCATGCCAACCAACCCCACAACTCATTAATGGAATATAACAACTACAGAGAAGGGATAAATGGTCAAAACACAGCAAAAGCTAAAAATCACAACAAGGGTTGTTACATTATCCACCACTATAACATGAGTTCGTCCTAAAACAAAAATAAGTAAGGAAAGTACCTGAGAAGGTAAAAAGATGGGTGTGTATGCTCCACTTATTAGACCCAACCCCCGCATAGCTTTAATTGGGTAATGTCTCCATTAAACTTTCATGCGATCAATGTTCTTGTACCTCAACTTCCTAGCCAATCTATCTAAGATAGCAATAGGCTCATCCTCATATAATAAGTCATGATCTAATGCAATAGAATCCTACTAGATCATATAAGTATCATCTAGATGGTATCTCTTCAACATAGAAATGCACAGTATCAAATAACAAATTGATAGATGTGGAGGAAAATCTAGCATTTATGCCACATCTCTATATTTCTCAAGAATCTCTAATGATCCAATAAATATCGGACTAAACTTTTATTTCTTCCCAAATCTCATCACGCCATTCATAGTTGAAACCTTCAACCAAAATCTGTTTAGCAAGTAAAGGTTCTTTTAATTCATAAACACATCCACTTGAACTCCACAATGATAGTGTCTCCAAATCTTTAAAGAAAGAACTATAGCTACAACTCAAGATCATGAGTCAGGTAATTCTTCTCATAAACATTGAGTTGTATAGAATAATAACTATGGCCTTACCATGTTGAATCAATACATACCCAAATCCAATTTTGGAAGCATCATAATAAACAACAAACTCACCTAGTCCCTCTAATAGTGTCAAAACTGGATCAAAAGTGAGTCGAGTCTTTAACTCCTAAAAACTCTTCTCTTAAGCATTGGAACACTAAAACTTTACTTTTTTTTGAGTTAATTTGGATATAGGAGAATCAATATAGTAAAAAACTTTAATAAACTACCTTTAGTAACTAATTAACCAAAGAAAATCCTAATGTCTGGTAGAGAGATTGGTCTAGGCCAGTTCCTAACTAGTTTAGCCTTCTAAAGATTAACCTAAATGCCCTCACTGGAAATGATATGACCAAGTAATGCTATTGATTTTAACTAGAATTCACACTTGATGAACTTGACAAATAATTGAATATCTTTAAGTATCTACAAAACTATCCTCAAATGGTCTGCATGTTCATCCTTACTCTAAGAACAAATGAGGATGTCATTTATGAAGACAATGAAAAATATGTCCAACTACTGTTTGAAAGCCCTATTCATTAAGTCCATAAAGTTCCAAGAGCATATGTTAGTCCAAAAAACATAACAACAAATTCACAGTAACCATACTAATATAAGGTTATTTTTGAAATGTCAAATTCTCTAGCTCTAAGCTGATGATAATTGGATCTAAGATTTATCTTTGAGAAGCAACTACCCACTTCAGGAATTGAGATAGTTTGGATATTTAGAATAAGGTCTATTTTTGTAATGACCTGAACCAGGGACTGGCCGTGACGGGTATCTCAAGTTCACCCTAGACCAGAGACCACCCCCATAACCTAACCTCAAGAGCACAATATTAATAATAGTAATAATAATAATAATAGTGTTGAAGCTAACTAAACATAAATAAAATGATGAATGAATGACTCAATAAAGCTAAGAGTCAAAACAGTAACCAACCAACCTACATCTATCCACAATAGCCTCTAAAACCAGAATACCAAATAGGTCGGGACATGCCCCCAACCATGACCAAAAGAATCCAAAAAATACTGAGTCAAAATAAAAGAGTATGGAAATGATAAGGCCTTCCAAAGGATGGAGGATCACCACTTCACAACTACTCGACGAATGTGCTAATCTGCCTAACATTGCATAGGGTAAACAAGTGTCTCATACCCTACATTATAAAATAATATAGCATCTAGGATAGACAGTGTGATAAACACTGGTATGTAACTCAGGATAGGGATAAGATAATGCCATGTCCAAAACCAAACTAAACCACATACACATATTATATATACATATATATATATATATATAAGATGTAGGGATAGGGAACAAGGTTTAAGTATGATATTTAAAACCATTATCCTGGATTGTGTAGCTCTAAATTTCATAAGGGCACCCACGAGCTATATGGGTTTAGCTCCCCCTGCTGAAAGGCCCCAGTACGGTTAGCCGCACGAACCGAAGAAATTCGAGGAAGGGCCAAATCCACCTAGGATCCTACCATTCTAAAAAAAAATATAATGTGTGAACTATGCACACGATCATAAAGACCTCCTTTCCGGCAAATGTAGTTTCTAGTATCGGTCCCCCTAAGACCTCCACCTTCTATGGTGAGCTACACAACTTTTTTTAAGCTCAAATAAAAACCAGTTACACACATTCCCATCCATACAACAAGGAGTCTTTAAATTAGTTATTTATCATTGATATTGTCATACAAAATAAAGTTAAGCTTACAAGCCAATTCCACTATGCCATACCCAAAACCAATTAGCCAAATTGACTCCATAATTTCCAATTTAGAAATAATTCATGGCTACCAAGGCCATTCAAAACCAATTTATGTTCCATTAACCTTTTATGCAATGCAAGGTTTCAAAAGTGTATTTTATGTATATGTCCATGTTTCAAAACCAGTTTCACAAGTTGGGTTGAGGTTAAAACCAATTCCAAACAATTGAACATAAATATTAGGGAAACCCATGTTTCCCATCCCAATTCCTACACCCATGTATTAATTTAGTTCAAAATCATAAGAATAAAGCATAAACAACCAATTTAAAACCATGGGAACTCAATTCATGAAACAACTATTTCAAATCCATCAACTCATATTCAAAACACAATAATTAAATCACATGGACAACAAATTTAAACCATGATTTTACATAAAATTAGTTTAGGGAAGAGATACATGCCAGAAAAATACAAGAATTTGTAATCAGTTTGAAGTTTGGAGCCCGGATGATGAATGCACAGTGAAACCCTGGAATTTTCTTAGGTTTTGTGTTTGAGAGTGAAACTTGGGGATTTGATCTTTGAAAACTGATAGAAATAGTACTATTGTATTTTTAAAGGTCGTGGAAAAGGTAAAAAGACTAAAAGCCCGTCATCTTTAACTAAAAGAAAATAAGATTGGAGAAAAATTACACCTTAGCATGACACGCTAAATTGTAGAGGTTGTCCTCTATGCCACACCTATATCATAGAGGGTAACCTTCATGACACGGTGATAACGTGGAGGCTCACTGCCTTGAATTTCCAAAATATCCTCGAACCATTTTTGAAAATTCCAAAACTTTTCCAAATTACCCTTTTAAAATCCCTAAACATAATTCAAGTCAAAAATTTATATTACGAACATGGGAAGATAATTGATCAAAATTTTAATGGTCTTACAATTTGAAAGTCGATGTCTCACTTAGGAGGGACTATAGGGAGACCTTCAGAACACCTATAGATACTTATTAATAATTGAAACAAACTGAAGGGTTGGGGTTTTAGACTTAGCATCTCGAATCCTGCCAAAATGATAGATGTAACCCTTAAAAATCATTTTTATGGCCTTAAGGTAAGATACAAACCAACCTATAAGGTACTACCCTTCCATTCTAAGCCTTGTTCATTAGGAAAATGAAACTTAACAACTTTGGTTTTGTAGTCAACTGAGGCAAAATAGGAATATAGTCAATCCATGCCAAGAATGAAATCAAAATCAATCATATCTAACTCTACAAGATCAATTGTGGTGATATTCTAAAAACCTTAGACTGGCAATTTCTATATACCCTCTTGGATATAAATAAGTCACCAATAAGAGTAGAGACTGAGAAGGGTTTTGAAAGAATATTAGTACTGACACCAATATCTACTATAGTATAAGGAGTCATGAAAAAAAGTATGGCCCCTAGATATAATAATGCATACACATCTATATGGAAAACTCATAACGTGCCAGTGACTACTTCTACAAGCTCTCCTAATCTTAATAAAATAATAAAGCATAGAAACGGTACTGGCACTGACCACTGCCTGCATTAGTAGAAGTACCCTACAAAGTAGGACAACCTGAATGGGATGTTGAATTAGTACACTAAGATTTATTACCCGATCTCCACATCCAACTGAAGGGTGATTCTTTAACCTGTGGATATTTGGACCACATCCAAAACAACTCTCATTACCTGTAAGACACTCACCTGGATGATTCTTACCATACTTAAGGCATGCTAGAAAGGTATAGTTAACTATCACACTATCCTAAGTTATAGATTCTTATGCCCTATTTTTATGATCATGGCAAGGTTAAGGGATGGAGTACTAGGTGAATAAGTTACTGGAGTTGAATATCTAAGATAAAACTGAGAGCAATTACCACCACTCGACCAATGCTGAGAGTAATCAAAGTTACATATTCTTGCCCTCTTAGTCTCCCTCTCTTTCTCTTTTATATTCTTTTCCTCTATTTTTAAGTATGAGTCATAAGTTTGGGGGTGTCTATTTCTTCAATAAGCATATTGGTCCTCTACTCCTTAACCATTAACTTTGAGACACCAAAAAAAAAACTTGCTCATTCGAGTTTGTGGCTTAGCAACCATCTCTGGAGAAATGTGACAAGGCACTATGGTATATTTGGTACATGATTGAGATTTCCCTTGTATTTCATGGATATTGGGAAATCATAAGACCCTTAGAATATGTGTACACCATGATTTTTAGAGATTTTAATGATTCTTTGAGTCAATTGGGTTGTACCTTATTGTTTATATTTTGGGTTCCTTGTGCCGACCATTGGTTATTGATATTGTATTTAAAAATAAACTAGTACTTGATGTTGTATAGTAATAAGATACTTTTGTAATGATGAAATGAGTTGTTTTTATGAGTTTTATTATGGTTTTGACCTTAAACGAAATATTGTATACATAAATGTAATTTTGATTATTTGTTTGGCTTAAAGTGGACTTATGGTGGAAAGACTTACTCGAATGAAAATTAATAAGGTAAAATATTTTCTACTTATTTACAAACTTTTAGTTAAATGTTCAGATTGATTAAGTTAGGTTGGACTGTGATCCTAATAGTACATAGTGGTTTTTTACTGATACTACCCATACCCTTCTTTTAGTTAAATGCAGAGAATATTATAGTGGCTTTTATAAGACAAATATTAAACATAAGGTCATACCAAAAAATATAAAAGATGGAGAAACTAATCCTATCAACGATAAAAAAAATAGCAAGTCTCCCACCATAGAAAAAGGAACACAAGTACACAACAAATATAATAATTGGAACCTAACTATAGATTCAATACGTGGCTAATAATATACCTAACCATATAATATAATAATCCCCCCAAAAATTAAAATGCATGTGGAATTTTTCACGTCCAAGTTCATTTCCATTAACATCAAATCCAAGCGTGAGCATTCATCTTCTTGGAAATCATGGATCTATCGTATGTCAATCTTGCCCACTTATTTTGGGGAAAGATGTATTTCTTGTTGGCATTTTCTGGGTTATACCCCGAGTCATGTTTCTAGTTAGAGTTTGGTACAATGATATTTAATTTTTAGGGGTGTTTTAAAATTGATGATTATATTTCACATTATATTAAACTATTAGAGAAATTGGTTTTGTTCTTATTTAAAATGGTAAGTGTTTAGTGTTGGTAATTTGATTTAGATAGTTCATTCACTGGAGGGTTAGTTGGGTTCCACTCATAATGAGGTTGATCATGAAAAATTGGTATTAGAGTCCTAGGTTTCATTGACCTCATCATACCAGAATGAGTCTAGTAGAGTCTTCTATAATGGTACAAAGACGTCTACACTTTTCTTCGAAGCTATAAGAATTTAGAAAAGCATCACATTTTTTCTTTCATGCTGTGACTTGATTCAATTGGTATCTAAACTCTTCATTCTATTTTTCATTAATGGTGAACACAAGAGTTAATAGAGCTAGAGAAGTGGTTCTTGCACAAATTGCTCCAATAGATGAGCCCACGGTTAGGGAATGAGGATGGGTGAGGGGAAAGGTATGGTAGCAGCTATCAGGAATGGAGCCTAAGTTGTATCTAATCTATCTAGGAAGAGATTTGAGTCACCCCCTTTCTATAGAATCATCATGATTAGGTAGTAAATGATGAGATTCCATAACATAAGGATGAAAAGTTGTGCTGAGATGAACTTGGGAGCCAAAACCCTTCCAAAAAGACTTCCAGAATTATGACGTAAACTGAGTACCCCTATGTGAGATAATAGTTATGGGGGACTCCACACAACATGACCAACTTTCGAATGTAAGGTGTAGCATAATCCTTGACCAAATTTTTAGTATTAACAGGGAAGAAATATGTTGACTTAGTTATTCAATCCACAATAACCTATATTGAATCATATTGTTGAAGTGTATGAGGTAACCCTGTAATAAAGTCCATATTTATCTCTTCCTACTTATAAGAAGTATTATTGATATTTGGAGTCATAACTCTCAGCCTCTGGTGCTCAACCTTAACATGTAGGTAATTCAAACACTTAGCCGTAAACTCCATGATATCCCTCTTCATGCCATTCCACCAATACAATTTTTGCAAATTGGGGTACATCTTAGTGGTACCTAGGTGAATAGAGTATCAAGAATTGTGAGGTTTTTCCAGTATCTTCTATCTCAAATCATTGGAATCTAAAATGCATGCCCCGATAGTTAAGAACATCATCTCCCTCTTAGGATAAAATCTCTACTTTCTGATTGTGGATGATTTCTTCAACTTAAACAAAATAGGATCACTATTCTTGTTTTCCTTTACCTCTATGACTAATCAAGATTTTGAAACATTTTAAACCATGACACTACCTTCAGCTGAATCAACAAGACAAACTCCCAATCGAGCAAGCCTGTGAACATCATAAACTAACACTTTCTTTTTATTTTCTACATAAGCTAGTCAACCCATAGTCTGTTAAGAGCATCAACCAATATATTAGCCTTATCGGGTGGTATAGAACACTCATGTAATAATTTTTTTAAAAACTCTATCCATCTTCTCAAATGAAAATTTCGATCTTTCTTATTTAACACAAACTAAAAGGCTCTTGTAATTCATAAACACATCCATGTAAGCTCCATAAAGACAGTGCCTCCAAATCTATAAGGACAAAACTAGAGTTGCCAACTCAAGATCATGATTCGGGCATTTTGTCTCATGAAATTTAAGCTATCGAGAAGTATAAACTATAACCGTACCATGTTGCATCAGCACACACCTAAGGCTAATTTTTGAAGAATCACAATATATAACAAACTTATCTAGAACCTTAAATAGATTAAAAACTTGAGCATAAGTGGGTCAATTCTTCAAATCCTAAAAACTATTCTCACAAGCATTGGACCACTAAAACATTACTTTCTTCTGAGTCAGTTTGGACAAAGGAGAATCAATATAGGAAACACATTGAATAAACCGCCTTTATTAACTAACTAAACCTAAGAAAATCCTAATGTTTGATGGAGAGATGGGTCAAGGCTGGTTTCTATCTACTTTAATATTTCAAGGATCAATCTAAATACCCTCAATAAAAATAATATGACCAAGAAATGCTACAGTTTTGACTAGAACACACACTTATTGAACTTGGAAAATAACTGGATATCTTTAAGTGTCTGTAAAACAATCCTCAAATAGAACTACATGTTCATTGTCACTTCGAGAATAAATGAGGATGTCATTTATCAAGACAATAATGGACATGTCTAATATGATTTGAAAACCCTATTCATCAAGTCAATAAAAGTTGTAGGAGCAAATGATAGTCCAATGTACATAACCACAAATTCATGCTGCCCACACTAAGTCATCATTCCTTAGAATGGGATATCTATTATTGATTGTGACTTTCTTCAATAGCTGGTAATTAATGCACATTCTAAGAGAACCATCTTTCTTATGCACGATAGAACTAGAGCACTCCTTGAAGAGATATTGGGTCTAATAAAACCTTTGCCTAAGAGGTCTTTCCATGAATTATTAAATTTCCCAAGCTTAGTTGGAGCCATTCAATAAGAGAGAATTGAGATAGGTTGGGTATCTCGAAGAAGTTCTATTCCAAAGTCGATGTCCCATTTGGGAGGGACTGTGAGAAGATTTTCAAAACACCTATAGATACTTATTAATAATTGCAACTGACTGAAGGGTTAGGGTTTTATATTTAGAATCATGGACCCTAACAAAATGATGGATTCAACATTTAAAAATCATCTTTATGGCCTTAAGGTAAGAGACAAACTGACCTATAGGGTACTACCCTTCTATTCTAAGACTTTTTTATTAGAAAACTAAACTTAACAACTCAAGATTTGTATTCAACTAAGGCATAATAGGAATGTACCAATCCATGCCAAGAATGACATCAAAATCAATAATTTCTAACTCTATTAGATCAATTGTGGTAATATTCTAAAAAACTTAGACTTGCAACTTCTATAAATCTTCTTGGCTATAACTCAGTCACCAATAGGAGTAGAGAATGACGAGGGTTTTGAAATAATTTTGGGACTGAAACCAAAATTTATTGCAATATAAGGAGTCATGAAAGAAAGTATGTCCCCTAGATCTAATAATGCATGCATATCTATATGAAAAACTCATTAAAAATCATAACATACCAGTGAATACTTCTATAAGCTCTCCTGATCCTGATGAGCTAATAAAGCATAAAATCGACTACCTTTATTAGTAGAAGTACCCTCCTAAGCTGGGCAAGTTAGATGGGTTATTAAATTTGTAGAATGAGCTATATTACACCATCTACACATCCAACTGAGGGGAAATCTTCAACCTATGGTTGTTTTTACCACATCCAAAACAACTCACCTTGCCTGCAAAGCACTAACCTGGATAAATCTTACCATACTTAAGACAGGATAAAACAGCCGTCTGTCACACTACCCTAAGAATTAGATCCTGACACCCTATGCTTATGATCATGACAAGGTCTAATGGATGGAACACTAGGTAAAAATGGCATTAGATATGAAGATATCAATTGAAATTGAGAGTTACCACCACCCGACCTCTACTAAGAGTAATTAAAGTTACATATTCTTGCCCTCTTGGCCTCCCCCTCTTTCTTTTTTATCTTCTATTCCTCTATCTGTTAGGTATGAGTCATATGTTTGGGTATTTCTATTTCTTCAATAAGTATATTGGTCCTGTACTACTTGACCATTAACTTTGAGACACCAGAAATAAACTTGCATCGAGCCCTTGGCTTAGCAACCATCTCTGGAGAAATGTGGCAAGGCACTATCTGTATGGTATATTTGGTACATGGACTGAGCTCATCCTAATAGTTCATGGGTATTGGTCAACATAAGTCCCTTAACATGTGTGTACACTATGATTTTTAGAAATTTTGAGGGTTCCTTGAGTGAACTAGGTTGTACCTTATTGTTCATAATTTGGGTTCCTTGTGTAGATCAATGGTTATTGATATTGTACTTAAACAGAACTAGTACTTTATATTGTACAATAATAAGATGTTTTTATGGTAATGATGAACTGAGTTGGTTTTATGAGTCTTATTATGGTTTTGACCTTTAATTAAATATTATATGTATAAATGTAATTTTGTTTATTTTCTTGGCTTGGTTGGTATAAAGTGGAATCATGGTGGAAAGTCTGACTTAAATGAATATTAGTAAGGTGATATGTTTTTTACTTGTTTAAAATTTTTTATTTAAATGTTCACGTTGATTAAGTTGAGTTGGCCTATGTTCCTACTTGTACATAGTGGTTTTATACTGATACTACCCAGTACTCTTTTTTTATTAGATGCAAAGCATACTCTAGTGGCTTCTATGAGACCTCACTTATAGATGATAGAGCAACATCATATCCAAGGATGAGCACTCATCTTCTTGGAATCCATAGATCTATCTTATTTTGATCCTACCTACTTATTTCTGGCAAAGAACAGTTTTATTCCTTATTGGTATTTTCTAGGCTATACCTTTAGACATGTTCTAGTTAGAGTTTTTGCACGGTGATATTCAATTTTTGGGGGTCTTTTAGAATTGATGATTACTTTTCACATTTTATTAAATTGTTAGAGATATTGGTCTTACTAATAGAATTGGTTTCGTTCTTATTTAAAATGGTAAGTGTTTGGTTTTGGTAATTTGAGTTAGATAGTTTACTCAGAGGAGCTTTAGTGTGGGTGCCACTCAAAGTGAGTTTGGTTCATGAAAAAGTTGGTATCAGAGTCCAATGCCCATTGACTTCATCATACCAGAATGAGTCTAGAAGAGTCTTCTATGATGTTACAAAGATGTCTATATTTTTTTTCGAGAAGTACATGACTAGAGAAGCTTTGATTTCTTTTTTGCTTTATGTTATGACTTGATTCCAATTGATATTTGAGCTCTTTATTCTATTTTTTATACATGAAAAACACGAAAGCTAATATAGCTAGAGCAGTATTTCTTGTACTAGTTGCTTTAATTTTATGCCTACAGGTAAGGGCTGAGGATGGGTGAGAGGAAAGGTAGGGCAACACCTATTTGGAGTGGATCTTGAGTTATAGCTAGTCCAACCAGGTAGAGATTTGAGTCACCTCCCCTCCTGGAAGATCATCATGATAAGGCAGTGAATGATGAGATTTCAGAACATGAGGATCTTACATTAGTTTTTTAAGGTTCCCCTATGTAGATGTCTTTAAAGTTAACTCCGCAAGTCTTAGATTTTCTGAATACGCTGGTCAATACTGTAGCCATGCCTATAATGCTCTTTTACCAATATTTAGGGGTATAATATGCTATCGTGGTAGCTCTAGGATGGTGAGCTTTTGGGGGTAGAAGTGTTTCATCATTCGATACTGGGTCCTTGTATGACCGGGAATGAGCATGAAGTATTGTGTAAGTTCCTAAAGATGAAACCCTTGGTCTTTCTTAGTTTTGAGATGGTGGATTCCTTTAAATTTATTATCGATTGTCATGAGAGTCTACATAAGATGGGTATAGTGGAGAAACACAGGGTGTTGTTTGTAACCTTCTAGCTATAAGGAGATGCTAAGTAGTGGTAAAGGGCATATGTTGAGTATCGATCTTCATTGTTGCCTCCATTAACTTGGGATCAGTTTCATATTTTATTTTTAAAGAAGTATGTTCCACTCACTAAGGGTGATAAGAGAGAGAAATTTCCTCTCCCTTGAGCAGAGAAATATGGTTGTTGTTACTTATGAGGCTAAGTTTCATGCCTTATCCAGGTTTGATACCTTGTTACTTGATATAGAGGAAAAGTGTATTCATCACTTTGTGAAGGGTTTGAATACCAATTTGTAGAATTCATCACTTCAGATTACTTTCTTGGGTAATACCTTTAATGAGGTGGTACACTTTGTGAAGAAGGTGGAGGGAGTTAAAAAAGATAGATATGCAAAAATGACCAGAAAAGGGCCAAAAATTAGACAACTTTTATGGATCATACTCTAGAGGCCACAGATCTTAGTCTTACTCTACACGTCCTACGCAGTCATCCTTGCTAGTTTCTACAGAGGTCCAAAGAGATCACTCAGGAGTCTTTCAGTGTGGGTAGTCAAGTGGATTTATACAATTTTGTTCATCGACCTTTATTGGATCGAGCATGCTTTACTTATGGTAAGAGTGGCCATTTCAAGAGAAACTTTCCTAATGTTGATAGTTAGGTTTTTAGGGTTAGCAGTAGTGCAAAGCATTGGTTTTGACTGGTAACAGGGATAGAGTAAATGTTAGAGATCATTCCTAGGATAGGCACAATATTTATTAGACATGTCGAGGTGGTAATTTAAGAGGTGGTAATGATGGTAGAGACGGCACATGTCCTACTAAGGAAGGCACTTATATTGTTGATAAAGCACATTTCTATGCTTTCCTGGGCAAAGTCAAGGTTGAGGCATCGAATGCAGTTATCACAGGTACCATTCTTGTCCATGATCGAATATATTTAACCTTGTTTGATCCAGGTTCTACCTTTCCTTATGTGTCTGTTAGATTTTTTTTAGGGTTGAATATGGTATATGTGTAACACCCCGCATTTTGGGCTAGAACAAAAACCATCATTTCTATGCGTAGATGATCCAAAAGCCATAAATCCTATGCAAATATGGCATGTTAATCAATTTAGTAGTGTGGGAAATTGAATGAACTTTTCGTCGATATAAGATTTGCCCAAATCCGATACCCGGACAAGAAGTTATGGCTAATTTAAGTCCTAGTCATAAAACACCATCATTTTGGTGTTTGACGCGTCGTGGAGGTGGTCTATTTAACAATTTTCAAATTCTAGTTGCCTAGAGTGATTGTGGCACGTCGCGCTAAAGTTTTAGGTCCCAACAAGTGGGACAACGTGATGTCTTCACGTCGCGGTGATCCTAAAAATTCCATTCGTCAATTTCCAATGAGCCACCGCGATAGTGGCGCATCGCGGTGGCCCATAAAATTGGGCTCCCATTTATATTTTCTTTTTCTTTCCGATTACGTTAAGGGTTAAAAGGGGGGGTATTTTGGGAAATTACCCTACCCCCAATCCGTCTATAAATATACAATCAATGGTATAAAAAAAGTACTTTATGCCCAAATCTTCATTCTCTACAAAGCAAAAACCCTAAGCATCCCAAAACCTCTTCCAAGAATCTCAAGATTCAACCGTGGGTTTTCGAAATTGATTGAAGATTTGGAATCCCCAAATCGTAGGCTTCAAGAATCAGTCTCTAATTTCCTATTTGAGGTACGTGGGGTTTATCCTAAAAATACAGGGGCTTATTGAAAATACTCAATTATGATTTAAAGATTATAAAGCATGAATTTGTTAAAGGGGTTTGAAATCCATGATTTTTATTATGCTTTATGCAAGTTATTGATATTGTTGTTTTGGACTTTAGGCCTCATCCCTTAAATTGATTTACAAGTATATGTATATGTATGAAATTAAAATTTTAAGATTTGTTTGAGAGCACAGATTATAAGTCCCTCTCTTGTGATAAATTCAAGTTTATGATCTTATTGTGAATGATTTGAAATGCATGATTATGGTTTTGAAACTAGTTTTCTCAACACCTTAGTGTTTGATCATAATTTAGAGATAATGAGAGGGAGATTCTTGATATAATTACATCCTTGTATTAAATGAGAAAGAGTTGCATGTGATTGAGAAATTTGACATGACCACCTTGTATTATTGAAATGCTTGACAAAGAGAGTTCCTTGCATGTGTTTACATGAGATTTGAGAAAGAGTTTCTTTGAATTGATTTATTGATATAGTGGTCCCAAACATATGTTTTGAAAACAAAGATTATAATATGTTATTAATGGCTCAGATATGTGACTTGTAAGTCAATGGTATGACGATACCATAAGTATGTATGCCATAACAGATAAGAGATTTCAGAGTATGTTTTCAGAAGATGCATGATTTTTAAAAGAGTTAAAAATAGGCTTAAAGAGGGTTAGGTGGTTACACGAAGAGGGCTTGAGTTCAAGTAACTCTTAGCCTGAAACCGTATTTGTCGATACGGGTAGATTACTATTGTATGCTGGCGACGGTCGTGTGGTGTAGTAGATTCAAAGACTCCGACCCTTGCGGCATACTTGGGTTGGGGGCTTGGCTGCCGAGTTAATGGCAGTTTCCATATAGCCTGTGGAATTTTAGAGTTGTAGGGTATACCACCTAGCGCAGAAGTAAAACAAATAATGTCTCAGACTTCAGATGATTTTACAGAGTCTTTCGAAAATGCCCATGAGATTTCTTACTATATGATACGTTTATGAACTGATTTAAATTTGATCTCATATATGTTGAATATAAATTATTATTTTGGATTTTCTCTGCATACCAGTACATCTATATTGACACCCTACCTCCCAGGTTCAGAGACTCAGTCTAAGGGTCTAGCTAATCAGTAGAGTATCCGGAGAGAAGTGATCCGTGTAGGGGTGAGCCTTCTTTGTACCAGATGGCCTGTTATTTTAGATTATGTTATTCCTTTGTTTTGGTCTACTGGGGGCCTTGTCCCAGTTTCAGACAGTTCTTATTTGATTAGGTAGTAGAAATTTCACAGACTATTCCATATGTTGTTTAGTTGATTTTAGATTTCATTCCTTATTGTTAAACTAAATCCAGAGTATGACCATATTTCCGTATCAGATTATATTTCTGCATCTTCTTTTATTATATGAATGTTATGCATGATTACCAGATAGAGTCGGATACTCGGGCCTTTATGGTTCGGGATGTCCGTCATGGCCAGGCCCTAGTTCGGGTCGTGATAATATGACATGCTTCATTCACCTATTTATGTGTTTACTTTAGTTGGAGATTCTATCGTAGTAACTCAGTCTATCGTGCTTGTTCGATGATATTGATAGGTTTTTAGACTTAGGTTGATCTAGTGATTCTACATATGTTAGAGTTTGATATCATTTAGGGTATGGCCTAGTTATCTCTATTTCATGCTACTTTAAATTGTAATACTAAGACTGTAACTTTAGTTATGTCAGGGATAGATAGGTTAGAGTGGAAAGGTATCTATAAAACTACTTATGTGAAACTCATATCTTCTATTCATGCAAAACGGTTAGCAGGGAAGGATTGTTCTGCCTTCATAGCTCAGCTTTGCGACACTAGTACAGAGGTCCAATCTCTCAATTTAGTTTCTATAGTGTGTGAATTTCAAAAAGTGTTCTTTATTGATTTTTATATTGACTTAGAGACATGCACTCACCCATTTCTATTCCTCCTTATAGGATGGCTCTGTCCGAGTTAAGAGAGATTAAGACTCAGTTGCAAGAGTTGCTTGATAAGGGATTTATCTGTCCTAGTACTTTACCATAGGGTGCTCCAGTTTTGTTTGTCAAGAATAAATATAGTAGTATGAGAGTGTGCATAATTATTGTCAGCACAATAAGATAACCATCCAAAATAAATACCCATTTCCCGAGATAGATGACTTGTCTGATTAGCTGCAGGGTTCTTTGGTGTTCTCTAAGATAGATATAAGGTCAGGGTATCATTAGTTAAAGATCTGGGCTGATGATATTCCTAAGACAGCCTTTACGACTCTTTATGGGCATTATAAACCTTTGGTGATATCCTTTAGGTTGACTAATTCATCGACAGACTTCATACGTTTAATGAATAGAGTCTTCAAATCTTTCTTAGATTCATTTGTTATTGTATTCATTGATGATATTTTGGTGTACTCTAAGAATAAAGAGGAGCATGCAGGGCATTTGCATATTGTCTTGGATATATTGATGGAGAAGAAACTTTATGCAAAATTCTTCAAGTATGAGTTTTGGATGACGCCTATGTCGTTTTAGGACATGTTGTTTCTAAAAAAATGTAATCGTAGATCTCCAAAAGATTAAGTCTATTAAGAATTAGGTTAGGTCTGTCTTAATGACTGAAATTCATAGTATTGTGGGTTTAACAAGTTATTACTTCAGGTTTTGTAAAGGGTTTTGCTATGATTTCTACTTACTTGACATGACTAACTTAGAAGAAGTGTCTTTCATTTGGTCTGACAAGTATGAAGAGAGCTTTTAAAATCTAAGTCACTTTTAACCACAACTCTTATTCTTACCTTGCCTGTGGAAGGTAAAGATTTTATAATATTTTGTGATGCTTTACGTTTTGACTTAGGTGTTGTGTTATTGAAAGATAAGAATGTGATTGCATATGTTTCAAGGAAACTGAAGGTCCATGAGAGTAATTATCCAACTCATGACTTGGAGTCGGCGGCAGTGGTCTATACACTTAAGATATAGAGGCATAACTTGTATGGAGTTAAGTGTAAGGTTTTTACAGATCATCACAGCTTACAACATATGTTCACTAGAAGGACTTGTACCTAAGAAAGTGGTAGTGGATAGAGTTGTTAAAAGATTATGATGTTACCATCCAGTATCATCCAGGACAGGCCAATGTAGTGTCAGGTGCATAAAGCAGGAAATCTATTCGGACTGATAAAATGGAAAAGCATACCCAATTTACTAATATTCCAAAATTAGAGAATGAGGAAAATGTTGAGAGAAAAAGAAGAATTTATCCATCAGTCCACTCCAGAAGTTGTTACATTCGTCATCCCTCTCATACTACTTGTTGACCTTATTAGTACCGTTGCAAACAGGCGTTACTCTTCTATTTCAAGTACCCCAACTCCTTCCTCGGTACATTCGATAATTTATTTTTGGAGAATGAAAGCATTATCGTCTGCATGGATGGTAAAGTCAAAAACATTTTAAAAAGCCAACAAACTTGGTTAGGTCAGCAGTAGTAGAATCTACCAATGACATATGAGATTATCTCATAGAATTAGAGGATCGAGTATCATTGCATAAGAAGGGAGAGGGTAGTTTCCTGACAGAGGTCAAACTTGAGTTGGCCCATCTTTGTGGTAAGCTGACTAGCCTCCGCACCTTGATGTTCCTTTTTTTAGCCCACAGTTAGCATGGGTGCTGGTGGTGGTTTTGATCCTATTTCTTGGTGCTACGGGTGTTGAGTTGGAAGAAGCTTCCTCAGATGAGGAAATTTATGAGTATGAAAAGGACGAGGCTGAGGATAAATTTCTTGAAACAGAGGATATGGATCTCCAGGATGCATTGCAGCTTTTCTTCGGACGCGACCCATTAGGAGATGGAATTGAACTTGAAGGGAATACTAAAATGGCCACAAGATCTCCCTCATGGATCTCACAGATAAAGGAAAGCAACATCTTCCAGGCACATCACCTCTAGTGGATGAGCCCAACTCATCTTTTATTTTATCTTTGTCAACCACGATAGATCCAGTTGAGATAACAGCTACTGCTCTTATAATTGAGGACCTTGTTGGTATTTTACCTACTTGTCTCTTCTTTAAACTTAGATGTCTGCGAGTTTTAGTAATAAAATGGTGATCTTATCATGATTTACTTCCATCTTTATAGGTTCATGAGATTTAGAAGTAATTAGGAAGAAACCAAGTGACAAGATATCAAAAAGTATCAAAAACACAAGAAAGAAGCAAAGATTGTTAATGTAGCGCCTGTTGTGACCACATCCTAGCTTATGAGGTCCCATTTCACCATACAAAGAAAAATAAAAATTGGTGAAAATTAATAATGTTTATATGGAACTTGATGCGATCACATCTCACTCATCTAATGACTTGAGCTATAACAAGGACCGTCAACTCGGAACCTATGAAAATGGATCATCAATAAACAATCTAGTGTCGACTAGATTGATATTCATCTAATTAGATTGAAAGACTTTAGATGAACATTAGAATTTTCAATTTCACATGTGAACACTTGAATAGATCACAATAAAGGATAGATTTATCAAAGTTCCAACATCTTAGGGAACACAATGGTCTCATCTAAATACTGAAAGAAACAAAATTAACCACAATAATTTTTCCTAAATTTGAATTTCTTTTAATTCTTTTGCGAAGTCCCTCTCAAAATATCAACTAATGATCTAGATTTCACATTGATTCAATATTTTGCCTTGTTCTCTATGTGATTTGACCCAAACTTGTTGGGTCTTATACTTGACCAACAACTACTTATAATTTTTGGAGATTTAATTTGGGTGTATCAGCATAGAGATGTTATTAGCCATGCTACTAATTCCACTAGCTTATATGTTTGTACGAGCTACTCCATGCACCAGAACCTTCTACAACCTTGTCCTCAGTTTTTCATAAATCTGACTTTCTATTAATTATTTTGCAACTCCCCACCCCTCCACCCCCCGCGCGAAATATCCACTACTACTGATCTGATTTTCATTATTGATTCAATTTTTCACCTTGTACTCTATGGGATTCGACCAAACCTCGTAGGTCATATATTTGAACAACGACTACTTTACTTTTTTTCTTTTTTTTTGTAGGGGGGGAGGGGAGGGGGTAATTTGGATATATCAACATGGAGATGTTATGAGCCATGTGATACGGATATATTTACGAACACTAAAATCAGTCCACAACACAAGACAAACCGAGAGCAACAAATGAAATAACTCACGACAGCAACAACACCAAACCGAGAATAGTAAGACAAGATACAAACACAACAATACAATAAGATAAATGGATAGTTAAGATGACATAATATCTTTCAAAACAATGAGAACCAACACGTATATCAAATGAAGAGACCCTCAAAGTCGCAATAATCAAACATCAATCTTCTTACGGTGGCCGCTAAGGGAATCAACTCCACTTACAACCACCTTTTTTAAGCAAAATATCAATATTGGCTTTTCCAACCCCTACACTAACTACTTGGTTTTTCCAAGCCCTACACTAAAGGTGTTACACTCTCAAAGAGAGAAGAGAGTCTTTCACATATTCATCATTCAAAAACTAATGAAATAAACCCTAAAATATTCTACTTATAGTACATTACAAAAGAAGACAAAAAAACCCACACTATCTTTAATGATAGGGGCAGCCATGGTGTGTTAAAATACCATGTGCAATCTCTAAAATGCCCTTAATAAAGAGGCAACCTTGGAGTGTAAATTAGGGGCTGCCTTGGAGTGTTTGGGGTGTTTAAAGCTCTTCAAAACACTTCTTCACTTGTGCTCTGGGATAGTCATCAAGGAAATCCTCCAAGAAACCCTTCACATACAGAATTGTTCTCTTGAATGTCTAAAACGGGTCCTCCATGCATGCTTTTGTGTCCTCGAGATGACTAAAGCTTGAGTCTTTAAGTGTTGACCTCCAAGGATGTCATCAAAAGCTATGATGGTCGTTTGGATCGTATCATTCTCCCCTTCTTGAAAAGGATTCAACCTCGAATCCATACCTTGCAAAACTAAAGAAAGGACAAACGAATACAAACTCCTCATGGCATGAGGGTCAAGGTTAGCACAACAAATTAACTCAACATGCCAAGGTTGCACATATTTGCAATATAACCAAGGATCCTATGAATTAAATATTAAAAACTTAATGAAAGATGCACAAAGGATTTGGTTGCGAGAATCACCAAGAGATAAAAAACCTACAAGGGTCCTAATGGCATCACTCAGTCCAAAAGGTAGAATTAGGATCTTATGAGCCGTAAGACACAATTGCCTTTTTATCTCTTCAAGAGACCACACCAAGGGTGGAGTTTCAATTGGTTCTAAAGTCTATGAGATCCATATAGAATTATCACCCACACAAGTGGACAAACCAACAAATTTCTGATCTCTACATAAAACAAATCCAAAACTAGTATGGATGTCATCGTAGGCAAAGAGGTAGTATAGGAAGGAATCAAGTGTAAAAGCATACATGGATGAAGACAAAGCATTTAAACACATACACATTCCTTTTTTCAAACAAATAGACAACTTGGCATCCACAAGTTGGGATTCATGTAACTTAAGAACAAGTATGTCAAGCAAGGATGCACATTTAGAAACATTGCCCCAAGGAGTCAATGACACTTTTGCCCTCAGGTTTTCAAGAAGGACTACACATTTCTTACCCTTAAGAGTGCTCTCATCTTTCAAAAAGAGATTTTCATCTTTAGGAGGAATGTTGTCATACCATAGTGGGTTAGCATATAGGTTATAGCCTTCAAGGCAAGCTATACCATCATTTTTACCACTAGGTTCATTAGGAGTATTTATATCATCTTCAAACAAGACATTGTACCTAAAGAGAGCATGATTTATCCCATTGATAACGCTCAACTTACACTTCAATTTAGTGCAAGGCGGTCGTCGTCAATATATTTACCCAACTTTGGAGTCGGGGTCGAATCCACAGGGAACAATATGAGTGGCGATTAAACTAATTTAAAACTATAGCTACAAGTTAAATTCAAACAAAGGATACAAAAAGAAAGTAAAATGGGGGTTTGGTATCAATCAAACAATTGTTAAAGTTTTAACTTGCTTCGGAACTCAAAACTAGAATTTCAATGATTCAACTCAATGATATAGAGAAACTAGGGTTGTGATCAATATGATTTTTAACCCCTCATTGAATAATAGTTGTAATGTTGGATTCTCGTGACTTGTGGCAAACACCAAATTATCAATTTCGATATTCCATCTAAGTGTTTCTCAACCTACCTAGATGTTTGGCTTCCTAATTCTCTCGAACTTAGGAAACCCTCTTATTCATACTGATTTTATCTCAAGTTGATCAATCTTGTTACAACATTGATCATTAGATGGGAGCTTAACCTTCCCAAATCCTTGTTGATAATTCGCGACCTTTAGTCTGTTTCTCTGTTCGAGCAAACCAACATAAAGAGGGATTTATTGCTTGCAATCCAATAAAAATCAATCACTACAAAAGAATTATCAAGATGTTCCCACAATCACTCAACCCTAACCAACTACTAAATCAATGAAAGAATAGCCATAGATCCCACAACCCTAGTTGCGGGTTTTAGTTGCTCATAAGATAGAAAGAGATAACAACGATTGGATTCATAATTTAAAGCAATTAAACTTACAAAAAATGAAATCCAAAGTTGATTCTCGTCCAAGTACAATAAGAATTTCCCACGACTAAATCAAAGAGTTGAAAATTGAATTACAAGCTTAGAGACTAAAGGGAAGTAAAATAGCCTTTGAAATGAGTTCCCGATAGCTTCAGATGATAGATGAACCCTAAAAACTGTTATTTATAGCTGTAACTTAAGAAAAAGTCAAAATTAAAAATTCAGATTATCGCCCCTTAGGTGACGACATTTGTGACAGCTTATCACAAATCTGACGACATTTGTGATGACTTATCACAAATTTGATAACTTATCACAAAATGTCTTCAGACTTTCTGCCCATGTGTGACGACATTTTTGACGACTTATCACAAATCTAACGACATTTGTGATGACTTATCACAACATTTGTGACGACATTTGTGATGACTTATCACAAATCTGACGACTTATCACAAAATGTCATCAGAAATACTTCACCTTTCTTGTTCTCTGCCTATATGTGATGACATATTCTGATAGCTTATCACAGATCTGATAGTTTATCAGACCAAGTCGTCAGATAAAATCTTCAGAACTTAATTTCTTGCATCTTTTACCAAAATCATCCTTCTTGACGTAGCTTTCATGAGTTTTCATCCATCTTGACTTTCCTACAAAATCATACGAAATATAATCAAAAACAAAAGTAGTCACTTAAGAACTTACAATTATTTCGAGTTAAAAGTCCTAAATGTGCTAACAGAATGCTAGCACATCAACACCCTCAACTTAAAATAATTGCTTGTCCTCAAGCAACTACATAACACAACACTACGATGCTTAACCAAAAGAAACATAAGATACCTATGACAGTTGATCATTAATTTTAGCTCAAAACTCATCACTCTCTCTAAGTTCAATCACTTTAACCGAACTGTGTATATTAATGAAAAACAACAGTCCCCGACAACGACGCCATTTTTGATAACGCATCCGTGGGCAGATTTGGAACAAGCAATTTCTTCACTCTTTAAAAGATCAAATCACGTTTTAAAGGTTTTTCAAGTACAAGATTATCTTTATGAGCTAAGCAAACATTAGAATCATAGGACAAGCTCACGGGTTCACTCCTACCTTGTTGACCAATATTTTCACATTCTTCACTCATTTGAGTTCTATTAATCACATCACACACATACTCACGTGGTGAACAATTTTCACACATAAGTTGATCAACATCATTTACACAAGATGATGTACTTTCGTTCAACATATTGGCTTCAACACTAGGTGGACATAAATTGACCTTACAAGAAAAGTCAATTTGGTCATCAATAGAAACAACTAGTGTATCCATACTCACAATATATACATCATCAACAAGAGGAAAAGAATCATTAGACTCACAAGTAATAAGCTACTACTCATACTCAATGGGCTATTAGCCACACAATTATCATTCGCATGCACAAAAGTGTAAGAGTTAGATATTTTACCTTCAAGTTCTTGAGTAGATTCTTCTTTGCCGTGGTGTGAAGGTCCTCAACAAGCTTAGGCAGCAACTTCTCTTCGTCATTGCTCTCCTTTGTTTTCCATGTTGGTACTGACACAAATGTCCTTAGAAGTAGGAGGACAAACATAGTTAGCACGGTTTAGTGGTAATCCCTTCACTTTGCTCCACACAACCTCTCCCTTTTTCACTCTCGGATTACCACCTTGCATACCCTTACTCCTCTCAATCTTTTGTCTCTTATAAGCATTCGGATTAGAGTAGCTGAACATTTTTCCTTGAGGTTTGGACAGAATGTACATCATAAGATGATTTCCCCATCGGTTTTTTACAACATTAGGCCAATTTTGCATAGTTGGAACTTTATGTTGTGCAATTCAATTGGCACCCAAGCTTACATGACCGTATGCCAAGGGAAAAATATCGCACCACACCTCCTCATGGTAATCCAATTGGGAAAAGATAACCTTCACCCTCTCGGTAACCTTAAACTCGTCCAAGGATTATGGATAGAAAGATGTAGTTTCTATAACACATATCATCTAGCACAATGAGGCAGCCCGGTACCCCACAAATGATCACCTTTTCGAAGTGCACTCCTTGGATCAGCATTGTAAGGCACATGAGTACCCTTTGGCTTTGGAGATGCATGCCTTCTTCTTCTCATGGGACAACCTCCACTATAGCTAGTATAACCATTTGCACCACTTCGACCTTGATAAGAAGTACTACAAGGTGAAGAGTATGAATTTTCACACTCCACACGTGCACTCTCAGCATAACTCTCATAAACTTTGCAAATGAATGACTTATACCTAACTCTAATTCTAGGTTTGACTTAGGTAGTGCAAGACTCCCCATACTTCCCATTTTCATCATAAGAACCATCATGAGGTCCTACATCATCTCCATATTCACCATAAGCACTAGGCACTTCATTCACCTCATTTTCTCCCTCAAACCCGTAGCCCTCTATTCTACCCATGTTTTGATCATGACTCTTTTCATTGCCCCCATAATCTCCCTCAACTTCGTAGCCATAAAATCCCCCACTACAATCACAGTCTCCCATGTTGTAGTCACAATAATCTGCGGCTATCGAAAGCATGTTCCCTCTTATACCTCCTTGTACCTACAAAATGAAAAAACAAGATAAGTAGTAAAAAACTCCTCACCAATACTCGTATACACTCACTTTTGTGATTCTCACAATTGGAGCGGTGAATATTAAAAGTTGTTTATACTCCGGTAGCTAATAAAATGTCAATCCTACTTAGCGTCCGAAATAGATTCTTGTCTGATCGATTCAAGACACAAAACAGAAAAATCTACTTACGAACTTGAAACAACAAAATTCAATGAATCAAAATGAGAAAAGCACACAAACAACGAAAACACGAAAAAAAACAGACTCAACAACTAATCTACAACTAAGTAGGTGATTACTAGTTGCTAACTAGATCTAGAATCAAGAAATGAAACTAAAGAAACAAAGAAAAGAAACTTAGAATCCAAATTTGAGCTTCAAAGTATTTTGGGACGTTGATGATGTGGCAGTTTGGTAACATGGCAATTTAGTGATGTGGCAGCTTGCAATTTGGATTGGTTAAATTTTAATTTGCAAGTGTGGAATTTCGGTTAAGGGAGGGAATTACAAAACTTGGAGCCCTTTTCTTCAAATTTTAAAAGTCTTGTGACAAGAAAGTCTTTTGGCAAGAAAATCTTGTACTTCTTCCTTAAAACATGGCCCTTAAAACATGGCAAGTTGTTGGAAAGTGGTTGTGAAGTCTTTGAGTATGTAGGAAAAGTCTTTGAGCTACAAGTACTACACCTTAATACTTGGATCTATGTTTTTCAAGACTAACAACAACACACACTCTCTTTCTTCAACTTCTAAGATCAACAACCACATTTTCTTCAACAATATACGAAGATGGTGAAGAACACCAAGAACACAACTTTTTGAATCTTGGAGTTCTATGGTTCAAGTTGGATCCCACACATCAACAACACATTTTCAAGCTCCAATTTTCAACAACAACATTAACACAACGTTTTTAGGCCTCCAATCCACAACAACAACACATGTCCAACTCAAATCCACAACAACAATGCCAACAACACACGACCAAGTTTATGTCCACAATAACAACAATCTTCCAAAATTCAAGAACAACTTGGATTTAGCTCAAAATTTAAATCTAGACTCTATAAGTGTTAGGGAACAAGAACCTAACACTAGAAATAAATAAAACACATAAAAACAAAAGAAATACAAGACCAAAGTTTCGGCCAAGACAAAACAAAAACGGGATAGATTTGTTTCCCTTTGGAATTTTCAGTTTTCAACACTTTTTTTTTACTTTCAAGTTAACAATCTCAAGATTGATTTTGTTGGAACAAAATCAACCACAGGCTCTGATACCAAATGATACGGATACTTTTACGAACACTAAAATCAGTCCACAACACAAGACAAACCGAGAGCAATAAATGAAACAATCACGGCAACAACAACATCAAACCAAGATTAACAAGACAAGATACAAACACAATAATACAATAAGATAAATGGATAGTTAAGATGACATACAATCTCACGAAATAATGAGAACCGACACGTATATCAAACGAAGAGACCCTCAAAGTCGCAATAATCAAACACCAATTTTCCTACTGCGACCGCTAAGGGAATCAACTCCACTTACAACCACCGTTTCTAAACAAAAGATCGATATTGGCTTTTCCAAGCCCTACACTAAAGGTGTTACACTCTCAAAGAGAGAAGAAAGTCTTTCACATATTCATCATTCAAAAACTAATGAAATAAATCCTAAAATGTTCTACTTATAGTACATTATAAAAGAAGACAAAAAGACTACACTACCCTTAATGAGAGGGGCGGCCATGGTGTGTTAAAACACCATGTGCAATCTCTAAAATTCCCTTAATGAAGGGGCGGCCTTGGTGTGTAAATTAGGGGTTGCCTTGGAGTGTTTTGGAGTGTTTAAAGCTCTTCAAAACACTTCTTCACTTGTGCTCTCGGATAGTCATCAAGGCAAGCCTCCAAGCAACCCTCCACACACGAAATTGCTCTCCTGAATGTCCAAAACGGGTCCTCCATGCATGCTTTTGTGTCCTTGAGGTGATCAAAGCTTGAGTCTTTAGGTGTTGGCCTCCAAGGATGTCATCAAAAACTATGATGGTCGTTTGGCTTGTATCACCATGCCACTAGTCCACACACCTAAACCTTCTGACACCTTGTCCCCCATTTGTCATAAATTTGTATTCCTTGTAATTATTTTGCCAAAAAATACCCTCAAAATATCGACTACTGGTCTGAATTTCACCATTGATTCAATTTCTTGCCTTATTATCTGTGGGATTTACCCTAACCGCATTAGGTTTTACATTTGATCAACAACCACTTTATATCTTTTCAAAGGTGTAATTTTGGCGTATCTACATGGAGATGATGTTAGCCATGCCAACTAATTCTTGTAGCTTCCATGTTTGTATGCGCTCGTCCACGGACCTGAACCTTCTAACACCTTGTCCCCCTTTGTTTCATTGTCCACATCTTTAGCATCCAACCCTTTCTTTATTGGCAGTCAGTACATTTGTGTTCCCTTTCTCGAGAGTACCTTCTGGGGGAACCAATTTTCCTAGGCTTCCTTCGCTCTCTCCCTGGAGTGCCACGTGTATTCAACCAATTCTCACCCTATGCAAATACACCACTTAACATAGAAATGAAACTTCAGTTAATTAAGCACCATTTGTTAAGAGCTCCGTTGAGAATGAAATAGTAGGCTGATTCTCATTAAGTGAAAAAAGTTGAGGTAGGAGATCAGGTCTATTTTAAGGCTCAACCTTACAAACATTAGCATTTCTAACACTGACATGTCACAAGTGTGTTGCAAGGTACTATGGGTCCTTTCAGATTGTCAAGAGGGTAGGATTAGTTTCCTATATCCTCCTATCACTAATATTGCTATCCTTTATTGTCCGAATGCAAAATCCAAATTGCAGAGGAGAATGATGAACGGGAACAAGGTTGTGGTGCAGATCTTGGTCACTCAACTCGATCATTATTGGATATAAAATCATTCAACTCGATCATACACTTTGATCCTATCTAATTTCAGAATCATATTTTTTTGCTTCGATCCCTCTTCTTTAAATATTCAAAAGATAATTTTGATACTTGTGGTCGAGATTCTTTCAGGAGGAGTACTGAACTATTCACACATAAAATGGAGAAAGTAAAACTTGACCTGTGGGCCCCTGGCTTTTCAGGCGATACGAACATAAATAGAAATTAACTAGAGGTCATGCCAACTGAAGTACTTATATAGTTACAGTTAGTTGAAGCAAGTCGAATTTAGCAGCTATACCATATTTGTATTCAGCTGGGATTCATTTCCATTCACAATAAATCTTAGTTGTATAGAAACATTCATTAACGAAAGATGTTATAATTTCGCTGAAATTCTCTGTGAAGTTTCTAATTCTATTGCTTGATCATCAGGTTCATCTTTGAATTCCTGCAATTAAGCTAAAACAACCACCCATTTACTGGTTTATCCCGTTCCCTCGAATATAGTAAGGCTTTTTTGGGTATATAAATTGAAAACTGTCAAGGTTTTTATTCAGATTTCTTTCAATTGTTTGGAGCAGATAAAAGCGACAAAATAACATGTGTAAAATGAATCTTTTGTTTATTGTTTAAAAAAAAAAAGAGTGAAAGATGGGTGGGAGCTCGAAATGCGAGTGTATAAAACAAATCCTGTGGCTCTCAGAACCTTATGAAAGCCTTGCCACTGAGAGTACCTGTAAACAATGCGAGATGCGAAGAAGGTAGCCAACTATGGAAAAGAAGTTGTACAGTAAATAATATAAGGCGATTGACAAAATAACATACTGAATTCCATGTAAAAAGTCCCAGAGTTGCTCCAATCAGACACTCCTAAAAATAGGCAGTAATTGCAAACTCCAACACCACTCTTTTCTGGTCCCTATTGATAACGCCATCAGCGTGACAGAAATATACAAAATCATACAACCAGAAAAACAGAAAGCAAGTTCTCAACCTCGATCGGACGATCTTTTATTGTTCTAAAGCCGAATTAACCTGTTATAAGAAGTTTACAGTTATCATCTAAACATGCATCCCAAGTGGGATTAGGTTAGTCCAAGATGACACAGTTGACCAAAATACGAGAATAAGAACAGCAACCTTAGTATTCTCCAAGAACTCAAAAACTAAAGTTGACAGCTATTTCAGTTTATACCCCGGAATGATGGCAAGACAGCAATAAGTGGATCACCATAACCAGCAGCTTCTGCAAAGCACCACGGATTGAACAGTGAGTTGAGGTTTTCCAGAAAGAACATTGGAGCACAGTAGGTACCATTATAAATATTAAAATACATGCAAAAACCCAAATCAAATAAGTTGATGTCTTTGGAAGAAAAAGATTAATCAAATGTGGACGCCAAAGAAATAATACTGGGCAGAGGACAAACAGCTTAGTTAAGTTGGTTGGAACAATGTGTGCTCGGTTGTAAAGAACCATCAAAATGTGCAAAATGGCCAACACTCACGCATCAATTAGATCTCAGGCACTAACTATGGCAGAACCTATACATTAGGAGATTAAAGCAACAATTAAAGTATGCCATGTGCTTGTTAGGTCCTCCTACTCACTTTTTTCAGTATCACTTTATGACTTGGGAATTGAATACATTAGACAAAGTTGTCCTTTTTTCTTGGTGGGGAGGGGGGTAAAATTCCTGTGTACTTCACTGCAAATTTTGTGGTTTTAAGTATCTTATGGAAACTTCAGCTGGGACAACTTGACGAGTAAAGAAAGGTGGAGAAAGAAACAATGTTGAAAGACCCATACCGCCATCATTAAAGAGGATCTTCAAGACTTCTCCAGCTGCATCTGACTGCTCAACAACAACAACAACAACAACAAACAGAGGTCATCAATATTACCCGAAAGCAGATAATTAACAACAATATTGCATTAAAAAGGCTTACCCTGACAGGAAGTTCTGTCCCAAACTGATCCAAAAAGCCAATAATCTGTCCCTCCTTGATAATATCACCCTGCACATACGCACACATGCACGATTCAAGAACTAAGCTGTACTTCCATAAAGGCCCCTGTCAGGTTTAATCCTGGCATGTGAGCCTCACGTGAAAGACAAAAGCATATGTCGACAAGAAATGTCAATGGTCTACTGAGTTCCAAGATCTAGTACACCACTGGCCTCAATCCTCAAAACCTTCAAGCAAAGAAATGGTGATGCTCACAAGGCATACACAAGATAGAGGTCTGAGCTCATCCCTTCAAAAAGAAGAACAACGTTCAGAACAAAATCCAGAGGGTTGGATTCATTATGGGTTACCTCTTTACATGCAGGTGGTTGTTTCTTTCCCTTTAACGTCCTGGCCCTTCGGAGTGAACCAACCTGCCAGAAAAAAGTGGAAGCTGCTGCTAACATAGTACATGATACATGCGAAAAGGGTTTAACAGGTCAAGCAATACATACCGTGGGGCATGACACAAGAACATAACCACTAGCCCCAGTAGCCTCTAGAGCTGCTAATTTTGCTGATTTTTCAGCAGCAACGTTAGTGAATGGGCTGACCTTTTCTGAGGACGATTTCCTCGGGGATGCTGCAGGAGCAGTAGCTGTGGATGAAATGGAGGGCTTGCTTGCACTAGGTGGCGGTGTTGGTGGTGGTGCGGAAACAACAGGTGCAGGCACTACTGGAGCTTCAATGTTCCGTTTCAGATGCAGTTCGAAACCTCCAACCTACAATATCCAATCAAACATCAGTAGAAATCATAAAACCTTTTTCTTTCGGAATATATTAGAAGATAATTTTTCTGAAAAAATATTTAGGATTACATTTCAACAAAAAGAATAAACAAATATTTACGAGAGAAATCTACAAAGTAATTCTCTGCACTAGCAATGTGTCATGTCGAAATTAACGTGAGGTTTGTAGATTTGCGTAATCAACTAAACAACAAACTGAAATCAGATAATTGACTATCATAGTCATTCTACAATTGTTGGTGATAACTTCAAACCTATGTGGATGATTACTTGCTACAGTTCCGGTATGACAGTAGTAGCAGCTTTCAACTCTTAATGAAAAAACGTTTCAACCTTATTATTTTTTTCTCATTGCAGTATTATATATGAACATGATTTGTGGTACAGAATTGTTGACTCCTGCAAAGCTCTCAGCATCAATATGAGCATTTATTCCTTCTTTTCTTCCACTATGTATCATTGGATTTGTATGGAATTCTGATTTCTATGGCATCAACGCTTGAATTTTACCCAATTATTACAAAATATACCATCAGACTTTTCAGATCCAAATGGGAAGGGCTGAAATAGCAAATGTTACCATCTCAAGATATTCTGTACTACTAGAGTTTTTTAAACTCATCTTTTCTATTACAAATGGGGACTAGTGAAGGGGGATAGTAAGGAGCAGACTCACACATATTGTTTGTACTCTCCCACCGTTACCACTAGGCTACAAGTCTTGGTACAAGTTAACTTGTAAAATAAGCAATATGTCGAGTGCAACCAAGCTGAGGTTTGCTTAGTAACTAAAACCAACATACCCAATGTAATCCCACAAGTGGGGTCGGGGGAGGGTAGAGGGTAGGCAGACCTACCTCGTAGAAATAGAGAGGATGTTTCCGGTAGACCCTCGGCTTAAAAAAAAGCATTTCAAGCAGTTTAAAAAAGGAGATACAGATAGGGGGCAATAACGACAACGAAATGATGCGAAATGGAGAGCATTACACAATAGACAGAAGAAGGAACAATCAAGACCATAAAATAATGCAATAACCGTAGCACAAAAAACACAGGTTTAATTTCAGTTTAGCATTTGTGCTTTGTTTTGGACAGACTATTTTTGTTACTTTCCTTTTTTGGATATGGGACGTTGGACCGGGTCGGATTTTGTGTTGTGATGGTTCAATTTTATCAATAAAATGGGCCAAGAAGGCCGCAAATTAAACTTAGAAAAGAGAGGTGATAGCCGAAATCAAAGAACAAGAAACTATGAGAATAGTGCTAATACTACTCGGAAGAAGGACGGTCCAAGTATGACCACAAAGTCTATCCCGCAAGGAAGCAAAAGAATGCTCAACTACCAACTAATCCTCTACCATAATCCTCGAACTCCAATTGTCCTATATAAGGTCATGTCCTCAGCAAACTCAAGATGTGTCATGTCCTGCCTAATCACTTTTCCCAATACTTCTGCCTCTACCTCTACTGGCGCCCACCACTACCAACCGCTCACACCTCCTCACTGGGGCATCTACACTTGCTTCTCATGCCCTAACCATCTCAGCCTTGCTTCCCTCGTCTTGTCCAACAAGGTGACCACTCCGACCTCCTCCCAAATATCTTTATCTTTATCCTAATCTTGTCTCTCCTAGTCCACCTCCACATCCTCATGTCCGTGACTTTCATCTTCTGAACATGAGAGTTCTTACCTGGCTAACACTCCGCCCTATTCAACATAGTTGGCTCAACCACCAATCTGTAGAACTTACCATTAAGTTTTAGCGATACCTTCTTATCATGCAAGACTCTGAAGGCGAGCCTCCATTTCTCCCATCATATACCAATATAATGTGTGACATCATCGTCGATCTCCCATTACCTTGAATAAAAGACCCCAGGTACTTGAAACCTAATTTTCTCGGACTAGGATAGGAGTGTCCGATATGGATATGGGTCTAGAGGTTGGATCTTTCATGATCTAGAACTTAAGATGAACTTAAGATTCGGGGATACAGATCCAGGTATGGATATGGCGGTTACAGGGATGCGGCTAAAATAATTCAACTATCTACAAATACAGTTATAAAACCTAAATTATGAGATATTAAGTAGAGAACTTAAGGAGAGAAATACTGATCAAGAGGAGAATTTCGGAAGGCGAAAAAAGGAAAAGGAGAGACACAGAAATTTCAATATACAAGGTATTCTAGTTTCTTCAATTTCACCTTAGCTTTTGGTTTCATTACAAAAATCATTGAATGTTTCCGAAATTTCTCGATCGATCCAAAATCGATTGACCGAATCGGGTACGGATCCCGCAAACCACACCCACACCCGTGTCATGTTGACATGGGCACGACACTGATAAGTGAAGAGTCTGAGCAACTTCACTTAAAACATCTTGGGGATGGCTTGAGCATCAAGCCATCACTTCCACACCAACCTCAAGTGTAACATAACTAAACTTACACTCTAAGTATTCAATCTTGCTCTTATTCGACCTTAATCCTTTAGACTCTTGTGTTTGTATCCTAACCTCAAACCTAGTGCTAACTATACAATGAGTATTTGCAATCAATACTATATTATCTACGAATATCATATATCATGGCACCTCATATTGAATATATCGCACCAATTCATTTGTCACGACCCAAAAACGAGGGTCATGATGGCACTTGTCGTGGCGTACCTTGACAAGTAAGCCTATCACCCAACCTGATACGAAAAGAGGAAAAGACAAAAATATCCCAAGGTAAGGCTTCTAGAACAAAGCCGAACCATACAAGTAATCATAACAATGCGGAAAGAACTTATCCAAAATATCAATCATGTCTAAAACCAGGTGTCAATAGTGTAAGAACTATTAATACAATCCAAGAGTCAAATGCATCAGAAAAATAACCACAAATGAATAATATCTATCTCCGAATACTAATAAAGACATAACTACTGTAGAAAGATAGAGGTGAAATTCGGACGCATGAATGTCCAACCGCTACCTTGGAAGCTCCAACAATCGCCCGAGTCAATCAAGCTAAGGCGCACTCGAGCTAGGACCTGCACCGAAAGGGCGCAGTAGGCATGAGTACGGTCCACTCGTACTCAGTAGGTATCATAGGCCGACCAAGCAAAGTAGTAAATAAAGCATACAAAATATACACTAAGGGCACGTCACCTACAATCAGAAAATGTCCCACAACGGTAGCCCATACCGCTTGCACTAACAGTTCTAATATATCTCACATATATTACAAAAACACACCAAGGTATAGAACACAAGTATACATTGTCACATATAAATAGAACGAGAAAGAACATGTAGATAGAAGATCATCAAATACAAGTAAATGAAGGTAAGACAAATACATAGATGACAAGTCAATAAGGCAATACAACACAACATAAACACAATAAAGTATGTGCAATGTATATGATGATGATGATAATGCACGAGGTCGTCGCACAACCTCCGGGATCGTCGCACAATTCCCGTATACACCTACGGAGCTAAAGCTTCCCGACGTAGGACCCATGGGGGGTTCTTCAACCCGTACACAATCCACATATCTCATATCTCATATCTCCTTTCCAGCACATCCCTCGGAAAGGGTTTTATAAGGTGTTACAATATCTCCTCCCGGCACATCCCTTGGGGAGGGTTTTAAAAAGGTGTTGTCAGTGTTTCTCATATGTTGCCACGGTGGTATCAATGTTTTATGAATGAGTATGATATGGGGATGTAATGCTCACAACCAATCACAATGAGTATTTCCAGAAACAACCACATGATATATTTCCACAACCAACCACAATGATACATTTCCACAACCGCATGCGTCAATATTCGCTCATTATTTTTGTATCATCCATGAATTTTCACATGTCTAATTTGTCAATAAAGTATGAATATAATCACAATACACCAATGGTACCACATTAGCATTTTAACAACACAATACAATTATTCATATGTATTCAAGGCTATCAATATCACATAGGACCCCACACGGTCACAAATATCACATAATATCTCAATTTCGACAATTACATCACATATAAGCCCCCACACAAGCACAACACATAGATAGCCATTTTTCATGATTAGTTTCCACCCTTAACATGCATTTTGCACCATCATTTACTACCCAGCCCAGTCTGAAAGAGTTAAGCCATAACCTACCTCGAAAGTCAAAAACGGTCCGCTACACTTGAACCCGCGACCTTACCTTTCACGAACAATCCCGAACTCTACTAAAAACATCAAATATGAAATCTACGCGTCAGGACAAAACCAACGACACCGATATTGACTACTTTTGGTTCGGGGTCAAGACGGATCCCCAAAATGGATTTCCGAAAAAGAAGGGCAAAATCGGAACTTTACTTCAAAAACATGTTCCCCATATTTTTAGGAACCTACAGCAGAAAACCCAAGTTAAATCGAGTCAAAAACGGGGTTCAACTTGAAGAAAAACCATTTTTGAGCTTTACCGGGTAAAATCTTTGAAATCCGGGTTAAAATCAAGAATCGGAGTTGTTTTGAAGGTTAAATTGATGAAAAACTAGTAATTATAAGATAAAAATATTATTCAAGTGAAAAGAAGTGAAATTTGGGTTTAAAATCATGCCCTAAGATTTTTGAGATTTTGAGGAATTTATCAAGAAATTACTAAGAAAAGGGTGAATTCTTACCTTAAATCCGTAACAAAACCAAGAAAAAGGTGTTAATCTAGCTTCCCAAGGTACCCCAAGCTTCACTTTTAAGCTCCCAAACTATTTAGGGTTCAACTCTCAAGAAGCAAGATAAAAAAAGAGCAAAATGGACCCAAAACTATTTAAAAGTGCAGAAAATCTGCACTAAAATAACCAAAAAACTGCAGACTTTTTGTTAAAGTCCACTCCAGACTTCGACAGGATGCCCGGAATTCGTTCGGAGTCCGATACATGCAAACGAACTATGCAACCACACTAAGTTCGACGTTCCGGACGCAATGGCAATATCAGATTTTACACAAAGCTGACCCTCGAAACCCGAAATTACAATTTTCTAAACCGAGGATCAAAATGAGATTTAGAAGCCGTAAAATCATACCAAACACGCTAACACCCTAAAATCGACATTTCGGATCTGCTGGTGAAGTCAGATTTTCCATCCGAGGTTGTTTCGATCAAATGTGGGTCCCACACCCATATTTTCAATTTTTCAACTTTCCGACCAATAGGTTGAAATGAGCTCGGGTGCACCGGGACCCGAACCAAAGGTCTACCTAGCCTAAAATCGATATTCCGGAGCTGCTGGCGCAGTTCGTTTGGCCATCCGTCGCACGGATCAAAAGATATCCACATAAGTCCAAAATAAGGTTCTCGAAGCCATCAAAAACCACAATATTGCATAAATGATACCAAAATGCATCAAAAATCATGTCAATCACTCCCACACCCCGAAAATTTCATAATGCAACTATGGGGAGGGGTAAAATAGTCAAATCACATAAAATCACAAATTTCACATATTTCATCAAATTTTTAGGTCGTTACATCATCCATCAACTATGCAAGAAGAAACGAACTAAAATCCAATCCATGGTGCAACCCTATCTGACTCGGAGTGCTATAAAATAAAGTTTTTGATAATCGTGGTGTCCCAGTTCGGAGGTGCGAGAGGCTAGCTTCGGATGGCTTCAGGAGGAGTAGAGGTAGGCCGAAGAAATACTGGAGGGAGGTGATTAGACATGACATGGAGCAGCTACAGCTTACCGAGGATATGACCCTAGATAGGAAGGTGTGGAGGTCGCGGATTAGGGTAGAAGTCTAGTGTTTGTGTGTGGGTTGTAGCAAGGTGGTAGGAGAGCGCTTGTGTAGCCGGTTTAGTAATCCTAGGTCTGTGTCCTTGAGTAGGAGCCTCTAGTCTAGAGTGTTTGGGTGTGATGGGTGTCTTTGGTCTGGGAGTGTACTGTTACTACTAGGTGGGTGTCCTCTTTCTTATGTCTTATTTCGAATTGCTAGTATTTCGCTTATTTTCGTATTTCTTTGTTATTTATTTTGTATTTTATGTTTATTATTTCTTATTTCGTCTATGCCATCCATCTTGTTTCATGTTTCATTACGTCCTTGGTGTACTATTCTCTATCTTGAGCCGGGGGTCTATCGGAAACAGCTTCTCTACTTCTGCGGAGGTAGTGGTATGGACTGTGTACATCTTACCCTCCCAGACCTCACTTTGTGGGAATACACTGGGACTGTTGTTGTTGTTGATAATCGTGGTGTCCGAACCAACTTGCGTGCACCTCGACTAATTTCACGGGATACCTTCCACCTCCACCAGCAATAGGTACTAGATACCTCTATCCACCAAGGATAGGAAGGATGGGAAGAAATCACCTAGAGATTTTTAGTCTCCGTTGGGATTTGAGACCTCATGGTTCTCACCCACTACATTGACCACTAGGATACACCCTTGGGTGCAAGCTATAAAATTATTTTTAAATATTCTAGTTGATAGTTTCAGGTCATGTGGCAGTGATAAAGCTATAACGCATACTCAGTGGCACTGGAATTTCATAGGATATGAAGATAAAACATGCTTCAACCTTCTCTTTTGGTTACTTCCAACATCCTCAGATTTTTAATCTTATACTACCACCTATAGTATCGTTCCATATTTTTATGGAATCTCCCCAACAAATAAAAGGAGAGTGATTATGCACTATATATGGAAGGATGCACCAGCAACAAAGTAAACACTTACCTTAAGTTTCAACTCAGCTACCTCCGTATCATCACATACCTCAGTAATCAGAGCCTGATGAAAAGCAGTAGAACAAATAAACAATCATGCTTAAAGTCACAGCAAGCAAGAGCTAGTCTAGAAACTTGTCTAAGATAAGAAAGCAGTATTAAAATAAATAAATAAATAAATAAATAAATAAAGCATGATTACAATTGTCTAACAAAGACTAGAAGACATGATTTTGACTTGGTTTTCAGAATTAGTAAAATGACACTAGTGACTATGGGATCGCCATAAACATGAGCTGCGTTTTTAAATCAAACAGAAAAATGAGAAACATTTACATAATCACAAATTCAAAACTATGTCTGACGAAGATTGGCCGAAGTTGCAAGATTTCTTAGTTTCTACATAGTTCAATTTGCATTTGCATGGAAATGGTGAAAAAAAGGAAATCCATAGAACTCATGCTTTAATACAGAAGGACCAATTAAGTAAATTAAAAGTTAAGCATCAAGCATATCATGATAAATAATCACCACAAGGTACACACGGCCCCCAATAAAAAGGAAAAAAAGAAAAAAAAAGGCAGTGAGACATTCTAACATCCAAAGAGATAAACCAACCTTGAAGTTACCAGTTTCAAAAAAAGAAAAAAAAGAGAGATAAACCAACCTCAAAACCCTTTGGAAATGTTGATGTTGGCTGTGGACTACTCTCCGTTGGCACTTTTTTGTGGCTATCTGCAAGAACAGCTCCTTCAGATCAAGAGAGTTAGGCCTAAAAAAGTTAGATGTGACAAAATAAAGGAAACTAGATGACTACTTTCCACTCTTTATCAATAACAAAATGATAAGTTATTCCAATAGGAGATCCGCATACTGCTCGAAATGAATTAATAGGTTGTGATTGAAAGCATAACAGTATGTTAGATTATCAAAAAGTACCAACACATCAAATAAACCAAGGATGATATGTGCATTCAATGCACTAGCCAAATGGAAACTAGAAAAGATTAGCCCCTAGATACTGATTCACACCTGATGCGAAAACAAATTAACTCACCACCAGATTTCGCTGTCACGGTTGTTTCAGATGTCTTTGCACAAGACAGCATCAATCTACCATGTTTGTTAGGAGAAGACATGAACCTTGCACCATTTGAGGAGTCCTTTAGGGTCAACTTAGTAGGCTTGGGGAAGGCAATACTATTTGCTGGAATAACACCAGGCATTTCAATTCCTGACCTCACATGGGAAGTGGTACCAACTGAATCTATCAGAAACAGTAAAGTAGGATAACAGAAAGATTGATTAGAACTATTGGAGGATATCCCACATGAAACAGATAGCTAGAGCAGACCTATTGGCAAGCATTTATGCAAGAAAATAGATTGGCACCAGTAAGGTAATTGAGAAATGGATACAGTGAATGCCAAAAGCTAAAAGGAACTTTAGGATACAGTGAATGCACAAAAACAAGTAAAGCTGATTATATGCTTATGCTAGAAAAATATTGGCCCTTCTTTTTGTTCAAGCAGAAGGAGAAACATTACTTTTGTCCTTTCCTGGATCAACATCAGTTAATACTCATTAATTAAGATTCTACCTCATGTTTTTCTGGCTCAATTGCACACTAGTCCCTATATTCAGAAGAACTGAAAGTAAATTGCACGAGAAGATCTTGCAGCAGCATCAATCAAGAACCACTAGTTTGAAGTTCCTCTTAGAGACTAAGTTGATAACACATATTTACTGCCACAAGTTTCTGATCTTCAAGTCTTATAAAATCAGGCATAAAAGAAAGAATACTGTATAGCCACTACACAGTTTAAAATATCATTCAATGCCATTATAAATCCACGAAAACTAACAGCAGAGAAGAAAACATACAGATATCTACAAGCTATAAAGCTCACTTCAATTGCATAATTAATGCATTTAAACCAATGTCAGTCGGATCTGAGATGAAAATAAGGTAGCTATCGTTTATTGTCAATGAGAGATAAAAAGAACCTAATTCTAACAACTTAATCCTTCAACATGAACAGAAAAAAACTGCAGATAAAAATACATGGGTACATTAACATATAAAACCATTCAATGTAAATCTTACGGTGGAAGGAGCGGAGAACGACGGCGGACTCCATCTGGTTAGGAGCTCTGAACGGAGAAAACGATGAAGAAATTGGAGATGTTCGAGGGAAAATGGAAAATGAGAGTTAGGTTCGGAGCTTAGCACAGTTGCGACATATATTACTATGAGAAGCTCTATATTGCTATTATCTTTCATTGAGAGGTCCGCCAACTTATATTTCTTCACCCATTTTCCCACTGTTTAGTTGCACCAAACCAGATCTTTATTAATCCTAATTAAATTTCTTAATAAAAATTAAAATAATATATTTACAGCTGAAAATTATTTTTCCCTCTCCAATCTTGCGGAAACAATTGTACTTTCCCTTTATATTAAAACAATTGTACTATTTATATTAAAACAATTGTACTATTTTGATATTATGTATATTAGCTTTTTTGTTAAAATTATGTATTTTAGTAATTCGGGATTTGTTTTTCTCCTTTTTTTTTTTAAATTTTCAAAGTAAAATTTAGTTTTCATAACTGAATAAATTCATACAAAAGGAAATTTAGTTTCTTACTTGTTTGTAACAAGTTTTTTCGTTATTTAATCATTATTTCATATGTTAATACCCACGAAAATACATGAAGTTTAACCAAATTTTTAGTGGAGCATATTAAATTTTGCGGGGGACCTATTACCCCCTATACTTTTAAATTGAAATTAATTTCCCCGAACTTTTTTAAAGTGGAGTTAATCCCCCTTCAACATTTTTTCACAATTACAACCATATTAAATATTCCAAATGATTCCATTGAGTTTATGAAGAAAGTTTTTTCAAATAATTGAATGGAATCTTCCATTAATTTTCTATTGAAACTCGGAAGATTCAATTAGCGAGTTCCATTAATGAAAGATTCAATGGAACTCGCTAATTAATGGAACTCAAAAGATTAAAAAAAATTAATTTCATGATTCAATTTCCATTAATGGAACTCGAAAGATTTGAAAAATTCATTAATGGAACTCGGAAGATTCGAAAAATTTAATTTCATGTATGAAGCTATTCAATCTTCCGTTAATGGAACTCGGAAGATTCAAAAAACTCATTAATGGAATTCGGAAGATTCGAAAAATTTAATTTCATGTATGAAGCTATTCAATCTTCCGTTAATGGAACTCGGAAGATTCAATTTCCATTAATGGAATTCGGAATTAAATTAGCGAGTTTCTGAGTTTGAATCTTTCGAATCATCCATTGAGTTTCAATTAGCGAGTTCTATTAAATTAGAACCATTGAGTTCCATTAAATTTCAATTCAACAATGGAGCAACCATTGTTGAAGAAAGGAAAGAAAGAAGAAAGAAGAAAGAAGAAAGAAGAATGAAAAAATAAATAAAAATATAAAACTTTAAATAATTATAAAATTAAGGGGTTGTTTGGCAAAAAAAAAAGAGTTTAAAATATTTTTAACACTGTTCACGCACTCAGTGCGCGTGAATCACACGCAATGTGCCAAGTGGCAGATATATGCCATTAAAATACGAAAAAAAAGTCTGGGGGTAATAGGACTCCCGCAAAGTTCAGTATGTTCAACTGGTAATCCAGTCAAACTTCAGGTATTTTCGTGGGTATTATCCCTTCATTTTTCTATTGTTTTACTCCATAAATAACTTTGATTTGGTATTAAAAGAATAAAAAATTAACATATTACAAAATAATAAAATTAAATTATTCATATCGGTAGTTTCATTAATGCACTTTGTGGGAATACATTGGGTTTGTTGTTGTTGTTGTTGGTGGTGGTAGTAGTTTCATTAATGTTAATTAAAACTAAAATATAGATCCACCAAAATGAAAAATAAAAGTCAGAAGTGTATGTATATAGAGAAAATTGAAGGAAAGGTGTCATTTAATCTTAAAATGAAGGATTAGTGACATTGACCAACTTAAAGGGTCAAACATAATTAGGAAACTTGATTAAGTTAATTATGAACTTGATTAATATTTTTAAAAATTTCTAATTTTTTCAAAAATACAAATCAAACCACACCCCTCTCCTCTCCAAATCATCAATTGTCTCTCTCATTTCCCTCTCGACAGTTTCTTCCAACTAACAGTTCTGCAAATTTCTCCTTTCAATCCCCGGTGACTTCAACCTCCAGCGACAAATAGTTGGGCTTTGAATTTTTTTTCGACTTTCAACCGTCAATCGACGTGACAGCCTTGCTCTCCGGCAACAACAGTTTCGAGTTCTTCATCGTCCCTTTTCTTCTTTCACAGATAAAAAATTATGGCCTTTTTAGTTTTAAAGAAAAAAAGGAACTTGAGCCAACTTCTTTTCTAGTATTGATTAACAATTTCAATATTTGTTGCTTTAATTTGAAATGTGGTATGAATAAAATCCTAATTTCTGATATTTTTTCTCTTCTTTTTTTGGAGTGAAATATGATCTTTTGTTGTTTGTTGCGTTTTTTTTTAAATTTGATTTTCGTTGTTTATGTTTGTACAAACAAAATAATGATGTTGGTATTTTTGGTGTTGCTTCCGTTGCTGGGTTGATTTGTTCTTGTTCTTGTTCTCTGTAACAATGGTGATATTGTTGTTGTTCTATTGAACAAAATCATGCTACTGTTTTTTTCTGTAATAGATTAACCATCTGACGCAACAGATTAATCATCTGACGAAACAGACTAACCATCTGACGCAACAGATTAACCATTTATTGCAACAGATTAACCATCTGATGCAACAGATTAAACATCTGATGTAATAGTTTTACAATCTGATGCAATAGATTAAATATTTGTTGCAACAGATTTACCATCGGATGCAACAGAGAAACCAACCAATTTATAATTTGATGCAACAGATCAACCATCTGAGGTAATGTAAGGACCATCGGATTAAAAATCTAATGCAACAGATAAATCATCTGATGCAATAGATGAACCTTCTAATGGTTAAAATTCTACCAACTATTCCAACAAGACATGTCTAAGACTTGATTTTTCCAACTAATCATTCATCTGCTGTGATAGACGACCCTTCTGTTGAAGAAAATCTATACAATATTGACCGTTGATAACAGTTCTAATAGATCCCTCATATGTTACAACAAATGTGTGATCTATTGCACAGACCAGACATCTGTTTCAACAGATGAGTGATCTATTTTTATTATTGCAACAGATTACTCATCCGTTTCAACAAGTTAGTTATATATTCCAACAGATTACCTACCTGGTGCAACAAATATGTGATCTACTGGAACTATTATTTTACTGTTGTACATGTTAGATATATTGTTATCCTTTTTTAACGATGCATTATTCAATTACAATCTATTTTATGTTCCAGTTATTTTTAGATTAGATGGCTCCCAAAAGTTCAAGTAAAGGAACAAGTGATGCAGCTAGGCTACATCCACTACTCTATGAGCTTGCTAAGCGTTATCTCAATCAGGAGCAGAATATGATGAACATGGGAGGAGGAATGTTTCAAAAGAGATGATCCAAATACAAATAGCCCTTCCACCGAAAAGTTGGTCAAAACCTTCAGCATTGATCGTTATCCTGTTAGAATGCAGTGCGATGGTGCCAAAGATTTAACGGGTGATTTCATGGTTAAGTTAGCCATGGAAAAATCTTTCGATGCCTTCAGAAAAATACTTTGAGAACAAAAATTAGATATTTATTTCAGGGGCAGCTGCTTTGGGCAATATCTTGATTTGCCAGAGGACAACTGTGCTCATTTCTGAATGAAAATAGTATATGATCTTCTCAAGCGTAGGTTTATGTATGAAAATAAAGATAAGATAGATGAGGTATGGATAAATTACTGTGGCATGCCTGTTTGTTTTGGTTGGAAGGAGTTTTTCATAGTTACTGGACTAAAATATTATCCTCCATCTCCTTCTCAAGTTATACCTATTCTAACCCCAAAAAATACCCCGCACACCCAAAAAAGGCAAAGGCAAGTCGAGTGATCGTGATGACCTGGTGTCCATTGTTGGTCCAAGCTTCAAAAATAAAAATTTGATAGAAGCGTTGAAAGGTAAAAGAATTTCAAAGAACCACAAGCAATCATTGTGCTTGGTTTGGTTTGTACATAATATTTTTTTAGCGAGAGACGTTAACAACAACATAAGTGTTGGTTTAATAAAGCTATCCGAGGATCTTGAGGCATTTAACAACTATCCTTGGGGTTATGAAAGATTCAAAATGACTGTCTAATATTTGTTGACTCCGTTAACGTCAAAGACAGTCAACTTATATGTCTTTCCATGGGTTTTCATGATAAATATTTCTTTTATTATGCTATGATTCATTTTTTTATTCAATAATGGTTTTAATTTATTGACGTTATTTTATAGGCTTGGGCATTTGAAGTCATTCCTTATTTAAGATAACAAGTGAACTACCAGGAAGAAGTTTCATGTCCAAGAATCTTGAGAGGGTTGTCAGCTAAAACTAATAAAAATATAAAATTTCTTGATCTCTTCAACTCCCCAAAGGATGCAGTAAGTATAAGTACAATTAAATTTTTATTTTAATTAATGATATTTTTGAATGATCTCATCATCATTTTAATATATGTAATGATTTATGTTAGATTGTGCACCCGTCACTTGTTCCGACCAATCGAGAGTTGAAGATGTCATTTTTCTTACTTTATGGTTCGTGCAAACTTTATCGGACTCTAAGGTCATTAACAGAATAAAAATAGAATTGTTTGGAGCAACAACCATCACAAGAAAAATAATTTTGGAGGGTGGGCTTGTTGTTGTTGTTGATGGTCTTAGTGGTGATGGAGCTGTTGGTGGTGATAGTGGTACAACTATTGGTGTTGATGATGTTCCTCTTACAGTTTTTAAAACAAACCATTATGAGTATTATCATACTTGTTATATAGATTTTGCCTCTCCTAGCAAATATTCTGCATGCAAATGCCAAGACTGTAAGGCGAAACATGATGTAGTGATTAATGCTATTAGTGCATTAACTACTTCTGTAAAGAAATTGACATCTAAGAAGGGTGTCATTCCATCAAAGAGGATTTTATATCTATCTACTCTATTAGAGATTAAGGCTAAGAGGAGAAGGAAAGTAATTTCCAAGGCATTATCAAGCATTCAAAAAAGCAAAATTGCAACTCCTCTGTCCGTGTGTTGCACTATTAAGCAATGTACAAAGGCCACAGGAGATCAGCACGAGCTGAAAAAGGTGAATATATATCGTATGTTCCAACTAACAGACATATATCTATTTCAACAGATAACACATCTGCTGAAAATTATCAAACAAATATATACATCTGTTGCAATAGTTGACTAACCTGTCGCATCAGATACAATATCTGTTGCAACATATGTCTCATCTGTTTTAGCAAATCAAATAGCTCTACGTATCATTTTTATTTGTACCAACAGATGACCTATCTGCTACAACGGACTGGTCATCTGTTGGGACAAATTAAATCAAGATTTCCTACCATTTCAGTTTTTCCAAAAAGATGAGTCATATGTTTCAATAGATGGTTCATTCATTGGAAATTATCATACGGGTTTTCCTCATGTTATAATTTATCCCAACAGTTGATCCATCTGTTACAACAGAAATATAATCTATTTGGGATAATTTAAAATAAGAGGAAGACCTATTTTATTTGTTAAAACAAATGAGTTGTCCTTTTCTATTTTTTTTTTGTATCTGTGATTAACATTGACCAATTCTGGCTTTCTAGGTGGATGTTACTGTAGAAGCTACTGCTGAACAACATTGATAATATGCTATTCTTTTTATGGAAATACGGAGAAGCAAAAACGCAGAAATCGTATGCAAGCGACATTAAAGATACACGATGACCAAAGTCGAATTTCATAGCATAGGATGAAGAACAACTTATCCATATTGAATAGATATTTATAGCTTGAGTCTGTCAAAGTAATAACCTCACCCCTCTTTAGGAATTATTGGCATCAAAACTTAAATTATTGATTTATTTGTTGAGATCTGTACCCATAATAATTTTTTTATATTTCATTTATTTGTTGATTTATTTTATGTAATTTCTTAAGGCTTCGATTTATTTTATTTTGTCTATGAATTTTATTTTACCCTTAGATTTGAACTTATTAATTGAAATGGGATACTAGATTCATATATTGCAATAACTAAGGTATTTGTTGCAACAGACGACATATCTGTTAGAAAATATCAAACAGATTTATACATATGTTGCAACATATAGGTAATCTGTCAAAAATTATCAAACAGGTCTTTCCACTGTTGCAACAGATAGACTTAGATAGAAATATTGACATAATGCAACAAAACATCGACATAATGCAACAGATGACCAACCTATTACAACAGATAAATTATCTGTCAGAACAGGTAGAATATTTATTACAACAGATGGACAATCTGTAGCATTATAAAAAATTTAACTTTCATTAGACATAAAAAATTGCTACTACATGTAAAGTGAAGTGACAATAAAAAAGGCGGAACCCATCAACAGGCACCTAAAGTTGCAATGATCTTTCACTTTGGCAGCTCGCGTGTAATTCACGCAGCTAAGGCTCGTTAAACCCCCATTTTTGCTGACTTGACGTCTGATTTGGCCCCCAACGGTTATTTTTCCTCTTATATATTCATCTTCTTCCTAAAATTTAACCCTAAATTGCCAGATCTTCTTCTTCATCATTTTTTTTTCTCTATCCAAATTCTTCAAATTATTTGTATTTGGTTTCTCCGCATATTTTTTTTATTTTTTACAACTGAGCTTGACAATGTCGAGCTCATCTTCTACTATTTTTTGTGATAAAGATTTTTGATATTGTAAGGGTGATCATGAAGCTCTATTGAATACTTCTTGGACTCAACAAAATCCAGGTCATAGGTTTTTTACTTGTAAGATTTCAAAGGTAATTTTTTTTTAATTAGTTGATTAATTATTGACTTGTAATTGTGGTCTTGTTTTTATAGAAGTTGGGTGGATGTGATTACTTTGATTGGTACGAAGAACGACACCCGTCACAAGCAAATCGTGTTATCTGAGGTTTGTTGAAGAAAGTCAAGACTTTTGAAGAGAAACAAAATCGAGCAAGAAGATACTACATTGTTGGCGTTATTGCTACTAATTTGGTGTTGTTGGGCACATAGATATTCAAATCTAATTGCTGAAATTTTTATGGTGGTATATTTTTATTTGCTACTGATTTGGTGTTATAGAGCACATGGATATTCAAGCGTAATTATTGTAAAATGTCAAAAAATTGCCACTACATGTAAAGTTACGTATGTAAAGTGAAGTGACGAAATAAAAACTATTATTTCATAGGCTCTTCTTTATACACAGGCTCCAAGAGTGATACAAGATAAACAAGGAAGACATGGAATCACACACCAAAATAGTCCACAAGTCAAGAAACCAAGGACTATCTTGGTGACCACACTCGGATTCGCTAGTGATAACAATAATGGAGAGAATATCACATGTTAAACACAATAATCAGCCAGCCCTAAGCTAAGATTAACAATAATATATGAAGCACAAGATGAACATAACAATGTGAACAACAACAACAAGACAAACAACTTACAATACAAGATACCAAACCGTGACAAGATTACAAAAATGTAAATGATAGAAAGATATACACTACTACAAAGCCTAAGAACCTAATGTGTTCTCAAACACAAAGACCCTTAACAATGAAATTAGCAACACCTACACTCTTCAAAGAACATAAGAGGGAACTCAATCCTTCAAGCATCCAAGGTTCCAAGCAAACAAACAACAAGAGTGAATTCACACTCTAATTGTTGCCTAGTTTCGGCCAAGCCCCTTTTGGGAGAGAACTTGTGTGTTTCAAGAGTGAGATACAATATTCAATATCAAAAAGTTAAAAACTGAAACCCTAGAATGTTCCTTTTATAGTGTATTACATAATAAGAGTTAAAAGAACAAAAAGACCCCTCGATGATGGGACGCCCCGCTAGTGCATAGTGGGCTGATTTGGTGTGTATTTAGGTCTTATTTGCACTTTATTTTGTACACACCAAGCCTCGGACCTCGGGCCCAACATATACTCTCTTAAATCCATCTACATGATCCCACTTGTATCAAAGCGTCCAGCTAGTACCCCAAAATCCCAGACCTCTTGCATGTTTGCCATAATATTGTAGCACAGAAAGGTCATTGGCTCGGCTATTTTTGTGCCGGTCAGCAAACATTCGATATGTGCAAGCGCGTGTGACCCACACGTGGCACCGACTTTATTTTTTGAAAGGTCCATGTCCTTATTTTAACTTTCAAAATCCCATGGTTGCTTCACCAACACTTTCGTTGGAAAATGCTCCATCAGTTTACTCTGCCTCAATAAGATGGGGAACAACTCCAACAGTGGCTGCTTGTGGGTAAAAAAATTAGCCTCGTCCAAGGCAGATAAGTTGCAGTCATAAACCTTGATCTTCCCCTCCTCGAGTAGTATCTCAACAACCCAATAACATATGCCATCCACGTTTATAACTCCAAAAATCCTCTTTGCCCCGATCCAGATCTTATCATGTGGATTTGGCCTCTCCCCTCTAATATATTTTATCATTTCTTCATCCCATTGGAACACAAAAACTAATGAATAAAATCCCGTGCCACCGAGAGTTGACGCTCGCTTACTAAGATCATCATACCTATCCTTGAAATTCTTGTAGAAGTCGTGGTCCATTATTTCATCGGCACCATCATAAGCCTCCGGGTACGCTAATTGCCTGCCCCTCATGAGGCAGAGAATTTCTTCAACATACTCTGATATAAGAAGTTAATTTTTAAATAGTCTAGTAATTGTAAAGAAGGAAAATATAGTGGAAAGATGCAATGGATTGTCCATCTATTGTAGAGGGTTCTCTGAATTTATTCACAGATTATCCATCTAACGCAACTTATGCAAGAGGTGGGTAATATGTTACAATAAAACTACCACAAGTTGCACCAAAATACACAGCTGTTGTAATAGATGACATATTTATTGTGTAGTTTCTTCTTCATGGAGTAGATTAGAAGGCTAGATTAGGAAAAGTAAACTTACCCTGTTTATGTACTGTGTACACATATCTGTCGTACTCTTGAAGTCTTGGGCGGAAAAGGTATGGATAGGGTAATCTTGTGTACCTTGCTTAGCATTCTTGGCCCGTCGCAGATCTTTCTTCTCTTTGGCGCTAAGTTCCGTGTATATGTCCACCTTCTTGAATGGCCCCTGAACTTCAAAAACTTTTAAAGAGGGAGGATTTGTAATTTTTTTGATTTTTAATTGGAGAGTACTTGGCTAATTACCCTTTTCATCTTTCAAATCGCCACTGCAGGAGTGTATGGCTCCCTTACTTTCTTGGATGGTATGACACCCCTATTGGATTTCTATTCCTCAACAGCTTTAGCGATAGCCTCTAATTTTTCAAAGAGTTTATTCTGGTTATTCTTGCACTCTTCGCATTTGCAATGAGAACATGAGGGTGAAGAGGGGTGAGAGGGACCGGTGTAAGGGTGAGAGTTCCTGTGTAAGGGTGAGAGGGACCTATGAAAAGAGTGTTTTCAAACATATTTTTTTAGCACCAATATGCTCATCATCACAACTGGCAGCAACATCAGCATGCCTTCCACCAACATCAATAACTACACCAGCAATACCCTCAGAAGAAACACCCAGATCTGTTGTAGTAGGTTGGTTATGAAGAGCCTCAACATTAGCTGACCTTGCCTAACTGCTCTTCTTATGGCTGTTTCTCCAGCCAATTCCTTCTTTATTAACTCTACCATTAGGTTTGCTATTATATCAATAAGACCTAGAGTAATAATAAAAGTCATCCCCAACTCCTGCTTAGTAGGCACAATCTAAGGGTGCACAACCTATAAAAAAGACAAATACATTTAAATCATATAATAATTTACAATCAGTTAGGTTACATATTAACACAAACAACTTATACAACAAATGATCTTTCTATCACAACAGCTGCTCTATGTGTCGCAACAATATGTTGCATCAGCTTACCTATCTGTTACATAATTTATAGTAGATGGGTAATCTATTGAGTCGAGTTCAGAGAACCAAAGCAACAGATGGGTAATCTGATGCAAAATATGAATCGTCTATCATAACAGATTACCCATCTGTTGTATCAATTATAGTGGATGGGTAATTTATTGCAATAGATAACCTATCTTTCGCAACAGATGGCATATCTATTTTAATATCGTTCTTTGAGTCAAATTATTTTACTCAAAAGAATATATACTGCATCATCCGAAGGGTTAAAGAGATCAGTCTCCTTAATTCTTATGTTGCTCTTTGCAGCCAACCACCTAAGGATCCTTGGATGAGAAACTTCATCTGAGTAATCCTTGACCTGCTTTTGAAGGTGTGGCTTCAAATACCCAAACCTAAAAAATGCAAATAGGAGGCAAGCAAATAATTATTCAATATAAATTAATGGATGAGTAAACAATAGTGATGAAATTTACCTTGAAAGCCCAAGAAAAGCCATATAATTTGATCGTCTTTGGGGATAGCTTGGTCAGTAATTATTCGACAGTCAAGTAGTAGTTGTCATATCCTCAGGGATAATTGTTGAATTTCTCAAAATCCTCAGCAAGCTTTAAGAAATCATCTTCTATGACTTTATAGACGTCTCTTTCCAATATAACAGAATGGGCAAACCAAACTAAGCACAATTGCTCCTTGGACATCTATAATATGGTGTTATCCTTGTGTAACGCCCCAAATCTAGTACCCGGAATGCCACATGGTGATCATGACACCGAAGGACCACAAGTTAACCCATGACTAATATCTGTAACTGAGCACTGCATAACATACTTTATAAATATGGAATAAAAGGATGAAAAGCCATAAGGTTCAAAAATCTATTAAAACATAACATCTGGAGATACGGTATATCAATACCAAAATAACTGAAATAACTGTCTGAACATGTTAGTCTAAAATCCTCTAAACTATCTGAATAAGGAGTTGATGGGACATGCCCCTAACTAACTCCAATTGCTGAAATAAAATAAGTATTAAAAGAATGAAATAATCAAATAATAACATCCTCGAATGATGAGGACTCACTGCTAGTTTGTCTGCCGAACGACTGATCTACTAAGGATGCTCTAGAGCTCGTGCTTCTGAATCTATGGTATAAAACACCATTGCACAAAAGAAAAGTATGCGTTAATATATGAGAATATACTGGTACGCAAGTGAGGTAAGTTGAATGCAAAAGTTCATATGCATGAACTATAACTGACTGACATGAACACGAACATGACTACGTGAGGATACATGCATGAATACGTGTACTGTAACTGAAGTCATGATAATACTGAATATAAATACAGATAACATAAGTTTCGTATTAACTGAGAGACTGTGTCTGATAGTCCTGATTCTAATGGAACTAGCTGAGTTCCATGCTGAACTGTGTGACTATTTGACAGTCCTGAATCTGAAGAACTATCTGAGTTCTTTTACTGAGACTGATACTGAGACTGTGGGAGATAATCATCTAACCAACATGCCCCTAATAAGCTATTATAGCTGAGTTGGGGTCCAATCTGTAACCCCAATTAGAAGGGTATCAATACCGCACCACTGGTAAGGACAAGCTGTGAGTGACCCTCATCTGGTAGTATCCCCAAAGGTGAATGGTGGGACCTTTATCTGGCAGTGTTGATACACCTCATCAAACCTCATCTGATAGTGTTGATGTCTCAACTTAGGCTGACTACATAGTTCTGGAATGTAAGGATTGCTTCTAAGGGCCACACCCTCTACTGTCAGTATGTGCCCTCGTCCTTGGGTTCGTTGGGCGCTGAATCCTACTCCCAACTGAGTAGACACTGAACTGATTATATTGAGATGAACTGGACTGAGTTTATTGAGTTTCGTGGACTGACGAAATATTACTGAATCCTAGTAATTGACTACGTTCATAAGATTTCTGAGTTTTCCTGAGTCATACAACTGACTGAATTCTACTGATCATGGCGTGACTGAGATTATCATGAACCTAACACTGACTCTAGGCATACAACTAAATTATCGAGTATAAATACCCCCAGGACTCGATAGCATAAAAGTAATTCATGGCACAAGTTTGAAAGCACAATAATGGCTACACATATATCCATAATTCATTGACTAAGACATTTCATCAAACATATGGGGAGCATACTTTGGTTATACCATCATCAATGCATGTAATTATCATGGTTGCATAAATAAATTTATAATTTTAAGGGTTTATCATTAATATTATGGAAATCATCACATACTAGGATTAATCATTGGAACATGTAATTTAAAACATGAATCAAAACTCAACAACAACATGGACATGAATTTCAATTCAACTAAATCATCAACATTCATAAATATATAATCTTTGGAATTTGAAAAGATATTCTTGAGCTTCATGGGTGAAAGGGACTCATGAATCAACACTTAACATACCTTGATTGTGAGTTTCTTGATATTCTTGGACTTGAAGAACTTAGATCTCTTAGTTTCTTGAAGAAAGGTTGGGTCTTGTTCTTGGGGATTGATCTTTGAAAGAAACCCTAATTTGGTGTTGTAGATGAATAATGAAGTTATGAGCCCTGGTCTGGTATAATTAGGTGTTAAAAAGGGTGAAAAAGACCCAAATACCCTTATAAAAATTATTATTTCACAGGCTCTTCTTTATACACAGGCTCCAAGCGTCCAGTTAGTACCCCAAAGACACAGACCTTTTGCATGTTTTCCACAACATTATCACCTAAAGAGGTCGTTGGCTCGGCCATTTTTTTGTCGATCAGCAAACATTCGATGTGGGCAAGCGCATGCGACCGCACATGATACGGGTTTCATTTTTTGGAAGGTCCATGTCATTGTTTCGACCTCCAAAATCCCATGGTTGCTTCATTAACATTTTTGTTGGCAAATGATCCATCAGTTTAGTCTGCCTCAATAAGATGGGGAACAACTTCAACAGTGGCTGCTTGTAGGTAAAAAAATCGGCCTCATTTAAGGCAGGTAAGTTGCAGTCATAAACCTTGATCATTCCCTCCTCGAGTTGTATCTTAACAGCCCAATAACATATGTCGTACATGTTTATGACTCCAAAAATCCTCTTTGCCCCGGTCCAAATCTTGTCGTGTGGATTTTGCCTCTCCCCTCTGACATATTTTATCATTTCTTCATCCTACTGGAACCTAGAAACTAACGAATAAAATCCCGCACCACCGGGAGTTGATGCTCGCTTACTGAGATCATCATACCTATCCTTGAAATTCTTATATAAGTCGAGGTCCATTATCCCATCGGCACCATTATAAGCCTCTGGGTACGCTAATTGCCTTCCCCTCATGAGGCAGAGAATTTCTTCAACATACTGTGATATAAGAAGTTAATTTTAAATAGGCTAGTAATTATAAAGAAGGAAAACATAATGGAAAGATGCAATGGATTGTTCATCTGTTGTAGAGGGTTCTTTGAATTTGTTCACAGATTACCCATCTAACGCAACTTATGCAAGAGATGGGTAATATGTTACAATAAAACTGCCACAAGTTGCACCAAAATACACAACTGTTGCAATAGATAACACATTTATTGTGTAGTTATTTTTCATGGAGTAGATTAGAAGGCTAGGTTAGGAAAATTAAACTTACCCTGTCTATGTACTGCGTACGCATATCTGTCATACTCTTGAAGTCTTGGGCGGAAAAGGTATGGATGGGGTAATCTTATTCTCTTTGGCGCCAAGATCCGCGTATATGTCCACCTTCTTGAATGACCCCTAAACTTCAACAACTTTTGAAGAGGAAGGAGTTATAATTTTTTTGATTTTTGATTGGAGAGTACTTGGCTAATTGCTCTTTTAATCCTCCAAACCGCCACTGTAGGAGTGTATGACACGCTTACCTTCTTGGATGGTATGACACCCCTCTTGGATTTCAACTCCTCAACAGCTTTAGCGATAGCATCTAATTTTTCAATGAGTTTATTCTGGTTGTTCTTGCACTCTTCGCATTTACAATGAGAACATGAGGGTGAAGAGGGGTGAGAGGGACTGGTGTAAGGGTGATAGGTCCTGTGTAAAGGTGAGAGGGACCTATGAAAATGGTGTTTTCAAACATATTTTTTAGCACTAACATGCTCATCATTATAATTGACAGCAACATCAGTATGCCTACCACCAATATCAATAACTACACCAGCAACACCCCCAGAAGAAGCACCTAGATATGTTGTAGTAGGTTGGTTATGAAGAGCCTCAACATTAACTGACCTTGCCTAACTGTTTTTCTTATGGCTGTTGCTACAACCAATTATGGTTGCTGCTACAACCAATTCCTTCTTTATTAACTCCACCATTAGGTCTGCTATTGTATCAACAAGACCTAGAGTAATAATAAAAGTCATCTACAACTCCTGCTTAGTAGGCACAATCCATAGGAGCACAACCTATAAAAAAAGACAGATACATTTAAATCATATAATAATTACATATTAACATAGACAACTTATGCAACAAATAATCTTTCTGTCACAACTGCTGATCTATCTGTCGTAATATATTAACAATATGTTGCATCAGATTACCCACCTGTTACATAATTTATAGTACATGGGTAATCTGTTGAGTCGAGTTTAGAGAACCAAAGCAACAGATGGGTAATCTGATACAAAATATGAATAGTCTGTCATAACAGATTACCCATCTGTTGTACCAGTTGTAGTGGATGGGTAATTTACTGCAACAGATAACCCATCTATTTTAATGTCTTTCTTTGAGTCAAATTATTTTACTCGAAAGAAGATGTACTGCATCATCCGGAGTATTAAAAAGATCAGCCTCCTTAATTCTTATGTTTTTCTTTGCAGCTAACCACCTAAGAATCCTTGGACGAGAAACCTCATCTGAGTAATCCTTGACCTTTTTTTGAAGGTGTGGCTTTAAATGCCCAAACCTAACAAATACAAATAGGAGGCAAGTAAATAATTATTCAATATAAATTAATGGATGAGTAAGCAAATAGTGAATAAATTTACCATGAAAGCCCAAGAAAAGCCATATAATTTGATCGTCTTTGGGGATAACTTGGTCAGTAATTATTTGACAGTCAAGTAGTAGTTGTTATATCCTCAGGGATAATTGTTAAAATTCTTAAAATCCTCAGCAAGCTTTAACAAATCATCTTCTATAACTTTGTAGACGTCTCTTGCCAATATAATGGAATTGGCAAACCAAACTAAGCACAATTGCTCCTTGAACATCTTTGATATGGTTTTATCCTTGTGTAACGCCCCGAATCTGGTACCCAAAATGCCACACAGTGCTCATGACCCTGAAAGACCACAAGTTAACCCATGACTAATATCTGTAACTGAGCACTGCATAACATACTTTATAAATATAGAATAAAAGGCTGAAAAGCCATAAGGTTCAAAAATCTGTTAAAACATAACATCTGGAGATACGGTATATCAATACCAAAATAACTGTCTGAACATGCTAGTCTGAAAGTCTCTAAAATGTCTGAATAAGGAGTTGATAGGACATGTCCCTAACTAACTTCAACTGCTGAAATAAACTAAGTACCGAAAGAATAAAATAGTCAAATAATAACATCCTCGAATGATGAGGACTCACTACTAGTCTGTCTGCTGAACGACTGATCTACTAAGAATGCTCTAGAGATCGTGCTTCTGAACCTATGGTATAAAACACCATAACGCAAAAAAAGTATGCGTCAGTACGTGAGAATGTACTGGTACGTGAGAATTTAAGATGAATGCAAAGGTTTATATGCATGAACTATAACTGACTAACATGAACACGAACATGACTATGTGAGAATACAAACATGAATACGTGAACTGTAACTGAAGTCATGATAATACTGAATCTAAATATAGATAACATGAGTTTCGTATTAACTGAGTGACTATGTCTGACAGTCCCCATTCTAATAGAACTAGCTGAGTTCCATGCTAAGCTGTGTGACTATATCTGACAGTCCTGAATTTGAAAAACTATCTGAGTTCTTTTACTGAGACTGAGATTGAGACTGAGATTGTGGGAGATAATCATCTAACCGACATGCCCCTAATAAGCTATTATAGCTGAGTTGGTGTCCAATCTGTAACCCCAATTAAAGGGGTGTCAATACCGCGCCACTGGTAAGGACAAGCTGTGAGTGACCCTCATCTGGTAGTGTCCACAAAGGAGAATGGTAGGACCCTCATCTAGTAGTGTTGATCCACCTTATCAACCCTCATCTGACAGTGTTGATGTCTCAACCTATGTTGGCTACATAGTTCTGGAATGCAAGGATTGCTTCTAAGGGCCACACCCTCTACTGTCAGTATATGCCCTCGTCCTTGGGTTGCTCGGTGCTGAATCCTACTCCCAACTGAGTAGATACTGAATTGATTATATTGAGATAAATTGGACTGAGTTCATTGAGTTCCGTGGACTGATGGAATGTTACTGAATCCTGTTAACTGACTGAGTTCATGAGATTTTTGAGTTTTCCCGAGTCATGTAACTGACTGAATTCTACTGATCATGGCGTGACTGAGATTTTCATGAAACTGACACTGGCTCTAGGCATACAACTAAATTGTCAGGTATAAAGACCCCTTGAACTCGATAGCATAAAAGTAATTCATGGCACAAGTTTGAAAGCACAACAATGGCTACACATATATCTATAATTCATTGACTAAGACATTTCATCAAATATATGGGAAGCATACTTTGGTTATACCATCATCAATTCATCTAATTATCATGGTTGCATAAATAAATTTATAATTTTAAGGGTTTATCATTAATATTATGCAAATCATCACATACTAGGATCAATCATTGGAACATGTAATTTAAAATGTGAATCAAAACCCAACAACAACATGGATATGAATTTCAATTCAGCTAAATCATGAACATTCATAAATACACAATCTTTGGAATTTGAAAAGAGATTCTTGAGCTTCATGGGTGAAAGGAACCCATGAATCAACACTTGACATACCTTGATTGTGAGTTTCTTAAAGTTGTTGGACTTGAAGAACTTAAATCTCTTAGTTTCTTAAAGAAGGGTTGGGATCTTGTTCTTGGGGATTGATCTTTGAGAGAAACCCTAATTTGGTGTTGTAGATGAATAATAAAGTTATGAGCCCTGGTCTGGTATAATTAGGTGTTAAAAAGGGTGGAAAAAACCCAAACACCCTTATATAAATGGCTTTAAATTGCTGAACGGGATCTGCGACGTCTTGGGCGACGATCCGTCGTTGGCTCGACGGTCCGTCGACCTTCCCATCGTACTAGGCTAGAATGTGATCTTTCTGCCTTGGTTGCGATGGTTTAGGCGATGGTCCATCGCTAGCTCGATTGTCCATTGGCCATTCCATATCGCCTGGCCAGAAGGTCGACTAACTGCCTCCACTGCGACGGTTTGGGCGATGACCTATCGCTAGATCGATGGTCCGTCGGCCCTTTTCGTCGCACTTGGGCGGTTCAGATTGCTTTTTATATTTTAGCCATAACTTTCTACCCCGATACCAGGTTTAGGAGAATTTGGTATCGATGGAAATCTTATTCAATTTCCTACACAACAAAAAGTCAAAATCTTAAAAATTCCACTTGTATAAATATGGATTCATCCTTTAAAGAAAGTTTTTAAGATTTTTGGGACAATTTTTAAGCTAGGTAGTAGTATGGGGTATTACACCTTGAGATGTTTTATCAACTTATTGGCTTTGTACCACGTCCAGCAATTTCCAACAACCCATATATTGGCTTTGGTGGGTGGTCGCTGGGACAATGCCTTCCTTGTATTTAATGGTGGTGGTTTGGCTGTCCTGCTTGCCTTGGACCTTTTGCGTGGTGTTTTATTGGTGAGAGGTTTTTCTGGATGATCACATCTTAAGACCTTCACTACGACAAACTCTTTCAAGCCAAAACAAACCAGCATGCCACAGTAGTTGATCCAGATTTCATCCATTTTTTTGGCCCTCCTTCGAATCTTTATCATCCCCCATATACTTGATCCTGTGCTTGAGAAGACCATATACCATGCTCATTCAGAAATAGGCAGTGTGGTCCTCAGGCATCTCAAGAATGTGTCCAAAGCAGCTCTTCTTAAAAAGTCTGTCTATGTTTTCACTCTTTATAGTTTTCCTAAATTCATCAAAAGGTTTTCCCAACTGACATTTAAGTACAAGATCACCAGTTAGTTCTGCAGGGTCATCTGTCGGCATCACAACTTGAAACCTTTCAATATTAATAGTTTTTACAGCCTCATGCTGGGATTTTGATCTTAATTCATGCCCCATTAGTGATACATTATCATCATGTTGATGATCATCCTCTTTCTCACTTTCTACTTCCTCTTTTTTTGTTTATTTTCTTCTTCTTCCTCCTCACTTTCATTTTCATTATCACCAGCTACAGAGCCTTTTCTATCACCCACAACATTATTTTTATATCTTTCCTCAGCTTCACTATTCCCTGGCTAAGATTGTTCAGGAAGCTCCTCCGAATCCCTCTGTACTGTAGCCTTTTTTGTTAGGTGGTCAAAAGTTGATCCACTTTCACTTTTTTTTCTTTTGGGAGACATGTTTTACCTACAAACAGTAGAAAATAAAAATTACATTGCAATAGATGTATGCATAAATTTTAAAAAATACATTACAAATACCACCAATACCGACACCAAAACAACCACCACAAACACCACCAACCAATGCCCCCAACACCACCACTAGCAGCCACCATAAAAATACTACCACGACCACCAATAACCACCACCACTAATTCCATGACAGTCAATGAAACACTACAATAAAAACTAGGGTTTTCTCGAATTCTTCCTACGATTTTACCATGAAAACTTAAAATTGTAAACTCATTCTTGAAGATAATATAACTAAATTTTTTTTTTTATCATTAACTTAAAAGCCCTAATTTTTAGAAAAAAGAACAAATATAGAACTCTTCTCAAACTATGTTACCTACGAAGACAGACAAAACAATGGATACAAGAAAGATAAAGTCAAAAATAACACCTATGTGGTTGAAAATGGGAAGAAAATCGATCTGTTGTGAAGGGTTGAGAAATTATTGAGTAGTTGTTGTCTGTATTGTTGAGAGAGAGATAGAGAGAGAAAAGAGTGAAAACTTGAGATTTGAAATGATGAAACATTTTTCCCGCAAATGGATGATTTGTATGGGTTGATTTGTATTTTGGAAAAGAATGTCAAGTTTTAAAAATGTTAATTTGGTCCAAATTGATCTTAATTATTTTTTTAAATGTTAAAAGATATACATAATTTTTAACTATCTTATCATAATAAAGTGTATTAAGTTCAACTCAAACACTGATGAATTTTAGGTATTAGCTTTATAATGAGGTAATAAGAATCGTTTACACTCGGAGTGATCGATCGACGACTTAGGTCGGGAGGAACGCAATACCAATATCATGTAATTTCCAAAGTCTCAATTGAAGTTGTAGTTGACCCTATGGACTCACCCTTAGTTCTAGATAAATCAACTTAGATATTAGCTTGATAATTAATTAAGTTAATAAGAATTATTTCAACTCGGAGTGATCGATCACGACTCAGGTTGGGAGGAACGCAATAGAAGCATCATGCAATTGCCAAAGACTCAATTAAAGTTGTAGTTGACCCTTTGAACTCACCCCTAGTTCTAGATAAATCAATTTAGGTATTACCTTGATAATTAATTAAGTTAATAAAAATCGTTCTAACTCAGAGTGATCGATCGATGACTCAGGTCAGGAGTAACTCAATACCACCATCATGCAATTGCCAAAGACTCAATTGAAGTTGTAGTTGACCCCATGAACTCACCCCTAGTTATAGCTAAATCAATTTAGGTATTACCTTGATAATTAGTTAATAATAATCATTTCAACTCGGAGTGATCGATTGAAAACTCAGGTCGGGAGGAACGTAATACCAATATCATACAATTGCAAAGACTCATTTGAAGTTGTAGTTGACCCTATCAACTTATACTTAGTTTTAGCTTAATTAATTTAGGTATTATCTTGATAATTAATTAAGTTATTAAGAATCGTTTCAACTTGGAGTGATCGATCTATGACTCAGGTTGGGAGGAACATAATACCAACATCATGCAATTGCCAAAGACTCAATTAAAATTTTAGTTGACCCTATGAACTCACCCCTAGTTCTAGATAAATCAGTTTAGGTATTAGCTTGATAATTAATTAAGTTAATAATAATCATTTCAACTCGAAGTGATCGATCGACGACTCAGGTTGGGAGAAACGCAATACCAATATCATGTAATTGCCAAAGACTTAATTAAAGCTGTAGTTGACCCTATGAACTCACCCCTAGTTCTAGCTAAATCAATTTAGGTATTATCTTGATAATTACGTAAGTTAATAAGAATTGTTTCAACTCAGAGTGATCAATCGATGACTTAGGTCGGGAGGAACTCAATACCAACATCATGCAATTTCCAAAGACTCAATTGAAGTTGTAGTTGACCCCATGAACTCACCCCTAGTTCTAGATAAATCAATTTAGGTATTACCTTGATAATGAGTTAATAAGAATCATTTCAACTCAGAGTGATCGATCGATGACTCAGGTCGGGAGGAACATACTACCAACATTATGTAATTGCAAAGACTTAATTGAAGTTGTAGTTAACCCTATCAACTCATTCTTAGTTATATCTAAATCAATTAAAGTTGTAGTTGAACGAACTCAATTAAAATTTCATAAAAACAAATGTTCAACCTGTTACAACAGATGACTTGTCTGTTTGAATTTATTAAATAGATTAAGTCATCTATTATAATAGACTAACTATCTGTTGTAAATTAATAAATAGGCATTGCTATTTATTGCGATAGATGACTTATCTATTGGAATTTATCAAACAGATTAAGTCATCTATTGCAACAGATTAACTATTTGTTGTAAATTATCAAATAGGCATTGCCATCTATTACGACAGATGACTTAGCCATTGGAAATTTTCAAAAAAAAATTATCATATATTGCAATAGATGACTGAGTCGTTGGAATTTTTCAAGCAAAAATTGTCATCTGTTGCAACAGATGACTTATATATATTTTAAGATCATCTTTTTTATTTTATTTTAAAGAAATTTCCTAATTTCCTATCTGAGATAAAAAGGATAAAATACTAAGGCGGTAAAAAATATTACTTGGATAACTCAAAAATCTCCTCCTTGAGTAGTCTTATTTTTTCTTTTCAATGTCACCGTCTCCTCGTTCCCCTTAAAAGTTATTAATGAATATTTAAAATCCATCTTTAGAATTCTCTTTCCTTTAGCCATAAATTAACTCAACTCATCTCTCTTCTTTATTCAAATTCAGAATTCTCTTTCTCTCCTCTTTAGGGTAATCACATCCATTTTTTTTTCTCTCTTTTCACCTCTTTCGCATGAGGATCCTTTCGGATCTCAACCAATCCCTCAATATCTTTGATCAACTGAATTGGATGTTTTGATCCCTTTAGTTTTTTGACATTGCAGGTATGGTTCACTATTGCTCTTTTTTTTTCTCATCTTCTTCTTTGTATGTTATTTAAATTAGATATTTACATCTATTTTTATTATTGATTTACCCATTACCAATTTTCTATTTATTGAGAAATGGGTGTTGGTGTGGTTGGAATGTGGTATTTGTGTTGTTGATGGTGTTGGAGCATAAGATGCTGTTTCTTTGTTGTTGTTGATGTTGTTGTTGTTGATGTTGGTGGTGGTGTTGCAATAGTTTCCTCAACTATTACAACTGATGAATCAGCTGTTGTAACAGACAGAACAACTGTTGGAAGAAATCAAACCAGTAGCAAGGCTGGTTTGATTTATTCCAACAGATGATCCATCTATTGCAATATGTCATCCATCTGTTGCCACAGATGCGTCGCCTGTTGCAATGGATTACTCATCGGTTGAACAAATAGGGAATCTGTTACATCAGATGGGTCATCTGTTGATTCATTCAATTTTGTGTTACCCCTTTGTAATGTTCTTTTTGTTCTTCTCTTGTTTGATATCAAATGTTTTTCTCTTGTTTGAAGATAAAAGAAAGTAAAACTGAATCAACTTTTGCACGACCAACATTAAAGGCTAGAGTAAAGATGGATTCGGAGGAATAAGCTGTTTGTAGATGGAACCACTTCATATGTTGTAGGTATGTATTACTGATCAACCTATCATGAAAACATACATCCAGTACACTGATTTTGTGAATGTTGGTTCCTTACCTATTATGAGTTAATCTTTCAAAAAAGATATGGTATTTTATAGTTAAGATTGTTAGGTTCGAACTGGTAAGGCTGAGGAACCAAGTAGGTGGTTTTGATACCCTGTTACAGTTTAATAAAGATTTTCTTAATGTTTATGTGTCAAGTTTGGAGAAGGGTTCAAGTTTTTGGTGGCCGTGTAAATATTCAAATAGTGATTTGACTAATTTTAAGGGTTCAATGGACTTTTGAAAGGCCTCCAAAGCCTTGCACTACTGCAAATAAGAATGGAAATGAATATAGTTATTGATCTGGTCCAAATTTATATAGATGGGTTGCTTGAGGAGACTATTATATAATAGAAGGTGATTGGAAGAATACCTATGTGGGAAGGAGGAGGTGGAGAAGACCATATATCAACTCAGACCTTATTAAAGAAGAAACACAGGGTAGAAAGGAAAGTGTAGCCAAACTGGCTGAAGAAATTAACATGAAACATGAAAAAATTGAATGAGCTACAAATGTGAAAGTGTATCCAAAAATAAAAATCCATCAGTCCATTTTAAAAAGAAAAATGTTGAAGTGGATTGGAGCTGTGCACTTTGTTAGGGGACTGCAACTAGCTATCGGGTCCTGAATGAAGACCCATAAAATGCAGGATCAGAACTCTAAGGTTTCAATTTTGCGAGTACCGATGGTGGTAAGATTGTCGGTCAGGAACGAAACCTGAACCAACAAATCCTGAAGTAAAAATAAGTGATCAAGTCAAGGTGGCAATTTCTCAAGTTAAACTTGCATCCCATGCCTCCTGTTTATGGCTCTGGTTTGGTCAAAGGCAGTGGAAACAACATGGCATGGGATTTCTACCCAAATTCAAACCTTTTTTTTCTACTTCCATTGACCTAATCAAAACCTCAAACAGAAGGCATGGGACGTAAGTTAGACTTCAAAAATTGACGCCTTAGCTTCCCTTATTTTTACTTCTGGAGTTGTGGGTTCAGTTTTCATTCTTGACTGAAAATCTTACCAATTCTCTGTGTTCGCCAAGATGCTTCCTTAGAGTTCTAGTCCTGCACTCTGTGGGTATTCATTGAGGCCACACTCACTAGTCGTAGTCTCTCACAAAGTGTCCATCTCCAGTCCTCTTCAGTATTTTTCTTTTTCTAGAATGACTGACGGATTTTAATAGTTAGATACACTTCTACATTTGAAGCTCATTCAGTTTTTCATCTCTCAAGTCAATTTCATTGGCCAGATTCGCTAGAAGTTCCTTACTTGCTTTCCTGTGTTTTCTCTTAAACAAGGTTTGAGATGATATATGGTCTTCTCCACCTCCACCTTTCCGCACAGGTATTCTCCCAAGCACCTTTTGCTGTATAATAGTCTCCTCAAGAAACCCATCCATAAAATTTGGACCAGGGGAATTTCTATTGGTTTTCAATTCTTGTTTGCTGTAGTGCGAGGCTTTGGAGGCCTTTCAAAAGTCCATTGCACCATTAAAATCAGTCCAATCACTATTGGATATTTACACTGCTGCCAAAAACTTAAACTCTTCTCCAAACTTGACACATAAACATAAGCAAAACCGTTATTAAATTATAATAGGGTATCGACACCACCATCTTCGAACCCTTTGGCCTTATCAGTTCTCACCTATCAAACTAAACTTTAAAATACAGGATCTTATTTGAAGGATCAATGTCTAATCGGTAAAAAACTGCATTCACAAAATCATTGTACTTTATGTGTGTCTGTCATGATAGACTAATCAATAATACATAACTCCCACGTATGAAAGTGGATCCATTCATCTGCACATACCTTATTCTTCCTACCCCATCAATATCAGAGAGTTTTTATTCTTCACTTCCCATCATTAAGTAGTGTACAAAACTACAGAGGCTCAAAGGGTAGCCATCTTCAATGTCAGATGACTACTTTCCCGTTAAGAAAAAAAAAGTGCTATAAGTCATGACTTTTCACCTTTTTTGTTTTTAAATATGTTTATATAATAAGTCACCAATTTGGATTAATTAAGGTATGTGATGACTATTAAAAAAGAGGTGAACAGTCGTGACTTTTTGTCTAACACATTCAAAACAGCTAATGAATTAAATCCCCCATCTATTGCAACTGATAAATCAGCTGTTAGAAGAAATAAAAATATCTCCTCCAACAGATAGTCCATCTTTCACAATAGATAATACATATATTACAACAGATGGTAAATCTGTTGCGCCAGTGGGTTATCTGCTGTGACAGATGGACGATCTGTTGCAACAACTCAATAATAAATATTGTTATTAAGTCTCAAACCGTTTTAAAAAGGTGAGATTTTTGAATGTAAAAGAAAAAAGTCGCAAATTTTCATAGAAAATAAAAAGGCAGCAGTTTGAATGTAATTAATACAGTGGAGCTGAATAGTCATGCCTTTTTGCCTAACACATTCAGATTTAATCCTCTATAAATAGATCCCTCCTTAATCTTCATTCTACTCCTCTTTTATTTATTTCTTGCATTTTGTCTCTTCGTATTACGTCTTCAACCACTTTTATTCAAAGAGCATATTTCTTTTTCGTTGAGGTAAGTTTTTTTTGTGTAAATATACCCATAGATTGTTTGGCAGGCACCAGAGTAATATGCCCACTATATGCCATTGTATATTTTTCCACCGAATAATATGAAGAGGAGTACTCGTAAATTTTAGTTCCATATTTTGCACTGTATTGAGCTCGAAGAGATGCCATAGCATGTGGATAAAATATTTTATCCAAGTCAAAAACTCTTCACATAGAAGATCTTATTTGAAGATCGACCGTGGCAACATCACCATGACCATTGACATTAAACTTGTAATTTGCTATTTAATGAGATAATAACCTATTCCCTAGATTGATGTTCGTTGATATTATTTTTTCCGCTTCTAGAACAAATGGGGTTCCTGGGTCCTAGTACTCCACATATTTTTCGAGAAAAAATTAGCCATACTTCTTGTTTATTATTTCAAACAGAGCCACGATGGGAAATTCTCTTTCATCACCAAACAATGAATTCACTGATTCGGCTATGTTTGACGTCATAATATTGTACCTATACAAAAGAATCACTTAGTACGACATCATACTAAAATTGTAACTCAAACAAGACATTAAATTAATAAGAATATACCTATTTTCTAGACAGAATGCCTGATTCCATCCCTCAAAAATGACACGTACGAGATGTTCTGCTACCTTGGGATGTATATCCGCTATTTGATTGAAATGGTCTAAAAACTCCTCTCTACTATATGCTTTAGATGATCTATAAAAAGGACCACGACCCTTTCGTTGTGAAAGTTGGTTAGAATGTTCTCTCCAAGATGCCTGATGCAATAACTAAAGTAAGCAAAAGTGAAGAAAATTGAACCCATATTTGGAATACTTGGATGCCTATCCAAAATAAAACACAACTCTTCAGTATCTTTGATGCAACTTCGCAGTTGTTCAAAAATTTATCCATAAGAGGCATCATATTCCTTATCCGCTACACAAAAAGCGATAGGATATATATGATTCTCTGCATCCTGTGCCACCACCGATAGCAGAACTCCATTTTACCTGCTCCTCAAGAAGGTACCGTCAACAACTATGCCTTTTCTCAAATGTCAAAACCTTGAATCCAAGTACCATAGGATACAAAAAAGAATTTGAACCTTCCATTTTCATCAACATGTAATGTCGTCTTACTTTCGGGATTTGTGGACCTAAGCATGTAACGGTAGGCATTGAGGACTGCATACCCATGCTCGTATGTCCCCCTAACCAAGTCCCTGGCAATCCCCATAGTCATATATATTTTCCAATAACTGACCAGGACACCCAATTTTGTAAGGAGTTGATTGTCTACAACCCTATAGAAGGGCCTTTGCCATCGGGGAATCTATTCTTGAAATATTCACAAGGACCTTTACCGTGGCGTGAGGATTTTGGCCCGAGATATGCTCCGAACCACATTTGTAGCAAAAGACTTTGCTCGAATTAATCACTTTCATTATTCTAAAATCTTTTTTCAAGCAAGAAATAAACAAAGTAGTAGATAGTTCTTTCTTTTCCTTGAATGACATTCTCTTGTAAAAGCCGGTCTCATCATCTTGATGATTGTCAGACTGTGTCGATTGAGAAGAACTGTCCACTTTATTGGTCGCATCAACGGGCATAGGTGTTTGATCATCATCTGGAATGTTCATGTCTAGATCATCTAACCTATCATCAAAGATGTCTTGTTGTTATTGTTGTTCTTCTTCTACATTTTAGTTCTCATTCTCTCTTATCTTTTCAACCACGTACACCCTTAACACCTGCCTGGATGAATCACCAAGATAAGCATAAAATCAAACCTGATCGATTATCTTGAAAGGTAGTACCCTCTGATTTTCAAAGGAGCTATGTATGTTCAGTCCACAATAGATGATGATTAACTTAAAAAAATCATCATACAAAACAATACTTTGGACTGTCATAGCTATCCTCTCTAGCATTTTACCCTCCTTCCAATGCCATATATATCGATTGCTCTTCTCGATCCATTGACCATGACAATCTACCCCCATTGTTATTAATCCCTCCATTAGTTGTACCTAAATAAAGTCATTTGTTAAAAAAAGTTAATAGTGATTTCATAGTGCCATAACATGAATCCCAATAGATGTGTAATCTTTTGCAATAGGTAAGTGATCAGTCACAATAGATTACTTACCTATTGGGATTCATGTTATGTTTCTGAAGTTGATTTCAATAGATGAGTCATCTGTTGTAACGGGCGAATCATATATTGAAACATACTATACATCTGTTGCAACAAATGAAACATCTATTGGAATTGACTTCAGGTTCTGTTGCAACAGGTTACTAATCTATTGTAACAGATATTTACCATGTTGCAACAGCCGACACGTCTGTTGGAATTAAGTTTAGGTTCTGTTGTAATAGATATTTACCCTGTTACAACAAATTACTAGTCCGTTGCAATAGATGACCCATTTGTTCAATTCATGTTACGAAAATATAGAATCATAAACATGAATCCAACATATTGTCATACCCTTTTTTCACTCCAAAAAAAGAATGATTTTAAGTTTCGAAAGGGTTTTCATTATTAAGTGACAAAAATAAAAATTTATTTTGAAAAGGACTTATTCAAAATTCAGAGTCGTCACTTAGCATAAATCGGGTGTGACAAGTCACCTTTGAAAATCCTTTTTCAAAACAGTTTTGACTCTAAAACTGATCAACGAACAGAGATTCCGATTAAGGAATTCTGTTGACCGAGGGGAAGGTGTTAGGCACCCCTCAATCCTGTGGTTCGACCACGGTCGCTTGGTGGAGTGTATCGGTTAATTTGACATTACAAATGTATAAACCACACAAAAAATCACATAAAACAATCAATTAAACACACAAAAACAAAATAAATCCAAAATATAGTGTCCAGTCCAATTATACAGTCCAAAAATAGAAAAAATTCAAAAATATTAATCCTATTCTAAGCTAATCCTGAAACTATGCTCCAATGCCTTACCTGATGCCTCGGGCCTTGATCACGAACCTCCTTTACATACATGATATGTTGGGGCATTCCTCGGATAAATCAATACAAATCCCTCGGGACATTTCCTGGCTAAATGAGTACATTTTTAAAGTGATAAAAATGAAAAAAAATCACTCAACACAAATATTTACACATTCAATAATTAGAATCCTATGAGTTTTCTACCCCAAAATCTAGAATTTGCCTATCGATTTAACGACCTAATCATGCTACTATCGTATTTAACAATATTCATACTCAAACCAAATTAAACAAAGTCTTAATCATTCCAAATTTACCCTTTTGTCAATTTCTCAATTCCACTCCCCGAATCCAATCTCTCATGATTAAAATAATTTAATACATGGTTTACCAATCAAATTTTCACATCCAATTCCAATATCAAACAATACACAACAAATATTCACACACACCAAACATGCAAATCATTCAGGATTACGTAAAATTAAAGGGAGAGAAGATAGAATTGGACCTTAAGGTTTCTTTTATTCAATCAAATTGAACCGATTTCAACAACAAAGGAGCCTCGGGAATCAATGAACCTCGACCTTAAACTCGCCAATCGAATAAAACCAACCTCGATATAGTTATCCGATTGTGGTTTTCACCGGAAAACTGCATTATGGAACTATTTTGGGAGGTTTTGAGACGTTTTCCGGTGAGTTTCAAACAGAGTCAGACGTGAAACGTATCGTACTTAGTCAATTTGGTCGGATGGAGTTGGGTTTACTTCTTCGTATTGTTGGAGCTCCGGTGAGCTCCAACAATGAATGAAACGGAGAAGAAAGGATGGTAGCAACGTTTTCCGACAAGAACCCACTGGAAAAATCATTCTCTCTTGTGATTTCTCTTTTTTCCCATTAGTGTTGTCTTGTACGATCTCCCCTCCCCCATTCCTTCACTGTTTCTGACCTATCTCCCTCCATTCACCTTTCTCAATCTCCAATTCAACTATATTTCTTTCTCTTTGGTGATGTGTACGTATACCCGTATGTGGGTGTGTGCAAATCAGTGAGGATGAGTGATTATTATGAGCTGTGTGTGTAATGTGTAAAGAATTCTGTGTGAATGAGTGTATATGTGTGCAGAATTGAAGAATGAAAGGTTCTTGTGTATGTGCCCATGGAGAAGAAGGTGAATGAGTGTGTGCTCTCCTTTTTTTCACTGTATCTTCATTGTTTTTCTTTTGAAGGGAAGTCAAATTCGTGAGTGGTCCCTCTTTTTTTTTGTTTGCCCTGAGTATTGATAATGAATGGGGGTGCGTGGGGTAGGTAGGGTAGGAGGGGTAGGGTGTGGTGAGGTGTCCAATTTTAATTGGAGAGGTTGTTAGGATGGGATTAAAACAAGATAAAATTTGTTAAGGGTTGTTATTTTTGTATTTTTTTGCAGGGTATAATTACATAGGTGAGGGTACACGGTAGGATAAAGTAAAAAATAGGTAAAAACGATATCGGGGAGGGACGAAATTAGGTGTCTACATCAGGCCCCTTTGAATGTAAACACGAAGTGTTTTCAGACAAAGAAGTAGACAACAAGATAAAATTTTGTCCCGACCATTATTCAAAGGAAGAAATAGAAAGAATAAGAACAACCGAGTTCTGATTTAAGACACCCTACCCATCCTAGTTATGGAGGAATTAAGTGACGGTGTCTCAAAGGATTGGAAGGAAATTGACTATACAGAGTTGGAGAGTCGAGTGAGGTTCCATCAAGGTTCCGTTCCGCGGCTCTGTCATTACATCAAAATGAAAATTACAAGTTAAAACATAAATAAAAATACAAAATCCTATCTATACAGCTTCTGTTGGACTCCTGACTTAAGTTTCATCTCCCTATTCTTCAGGTGGGCTCCTGACTTGCAATTTCATCACTTGTTGCTTGGTCTTCAATTGCTTCACCTTGTTGCTTAGCTTTCCATTTATTCGCCCTGTGCTTCGGGTGGGCTCCTAACTTGCCATTTCATCACCCTGTTCTTCAGGCGGGTTTATTTCTTGCAATTTCATCGCCCTGTTCTTCAGGTGGGCTCCTGACTTGCAATTTCATCACCCTGTTCTTCAGGCGGGCTCCTGACTAGCTATTTCATCAATCTGTTAACTTTCAACTTTTCACCATGTTGCTTGACTTTCAACTTCTTCACCATGTTACTTGAATTTTCATTTATTCGCCTTGATCTTCAGGCGGCCTCCTGAAATCACATCAAAACTAAAAAGAAAATTATTCCAAACAAAGATTATTATAAAGAGGTTTCATTTTCCAGAAAAGTGAAGTTCCAACACAAGAATTAAATTTTGCCCCAGTTTATCATCAAAGGACTTTTGCAAAAGTCACATCATTATAGGAATTAAGGAGAATGACTCGACTATAAGGTGCGTCTGATAGAAATCAAAGGAATTGACTCGACTAAAAGGTACGTCTTCTAGGGGTCAAGTAGAATAACTCGACTAAAAGGTACGTCTTATAGAAATCAAGGGAGATGACTCGACTAAAAGGTACGTCTTACTAGGAATCAAGGGAGATGACTCGACCAAAAGGTACATCTTATAGGAATCAAAGGGAATGACTCGACTAAAAGGTACTTCTTCTAGGGGTCAAAGGGAATGACTTGACTAAAAGGTACATCTTATAGGAATCAAAGGGAATGACTCGACTAAAAGGTACGTCTTATAGGAATCAAAGGAGATGACTTAACTAAAAGGTACGTCTTATAGGAATCAAAGAAGATGACTCGACTAAAAAGTACGTCTTATAGGAATCAAAGGGAATGACTCGACTAAAAGGTACGTCTTATAGGGGTCAAAGGGAATGACTTGACTAAAAGGTACGTCTTATAAGAATCAAAGGGAATGACTCGACTAAAAGGTACGTCTTATAGGAATCAAAGGAGATAACTCGACTAAAAGGTACGTCTTATAGGAATCAAAGGGAATGACTTAACTAAAAGGTACGTCTTATCGAAATCAAAGGGAATAACTCGACTAAAAGGTATGTCTTCTAAGGATCAAAGGGAATGACTCGACTAAAAGGTACGTCTTATACAAATCAAAAGGAATGACTCAACTAAAAGGTACGTCTACTAGAGGTCAAGGAGAATGACTCAACTAAAAGGTACTTCTTATAGGAATCAAGGGAGATGACATGACTAAGAGGTACATCTTCTAGGGGTCAAGGAGAATGACTCGACTAGAAGGTACGTCTTCTAGGAGTGAAAGTTCAATTTAAGAAGTATATCACCCAACAAATGAAAACTGAAATCCCTAGACAAGAAAGTATGTCTCCAAGGGATATAAGATGATGAATTTTTACCATGATTTAATTGTCAAACCTGTGCAGCAACATTGCTTCCTGCATTTGTAAAAGTGAGAAATTACGGGCCTTGATGTTTAGGCTTTGAAATCCTTGATTTGAAGGTAACATGTGTTCCTGTTTCATGCAAAGAAAAGTTGTTAGTTTAAAAACATGGTGGCTGATTTGTGGCTTTGGATTTCGTGGTAAACACTTTTGCCGTTATCATATTTAACCTTGCTTCCAACCATTAGCCTGTGTCATTGACTTGTTGCTTCATTGACCAAACTCAGATTATTAAGAGTGACTGAGACAAACACAACATCTCTAGTTTGCCATGCTTCTCAGATATACCCCTTGGAACCTTGGTATTTCATGAGTTCCCAGACTTATTTGTTGACAAAACTTTCTGCTCGCCTCATTTTGGTTCACAATCATGTCTCTTTCATGCATTGGCCTTTCTGCCTTGCTTTGTACAATTGAAGAAGTTGGTAGCCAGTTTTAAAATCTTTTCTCACTTGTTTTGACATAGACTTGACTCAAAGACAAGAGAAAAATGACAATGATTTTATTTGGATAACTAACTCAAGAAAAATAAAAATATAACTATAGAAAAGAAAGAAATGATAATGAATGTCCCCATTGAAAAACATGAAAGAAAAGTTTATCTGAAAATGACAGTCAACTCTAATGATTATGACATGCATATCGGATTAAACTGCCTGATCTTTCCATCCAAAACTCTCACAAATTGTTGTTGAGTTAATGACCCTAAAAGTGAGTTGCTTTCTTGGGCCAATTGCATTCGGAGACCTCATTCGGCTAGTGGTGCCTTGAAGGGTTTTCGCCAACTAGCCTCTCTCATTTTCTTTTATCACCTGACCATTGCCTTATAGTAGTATCCAAGAGGGGTTCTTACCAATAAGATTCCCTTATTTTCATTTCTTTCAACTCACAGTTGTCTCACAGTGCCCGTAAGGGTTTTCACCGATAAAACTCTCTCATTTTTATCTCTCTCAACTTACCATCATCTTACGGTTCCCGTGGGGGTTTTCACCAATAAGACTCTCTTATTTTTATCTCTCTTTTGATTCCTTATGCCGAGGAAGATAAGTAGTATCCAAAATGCATCATCATTCCATTGCATGCCTAGCCTTAACATTCTTAAAGATTGATCTGAAGGTCTTTCTTTGGTTGTAACTTGGATTTTGGATAGATTTAGAAAGAAAGGATGGCATGGGGCCTAAACGACACCTGAAGTGGGGTATGACTTACAACTTTTAGAATCGACTCAAACAATGAGGATTAACTCATGCCCCAGTTTCTTTTGACTGGGCAATTTTAAACTGTTTATTTTGTTGGACCGAGCCCGGAGTAGGGCAGCCTACGTATCTCACCCCTGAGAGAGGAGATACGTATCTAGCAACTTGTTCTTTCTTTTGATTTGTTTTTTCTTTCCTTTTTTTTCTCTTTGGGATTTTTTTTATTCTATTTTTCTTGACACACATCTTTTGTTTCTTTTTTGACATATTTTTTTCTTTTTTTTTAAACTTTTCTAATTTAATTCTTTTGTTCGACATTCTTCTTTTAAGCTTTGCTGACTCTATCTTGATTCCAAAAGAGAGATATGAAAGAAAATAGCACTAAGGTTCAAATAGGGTAAACAAAGGATGACACAATGTTTGGATAGCAGAATGAAATGCCTTCGTCATATCAACCCTTGAAAATGCAAGTACATATCATGCAATATGAAAGTGAAAGATAAAGATCACTTGAGACATCTTTTACAGCATTAACTTTGACTGAGTCTGTGCGTCACTATTTCTTCTGCACTTTTCTGGCATACAACTCCACTTTTGTTGCGCATTCCTCACATTGAATGATTTATGCTTTTGTGGAGCTAATTTATCTTTTGTTCCTCTTGATAGGATCGCACAGACACTGTTTGACCTAATTGAGCTATGCTTTTCAATTGATGACCAAGTTATTCTTGTGATTCTTAAAATAATCACCTTAATTTTAAAAGAAGGCTTCAGCTTGTCACCAAATGTCTCAGTACTCTACCTATTTTCCCAGATGCTTTTTCTAACCTTAGCCCTCTGATTCCATGTTTCATGGTTAAATTGGACTTTAAGATCTGGCTAAAATTTTTGCAAGCATGTCATATCACTAGAGTCAACATAAAATGTACTGTATAAAGAAAACAAACAAACAACACATATTTAAAACACAAAGGGAAAAGGACAATTCATTTAGTTGAAATAAAAGATAGAAGGGTTTGAACATAAATGACAAAAGGACAAAACAAGATAGATCCTGAACTACAATCCTGAAATAATTCGAAAAATAGAAAAGAAAAGAAAACAAACTACCAGACTTCTTCCTAGTAGGGTGAGGGGTTACTTCTCAATTGCTCAGCCTGACAACTTAGCCACTGGTTTGCATATCAGCATGACTAGAGCTTCCCTCACTATCAATGTTCTGCACCATAATTGATCTATCTTGAATCATCTTTTCAATTTCTCTTTTCAAATCTCGACAATCTTCAATACTATGACCCTGAGCATCAAAATGATACACACATCGTACATTAGGATCAAAATTTCTTGAACGCCGATTAAGAGTGCACCCAAGGAGAGGAGTGATCATGCCCCATTATACCAATTTCTAAAATAAACTGGCATACGACTCTCCCATTGGTGTGAAGCTATCTCTCAATTTCTGCCTCATTTCATCGTTTGACTTGGATTGAAAATCAAGCTTAGAAGAGTTTTGGTATGTTTGTGGAGTTAGAAGATGACTCTAAGGAGTTGGTGTATTCCATTGTGGGTAAGATGGGGGTTGAATATGAGGCTGTATATTATATACTGGATATGGAGGTGGAGGAACAGAGTATAATGGATTTTGGGAGTGATTATGTAGAGCCTGGTCATGAACTTGGGTTTTTTCCCGAGAGTGACGAAAATGGGGTCTTGTTGACTGTTCCTGCTGTACAACTACAATAGAAGATGCGTCTTCCTCCGTTTTTGTCTCCCTAACACTTCCTAAACCCTTTTGAATTGCTTGAGTAGTCACTTTCAATGTTGCAAAACTCACAATGCGACCCATCTTAATTCCCTCTTCTATCATCTCCCCCATTTTAAGGACCCTAATAAATGAGTTACCTAATACAGGTAACAAGTGTTGATGATATGTTTCATCCTACGCTTGAATAAACACCTCTATTATTTTGTTTTTTTTATTGGCGGTTTTACTCTAGCAGCCTGTTCGTGCCATCTGATCGCATACTCCCTGAAGCTTTCAGTATTCTTCTTCTTCATACTAGTTAGGGATTTTTCTTCAGGGATCAACTCCACATTATATTGAAATTTTTGTACAAATTCATTATCTAGGTCATCCCAACTAATCCATTTATCGATGTCTTGGTCAACAAACCATTCCGAAGCTAGGCCTGAAAGACTCTCCCCGAAATAAGCCATGAGTAGTTCTTTTTTCCCTCCAGCGCCTCTTAATTGGTTAAAATAGTGCCTCAAATGTACCACTGGGTCCCCATGTCCGTTATATTTCTCAATCTTTGGCATTTTAAAGCCAGGAGGAAGGTTGACACCTAGAAACATGCATAAGTCCTTATATGAGACACTTTTGTAACCCCCAAGTCCTTGCAAGTTCTTCATAGCTAGTTCCAAACTTCTCAATTTTCTGGTCATTTCCTCTTGTTCTTCTGTCATAACAGGCTCTCAGTGTTAGGAGGAAATTCAGGCGGGTGAGTGTCACCATAAAGACTAGTCAACTTGAATGTAGGCTCAAAAGTGTAACAATGATCACCAGTAATATTCAAGCAGGCTCTCTTGTAGATTAGGGAGGCATAAGTTATGGATGGACATGAAAAGTATGAGCTTTAGGTGGGGGTGACACTGCAAAGGCATGAACAACAGGTGGAACCGAGTATGTGGTAGTCTTGGATTGGGGAGTGAGAAAATGAACATTGGAAGTGGTTGGATATTGTTGCCCCGGAGTCGATCCTGATGCATGTTGTGGCATATCAACAAAAATGGGAAATTATGCATGTGACACGGGAGGCAAGCTAGAAAGATATTCCAGATTATCAGTGGGAACTGGAGGAGGCGGCAACCCATTAGTCCAAGCTCGATGCATTTCTATCATTTGCTGCCTTAATTTTTGAATCTCTTCATTAGATCCTAAATTCTCATTTCCCAAACTCCCTATCTGGTTAGTGACAACAAACTCGGTATACTTGTAGTCCATAACCTTCTCTGTGACTTGGTGCATTATGGAGGACCAGCCAAAATGCCACAAACTAACCACCTCAAACTAACTGAACAAGAGATAGCAAATGCGTTAGAGTTCAATACTTTCTCAAAATCTCTCTATTTTTTTATTTTTTTTGAAAAGATCACCGAACCCAAGAAGGGCGCCTATGTATCTCACTCCCGAAAGAGGAGAATCAGGTGTGCATAGTTCGTGAAATCTTGCCAAAATGGCCAATCAAACTTTTTTCTTTTTCTCTTTTCTTGAAACTTTACAAAGAAAAGAAAATAATAAATTGTCAAAAGAATTGACGAAAATCATTTTGAATTTTTCAGCTTTAATAACCTATAAAAAATGACACCTATGATAACCAAAGAAACTCTTTTTGGGTTTTCAATTTTGCACTTCATACGAAAATGAAACTTGAACCAATTAAAGGAAAATCTTTTGTAGTTTTCTTTTATTGATGCATATGACACCTACTCTAAATGAAGAGTGAAAAAAAATATTTTTGGATTTTTGAAATAAGATCAACCAAAAATGAAACCTACGACAATTGAGGAAAATCTTTTTTTTTTTGTATTTTTCTTTTCAAGACATGTATGAAACACCTACTCTAAATGAAGAGTGAAGAAAATCTTTTTGAATTTTTTAAATAAGATCCCCGAACCTATAATAGGCTTCCTACATATCTCACTCCCTAGAGAGGAGAATCAGGAGTGCGTAGTTCGTCCAGATTGGAAATTAAGGATTAACTAGAAAATTGAACCCTGATTTAAGAGACACTACCAAAGACAAACAATAAAAGCCGTTAATAAAATATTTTTTTGGGGTTTTTCAATTAGACACTTCACATAAAACTAACACCAACAACTATGAAAAAAAATCTTTTTGAAATTTTCGAATTATGAATGCATGGTAAAGAAATAAAAGAAAAATCTTTTAGATGTTTTTTTTTGAGAAAATGAGTGCGAAAGGTAAAAAGTCTTTTAAATTTTTGGATTGTGAAAAAAATCAAAAGACATAAAGAATTGTAAAAACTTACGAAACACTCCTTTTTTTTACAAACAATGTTTATACACCCATAATGTCAAACTAAACCGATACAACTCCAAAAATAAGCTCAAATTCTGAAAATTCCCCAGCAGAGTCGCCAGAGCTGTCACACCCCCTTTTCACTCCAAAAAAAAGAATGATTTTAAGTTTCGAAAGGGTTTTCATTATTAAGTGACAAAACTAAAAATTTGTTTCGAAAAGGACTTTTATATTCAAAATTCAGAGTCACCACTTGGCATAAATAGGGTGTGCCAAGTCACCTTTGAAAATCCTTTTTCAAAATAATTTTGACTCTAAAACCGATCCGCGAACAGAGATTTTGGTTAAGGAATTTTGTTGACCGAGGGGAAGGTGTTAGGCACCCCTCGATCCCGTGGTTCGACCACGATCGCTTGGTGGAACGTATCGGCTAATTTGACATTACGAATGTATAAACCACATAAAAAATGAACATAAAACAATCAATCAAACACACAAAACAAAATAGATCCAAAATTAGTGTCCAGTCCAATTATGCAGTCCAAAAATAGAAAAAATGCGAAAATATAAATCGTATTCTTAGCTAATCCTGAAACTATGCTCCAATGCCTTACCCGATGCCTCGGGCCTTGATCACGAACCTCCTTTGTATACATGATATGTCGGGCCATTCCCCAGATAAATCAATACAAATCCCTCGGGGAATTCCCCGGCCAAATGAGTACATTTTTAAAGCGATAAAAATGGAATAAAATCACTCAACACAAATATTTACACATTTGATAATTAGAATCCTATGAGTTGTATACCCTAAAATCTAGAATTTGCCTATCGATTTAACGCGCTAATCATGCTACTATCGTATTCAACAATATTCATACTTAAACCAAATTAAACAAAGTCTTAATCAATCCAAATTTACCCTTTTGTCAATTTCTCAATTCCACCCCCCGAATCGAATCTCAACATGATTAAACTAATTCGATACGTGGTTTACCAATCAAGTTTTCACATCCAATTCCAACATCAAACAATACAAAACAAAGATTCACACACACCAAACACGCAAATCATTCAGGATTACGTAAAATTAAAGGGAGAGAAGATAGAATTGGACCTCAAGGTTTCTTTTATTCAATCAACTTAAACTGATTTCAACAGTGAAGGAGCCTCGGGAATCAATGAACCTCGATCTTGAACTCTCCAATCGAACAAAACCAACCTCGATATAGTTATCCGATTGTGGTTTTCACCGGAACAACCGCATCATGGAACTATTTTGGGCGGTTTTGAGACGTTTTACGGTGAGTTTCAAATGGAGTCAGACGTGAAACGTATCAGACTTAGTCAATTTGGTCGGATGGAGTTGGGTTTACTTCTTCGTATCGTTGGAGCTCTGGTGAGCTCCAACAATAAACGAAATAGAGAAGAAAGGACGGTAGCAACATTTACCGGCGAGAACCCACCGGAAAAATCCTCCTCTCTTACGATTTCTCTCTTTTCCCATCGATGTTGTCTTGTCTGATCTACCCTCCCCTGTTCCTTTACTATTTCCTACCTATCTCGCTCCGTTCACCTTTCCCAATCTCTAATTCATTTATATTTCTCCCTTTCCGGTGATGTGTGCGTATACCCGTATGTGGGTGTGTGCAAATCAATAAGGATGAGCGATTATTGTGAGCTGTGTGTGTAGTGTGTAGAGAATTCTATGCGAATGAGTGTATATGAGTGGAGAATTGAAGAATGGACGATTCTTGTGTGTGTGCCCATGAAGAAGAAGGTGAATGAGTGTGTGCTCTTCTCCTTTTCACTGTATCTTCATTGTTTTTCTTTTGAAGGGAAGCCAAATTTGTGAGTGGTCCCCTTTTTTCTGTTTGCCCTGAGTATTGATAATGAAGGAGGGTGCGTGGGGTAGGTAGGGTAGGAGGGGTAGGGTGTGGTGAGGTGTCCACTTTTAATTAGAGAGGTTGTTAGGATAGGATTAAAACAATATAAAATTTGTTAAGGGTTGCTATTTTTGTATTTTTTGCGGGGTATAATTACATGGGTGAGGGTGCACGGTAGGATAAAGTAAAAAATGGGTAAAAATGATATCGGGGAGGGACGAAATTAGATGTTTACACATGTCTTCCGTTGTAACAGATGGTTCATCTGTCGCAACAGATGATTGATCTATTTAAATAGATGTCTCTTATGTTGCATTCGCATTCGCATGCTATCTATTGTTGAAAAAATAGCATAATAACAGTTATCAGATGAGAAATTCAACTAAAAATCATAATTTAATTTACCAAAGTCTCCTGTGAAGTAATGCCAAAGTGAAAAGTGATGTATTGAATAAAATTTGACCTAAGAAATTGGTTAATTAGCAGCAGTAACGATAACAACAACAACAACAACAATGGCTAACAAGAAGAAGATGAAGATGATGATAATGAAACAGAAGATTATGAATAAAGCAAAAGCAACAATGAACAACAAAAATCACTAAGAGAGAGAAAAAAATAATGGATGAGAAGAGAGAGAAATGTGTTTTTTCCCTTCATTTCTCGTTGTATTGTGTAAACATTTGGATCAAAGTGTAAATTTAAAAATTTATGAGTTATTCTCAAACTTGATCAAATTTCTTAATCCATAATAAAGTAATTGTCACCTACACTCAATTATTAAGACTTGAGTCACCTACACCTCATTTTCAAACTCTTTTGTCACTTTTAGCTCAAAGCCCCATGTAACTAATTAATACACATAATATTAAAACAATAATTACTAAAATTAGCAGAGAATTTAACAAAAATGAAAAAATCATGATTTATATTTTGATTGAATTGCCTCACAAAATTAACTTTTATATGGCACATTTGTACCATAAGTAAAATAATAAAGGTGAAAAGGGATTAACAATATCATTATATAAAAAGTTAAATAGAGGGATTTGACGAATTAATTATGTGTTGAAGAACTTAATTTTCCTAATAAAGCTAAACGAAAAAGATGACTTTCACCTTTTATTTTTTTGTTGACTAGGAGCGAATTTGTCAAAATCTGAAATTCTAAGGCCGTGATTGTAATATCCGGTACCTCCACACCAAAGTAAGACTAGTCCAATATGGATAAATTTATTCAATATTGAGACGATAAGATGATAAGTGGCGAAATTATTAACTATCTATTATATGAAGGTAATTGAAGTATTAAATAATGTTAGTGGTTAAATGATAAGGTCTTTGTGCCCATGGTTTAACTAAAAGCCTTGCGGGGCACATGGGAATCCCCCAAGCAAACTTAATAACGAAACACGTGTGGTGTACATGGAAATCCCCCATGTAAAATTAATAATAATAGAATCTTCGGGTATATGAGAATCTCTTAAAAGGTTGGATAAGGGCATTGCTTGCAAGCTATAGTCAGTATAGTAATACCACTTCTTATAGCCTTGGTCAGTAATAAATGAAATTGGTGGTTTGGTTGCGTGCTAATGGTTTTAATTGGGTAATAATGACGGGTTGTGATAACTAACCGTGAAGGTGTGAGTCCAATGGACGGATACTAAAAACTCGTGTTTGCCGATATGAGGATTGGTCATGGAAACCATATACTTGTGAGGTACACGGGAATCCCCTAAGTTACACTTATATATATGTATCAAGGAGGGCGAAGGGTACACAAGAATCCCCTACCATTATGGTATCTTTGGTTCGTGTAACTACAACACTGGGGCCCGTCCAAGGGGTAACACTGGACCCATATAGCCTGTGGGTGATTTTAGGATGGTTAAGCTACACATGCAAAGGTTAATGGTTTTAAAGGAATTCTAAACCCGGTTCTCTTTCCCGGCATATATATATATGCGCATGTGTGTATGGATGTGTATGTATATGGCTGTTTACTTGGTTTTAAAGGTTGGAATTATGTTATCCTTATCCTGAGTGCATGCTAGCGTTTACCCACTGATCCCAATGTGTGTAGCCGCACGGACCAGAGATACCATAGGGGTAGGGGATTCCTGTGTACCCTTCGCCCTCCATGATACATATATACAAGTTTAACTTAGGGGATTCCCGTGTACCCCATAAGTATATGGTCACTATGACCCATCCCTCATGTCAGGAAACATGAGTTTCCAATGTCTGTCAATTGGACTCATACCTTCATGATTTGCTATCACAATCGACCATTATTGCCTAATTAAAACCATTAGCACACATCCAAACCACAAATTTCATTTATTATTAACCAAGGCTATAAGAAGTGGTATCGTCATACCGAATATAGATTGCAAGAAATATCCTTAGCCAATCTTTTAAGAAAGGATTCCCATGTACCCGTAGATCCCATTATCATTAAATTTACTTGGGAGATTCCCATGTACCCTACAAGTAGTTTATTATTAAGTTTGATTGGGGGATTCCCATGTACCTCTCTAGGCTTTTAATTAAACCATGACCACCAAGACCTTACCATTTAACCATTTAAAACAATTTGAAACCATCCGAACCAATTTAAGGTTCCATTACCACTTTATACTATGCAAAGTTTTCAATAAAAGTTCAATAATATAACAAAAGCATTCTTATAGGTATTTTATCAAACACGTTGAGGGCATAGAGTTTCCAAAACCAAAACCAAGTACCAATTAACCATTCTCATACAACCACATGTTTAAACTACCATTAAAATAAGATAACCATAAGTGAAAACATGGGAAAACCATAACAAATAATTTATAACCTATACCCCCGATATATAATTCAAAACCCAAAACCATACCACAATTATGTCATTAAAACCATACATTAAATTATGCTTTTAGTTGAACTAACAATGAGGGAGTAATAATATGCCCTATTTGTGAAGATTTATGGAGAGATCTCGATCTTTAAGCCTCAAGATGGACACCTTGAGGAAACCCCAGCCAATCTTCAAGAAAGAGTTTAGAGAGGATTTTGAGAGTGTTTTTATCTTTCTAAGTGAGTTTTGAGATGCCACAAAGTGTTATATAATGCGGGGACTTAAGGGTTTTGAGGTGGGAAATGTCCAAACTACCCTCAAAAGCTAAAAATTTGACAGCAGAATGGTATGACCACACCTCCTAAACCGTACCCTAGGGTATGAGTGGTACCCTTATCTCGTACCCTAGAACCATCTTGGACCCTCATACTGACCAACATATGGCCACTTAGGGCTAACTCGTATCCTAACATATGAGAAATACCCCTTAACTCGTCCCTAGACAAAATATACTAGGCTAAGTTGAGGGCATCATATGACTTAGCCATGTACACCTCTTACCCTAACATATGCAAAGCAAGATGCCTACTCGTACTTTGGAAAGAATACAGCCCAACCATGCTGATTATCATACGAGAGGAGGCACTATAAACCGTACCACATCATACTACTAGTACCCATAAGTTGTATGATGTCTACTGAGCTCGAAATCAAGAAATTTTCCTACGGGTAAAAACCCAGGGTGTTTCAGACTCCTCCACTTGGATTATGCTTCTTCAAATGATGGGTAAAGGCAAGGACAAACATGAGTTAACACATTAATACATATCAAACTTCCCTTAAACCAAATTAGAAAAAAAAGTAATAAAATAAAGATGAGAAGATCAACACATACCTCAAGCACAATTTTTAAAAATCAGCGTTAGGAATGAGTACTTTGGACTTCATATCCTTCTGAGCATCCCAAATATCTTCCTCATACTTTTGGTTCCACCATAGAACCTTCACTAAAGCCACTCCTTTTGTTAGCAACCGACGAACTTTCCAACCCAAGATCCTTACAGGGACCTCCTTATAGAACAAAAAGTCCAAAATACCAAACCCTCCAAGGGGAACAACAAATGAAAGATCACCACACCTTTTTGCAACATATACACATGAAATACTGGATAAATGGAACTCATGCTACACGAAAACTCCAATTTAACTTACAATTTCCCAGAGACACACCACTATGAGATCCTGAGTCTAGCTACACACTACTTCCATGTTTAAGCCTATTCAGGTCTAAAAGGATTTAACTTAGTGAAATACCTTGGATTTTGGAACCTTAGAAAATTTCCTGGATTTTTGTTTTTTAGTCAAGATACAACTAGAGGGTACAGGTCATATGCTGGGGTATAATTGGTAAAGATTGGTTGTACACTAACCAGTGTTGGTTGGTAGGTTGGATTGGGTTCTGGAATGGGTATGACTTAGATAATCTGGAACTATTGCATGACATGGTTTGGTAATATAACCCTAAATGGAATAAATGGTTTAAATGGTTTGTAATGGTTAAATGGTAAGGTTTAGTAGTCATGGTTATGGTTAATTAAACTTCCTGGTTGGGTACAAGGGAATACCCCAAATCAACATATTAATGAGCAACTTGTGGGGTACATGGGATTACCCCAAGTGAACTTAATAATGGAACATTTGTGGGGTACACGGGAATCCCCCAAGTTATCTTTATAATGTAATCTATGGGTACATGGAATCCCTTTACTTAAAAAGGTTGGCTAAGGAGATTGTTTGCAAGCTATAGTCGGTATGACGATACCACTACTTATAGTCTTAGTTAATAATAATGTAATAATAGTTTGGTTGGTTGAAAATGGTTTTCATTAGGAAGTAATAGCAGGGTATGATAGCTAACTATGAAGGTGCGAGTCTAATAGACAGACACTGGAAACTCATAGTTATCGACATGATGGGTAGTCATAGTGACCTTATATGATACTATGAGGTACATGGAAATCCTCTAAGTACACTGTACATATGTATCATAGAGAGCAAAGGGTGCTTAGGAATCCCCTATTCTTATAGTATCTCTGGTTCATGCTACTACATGCATCGGGGCCCATTCAGAGGGTTACAATTAACCCATATAGACGATGGGTGGATTTAGAATAGTTAAGCTACACATACCCAGGCTAATGGTTTGAAAGGCATGCTAAACTTGATTTCCTTCCATGATATGGTTATATTTATATATATGAATGGTTTGTTTACTTGGTTTTACAAGATGACATTATTTTATGCTTATCCTGAGTTCATGCTAGTGTTCACCCGCTAACCCATCTTCGGGCGGATGTATCACCATATGATGCAGGATCAAAACATTCCACTCCTCCTGCTTAGTGATCAAATTAAGGATTAGCTACTGGATTGAAATGATGAGCTTCTATATTCTGAAAGGATCCATTTTATATCATAGATGTCTTTACATACTTGGTTTATTTTATGGATATTGGTTTTGTCTATGGTTGGGTGCATGTCCCAAACAAATATTTTTTTCTTTGGATAGAGGCTTGTGTGATTACTGTGGATTGGAATGAGAGGGATTGGTATTGGTGTCACCCTTAGTATTGGCATTGGTATTTGGGCTGATACCATTGGACTGAATTTATGATTGTTCCATCCTCTTTTATTTTGGATTATATATATTTATATTAGAATTCATTTGGTTCACAGTTTGGTTCTATAATGGTTATTGGTTGGATAATGGATAGTTGGACTTATTTGGGTTAGTCACGATTATAGACTTATCCCAGATTCTTAGGTTATTCTTAATTGCTATCGTTCTATATATTTTAGATTTATTCAACTCAGGATATACGTAGGTTGTTTGGGTTAGGTAACAGGGGTCGTCTCTAGTCTTGGTTAGATATAGGATGTCTATTATGATAAGTCCCTGGTTCAAGTCATTTCTAGTTGGTACCAGAGATTTAGGTTTATGCTCTATTAGGAGTCCTCAAGCTATGTCGACCAGAGTCTCTTTTAAGGGTGTGTAGTATGCCATACTTATAAGGAAGAGGCTACAAAACAGTTAGGAATGTTTTACTTTCTTGGTATTCTATTTTCAAGCTTGGAGTCTAAGTCTTGGAATCTTCTCTTATTTTTGTTTGTTTATTTTTCAAATCATGCCTCGACAATCTGAGATGCACGGTATCTCTTATGTTCTAATTGGGGACCATGTTGAAGGGACATGAGGGATCCATACTCGGTCTAGAGGTCCAGTCCTTAATATTTCTAGAGTTCCACCGGTTGGTACTAGTCTTCCCCGGGATGAGGTGACAAATGCATTATTTTATCAATCGATTCATGTTATTGCACAGTTGGTTGCTGCTCAGGCTGAACGGGATGCATCTGGTGTTATATCTCTTGTGGCCATAAGGGTTATCTAGTTTATGAAGATGAATCCTTCTAATTTTACTAATGTGAAGGTAGAGGAGAATCCTTAGGGTTTCTTGGATAAAATGTAGAAAATCTTTAGAGTGATGCAGGCCACGAATGTGGAAGGGGTGATTTTCGCTGCTTACCAGTTTAAGGATATGTCATACCAATAGCACAAGGAGTGGGATAGGGTAAGAGGTGATGTTGAGGAGTCAACTTTGTGGGAGACTTTTTATAATACTTTTTAGGACCACTTCTTTCCTTAGGAGTTGAGGGAAGCAAAGATAGAGGAGTTTGCTAATCTGAGACAAGGAAAGATGTCTGTCACGGAATATGTCTTGAAATTTCATCAGCTGTCAAGGTATTTAAAAATTTATGAGTTATTCTCAAACTTAATCAAATTTCTTAATCTATAATAAAATAATTGTCACCTACACTCAATTATTAAGACTTGAATCACCTACACCTCATTTTCAAACTCTTTTGTCACTTTTAGCTCAAAGCCCCATGTAACTACTTAATACACATAATATTAAAACAATAATTACTAAAATTAGCAGAGAATTTAACAAAAATAAAAAAATCACGATTTATATTTTGATTGAATTGCCTCGCAAAATTAACTTTTATATGGCATATTTGTATCATATGTAAAATAATAAAGGTGAAAAGGGATTAACAATATCATTATATAAAAAGTTAAATAGAGGGATTTGACGAATTAATTATGTGTTGAAGAACTTGATTTTCCTAATAAAGCTAAACAAAAAAGATGACTTTCACCTTTTATTTTTTTGTCGACTAGGAGGGAATATTGTCAAAATCTGAAATTCTAAGGCCGTGATTGTAATATCCGGTACCTCCACACCAAAGTAAGACTAGTCCAATATGGATAAATTTATTCAATATTGAGACGATAAGATGATAAGTGGCTAAATTATTAACTATCTATTATATGAAGGTAATTGAAGTATTAAATAATGTTAGTGGTTAAATGATAAGGTCTTTGTGCTCATGGTTTAACTAAAAGCCTTGCGGGGCACATGGGAATCCCCCAAGAAAACTTAATAATGAAACACGTGTGGTGTACATGGAAATCCCCCATGTAAAATTAATAATAATGGAATCTTTGGGTACATGAGAATCTCATAAAAGGTTGGATAAGGGCATTGCTTGCAAGCTATAGTCAGTATAGTAATACCACTTCTTATAGACTTGGTTAGTAATAAATAAAATTGGTGGTTTGGTTGCGTGCTAATGGTTTTAATTAGGTAATAATGGCGGGTTATGATAACTAACCGTAAAGGTGTGAGTCCAATGGACGGATACTAAAAACTCGTGTTTGTCGATATGAGGATTGGTCATGGAAACCATATACTTGTGAGGTACACGGGAATCCCCTAAGTTACACTTGTATATATGTATCAAGGAGGGCAAAGGGTACATAAGAATCCCCTACCCCTATGGTATCTTTGGTTCGTGTAGATACAGCCCTGGGGACCGTCCAGGGGGTAACACTGGACCCATATAGCCTGTGGGTGGTTTTAGGATGGTTAAGCTACACATGCAAAAGTTAATGGTTTTAAAGGAATTCTAAACCCAGTTCTCTTTCCCGGCATATATATATATGCGCATGTGTGTATAAATGTGTATGCATATGGTTGTTTACTTGGTTTGAAAGGTTGGAATTATGTTATCCTTATCCTGAGTGCATGCTAGCACTCACCCGCTTATCCCAATATGTGTAGCCGCACGAACCAGAGATACCATAGGGGTAGGGGATTCCTGTGTACCCTTCGCCCTCCATGATACATATATACAAGTTTAACTTAGGGGATTCCCGTGTACCCCATAAGTATATGATCGCTATGACCCATTCTCATGTCAAGAAACATGAGTTTCCAATGTCCGTCAATTGGACTTATACCTTCACGATTTGCTATCACAATCGGTCATTATTGCCTAATTAAAACCATTAGCACACATCCAAATCACAAATTTCATTTATTATTAACCAAGGCTATAAGAAGTGGTATCGTCATACCGAATATAGCTGGCAAGAAATATCCTTAGCCAATCTTTTAAGAAAGGATTCCCATGTACCCGTAGATCCCATTATCATTAAATTTACTTGGGAGATTCCCATGTACCCTACAAGTAGTTTATTATTTAGTTTGATTGGGGGATTCCCATGTACCTCTCTAGGCTTTTAATTAAACCATGACCACCAAGACCTTACCATTTAACCATTTAAAACAATTTGAAACCATACGAACCAATTTAAGGTTCCATTACCACTTTATACTATGCAAAGTTTTCAATAAAAGTTCAATAATATAACAAAAGCATTCTTATAGGTATTTTATCAAACACGTTGAGGGCATAGAGTTTCCAAAATCAAAACCAAGTACCAATTAACCATTCTCATGCAACCACATGTTCAAACTACCATTAAAATAAGAAAACCATAAGTAAAAACATGGGAAAACCATAACCAACCATTTATAACCAATACCCCCGATATATAATTCAAAACCCAAAACCATACCACAATTATGTCATAAAAACCATACATTAAATTATTACTTTAGTTGAACTAACAATGAGGGAGGAATAATATGCCCTATTTGTGAAGATTTATAGAGAGATCTCGATCTTTAAGCCTCAAGATGGACACCTTGAGGAAACCCTAGCCAATCTTTTAGAAAGAGTTTAGAGAGGATTTTGAGAGTGTTTTTGTCTTTCTAAGTGAGTTATGAGAGGCCACCAAGTGTTATATAATGCGGGAACTTAAGGTTTTTGAGGTGGGAATTATCCAAACTTCCCTCAAAAGCTGAATATTTAACTGCAGGAGGGTACGACCACACCTCCTAAACCATACCCTAGGGTATAATTGTACCCTTATCTCGTACCCTAAAACCATCTTGGACCCTCATACTGACCAACATATGTCCACTTAGGGCTAACTCATATCCTAACATACGAGAAGTACCCTTTAACCCGTACCTAGAAAAAATCTACTAGGCTAAGTTTAGGGCATCATACGACTTAGCCATGTACTCCTCTTACCCTAACATATGTGAAGCAAGATGCCTACTCATACTTTGGAAAGAATACAACCCAACCATGCTGATTATCATACGAGAGGAGGCACTCTAAACCGTACCACATCTCACTACTAGTACCCATAAGTCGTATGATATCTACTGAGCTCAAAATCAAGAGATTTTCCTAGGGGTAAAAACCCAGGGTATTTCAGACTCCTCCACTTGGATCATGCTTCTTCAAATGACGGGTAAAGCCACGCACAAACATGAGTTAACACATTAATACACATAAAACTTCCCTTCAGCCAAATTAGAAAAAAAAGTAATAAAATAAAGATAAGAAGATCAACACATACCTCAAACACAATTTATAAAAATCAGCGTTAGGAATGAGTACTTTGGACTTCATATCCTCTTGAGCGTCCCAAATAGCTTCCTCATTCTTTTAGTTCCACCATAGAACCTTCACTAAAGCCACTCCTTTTGTTAGCAACCGACGAACTTTCCAACCCAAGATCCTTACTGGGACCTCCTTATAGGACAAAAAGTCGAAAATACCAAAACCTCCAAGGGGAACAATAAATGAAAGATCACCACACCTTTTTGCAACATATACACATGAAATACTTGATAAATGGAACTCATGCTAGACGAAAACTCCAATTTAACTTACAATTTTCCAGAGACACACCACTATGAGAGCCTGAATCTAGCTACACACTACTTCCAATTTTAAGCCTATTCAGGTCTAAAAGTATTTAACTTAGTGAAATACCCTGGATTTTGGAACCTTAGAAAATTTCCTGGATTTCTGGTTTTTAGTCAAGATACAACTAGAGGGTACAGGTCATATGCTGGGGTACAATTGGTAAGGATTGGTTGTACACTAACCAGTATTGGTTGGTAGGTTGGATTTGGTTCTGGAATAGGTATGACTTAGACAATATGGAACTATTGCATCGCATGGTTTGGTAATAGAACCCTATATAGAATAAATGGTTTAAATGGTTTGTAATGGTTAAATGGTAAGGTTTAGTAGTCATGGTTATGGTTAATTAAACATCCTGGTTAGGTACAAGGGAATACCCCAAGTAAACATATTAATGAGCAACTTGTGGGGTACATGGGATTCCCCCAAGTGAACATAATAATGGAACACTTGTGGGGTACAAAGGAATCCCCCAAGTTAACTTTATAATGTAATCTATGGGTACATGGAAATCTCTTTACTTAAAAAGGTTGGCTAAGGAGATTGTTTGCAAGATATAGTCGGTATGACAATACCACTACTTATAGTCTTAGTTAATAATAATGTAATAATGGTTCTGTTGGTTGGAAATAGTTTTAATTAGGAATTAATAAAAGGGTGTGATAGCTAACTATGAAGGTGCGAGTCTAATATACAGACACTGGAAACTCATAGTTATCGACATGAGGGGTAGTCATAGTGACCTTATATGATACTATGAGGTACATGGGAATCCTCGAAGTACCCTGTCTATATGTATCATAGAGAGAGAAGGGTGCTTAGGAATCCCATATTCTTATAGTATCTCTGGTTCGTGCTACTACGTGTATCGGGGCCCATTCAGGGGGTTACAATTAACCCATATAGATGATGGGTGGATTTAGAATAGTTAAGCTACACATACCCAGGTTAATGGTTTGAAAGGTATGCTAAACTCGGTTTCCTTCCCCGACATGGTTATATTTATATATATGAATGGTTTGTTTACTTGGTTTTACTAGATGACATTATTTTATCCTTATCCTGAGTTCATGCTAGTGTTCACCCGCTAACCCATCTTCGGGCGGCTGTATCACCATATGATGCAGGAACCAAACATTCTACTCCTCCTCCTTAGTGATCAAATTAAGGATTAACTACTGGATTGAAATGATGATCTTCTATATTCTGAAAGGCTCTATTTCATATCATGGATGTCTTTACATACTTGGTTTATTTTATAGATATTGGTTTTGTCTATGGTTGGGTGCATATCCCAACCATATATTTTTTTCTTTGAATAGAGGCTTGTGTGACTACTGTGGATTGGAGTGAGAGGGATTGGTATTGGTGTCACCTTTAGTATTGGCATTGGTATTTGGGCTAATACCGTTGGACTGAATTTATGATTGTTCCATCCTCTTTTATTTTGGATTATATATATTTATATTGGAATTCATTTGGTCCACAGTTTGGTCTGTAATGGTTATTGGTTGGATAATGGATAGTTGGACTTGTTTGGGTTAGTCATGATTATAAAACTATCCCAGAGTCTTAGGTTATTCTTAATTGCTATCGTTCTATATATTTGAAATTTATTCAACTCAGGATATACGTAGGTTGTTTGGGTTAGGTAACAGGGGTCATCTCCAGTCTTGGTTAGATATAGGATGTCTATTATGATAAGTCCCTGGTTCAAGTCGTGTCAAGTTGGTATCAGAGCTTTAGGTTTATGGTCTATTGGAGTCCTCAAACGATGTCGACCAGAGTCTCTTTTAAAGGTGTGTAGTACGCCACACTTATAAGGAAGAGGCTACAAAACATTTAGGAATATTTTAATTTCTTGGTATTCTATTTTCAAGCTTGGAGTCTAAGTCTTGGAATCTTCTCTTATTTTGGTTTGTTTATTTTTCAAATCATGCCTCAACAATCTGAGATGCTCGGTATCTCTTATGCTCTAATTGGGGACCATGTTAAAGGGACATGAGGGATCCATACTCGGTCTAGAGGTCCAGTCCTTGATATTTCTAGAGTTCCACCGGTTGGTACTAGTCTTCTTTGGGATGAGGTGACAAATGCATTACTTTATCAATCGATTCATGTTATTGCACAGTTGGTTGCTATTGCACAGTTGGTTGTTGCTCAGGCTGAGCGGGATTCATCTGGTGTTACATCTCTTGTGGCCATAAGGGTTAGCTAGTTTATGAAGATGAATCCTCCTAATTTTACTAATGTGAAGGTAGAGGAGAATCCTTAGGGTTTCTTGGATAAAATGTAGAAAATCTTTAGAGTGATAAAGGCCACGAATGTGGAAGGGGTGATTTTTGCTGTTTACCCATTTAAGGATATGGCATACTAATAGCACAAGGAGTGGGATAGGGTAAGAGGTGATGTTGAGGAGTCAAATTTGTAGGAGACTTTTTATAATACTTTTTAGGACCACTTCTTTCCTTAGTAGTTGAGGGAAGCAAAGGCAGATGAGTTTGCTAATCTGAGAAAAGAAAAGATGTCTGTCAAGGAATATGTCTTGAAATTTCATCAGTTGTGAAGGTATGCTCCAAAATTAGTGTATAATATGAGGGACAAGATAAGAAATTTTACCTCTAGACTGTCTTGGGATCTGATCCTTAAAATCAAGACTGCGTTGCTAATTAAGGGTATGGATATGTCTAGGTTAGTGGTTTGTATGAAATAGGTGGAGAAATAAAAGAGAAAGTAGGCTGAATTTGGGTAAAGGTAGGGTAAGAAGTTTAGGTCTTTTAAACAAGGTAGTGGGCAATGACAAGGTGGTAGGGATGGAAGCAAGTGGCCAAAGAAGAAGTGAGGGAGTTTTGGTTCCTTCTCTACAACTAGTTCTCCTTACCCGAAACAATTGGGTGATAGGCGTCAGTGGGGTGGAGATAACTTCCGAGCACAGGGTGCCCAATCCCAGGCAAGTGGGTTTCAGTCGACCTCATCATGTGCTCATTTTTTATTTTATGGTAGGTTGCATAGGGGTTTCTGTGATGAGAGAAAGGATAAGTGTTTCAAATATGGTTAGCCAGGCTATATGCTTAGAAACTATTCGGTTAGTAAGAGTTCTTAGAGAGTGAGTTAGGCTCTGGTTGCTTCATCTATAGCCCCTGTACCAAAGGATGCTGCTTCTGCATCTATTTCTACTTTCGATACAGGCACAAGTTGGAATAGGTTATATGCTCTTGCTACTCTACAGGAATCTGAGGCATCACCTGATATCATTACTGGTACGTTATAACTCTTTTCCCATGACGTGAATTATTTGCTTAATTCGGGGTCTACTATCTCATATGTGACCCCATTTATGGTTGTGTATTTTGGGTTTGATCCTGAGGTTCTTTTGGACTTTTTTCCTATTTCTACCCTGTTAGGTGACTCTGTGATTGCTAAATGGGGCTATAGGGTGTGTGTGGTATCTGTTGGTTGTAGACAGACTTTGGTAGATTTTGATGTTATTCTAGGGATGGATTGGTTACACTCTTGTTACATGTCCTTAGATAATTGGACCCATAAGGTTGTCTTTAGGTTCCTTGGTGAACTAATTATGGAGTGGGAAGGCGGTTCCCTAGCTCTTAGAGGAAGGTTTATTTCTTATCTTAGATCTTGGAGATTAATCTCAAAAGGTTTTCTCTATCATCTAGTCCAGGTTAACAATTTTAACTTGAAAGGTCCTTCTTTACATTCGGTTCTAGTGGTAAATGAGTTTTTTGAGGTCTTTCTGAATGATTTTCCTGGTGTTCCTTCGGATAGAGAGATTGAGTTTGGTATTGATTTGGTTTTGGACACTCATCCAATATATATTTCTCCTTATAGAATGGCTCTGACTGAGTTGAGGGAACTCAAGAAGTAACTTAAGGAGCTTTTGAATAAGGGTTTCATTTTCCCTAGTGTATCTCCGTGGGGTGCAGCGGTGTTATTCGTGCAAAAGAAGGATGGTTCCTTTGGATGTACATTGACTATCGACAATTGAATATGGTAACAGTTAAGAACAAGTATCCTCTTCCAAGGATAGATGACTTGTTTGATCTGTTGCAAGGTGCTAAATTCTTTTCCTAGATAGATCTTTGGTATAGGTATCATCATCTTAATATTAGGGAGGAGGATATCCCTAAGATGGCTTTTCATACTCAGTATAGGCACTTTGAGTTCCTAGTTATGTCATTTGATTTGACTAATACCCCAGTGGCATTTATGGATTTGATAAGCAGGGTTTTCAGGCAGTTTCTGCATTTTTTTTCGTTGTGTTCATTAATGACATTCTGGTTTATTCTAAGAGTGAGGTATATTATGTTAATCACCTCTGTATGGTGTTGCAGACCTTGAAAAAGTAGTAGTTATATGCTAAATTCTCTAAGTGTGAGTTTTTGTTGAACACTGAAACTTTTTTTTGTCATATTATTTCTAGTGAGGGGATCATGGTGGATTCGTAAAAGGTGGTTGTGGTTAAAAGGTGGCCTAGACCTATGACTCCAACCAATATTCGATGCTTCTTAGGTTTGGCTGGATATTATAGGAGGTTTGTGGAAAGCTTCTCGACGATAGTTGCCCTATTAACTAAGTTGACTCAGAAGAAGGTAAAGTTTTCATTGTTGAATTCTTGTGAGGGAAGTTTTAAGAAGCTAAAAGATAAGCTTACTTTGGCTCCGATTTTGACGTTTCTTGAAGGTAATGAGGGGTTTGTGATTTATTATGATGTATCCCGGGTAGGACTTGGATGGATTTTGATACAACATGGTAAGGTGATTGCCTATGCTTCCAGGCAGTTGAAGGTACATGAGAAGAATTATCCTACTCATGATTTAGAGATTTTAGTTGTGGTCTTTACTTTAAAAATCTAGCAACATTATTTATATGGAGTGCACGTGGAAATCTTTTCGGATCACAAGAGTCTACAGTATGTGTTCACTCAAAAGAAGCTAAATCTCAGGTAGAAGAGATAGTTGGATCTTCTCAAGGACTATGATATAAGTCTTCACCACCACCAAGGTAAAGCTAACGTAGTTGTTGATGCTCTTAACAGGTTGTCCATGGGAAGTTTAGCTTATATGGATAAGGAGAAATAGAAATTGGTAAAGGATATTTACTGCTTGGATAATCTTGGAGTTCATCTCTTGGATTTCAATGATAGTGGTGTGATGGTACATGAAGTGGTTCAATCATCTCTTGGTATAGAGATCAAGGAGAAACAAATGCTAGATCCCATCTTGATGAAAATCAAGAGTAAGGTTGGAGGGAAAAAGGTAATGGTATTTAAGATCAATGATAATAGTTCTTTGTGGTACCAAGGGAGGTTATGTGTTCCTGACATCAATGGGTTGCGACAAAGAGTTTTGGCTGAGGTGCATAAATCACGCTATGTTGTTCATCCTGGTTCGACAAAAATGTATCATGATCTCAAGGAGATGTATTGTTTGAATGGTATGAAGAAGGATGTAGCTGATTTTGTGGCCAATTGAATGATGTGCCAATAACTCAAACTTGAGTGCATGAGGCCTGGAGGGTTGTATCAGGAAATTAAGTTGCCTGAATAGAAATAGGAGGTAATAAATATGGATTTTGTTACCCATCTTCCTTGGTCTCAAAACCAATTTGAGTCAGTTTGGGTCATCGTGGACAGGATGACAATGTCCGCTCACTTCTTACCGGTGAAAACTAACTTCTTGGTAGAGGACTATGCGAGGTTGTATATTCAAGAGATTATAAAGCTTCATAAGTTACCTGTTTTGATTAGCTCTGATCGTGGTACACAATTTTTATCTTACTTCTGGCAGTCTTTTCAGAAGTGGTTGGGTACTAAGGTTAGTTTGAGTACTGCTTTTCATCCGAAGATGGATTGGCAAGCAGAGAGAACTATTCAGACATTGGAGGACATGCTTCGTGCATGCGTGATTAATTATGATGTCAATTGTGTTGAGCATCTACCTTTGGTAAAGTTTGCTACAATAATAGTTATCATTCTAGCATTGGGATAACCTCTTTTAAGGCATTGTATGGTAGGAGGTGTAGATCACCTATTGGGTAGTTTGAGCTTGGTGAGGCAGATATTTTTGGTCCGAATTTGGTTTATCAGGCTATAGAATAGGTAAAGGTGATTCGGGATAGGCTTAAGGCTTCCCAAAGTCTCCAATTGTCCTATGCGGATGTAAGGCATAGAGATTTGGACTTCGAGGTTGGGGATGAGGTATTCCTAAAGGTATCTCCCATTAAGTGAGTGATGTAGTTCGGTAAAAAAGGGAAGCTCAGTCCCTGATATGTTGGTCCTTTTGTGATTTTGTGGAGGGTTTGTAACATGGCGTGCGAATTAGAGTTGCCCTCTAGTTTGAGCTCCATTCATCCGGTATTTCATGTCTCTATGTTAAGAAAGTGTCTTAGTGATCCTTCTTCAGTGGTTTCTATGAGAGGAATGGATATCTCGGATTCTCTATCTTATGAAGAGGTCCCAGTTGAGATATTGGATCGGCAGGTTCATCGGTTATGGACCACGGATGTGGCATGGTTAAGATTCTATGGTGGAACCATAATGTGGAAGAGGCTACATGGGAAGCGAAAGTAGACATGAAGTCCAAATATTTGCATTTGTTTTCTACTTCAGATATTTGTGCGGAAGGTATGTGTTCTTGAGTACATCTTTATTTTCTAACTTCTTTAAGGTCTAGAATGGATATTTGCATATTATTTTCTAACTTGGTTTAAGGTTGGATTGATATTTGATAATGTAAATGAATCGTGCTTGTGTTTGACCTACCTTGTTCGTCATTCGGGAACGAATGATCCTAGTGGGAGAGACTGAAACACCCTGTGTTTTGAAACATTAGAAAATTTTTGGGATTCTAGTTTCTGGTCAAGATACGACTAGGGAGTACAAGTCATATGCTGGGGTACAGTTGGTAAGGCTTGGTCTTACACTAACCAGTGTTGGTTAGTGGATTGGATTGGGTTCTGGAATGGGCACGACTTGGAGGATACGGGTAGTATGGTTTGGTTTGTTCCTTTACTTAATATGAGACTTAGTAACATAAGTTGGATTTGAGTACGAGTGGCTCACCATGAGCCAAAAGATAGGGTACAAGTTATACCATTGAATCGTATGGAAGACAGTGATCAAACCTCTTTTGATTTTATTCCACTATGGATACGGTTTAGGGATACTGATTGTATGGTTTGGGTATGACTCGAATTGGGTAAGTCATCTGCTTGATAATATTGGGTTCAAGAGGGAGGTCTAGGGTGTGAGTGGTGGGTACTAGTCGTATTGGAGGGTACGGATGGTATGGTGGAGTCGTACCCACCTGCGGGGATTTTATACAGTTAAGTTGGGGGTAATCTGGATAATTCCCCACTTAACCACTTAAGGCCCCATGACTTATAACTCTATTGGGACATTATTTACCCTATTATTCTAATCTTAAACACCTAGAAACACTCTCTAGTTCTCTCTAAGGATCTTGGGTTAAAGAAGGCTAGGGTTTCATCTAGAGGAGCAATTTGGGGCTTGTTTGAGTGATTTCTTTCCATCCGATTCATAAACTAAGGCATGTACTCCTCCCTCATTGTTAGTTCCAACTAAAGGCATGATTTATACAATGTTTTCATGGCATGATTATTGTATGGTTTTGGGTTTTCAAATATATGTTGGGGTTTTGGTATTAAATATTTGGTTATGATTTTCCCATGTTTTAATTATGTTTTACATTCTTTAATGGTGGTTTGGACAATTGGTTGCATGAGAATGATTAATTTGTAATTGGAATTGGTTTTTGAAAATACTATGCCCCCAACATGTTTGATAAATTGCCAATGAGAATGCTTTTATTAGATTATTGAACTTTTAATGGAACTATTGCATGGCATGGTTTGATAATGGAACTCTAAATGGCATAAATGGTTTGTAATGGTTAAATGGTAAGGTTCAGTGGTCATGGTTATGGTTAATTAAACATCCTTGTGGGGTACAAGGGAAACCCCCAAGTAAATATGTTAATGAGCAACTTGTGGGGTACATGGGATTTTCTCAAGTGAACTTAATAATGGAACACTTGTGGGTTACACGGGATTTCCCCAAGATAACTTTATAATATAATCTATGGGTACATAGGAATCCCTTTACTTAAAAAATTTGGCTAAGGGCATTGCTTGCAAGCTATAGTCGGTATGACGAAACCACTACTTATGGCCTTGGTTTATAATAATGGAATAATGGTTTAGTTGGTCGGAAATGGTTTTAATTAGGCAATGATGGCAGGGTGTGATAGCTAATTGTGAAGGTGCAAGTCCAATAGACGGACACTGAAAACTCATGTTTACCGACATGAAGGGTTGTCATAGTGACCTTATATGATACTATGAGGTACATGAGAATACCCTAAGTACACTGTACATATGTATCATAGAGAGCGAAGGGTACTTTCGAATCCCCTACTCTTATGGTTTCTCCGGTTCGTGCGGTTACACACATCCGGCCCCGTTCAGGGGGTTACACTGGACCCATATAGCCCATGGGTGGTTTTAGGATAGTTAATCTACACATACCCAGGTTAATGGTTTTAAAGGCATGCTAAACCTGATTCCCTTCCCTCGCATGGTTATATATATATGTGAATGTGTGTATGGTTTGCATGCATATGGTTGGTTTACTTGATTTTACTGGATGGTATTATTTTATCCTTATTCTGAGTTCATGCTGGTGTTCACTCGTAAACCTATCTTTGGGCGGTTCTATCCCTACGCGATGTAAGAACCGGCCAATTTACTCCTCCTGCTTAGCAATCAAATTTAGGATCAGCTAATGGATTGAAGTGGCAAGATTCCATATTCTGGAAGGCTCTATTTCATATCATGGATGTCTTTACATACTTACTTTATTTTATGGATATTGGTTTTGGCTATGGTTGGGGGCATGTCCCAACCGAATAATATTTTTCTTTGGATAGAGTCTTGTGTGACTACTATGGGTTGGAATGGGCGAGATCGGTATTGGTGTCGCCATAGTATTGGCTTTGGTATTGGGGCTGATACTGTTGGACTAAATTTATGATTGTTCCATCCTTTTTTTGTTTTGGATTGTATATATTTATATTGGAGTTCATTTGGTTCACGGTTTGGTTTGGTAATGGTTATTCGTTGGAAATGGATGGTTGGACTTATTTGGGTTGGTCACGGTTATAGACCTATCCCAGAGTCTTAGGTTATGCTTACACGCTATATTATTATACATTCGGGATTCATCCGACTTAGGATATATGTAGGTTGCTTGGGTTGGGTAACAAGGGTGGTCTCTAGTCCTGGTTAGACTTGGGATGCCTATTATGACAAAGCCCTAGTTCGGGTCGTGTAACTTAGGCAACGAGGTTCTATTCCTTACACCCATCCTGAATCACAGCTCCGCTTCCATCACTATAGTCAAGCCTTATGCCCCATCAAGATTCTCAAGTACTCAACACAATGATTTGGCATATCCATCAATCATAACATTCGAGCTTACCTCTTCTATACCCACGGTATGGCCTACCCTTCTAAAGATTTAGTAACCTCTCATTATCACAAGGATTCTTCACCACCAACTCCTCTCCTAACCAGTCCCCATGACAATAACCTCACCTCATCCTCCCCTTCTTCTCCATAACCTTAGTTCTAGTAGTCACCCCAGAATCTTCCCTTGAAGTCCATCGCTAGAAGAAAATATAAGATTAACCCTCGACTTCTATCTTATTAAACCTATAAGCACAACACTCCTCTCTAATGGGTATCACCAAGGGTGTACACTAGGGACACTTGGTTCTCCTATAACTAAAACCTCATCCGTCCAAATGCTACCTAGAGTCCCGCATGATCTTATAAGCTCCATGCCCTAACCCATCTAATGACTTAGCCCCCAATCTATCAGTTCAACCTAAACCTCTGGCTAATAAGTCACAACTTTCCCATTCCTGTATCCCCTAAGCCACCAAACTCACCCTTTCTGCATACCTCACCAAGCCTACTAATCTACCTCTATGATTCTCATATTGCTATCTCCCGAGCTAACATACTTCCTTTACTACTATAATACCCCGTACTTTTACCTAGCTTAGTTTAGCTTCTAGTGTGTTAATGGTTAGCTTTGAAAGGGTATAACTCTTGATGCATGTGGAATTTTCCAGATCTAGGCCCACCAATGTGTATTGAATCAACTTTCCAACGATACACATTTTTCCTTAATCCGATGCTCGATTGGGAAGTTATGGCGTTTTTAGTAAAAGTAGTATGGCATCGCGATAGGCACTGCATCGCGATGAAGGAAAAATTTGCAATTGTCCAATTTCCAGTAGAGAACCATTATTAGCCCGGATCGTGGTAAAGTTCTTATTCCCGTTCATTTCATTCTAGGAGCTCATCGCAATTTACCTGTATCGTGTCAAAATTCCCAAATGGACAGCCACCGCATCGCGGTGGAGTGTAAAATGGCACTCATCTATTTTAAAATGACACAACACGATTACACCGCATCACGCTAGAGGCCAAAATGGCAATTATCTCTTATCCAGTAAGCCACCGCAGTACCACCGCATCGCGGTGGGGCTAAAAATTGGGTTTTCCAGTTTCGAGTAAGATTTTAAAAAGGCAATCTAGTCTTTTTCCAAGCCCCCAAATCGTGTAAAACACGAGATTAAACCTATTCTAAGCATTATATGCTCACTTTTCATCTAATTATTCACCAAGAAAACCCTAGAACTCAAAACTTAATCCCCAAGAAATCAAAATTCCACCATTCTTTTTCCATGATAACTCAAAATTCAAGGTTCCCAATTTCAGACCTTCAAGAATTCTTCCTCAATAGCTCAAATAGGAATTCAAGTTCAAGCTTCCTTAGTAATTGCATCAATTAAGGTATGTGGGGTTATGAACAAAGATATTCTTCATCCTTGTGCCCAAAATTACTTTTTAATTAAAAATTTACATGATTTTGTATGTTTACCCATGAATTTCAAATTAGGTTTCATACCCAAATATTGCTATTTGAAGATTATGAGATTTTAAGTGATTTAGATGTTGAATTGCATGTCTATTATCATTATTTTTATTACCAAGCATAAACCCTATGATGATTTGACATGAATTTGATGCATGGGTTATTAAGCTCTAATTGAATATTGATATTTCAAGAATGTTTGTGCTTCAAGCACCATATGATTAGTTTATTTTAAGATTTTTGATAAAGATTTGATATTTTGATCTCAGCTTAGACATGGAATCCACTTTACAGTCTTAGTTACAGTTTTAATGAACATATATACAGTTGGTTTTCATTATAAACCATTATACTAGTTTTAAAGTGGAATTCCAATAGAATGAGCATATAGATTAAAGAGAGTAGTATTTAGCACCGAGTTGGGTATGTTCTTATGCCCCAGAACTATGAGCCAACGTAGGTTCAGATTATCAGATTACTCCTATTTCTATATGGATGACAGATACAGATGTTATCACTTAGATTAGGTTATACTCCATGCAAGAGTATGATACCTCTCCCCAATGTGAAGTTTTTCCATAAAGGAACTAGATGTTGGACACTATAATAGCTCGTATAGTGTATGTCAATTAGATGAACCTCCCTAAATCCTACATACTACAGATTTCAGAACAAAATAGTCCTAACATAAAAGCTTTTAGAAACTAAGTGTAAAGGCTCACAACTTTATTCAGATATTGTTTTACAAAAGACATTATCTATGAGATTTCAGATTTTAGTTTACAGATCTAAAAGCGAGTCCTTTCTACACTTAGATATTATGATTTCAAGATGGAACATGAGTACAACTTTTAGAACTAAGTGTTATGACTCACTAGATTTATACAACCTGCTTTAGATTTTCAGCTTTCAATTATTCAAGCTTATGTGAGTCATCTATACTTAGGATGCATTCTTTTGCAAATTTATAAAGATGTTGAGATATTAATTTTACTTATGCATTCACCCCCGTATACTCAATACAACCCAAAATTACTGATCCACATATATGTTTATCTGCTACATTGTCTCATAATGTAGGTTTAGGTGCTCAGTTTAAGCAGCGTGAGTGATTTTGACCATTTCTATCTGTATACCGATAGTTGGTGAGTCCTCATAGTTCGGGGACCCAATTATTCAGTTTTTCAGCTTTTTAGTTTAGATGATTCAGTATTTACAGATAGTTCAAGTTAGCTGGGGTTTGTCCCAGTAACTCTCTAGTTATTAGTAGTAAAGGCTTGTCAGACTACTAGATATGATTTAGATTATCCAGTATTGATTGTTCAGACTCTTGAGTCTAGTATTTTCATAGATTATATTCAGATAATTTCAGTTAGCTTAGACAAGATTCCATATTTTATCTTTGATTATGTATCCATATTTCTCTATTTTGAGCTTCAGATTTAGTAGAAAGCTGACAGGGTTAGCTTAAGGCTAATCATAGTCTTGAGCACTGTGTGATGTCTCGGGACCTATTTTTGAGGCATTACAAACTTGGTATCAAAGCCTAAGGTTTATAAGAGTCCCAGGGAGTTAGACACGCCGCGTTACGTAGAGTCTTGATCATGGGTCTGAAGCGCGCCACATTTTTTAGCAAGAGGCTATGGGATATTTTTAGGAAATCATCTCTTTGTTTCATGATCTATCATGCTTATAGTATCTCCATCTGCTTTTAACTCATGCTTTTACATGATAGTTGAATATGCCTCCTCGTCAAGCTAATGCTCGCAGAAATGATAACCAGCCATCCCAGCCTGCTGACCCTCTTAATGAGAATGTATGCCATTCTAAAGTTTGAGCTACCTTTCAAGCGTTGGCCAAAGCTGTGATTTCCAATATTTAGAAAAACCATCAGGCGATAGTCCCATTTCAGCAAAATAGGGATTCAGAGCAAGCAGAATCCGATACTACATGAGAATGAATCTGCTAGAGTTATTTGGGTCAAAAACAGGTGAGCACCTACAACTTTATTTTGATGAGGTGAAAAAGATCACCCAGATTATGCATGTTTCTAAGATGGAGACTGTAGAGTTGGCATCCTATAGATTGAAGGATATAACGTATGATTGGGTGGTTATGTGAAAGAATGGTATAGGTAATAATGCAGCTCCTATAAGTTGGCAGGAGTTTCAGGATGCATTTCTAGACAGGTTCTTTTCGTGTGAAATGAGAGAAGCTAAGGTAGAGGAGTTTGTGAACCTGAGGTAGGTCTCGATGATAGTGAAAGAGTACTGCCTTAAGTTCAATCAGTTGTCTAAGTATGCCCCTGATACGATGGTTGACCCTAGAGCGAGTATGAGTAAGTTTGTTACTGGATTATCTGGTTTGGTAGTCAAGGAGTATAGGACTGCATGCTTATAGGGAAAACAGATCTTGCTAGATTGATGATTCATACTTAACAGATTGAGGCAGAGAAGTTAAAGGGGAGAGAGAGGAATAAAAAGACTAGAATAGAGTAGTTTGAGTATGGCCAGACTAGGTTTGGAGGGGGAAATCATTTGCAGTTTCAAAATCATTAATCTATGCCAGTACCATCTTCTGCTTTTGTTCCTACCCCCAAATCTAGGCAAGAATAGTAGGGTAAGACTTCTGTCCAGATCTCAGAATAGTGTGAGTGAAAATCCCAGTTATCCTCTATATGCTAAATATGGTAAGAATCATCCTCGTGAGTGCTTACTCGGATAGAAAAGTTGCTATGGTTGTGGTAAGTTAGGTCATAGAATTAAAGAGTGTCTGCATGCTAAGCAGGGAAACAAAGATGTTCGTCCCCAGAATCAGGCTACTAGTACACTAGCTCCTCTAGGTTTCCCAGCCCATTCTCAGGGTGCATCATCCATTACCGGTGGCGGTCAGCGCCAGAATTAGTTTAATGCTTTACCATCCCATCAGAAGCAGGAGGATTCACCAGATACTATTATTGGTATGCTTCGTGTCTTCTATCTTGATGTTTATGTATTGTTAGACCTCAGATCGAGTTTTTTTATGTGACCCCATTAGTTGCAATAAATTTTAAAGTAGGTCCTGAAAAGCTTTCTGAGCCCTTCTTGGTTTCTACCCCAGTGGGTGAGACAGTTATTGCTAAACAAATCTATAGAAAGTTTCCTATCACTGTCCTTCATAAGATCATACTAGAAGACTTAATAGAGTTAGATATGGTTGACTTGACCTTATTCTTGGTATGGATTAGCTCTATTCCTTTTATGCAGCTATAGATTGTCACACCTGAGTGGTGAAGTTTCAGTTTCCAGATGATACAGTCTTTGAGTAAGAAGGTAATTCAATGTCTCCCAAGAGTCATTTCATATCCTATTTTAAAGCCAGAAAGTTGATCTCAGAAGGGTGTATCTATCATCTAGTCTGAGTCAAAGACACTAAGTCTGAGGCTCCAACAGTTCAGTCAGTCCGTGTAGTCAATGAGTTTCCTGATATTTTTCCCGAAGATTTGCCAGGGGTACCTCCCGATAAGGAAATAAAATTCGGTATTAACCTTCTCCCATATACTTAGCCTATTTATATTCCTCCATATCATATGGATCCAGTCGAGCTTAAGGAGTTAAAAGAGAAACTTAAAGACCTCTTAGATAAAGGTTTCATAAAGCCCAACATTTCTCCATGGGGCGCTTCCGTCCTATTCATGCGAAAGAAAGATGGTTCTTTGAGAATGTGCATTGACTATCATCAGCTAAATAAAGTCACAATAAAAAACACATATCATCTTCCTAGGATTGATGACTTATTTGACCAACTCCAAGGTACAAGTTATTTCTCAAAGATAGACCTTAGATCTGGCTATCATCAGGTTAGAGTAGGGGAACGTGATATTCCAAAGATAACTTTTAGAACCCGTTATGGTCATTTCGAGTTTCTAGTCATGTCCTTCGAGCTAACAAATTCCCCAACAACTTTCATGGACTTGATAAATAGAGTGTTCAAATTGTATCTGGACATGTTTGTCATAGTCATTATCGATGATATTCTTGTCTATTCTCATAGTGTGGATGATCATCCAGATCATCTTAGAATTGTGTTACAAACTCTTAGAGGTCACCAGTTGTTCGCCAAATTTAGCAAATATGAATTTTGGCTAAGATCAGTAGATTTCCTTGCTCATATTATTTCCAGTGAGGGCATTAGAGTTGATCCCCAAGAGATTAAAGTAGTGAGAAATTGGCCTAAACCTATCTCTCCCTCAGACATTAAAAGTTTCTTGGGTTTAGATGGCTATTACAAATGTTTTGTTGATAATTTCTCATCTATTTCATCCCCTATGTCTAGATAGACCTAGAAGAAAGTTAAGTTTCGGTGGTCAAATTCTTGTGAGAAGAGTTTTCAGGAGTTGAAGACTCGACTCACTCCAATCCCAGTTTTAGCACTACCTGATGGTACAAATGGGTTCGTTGTCTATTGTGATGCCTTTAGAACTGGTCTGGGTTATGTTTTGATGTAGAGAGGTAAGGTTATAGCCTATGTCTCTAGACAGCTTAAGCCTTACGAAAAAACTACCCAACCCATGATCTTGAGTTAGCTGCAGTTGTGTTTGCCTTGAAAATCTGGAGGCACTATCTTTATGGGGTGCATGTTGATGTGTTCACGGATCACAAAAGCTTACAATATGTGTTTACTCAAAGGGAGTTAAATCTTCGTCAGAGAAGGTGGTTAGAATTGTCGAAGGATTATGACATGAGTATGTTATATCATCCGGGTAAGGTCAATGTGGTGGTAGACGCCCTTAGTAGACTGTCTATGGGCAGTGTTGCTCATGTAAAGAATTATAAGAAAGAATTAGTTCGAGAAGTTCATCGGTTAACTAGATTGGGTGTCAGGTTGGTTGGCTTAGCTGAGGGGAATGTTTGGGTTCAGAGTAGTTCAGAATCTTCTCTAGTCGCTGAAGTGAAGGAGAAACAGGATAAGGATTCTAGTTCGGTTAACCTGAAGGGTTCAGTTAAAGACCAAAAAGTAGAGGTTTTCTCCCAAGGTGTAGATGGTGTATTGAGGTACCAGAATAGATTGTGGTGCCATGTGTTGATGTTTTTAGGCAACGTATTATGGCAGAAGTGCATGGTGTGCATTACTCCATTCATCCAGGATCCACCAAAATGTACCATGACTTGCGAGAAATCTATTGGTAGAGTGGTATGAAGAGAGATATCATAGAATTTGTAGCTAAGTGTGCAACTTGCCAATAAGTTAAGGTAGATCACCAAAGACCCAGTGGTACGTTGCAAGAGTTTGGTATTCCCACGTTGAAGTGGGAAGAGGTGAACATAGACTTTGTGACAGGGTTACCCCATTCGCGTCGACAATATGATTCAATTTGGGTTACAGTAGACAGATTGACTAAATCAGCTCATTTATTGCCAGTTCACACATCTTACATAGCTGAAGATTATGCTAAGCTGTATATCAGAGAGTTGGTTAGATTTCACAGAGTTCCTTTGTCCATCATTTCATATAGGGGTACTCAGTTTACCTCTCAGTTTTGGAAAGTCTTTTAGAAGGGTTTTGGTACCTAAGTTCATCTTAGTTTAGCTTTTCATACGCAAACAGATGGTCAGGTAGAGAGGACCATTCAAACTCTAGAGGATATGTTGAGGGTATGTGTTCTTGATTTCAAAGGTAGTTGGGATGACCACTTGCCGTTGATCGATTTTGCCTATAATAACAATTACTATTCTAGTATTCAGATGGCCCCGTTTGAGGCTCTTTATGGGTGGAGAAGTAGATCACCATTCAGTTGGTTCAAAGTGGGTAAGGCCACTTTGATTGGGCCAAAATATGGTGTTTGAGGATATGGAGAAAGTTCAGTTGATTCAAAAGAGATTGAAATCAGCTCAGAGCCGTCAGAAATATTATCCAGACGTAAGAATGAGAGATCTAAAGTTTGAGGTTGATGATCTTGTTTATTTGAAAATTTCACCCATGAAGGGGTGAAGAGATTTGGAAAAAGGGGAAGCTTAGTCCTCGATATATAGGCCCCTACAGTATTTTGAGTCGTGTGGGGAAGGTAGCGTATGACCTTGAGTTACCCACAGACTTGTCATCAGTTCATCCAGTGTTCTATGTGTCCTTATTAAAGAATTGCATGGACAATTCAGCTGTTGTAGTCCCTCTAGAAAGTACATATATTCAGAATAGCCTTTCATACGAAGAACTTCCAGTAGAGATTCTTGATCATCAGATCCGTAGACTAAGGAACAATGAAGTTCCCTTGGTCAATGTTCTTTGGCGAAATCAGTCTGTTAAGGGTGATACTTGGGAAACAGAAGCAAATATGCGAACCAAGTATCCTCATCTCTTCTCTCCGAACTCAAATTCAGCCGAAGGTAACACTCTTCCTTAATTCAGTTCTTTTCCATTCTCCGATTCAGCCATATAGCCACCTTCATATAAAATTCATGCATTCGCAGATCAGTTCAATCACTCAGTATATTTAGATTCAGTCATGCAGTTTGTTTCAGTTATGCATGACAACATATAAAATTGATTTCTCAACATTTTTAGTTTAAATAGTCCCATTCGAGGATGAATATTCCCAAGGGGGAGATATTATAATACCACATACTTTTTTCTAGCTCAGTTTAGCTTCTAGTATGTCAAGGGTTAGCTTTGAAAGGGTATAAATCTTGATGCATATGGAATTTTCTAGATCTAGACCCACCAATGTGTAGATAATTAAATCATCTTTCCAACATTACCAATTTCACTTTAATCTGATGCCCGGTTGGGAAGTTATGGTGTTTTTAGTAAAAATAGTATGGCATCGCGATAGGAACCACGTCGCAGTTAAGGAAAAATTTGCTATTTTCTTATTTCCAGTAGAGCACCACAATTATCCCGCGTCATGGTAAAGTTTCGGTTCCCATTCTTCCCATTCCAGAAGCTCATCTAGATTTGCCTGTATCGCGTCAAAATTCCCAAATGGACAACCACCGCGTCGCGATGAAGTGCAAAATGGCAATCGTCCTCTTCCAGTGATGCAACACGATTACACCGCATCGCGCCAGAGGCCAAAATGGAAATTTTCCCTTTTCCAGTAAGCCACCGTGATAGTACCACGTCATAGTGGGGCCAAAAATTGGGTTTTTCAGTTCCGAGTACAATTTTAATAAGGATAATCTAGTCTTTTTTCAAGCCCCCAAATCCTGTAAAACACTAGATTAAACCTATTCTAAGCATTATATGCGCACTTTTCATCAAATTACTCTCCAAGAAAACCTCAGAACTCAAAACTTAATCCCTAAGAAATCCAAATTTCACCATTCTTTTTCCAAGATAACTTAAAATTCAAGGTTCCCAATTCAAGACCTTCAAGAATTCTTCTTCAATAGCTCAAATAGGGATTCAAGTTCAAGTTTCCTTAGTAATTGCATCAATTAAGGTATGTAGGGTTATGAACAAGGATATTCTTTTATCCTTGTGCCCAAAATTAGTTTTTAATTAAAAATTTACATGATTTTGTATGATTACCCATGAATTTCAAATTAGGTTCATACCCAAATATTGCTATTTGAAGATTATGAGATTTCAAGTAATTTAGATGTTGAATTGCATGTCTATTATCATATTTTCATGCGTATGATATAAATTCCCAGATTTAGAATTGAATTATCATTATTTTTATTACCAAGCATAAACCCTATGATGATTTGACATGAATTTGATGCATGAGTTATTAAGCCCTAGTTGAATATTGATATTTCAAGAATGTTAGTGCTTCAAGCACCCTATGATTAGTTTATTTTAAGATTTTTGATAAAGATTTTATCTTTTGATCTCAGCTTAGACATGGAATCCACTTTACAGTTTCAGTTACAATTTTAATTAACAGATATACAGTTGGTTTTCATTATAAACCGTTATACTAGTTTTAAAGTGGAATTGCAATAGAATAAACATACAGATTAAAGGGAGTAGTAATTAGCACCGAGTTGGGTATGTTTTTATGACCTAGAACTATGAGACAATGTAGGTTCAGATTATCAGATTACTCCCATTTCTATATGGATGACAGATACAGATATGGTCACTTAGATTAGGTTATACTCCCTGGAAAGAGTATGACACCTCTCCCCAACGTGAGGTTTTCCCATAAGGGACTAGACATTGGACACTATGATATCTCACATAGTGTATGTCGGTTTCAAGAGCCTCCCTAAAGATTATAGACTACAGATTTCATAACAGAATAGTTCTAACAGAAAAGCTTTTAGAAACTAAGTGTAAAGGATCACAACTTTATTCAGATATTGTTTTACAAAAGATATTATCTAAGAGATTTCAAATTTCAGTTTACTGATCTAAAAGTGAGTCCTTTCTATACTTAGACAGTATGATTTCAAGATGGAACATGAGTACAACTTTTAGAACTAAGTGTTATGACTCACTAGATTTATACAACCTGCTTTAGATTTTCAGCTTTCAGTTATTCAAGCTTATGTGAGTCATCTATACTTAGCATGTATTCTTTTGCAAATTTATAAAGATGTTGAGATATTGTTTTTACTTATGCATTCAACCCCGTATTCTTAGTACAATCCAGAAGTACTGATCAATATATATATCTATGTGCTACATTGTCTTATAATGTAGGTTTAGGTGCTCAGTTTTAGCAGCGTGAGTTATTTCGAGCATCTCTATCTGCATCCCGATAGTTGGTGAGACCTCATAGTTCGGGGACCCAATTATTCAGCTTTTTAGTATAGATGATTCAGTATGTACAGACAGTTCGAGTCATCTAGGGTTTGTCACAGTGACTCTTTAGTTATTAGTAGTAGAGGCTTGTCAGACCGCTTGATATGATTCAAATTATCCAGTATTGATTGTTCAGACTCTTGAGTCTAGTATTTTCAGAGATTATATTCAGATAATTTTAGTTAGCTCAGACAGGATTGTGCATTTTATCTTTGATTATATATCCATATTCTCTACTTTGAGCTTCAGATTTAGTTGAAGGCTGACAGGGTTAGCTTATGCTATTCATAGTCTTGAGCACCGTGTGACGTCTCGGGACCTATATTTGGGGCATTACAACTACAAACAATGCCTTAAGTTCTACTCAGTATCTATCAACCATTATGCACTACCAACAGAGTGCCCCTTATAGAATATGCATATGAGGTCCACACCACAAGGAGGACACCTTAAATTCCTTATTCACTCACCGACAACCTATACATTCCTAGGGGAAACCATCCCACTTATGCATAAGAGAATGGAAGCACCCTGCAGGGAAATAGTTGGATAGATGAAACATTTATCTAAGAGATCCTTTAATTGGTCCTTAAGCTCCTTTGAATCAATCAGAGCCATTATATAAAGAAGGGATAGTAATTGGACAAATGTCCAAAATAAGATCAATCCCAAGCATAATCTCCCTATTAGGAGGACACCAGGAAGGTTATTAGGGAAGACCTCAGGAAATTAATTCACCACCAAAACAAAATGCAAAGAAGGACCTTCCGAGTTAGAGTCTGCAACCCGGACTAAATAATAGCGACACCCTTGGAGATTAATCTCCGAGCTCTATGATATGATATAAACTTTCCTTTAGGAGATAGGAAACCACCCTTCCATTCAATAACTGGCTCACCAGGTAACTTAAAGATAACCTTACAGGTTCGACAATCTAAGGATGCATAGAACGAGTGCAACCAATCCATCCCAGAATAACATTAAAATCCACCATATTTAATTCAAACAAATCCATCAAAGTCTCCTTGATACCAACAGATACCACACACCACTATAGACTTTTTTAGAAATTACAGAGTCACATACCAGGGTAGAAATAGAAAAAGGGTCCAAAATAACCTCAGGACAAAAACCAAAATACACAACCACAAATGGGGTCACATAGGACAAAGTGGACCCTGGATTTAGGTAAAAAATACACATCACGGGAAAAGAGTTTCAACATACTAGTGTCAGTATCAGTAGATGCCTTAGACTCTTTAAGAATAGTGAGGGCGTTGAGATAGTCGTGATTAGTGTCGAAGCCAGAAGGGGCACCCCTTGGTGCAAGAGCTATAGAAGTGGAAATTGGTATCCTATTTTCCCCAGTGGCAATCCTTATGGGACACTCTCGCTGCATGTGACCCAATTGTCCACAATTAAAACATCGATTCCTCTCTTTATGGAAATAACTGGGATACAATCGACCATAAAACTGGCAGGGAGGATAGAGTGGTGCTGATCGATCTCCACCATCCCTATAATGACATTTTCCAGAAGTCTGTGAATAAGAGACACTTAAAACTACATAGGGACTTCCCAAAATTCCCTGCCCAGACTATTGTCCACCATCTCTACCACTATTTTTTTGACTTCTCTCCTAGTCTGACTATCGAGACTTCCTGCTCTGCCTATTTCTCAAATTTACCTTATTTTTTCCTATACCAATAGAACTAGACTGGGATGACAGATATGCCACTATTTGGGTCAATAGATGAATAAAACATTAAAACTCAGCATTGGTAACTTCTCCTTGTGGTAACTGAGCATGAGTGCCACCTTCTGGAGTAGGGTCAGTGAAGATCAGTGAAAATTCACGGGGAAAATTAGAAATTACGATCGTTGACCATATCTGTGCCCCATGAATTAGATAAGATCCATCCATGTCATCCTCAAGTGGGACAGGTGAGTTTCCATGAACTTTAGATCATTGAGAGGGCATAATCTTAAAGGTGAACGAAAGAAAATTTAGGGGAGAGTTCAAGATCTTAGACTCTATAGCCTAAAAATAGAACAATAAGAAAGTGAAACATTTCTAAATGTCTTATATCTTCCTGATTATAAGTGTGGTTCACAACATACTCATAAGAAAGACTCTACTTGACCCGGCTTTGTGGACACCCCATGACACCGAAACCTAAGCTCTAATACCAACTTGACACGACCCAAATCGAGCCTTATCGTAATGGGCATCTCAAGTCTAACAAGGACCATAGACCACCCCCGATACCCAATCCAACCAACCAACATATATCCTTAGTCGGATGAATTTCAATCATGTAACAAGATAAAAATTATCAAAATATAATAACTTTGGGATAGGTCTATAACCGAGACCGACCCAAGCAAGTAAAACCAAGCTATAGAAAGACAAACGAATAATAAACAAAACCATATCCATTCCGTATCCAAGTCCACAGTTGTCCATCAAAGCCTCTAAGCCAAACCAGAGAGTATTTAGTTGGGACATGCCCCTGACTATAGCCAAAAACCAAAGTTTGTAATATGGAAAAAATATGTAAAGAAATCCATGACATGAAATAGAGCCTTTCGATATATGGAAGCTTACCTCTTCAATCAAACACCGACTATTCCCAAATCTAATTAATGAGTAGGAGAAGTAGTATGGTTGATTCTTGCATCGTGTGGGGATACAATGCTAGAAGACGGGTTAGCGAGTGAATGCTAGCATGTACTCAGGATAAGGATAACATAATGCCAACCTTTAAAATTAAGTAAACAACCATATTCATATACATATATATATATATATATATATTCTAAATCCATGTCAGGAAAGGGAACCAGATTTAGTATGCCTTTAAAACCATTAACCTGGGTATGTGTAGCTTAACTGTCCTATTACCTCCCATGAGATATATGGGTCCAGTGTTACCCTCTAGATGAGACCTAGTATGTGTATCCGTATGAACAAAAGATACCATAGGGGTAGGGGATTCCCGTGTACCCTTCGCCCTCCATGATACATATATACAAGTTTAACTTAAGGGATTCCTGTGTACCCCATAAGTGTGTGGTCTCTATGACCCATCCTAATGTAAGAAAACATAAGTTTTTAGTTCCCGTCCATTGGACTCACACCTTCACGATTAGCTATCACAACCCGCCATTATTGCCTAATTGAAATAATCAGAACATAACCAAACTACAAATTCCATTTATTGTTAACCAAGTCTATAAAAAATGGTATCTTCATACCCACTATATCTTTCAAGAAATGTCCTTAGACAACCTTTTAATAAGGGATTCCCATGTACCCGTATATCCCATTATTATTGAGTTTACTTGGGGGATTCCCTTGTACCCCACAAGTAGTTAATTATTAAGTTTGCTTGGGGTATTCCCACATACCCTGCAAGACTTTCAATTAAACCATAACCATGACCACTAAGACTATACCATTTCACCATTTAAAACTATCTGAACCAATTTAGGGTTCCATTACTACTTTATACCATGCAAAGTTTTTAATAAAAGTTCAACAATGTAACTAAAGTATTCTCATAGGCATTTTATCAAACATATTGAGGGCATAGAGTTTCCAAAACCAAAACAAAGTACTAATGAACCTTTCCCATGCAACCACATGTTCAAACCACCATTAAAATATGAAAACTATAAGTAAAAACATGGGAAAACCATAACCAACCATTTATAACCAAAATCCCCAATATATAATTTAAAACCCAAGACCATACTACAATTATGCCATGAAAACCATACATTAAATTATGCCTTTAGTTAAAATAACAGTGAGAGAGGAGTAACATGCCTTATTTACGAAGATTCACAGAGAGATTTTGATCTTTAAGACACTAGATGGACACCTTGAGAAAACCCTAGCCCAATCTTCAAGAGAGAGTTTAGAGGATATTTTAAGAGTGTTTTTATATTTCCAAGTGAGTTATGAGAAGCCAAAAAGTGTTATATAGTATGGGGACTTAAGGGTTTTGGAGTGGGAAATGTCCGCACTACCCTCAGCTTAAAAGCTGAAAACTTGACCGCAGGAGGGTATGACCATACCTCCTAAACTATACCCTAGGGTACGAGTAGTACCCTTATCTCATACCCTAGCACCATCTTGGACCTCCATACTTACCAACATACGACTACCTAGGGCTAACTCGTATCCTAATATATGAGAAATACCCCTTAACTCATACCCTAGACAAAATTAACTAGGCTATGTTTAGGGCATTATACGACTTAGCTTTGTACACCTCGTACCCTAACATACAAGAAGTAAGATTCTTACTTGTACCTTAGACTGAATTTAACCCAACTATGCTAATTATCAATGATATGAGGGACCGTAAACCATACCACATCATACTACTAGTACCCACAAGTCGTATATTGTCCAGTGAGCTTCAAATGAAAAAATTTTCTAAGGGTCAAAACCCTGGGTATTTCATAAATATTTTTTTTTAGTTTAGAGGCTTTGTATGGACAACTGTGAACTTGGGTATGGAATGGTTATGATACAAAATTGGGTTATTGTTTTGGTTTGGTTGTTTATTGGATGGATTGACTTTATTGGGTTGGTCTTGGATAGAAACTTATCCCAGAGTCGATATATCTTAAATTTTGCTATCTTGTTATATGTTCAAAATTCATCCGACTTAGAGTATATGTTGGTTGGTTGGATTGGGTATCAGGGGTGGTCTCTGGTCTTTATTGGACTTGATATGCCTATTATGATAAGTCCCCAATTTGGATCATGTCATATTGGTACTGGTCAAAATTATCTGTATGCTTTTACTACCTATCAGGAATTTGAGGCTTCTCCTAATATTGTCATTGGTACATTACAACTTTTCTCTCATGATAGGTATTATCTGTTTGATCCATGTTCTACCCTTTCTTATGTAACCCCTTATGTGGCTATTCATTTTGGTTTTGGTTTTGAGTGTATTTCTAATTTTTTTTTGTGTCTACCTCGGTGGGTGACTCTATTGTGGCTATTAAAGTATATATGGGTTTTCTGGTATCTATCTATGGTATGGAGACATTGGTGGATCTAATAGAGTTGGATATGTTAGATTTTGATATTATTTTGGTGATAGATTGGCTCCATTTGTGCTACGTGTATCTTTATTGTACAACCCAGAGGGCTAGTGTCCAATTCCCAAATGACTAATGATTAAGTGGGGATGTAGATCTTTAGCACCTAAGGGGAGGTTTATTTCTTATCTAAGAGCCCAGAATTTAATTCCCAAGGGGTGCCTGTATTATCTAGTTTAGGTTAAGGATTCTAATTTTGAGGAACCTTCTTTACAATTTGTCCTTGTAGTCAATAAGTTTCCAAAATTTATTCCTGATGATTTTCCCTGTATTTCTCTTGATAGGGAAATAGACTTTGGGATTGATCTTCTTCTAGATACCTGTCCTATCTCTATCCCTCTTTATAGAATAGCTCTAGTTGAGTTGAAAGAGCTTAAGAAGCAATTGAAAGATCCTTTTGATAAGGGTTTCATTTGACCCTGTGTTTCTTCGTGGGGTGCTCCTGTGCTTTTCATGCGTAAGAAGAATGGGTCCCTTCGAATGTGTATAGACTATCGCCAGTTGAATAAGGTGACTGTTAAGAATAAGTATCCTCTTCCTAGGATTGATGACCTATTTGACCAGCTTTAGGGTGCTAGATATTTTTCAAAGATTGATCTTCGGTCGGGTAATCATCAGTTGAAGATTAGGGAGGTGGATATTTCTAAGACTGCTTTTCATACCTAGTATGGCCATTATGAGTTCTTGGTCATATCGTTCTATTTGAATAATGTCCCGACGATATTTATGGATCTTATGAACTGGGTATTCCATTATTTTCTGTACTTGTTCGCCATTGTGTTTATTGATGATATCTTGGTATTTTCTAAGAGTGAGACAAATCATGCCAGTCACCTTCGCATAGTATTGCAGACTCTTAAGGATTAATATTTATATGCTAAGTTTTTAAAGTGTGAGTTTTTGTCGAATGCAGTGACATTTCATTATCATATTGTTTCTAGTGAGGGGATCATGGTGGATCCATAGAAAGTTGAGGCAATATTAGTTGGATCCACAACTCCAACTAATATTCAGAGCTTCTTAGATTTAGCTAGGTATTATAAGAGGCTTATGGAGAGTTTTTTTTCAATTGACGCTCTGTTGACTAAGTTGACTTAGAGAAAGGTAAAGTTTTTGTGGTTCGATACTTGTGAGGGTAGCTTTGATTAGTTGAAGGATAAGTTTACTTCAGCTCTAGTTTTAACCCTATTCGAGGGTACCAATGGTTTTTTTGTATTCTATGATGCATCCTATGTAAGACTGAGTTGTGTTTTGATACAAAATGGTAAGGTTGTGGCATATGCTTCTAGGAAGCTTAAGGTACATGATAAGAATTATTCGACTCATGATTTTGAATTACTGGCTAAAGTTTTCTCTTTGAAGATTTGGCGACATTACTTATATGTTGTTCATGTTGATATATATTCTGATCACAAGAGCTTTTAATACCTGTTCACCCAGAAAAAGTTGAATCTCAGGCAAAGAAGATGGCTTGAGTTTCTAAAGAATTATGATATGAGTCTTCACTATCACCCAGGTAAAGCTAATGTGGTTGATAATACTCTTAATAGGTTATCTATGGGGAGCTTATCTTATGTAAATGAGGAGAAACAAGGGTTAGTGAAGGATATTCACTATTTGGCTAATCTTAGAGTTCATCTTTTGCATTTTAATGATGGAGGCGTGATCGTTCAAGAGGTGGTGAAGTCTTTTCTTGGTATTAAGGTAAAGAAGAAATAGGTTTTAGATCCTATCTTGATGTAGATTAAGGATGATATGGGTCTACAGAAAGTCATGGCTTTTGAGATGGTGGTGATGGTATCTTGAGGTACCAAGGTAGGTTGTGTCTTCCCAATATTGGTGGGCTATGAGAGAGGATCTTGGTTTAGGATCATGAGTCGATGTATACTTTTCATCCTAGTTCGATGAAGATGTGCCATAATTTTAATGATATCTATTGGTGGAACAATATGAAGAGAGATATGGCTAATTTTATTGCCAAGTGTATAGTTTGACAATAGGTGAAAGTGGAGCACTTGAGGCCTAGTAGTTTGTATCAAGAGATTGGGTTGTTCGTGTGTAAGTGGGAAGTAATTAACATGTACTTTATTATTGGTCTTCCATGGTATCATAGTCAGTTTGATTCGATTTGGGTCATTGTGGATAGGATGACCAAGTTTGCTCATTTCTTGCCAGTAAAGACTACTTATTCTAGAGATAATTATGCTAAGTTGTTTATTCAGGAGATTCTAAAGTTTCATGGTGTGCCTATTTCTATTATATCTGATCGAGGCACGTAGTTCTTATCTTACTTTTGGTGGTCATTTCAGAGAGATTTAGGAACTAAGGTAAACCTTAACACCAGTTTCCACCCTCAGACGGATAGACAAGCGGAAAGGACTATTCGAACCTTGGAAGATATGCTAAGGGCCTGTATAATTGACTTTGGTGGTAGTTGGGTTGATCATTTACCTCTCATAGAGTTTGCGTATAATAATAACTATCATTTTAGTATTCGAATGGGCCCGTTTGAGGCTTCATATGGTAGGAGATATCATTCTCCTATTGGGTGGTTCAAAGTTTCTGAGACTAGATTTTTTGGTCCTGACTTAGTTTATCAGACCATGGAGAAGGTGAAGGTGATTTAGGATAGGCTTAAAGCACCCCAAAGTTTCCAAAAGTCCTATTAGGATGTGAGTCATAGGGATTTGGAGTTTGATGTTGGTGACTGGGTCTTCTTTAAGGTATCTCCCATGAAAGGGTGATGAGGCTTGAAAAGAAGGGGAAACTTAGTCCCTATTATATTAGATTGTACTTGATTTTGAGGAGAATGGGCAATGTGGCTTGTGAGTTAGAGTTTCCTTGAGTTTGGGTTTTATCTAACCGGTATTCCATGTTTAGATGTTGAAGAAGTGTATGGGTGATCCTTCCTTGGTTGCCCCTTTAGAGAGTGTTGGCATTTTGTATTCCTTGTCTTATAAGGAAGTCTCGATTAAGATTTTAGATAGGCAAGTCCATCGTTTGAGGACTAAGGATGTGGTTTCAGTGAAGGTTCTATGGAGGAACCAAGAAGTTGAAGAATCTACGAAGCTAAAGAGGAAATGAAGCCCAAATATCTATTCTTATTCCCCATTCCGAATAATTGTGATTAAGGTATGTATTTTCCTTAACATATTTGTTTTATGTCTTTGTTAAGGAAAGTGTGGTTGTCTTTTTTGTTAAATCATGCTAATGGATGCCCTATCTCATTGTCACGACCTAAGGCTACCCCCTAGTCATAACATGGTGCTTAGAACCACAAGTAATCCCAAAATAACCTATGTACTGGCATACTGCATGAGCAACTGATTTAAATTATATATAAAAGCTAAATTTTCTAAGCGGAAGCATAATCATGAGAAAATCTAAAAGAATGTTGTAACACCCTAAAGTTTTGGCCCTTGAAAATTCTTGAGCTTTGGGCTCATTGCCTTGGTCACGACTCGTGGTAGTGAGTTGTGAGATGTGGTTATGGGTCGTCGGACCCTGGCCATAACCAAATCAAAAACTTAGTGGAAAAGTTCTTCTCTAAGTATGAATGACTCACTATGAGCCGTAAGGATATGTTATGAGTCATAGGTTTAAGTAATAGGATGTCCAGTGTTCAATTCATTTGGGTTCTATGTTGCTCACGACTATACCTTATGATTCGTAAGACCTTATTATGAGTGGTTTGGTGGAGTCATAAAGTGGCAGTGTATGGGGGTCCTAGTCACTGTCATGGTTATGACTCGTGGTCATGAGTCGTAAGGTGTGGGTACTAGTCAAGGGGTGGACTCGTATCCAAAGGACATTTTTTCCAACTTTTAAGTTGAGGTCATTCTAGACATTTCTCCTCTTTCCCAACTTAAAAACCATGAATTATAATTTCTTTAGGGCATCATTAGCTCTCATAAACATATCAAATAACCTCTCAGAACACTCCCAAATCATCAAGGTCAAGAACACTTAGGGTTTTCATCAAGCTAACCAATTGGGGCTTTCAAGGGTGATTTATCTCCATACTTCTTGGTGATTAAGGCATGTTACACTTTCCTCATTGTTATTTTATTAAAAGCACATATTTTAAGGTATGGCTTTCATGGTATTGATATGGTTTTGAAACAAGGGTTGGGGGTTTTAAATGCTTGTAGTGGAATGATGTTTTCCCATGGTTTAATTATGATTATTCATGCTTTAAATATGGTTATGAACATATGGGTGAATGGGTATGGTGAATGGACTTGGAAACTCTGATTTTTTAAACTTGTGACTCTTAAAGTGGTTATGACCCCAACCCTGTACAGTGAAACTGGTTTTCAGTTATGAGAAATGTGGGAATTTGAATTGTGGCATTATGATGTTGAATTGAACCTTATGGAACTATGTTTTCACAATCCATGGCTTTAATGAACTAAAGGAGGTCGAGGTATTCTTCCAAATTAATTTTATAAACTAAATGGGGGTGTGGTGTTCCCCCAAGTTAAACATGATTAATTTGGCATGAAGTTAAACTTGCAAGTGAAGGGAATGACGATGCTCGTGTGTGCCTTAACGGTTGGTTCATTCATCAATAATTTAAATTATGTGCAACTTGTTTTAAATTAGACTTAATGGGGGTTATGTATCAACGCCGTGAAGGTGTGGGTCTTGAACGACTTGTACTGGAAACTCGTGTTCGCCGATATGAGGTTTGGTCTTGATGACCTATATGCATGAGTCATACTTGATATATTTTGGGATGGCTAATTACTAGATGTCTTAGGTTTCCCTCGGATTTTCTCGGGTATGTGCGGCTAACATGCACCGGGGCCCTTTCAGCAGGGGGGATGAACCCATTTAGCCCGTGGGTGCCTATTATGATGGTTGAGCTACATAGTCCAGGATAAAATTTTTTAATTATGATTAAACTTGTCCCCTATCCCAACATGATATATATATATATATGTAATTGCATATGGTTATGTGTATTGGTTTGACTTAGTTTTGAATTGATGGTATTACTTTACCTTTATCCCTAAGTATATGCTAGTGTTCACCCTACTAGTCACCTCTAGATGCTACATCCCCACGTGATGTAGGAACTGGAGCAACTTTTACTTTTCCTAAACAAATTTTGTTAGATAATCTCAGTTTATTAGTCTTTGGTGGTGAAGTGGTGAGCTTCCATTCCTCTGGAAGACTTAGTTATTTCATAAGTTTCTTTCAATAATTTAGAAGTAAAGAGTTCACATTAACATTATCATTGTGATTGTCATTTTCAAAGTCGGGGGTATGTCTCAATATTTTATTGGTATTAATTTGGAACAGGCTTTGCTTGGACTACTGTGGACTTTGGAAGGCTTGGTATGATTTGGTTTGGTTTGATTATTTTTGGTTATAGACTATTATAATATCTTTAAGATTGAATTTTCTTATCTTGTTATATATTTGGAATTCATTCGACATGAGGTGTATGGTTGTTGGTTTCTTGGATATTGGGGGTGGTCTCCGGTCCTTATTGGACTTGAGATACCCTTCACGACCAGGTGTTGGTTTAGGTTATGACAAGATGGTATCAGAGAACTAGGTTCATAATAAGTTGGGTGTCCATAAATCTGTGTCGAGTATAGTCTTTTTTATGGGTGTGTAGCGTGCCATACTTATAAGGGAGAGGTTATGAGGCATTTAGGAATATTTCCCTTTCTTGTTATCTATTTCGGGTTGTAGAGTCTAAGGTCTTGTATTTCTATAATTTCCATTTGCTCACTTTTCAAATCATGCCTCCCAGATGATCTGAAGCTCATGGAAACTCCTCTGTCCTTCTTGAGGACAACACTAATGGGACTTGCCCTGCTTATAAGGTTTAGACTTGGTCTAGGGGTCTAATTTTTGATTGTCCTCCTGGAGTCCCATCGGTTCCCTCTAGTCCTCCTCGAGCTCCTCAGGCTGATGTGTTAAATTAAATGCTGAGTTTCGTCAGTCTATCCATATATTAGCTTTGTTGGTAGCTTCTCAGTCTGAGCGCGGTTCTCTGAGTTGGGCAATTTATGAGGTTTATAATGCCACAAGGGTTGGCCAGTTTATGAGGTTGAGTCCTCCAACTTTTACTGGTGTTGAGGTTGAGGATCCTCAAGGTTTTATTGATGAGATGGAGAAAATCTTTTGGGTTATGCATGCTTCAGATGTTGAGGGAGTGAAGTTCGCTGCTTATCAATTAAAGGGTGTAGGTTACTAATGGTATGAGGAATGGGGGAAGTCTAGGGTAGATAATGTTGACTCTGCACAGTGGGATATTTCTCTAGTACCTTTCTAGACCGCTTCTTTCCTCAGGAGTTGAGGGATGCAAAAATGGAAGAATTAGTTAGTTTGAAGCAAGGTAGGATGATAGTCAAAGAGTGTGCCTTGAAATTCTATTAGCAGTCCTAGTATGCTCCTGAGTTGGTGTCTAGCATGAGGAGCTAGAATGGAGAAATTTATTTCTGGGTTATCCCGTGAGTTGATTTTAGAGAGAAGGATACCTTGTTAAATAAAGATATGGACATCTCTAGTGATCCTTGTCTGAAGCTATCGGGTGATAATCATTTTTAGAGTGATAATGGTCCTAGGGCATAAAGAGCCCAATCTCACATTGGTGGGGCTCATTAAGCCCCATTACATCCTCCTTGTAGATTCTGTGGGCAGTTGCATCATGGCTTTTGTAATGAAGGGAACAAGAAGTATTTTAGATGCGGTCCGCTTGGCCACTTTCAGAGGAACCTCCCTTCAGGTGATGTTGCTATAGGGGCAAATAAGGTTCTTGTTGCCTCTTCATCAGCTCCTGCACCAAAAGGTGCTGCTTCTACTTCTGGTACCGGTACTGGTCAAAATTGCTTATACGTTCTTGATTCTCGCTAGGACTCTGAGGCATCTCCCGATGTTGTTACTAGTATGTTAAAAATCTTTTCCCCTGATGTGTACTATTTTCTTGATCCAAGGTCCACTTTTTCTTATGTGACCCTATTTGTGGCTGTGTATTTTGATTTTTGTCCTGAGTGTATTCTGGATCCCCTTTTTATATCTAACCTGATGGGTGACTCTGTGGTTGCTAGAAGAGTCTATAGGGGATGTGTTGTATCTATTGGTGGTAGAGAAACCCTGGTAGACTTGATAGAATTAGACATGGTTGATTTTGATCTCATATTAGGGATGGATTGGCTGTATTCGTGCTACACCTCCTTAGGTTGTCGAACCTGTAAGGTAATGTTTAGATTTCCTAATGAGCCAGTCATTGAATGGGAATGGAGTTCTTTGGTGCCTAAGGGGAGGTTTATATCATATCTTAGAGCCCAGAAGTTGATTTCAAAAGGGTGTATTTATCATTTGGTCTGTGTTAAAGATGCTAACCTGGAGGGTCCTTCTTTAGAATCTGTTACTTTGATTAATGAATTTCCCGAGGTTTTTCCTGATGATCTTCCTGGTTTCCCTTTTGATAGGAAAATTTATTTTGGGATTGATCTTATTTTAGAAACTCGCCATATCACTATACCTCCTTAGCTCTGACTGAGTTGAGGAAGCTTAAGAAGTAGCTGAAAGACCTCATAGATAAGGGTTTTATCCATCCTAGTATGTCTTCATGAGGTATGCCTATTTTGTTCGTGCGTAAGAAGGATGGTTCCCTGCGGATATATATTTATTACCCTCAGTTGAATAAGGTGACGATAAATAATAAGTACCCTCTCCCTCAGATTGATAATTTGTTCGATCAACTTCAGGGTGCTAGATATTTCTCTGAGATTGATCTTAAATCAGGTAATCATCAGCTAAAAATTAGGGAAGTGGATATACCTAAGACTTCCTTCAGAACCCGGTATGGTCATTATGAGTTTTTTATCATGTCTTTTGGGTTGACCAATGCCCCAGCAGAATTCATGGACCTGATAAATAGGGTCTTCTGCCAGTTCTTGGATCTGTTCATCATTGTATTCATAGATGATATTCTAGTGTACTCTAAGAGTGAGGCAGATCATGCGGATCACCTTCGTATCGTGTTGCAGACCCTGAAAGATCAGCAGTTGTATGCCAAATTATCTAAATATGAATTCTGGTTGAAAGTTGTTACTTTTCTGGGCCATGTATTTTGTAGTGAATGGATTATGTTGGATCCGGAAAGAGTGGAAGTAGTTAAAAAGTGGACCAGACCCATGACTCCAATGATATTTGGAGCTTCTTGGTTTTACCGATTACTATAGGAGATTTATGGAGAGTTTCTCGACTATAGCTGCCCCGTTAACTAAGTTGACCCAGAAGAAAGTAACATTCTTATGGTATAAGGTTTGTTAAGGGAGTTTTGAGAAGCTAAAAGATAAGTTGACTTCTGCTCTAGTTTTGACCTTGCTCGAGGGTAATGATGGATTCTTAGTCTATTGCGATACATCCCATGTGTGGATTAGGTGTGTGTTGATACAACATGGTAGGGTGGTGGCCTATGCTTCTAGGCAAATGAGGGTTCATGAGAAGAACTACCCGACTCATGATTTGGAGTTGTTAGCTGTGGTGTTCACATTGAAGATCTAGCGTCACTATCTCTATAGAGTTCATATGGATATCTTTTTTGATCATAAGAGAATGCAATATGTGTTCACTCAGAAAGAGCTTAATCTCAGGAAAAAGAGGTGGCTTGAGTTGCTGAAGGACTACGATATGAATCTTTATTACCACCCAAGTAAAGCTAACCTTGGAGTTCGTATCTTAGACTCTGAGGATGGTGGTGTATTTGTGTATGATGTAGCAGTGTCATCTCTTGCTGCTGAGATAAAGGATGAACAGGTATTGGATCTTATCTTAATGAAGATTAAGAGAGATGTGGGTTAGCAGAAGGTTGTAGCTTTTGCGATTAGTGGCGCTGGTATCTTGAGGTACTAAGGCAGACTATGTGTTTCTGACATGGATGGATTGCGAGAAAGGATCTTGGCTGAGGCTCATGGGTTATGTTATACTATTCATCCTAGTTCGATGAAGATGTATCATGATCTTAAGGGGATTTATTGGTGGAATAATTTGAAGCGGGATGTGGCCAGTTTTGTGGCTAAGTGCATTGGTCTGTCAACAGGTGAAGGTTGACCACTTGAGGCCCGGTGGGTTAACTCAAGAGATTGAGTTGCCTGAGTGGAAGTGGGAAGTGATTAATATGGATTTTGTTAACGGTCTTCCTCAGTCTCATAATTAGTTTGATTCAGTTTGGGTCATCGTAGATAGGATGACTAAGTCTGATCACTTCTTGACTGTGAGGACTAATTATTCGGTTGAGGATTATGCCAAGTTGTTTCTTGGGGAGATCGTGAAGTTGTATGGTTCTCCAGTTTCTATCATTTTGGATCGTGGTACTTAGTTCTCATCACACTATTGGCATTCAATTTAAAGAGGTTTAGGAACTATGGTGAGCCTTAGTACTGTATTTCACCCATAGACGGATGGGAAAAAAGAAAAAATGGTTAAGGTCTTGGAAACTATGCTTCGAGCTTGCTTGATTGATAATGGTGGTAGTTGGATCGATCATTTTTCTCTCATAGAGTTTGCATATAATAATAGTTATCACTCCAGCATTGATATGGCTCTTTTTGAGGCATTGTATGGTAGGAGGTGTCGTTCTCTTATTGGGCGGTATGAAGTTGGTAAAAATGAGTTGTTTGGTCCTAACTTAGCTTACCAGGCCATGGATAAAGTGAAGGTGATTTAGGATAAGCTTAAGATATCCCAAAATTTCAAAAAGTCCTATGCAGATGTGAGGCGTAGGGAGTTAGAGTTTAAGGTTAGTGATTGGGTGTTCATAAAGGTGTCTCCCATGAAGGGGTGATGCAGTTTAGTAAGAAGGGAAAACTCAGTCCTCGTTATGTTGGTACGTACTTGGTTTTGAAGAGGGTCAGTAATATTTCATATGAGTTGGATTTGCCTTCTAGTTTGAGCTCTATTCATCCAGTGTTTCATGTCTCGACATAGAGAAGATACGTGGGTAATCCTTCACCAGTTGTCCCTTTGGAGGGGTTAGGTATTTCAGACTCTTTGTCTTATGAGGAAGTCTTGGTTGAAATATTAGATTGGCAAGTTCTTCGGTTGTGGACGAAGGATGTGGCTTCGCTAAAGGTTCTTTGGAGAAACGACAAGGTTGAAGAGGCCACTTGGGAAGCTGAAGAGGACATGAAGTCCAAGTATCTGTTCTTGTTTTCCTCTTTGGAAAATTGTGCCTAAGGTATGTGTTATTCTTAACATCTTTGTTTTCTAACTTTGTTAAAGGAAAGGGTGATTTCCTTGGCATCTTTGTTTTCTAACTTAGTTATTGGTAAGAGTAGAGGTATATGGAGTCCAATTGTGCTTGTATTTCCTAGACTCATCATTCGAGGATGAATGATCCAAGTAGGGGAGAATGTAATGCCCTAGATTTTTGGCCCTTGAAAATTCTTGAGCTTTGGGCTCACTACCTTGGTCACGACTTATGGTGACGAGTCATGAGATGTGGTTACGGGTCATAGGACCTTAGTCGTAACCAAATCAGAAACTTAGTGGCAAAGTTCTGCTCTGAGTACGAGTGGCTCACTATGAGCTGTGAGGATATGTTACGAGTCATAGGTTTAAGTCGTTGGATGTCCAGTGTTCAATTCATTTGGTTTCTATGTTGCTCACGACTAGACCTTACGAGTCAAAAGATCTCATTATGAGTGGGTTGGTGGAATCGTAAGGTGGCAGTGTACGGGGATCCTAGTCACTGTCTTGGTTACGACTCGTGGTCAAGAGTCGTAAGGTATGGGTACGAGTCAAGGGGTGGCTCGTAACCCAAGGCAACTTTTTCTATCTTTTAAGTTGAAGGAATTCTGGACATTTCCCCTCTTGCCCAAATTAAAACCCACAACTTATAACTTCTTTAGGACATCATTATCTCTCATAAACACATCAAATAACCTCTCAGAACACTCCCAAATCCTCAAGGTAAAGAACACTTAGGGTTTTCATCAAGCTAACCAATTGGGGCTTTCAAGGGTGATTTCTCTCCGTAAACACTAAAAACTTTATTAAATAACACTTTGGTTATCTCCAACTTTCTTCTGTGGTTATCTCCTTTCACTGAAAACACAAAAAACTTTATTAATCAACACTTTGGTTGCCTGAAAACATACAATTTTCCTAAGAAAATGATGCTAACTATTTCGTAATACACCGGAACATCAACACCCTCAATTTAAGGTAATTGCTTGTCCTCAAGCAACTCAGCACCTAATTGCACACATGAACAGTAAAATGACAAGCAACCAACCCTTGAAACATTTTGATGCAACTATTCACTCATCAGTTCAATCACATGCATTTAACACATCAGGCTCCACACCCAGCATTTATCATAGTTCAGTTCACAAGCATGAATGTTACATTCTACAGAGAACAACAAAGTTCAGTAAAACTTCGGTTGCCCTTACAACAATGAAATCCACCACTCATTATTTGATGTGGACAAAGTCTAACTCTCACACTCACAAAGAAGTTGAAACCATAGTCCAATTACCCATAGGCTTGCCCTATCCATACGACACTACCTCAAGATTGACTCACTAGGATCAAACATGTCTTTTCGAGGCTTGCAATGAGGTTTTGGGTCAGGAGGGGTATGTTTTTGGGTAAATTCACTCATTGAAACTTAACCCTCCTTGCCCTAGCATCTTTTCAACTTCAAATTGCTATATATATTATTTTTTTTTTATAACAGCTACCTTCCGACTTAGGCTAATGCAGTCAGTGGCCAATCTTTTGACATTAGCCACCATCAACTTAGATGCTTTATCTAAGTTGAAATGTACAATGCTAAGTAATTTTCTAAGTCTGGAGCTGAATGTTAAAACCCTACGGAGAGTAATTAACAGTGATAGGATTTTAGAACGGGTTTTAAAGACAAAAGATGGGTTCAAAAGAGATAATCTTTCTGGTGGGTGTTGTTTATTTAGGTTAGAAGGGCTCAAAGTATAAGGAGTCCTGTTATCCTATCCTAATGACTCCCCTAGAAGACTGTATCTATGACTCGGGCAAGTTCTAGGTCTTAACCTATGAAAGAACCGCAAGTAAAACCTCACACCCATAGGCAATGAAAGTAAACTTCCTTTGCATTTCTTGGAATGGTCATTGCATGTTGCATGCACCTCTTCTATACTAATGCTAAATGCAAAATTACTGAGAGTTATATACACATGTTTACATGAATAAGGTAAGTAATTACATACACATGCTTATAGTCTTATGCCGCATCATTCATAGCCCATATTTACAACAAAGTACTAAAACAGAAACAATTTATAGATACTTATTAAACACATATATTTACATCACAGGCTGTAAAATTTGAAATGCGATAATAAAAACACCCTAAACATGCCACTTCTACTAGATAGTACATGATTGGATTCAGAATATCGGCAACACATCCAACCATGGTGTAAATATACCCCACCCCTACATTAAAAGATATGCATTATCCTCAAAGCAATAAATTACAGTAACTGAGGATTGGGTTATCTACTTGGCATCCTATTCCTCTGAGGCATTTGTCAGGTGGGGTGAGGTCCTTGCGTCCTCACCCTGTGCAATGTTGGCCCCTATGGTGGTAGGATCGCTCACAACTTCACCCTCCATATTTTGAGGAATAGTCTCACGAATTGAACCTGCACTTCGCCCCCTTGCTGGGTTAGCACTAGTAGAGACTCCTGTCGCTTTATTTTCTTCTTCTCTTTGCTTCCTTTCAGCTTCTTTCTTTGACTTCTTTACAGCTCTTTTCAGGTTATGCTGGTCTAACTCCTCAGGTGATAATGCTTCTTTTTTTCTCCTTTTTTCTTCTTTCCTTGCTACTTTTTCATCCATTTGTTGCTTGTCTTTATCCTTCATGGGTCTACCCATCAGATAAAGAATGCCCTCATCATCATCACTTACCGCCAAAGTCAGGTCAAATGCAGGCGGTTGTGATTTTTTCTTCTTTAACTCCTCTATGTCAGCCTTTGCCTGCTCAAATTCAGCCATGAGCTTGGCAAGATCAGGGAGAGATAGTAAATCTAGCCTTTTTTTGATGCGAGCTTCCATGTTATCCATCCTAACTTGAATAGTTTGAAATGGCCTGACTGCTTCGGCCATAATTTCATTCACAAAAGGTTTGAAATCTCCATCCCACTTTTCTAACTACTTCTGAAACCGTTTTTGATTCTTCATCACCTTGACAAAATTCACCGGGTTGAATCTGTATTTCGCAAAATCTTCTCCACCAACAAACTGTGTAGAATCTGACCCTGCAGACGTACCCTGGGGCACATAATCAGGTGGCACATATATGGTAATGGGTAAAGGCATAACTTCGGGCATTTTTGTGGCTTCGGGAACTAGTACAGACTAAGACTGATATGCTGGAGGTTTGGTCATATGAATTTTGAACTTTGATTTATCTTTCGACTTCTCAATGTCCTGCTTATGTGTAGCCTGTACCTCATTGTCAACCCCACTGATCAGTGGCACCCCAGCGTGTTTGCATAATTTAGTGATCAAACATGGAAAGGGTACAGAGGTGGTCACTTTATGTGCTCGCACAAACATCTCATCTGCAATTAGCTGACCAAAATCAATTGGTAGCCCTAAAATCAAACTGGACACTACTACTTCTCTGTGATGATCCAGGTTCCCATCTTCTTTTGTTGGAATTAACCTCAACTGGAATATAGCCCACCAGAACTTAGCTTTAAAGCTAAGAGTGAAATTTGCGATGCGCTCTTTGGAATTAGTCAACTAGGAAGGATTTCCATCATCAGTCAATAACGAGGACGCCCAATGTCTCTGACCGGAAGCATTTCTCATTCTATACTCAAAATCTGGGACCGCAGGTGGAGCCTCATATCCTGGCCCAAATAGCATCCTATTAATTGTTTGGGCTGAGATATCAACGGTGACCCCTCGGACCGGGATAGACTCCCTATTTGGTCTATGTGAGATTGGAGTTCCCTTTGGACATTTTGCTTTCACCAAACATAGGTAATTTGCAAAGAATTCTCTTACCCAATTTGGTTGGTAGTTTCCTGGTGGCCTGCTAATCCATGCTAGTCCATATTCGTTGAACCGATGCTCTAACTTGGGATATTCATAAAGATCTGTTGTCATAATCTGATGTTCTTCTAGAAATGACCTTCGGATCCCTCGAGTTGTGGGTGTCAACCCGTCATATAACTCTTTGTGTGATCCCTCTATTTGCCACATGATAGCGTCTCGAATCTGGGGATCTTTCCTCCTGATAATGTTATCACCCTCCTTTTCATTTTCTGCATCAGTAGCTTTTGTTTGATCCCCCACATTAGTCGTTTCAGCTTCATCTTCTACGGGTAATGGTTGGGTTAAAGCAACTGTTGCTTCATCCGGACTTGAATTAGTGAAACTAATATTATTCTCACTCCTCTCCTCAGACTGGGGGATTGTGATGGCTTCCCTTTCAGTTCGCCTAGTATTATAAGATGGTGCGGATGTATTTCTACCTTGTTGAGATCTTCCTCCTCTGGCTTGTGGAAGTTTAGGGGCCATATCACCTGAAAACCAATTTAAGAAATCAGTTCAAAATTCAAACACAATCAAAATTGTTGCAAATGTGGTCTGACGGTAGATCTGATAGTCCACCATAGGTTGGATGGTCCACCAACTCTACCGTCAACCGTTAAGCAGTGACCCACAACATCTTGGGATTTATGACGGTCAACTAGGTGGTCTGTCACAAAGTTAACGGTCCACCAACTCGATCGTCAACCCTTAAGCAGTGACCCATAAAATCTTGAGCCTTTTGACGATCAACGTGGTGGTCCGTCACAAAGTTGACGGTCCACCACTTCGACCGTCATGGATTATACAGAAGATACATATTATTGAGTATTCTGACGGTCATCCTTGTGGTCCATCAAAAAGTTGACGGTCCACTAGTTTGACCGTCGTACCTTTGTCTTCAGCCAAAAAGTCTGGGTTCGACCATTTTGTCGAGCAATAGCACATCAGGTCATATTTTCAACTACCATCACAGCTCTAAACTCATATTTTAAGCACATTGGTCTCATTTTACACTTTATATCACCCAGATTTCACACCAGTTTGTACTTTGAATTTCAACTCAAGACATTCATACTCAGTACACTAAGAACAAACCAATAAATCATTCTTTTACACTTAATATGGACTACCAGAAGAGAAGGGTTTTCACTTACCTTGATTCTCGATTACACTACGTGCTTGAAGCTTCAGAGACAAAGATAACTTACAAATCCTAGCACCTGTGTTACTTTTTGGTTTGTGATGGAGAGACAAGAGAGTTGAGTTGATTTAAATAAGGCACAAATGGAGGAGATGAGGGGCCTCTGATGAGATAACTCTCTTCAGGTTCTTTGAATCTTAAAGAAGTAGAAAAGTCAAAGGTCATGGAACGGTTACAATGAGTGCACCCACTCAATTTTATTCTCAAAATCTCACTTCGGGTCAAATACAGAGCACTTATTAAGAGTACCGATTTAACCCAACCTGATTCAGAGTTAGGGTTAAAGAGACGGTCAAATTGATAGTACGTCACGAATGTGACGTACCACCACTCTGAACGTCACCCCTTACCAGAGTCGATGTGTTTCTATTTTGGTAGGACGGTAAGTGGGATGGTCCACCAAATTTGTGACGGTCCACTAGATTGGCCGTGACTGCTTACTAGAATGTGGGTCACCAGTCTTACTTCTGATGGCTGTTTTGATGGCCCACCAGGTATGTGACGGTCCGCCACTTAGTCCGTCATATCCTATCCAGTGTATGCCTTTTCTTGCCAATTCTTGACGGTTGAAAGTGTTGGTCTATCAGAGGACTGGTGGTCCGTCAAGTCGTCCGTCACAACGGTCCAGTTGCTCAGATATATGCCTATTTCCCCTTTTACCGCATTTCTGGCCCTGCACACTTCATTAATGTATCAAAATTGCACAAAAACATAAAATAGACTCTAACTATGGTTACAACAACATGTTGTGAGTTGCCTCCCACTAGTGCCTGATTTAACATTGTGGCACGACTCAGGTATCTCGAGTACTCAGACTTCATTGAGATAAAAGACATTAACACTTTTTATTAAGTCTTTTGGACTAATATAAAGTTTGATTCTTTGCCCGTTCACTTTGAAGACACTACCATCTTCGTTTTCAAGCTCAACTACTCCAGAAGAGTAGACTTGGCTAATTTTGAATGGACCTGACCATTTAGACTTCAACTTACCTGGAAATAGCTTCAGTCTGGAATTGAAAAGAAGTACCAAATAACCTTTCCTGAATTCTCTCTGTGCAATCGTTTGATCATGGTATTTCTTCATCTTCTCTTTATACAAGTCAACTCTTTCATAAGCCCAGGAATTGAAAAAAAGTACCAAGCTCTTTGTACCCGGATTTTTCATAGTAGTTCCGACCTTGGTTTCCTTGGCCACTACCTCGGAAACCCCTAGATTATTCAAGTAATTTGCTTCCTCCTCAGAATCGGAGTCAGCTCTTCCCTGTGATGCAATATCTTTAACCTTTTCTGTCTTTCTTGATAATAAATGCTTAGTAAGAAGGTCCATTTGCATTTTCATGTGAGCCATATCTTGGTCAAGTTCCTCTTCCCTTCGCCTCTGTTCTGCGATCATGCCAATAGATACAGTAGAGCTCGCTACCTCAAAATCCATGGTATGCCAAGAAAAGTGAGGTCCATGAATGACCCACCCGCATCATTATCTACCACTAGCTTAGTCACTGAATTTAAGGACCTATATAATATCTCCATCAAGTGGACATTGGTTATCTGATGATTTGGGCACCACATAAGCTTCTTCTTGAACCTCTCCCAAGTCTCGTGGAGAGCTTCAGTTGGAAGCTGTCTAAAATTGCTTATCTTATCTCTCAATTGTGCTTTCTTGGATAACGGAAAGAATCTTTCTAGGAAAGCATCTTTCAGTTGCCTCCAATTGGTAATAGAGTCGGGAGTTAGCCCATTTAACCATAGAGTTGCCTCTCCAGATAGAGACAATGGGAATAAGCGCAGTCGGATCGCATTTTGTCCAACCCCTGGATTGTCAAACGACTTGTATATTGAGATAAAATTAAATCAGATGCATATTTGGATTGCCGCCTGCAAGTCCACCAAATAACCCTTTGAGTTGCAATAGCTAGATCATAGTGCTAGTAATATTAAACTTGGCTCCGGGTGCTAAAGGCGGAGGAATAATAGCCCTTATGGCACCAGCCCCATCCAATTCATCATCATCATTATCAAATACAAACTGCACAACTCTGTGTTTGGGTCTCATTCTAGCCTGACGATCTCTGTTGACATTCCTGTTCACTAGTGCAGCCATATCATCTGCACACCTTGGATTTAATAACTCATCATCACCCAGGTCCTCATCATCAGGATTTGGTACCCAACGTGGGTTATCAGTATTCTACTGATTTACTTACACAACTGCCAATGTAGCTAATCTAGCCTGCTCCTGTTGAGCATCTATCCTTTTAGGGTCTCGTTGCGCATCCATTCTGCCAATGAGATGTGGTTCAGGATTTATAGGTAATAATGGCTGACCCGATCTCCGTGTACTTATCATGCACAATAGTCAACCTATTCAAAACAAAAACAACAAACCAAAATTAATGTTTGAGAATCTTTGACCAAAGGGTCTATTAACTATCACAAACTTAGTTGACAACCGTATTCCCCAGCAACGACACCAAAATTTGATACGCCCAAATTACAACTCTCGGTAGAAAGTATAAGCGGTCACTGTCAAATATAGAACCCAACTAGGTTGGGTGTCGAATCCCACAGGGAATACTGTGCTCACTAAGTGTTGTAATCATTATTAGACTGTTGATCATAGGTTCCTAACCAAAAAAGGTTTTTTTTAGGTTTTAATTTGTAAAATAATTAATTGTAACAAGAGTATTCCAACTAATGATTCTCTTTGTAATTTGTAACTTTATGAGATTAAACAGACCAGGGTTATGGTCACCAAAATGCTAGCACCATTTGGGTTGTGAATCATTTATGAGTTCCGCTTAGAAAATTCAATTACAAGAAAGGTTGAGTCCTATTCTTTATCCCTTAGTTTCTCAACCTAAGTGGATAGATTATCCTCTAATTCTCTCAAACTCGAAGGATGAATTATTCTTTCAACCCATTTCTCACGTAAGCTAATCCTGTTAGGGCATTTGCTATTACTCTAAAGGTTAAATCCCTTAGAATTCATGTTAAAATTTCTTTTTCCAACAAACACTTTCCTTTCAGATAAGTGTTGTTCTAGGGCTCACTCTTCAAGTTTTCAACCAAGAAAATTCATGAAATTGAAGAAAGGTTTATGCAATGTCATTGAATTATGGAACTCAAATTGATTCCCAACCCATAGATGTGTTTCACATTAAGGATCCCATAGCCCTAGTTATGGGATCTTAGCCACAATACTCTATAGAAGAAGAAGAAGAAGTCATTCTTGTATTATTAATAAATAGATTAAGAATTTACTTACAAAGAATCCCAAGAATCAGTTCTTCAATCTTCAATAATCAATTGTTCAATGCTAAAGTACTCCCAGATCTAAAGAATCCCCAAAGTACTGGGTTATAAAGAGTTTCAATAGATGATAAAACTTGTAAAAGAAAGAAAAAAGATCCCTTCTTAACCCTAAAATTTTGTATTTATATATTCCCAGCTAAAAAAGAAATTTAAAATTTAAAAATAGAAAAGCCGCATCCTAATTGACGGTCCATATGGCGGACCATGAAAGAGTTGACGGTCCACCATCTTGTCTGTTACTCGTTTCTTCCAAATAGAAGTTTCTGGATAAGATCTGATGGTCCACCTGGTGGTCCATCGCATGAATGACGGTCCACCACATTAACCGTCACTGAGTTCCTCTGGAGGGTGGTTTCTGGATAAGCATTGATGGTCTACCATGTTGATAATCACTGAGTTCCTCTGAAAGGTGATTTCTGGATAAGGGTTGACGGTCCATCTGGTGCTCCGTCACATGTCTGATGTCCTGCCATGTTTTCCGTCACTCAAGGCATTTATATGGTAGGTTCTGAATCACCTTGACGGTCAACCTGGTGGTCCGTCGAAAGACAGACGGTCCACCATTTTGAGCGTCAAACTCAATTTTCTGCTACTTTTTCCAGCTTTCTTTTATGGTTATCTCCTTTCACTGAAAACACTAATAGCTTTATTAAACAACACTTTGATTGCCTGAAAACATACAATTTCCCTAAGAAAATGATGCTAACTATTTTGTAATATACCGGAACATTAGTACTTCTTGGTGATTAAGTCTTATTGCTCTTCCCTCATTGTTATTTTATTAAAAGCATATGTTTTAAGGTATGGCTTTCATGGTATTGATATGGTTTTGAAACAAGGGTTGGGAGTTTTGAATGCTTGTGGTTGAATGATGTTTTACCATGGTTTAATTATGATTATTCATGTTTTAAATATGGTTTGCAACCTGTGGGTGCATGGGTATGGTGAAAGAACTTGGAAATTGTGATTTCTTAAACTTGTGACTCTTGAAGTGGTTCTAACCCTATCCCTGTATGGTGAAACTGGTTTTCAGTTATGAGAAATGTGGGAATTTGAATTGTGGCATTATGATGTTGAATTGAACCTTATGGAACTATGCTTTCACAAACCATACTGTACTGATAATTGCTTAGCATGAATATGATGTTCTAAATGTAGTAGTAAAATCATGGCCTGACTGACTTTTAACTTGAAAATAAATACATGTATAAACAGATAGGTATTGGTTGTTCATAACCCTCCAACACTAATTGATCATAACATACGATAACATTGCTTAAAACAGTGGTATAAGATCATAGTTCAAAGACCCAAAACATAAAACATTTCAATAGATAAGAGAGAAACATGAATTTGAATATAGGGATATGTTAAACTTGAGAGGACAACATATTCACATGGTTTAATTCATAACTTGATGTTTTTTCATGAAATAAATTGAATATAACATGGGTAATTGAAATTCAAAACATGAAATAACCTAAATCACATGGAAACACATGCTGACATCGCTTAAATTCAAATTACTAAGAAAACATGGATTAAATTCATAATTAACAAAGGAGATTTTGGGACTCAATAGGTGGAAGGAACCCATTGATGAATACCCCACATACCCGCGTGTAGAAGCCTTGGATAAATTTCTTAGGGTTGAACTTGAACTTGAAGAATCCTAGTTGGCTTTGAGGAAAAAAAATCATATCTTTTTGCTCTGTGATGAATACTTTCAGTGTTATGATTGGTTAGGGTAATATTTACTCTTGATAACTAATGTTTGGAGGGTGAAACGATGTAGTTTTAGGGTTAAGAGAGTGGGAAAAGACCAAAAGAACCCCTAGGAATCGTCTGGAAAATGCTTGGAAGCCCTCCAAATAACTTAGGTCATGACTCTTAAGGTCTGGCTATGAGTCATGGGTGGTATTCAAAAACCTATTTTCAACCTTTATTGCCCAGATTACGACTCCCTCCTAACGACTCGTAATGAGACATTACGAGTCATAGTCTGGGCAACTTTGACAATGCTTCAGTATTTTGGCCATAACTTTTCACCTCGATATTGGATTAAGACAAAATTATTATCATTGGAAATATAATTCAATTATCTATATGTTGGTGGGTTTTGAGATAAAAAAATTATAAGTACACCAAAATTATGCTCGTTTGAAGATGACTAAAGTTATGCTCTTCATGAGAACTTAATCGCTAAGGGATGTTTTCACTTGCCTATAAGCTAGGAGATATTTGTGACCTTAATATGTATATAAATCACTAATAAAACTACCAACACATGAGGTTTGATCTTTCATAAACTTAAAGAATGGTTCTAACATTGGTTTGGATTTTTCAGGGTGTCACACTCATCATTTGAGGACGAATGATCCTGGGAGAAGGGAAATGTAACACCCTGGATTTGGAACTTGGAAAATTCATTGATTTTGAGCTTACTGCCTAACCTATGACTTACCTTATGAGTTGCAGGGTCACCTTACGGGTCGTAGGACACCAATTGTAGGGTGACCAGTAAGGTTGCACAAGGTGTTTGTTCTGAGTACGACTAGATTCAATAAGTTATCAAGACTCTAAATAAGTCGTATAGTATTTCTCGTAGCCAAACCAATGTAGTTCCCAAATATTTCTATCCTAATAACTGGACCTTACGAGTCATAAGGTAATACTACAAGTCAGAGTGTATGAACTCATCGAGTCAAAAGTGATGGGTCCTTAAGCTACTATTCAAACTACGAGTCATGGAGATGAGTCATAGCCAGACATCACGAGTTGTAAGGTGACCCATGATGACTGGGAAACTTTTTCTGTACTTTTAAGTGGGGACATTCTTATTATTTCCCTCTTTCCCCCCTTAAGACCCACGACCATAAAACATGTTTGGGAATTTATTCTTAAAGATTAACCATCAAATACACTCTCTCAAACACTCTCAAATCCCTAAGTCAAGAACACTATGGTTTCTCAAGGAATTTACAGTTAGATCTTTGAAGGATCTATTCTCTCCATAAATTTTGATATCTCAGACATGTTACTCCTCCCCAAAGCTTATTTTATTGAAATCATGTATTAAATTGTTGCCCATGTAATTTAATTATGGTTTATGAATGTGGGTTTGAGGGTTTTGGAATGAATGTTACTTGAATTGAACTCTGATAATTCTATATGCATTATTTGTGCTTTATCAATGGTTTTTGAACTAATTAGGTGCATGGGTATGGGAATTGGAAAGGGGACAGAGGTATCCCCCCAAATTGATGTTTTCTTGTTGGAAAATTGGTTTGGAAATTGTTTTCCCTCAACCCACTTGTGTAATTGGGTTTGAAAGATGGTTTGTCACATGATTTGACTTACTTACCTTTACTATAGCATTGCATAATTGGTTAAAATGATAAACATGGATTTTGAAGGACTTGATTTACATGCTTGATATTAGTAAAATTGGAAGCTCTGGGGTCGAGAAATTCCCTCAGGTTAAATTAATAAACCAAAAAGGGGTTGAGCCATTCCCCAAATTTGATTTACTAAACAAAAGGGGTTGTTGCATTCCCCCATATTGATTTAACGAAAAAAGGGGGTCGATTCATTCCCACTTAGTTAATGGAATTGTAATGGCATAATTATAAGCTTGCAGGCGTAAGTGTATGGCTATACCTATGGTGTGCCTTAGTGGTCAATTCCTTGGTTCAATGAATGGGTTATGTAAAACTTGTTTCAACTGGTTTTAATGGGGTTATGTAGCTAAGCCATGATTGTATAGGTCCTAAAGGACCGATACTAGAAACTCATGTTTTTCGGCGTGAGGGTGTAAGACCCTGCAAAATTCTAAGCATGACTCGATCCTTTAAAGCCTACTAAGGGGTCCCAGACTTAGAAAAAAATTAAGCTAAGTATTTATACTTAGACTCATTGAACCAGTCAACCCAGCTAGGTAGTCAACCCAAGTAGAGGTCACGACGCGAGGGGCAACCCAGTTCAACAAATTCCAGTTATGGGTTATGGGATAAATGGGTCCATTTACCCACCCTTATTCACCCAAAAACATGAAATTAAGCCCCCATTCACCAAAATATACTCACTTTCTCTCAAACTCTCTCAAGAACAAGCATTAGGATTTTAAATTCAAGATTTAAATCTCAAGAATTCTTCCATCAATCTTCTAAAAAACAAGCATAAAGGTATGTGAAGTTTTCATCCAAGGGCCGTTTCACCCTTGGAGTTCAAGAAACCCTTTTTAAAATCTTAATTCATGATTTCTATGTTGTGGGGTTTTTGTATTCATGTTAATCTTGTTGTGTAATTTCCAAGATGATGTCTTTAATGGATTTCATGAACTTATGTTAGCATATGGTTGAAATCTTTGAAATTGAAGTGATTAATGTAGTCATGATGTATTGAATTATTATTCATGCCCAAGTATAATGTGATGCCTCCTATGTGTTTGCCAAAAATTCCTAAGTGAATTAATTATGCAATTTGATCCATTGTTGATCTTAATTATGAACTCATGAAAGAACTACATGTCTAAAGGACTCCCATGTTAAATTTATGCCTTGAAGGTGTTTGTTGAAATGCCTATGTGAATTGTTAGTGTTCTTATGACATGATAGCATGCATCCCTATACATGTACAAGTTCAAGATTTACAAGTGTTTGATGAAATGCCTTATAAAATGAATTATGAAGATGTGGCATTGTCGTGCCTTCAAGATTTATATTACGCTTTACTCTTTACGCTATCGAGTCCTGGGGGTATTTAATACTCGACAATTTAGTTGTATACTTAGAGCTAGTGTCAGTTATAGAATAGTCTCTGTCAGGTCACGATCAGTGGTACTTTTAGTCAGTTCTAGAATCTAGGAAAACTCAGTAAACTCAGTACTAATCCAGTCTAGTTCAGTAACAGTTCAGTCAAGCCGAGTATGAACTAGGAAACCAGTTCAGTATCTATTCAGTTTGGAGTAGGATTCAACACCGAGTGAACCCAAGAATGGGCACTCACCTTCCAGTAGAGGGTGTGACTCTTAAGGGCAATCCTTAAATTCCAGAAATACGTAGCCAACATAGGTTGAGACATCAAACCTGCCAGTCGAGGGTTGATGAGGTGTTTTAACCTGTTAGTTAAGGGTTCCACCATTCTTATTAGAGTACCTGCCAGATTAGGGTATCTCTTCAGTTGTCTTTACCCATGGCATGGTACTGGCACCCTTCCAACCGGAGTTACAGGTTTGACCCCAAAATCTATTCAGAAAAAAGGGGCATGTCGGTTAGATGATTACCTCACACAGTCTCAGTTTCAGATTCAGTCTCAGATTAGAACTCGATATAGTTCTACAGACTTCAGGACTATCAGATACAGTCATCCAGATAATTAGTACTACAATATCAGTAAAACTAGATATCTGTAAATTAGTATTCAGACTGAGTATTCGGTGTCATCATAATTTTAGTTACAGTCTACGTATTCATGCATGCACTTCCATTCAGTCATATTCATATTATTTAGTTAGTATTGTTCATACATCATGAACCCATGCATTTCAGCCTACCTCACTGATCATACCAGTACATTCAAAGTACTTATGCATGCTTTTTGTGCTATGATATCTTATATCATAGGTTCAGACGCACGGGCCCTAGAGCATCCTTGGTAGTATAGCTTCTCAGCAGACAATGTAGTAGTGAGTCCTTATATTTTGAGGACATGATTATTTTTACCATTTTAGTATTTCAGCAGTCAGTCAGAGTTAGTTGGGGACTTGTCCCATCAACTCAATCTTTCAAACAGTTTAGAGGCTTATCAGACCAGAGTGTTTTCAGACAGTTGTTTTCAAGAATTCAGTTTTCCGTATACAGTATTGTTTTCATATTTGAACCTTATAGTAGTGTCCGTATTTACTTTGTTATTCTGTTATTACAGCGTCTTTATTATCCAATGCTCACAGTAGGTACCAATCATGGGTTAACTAGTGGTCCTTTGAGATTATTAGCGCCATGTAGCGTCCGAGGTAAAGACTCGAGCCATTACAAAACTTGGTATCAGAGCCTAAGGTTCAACAGAGTCCTAGGATATCTAGAAGACATATCTAGTAAAGTCTTGTGCATGGGTGGGTAGCGCCACACTTATGGACAGGAGGCTACAAGATGCTTTAGGAATAATTTTCCTTCTTTCAGTATTCATATCGTGCGAGTGAGCATGAGCTCCAGTTAAACTCTCTATCTAATTCGAGTTTCTATTCCATTTATAGATCATGCCTCCCAAAAGAACTAAGGAAAAAGGAATGAGAGACCAGCCAGAACCCCAGCCATAACTCATGTTGTAGTAGCCCAGAATAACTTTAACCACCATAACTCATGTTGTAGTATCTTAGAATAAGTACCTAGCTATTGTTCTGGCTAACCCAGTGGCCAACATAGAGGCGCCAGGATTCAGTACTTCACCTAAATGAACCCTCCATCTTTCACCGGGTCTAAGTCAGATGAAGACCCTCAAGAATTTATTGATCAGGTTCAAAAAGTTACTGATATTATGGGGGTGATGGATAGTGAGGGTGATGAGCTAGTTTCATATCAGTTGTAGGATGTGGCTCACTCATGGTTCAAATAGTGGAAAGCAGAAAGGGCCGTAGACGCAGGGCCCATAGAATGGGAGAAGTTTGCCACTGCTTTTCTGGATAGGTTCTTTCCACAGGAGTTGTACAATCACACCTCCATCCTCAGAATCCAAAAGACAAACTCCAAGATTAGCCAATTAGTGAATATCCTTCAGCATTCCTCACTTTTCTTCATCCTTATAAGACAAGCTACCCATAGACAACATGCTAAGAGTATCAGCAACCACATTAGCTTTACCTGGGTGATAATGAAGACTCATGTCATAGTTAAGCAACTCAAGTCATCTCCTTTTCCTTAGATTCAACATGAACCCCATACAAATAATGGCACCAAATCTTCAAAGTATAAACCACCACTGCCAACTCTAAGTCATGAGTCAGATAATGTCTTTCATGGACCTTCAACTGCCTAGAATCATAAGCCATAACCTTACCAGGTTGCATCACAGTAAACTATAAGACCATCGGTACCCTTGGGCAGAGTCAAAACCAAAGAAAAAGTCAACTTATCTTTCAACTTCTCAAAACTATGCCCATAAGCATCGAATAATAAAAACTTTACCTTTTTCTGAGTCAACTTAGTCAATGAATAAACAATAGAAGAGAAGCTCTTCACAAACCTCCACATTAGTAGCATGAATCACCCTGAATATCTTCTTCATTTAATCAACAAACCCTTAAAAATCCTCCTCAACCTTATAGCCTTTTAAGGTTAGGGGATTTAACTTTATGAACTAGCCAACTCTAATGACCTTAGAAAATAGAGAAACAGAATCCCAACGATCAGGATGATGAGACTGAGAAGTCACCAACTGAGTCAAAAAATGAATGGATTGATGGAATTCAACATTATAAATATCTCCTTAGGGTGGTGAGGCATAAGCAATATCATCTCGGAAAGGATTGGTAGGAACCGGTGGAACTCCACATGGGCAGTCAGGAGCACGTACCCTAGATCGGGTATGTACTCTATAAGTAGAACTAGTTCAATCTACATTATCCTCAGGTGGGATAAAGGATTTTCCACGAACATCAGATCTTTGGGGAGGCATAATCTAAGATGCAAACAAATAAAATTAGAGGATATTTTAATACCCTAGACTCTATTGCTCCAAAATAAAATACAAGAAAGGGAAGAATTCCTAAATGCGTTGTAGCCCCTCCCTTATAAGTATGACATACTACACACCCATTAAAGAGAATCTACCTGACATGAAATTGTGGATACCTAATGACCATGAACCTAGGCTCTGATACCAAGATTGTCATGACCCAAACTAGGGCCTGGCCATGATGGGTATCTCAAGTCTACAGAGGACCAGAGACCACCCCTTTTGGCTAGATAAATAGAACACAATACAACTAGCAACGGATAGGTTTCAAATATATAACAAGATAGAGTTAAGTTTTGAACATATAACAAAAAATTTAGGCAACTAGCTCTGAAAGGAATCTAAGATAAGTTTTGAACATATAACAAGGAAGTTAAGCAAATAGCTCATAAAGGAATCTATGAATTTTAACAACTATCCCATTCCACAATAATCCACAAAGTATCTAATAACCAAGGACAACCCATGCCGAGACATGCCCCTGATCATAGCCAAAATGAGTCCAAAAGTTATAGTCTAAAACATAAAGAATGAAACAAGAACATGAAATTAGGGTCTTATGGAGAGTGAAAGCTCACCACTTCAAGATGAAGGACAAACAAAACTGTCTCCAAACCTTGAATTACATAGGGCTATAGCATTCGGGGATGGTTAGCAGGGTGAGCGCTAGCCTGTAACTCGGGGAAGGAATAAAGTAATGCCATGATTAAATCAGCAAAACCATTTAAAACCAATGTACACAATCATATACATATAGATACAATATGTAGGGATAGGGAACAACGTTTAACATAAGAGTTAAAAACATTAACCTAGACTATGTATCTCATACCATCATCTACACCCATAGGCTATACGGGTCAGCACCCCTTCTGGATAGGCCTAGTGCATGTTAGCACACACGAACTAGAGATATCATAGAAGGTCAGGGCATACACGACCCACGCCATCCATGATACATATATATATATAGTGTGTCACAAGCACGTGATCATCAAGACCAACCCTCACATCGACAAATATGATTTTCTAGTATTAGTCTCTTAGGACCTCTAATTTCACAACTCAGCTACACAATTACCTTTAAGCCCAATTAAAACATTTACATATTCCCATTCATTAAACCAATAATCATACATTAAGGCATAAATCATTGGTATCGTCATACCAGCCATACTTCCAAGCTATTATCAGCATGTCATTCCAATTATCATTATTGAAGGGAATTCATGACCCCGCAAGCTCCAGTCATTCATCCATATGGAAAAATCCATGACCCCTTAGGTTTAATTATTCATTAGCTTAGGGTAATCCACGACCCCCAAGGTTTAATTTAAAACCATTATTATTTATTAACCTTCTATATCATGTGATAGTTCCAAAAGTAGTTTCAATATGCATATACTCATGATCAAAAGCCAATTTCATAAGGTTGGGCTAAGGTTATTACCAGTTCTAATTCTAAAATATATTTATTTAAGGAAATTCAAGACCCCTATTCCCATTTACCATGACCATGTACCCAATGAGTTCAAAACTATTAATTCAAAACATGAATGATTCACAAAAGTCGTGGGAAAAATAATTTCATCAATAACATTCAAAGGCCCTCAGCCAAATTTCCAAAACCATAAATTAATCACATGAATAATAATTTAAACAAATTATTTTAATTAAACAAGTTTTAGGGAAAGAGATACATTCCTGAGATATCAAGAAAATTTAAGAGAAACTACAAAATTGGAAACTTGAATGCCCAATCCCTTGAAAACCCTAGTTGTTCTTGACTTGGGGATTTTGAGAGAAGAATGATTCTTATGTTATATAATTTGATTATAATATGACTACAAGAGTGTTTTAAGTTATGGGATAGAAGTTAGATTGGAAAAAAAACTGATTTGCCCTTAATGAGAACGTGTAGGAAAAACTGTCCCAATCGCTACGAGTCACGTCATAACCCGTGATGTCTGAGTATGAATCATTAACTCAAGGCATCTTTATTTTTGACCTTATGAGTCGTACCATACGACTTGTAATGTGACACTACGACTCGTAGGTCCTAGTCGTACTCAGGACATAAATATTTGGCTACTCTACTAGTTTTGTCATGAGCCCCTCCGTACGACTAGTGACCATACCTTATGAATTGTAAGGTAGAGTTCGTTATCAAAAAAATGACTTGGGATCCTACACTGGTTAGGCTATGATTGGGGTCCTACGATTTATAATGAGTCTTTTTTACTCGTTAGGCAAGTTGTTACCTGGGTAGTGAGCACAACAGTCAAGAATTTTCAAAGGCTAAAATCTGGGGTGTTATAGTTGGTCTATTTCTATCCAAAAATTCCAAATGTAAGTGATGATCGGAATTCATCTCACAATAGCTATTATAGTGAGTTATCACTCTTTAATACTTATTTAGACCTAGAATAATTTAATTCTCTCTTTCTTATAGAGCATAATGGAAATTTTTGTAAGGTCAAATTCTTAGATCCATGTGAATATTATTACAATTTGTGTCATGGACTCATCGATATGCCAAGTTAGAACATCTGATTCGTGACCTAGAAGATCTAGGAGCACCAATCCTAATAAGGCATTCTATGACCATAACTCATAGAAATATAGAGTTATGTGAGTTGTGAGTTAATAGAATTCAAAAATAAAATAATAGAATGCTAGCGAGAAGTGGTAGATTTTGTAAATACCCTAGGTTTTTGGCCTATAGAAATTTCCTGAGTTCTGAACTCACAGTCCTAGTAACGATTCGCCATGATTCATATGGTGTGGGTATAGGTCAGGTGACCCTAGTCATAGGAAGTCCAGTAACTAGTGGTTGGGATTCTACTATAGTTATGATTGGGGTGGTACGACTCTTTAGGGGTGGTGATTCTTTGTTTGGTCGATCCCTTAATCAAATCAGTAACTTAGTGACTTGACTTGGCTCTGAGTATGAGTGGCTCACTAAGAGCCGTGAGGATAGGGTATGAGTGGTATTGTTAAATCATATGTTGTCTAGTGTTAATCCCTTTGGATTCTATCTTGGGTACGACTAGGCCATATGATTTGTATGGTTTGGTAACGAATGTGATCAGGAAGTCATATGGTGGGCAGTTTGTGGGTAACTAACTCACTATATTAGTGACGTCTCAATGGTACAAGTCGTATGTTGTGTTTACGAGCCATGGGATCGACTCGTAACCACCTGCATTATTTTTACAATTTTAAGTTAGGGGTATTCTGGACATTTCTACTTTTTAACTCCCTTTGAGGCCACGACTTAAAAAACCTTTTGGGACTTTATTAACCTATTATTCCCAATCAAGCACTCTTAAAATCTCTTTCAAGCAAAAGGCCAGGGTTTCATCAAGATAATCAATTAAGGCTTTCAAGGGTAGTTTCTCTACATCTTTCTTGGTGTCTAAGGCATGTTAATCCTCCCTCGTTACTTTTTTACAAAGATCATGTGTTTTAATGTATGATTTTCATGATATTGTTATGGTTTGAAACAATGGTTGGGGGTTTTGGATATTCATGGTTGAATATGTTTCTCATGGTTAATTATGTTTTCTTTCATGCTTTTTGTATGATTTTAACATTGTGGATTGCATGTTAAAGGTAAATGGATTTTAGGGCATTATGGGTTCCCCAAATTACTTGGTTATGGTTTTTAAACTTATGTTCCCTAAGCCTGTTTGTTAAAATGCCAATGAGTGATTTTGTCACATAGTTTGACTACTCTTGATATCTTTACCTTGTCACATAGTTTGACTACTCTTGATATCTTTACCTTGAATAAATGGTAATGGAACCTGAATTAGTTTGGTTGATTTAAATGGGTTGGAAAGGCCTTATTGTCCCTGGTTTGGGTTTAATTGGAAACTTTTGGGTCAACTTGGTTTAATGGTTTTGGTATGGCATAAAAGGATAGACTTGCAAGCTCTAATTTTGGTATGACGATACCAATGGTTAATTCCTAAAAAAAGACTCTTTTGTAAATGGTTGAAATGTGTAATTGGTTTAATATGGGCTTAAAGTGGGTTGTGTTAGCAAAGTCGTGGTCGGTGGAGGTCCCGAGGGGACCAATAATAGAAACTCATATTTGTCGATGTGAGGTTTGGTCATGGTAAATATGTACATGATGTCACACTTTATATTTTTGGAGATGTACTAGTCAGCTCAGGTTTTTCTCCGGTTCATGGGGCTAACATGTACTGGGGCTCATTCAGCAAGGGGGGCTGAACCCCTATAGCCCATAGGTGGACATTTAGGGCAGCAGAGTTACACAACCTAGGTTAAGGTTTTAAATGCATGCTAAATCAATTCCCTATCTCGGCACGATATAAATATGTGTATATGATTGCATATGGTTATTTGATTTGTTTTTTAATAATGACATTATTTTATCCTTATCCCCGAGTACATGCTAGTATTCACTTCGCTAATCATCTTTGGGTGTTGTATCCCCACGTGATGCAGAAACTGGCCATACTACCATTCTTCTTACTCAGTGACTTGGATTCGGGGATAACTTTGAATCAAATTGAAGTGGTGAGCTTCCATACTCCGGAAGACTCCATTTCATGTTATGAACTTCTTTTCATTTTTTTGTTTCTTAGATTTTGGTTTTGGCTATGGTCGGGGAAATGTCCCTATTAGATGTTACTTGATTCTGGTTAGAGTCTTTGTCGGACTACTATAGGCTTGGGTGGTGTTGATATTAATGTCAACCTTGGTATTTGTATTCGTATTTAGTTTGGAACTGATTAGATATCTTATTGAGGTTGTTGGATTACTAATATAGACTTTATTTAATTTTCTTGGATTATTATTGATTTATCTTGTTATATGTTTGGAATTCATTTGACATAGGGTACAACGCGGTTACGATTGGGTATTGGGGGTGATCTTCAGTCCTGATTAGACTTGAGATGCTCGAATTAACTAGGCCCTGGTTTGGGTCATGTCAAAATGGTATCAGAGTCATAGTTTTATGGTCAATTGGGTGTATGACTAGGCCGTATTGAGTAAAGTCTCATTAAGGAGTGTGTAGCGCGCTACACTCATAAAGGAGAGTCTATAAGGCATTTAGGAATGTTTCTCTTTCTTGTATTCTGTGTTCAAGATACAGAGTCTAAGGTCCTGAATTTTCTTCTAATTCCCATTTTTTTACGTTTCAAATCTTGCCTCCCCAATGATCTGAAGCTTATGGAAACTCCTCTGTCCCACAGGGGACAACGCTAATGGGCCACACTCTACTTATGGGGTCCAGTCTCAGTCTAGGGGTTTAGTTCTTGATTGTCCTCCTGGAGTTCCACCAGTCCTTCCAGCCCTCCTTTAGCTCCTCAGGCAGATATGAGGAATTTGAGTTTTGTCAGTCTATCCATATGTTGGAACAGTTGGTAGCTTCTTAAGTTGAGTGTGGTGCTTCTGTTATTCCAACATCTAAGGCAATAAGGGTTAGCCAATTTATGTGGTTGAGCCATCCTCTTTTCACTGGTGTTAAGGCCGAGGAGGATCCTTAAGGTTTTATTATTGAGATGGAAAAGATCTTCCGCCTTATGCATTATACTAACATGGATGGTGTGGAGTTTGATGCCTACTAACTAAAATATATAGCATACCAATGGTATGAGGAATGACAACAGTCAAGGGGTGATGATGCTGAGTCAGCCCTGTAGGATAATTTCTCTAGTGCTTTTCTGGACCACTTCTTTCCTTAAGAGTTGAGGAAGGAAAAGGTAGAATAGTTTGTTATTCTAAACCAGGGTAAGATGTCAGTCAAGGAGTATCCCTTGAAGTTTCACCAGTTATCTCGTTATGCTCCGGAGTTAGTCTCTAATATGAGGGCTAGTATGAGGAAGTTCACTTTTGGGTTGTCTCGAGACTTGATTTTAAAGAGTAAGGCTTCCTTCTTGAACAAAGATATGGATATCTCCAGACTGGTTATGTATATGCAGCAGGTCAAAAAAGACAAGAAGAAGTAGGCTGAGATTGGGGAGAGGCAAAATAAGAGGTTTAGATTTTTTAATCAGGGTGGTGATCAATAATAGAGTGGTAGGGATGGTGGAAAGTGGTCCAAGAAGAGGTAGGGTAATTATGGGTCTCACTCGACGGCTAGAGCTCCCTACCCAAAGCCATCTAGTGATAGAGATTTTTAGAGTGACAATAATTATAGGGCATATGGTGCCTAATCTCAGGCTAGTGGGGCCCAATCAATTATATTATATCCTCCCTATAGATTTTGTGGTCGATTGCATTGGGTTTTCTTTGATGAAGAAAAGGACGAGTGCTTCAACTGTGTTCAGCCAGGTCACATGATTAGAAACTATCCTATTGGTAAGGTTGATTCTGGGGAAGACAAGGTTCCAGTTGCCTCTTCATCTACTCCGGCTAAAAAGGGCGCACCATCTAGTTTTAGCACTGGTCGAAACTACCACTATGCTCTCCTTACTAGCTAGGAGTCTGATGCATCTTTTGATATTGTTACTGGTATGTTGAAACTCTTTTCCTGTGATGTGTATTATTTTCTTGATCCGGGGTCCACTCTTTCTTATGTGACCCCATTTGTGGTTGTATATTTTTTTTCAATTCTGAGTGTATTTCAGAACCTTTTTCTATTTCTACCCTAGTGGGTGATTCTGTAGTTGCTAGAAGAGTCTATAGGGGTTGTGTGGTGTTTGTGGGTGGACGAGAGACTTTGGTGGATCTATTTGAAATAGATATGGTAAATTTTGATGTCATATTGAGGATGGATTGGCTTCACTTGTGCTATGTGTCCTTAGACTGTCGAACTTGTAAGGTCATTATTAAATTCTTGAATAAGTCGGTTACTAAATGAGAGGGTGGTTCCCTAGCTCTTAAGTGAAGGTTCATATCCTATCTTAGATCTCGGATATTGATCTCCAAGGGGTGTCTCTATCATCTGGTCTGGGTTAAAGATTCTAACTCAGAGGGTCCTTCTTTATATTTCATCCTGGTGGTTGATAAATTTCCTGAGGTCTTCCCTGATGACCTCCCTGATGTTCCTCCCGATAGGTAGATTGATTTTGGGATTGATCTTGTTTCAGACACTCGTCTATTTCTATTCCCCCGTATAGAATGGCTCCAGCCTAGTCAAAGTAACTTAAGGAGCAATTAAAGGATCTTTTAGACAAGGGTTTCATCCATCCTAGTATGTCTACGTGGGGTACACCTATGTTATTTATGCTTAATAAGGATGGTTCCCTTCGGATATATATTGATTACCGGCAACTGAATAAGCTGACGGTAAAGAATAAGTACTCTATTCTAAGGATAAATGATTTGTTTGATCAGCTTCAGGGTGCTAAGTTTTTCTCCAAGATTGATCTATGGTCTGGGTATCAGCAACTAATGGTTAGGGACGTGGATATCTTTAAGAATACTTTTTGAACCCGGCTTAGGCATTTTGAGTTTTTGGTTATGTCTTTTAGGTTGACTAATGCCCCGACGACATTCGTAGAATTGATGAATAAGTCTTTCGGCAGTTTCTAGATTTGTTCATCATTGTATTCATAGATGATATTTTTGTGTTCTTTAAGAGTGGGGAGGGATTATGCTAATCACGTCCATGTTGTATTACAGACCCTGAAAGAATAACAGTTGTATGCCATATTTTCAAAAAGTGAGTTCTAGTTGAATGCTGTCACTTTTCTAGATCATGTCATTTCTAGTGGAAGGATCATGATAGATCCATATAAAGTTGCAGTGGTTAAGAAGTGGCCTAGACCCACAACTCCAACTGATATTTGGAGCTTCTTGGGTTTAGCTGGATATTACAGGAGATTGGTGGAGAGTTTATCTTGTATAGATACCCCGTTGGCTAAGTTGACTTAGAAGAAGGTGAAGTTCTTATGGTCTGATGCTTGTGAGGGTGGTTTTGAAAAGCTGAAGGATAAGATGACTTTAGCTCTAATTCTAACCTTACCTGAAGGCACTGACAGTTTTTTAGTCTATTATGATGTATCTCGTGTGGGGCTTGGCTTCATTTTGATGTAGCATGGCAAGGTGATAGCTTATGCCTCTAGATAGTTAAAGGTGCATGAGAAAAATTATCTGACTCATGACTTGGAGTTATTGGTTGTGGTGTTTGTATTGAAAATCTGGCATCACTACCTATATGAAGTGCATATGGATATCTTTTTCGATCATAAAAGCCTACAGTATGTGTTTACTCAGAAAGAGCTGAACCTCAGGCAAAAAGAGATGGCTTGAGCTGCTTAAAGATTATGTCATGAGTCTTTACTATCATCTAGATAAAGCTAATGTAGTTGTTGATGCTCTTAGTAGGTTATCCATGAGAAGTATGGCTTATGAGGATAAAGTGAAGCAGGAGTGGGTGAAAGATATAATAATACCCCGTATTATTCTCAGCTCAGTTCAGCTCTTAGTTGCATGCATAAGAGGCTTAAAACTTGAAAATTTCACTAAGTGTTAGGGACTTAGTCATTTGTAAGGCCTCTTAACTTTGAGGGTTTTTAAATTAGTCTTCCTGACCCCGAGATGTTGGTTTTGAGTTAATTCATTTTCATGGGTGTAATGAGCATATCTCGAAGAAGTTTTAGATTTTTTGGACAAAGATTGGGTCATGTTTGGATCACGATATCAGCAGCTTATTGTGATAGCATTGCATCGCGGTGATAATAGAGATGGCACACCTACCACATTGCGGTGACCATGTAATCCGCAATCCAGTTATGAATTTAGTTGCCTGAGGGGCAATTATGCCTTTTCCCCTCAACCCAATACATCAATTCATAAATTAAACCACTAGTTAGGGCATTATTTTCTCATCTTCTCAAATTTTCTCTCAAAAAAACCCTATCCTCCTCCAAGATCATCAAATTCCATTACTTTATCTCCAAGAAAATCAAGAATTCAAGTTCTCCAATCCAAAAACATTCAAGAAAGCATCAAGATTGGTGTTCCTCTCTCCATATTAAGGGTTTAAGGTATATGTGATGTTTATACATGGGCCCTTTTCACCCATGGGGTCCAAGAACCCCCTTTTATTTTTAAATTATGAGTTTTTACATGTTAAGTTGAATTATCTCCATGAAACTATAATTGATTTTGATTTTGAGTTATGTTTACAAGTGTTTTCGATGGGACGAGCCATTACATGTTTTGAATATTGAAATCTTCATATTAAAATCCCTAATTCATGGTTTTAGTATTGTAATCATGTTATCCTTGCATGCTTTACCCGTTACCATGCTAAAATTCATAACTCTCATGTGTTTTATGAAATTTCTAAATATTGGGTTTTGAGAAATGATCCCCTACTATGGATTTTAAAGCTGTATATGTGATCATTGTTATTTCCATTCAATGTTGGTGGGTTATGAACACTCGATACCTAGTTGTTTAAATAATTTCAGTATCTTCAGAATGATTTCAGATAAACCATGAGCATTGTCATTCAGTTAATTTTTATGATCAGTTGTTTTCTTAGTTAATCTTAGTTTAGTCCAGTAAACAGTGTTATTCAGTTAGGAGTAGGATTCAGCACCGAGCGAATCTAGGGATGCGGGCATCCAGTTAGTTTAGGGTTTGACCCTAATTTGCAATCCCTGAGTTACAGAACTATGTATCCAATGTAGGTTTTGAGATGTCTTTTTGCTAGTTTAGGGTTGACATATATCACATGAGTTTCCTGCCAGTATAGGGTAACTCTTCAGTTTTTCAGGACACCAGTTTAGTGTATCCATACAGCCAGTGTTAGTACCCATGGAATGATACTAACACCTTTCCAACTAGGGGTTATAGGTTGGACCCCTATTAGCTCAAATTGGGGCATATCAATTAGATGATACCTCCCACAGTTTCAGTGCAATATTCAATCCAGAATTCAGTTTAGGTTTGCTTGACCAAAGAATATAGATTACCAGTCATTCAGTTATTAGATTTCAGTATTTTAGCTTACAAATTATTTCAGAAATATATATATTCCTGGTCATGCTTTCTCAGATATTTTAGTTTTCATGCATTCAGGTTCTGTTCTCTCATGCTATTCAGTTATACCATATTTCATATGTATAGTAACCATATATATCAGCCCAACCTTATCTCATATACCAGTATATTCGAAGTATTAACCGCATACTTTTTTTTGCGCTATGATATCTTATATCATAGGTTCGGATGCTCAGTTTCCCAATAGTACTTAGATAGTCCAGTGCTTTAGCAACAACAACAGTGGTGAGTCCTCATATATCAAGGACCTATTATGTTTATTCATTTATTTTCGTATTTTGTTTAGTTAGTTAGTTAGAGTTAGTGTAGGCCTGTCCTATGAAATCCTTAGTTAGTTTAGAGGCTTTCAGACAGTCAGTTACATAGTTAGTCAGTTTATCAGTATTGTCAGTTGCATTTCAGTATTGTTATCAGATGTTTATGGACTTGTGATTGAATTACGATTTCAGTTCTTAGATTGATTTTGGCCTTATTAGCCTATCTTCCATATACATGTTTTATTGCTAGTTTGTTCAGTGCTCACAACAGGTACCAACTCATGGGTTAGCTTGTAGTCACTCATGATCGTAAGCACTATTGTCGCGACTAGGGGGTAGTCTCGGGTCGTGACAAAACTTGGTATCAAAGCCTAAGGTTATACATTGTCCTAGGGAGTCTGAAAGCCGCATTAAGTAGAGTCTTGTACATGGGTGTGAAGCGCACCACACTTATGGACAAGAGGCGATAAGATGTTTTAGGAAAAATCTCCCTTTATTGAGTATTCATGTTGTGCAAATTAGCATAAGCTCTATTTAAAACTCTCTTTTTGACTCATTCTTCATTTTGTCTACAGATAATTCCTCCCAAAAGAAACAATAGGAGAAGAAATGGAAATCAACCCGCACCTCTGCCTGTTCAGGAAGATCCCCTGAATGAGTACATCTCACATACCGAGTTCAGAGTTGCATTCACTATCTTAGCTTACCTAGTAGCTTCTCAAAACAACCAGCTGGTTGTTTCCCAACTAACCCAATGGCAAATACAACTGCATCTAGGATTCAAGATTTTACTCGAATGAATCCCCTATTATTTTTCATATCCAAGTTTGAGGAGGACCCACAGGAGTTTCTTGATATGGGTTATAAAGTGACTTATATCATGGGTTTCACCTCGAGTGAGAGTGTAGATTTAGCTACTTACCAGTTGTAGGATGTAGCTCATATGTGGTATAAGTAGTAGAAGGATGATAGGGGTGTTAAGGGAGGGCCTGTCCAGTGGGAGGAGTTTGCCATGACCTTCTTAGATAGGTTCTTTCTATTAGAGTAAAGAGAAGCTAAGGTGATGAAGTTCATTAATATGAAGTAGGGTAATATAAGTGGTGAAGGAATACTCACTTAAGTTTACTCAGTTGGCGAGGTATGCTCTGTCGATAGTGGATGATAATAGGTCTAGAATGAGTAAGTTTGTTTCTGGTGTAACTGATAGTATGGTCAACAAGTGTAGGACTGCTATCTTGATTAAGGAGATGAAACTATCTAGGCTTATGGTTCATGCTCAATAGATTGAGGAGAAGAAGCTAAATGAGAAAAAGAGAGAGAATAAGAGGGCCAAAATAGGTATCTTTAACTTTTCTCAGCCGAGGTCAGAGGATGGTAACCGTTCTTAGTTCTATCAGAAATTTTCATCCCCAGCTCCATCTTCAGCTAATGCACCAGTGCCAAAGTTTCAGAATGATAATCAAGATAGGGAGTCAGGATCCAAGTCCTAGGGTAGTGCGAATAATGGTCGTACTAATCCTCTCTGCGAAAAGTCTGGTAGGAATCATCAAGGCGTGTGTAAGGATGGCAATGATGTATGTTTTTTATATGGCAAGCCAGGCCAAAGAGTCAGAGAAAACCCACAGGTGGGTCATCATAGTCAGTACAGTCGTTCCCAAGTTCTAGTCGATCACCCAACTCAGCAGGGTGCCACTTCCAATGCAATCAGTGGACAACACCAAAATAGGCTGTATGCACTCCAGTCTCGACATAATCAGGAAAGATCTCCTGATGTGGTTATGTGTATATTACAGGTCTTTTGTCTTCATGTGTATATTTTATTAGACCCTGGTGCTTTACTTTCTTTTGTAACCCCCTATATAGCTATCAATTTTGGTGTCAGCCCAAAAACACTAGCAAAGCCTTTCTCAATGTCTACCCCAGTGGGTAAGTCTATCATAGCTAGATAGGTGTACAGAAATTGCTCGATTATAGTATCTCAAAAAATCACTTCAGTAGATCTTGTAGAGTTAGAGATAACTAGTTTTGATGTCATTCTCCGCATGGATTGGCTCCACTTATGCTACGCCTCAGTTGGCTATAGAAATAAAGTCGTTTAGTTTCAGTTTCGTAGTGAACCAGTTACTGAATGGAGGGGTAGTACTTTCAGTGTTTAGGGGTCAAATTGTTTCATATCTTAAAGCAAGAAAAATAATATCTAGGGGGTGTGTTTACCATCTTGTTCGAGTGAAAGACTCTAGTTTTGAGACTCCAAGTCTCGAGTCAATTTTCATTGTAAGGGAATTTCCAGATATTTTCCCGAAAGATCTTTTTGGAGTTCCTCCCGAAAGGAAAATTGACTTGAGAATAGATCTCCTTCTAGATACTCAGTCTATCTCTATTCTTCCCTATAGAATGGCTCCAGCCGAGCTCAAAGAGTTGAAAGAATAGTTAAAAGATCTCTTAAATAATGGATTCATCATACCCAGTGTTTCCCCATGGGGCACTCCAATCCTGTTTGTGCATAAGAAAGATGGTTCTCTTAGGATGTGCATCAATTATCATCAGTTAAATAAGATCACAATCAAGAATAAGTATCCACTCCCCAGGATTGATGACTTGTTCGACCACCTTCAGGGTGCCAATTATTTCTCTAAGATAGACCTTAGATCTGGATATCATCAGCTCAGAATTAGAGAATGTGACATTCCAAAGACAACCTTCAGAACTTGGTATGGTTACTTTGAATTCCTAGTTATGTCTTTTGGACTAACAAATGCCCAGTAGCTTTCATGGACTTAATGAATAGAGTGTTCAAGTAATACTTGAACATGTTTTTCATAATATTTATTGATGATATACTTGTCTATTCACGTGGTGAAAATGATCATGCAGACCATCTCAAAATTGTATTGTAGACTCTTAGAGCCCATCAGTTGTTCGCCAAATTCATTAAGTGCGAGCTTTGGCTAAAATTGGTAGCTTTTCTAGGCCATATTATTTCCAGTGATGGCATTATAGTTGACCCTCAAAAGACTGAGGTAATGAGAAACTGGCCCAGAGCCATCTCTCCACCAGATATCAGGAGTTTCTTGGGTTTGGATGGCTATTACAGATGGTTTGTTGAAAGGTTTTTGTCTATTGCATCTTCCATGTTTTGATTCACTCAGAAAAAAGGTCAAATTCCAGTGGTCAGATTCTTGGGAGAAGAGTTTTAGGAGTTAAAGACTCGACTCACCTCAGCCCCAGTCTTGACATTACCAGATGGTTCAGATGGGTTTATTCTTTACTATGATATTTCCAGAGTTGGTCTTGGTTATGTATTGATGCAGAGAGGTAAGGTCATAGACTATGCCTCTAGATAGCTTAAGCCTTATAATAAGAATTATCCTACCCATGATCTTGAGTTGGCATCTATTGTTTTAGCCTTAAAAATTTGGAGGTATTATCTTTATAGAGTTCATGTTGATGTGTTCACGGATCACCAAAGTTTGCAGTATGTGTTTTTGTAGAAGGATCTGAATCTTCATCAAAGAAAGTGGCTTGAGTTATTAAAAAATTATGATATGAGTGTTTTTATCATTAGGGCAAGGCTAATGTAGTAGCAGATGCCCTTAGTAGATTATTTATGGGCAGTGTTGCTTATGTTAAGAATGATAAGAGAAAGTTAGTCAGAGAGGTTCATCAGCTTGCTAGATTAGGTGTGCAATTAGCTGATTCAGTTGAGGGTAATATATGGTTTTAGAATGGTTCAGAATCTACTTTGGTTGCCAAAGTGAACGAAAAGCAAGATAGGGATTTCAGTTTGGTTAAGTTAAAGGAATCGGTTAGAGATCAAAAGTAGAGGTTCTCTCCCAAGGTGGAGACAGTGTGTTGCAATGTCAAGGTAGGTTGTGTGTGTCATGTGTTGATGATTTCAGATAGCGGATTTTACCAGAAATGCATGGTGTGCATTACTCCATTCACCTAAGAGCCACTAAGATGTATCGTGATTTGTGGGAAATCTATTGGTACAGTGGTATGAAGAGAGATATTGTAGAGTTTGTTGAGAAGTGTTCTAACTGTCATCAATTCAAGGTTAAACACTAGAGGCCTAGTGGCAGGAGTTCAACATCCCCACTTGGAAGTGGAAAGTGATGAACATAGATTTTGTGATAGGGTTGTCTCGTACGCGTCGTCAGCATGATTTGATATAGGTTATTATAGACAGAATGACCAAATCATCTCGTTTCTTGCTAGTTCATACTTCTTATTCAGTCGAGGACTATGCCAAGATCTATATTTAAGAGTTAGTTAGGTTGCATGGAGTCCCATTGTCTATCATTTTAGATAAAGGTACTCAGTTTACCTCTCACTTTTGGAGGGATTTTCAGAAGGGTCTTGGTACCCAAGTTCATCTTAGTACAACTTTTAATCCTCAGACAGATGGTCATACAAAGAGGACCATTCATACCCTAGAGGACATGTTGAGGGCATGCGTTATTGACTTTAAAGGTAGTTAGGATTATCACTCACCCTTGATCAAGTTTTTCTATAATAACAGTTATCACTCCAGTATTTAGATGGCTCCGTTTGAAGCCCTCTATGGGATGAGATATAGATATCCTATTGGTTGGTTCAAAATAGGTGAGGCTATATTGATGGGGCCAGATTCAATTTTTTATATGACGGAGAAAGTTTAATTAATCAGGAAGAGGCATAAGACAACCCAAAGTCATCAGAAATCTTATGGAAATATAGGGAGAAGGGACCTTGAGTTTAGTGTTGGCGATTTGGTGTATTTGAAAATCTCTCCCATAAAGGAGGTGAAGAGATTCGGCAAGAAGGTGAAGCTTAGTCCCCGATATGTTGGCCCTTATAGAATCTTGAGTCATTTTGGGAAGGTAGCTTATGAACTAGAATTGCCTACAGATTTGGCATCAGTACATCCAGTGTTTCATGTTTCCCTATTAAAAAAGTGTATTAGTGATTCAACTGTGGTTATTCCATTGGAGGATATGTAGATTAAGGATAGCCTTTCCTTTGAAGAAGTCCTAGTTGAGATCCTCGAATGTCAGATTCATAGACTAAGGAAGAAAAAAGTTCCCTTGGTCAAAGTTCTTTGGCGAAATCAGTCCGTTGAGGGAGCCACTTGGGAAACAGAAGTAGATATGCATACCAAGTACCCTCATCGTTTCTCTGCAAACTCATACTCAACTTAAGGTAACAGTTTTCCATAGATTGACTCTTTTTAATTCTTAATTCCAACTATATAATCATTCACATGTCATTGCATGCATTCACGAAATCAGTTCAATCATGTGTCCTGTTTCAGACTCAGTTATGTATTCATGTTTTCAGTCATTCATATTCAGTATATGATCTCAATTTTTTTAGTACTCTCATGTAAATCCATCTCATTCAAGGATGAATTTCCTAATGGGGAGATATTGTAATATCCTATATTATTCTTATCTCAGTTCAGCTTCTAGTTGCATGCATAAGAGGCTTAAAACCTAAAAATTTCACTAAGTGTTGGGGACAGTCATTTTTAAGGCCTCTTAACTTTGAGGGTTTTTAAATTAGTCTTCCCGGCCCCGAGATATTGGTTTTTGATTTAATTCATGTTTAGGGGTGTAAGATGCATGTCTCGATGAAGTTTTGGATTTTTCAAACTAAGATTGGGTCATGTTTGGATCACGATTCTAGCAGCTCATTGAGATATCATCGCGTCATGGTGATAACAGTGATTTCACACCTACCACATCTCGGTGACCATGCAATCCACAATCTAGTTAAATATTTAGTTGCCTGAGGGGAAATTATATCTTTTCCCCTTAACCCAATTCATCAATTCACGAATTATAACACTAGTTAGGGCATTATTTGCCTATCTTCTCTAATTTTCTCTCAAAAATAAACCCTCTCCTCCCCCAAATCATCAAATTTCATTACTTTCTCTCCAAGAAAACCAAGAATTCAAATTCCCCAATCTAAGAACATTTAAGAAAGCATTAAGATTGGTGTTCCTCTCTCCATATTAAGGGTTTAAGGTATGTGTGGTGTTCATCCATGGCCTTTTTCACCCATGGGGGTCCAAGAAGCCCCTTTTATTTTTAAATTATGAGTTTTTACATATTCAAGTTGAATTATCTCTATGAAGCTATTATTGATTTTGATTTTGAGTTATGTTTACAATTGTTTTTGATAGGATGAGCCATTGCATGTTTTGAATATTGAAATCTCCATATTGATATCCTTAATTCATGGTGTTAGTATTGTAATCAAGTTATCCTTGCATGCTTTACCCATTATTATGCTTAAATTCATGACTCTCATATGTTTGATGAAATGTCTACATGTTGGGTTTTGATAAATAATCCCATACTATGGATTGTAAAGTTGTATGTGTCATTATTGTTATTTTCATTCAGTGCTGGTGGGTAATAAACACCCGATACCTAGTTGTATACATAATAAAAGTATCTTCAGAATGATTTCAGATAAACCAAGAGCATTGTCATTCAATTAGTTGTTATGATCAGTTGTTTTCTAAGTTAAGCTTAGTTCAATCTGGTAAATAGTGTTATTCAGTTAGGAGTAGGATTCAACACCGAACGAATCCAGGGATAGGGTCATTCCGTCAGTTTAGGGTTTGACCCTTAGTAGCAATCCTTGAGTTATAAAACTACATATGAGATATTGTCCTACCAATTTAGGGTTGACAGATATCACATGAGTTTCCTTCTAGTATAGGGTAACTCTTCAATCCTTTGGGATACCAGTTTAGTGAATCCACACAACCAGTGTTAGTACCTGTGGCATGGTACTGACACCTTTCCAATTGGAGTTAAAGGTAGGACCCCAATTAGCTCAGATTGGGGCATATCAGTTAGATTATACCTCCCACAGTATCAGTGCAGTCAGGTTTGCTTGACCAAAGCATACATAATACCAGTCATTCAGTTATCAGATTTCAGTATTTCAACTTACAAATTATTTTAGAAATGTATATATGCTTGGTCTTGCATTTTAGATATTTCAGTTTTCATATATTCAGGTTCTGTTGTCTCATGCTATTTAGTTATACCATATTTCATGTGTACAGTAACTCATGTATTTCATGTGTACTGTAACCTATGTATATCAACCAAACTGTACTTAGATAGTCCAGTGCTTTAGCAACAGTAGTAGTGGTGAGTCCTCATATATCAAGGACCTATTATGTTTATTTAGTTATTTTGCATTTATTTCCAGTTAGTCAAATGGAGTTAGTTGGGCCTGTCCCATCAACTCCTCAGTCAGTTTAGAGGTTTTTAGTCATTCAGACAGTTAGTTAATCAGTATTGTCAGTTGTGTTTCAGTATTGGTATCGAATATTTACGATTGATTTTGGACTTATTAGTTTATCTTCCGCATACATGTTTTATTGCTAGTTTATTCAGTGCTCACAACAGGTACCAGCTAATGGGTTAGCTTGGTCACTCATGATCGTAAGCATTGTTGTCGCGACTAGGGGGTAGTCTCGGGTTGTGAAAAATATTTACCATTTAGTTAACCTTAGAGTTTGTCTCTAGGACTCTGAGGATGGTGGTGTATTTGTGTAGAAGGTGGAATAGTCATCTCTTGGTGGTGAAATAAAAGAGAAGAAAGTATTGGATCCCACCTTGAAGAGGATCAAAAGTGATATAGGTGGGTAGAAAGTAATGGCCTTTGAGGTCAGTGATGATGGTACCTAATGGTACCAAGGGAGATTATGCATTCTAGATGTTGATGGATTACGAGGGAGGATCTTGGCTGGGGCGCATGAGTTGTGCTATGCTATTTATTCTAGTTTGACAAAAATATATCATGACCTTAAGGAGATGTATTGGTGGAACAAAATGAAATGGGATGTGGCTAGTTTTTTAGCTATGTGCATGGTGTGCCAACAAGTGAAAGTTAAGAACATGAGGCCTGGAGGATTGTATCAAGAAATTGAGTTGCCTATTTGGAAATAGGAGGTGATCAACATGGATTTTATTACTGGTCTTCCTCGGTCTGGGAATAAATTTAATTCGGGTTAGGTTATTGTGGATAGGATGACAAAGTCTGCACACTTCTTGCAAGTATGGATATCCCTAATACCTCTTTTCATACTCTGTATAGGTATTTTGAGTTTCTAGTTATGTCTTTTGGGTTGGCTAATGCCCCAGTGAAATTCATGGATTTGACGAATAGAGTCTTTTGTCAGTTTCTGGATTTGTTCGTCATTGTGTTCATAGAGGATATTTTAGTGTATTCAAAGAGCAAGGTGGATCGTTCCAATCACCTCTGTATTATATTGCAGACCCTGAAAGAGCAGTATTTGTATGCCAAATTTTTGAAGAGTGAGTTCTGGTTTAATACTGTCACTTTTCTGGGTCATATCATTTCTAGTGAAGGGATCATGGTGGATTCGCAGAAAGTTGTAGTGGTTAAGAAGTGGCCTAGATCAATGACTCCAATCGATATTCAGAGATTCTTGGATTTAGCTGGCTATTACAAAAGGTTCATGGAAAGTTTCTCTTCTATAGCTGCCCCATTAACAAAGTTGACTCAAAAAAAGGTGAAGGAAGTTCTTGTGGTCTGATACTTGTGAGGGTAGTTTTGAGAATCTAAAGGATAAGCTGACTTTAACTCTAATTCTGCATTACCTAAAGGTACTAACGGTTTTGTAGTCTATTGTGATATGTCCCATATGGGAATTAGGTGTGTTTTGATGCAACATGGTAAGGTGATAACTTATACCTCTAGATAGTTGAAGGTGCATGAGAAAAATTATTCGACTCATGACTTGGAGCTATTGGCTGTGGTGTTTACCTTGAAAATCTGACATCACTATCTATGTGGAGTGTATGTGGATAATTTTTTATCATAAGATCTTGCAACATGTGCTTACTTAGAAAGAGCTTAATCTAACGCAAAGGAGGTGGCTTGACCTGCTCAAGGATTACGACATGAGTCTTCACTACCATCCAAGTAAAGCTAATGTGGTTGCTGATGCTCTTAGTAGGTTATCTATGGGGATTCTGGTTTAAGTGGATAAGGAGAAGTGGGAGTTGGTGAAGGATATTCACCATTTGGCTAACCTTGGAGTTCATCTCTTGGACTCTGAGAATGGTGGTGTGTTTATACAGAAAGTGGAATAATCGTATCTTGGTGCTAAAATAAAGGAGAATCAAGTGTTGGATCCTGTCTTGATGAGGATAAAGGGTGATATAGATGGGAAAAAAGTAATAGCCTTTGAGGTTAGTGGTGATGGTACCTTGCAGTACCAAGGAAAATTGTGTGTTACATATGTGGATGGATTGCGAGAGAGGATCTTGGTTGAGGCGCATGAATCGCGCTATGCTATTTATCCTGGTTCGACAAAAATGTATCATAACCTTAAGGATATGTATTGGTGGAAAAATATGAAGTGGGATGTGGCTATTTTTGTGGCTAGGTGCATAGTGTGCCAACAAGTGAAAGTTGAGCACATGGGGCCTAGAGGATTGTATCAAGAAATTAAGTTGCCTGTTTGTAAATGAGAGGTGAACAATATGGATTTTGTTACCGATCTTCCTTGGTCTCAAAATTAGTTTGATTTGATTTGGGTTATCGTGGATAGGATGACAAAGTATGCCCACTTCTTGCCAGTGCAGACAAATTTTTTGGCAGAGAATTATATGAGCTTGTACCTCTATGAGATTGTGATATTGCATGGGGTACCTATTTCTATCATCTCGGATCGTGGAATGAATTTTTTATCTCACTTTTGGCGGTCGTTTCAAAAGGGTTTGGGGACCAAGGTGAGTCTTAGTACTATTTTTCATCCGCAGTCGGATAGGCAAGAAGAAAGGACTATTCAGATGTTGGAAGATATGCTACATGTTTGCGTGATTGACTATAGTGGTATTTGGGTTGAGAATTTACCTCTTATAGAGTTTGCATACAATAATAGCTACCACTCTAGTATTGGAATGCTCCATTCAAGGTGTTGTATGGTAGAAGGCGTAGATCTCCTATTGGGTGGTTCGAGATTGGTGAGGTAGAGATGTTTGGCCCAGATTTGGTTCACCAAGCCCTGAAAAAGGTGAAGGTCATTTGGGATAGGTTTAAAATTTCCCAACATCGCTAAAAGTCCTATGCGGATGTGAGGCATTGGAAGTTAGAGTTTGAGGTTGGGGATAGGGTGTTCTTGAAGGTGTCTCCCATAAAGGGAGTGATATAATTTTGGGAAGAAGGGGAAACTTAGTCCCTGGTATGTTGGTCCGTACTTGACTAAGAGAATGGTTGGTAGTGTTGCGTATAAGTTGGAGTTGCTTTCTAGTCTAAGCTCTATTTATCCAGTGTTTAACGTATCTATTTGATGAAGTGTGTGGGTGATCCATCGCAGATTGTACCTATCAAGGATATTGGTATTTCAGATTCTCTGTATTATGAGGAGATCACATTTGAAATCTTAGATTGGCAGGTTCATCAGTTATGGACCAAGGACGTAGCTTCGGTGAAGGTTCTATGGAGGAACCAGAAGTTTTAAGAGGCTACTTGGGAAGTTGAAGAGGACATAAAGTCCAAGTAACTATTTCTATTCCCCATTTCGGGAAATCGTGCTTAAGGTATGTGTTGATCTTAATATCCTTATTTTCTATCCTAAAGGTAAGAGTGTATTGTGAATTCCTTGGTAATCTATTTTCTGCTTTAAAGGTAAACATAGGGGTGTTTGGGGATTTAATCATGCTAGTCGTTTCTTTGTCCATCATTCGAGGATGAATGATCCAAGTGGTGGAGAATTGAGGTGTTTTGGACCTTGGAAATTTCTTGAATTTTAAACTCACTATCCTAGTAATGACTCACCATATGAGTCGTATGGTTTGAGTACAGGTCAGGTGACCCTAGTCGTAGAGAGTCTAGTGGGTGATGGGTTGGATTCTGCTATGGTTACGATTGGGGTAGTACGAGTCATTAGGAGTGGTTATGCTTTATTTGGTCGGTCCCTTAATCAAATCAGTAACTTAGTGACTTGACTTTGCTCTGAGTACGAGTGGCTCACTAAGAGCCATAAGGATAGGGTACGAGTGGTATAGTTGAATCATATGTTATCCAGTGTCAATTCCTTTGGAATCTGTCTTGGGTACGACTAGGCCATATGATCGTATGGATTGGTAACGAGTGGGACCAGGGAGTCATATGGTGCTCGGTGTGTGAGTGTCCAACTCACTATATTGGTGACGACTTAATGCTACGAGTCATATATTGTGGTCACTAGATCGACTCGTAACCACCTGCGGTATTTTTACAGTATTAAGTTGGGGGCATTCTGGACATTTTTACTTTTTAACTCCCTTTGAGGCCACGATTTAAAACACCTATTAGGACTTCATTAACCTACTATTCTCAATCAAGCACTCTTAAAATCTCTCTTAAACTCTATTTCAAGCAAAAGGCTAGGGTTTCATCAAGATAATCAATTAAGGCTTTCAAGGGTGGTTTCTCTTTGTCTTCCTTGGTGTCTAAGGCATGTTACTCCTCCCTCATTGTTATTTTACAAAGAGCATGTGTTTTAATGTATGATTTTCATGATATTGTTATGGTTTGAAATAATGTTTGGAGGTTTTGGATGTTCAAAGTTGAATAATGTTTCTCATGGTTTAACTATGTTTTCTTTCATGATTTTTGTATGATTTTGACATTGTGGAATGCATGTTAATGGTAAATGAATTTCGGGGTATTATGGGTTCCCCAAATTACTTAGTTATGGTTTTGAAACTTATGTACCCTCAATTTGTTTGTTAAAATGCCAATGCGAATGATTTTTCACATAGTTTGACTACTCTTGATATCTTTGCATTGCATAAATGGTAATGGAACCTGAATTGGTCTGGTTGATTTAAATGGGTTGGAAAGGCCTTGGTGGCCATGGTTTTCGTTTAATTGAAACTTTGGAGTCATCTTGGTTTAATGGTTTGGTATGGATTAAAAAGATAGACTAGCAAGCTCTAATTTTGGTATGACGATACCAACGGTTAATGCCTAAACAAAAGAATCCATGGTAAATGGTTGGAATGTGTAATTGGTTTTAATATGGGCTTAGAGAGGGTTGTGTTAGCAAAGCCGTGGAAGGTGGAGGTCCCGGGGGGACCAATACTAGAAACTCATGTTTGCATATGTGAGGTTTGGTCATGGTGACCGTGTGTATGATGTCACACTTTATATTTTGGGAGATGTACTAATCATCTCAGTTTTTTTTCCGATTCATACGGCTAACACGCACCGAGGCCCTTTCAATAAGGGAAACTGAACCCATATATCCCATGGGTGGAAATTTAGGACGACAGAGCTACACAGCCCAGGTTAAGGTTTAAATGCATACTAAACTCGGTTCCCTATTCCAGTATGATATATATATGTGTGTGTGTGATTGTATATGGTTATTTGATTTGGTTTTGAACAATGACATTATTTTATCTTTATCCTTGAGTACATGTTAGGATTCACTCCGCTAACTGACTTCGGACACTGTATCCGCACGCGATGCAGGAAATATCCAAACTACTATTCCTACTGCTCACTGACTTCAATTCGGGGACATCTTTGAGTCAAATTGAAGCCATACTATGAAAGACTCCATTACATTCCATGTACTTCTTTTCATTATTTATGTTTCTTGGATTTTGGTTTTGGTTATGATCGGGGGCATGTACCAACCGGATGTTTCTTGATTCTTGTTAGGGGCTTTGTCGGACTACTATGGGAATGGTTAGTGTCAGCATTGGTAATGGTATTGGCATTGGGGTTGGCACAGGTTTGATATTTGGTTGAGGTTATTGGTAGAGGTATATAGACCAAACCATCAAGTCATACCAAATCGAAGAATCAAATCAAACCGAGAAAAAAAACCGACTTATGGTTTGGTTTGGTTGGTTTGGTGTTTGAAAAAAAACCTGACCATTCTTGGTTTTGTTTGGTGTTAACCAAAAAAAAATCAAACCGAACCCAAATCAAACCAACATAATATCTATATCTATATCTATATTTATATCTATATCTATCTCTCTCTCTCTCTCTATATATGCATATATATATATATGTATGTATATAAATATATATATATATATATGTGGGTATATATATATATGTATGTATATATGGATATTTATGTGTATGTATATATATATATATGTATGTATATATATGTATATATATATGTATGTATGTATATATGATAACTCTCAAACTACACTCTTGAACGGGTGTAAGCGATCATTTTCAATGTAAAACCCAACTAGGTTGGGGTCAAATCCCACAGGGAATAGGGTGTGAACTCAAGTTGTTTACGAAATAATTCACTGGTAGTTTACTGTTTTTTGAAATGGGGGTTTAAATTTCTCAGACAATTGTTAGTCACTTTGAGATTAATGTTTGTAATCAATATGTTATGAAATAATTGGGATTATGTTCACTAGGGTTTATGGTATATGACAGATGCTACAAATAACTCAAGGTTCTCACGGTGGTTAGGATGACAAGCTATCTCTATCGATAGTATGCTCGAATGTCTCTCGACCTATTCAAGCATGTAATTTGCTAATCCTCTCAGACTTAGGGAATCACAACTCACTGCCCAAATTTTACCTCAGGTTAATCAACCTTGTTACAATGCTGATTATTAAACGAAGCCTTTCCGAGTCCCTATCGATAATTCACTTCCTACTGTTTATAATTTCTTTCTCAAGCAAACCAAAGTAGGTACGCCTATTGTTTGCAACCAACAGACATAAGTTAGAATATCATAATTACCAAGAAATCCTAACACCTATTAAACCTTGAGTAATTAATCAACACCTTATCATGACCTAACCCTAGATTTCATAACCCAGGTTAAGAGAGTTTAGCTACTCATGATGCAGGAAATAAGCACACAAGTTGAATTCATAATTGAAAGGATTAACTTACAATAATGAAGGAAATCAAAAGTGTTCTTTCAATTGAATCACAAGGCAAACCACCAAAATATTTGTCTTCAAGAGAGAGAGAGAGAAGAAAATATCGTATGTTGTAGGATAGGTCAATTAATTGATGGATTCTAGAAAAACCCTAAAACAAGGCTTTAAATAGTTAACCCTAAATAAGGAAATAAAATTAAAGTTTCAGATTTTCTTTGGAATAGATGACGGCGATTGTGACGGCCTATCATGACTTTGACGGTCTATCACGGACGTCGTCAGCTTCTCTGCAAATTCAGCTTCTTCTGCCTAAGGTTGATGACGACAGTGATGGCCTATCAGGATCTTGACGGCGTGTCATGAAGGTCGTCACAAAACTTCCTACAACTCCCCTCTTCTGTTTAAGTTTGACGGCATCCTTGACAGCCTATCACCAGGCTGACGACGTGTCATAGATGTCGTCAGCCACACTTAGCTCTTTATTTTCTTCTGATTTCATACTTTTTGCTTCCTTTATTTGTGGTTCTCCTTCTTCTCTACTTTTACTGCAAAACCAAAGTAAACTAATAAAAAATGACTAAAGTTGCTCAAGACTTTGCAATTATTTAGAGTTAAAAGCTTCAAATGTGTTAGCATGGGCTCACACATCAACACCCTCAACCTAAATAATTGCTTTTCCTCGAGCAACCTTAACATAACTAAGAGTATACAAAGTACAATTTGGCAGCTAACTACTCATATCAGTTCAGAATACATGCACCATCTCCAAGGTTAGTCAAAGTAAGAGCAATTGTGTCTATTATTGAAAACACCCATGCAACTCACAGGGATCAAGATATGGCAAAAATTTCAGCAATAACAACCCAGCACATACCCAAATCACACTATCCGAACAATACAATGATTAGTAACATACCTAGTGTGCCCTCACAACAAAGAAATCCCTTTTTCACTCATGTCAGAATTTATACACATAGGGATAAACACAAGACTCACTCTCAAAATGAAGTTCCAACATTGCGCATCAAATGCCATAGGCTTGCCTTTATAGTCAGTACCCAAGTCTTCAAACAGGTAAGTTAGGATCACTATAGGGCTTTTCTTAAGCTTGTAACGTAGGCTAGGGTATGGTATGATATTCATGGATATTTCAAAGTGACTAAGCCTCCTTGACACTACATTAAACCCTAGGGGTTTCAACTCTTAACCTTTTTTTCTTCCCTTTTTTATTGATCATGCATGCTCAAGATGGATGCGGTCTTTTCAATTAACTGATTATCTTTTTATCATTTTTCACACAGTTTTTCTCTTTTCTTATTTCTTTTTAACCGCACCCAACCCTTTATTCATCATTCTCATTGTACCTCTCTTCATACACAGATTGTATCACGCACCCCTATAATAGCTACCCTCAACTTAGGTTATTTACCTAAGTCAAGGTGCACAGTGTCCAAGGAGGAGGAGGGCCAAGATAGGTTCATTGTGATGTAAATGGGAAGGTGAAAGGTGAACAAGAAAACAAATAGGCTATTTAGGCTCAAAGGGGGAGCAAGGGATATTATTCACATTAGGAAGGTCATTTAGGCTAACGTGGGCTAACATGCAAAAACGGCCTATGATCCTTTCCTAACGCCTATCCGATGACCATCGGATGACTAATCGGGCAAAGTTCTACATTCAAAGCACAACAGGAACTGAGCAAGACCTTACACACACATGGCACACAAGTATCTTATCTATCACTACATATCCAGTTCATGCATTTGTTTAACACAGGTCATTCATTTGCCATAATAATGCCACAAAAAGATACACAGTGGTCACAATGGATGCAATTCACATAGTACACAATAGATCAGACCACTGGAGAAGTACTCATAAATCACAAAATAAGCCAACTGCCTCAAGTACTTGTACTACTCCTAATTATCTACAGACTATGTTACAACAACAATTTACCCTACACCCTCAACTTAATAATCAAAAATAAAATGAACTAAGGGTTAGGGTATACCTGAAGACAGTCAAGCACGTGGATTCTGGGTCTTCGACCCTGCTACTGTATCATCTGCTATCTTCTCTCCATCAGGAGGATCTAGCCTAGCGGTGGTCGGAACCTGGCTAGATGAAGCACCTACAGCCCTAGCTCGAATGACTGCTTCCCATTTCTCATTATTAGCCATAGACTCCAATCTTGCCTTTTTCAACTCTTTCTTTTCTGCCTTCTTCTTTTCTTTTTTCTTCACTTTTCTTTCTTCTTCACTATCTGGCTTTTCTCTCTTATTCTTGCCTTTTTTTTTCCTTTTTCCCTTTTTTCTTCGGGGAGTCTGTAGTGAGATCAAGTATAGGAATTTCTTCCTCAAATTCTTCCACATTCGGAAATGTTGGCATCATAATTTGGTGCTGCTGCAGCACCCCAACCTCAGCCTTAAACTTATCCAATGCAGCCCTGAATGTAGCAAGATCAACACCTGTCATCTCTTTTTCCCGGGCAACGAATCTGTTCTCCAAATCTGCAACTCGCACAGGCAATGTCACAAAAGGCTCTAGTGCAACCTTGATTCTTTTTTCCATAGCAGCAGAAAAATTCTTGGCGAAGGCATGTAACTGGGCCTCGCACCACTTTACTTGCTTAGCCACCTTCCTGATATCAATAGGCTGAAATGTTAAACCTATTGCTGTCGGAGGAATTGAGGGATTGGCATCAGTCTCAGGCACTGAAGCTTCCTGTGCTAAAGAATCCTATACATCGACTTGAGGTGCTGCTCCTGCATCTGTAACCGGTGGTTCCACTGCTACCTCTGCCCCCCTTTCAAGTCAAAGTCTCGGCTGAATCTCATCAAACCGGATGGGGTTGTGAGTTTTCCAGGCACGAACGTCTTCATCAACTCCCACAATCTTTGGCACCTCAGCAGCTTTGCACAGCTCTGTAATAAGACACAAAAAAGGCTAAGCAGTGTCGACCCTCGACATCCTGATCTTTATATCATCCGCAATGATTTCCCTGAAGTTCAAGGGAAGATGCTACACCAAACTTGCTACCAAAATATCCCGGTCATCACCTAGAATATTATCTCTCTCAGTAGGCATTAGCCAAACTCACACTATGCCCCACCAAAAATTTTCCTCTTGAGTCAATGAGGATTTATAGATTCTCTCATTTGGGTTTGTCACCCAAGTCGGTTCTCCGTCAGCGATGATGTTGGCTAACCAAGGATGTTGTTTGTCATTATTCTTTATCCAAGCATAAAATGATAGTGTGGTGACCTGAGGAATAAAGTTAGGGCCATTCAAGAATCTGTTAATGGCTCTAGTTGAAACATCAACGCTTACATGCCTCACCCAAACTCTCACTAGAAGAGACTGATCTGCTACTTTGTCACCTGGTTTGCATATATTCTCAAACTGGTCTTGGTAATTCACGTAGAACTCCTAAACCAATGTGGGGCAAAATGAACCTCCCCTTTCTGTAGTTCGTCCTAAGCCGTATTCTTTGAATTTTTTCTCCACTTCAGGGTATCTGCTCAACCCTTTTGTGATGATCATCTTTTCTTCTTAGATTGGCCTCTTCGCATTCCTTCTATCAGTTCTTTGCAACCCATCAATATAGATGTCTTCAGCTCTAGGGATTTGCCCTCTAGAATTGTTCCTCACTTCCGGGTTCTTACATTTGATAAGAGTCCTCCGAGGTGGAGACTCTTTATCGTCTTGTTGCTCAGTGGATGGGGACCTGGAAGCTATTCCTTCGGATTCAGATTCTTTAGATTCTTCTTTATCCTCTTCATCAACTTCAACATGTTCAGACTCACTTTTTTCAGACCCTTCCTGCTCAGAAGCTGTGGTCGACTTAGTAACATCACTGTCCTCCACCTCAATTGATGGAGGTGGTGGAGTTTTCTTTGGACTCTTCTTCTTCTTTAGCCTTCTGAGCAAGGGTTCCTCCTCCTTGTAGTCGGATTCCTCATCGAGGAGCTTATGATGTATATCATCTTTGGCCACTTTCTTTGGTTCTTTGGGACTCTTTCTTTTTGGTGCCATTTTAGAGTACCTAGAGATATTGGAAGAACGTTAGTCAACCCTAAAGATCACAAACACAGGTACATTAATAATTTAAGCTCATTTATGTTTCAGGCCCCAGGTGTGACGATAATTCATGACAAGCCATCACGACCGTGATAGCTTATCACAGTTGTTGTCAACCTCAGACAGAACCCAAAATTTTTTTACTCTTTCTGATGACCTTCATGATAGGCCGTCACAATTGTGATAGCCCGTCACGATTGTCGTCATCTCTATCCAGAACCAACTTTGATTTTGTCAACTTTTGATGGCATTCCTGATAAGCCGTCACGATTGTGATAGCCTATCATGGATGTCGTCACACTTAACAGAACCCACTTTTGACTTTAACTAAATTTTTGGTCCCCATTCTTGCTCAAGATTTACTTGAATTTGAATCGTGAGCTATCTTTTCAACCCTTGGGCTAGTACAACAAACCCTAGGTGTGATTTTAGCAATTTTCCAAGTTTGAACTTGGTTCAATCACATTGGGGACTTGATTTAGTTTTCATTCACCAAACATCACAAGAAAAGAAGTGTTGAAGTAGAGTATACCTGATGGAGCTTTTAATCTAGTGCCACGCACAAGAAAAAGTATGAATGAAGAAGATGTTCTTGATTCTTAAGTGCAAACCACACACAAATTAAACTTGTTTTTCTTAGAGTGTTTTGCCAAGAATGGAAACTATTTTAACTAAGGAAAAACAAATAACTAAAGAAAAATAAGTTAAAAGCGGTGGAAATTTGAAAAGGCTCGTGATTTAGGCCGGGTCGGATCTGATTAAAATTAGGCCCAATTTTCAGATTTTAGGCTTTGTGCTGACGACAATTTTTGTCAGCTTATCACGGTTGTGATAGCCAATCAAGATCATCGTCAACAGTAGTCAGAGAATTTCTCAAGTCTGATCTAGCTGACGACATTCGTGATAGCTTGTCACGGATGTCGTCATGACCTTCCAGCTGACCCTTTTCATTTTTTTCACCTTCTTTATACTAAATCTTAATTTAAAAAATAAAAACACTTGCTCAAACATAAAAATTCTGGGTTACCTCCCATTAGCGCCTGATTTACTGTCGTGGCACGACTGGGTTCTCTTGACTACTCAAAATTCACCAAGACAACCTGTTGATACCCCTTTTTCATCCTCATAGAAGACGTCAACGATTGAGAAGACATTCATATCCTTTTTTTGTGACATGGGTTGATGCATTTTGAATTTTGCATCCTTTTTACCGAGCCTAAACTGGAGCTCATTCAACTCTATGTCAACTATTACTCTTCCTGTTGCCAAGAGTGGCCTTCTCAAGATAATGGGTACCTCGAAGTCCACATCACAATCTAGTACCACAAAATCAACAGGAAGAATAAAGTCTGCTACTTTCACCAACACATCATGCAAAATTCCAACAGGCCGCTTTATTGACCTATCTGCCATCACCAGTCGCATGTTAGTAGGTGTTGGATCTTCCAAACCCAGCTTCTTACATACAACAAGTGGCATCAGATTCACGCTGGTACCCAAATCATATAATGCCTTTACAACATCCAGAGACCCAACCTTGCACGGAATAATGAATGCACCTGGGTCGGCCTTCTTTTGCACTAAAAATCGTGTGGAAAACGCGCTACAATGGTGGAGATTATCCACCTGCACACTACTGACCTTCCTCTTCTTTGTGATGAGGTCTTTCATAAACTTGGAATAGCCTAGAATTTGCTCAAGTGCCTCAACCAAAGGTACATTAATTGTCAATTGCTTGAGCATAGCCATGAACTTGCCAAATTTTGCCTCATCGATCTTTTTCTTCAATTGTTGAGGAAAGGAAGGTGGCGGTCTAGGGATAGCATTTAACACCACTTTCTCCTCTTTCTCATCTTCTTTCTCTGAAATATCAACAAAACCATCCAGCTTCTCAGACTCCACTGGCCTACTTTCTTCGGGTTCATCAATACTTACCTTATTGTTTACAGATTTGCCCACAGAGGGGTCACATAACAACTTACCACTCCGAGTGGTAATCTCCATACACGAACCATCATTTTGTGGGTTTTGAACTGTATCACTAGGTAAAGTACTAGTTTTTCTTTGGTTCAGTATAGCAGAAAGTTGGTTCATCTGCTGCTCCAACTGCTTAATAGAAGCAGAGTGTGAGCTAACCAACTGACTGAGGGTAAAGAATTCACTCTTTATAGTAGTTACTCCCGAGTTGGTATCTTCAACTCCCTTCAACAACTTTTCCATCATGTCCTCCATAGACATCTTCCCAGAGCTAGTTATTATAGCATCCTTACTTCCAGGAGGAACATACAAACCACTTCTATCATTATTGTTTCTCCAGTGTCCCTGCTCCCTATCTTTATAATCAGGCTTGTCATAGAAGTTCCTACCTTGGTTCCCTTGGCTATTTACTCAGAAACCCCCCTGATTACTCACATAGTTTGCCTCTACATCGGCACCTGTAGAACCAGTACCCTGAGATTCCATAGCCTTAACCATTTCGGTCTTTCCTGATAGCAAGTGCTTGGTCAGCAAGTCCATCTATCTCTTTAAGTGGTCCATGTCCTAGTCTCGCTCCTTATCCCTTCTGCGTTGCTCTGTAGTTACACCACCAATAACACTCGGGCTAGCCACTACAGAATCCCTAGTGTGCTAAGACCGACTCTTCTTGGCCATTCTAGTCAGCATGTTATAAGCATCAAGGAAAGAGAGATCAATGAACGAACCACCTGCAGCGTTGTCTACAATTGGCTTTGTCACAGAGTTGAAAGATCTGTACAAAGTCTCCTTCAAGTGCAAGTCCGTCATGTTGTGGTTTGGACATTGTGCAAGCTTCTTATTAAATCTCTCCCAGGTTTCGTGCAATGCTTCAGTTGGGAGTTGTCTGAAGTTACTGATTTTGTCCCTCAACTGTACCCTTATGGAGTGTGGAAAGAACCGTTCAAGGAATACCTCTTTCAACTATCTCCAGCTGGTTATAGAATCGGGCTCTAGCTCATTTAACCACATTGTTGCCTCTACAGATAGAGACAAAGGAAACAATCTCAACCGGATTGCATTCTGGCTCACTCTCGGATTGTCTAAAGATTTGCAAATAGTGATGAAGTTCACCAAATGCATGTTCGGATCATCACCAGGTAAGCCTCCAAACAACCCCTTCAGATTCAGGAGTTGGATCATAGTGCTTGTTATGCTGAATTTTGCGCCTGGTGCCAATGATGGAGGAATGATAGCACCCGTTGCACCAGCTCTATCCATTCCTTCATCAACCTCATATTGAACGGGCTGTTAGCCATACCTTCATTGGATTGGATGGTTTCTATTGATATTTCACTGCACTAGTGCAGCAAGTTGCTTAGATCGCCTTGGGTTTTGAGGATTTAGCAATTCCTCATCACCCAAGTCTTCGTCATCAGGGTTCTGGTGACATGCTTGTTGACCCAAATTTGTACGTTCACCTGAGCCCTGGCCAAAGCGGCTAGTCTGTCTGCCTCCTATTGTTCAGCCATTTTCCCTATCAGTTGAGGTTCTGGATTGATTGGCAATAATGGCTCTCCAGAACTTCTTGTTTTTGGCATAAACAACACAGTACCTATAATAGACAAAAACAACAAATAAACATAAATCTAGAAAACTTAACCAACAGAAAATTAGCGTACACAAACTTTCAATTTACAACCGTATTCCCCGGCAACGGCGCCATTTTTGATAACGCTCAAACTACACTCTTGAATGGGTGTAAGCGATCGTTGCCAATATAAAACCCAACTAGGTTGGGATTGAATCCCATAGGGAATAGTGTGTAAACTCAAGTTGCTTACGAAATAATTCACTGGTAGTTTACTATTTTTTGAAATGGGGGTTTAAATTTCTCATACAATTGTTAGTCACTTTGAGATTAATATTTGTAATCAATATGTTATGAAATAACCGAGATTATGTTCACTAGGGTTTATGGTATATGACAGATGCTACAAATAACTCAAGGTTCTCATGGTGGTTAGGATGACAAGCTATCTCTATTGATAGTATGCTCGAATATCTCTTGACCTATTCAAGAGTCTAATTTCCTAATCCTCTCGAACTTAGGGAATCGTAACTCACTGCCCAGATTTTACCTCAGGTAAATCAACCTTGTTACAACACTGATTATTAAATGACACCTTTCCAGGTCCCTGTCGATATTTCACTTCCTACTGTTTATGATTTCTTTCTCAAGCAAACCAAAGTAGGTACGCCTATTGTTTGCAACCAATAGACATAAGTTAGAATATCATAATTACCAAGAAATCCTAACACCTATTAAACCTTGAGTAATTAATCAACACCTTTTCATGACCTAACCCTAGATTCTATAACCCAGGTTAAGAGAGTTTAGCTACTCATGATGCAGGAAATAAGCACACAAGTTGAATTCATAATTGAAAGGATTAACTTACAATAATGAAGTAAATCAAAAGTGTTCTTTCAATTGAATCACAAGGCAAACCACCAAAATATTTGTCTTCAAGAGAGAGAGAGAGAAGAAAATATCGTATGTTGTAGGATATGTCAATTAATTGATGGATTCTAGAAAAACCCTAAAACAAGGCTTTAAATAGTTAACCCTAAATAAGGAAATAAAATTAAAGTTTCAAATTTTCTTCGGAATAGATGACGGTGATTGTGACGGCCTATCATGATTTTGACGGTCTGTCACGGACGTCGTCAGCTTCTCTGCAAATTCAGCTTCTGCTGCCTAAGGTTGATGACGACAGTGACGACGTGTCATGAAGGTCGTCACAAAACTTCCTTCAACTCCCCTCTTCTGTTTAAGTTTGACGGCATCCTTGACAACCTATCACCAGGCTGACGACGTATCATAGATGTTGTCACCCACACTTAGCTCTTCGTTTGCTTCTGATTTCATACTTTTTTCTTCCTTTATTTTTGGTTCTCCTTCTTCTCTACTTTTACTGCAAAATCAATGTAAACTAATAAAAAATGACTAAAGTTTCTCAAGACTTTGCAATTAGTTAGAGTTAAAAGTTTCAAATATGTTAGCATAGGATCACACATCAATATATGCATAGATATATGTGTGTGTGTATGTATATATGTATGTATGTACATATATATATGCATAGATATAATTTAACTTTTTATATATAAAATATTAATTATAATCTACTTTTTAAATATTTTTTCAATTAGTTTTATTAACTTTCAATATTTAGAAAGTAGATATGTGTGTGTGTGTGTGTATATATATATATATATATTCATATTTGGGCCTTTTAGTTGAATATTTTTCCATTAATTTCTAATAAAATGATCCAAAACCGAATATAAACTTAAATCCTAAACTTTTCACTCTCCATCTTACTTTTTAGTTTCAAGAGAGTTTTTCGCTCCTCAATTTTTCATAATTGTGGTGTTTCATTAGCACATGAGTGAAAACATACTTGATCTAGTCTTCAATCACAATATAATTGTAAAAAATAAAAATTATAAAAAAAATGAGAAAACCCCCCAAAAAATGACTAAAACCTAAACCGAAAAAACCAATTTTATGTTGGTTTGATTTGGTTTATAGTTTTAATAAATCGACATAATTAATTTATCTTTTTAATAAAAAAATAAACCAACCTGACCTATGTACACCCCTAGTTGTTTGATTACAAATATAGACTTTATTTAATGTCTTTGAATTATTATTAATTTATCTTGTTATACGTTCGGAATTCATCCGACATAGGGTGCAGGGCGGTTAAGGTTGGGTATTAGGGATGGTCTCCGGTCCTAATTGGACTTGAGATGTCCGACACGACTAGGCCCTTGTTCGGGTCATGTCACTTATACATGCTGAAGATGATACGGGAAAAAGCATCATCCACATGTAGGAAACGAACATCTACTAAAACAAGATGTGTGTTAAGAAATCCCCAATATTTTTTGAAGAAGATATTGAGGACTTTTATATTGACGACTAAGTATTTATAACGTATTAATATTTTTATATTGTAACGATATCAGTAATTCAAGAATATTTTTTCTAGTAAGGTACTCCAAGATTTCTTAGCAACATACCAAAATAAAATAGAATAATAACATTACACAAAATTTGTATACCTAACCAAGGGTATAGCATTTTCAAAATAAAAACAATGCCAAAGTCACACAAATAACTCTCAAAGTATTGATTACATTGTCCTTCTTGTTTAATTTTTCTTGCTACAGGTCTCTCTCACGAAGAGCATCCCTTATTAGAGACTTAAGTAAATTTCAATCTTCTCTCACTTTATTAAAATCTTTACGTGAATTGATGGTATCATTTTCCATTATTGGCCATCTATTTGTTGAAAAATCATCCTCAAATAATAGCATCCACCATTTTTCTAAACATTTTTAAAGGCACAAATATTATATTACTATAAGATTTTACTAATTTCCTTTTAAATTGATAGCAAACACTCTTACCTGAGAAACTTTGCAACCCCAAAATAAATGAATTGAATTTTCAGCAATCCTTGATGTTTAAATTTTGCAATGATCACTGTACTAAGACATGTCTGGTTGTATAGGGAACATCGATGCTCCAGACATTTAAGACATGATTGATGACTCACAGTAGTATAAAATAGGAAAAAGCTATTTATATAAGTCACTGACCACATATCGAAATAAATAAGAACAATTTGAAGTTAGGTAAATAGTTTGGAATTTTTTTTTTTGAAAATATTATTGCAGTCAATAATATCTGTTATCTAGACTACCGTAAGATGAATACAACTTTTTTTTTTGCTAATTTTTTATGAGAGAATGTGCATAATAAATTTATAATAAATGTATAAATACTCACTAATTATACACATATAACATGTAACAGATATATATTACAAAAAAATTATATATATTAAGTGTTGGGGCGGAGCTACATCCATCGAAGGGTGGTCAGATGAACACCCTTCGTTGGAAAAATTTCCGAGTATATACGTTAAATATAAATATTTATGGTTATATACATATTGTTGAACACCCTTGACAAGCTAAAGAAGCATAGCCAAGTGGTCAAGGGTGTGCAATTTTGCCCCAACAACCTGGGTTCAAAACTTTTCATTTTATGAACACCCTTTAACCAAAATTCTGGCTCCGCTGGGTTCGAACCTTGGCAGGCGCAGCAGTATTTTATTTTCATTTTATGAACACCCTTAACCAAAACTCTGTCTCCGCCACTGATTAAGTGTATAATAAATGCATTAGTATAATATATACTGATATATATAGTTAGGGTGTCTACATTATAAATTGAGTATATATTGCTTATACATTTTTTACACTAGAATTATTAAAAGAAATATAAGTGTGAAGGATTACTGTCCATTAACTTTTTTTCTATCTAACAATCTCCACCATATGTTTCTAAGTTAATTAGAATTAGATATATGTTTTAAAGTTGATTAGAATTAGGAACAAGGCCTTTACTTTTTTTGACAAAAACCAAATAATAATAATAATATAAGAGAGGGGATGAGCTCTCTTGTATATTCTTTCAGGAAGTAAAATTGAAACAGTGAAGTTTGATAGTTAATACAAACTCACATTGCATTTATAAATCATTACTAATGACTGAAACATGAAATAAGAGAAGAAGAAGAATGCCTATCATCCAAACTACTAAGGAATCAATGATATCATATATAGCCATATAGATGATGTCCAAACCAAATGGAGAGTATTAAAAATTTAAATTTTTGAATTCGCCACTTTTTAAAACGGGACATCTCTTTCACATCAATAATGAATTCTTAAATTTTTAGATCCACCACCGATATGAGGGGATATTTATTTGGAAAAAGTTTTTAAGATTAGAAATGAGCAAAAACAATGGGCTAACATATTTTGCAAAAGCAATTCATAGAACAGTGCCAAATGCATGTAAGATTTGGTTAAAACTATTTAACATGTAGTAATAAGAGAAAATTTACAACTACAAAGTTAAAATTATTGTTATAAAATATCATTACAAAGAAGTTTCCAAGAGCACACATTTAGAAGGAAAATCAAGCAATACATAACAGAAACAATCACTAAAAATGACAAAGAGAGAAAAGCTCAAATTGTTGTAAACTATATTTTACATATAGTGGATAACAAAAGATTGACCAATTGGTCAAGAACAGTGGGACTCAAACTAGTTGTGTTTAATCTATCAACTTCGACATCCACATATGTTTTACATTGCATAGACAATCTCTCTACGGCTATCTATATTAAAGCTAGAATCACTCCCTAAGTATTCTTTTATGTTACCATCAATATCCAAGCTTTCAGTGAGGTTATGATTAAGGTTGTTAGTCCCGACAGCAAGAATGGTTACCTTAGTTATTATCTGCATGATTTCATCAATGCACTGCATATCTTGATCTAGCTCCTCAAATAGGTTATTTGTAGTACTATCCATGAGGTATGTAGGAAGGTTTCTCAAGAACCACTCATGGATTTTGATCTTAGAGACCGATATCCTCTGTTGCTACTAAGAACCTGTTGGTATCTGTATGATTATCAATATACATGCTATCAAGTTGTTTTACTAAAAGAAGTTTTAAGCAAAAAAGATATTATTGGAGCTTTCTATAAGATATGTCAAAAGACAAATATAACATTTCATATAGTACAACATTTATAAATTAATAGCATGTCTATTGATAATTAGTGACATCATGTACATGAATGTACCTTCTCAAATAAGAGTCTAAGTGTAAAACTCACGCCAATTGAATTTGTAAATATCAACACTTTTTTTAATCAATTCTAGCTTCAAGAGGGCAAGGATATGGACAAGCTTATCATGAGCAGAACAAATAGTAGAATTGGTCATCAGTGACACTAGGCCATAAAAGAAAATAATAACATAGAACACCAGCAAGTTAAAATTAACGGGGTGTATTTTTCTTCTCGTAAAAGGACATTTAAAACAAAATAAAGTCTCGTAAAGGGAGAGATACTGCCTACAGAAAGTTAGTGTCCTGTCAAAAGGTAACCAACAACATAATATAACAAATCCACCCTTAAACATAACTACTTCAGTAAGCTAACACCAACAAAGAAATAACAAATTTACCCATAAACGTAACTATTTCAGCAAGCTAACAAGTTAACACCTAATATTAGTCAATCAAATTATTTATTATACTATTTCATTATATTAGAATTCAATTAATATGACCAAGTTATTCATATGTAGGTTTGATAAAATGATTGACTAAGTTACCTCAAAGAACAATAATGTCTGAAAATTAAAAAATATCTAGATATAAATGTACATTACCATCCACATTTTGTAGCCAATTAGAGTTATTGTCCCACCATCAGGTGTTTTAAATAATTTTCTGGAAACAAATAATGCATCAGTGATCAAAAATCAATTCTTCACTATGTAAAAGATATATAGATATGAGAATATGTTCTCTTTTCACAATTTCAAGTGAGTAACATTTTCAAGTCCTTTTTGAAGAGTAAAACAAACACATGAACCAGACACATAGTTACCTTTGATTTAGTATAAAACTAGTAACTAAATGAAGAATCCTCAAAATACAAAACCAATGAAAATTAAGGATCATATAACCAATAGAAAATTAAAGCATAGATGTGAATAATAGTACAAGATATTCACCTCTTTTATTTCTCTTAGGTCCTTCAAATTATTATGTAACTTTTCTAGCTACTTGTCTTTAGATGCAAGACCTGATTGTGCACCAATCAAGACATGTTTGGCATCTTCCAGTTTTCTTTAAAGTTTAGAGACTTAGAGCCTCAACCCCTTGTTTTTTCTTTCATAATCTTTCAGAAGGTTTTCTATCTGTACTCTAAAAAGTTGGTGCATTCAAATAAAATTGTCAAAATAAATATGAAATACATTCTAAACACAAAGACTTGAGGCAACATACTTGAAACATCCTGAACTTTGGCCCTTGCAAAACTTTCTGAGTCTTGAATATTCTGTGCATCATAAGACTTGCACCATATCACTCATATGGTGTGGATACGGGTCAAGGACCCTAGTCATATTTGGTTAGTGTTACATTGGCCAAGTTCTATTCTAGATACAGAAAGGCATCATATAACTCGTATGATCATGATATGAGTAGTAAGGTCCAAACTGTATATTTTTTAGTATTTATCTTTGACATTCTGCTTAGGGTACGATTTAGATGGGTACAAGTCATATGGTAGGGTACGACTCATGATTAGGAGTCATAAGTTGTATAGATTATAGTGTCCAATATTCTGATCAACATACAAGTGGAGGATACCACTCATATGATATGGGTACGAGTGGAGAGGCCAAACCATACCTTCCTGCGAGTCTCTTACAATTTTTAAGCTAAGGGTATTTTAGACATTTTTCACCCCAAGCCCTTAAGATCCTACATCTTATAACACTATTTGGTCCCTTATTCCTCACTCGGAAGGATCAAAACACTCCCTAAATCCTCTCTAAACTCTCTCTTAAAGATTGGGCTAGGGTTTCAATAAGGTGTTCATCTAGAGGCTCAAGAGTCAAGTTCTTTTCATGAATCTTTGTGAATAAGGCATGCGACTTTTCCTTCATTGTTAGTTCATAAAAATCACATATTTTAAGCATTGTTATTGAATCATAAATGGTGGTTTTGAAACCTATAGTTGAGGGTTTGAATGTCTAATATTGAGTATTGTTCTCTCATGATTTCACTTGTGTTTATACATATTTTTGGTAATGGTTTTCCACATGTGGGTGTATGGAAATTATGGATTACTGAAGGGGTCATGGTTATCCCTAACTTGATGGTTTTTTACTTGAATAATGATTTGAATGGTATGCCCTTGACCTATTTGTGAAAATGCCTAGGAGAAGAATCTTGTCACATGATGAATTGGATTTTGAACTAATGCTTGGTATAAGAATGTTAATGAGGGATAAATGATTTTTATAAAGTTCTTGGTAACCATAAATTGAATTGAAATGTGTTTTGAAATAAGGCATTGGACTTATAATGTAAATGATTTTTGTAAAGGTCATGGTACCCAATAGTGTATTAAAAAGGTAGACAAATATGACATGTACACCTTGTGTTTGATAAATTGCTCAAATGAACTTTCAATAGTGGCATTTACTTTTGAAGGGCACATTCACACAGACCGGTAGCATTGTTCATGTGACCTTCATTTGCACCCATATTGTAGAACATGCTAGTAATCTAGAATTGGGAGAAAGTTGAACATGCAGAACTCACATGGAACTAGCCATATGTGTCACGATCACGATCATAGACCACAACTACCGTAATGCAGACGTAGCTTTAATCTGCAATTGCGGTAACTGAGGATAGGTTCCTGTCATGTCAAAAATCCTGTACTTCTAATTTTTAGCCAGGCAACCCCAAACACCTAGTCCAATGAACTTTAATGATCAATCTAGCACAGCTTTCATGATTCAAATAATGTTGAAAGATATAATGTGTGTTTAGTGTTTTTAGGACAACCTCATGGATAAGTTTGATCACATCAGATTCACGGAACCTAAATTCCACACTCACTACTACAGTGATCTTTCAAAGACAAAGTTACTTTTGGAAAAAGGAATTTATTTAGAGAATGTACCGGAAAAGCTACCTTTCACGACAAACTTAAAGCCACATAGTGGAAGTTCTTTACCCCAGATCCATGACTTGAAAATGAACAATGGGTTCATGAATTTTATACAAATATCAGTGAAGTATCTTTCTCAAACCCACTCAATGTGATTGTAAAGATGCGGGAAAATCCGATAAAAGTTGGGGCTAAGCAAATTAATGATGTTTATGGGCTTAAGCAGAAAGTTGGGTCTAAGCAAATCAATGATGTTTATGGGATTAAGAAAGAAGACATGGGTGAATTCAAAGCGAAGGGGTGTAAATTTGTGAATTGGTTAGCACAACGGCTATGTCCCGGAAAGAAAGTTTCGTGGACCAAAACTAAAAGAAACATCTCCATGAATGACTTCACTTTCGAGGATCGGATATAGTTGCACATCATTTGTAGCCGAGTGTCTCCATGCAACCACATGATAGAAGTCTCTGAATTATGTGCTCAGATGGTTGCTTGAATTCTAGACGCCATTTCTTTGGATGTTGGTCAACTCGTGGTTAATGAAATAAATTATTTCAAAAACTAAGGTGGTACAAATATCTTTTACCCCCTCTCTGATTATTGAGCTTTGCAAAAGAGCGGGGGTGGAAGAGTATTCTAGTGATAATGGGTACATCCTAGCACCCCCATCTACCCATTGAGGATTCGAAGAGAGGGCGCACCGGGCAAAAGCAAGAAAAGAAAAATCAACTTAGAAGAGCCAACATGTAGCAAACCCGAGCCTCATAGGCCAACCACCATGGGACCTCTTGAAGAGATTAGAGTTAATATTGTAACCATCAAAGAGCTTATGGTTAGCTTGCATCAAGGGCTGGGAGAGACCTCCACCACCCATCACTCATATGTGTCACATGCTATTTATGACGAGTACAAAGAGGTTCAAAAGAAGTAAAAAGCCTACTATTAATCATCTGGAGGAAGCCTACTCCTCTTTGGTGGCATCACACTGGACATCCAGAGCACACATGAAAAGATGATCACTAGGGATAAAAAGAGGGATGAGTTCTTTACCAAGATGTGGAAAAGGGTCAAGGGTCTATGGAAGGTTCTGAAACCCCAAAGTAGGCTTCCTACTTCTTAGGTGGACAATGATGATGAGGCCCCAACTAAGTGGTCAAGTCTTGACAAAGATGGTGATGATGCAAGGTCTGAGAGTGATAGTAGACCTAGATATAGATTCAGGGAGCACCCTTATCTCTTTTATCCTTAATTATTTATGCAGTGGGGACACTGCTACCTTTTCAGTTAGGGGTGTCTCCTTATTTATTTGATTTGGGCCTGTATTAGTGATATTATGCATAATTCTGAATGGAGTAGTTATTTTGTTCTTGTTATGTTAATTCGTGATTTTAGTTTCTAACCATAAATGCAAGGGAAGTCTAAATACCTATGGCATTGATGATTGGGGTTCATATTCACACCCATTAGTGAAGTCTTAGTAACCATATGGAAGTTTGCCCATACTATAGTTTGCAATGTAAGGTGATAGCTTGGGTTGAAGTCATAAGTAGAAAATTATTCATGGTTCGGGTACAAAAGAAAGCACCCCCCTCCATCCAAAAAAATTTACAAAAAGTCAAAGGCATGGATGCGAGCAACTTTGTGACAAATAGGGGATACTCCACCCTTGTCTTAAGCGAGGAGAAAAATTGACCCCCCTTTACAACATTCATATGCCGTGTGTGTGAGCTTAACTGTCTACATCTCATGTGTACTTGTACCATCTATAAATTTCCCCATTAGTCTTTCAAAACTAAATTTTGGTTGTGCTTGGGGGGTAAAATGATCATAGGCCATTTTGTGATTTTGGAAATCTACTTTAGCCTAAAATGCCTACCAATACATATGAGTTACCCCTAGTTACCCTCTTTGAGCCTTTGGACTTTTCTTTGCTAACCACATTATAAGACATGACCCTTCTATTCATCTTCTCTTAAACCCTATCCTTCTTGAACTTAAGAATAGAAAGTAAGGCCAAAATCCTAAGTTGGGGGTGATGGAAAGAGAAAGAAAGTATATATTGAGACACGAATCCATAAAAAGGAAAAAAATCTATGAGCCTAGCAAGTAACTATTTTGATTTGAAGGAAAAGATAGTCCTTCAAAAGAATGAGTGCTTAAATCTTAATGCAAGCATAAGAATTGAAGAAAAGAGGTGAAAAGATTTTGAGTAAAGCAAAAGAGACAAAACAATGGTGAACAACTAAGTATATGGTTTACTACCCCTTGCAATATTAGAAATAAGTGTTTAGAGAGTGTAAATCATGTCAAGAGAACCATCCTAGAAATAGGGATGCTTGGTTGAGATTTTGGGTGGCTATATAAACTCCACACTTGTTAGGAGCTCAAAAGGGCCAATGGGTGAAATCGTTGGGGTTTGTCAAAAGATTGACCCCTATGATCTTCGACCTAGACTATCCATTAATTAACAACTAAATCCCATGATAAACCAACATTGTCACACATGCTTCACCTCTAAGGAGACATAATCCCAAGATTTCCCCAAACCTTGAATTCAAACCAAAGATAGCATTCATCACGTACTTGTTAAAGTTTGTGTGAAGAATTTTTAAACAAATTCCCCCTATTTACTTATGCATGTTATTTCCATTAGCATTTCGGGTAACCTTATAGTAACTTGAGTACCCATAGGTTAAAAGTCTATAGCATTCACTCCTAGAGATTCGACTCCAAGTTACATTGGGTTACTTGACAATGACCGCCTCACCCCTTAATTATGGGAGTGAGTTGAGCATTATCACTGAGCAGAAGCATACTCATGAAAAGTCTAAATAAAGTTAATACTGATATGGTTTACATCATGATAAAACTGAAGAAAGAAACTTAAATTACATTACAGACTCTAACTGGCATCTATGAAGACTTTACTATACTAACTGTAGATAGTTAGGACATGCATCCAACCATCACTAATCAATACATATGAATAATAAAAATTAAGTACACGAACAATATCTGACTGGAGTCTTCGAAATAGGAGAACTCATCACCTGCTAGCTGAAAACTGCAACTAACTGATAATGATGTATGAGCTATAATTGGTACCTATATTATGAAACAATGTAACCACACAGACGTATATGTGGATCAGTACTTCTAGAATGTACTGAGTAAGCGGGGGTGAATAAAATAAGTAAAACTGTGTAGGTACATAATCTTAAAACATACATGCTAAGTGCAAGTAGACTCACCAAAAGACTAAAATCAACTTAACTCTGAAGTAGCTTAAATCATGACTAACAAGCATAATCTGATAAGATGGTGAATCACTACACTTAGTTTCTTAAAACTATACTATTGTAGAATAAGTAGAACTAGAGCTGGGAAAGAGTAAAACATGGATACTGTATGAATACTGAGTCTGAAACTGCGTGATGGAAATTAAAATATCTCAAGGATCTGAATATACAAATGTACTGTGCATGAATGCATAAACATACAAATCAAAACATAACATATACTAAGTTTATCTGTTTAACTGACTAACTGATAGATGAATACTAATTATGTAAAACTAAACTATACTTAGTCTGAATAACTGGACAGAACTGTAGGGAAATATGCATATGAGATAAGGACTAACTAAATAACATGAGATAACTGAGCATGAATGCATGAAAACTATAATATCTGGGAAATCAAGACTAAGTGTATATCTAATATGTCATTGAGATAATCTAAAATCTGAATAACTGAAAGCTATAAAACCGAATATCTGAAAGCATGTATGCTTAGTCAAGAAAACCTGAACTGAAGAGACACTAAATATTACACTCATAATATGGAACCTATTATGTAACCGACATAAACCATTTGAGCTATCATGGAGTCCAACATATGAACCACGTTGAGAAGGGATATTCTATTCTTTCCATCGAAATAGATCCTAAATTGTAGTGATCACTAACAGATATCCCAAAGGACTAATAAGTCACCCTATACTGGCAGGTGCTCTCATGAGATATGTGTCAACCCTAAAATGGTAGGAAGACATATCAAACCTATGTTGGCTTCATAATTTTGTAACTCAGGGATTGCTACTAAGGATCACACCCTATACTGGCAGTAATGCCCCCATTCCTAGGTTTGCTCGGTGCTAAATCCTACTCCTAACTGAATGACACTGGAATACTAAATGGTGTATGCACTGTTAACTAATAAGCTCATGTCATGGTATTTTGAAAACAATAGTGCATACAGATTTTGAAGTAATTATAAATATATAAACTGATAGTGCTCAACGTGATCGTGGTGTTTTGAATATGATAATAAAACCACAGTCTGACTTACTTGTTACTTGAGAAATAAAAATATATAAAAACACATAGATTTTAGGTGTTCATAACCTGCCAACACTGAATGACCATAAAGCACGATATCAACACTTAAAACTGTAGTATGGGAATCATGGTTCATAGACCCAAAACATGAACATTCCACCAAACATGTGAGAATCATGAACTTGAACATGGGAATTCTTTAAACATGATAAAATAGCATGATTACATGACTAAAATCAAATTGGGGATTTAACATAGAATTCACTTGAAATGGGACATGGGAAACTGAAATTCATAACATGAGGAAATCAAATCTTGTATGGGATCATACATGGACTGAATTGAATTTAAATCACCATTAAAACATGAAATTCAATCTTTCTTGAACATACAAAATACCATAATGATAGAAAATTCATTATTTAATTGAAATAAAAAGGTTTAGGGCTCCATGGGTGAAAGGGGACCCATGGATGAACTCCCACATACCTTAAACTTCTTAAATCGGGAAATAAACACAATTCTTGAAGCTTTATTGAAGATTCTTGAACTTGGGGAAACTTAGAGTCTTGATTTCTTTGGGAAAAAAAATTGAATTTGTTCTTGGGGAAAGGGAATTTTCTTGGGAGAAAATTGCAGAAGAAGGGAAAAATTATGCTTTAACTGATGCCCATATCATGTTATGAATTATTGGGTTGAGGGGGGAAAAGACCCAATTTCCCCTCAATCATTTAAACCAAAAATACTGGACACAACTATGTTACCGCGATGCGGTCTTATCCCGGTGGCTTATGGGTTTTGGTAAAAATGATCATAACTTTTCGACCGGGTATCAGATTAAGGCAAAATTGGTATCGTTGGAAATATAATTCAATTATCTATAATTTGGTTAGTCTTGAGATGAAAAATTCCATATATGTTAAAATTTATACGCATTCAAAGTTGACCCTTGTAGGATCAAACACCAAACTTTGGATGAATCAAAGACACTTAGATCAACTTTGTTCTAGGTGATTTCTATAAGCATCCTTCACCTCATAAGCACTTCACATACTAGGATAAAGATTATGAAACATGAATTCAAATTATAAATCAACAACTGGACATAATACCCTCACCATGATGCACTATATATGCCAACCAAAATATCACCATGACGCGGTGTTATCGCGATGACTTGATGGATTCATGATCCAAACATGACCCAATCCTCATCCAAAAAATCCAAAACTTCTATTAGATATGCTTATTACACCCCTGCATATGAATTAACTTTAAAACTATCTCCTCGGGGTCAGGAAGGTCAAAATGAAAATCCTCAAAGTTTAAGGGTTTGAAAGTGACAAGTTCCCAACATTTAGTGAAAATTTTAGGCCTTAAGCCCCTTATTCATGCAACTAATAGCTGAACTGAACTAAGAATAGTATGGGGTATTACATAAGAGAAGGTTTATATCATATGTTTGATCTCAAAGATTAATCTCCAAAGGGTGTCTCTATCATCTAGTCTAGGCTAAAGATTCTAACTCTGAAGGTCCTTCTTTGTATTTAATTTCTATGGTAAATGAGTTTCTCGAGGTCTTCCCTGATGAACTTCTTAGTATCCTTCCCAATATGGAGATTTATTTTGGTATTCATCTCATTCTAGACACTCACCCTATTTTTATTCCCCTATATGGAATGGCTCTAGTTGAGTTGAAGAAGCTTAAGGAGCAACTAAAAGATCTATTAAACAAGGGTTTCATCTATCCTAGTATGTCTCTGTGGGGTACACTGGTATTGTTCATACAAAAGAAGGATAGTTCCCTTTGGATGTGTATTGATTATCAGTAGTTGAATAAGGTGATGGCGAAGAATAAATATCTCCTTTCAAGAATTGATGATCTTTTCGATCAACTTTAGGGTGCCAAATTTTTTTCTAAGATCAATCTTTGATCTGAGTATCATTAGTTAAAGATTAGGTAAGTGTATATCCTTAAGACTTATTTTCGTACCAGGTATGGGCATTTTGAGTTTCTGGTTATCTCTTTTGGGTTGACTAATGCCCCTGCGGCATTTATGGATTTGATGGATAGGGTCTTTCATCATTTTATAGATTTGTTCATCATTGTCTTCATTGATGACATCTTGGTGTACTTTAAGGATGAGGAGGATCATATAGATCACCTCTGCCTTTTGTTGTAGACCTTGAAAAATCAATAGTTGCATGCTATATTCTCTAAATATGAATTCTGGTTGAATGTCGTAATATTTTTGGGTCATGTTATGTCTAGTGAGGGGATTATGGTGGATCCTCAGAAGGTTGTTATTGTTTAGAAGTGGCCTAAACCCATGACTCCAACCGATATTCAGAGCTTCTTGGGTTTAGTCGGGTATTATAGGAGGTTCATGGAGAGTTTTCTTCTATTGCTGCTTCATTGACCAAATTGACTTAGAAGAAAGTAAAGTTCATGTGGTCTGATGCTTGTGAAGGTAATTTTGAGAAGCTAAAAGATAAGTTGACTTAAGCTCCAGTCTTGATGCATATCGAATTAGTTTAGGTTGTGTGTTAATGCATCATAATAAGATGGTTGCCTATGCCTCTAGACAGTTGAAGGTTCACAAGAGGAATATTCGACTCATGACTTGTAGTTGTTAGCTGTGGTATTTGCATTAATATTTTTGTGCCATTATTTATATGGGGTGCATATTGATATCTTTTCTAATCATAAGAGCCTGCAATATATGTTTACAAAGGAGCTTAATTCGAGGAAAAAGGACTATGATATGAGTCTTCACTACCATCCAGGTAAATATAACATAGTTGTTGAGGCTCTTAGTAGGTTATCCATGGGTAGCTTATCATATATGGATAAGTATAAACTGTAATTGGTAAAGGAGATTCACCATTTGGTTAACCTTGGAGTTTGTCTCTTGGACTCTGAGGATGGTGGCATGATAGTGCAACAGGTAGCAGTCATCTCTTAGTTCAAAAATAAAGGACAAGTAGATACTAGATCCTCTTTTGTTGAAGATCTAAAATGATGTGGGTAAGCAAAATATGATGGCCTTTGAGATTGGTGATGGTGGTATCTTGAGGTACCAAGGGAGGTTTTATTCCAGATGTGGATGGGTTGTGAAGAATAATTTTGGTCGAGGCCCATGAGTCACGGTATATGATTTATCCTAGTTCAACAAATATGTATCATGATATCAAGGAGATGTATTGGCGAAATAAAATGAAATGGGATGTAGCCAAATTTGTGGCTAAATATATGGTAGGTCAGCAAGTGAAGGTGGAGCACTTAAGGCCCAGTGGGATGTTCTAAGAGATTGAATTACTAGTGAGGAAATGGGAGATAATTAATATAGATTTTGTTACCAATCTTCCACGGTCGCAGAATTAGTGTGACTCTATTTGGGTCATCTTGGATAGAATGACCAATTCTACTTACTTCTTACCTATGAGGACCATCTATTCTGCTAAGGAATATTGTAATGCCCCAATTTTTTGAATCGGAATACTGCACGGTACTCATGACCCGAGGGACCAAAAGCTAACCCATGACTGATATCTGTACCTGTATACTGCATATATTATATAATAATGCAGAAAACATAAACATGTAGGCCATAACGTTCAACTGAATAAAGAATCTGTCATAACATAATATCTATATAGATAAAGGTACCCAAAACAGCTAAAAACTGAATCAAATCTGAACATAAGTCTGAATACTGAATCTGAAAGCCTCTAAGTACTGTCTGAATTCGGAGTTGAAGGAACATGTCTCCAACTAACTCCGTAAACTGATAACTGGCTAAATTAATAATGAATAAATCAAATCATATTATCCTCAAATGAAGAGGACTCACTGAATCTCTGCGGCTAGAAATGCTACTGCTACTGCTGGTCTGGAGCTCGTGTCTCTGAACCTATGGTGTAACATGAAAAAGAAGCACCATAGCGCAAATACGTCAGTACAACTGTAGTACTGAGTATACGAGGGAGGTAGGCTAATGCAAAGGGTTTACATGCATGAATAATGCTAATTGACTGACTGATATGAACGTAAGAGTACAAACATACATACTTAGTAACTGAGATCGTAGTATGTGGTAGCTAAATCTATATGCTAATACATGACTGGAACTGTAATTCTAATAACATGAGCGACTGTGTCTGACAGTCCTGGATCTGGTAGAACTCCCTGAGTCCCGTGCAATAACTAAATTTGACTGTATCTAACAGTTCTGGTATACTGATATCTGAAGAACTGTCTGAGTTTTTTTACTGAGACTGATACTGAAACTGTGGGAGGTAGTTGTTTAACCGACATGCCCTATATATGCCATTATGGCTAAGATGGGGTCCAATCTCTGCCCTGACTGGAAGGGTGTCAATACCGCATCACTGGTAAGGACAACATGTGAGGAACCCTCATATAACAGGTAAATCTAGTGAGAATAGTGGGAACCCTCATATAATAGGTTAAGCCACCTCATCTACCCTCATATAACAGGCTGCGATGTCTCAACCTATGCTGGCTACATAGTTCTGGAATGCAAAGATGACTGCTAAGAATCGCACCCTCATATTCAGGTGAGTTCCCATCCTTGGGTTCACTCGGTGCTAACTCCTACTCCCATATGAAGAGACTGAACATGATTTAACTGACTGTACGTAAGTGGAACTTACTGAATTCTGTTGACTAATGGAATACTACTGATATCTGATAACTGACTGAGACCATGAGGTTTCCTGAGTCACATGACTGACTGAATTCTACTGAATCATGGTTTGATTTTTTATATCGTGAAACATGACATGGCTCTAGGCACACAGCTAAAGTTTTCGGGTACGAATACCCCTAGGACTCGATGGAAGGAAACTGACACAACATGACTGACTTGATCATAAGATTGGAGTCCACAATTTATATTATCATAAGTAGGGGATATCATATTTCATATAGTTATTCAACATCTTAAACATTGTAGGGAATGCATGGATATATTTCGTGTACGTATTGTATATCTCCATTATCTTGCATGCTTCATACCACTATAATAGCAACACATGAAAACATGGAATTCATATTGAAGTATATAGCCAACATGGACTTGTCATTTAGACATCATAGAACCATACAAACATGAATTTCTAGCATCCTAAGCATTTTATCAAACACCTTGCATACATTCTTTAAGGCATAGGTGAGTTTCATACTTGCACCATATTAAACCACCTAAAGTTCATGGTTTTTAATTAACAAAATATATATTCCATGAAAACACCTTTAGACATCACATTGAAACTTAAACAACAATCGTCAATATGTACATACTCATATTACCACAAAAATTTTACAAAATAATATTTAAAACATGGTTCTTGAGCTCTATGAACGGATTGGATCCATATATGAACACTACGCATACCTTAAAGCTTGATCTTGAAAGAGATATAATGTTTCTGAATGTTCCTGAAGAAATCCTTAGGCTTGCCCTTGATTTTTCTTGACTAGGGTTTAACCCCTTTGGGAAAGAATGTTCTTGTTCCTGAGGAGATGATCTTGAGAGGAAACCCTAATCTTGTGGTTGAAAGTGTATGAGAGAGCTTTTTGACATGTTTTAACTAAAGAGAATGGAAGATAATACGTTCTTTGAGGTTTATAAGTCATGGGAAGTGAAGGGAAAATACCAAAATACCCTTATGAAATAAATTCCCAGTTGCTGAAAATAATAGCTGGCGACATTTGTGACAAGGCGCCAAAAATGTGGTAAGCCGTCAAAAATGTCATCACCCAGAAGCTGGAATTGATGGTTTCTGCCTAAGTCTGATGACTTTGTGACAAGGCATCACAAAAATGGTAAGCTACCATGAATGTCGTCACTTAGGAGCTGGTTTCTGCCTAAGGCTGATGACCTTCGTGATAGGGCGTCACAAATATGGTATGCTACCACGAATGTCGTCACTTAGGAGTTGGTTTCTTCCTAAGGCTGACGACCTTTGTGATAGGGCATCACAAATGTGGTAAGCTACCCCGAATGTCATCACTTAGGAACTGGTTTCTGCCTAAGGCTAACGACATTTGTGACAAGGCGTCCCAAATGTGGTAAGCTACCACGAATGTCGTCACATTATTTCCAGCCTGACATGCTGGAGTAAAATAGGAATAACTCTTTGATCCGATATCAGATTTAGACGAAATTGGTATTTTTGGAAATCTAATGCATTTATCTATCAGTTGATAGGTCATGATATAAAAAATTTCAAGTATAATGAGAGATATGTTTGTTTGAAGTTGACTATACCAATATCCTTCTCAAGAATTCAATCAATAAGAAATTTTTTGATTCGTCTGATAGCTGGGAGTTATTTGAAGCCTTAATATACATATAACTTACTCATAAAACTATAAAATAACCATTATGTACTATGCATGAGCTTGGTACATGGCTCTAATATTGGTTTGGATTTTTTTGGGGTATTACAATATCTCCCCCTTGGAAATATTCATCCCCAAATGATGACTGCTTGAGAGGGGAGAAAAGATAAAATAACACATACACTGATCATGCTCAACTGGCACATGACTTTAGGACTTAATTGAATTCTAAAATGAATATAACCCAGCTGAACATGCATATCTGATGCATGACTGATAAGTTGAACTCATGAATGCATGATAAGCTATGCACTGATACTTGATACCAATTTTATACTGGAATTTTGAACATGTAACTGAATAGGATTAAGGAAAATGGTTACCTCAAGCTAAGTCTAAATTAGCGGAGAAAAGATGAGGGTACTTTATTCGCATGTCTGCTTCTGCTTCCCAAGTAGCTCCCTCCATAGACTGATTCCACCAAAGAACCTTGACTAGAGGGACTTCTTTGTTCCTCAGCCTATGAGTCTGATAGTCGAGGATTTTAACTGGAATCTCTTCGTAAGAGAGGTTATTCTGAATGTCACTACTTTGAATAGGGACTATAACTGCTGGGTCACCTATGCACTTCTTGAGCAAAGAGACATTGAAGACTGGATGAACTGAGGCTAGATCTGAAGGCAATTCAAGATCATAGGCTACCTTGCCGAAACGACTGAGAATACTGAAGGGACCAACATATTAGGGACTGAGCTTTCCCTTCTTGTCGAATCTCTTCACTCCCTTCATGGGAGAGATCTTGAGATAGACATAGTCATCGACCTCGAATTGGAGATCCTTTCTACGAATATCCGCATAAGAATTCTGTCGGCTCTGAGCAGCCCGGAGTCTTTCTCTGATCAACGGAACTTTCTCTAAGGCATCGAATACTAAGTCATACCTTATGACTGTGGCCTCACTAACTTTGAACCAACTGATCGGAGACCTACATCTCCTACCATAAAGAGTTTCGAATGGAGCCATCTGAATACTGGAGTGATAGCTGTTGTTGTTGCGAACTCAATCAAAGTCAAGTGGTCATCCCAGTTTCCCTTAAAATTAATTACACACGTCCTTAGCATATCTTCTAGAGTCTAAATGGTCCTTTCTGCATATCTTCTTCGTCACCCAAAAGCTGGAATTGATGGTTTCTGCCTAAGTTTGACAACATTTGTGACAAGGCATCACAAAAATGGTAAGCTACCATGAATTTCATCACTTAGGAGCTGGTTTCTGCCTAAGGCTGACGACCTTCATGATAGGGCATCACAAATATGGTAAGCTACCACGAATGTCGTCACTTAGGAGCTGGTTTCTGCCTAAGGCTGACGACCTTCGTGATAGGGCGTCACAAATGTGTTAAGCTACCATGAATTTAGTCATTTAGGAGATGGTTTCTGCCTAAGGCTGACGACATTTGTGACAAGGCATCCCAAATATGGTAAGCTACCATGAATGTCATCACATTATTTCCATCCTGACATGCTAGAGTAAAATAGGAATAACTCTTTGATCTAATATCGGTTTAGGCAAAATTGATATCGTTGGAAAGCTAATTCAATTATCTATCTGTTGATAGGTAATGATATCAAATATTCCAAGTATAATGAGATATATACTTATTTGAAGTTAACTATACCAATATCTTTCTTAAGAATTCAATCGGTAAGGAATATTTTGGTTCGTCTAATAGCTGGGAGTTATTTGAGGCCTTAATATACATGTAACTTACTCATAAAACTATAAAATAACCATGATATACTATGCATGATCTTGGTACATGGCTCTAATATTGTTTTGAATTTTTTTGGTGTATTACAATTATGCGAGGTTTACCTTAAGGAAATTATAAAGTTGTATGGTGCACTTGTCTCAATTATTGAAGATCGTGGAACTCAGTTTTCATCATATTTTTTGTGCTCTTTCCAGCATGGATTGGGGACTAAAGTGAGTCTTAGTATGACTTTTCACCCACAGTCAGATGGGCAAGCTTAAAGGACTATTCAGACCTTAGAGAATATGTTGCGAGCCTATGTGATTGATTATGGTGGTAGTTGGTTTGACCATTTGCCTTTGATTGAGTGTTCTTATAAAATATTTACCATTCTAGAATTGGTATGGCATCATTTTAGGTATTTAATTAGGAGGTATAGGTCTCTTATTGGGTGGTTCAAAGTTGGTGAAGTAGAAATGTTTGGCCCAAATTCGGTTTACCAAGCTATGGAAAAGGTGAAGGTGATTCAGGATAGGCTTAAGACCACCCACAGTCACCAAAAGTACTATGCGGACGTGATGTGAAGGGATTTGGAGTTTAAGGTTAGAGATTGGGTCTTTTTGAAAGTATATCCCATGAAGGGAGTAATGCGGTTTGGGAAGAAGGGGAAGCTTAGTACCCGGTATGTTGGTCTGTATGTGGTTTTGAGAAGGGTTGGTAATGTTGCGTATGATTTTGAGTCTCCCCCTAGCATGAGTTCCATTCATTTGGTATTCTGCGTGTCCATGCATAGAAATATGTGGGTGATCCTTCATTGATTGTCCCTTTAGAGGTATTGGTATTTCAGATTCTTTGTCCAATGAGAAGGTCCTGGTGAGGATCTTGGATCGGCAAGTTTGCCGGTTGAGAATGAAAGACGTGGATTCGGTGAAGGTTCTATGGTGGAACCAAAAGTATGAGAAATCTACTTAGGAGGCCTAGGATGATATGAAATCCAAGTATCCATTCCTATTCCCAATTTCAGAACATCATGATTGAGGTATGTGATGTTCATGACATCTTTGTTATGTCTTTGATTGATGATAGATTGTGAATCTCTGGGTGATTGTTTTCTATATTAAATGTAAGAGTAGAGATGTTTGGAGTTTAAATCGTGCTTGTAGTGCCTCGTCCTATCATTCTAGGATGAATGATCCTATGGGGGAGAGACTGAAACACCTCAAACTTTGGCCCTTGCAAAACTTTATAAGTCTTTAACATTTTGTACATCATACGAATTGCACCATACCACTTGTATGGTGTGTATATGGGTCAAGGTCCCTAGTCGTACGTCAGTTTCATATTGGACAAGTTCTATTCTGGATACAAAAAGGCATCATACGACTCACATGAGCATGATACGAATAGTAAGGTCCAAACTGTATGTTGTTCAGTGTCTAGCCTTGATATTCTACTTAGGGTACGATTTAGATGGGTACTAGCATATGGTAGGTTACGACTCATTATAAGGAGTCATATGTTGGATAGATTATGGTGTCCAACATTCTGATCAACATATGAGTGAAGAATACCACTCGTACGATGTGGGTACGCGTGGGGAGGCCAAACTGTACCCTCCTGCGAGTCTTTAATAGTTTTTAAGTTGAGGGGATTTTAGACATTTCCCTCTCCAAGTCTTTAAGACCCCACATCTTGTAATACTATTTGGTTTCTCATTCCTCACTTAGAAGGATCAAAACACTCTCAAAATCCTCTCTAAACTCTCTCTTAAAAATTGGTCTAGGGTTTCTATAAGGTGTTCATCTAGAGGCTCAAGAGTCAAGTTCTTTTCGTGAATCTTTGTGAATAAGGCATGCGACTCATCCTTCATTGTTAGTTCATAAAAATCATGTGTTTTAAGAATTCTTCTTAAATCATAAATGGTGGTTTTGAAATCTATAGTTGGGGGTTTGAATGTCTAATGTTGAGTATTGTTCTCTCATGATTTCACTTGTGTTTATACATGTTTTTGGTAATGGTTTTGCACATGTGGGTGTATGGAAATTGTGGCTTAATGACATGGTTAGGCCTAACTTGATGGTTTTTAACTTGAATAATGATATGAATGGTATTCCTTTGACCTATTTGTGAAAATGCCTAGGAGAAGAATCTTGTCGCATGATGAATTGGATTTTGAACTAATGCTTGGTATAAGAATGTTAATGAGGGATATATGATTTTTGTAAAGGTCTTGGTAACCATAAATTGAATTGAAATATGTTTTGAACTAAAGCATTAGCCTTATAATGTAAATGATTGGTAAATGGTTTCATGAAAGGCCTTGTTGGACATAAATTGATTTGATTTGTAACCTTGGTGGTTTAAATGGCTAAATGGGTTTGAGTCCCTAAATTTTGAATTAAATTGATGGCTTTGTATAGACAATGGGTTCGAGTCCCAAAGTCGAATGATAATGGTTATGGTATGTTGTACGCTTGTAAGTGGGGTTGGTATGAAGATACCAATGGGATTCCTTTGTTAAGTAATCGTACTAATAGTTGTGTGCATGTGTAAGAATATTTTAAATTGGCCTTTAAATTGGTATGTGTTGTTGGGACATAAAAGTGGAGTCCGAAGGACTAACACTGAAAATGGTGCTAGCCAGTTCTAGTGTCTATATGATCGGGTGGTTTGAGTCCCCCGTTTGGATATATAAATGAGAGGTTCGAGTCTCCCATATCATATACTTTAGTGCTACATCACCGTGATTATGCCAGGAGGTTCGAGTCCCCCATAATGGCATATATAGATATGGATATTCTTTGGTTCATGCGGCTATACGCACTGAGTTCCTTTCAGTTAGGAGAGAGTTAGGCCCATATAGCCCGTAGGTGCCATTTATTATGATGGTTATCCTACAAAGCACAAGTTAATGTTTTAAGAGTTCATGCTAAGACTTATTACCTGTCTCGGTACTATATATATGTATACATGTGATTGTATATGGTGATTTGACTTGGTTTTGAATAATGACATTATTTTATTCCTCTATCCCTGAGTTACATGCTAGCGTTCCAACTGCTAACCATCTACGGACGCTTATCCCTACGCGATACAGGGACCGGAGCTTCTTCTTCTTTATTTTGTACAGTGACCAAGTGTTCGAGTGGCTCGTGAATTGACATTAAAGTGGTGAACCTCCATAGTTTGGAAGGCATTCATTTCATGGTCTTTTTACTCTATGTTATAACTTGGTTGGACTTGGATTTTGACTATTGGTGGGGGTTTGTCCCAATGGTTTATTGACTTTGGATTGTAGAAGCTTTGTGGATTATTGTGGATTTGGGTGTGTTGGTTTAATGTGTTGTTGTGATGAATGGTTAGACATTTCTTGAGCTATTGTTAGCCTTATTTTTCTCTATCTTATTATATGTGCAAAATTCATCTGTCACTTGTGGTGATATGTTGCATAGGTTAGGTGGAGGGGTGATCTCCGGTCCATGTGAGACTTGAGATACTCATTACGGCCTGATCCTAGTTTGGGTTGTGACAATACCTCACATGATTTTTTTCTTCTCTAGCCTTGTGATTTTTTCTTTAGATGATGTTTTTTCACTTAAAAGCCTCCATTGAAAGAGTCATTTTATTTTGTTAAGTCTGCATATAATACTACTATTAACTATTGTCACATTTAAGTTACTTGTGAGGTCAAAATAATGACCATGATCAAGAATTCAAAGAAATGATCCTTCTTAAACTATTAAATAAGATTCAGTAGTAAAGAAAGAAAGAAAGAAAGAAAGAAAGAAAGAAAGAAAAAGGAACAGTAGACAGCAAAGGAAAAAAGAATTATATGGTTGAAAATAGCCAAAAATGCTCAATAAACAAATACACAAAGTAGAAAATCATACACACGTAACCCCACCACCAACCCGTTTGAAAAGTAAAAAATAGGATGGAATGATGTTCGCATGATGTATGATCTATCTGTCCACTAAGTGCTATAACTTTTTAAGTTTGAACTAATAGTTAAAATTTTCTGTTCACTAATCCTAATCAGGAAGGAAGACAATTTTTAAATTTGAATATGAACAAAAAGAAGAAATAAATTAAATAACTAGGCAAAAAAAGAATATAATTATGTAGCAAAAATATGAAGAGCGTAGTGTTATCAATAATTGGATTAGTATTGTTTCTCAAAAGCTACATTACTCATTGATAGGATCATTAGTTTAAATAGATATTGAAGTACAAGGTTAGACAGAAATATATGTACCTATGTATGAATATTGTGTTCCAAATTCCTTTGGCTTGCGTGAAGCATGTGTCGGCCTAGTCCATCTCCTTCTATTCTTGACTTAGTTTGAACAATCTCCGTCCGTTACTTTTTCTGCCTCTTAATAGGCAGTTTCTTTTTGGGTGTGCAAATAATGTGAACATATACCATAATGAACTCATCTCCGTCTGGACATGAGACTATGGAAGATGATCCGTCTATCTGAACTAAGAAAATAATATCAAATATTTATACTAAATTCCTAGATGACAAAAATTTGCATGCCCAATAATCAAATTTCAAGTTAAATACTACAAGATCAGAAAAGCATGTTAAAGACTCAAACTTTATCACAATAACTCCAAATAAAGAAACGTAAGATAGATTCAACAAGAACTTGAATAATACCTCCAACTGTTAATGAGAACTAAAAGAACATACAATTGACATCACCATTAATATGATAGATCACAATTTTAACACTCTTCCCAAATATGAGAATAAACTAATATCCTAAAAAATGACAACTTTAAAAATAATACCAAAGAATCTCTACCAATAACTTCAACTTCACTTATGTTTCTTAACTTGCAAGAAAATTATAACATAATTTACACTATAAAGCCAATAAATTAAACCTGTATGTCGACGAAAGGTCCAGTCGATATTGGCAGAATATCATCCTGGCCCGTCAAACTCATCTACTCCACGGGGGGCTTGAAGTATGAATCTAAAAAAAAAACCCAAAATTAATAGTAGCATACAAACATTATTTATTGAGAAAATATAGAACTAAATAATAATTATATAAAATAAATTAATTGCATTTGCATGAAGACGGGAGATCCAGTCGATGTAGGCAAGATATCACCTTGACCTGTAAGGCAGGCTGAGCAAGCGGTGGTAGGAGGAGCCAAAGTATGAATCTAATAGAAAAATAAAAGAGAAGTTAAATTATTTATAGAGATAAAACAGAAAGAAATTTAAACTATTAAAATAAGTAAATATGTGTCTCAACGTGAACGCCACCAGATGCTAGCATAGTATCATCAAGCATCGTCAACCAGCTGCGATCCACTATAGACGCATCAAATATCTCTTCAGTTTCACCAAATAGTGCATTATAAAATCATCGGCAATAGTATCCTACATGAATAATTTCCTAACATTATGTGAACCAGATGGGCCCTACAATAAGACATAACTCATTATGGCATAATAATAGTACATAATTATTAAGTCAACAAAAAAAATGTTACTCCCTCAATTCCATTTTATGTGTCATCATTTTCTTTTTAATCCATTCAAAAAAGAAGGTTACTTTTACTTATTTGATAACTATTTAAAGATACAATTCCATTTTTATCCTTATTGGTCCCACTTAATTAATGATAGTAGTAGTATATTTTTCAATAAAGGACAATTTGGTAAACATCACCAAGTCTTTCCTTATTTCTTAAATTCTGTGTTCGATCAAAGTATGCTACATAAAATAGGATGGAGGGAGTATTACTTACCACCATATTTGGTATACATTCAATTCTTATAGCTGATCCGTAGCTCAGACGTACTACCTCCCCATCTGGCCTATATCTCCCGCCTGCAGGACACGATGGTAATTTTATAGGCATACTAAAATGACCTTCAACATCTAAAATAGGCTTAGATTAACGTACAGGTGTGCTTGATGATGGCTCATCAAGCAAATCATGTACTACATCATCGCGGGCTCATCCCTTCGAATGAGCACATCTTGTCTCTCTGCCTCAGCTATCATCATATCCCCATTCTTGAGCATTTACAGTAAAATACAAGGGATCTCTTTCAAAAATTAGCCCACTCGACAATACGGGATCCCTAGTCTCATGTAGTGTCTACATAATGACAGTGCCCAAGCGCACACACAAGTGTACGTGGTCTACCAAGTAATATAGTGGACTTCAAGAAAGCCGAGTTATCGATCCCACAAAGACTAGATTTGGCAACGATTTGATTTCAGTTCACAATTTAGATTAACTAGATGCGAGAGTAACCAAAAAGAGAGTTTTGAGTTTATAAATCGCAAGTAAAGTAAATAATGCGTAAAGTAAAGATCTTGTAACAATCAATAGGATAAAACCCAGGGTTGAATCACTCTGAACAATCATATTATGCTATTGGATTTCATTCGTTAACTTGCTTATCTTGGTTGTTGATTCGTAGGGTTAATTGTGAGATTATGGTTTCCCAACCTCTACTCTTTTACCTAAGTTGAACCTTACACCTACATCGTTGAGTGGGGATGGAATAACTTACTTAAGTTCTTAAAAAATAGTATCCTAGATATGAATCAAGTAAGATATCTAAGTACATCCCTATCCTAGATACTAATTCATGTTTCTTATTTTATAAAGAATCAAGAACCATACTCTGCTTATTTCCATGTTCTATAGCCCTATTACCTCACCCGAGTTCACAAGGTTGACAATGGATGTATTCTAAGGGTCGCAAATCCTTAAAATAGTTAAAACGAGAATAAACAAACAACAAATATTGATAAGCAAAGAAAACAAACTTAATCCAAAGCAATAATAATCATGTTCTTGGCTTCAACCCCGAAAAGGGGGCGTCTAGCCACAGATAGTCATAATCGTAATCACAAAATAGTAATTAATGACTAAAAACATGAATGAACTAAATAAAAATAATAAAAACCTAATGAAGAAATTGTAGCAGCCCTTTGCTCTCCAAAATATGGTAAAAGATGTGTAAAAACGTGATACAATATGTATTTATAGTATAGGAGCAAGCCCTTTCCATGTTAGACAAGAAAACCTTCAGTTATTGAGCCCCGAACTAGGTGGGGTGGCACCTGAATATCACCCTACCTCTCGAGAATTTGTTCTCAAAAAAATTTCTAAGCAAAAGGGGGCACCAAAATGAGCCCACGCCGTGGGTTAATCACCTCCAGGACTGACACGCGCCATATGGTTACAATTTTGGTCCTATTATGATTTCATTGGTTTTTTTAAAACGTCCATTGGACACTCCTAAATCTCACACGCACCCAAGAAATTTCAGGGGTCCAAAAGTGCATCAATATGCGTATTGTGACTTTGTTGAGCCATTCCGAGCCTTTTTGAGTTGTTCCCACTTGATTTGGAGCTTGTATATCTTTCATATATAATCATAATCCATTAAACAAGAATCCTATAGAATTAAACAAAACAATTTAAATCTCAAAACAATACAACATCCAACACGACGAACTAGAAACACGAGCTAAGCATAGGCTAATTTCACTTTGATCTTTAACTCATTTTTTTGTCCCTTGGATTGATCTAATTAGCCCTTGAGAATTATCAACAAGTTGTTTCACATATAAATATATAATAACAACCTTAGGAACTCATTAAACACATTAGCACCCAACACGACGAATAGACAAACACCTAGCTCAAGCTAGTACACTAGTTTTCCGGGTTGAACTCTAAATGAATCTTTTAGGTCCAAACTTGTATGAAACTCACTTTGAACATCATAAACACATGATTTAACACTAATATACACATTTATATCATTATCCACCCATATATCACATGAATCATCCTCAAAACAAGGCTAAAAATGCTAGAATAGTGACACTATAATGCATAAATACACCTAATATCACCACCCCACACTTAAAGCCTTGTTTGTCCTTGAAAAACTCTTTAATATAAACCTCATGAGTTGTAGATTCTACACTTCTACTACATGAAATACACACAATCTAGTACTACAATGACTACACGGAATGCAAGTTACTATACTAAGCATGTTAGAAACACAATTGAAAGCTTATGAACACTGCTCCAAAATATCCTAGCCTCAAGAATTTACTCAACATGTTAGAAAACTCATGCACATCATTCAATCAATGACATCATACAAATCACCCATATTCATCAAACATGTGCCCTCACAACAAGAGAGTTACCCATAATCACTTATAATTAAGCAATTTAGAACATGATGGGCACAAGAATCAAATTATACTTACTCTCACAAAGAATTCACAAGTTACACACAATGAACCATAGGCTTTCCCTTAGTGTAATGCTCCACTAATAGTCGAATGTAAAGCTTAAGATCAATTAGGACTTTTCTGGGATGTAATGTAGGCTAAGGGACAGGTAGAAACTATTTTGGAATAGTGACTAACCTCTCTAAGCGCTTTAATACACTATGTTATTCATTTAAAATCACTCTCCAACAACCAAACTACACTTATTCATTTATCCATAGCTTTTGTTTTTGCCCCATCTCTTTTAAGTATTTTCACAAACACTTGGTGGACACCTAGTTTACTACCACAAGAATTAATTTTTTTCTTTTTTTCACAATCATGGCAATATTTTTAGCATAAAGTATATCATAACCATCCACCACACATCAATTATTAACACTAATAGCAATTACCTTAGGGCATCAATTTTACATTTTTCTTCTTCAATTTCTCAAACTCCTTTTTCAAGTATTTCTTCTTCTTTTTTAAAGCACTTAGGAGCTTTTTGGATCAAATTATGGTCTATCAAAGAAGGGGATTAGGCTACATGTGAAGCTGCCAAAGAAAAGGCTAAAGGCTCAATGGGGTTAACTAGAATAATTCACAAAGGTGGGCAAAAGAAAGTATAAAATAAGGCCATCAAACAAATGCCTAAATCATCTCCTAAACTCCCACTCTTTATTTTGCTTTACACACACACCGAGCAAGTTCTAGACATCACATGCAACAAGGAATATACAAATTCTTACACTCACATGGCACATGCTCAACACAGTAGGATCATCATAGACGCTCAACCAAACAATAGAATAAATTCAAAATTAAGCCAAATAGTATAAGAGTCACAAACATGAGCCTAAAAGTCTCAAAAGTAGCAATTCATTCAATCAACATACTTTAACCAAACAATCCACTTGCATCATGTAATAAAAAATAGAACCAACAAGAATATCTCACTTATTCCTAACCTAAAAAAAGTTTAAATTGAGCCAAAATTTAGGAATTTCCTCACCCCACACTTCAAAAGCTACTTTGTACCCAAAGTGAACTTTTAAATTAAGAGATAGAAATACTCCCTAAGGACTCTAGGCCTAGCTAGTAGCATCTTCACACATAAATGAGGTTCATAGAACCCTACACTCATTCTTTGCCATACTTTAAGCACAAGTCTATGGTACTCAGACTTCCCATTAACCTGTGACTCAACCAAAAATAAAAACTACGTGAAATAAAAATAGAAAACCTAAAAATAAAACATACCTAATTAACTTGGATTGCCTCCCAAGTAGTGCCCAATTTAGTATCGCGGCACGACCCATATCAACTCAACCATATTCCTTCACCCTTTTACTTCCTATTGGGGGCTAATTTTTCTTTCATTTTTGACTTTTTTTACCTTTCAACATATTGGGAATCGGTGGTCTCATCTTAGGTCGCTCAATCAGGTAGTCGGAAGAGGTATTTGGTAGATTAAACACCCCATACTCATCCCTTTCAATCATATTGATTATGCATAAATCTTTATATAAGGTACTTTCAATGGGTGTTTTGTAAACATCAAATACCACCTCTTCTTCATCTACCCTCATCTTGAGTGTGCCTTCTCTAACATCAATCAAAGCCCCTCCGATTGCTAAGAATGGACTCCCCAAAATAATTGGTACTTGTTCGTCTTCCACAAAATCAAGAACAAAAAAATTAACAGGAATAACAAATTTACTAACCTTTATGAGGAGATCCTCAATGATTCCTTTTGGATATTCCATGGAACTATCTGCTAGCAGCAAAACCACGGTGGTCGATCTAGGCTTTCCCAAGACTAATTTTTCAAACAAACATAAGGGCATCAAATTTATACTTACCCCTAAATCACTCAATGCATGAACCTCTTTACTCCCAATTTGAATGGGAATAGAAAAGTTCCCCTGATCTTTCAGTTTCTTAGGGATTTTTTTGAGTCATTACCGCACTATAATCTTCAGTGAGTGTTATTACTCTCACATCCTGCAATTTTACCTATTTAGCCACCACATCCCTTAAGTACTTTGCATACTTGGGCATACTCTGCAAAATATCTAAAAGAGGTAAATTATTATGAAGCTCTTTGCATGTGTCAATGAACTTTTTGAACAAGGCATCCTCTCTTGCTTTTATCTACTTTTGAGGGAATGGAAATGGCAGTGTCTTCTTCACTTCTCATTCAACAACTTTTTCCTTCAAGTACTCACACTTTATTGAATTTTTAGCTCATTTACCTATTGGGTCACCACATCAGCATCAACCTCCTTTGTTGCCTTGGGAGGTTCTTTTTTCAGCTCCTTACCACTTTTCAAGGTGATTACCATGACTTGTTTTGGATTTTTTATATCAGCGGGCAAACCACCTTGTGGTTTGGTATTTAATGCTTATTGTATCTACCCAACCTGCAACTCTAAATTTCTCTGGGCCACAATCTGATTTTATAATTCTGCCCTTTGGCTGTTCAGATCCATAATTAATTATGTTTGACTCGCTAAGAGTTGTTTCATCATCTCTTCTATGTTGCTCATTAACTGATTCAATTGGGCCTGTGGCTGTGGGGCATTCCATGGATGATTAGGTGGTTGAGTTTGTCACTTTATATTATAGGTATTACCATAATTTGGCCTTTGAGCATTGCCTACATATATTACAGATTTTGGATTTGAAGCACACATGGTAGCCACATGACCACTATTTCCGTATACTTCACACCAACCTGTAGCTTGTTGGATGGCATTAACTGTGGCTGCAGGTTGTGTTTCTCCCAACTTTATGCTGTTGAATGATGTGTTGATCAAATTTTGTAATGCAGAAACCTGAGCTGATAGGTCTGTGAATTGGTCCACCTCCAACACACCCACAATTCTTTTCGTGGAACTTCTAGAATTTGAATGCCACTCTGGAGTTCCTTGTGCAATAAGGTTCAGTAATGTGTACAACTCATCATAAGTTAGCTCCAATGCTTGACCACCTGCGGCTGATCTAGCAAAATCTTTGTATTATGATCAAGAGCTTCTACAAAAGTATGAGAAAGTACCCCATTCGACTATTGGTGGTGTGGATAATCTCGAAGAAGGTCCTTGAAGTGTTCCCAAGCATGATATAGGTTTTCAGCAGGCTTATGTTTGAAGCTCACTATCTCACTATGAAGTCTCGCAGTCTTGCCTGATGGAAAGAATCTGATGAGAAACCTTCTGGCTAAGTCATCCCATGTTATGATTGAGTTGGTCGGCTCCATATTTAACCAATTTTTATCTTTCCCAATAAGTGAATGGGGAAACCGTGTCAGCCTCACATAATCTGGAGTCACCCCAATTGGAGTAAATGTATCTGTAAGCTCAATGAAGATCTGCAAGTGGACATGTAGATCATCGTGTGAAAGCCCTGCAAACTGTCCACTGCTAATAAGAACTTGCACTATATTCTATTTCAACTTGAAATTCTCCCCAGCTGCCGGTCTTTGAATTGGGGAAGTCAAGTTTGTCGGAAGTGGGACTGCCACTTCCCTAACCTTCCTACTAGTTGCTTGTTGTTTATCCATAGGAACAGTATTCTCTTGGTCTTCTTAGATTTGTGGAATTCTAGGGAGAAGGATTGATTCTCCCCTACGTTGATGGTAAAGTTGCTCGGGTTCCAGGCTTGGTTCTACCAGCTCCCGATCCCTTTCTATCTTATAAACTTAAGAACTTGATTCCTGCAAAAACAAAAACAAGACCAAGCGTAAAAACACCAAATAAATCTAAAAGTAAAACTAAAATAAACAATTTCCAAAATACAAGTCCCCGATAATGACGCCAAGAACATGACAGTGCCCAAGCACACACGCAAGTGTACGTGGTCTACCAAGTAATATAGTGGCCTTCAAGAAAGCCGAGTTATCGATCCGACAGAGACTAGATTTGGTAACGATTTGATTTCAGTTCACAATTTAGATTAACTTGATGCGAGAGTAACCAAAAAGAGAGTTTTGAGTTTATAAATTGCAAATAAAGTAAATAATGCGTAAAGTAAAGATCTTGTAACAATCAATAGGAGAAAACCAAGGTTTGAAGCACTCTGAACAATCATATTATGCTATTGGATTTCATTTGTTAACTTGCTTATCTTGGTTGTTGATTTGTAGGGTTAATTGCGCGATTATGGTTTCCCAACCACTAATCTATTACCTAACTTGAACCTTACACCTACATCGTTTAGTGGGGATGTAATAACTCACTTAAGTTCTTCACAAATAGAATCCTACGTATGAATCAAGTAAGGTATCTATGTACATCCCTGTCCTAGATACTAATTTTAATTTCTTATTTTATAAGGAATCAAGAACCATACTTTGCTTATTCCCAAGTTCTATCGCCCTATTCCCTCTCCTGAGTTCACAAGGTTGATAATGGATGTATTCTAATGGTCGTGAATCCTTAAAATAGTTAAAACGAGAATAAACAAACAACTAATATTGATAAGCAAAGAAAACAAACTTAATCCATAACAATAATAATCATGTTCTTGGCTTCAACCCTAGAAAGGGGGCGTCTAGCCACACATAGTCATAATCATAATCACAAAATAGTAATTAACCACTAAAAACATGAATGAACTAAATAAAAATAATAAAAACCTAATGAAGAAGTTGTAGCAGACATTTGCTTTCCAAAATATGCTAAAAGATATGTAATAACGTGATACAACATGTATATATAGTATAGGAGCAATCCCTTTCCGTGTTGGACAGTAAAACCTACAGTTATTGAGCCCCGTACGAGGTGGTCAAGTGCCTCAATAGCGCCCTATCTCTCTGAAATTTGTTCTAAGAAATTTTTCTAAGCAAAAGGGGGCACCAAAATAAGCCCGCGTCGCGGGCTAATCGCCTTCAGGACCAACATGCGCCACATGGTTGCAATTTTGGGCCTAATATGATTTCATTGGTGTTTTTAACACGTCCATTTTCAACTGCTACAGCCTACACGTGCCCAAGACATTATAGGGGTCCAAAAGTGCATCAATTTGCGTATTGTGACTTCGTTGAGCCATTCCGAGCCTTTTTGAGTTGTTCCCACTTGATTTGAAGCTTATATATCCTTCATATATCATCATAATCCATTAAAAAAGAATCCTATAGCATTAAACACAATAATTTAAAGCTCAAAACAACACAACATCCAATACGACGAACTAGAAACACGAACTAAGCATAGGCTAATTTCACTTTGATCTTTAACTCATTATTTTGGCCCTTGGCTTGATCTAATTGACCCTTGAGCATTATAAACAAGTTGTTTCACATTTAAATACATAATAACAACCTTAGTAACTCATTAAATATATTAGAACCCAACAAGACGACTAGACAAACACCTAGCTCAAGCTAGTACACTAGTTTTTCGGGTTGAACTCTAAATGAATCGTTTAGGTCCAAACTTGTTTGAAACTCACTTTGAACATCAGAAACACATGATTTAACACTAAGATACACATTTATATCATTATCCACCCATATATCACATGAATCATCCGCAAAACAAAGCTAAAAAGGCTAGAATAGTGACACTAGAATACATAAATACACCCAACATCACATAACCAAATTGTGCAATGAATGCCCACGGATGCATGGGAAGGATCTCGGTGCCACTCTAATGAAAGTTTGATCATATTTTGAAGTCCTCTATTCATAGCATTACAACTACTAGTAGTATGAACAAATCCTATAATATTTAGTACCTGTAGTAAAGGATTTCATTGTCAAGACCCGAACCAGGGATTGACCGTGACGGGTATCTTAAGTCCACCTAGGATCGAGACCACCCTTGAGCACTTAACCAAACAACGCAATATCCCCATTGTCGAATGAATTCCAAACATATAAAAAACATAAGTTTAATGAATAAAAGGTATGTATATAATCGACAACCATCGACTAGCCAAAACAATCGACCAATATCACCCAAGTCCAAAGTAATCCAGCAAAGCCTTCTAACATAAGAACAAAAAACTAGTCTTGGTCGGGACATGTCCCCGACTCTGACAGGTGACAATGTCAATGAAAATAATACTGTTAATGATAATAAAACTCTCAACTCTTGTCTATGATAAGAACTAATAAAATGTCTAATTCTTTCAAAGTATGAAAGCTCACCACTTCACCACAATGAACCAATGAACCGAGCTGATCCACCTAACTCTACGCAGAAAAAGTAGAGGTATCTTCGGTTCCTACATCACGGGGGATACAACATCTGGAGAAAGTTAGTTGGGTGAAAACTAACATGTAACTCAGGTATAAAGATAACATAATGTCATGATCAACAGTTCAGAATTATTCAAAACTAATGAACGTACTTAAAATTATATATATATATATATATATATATATATATATCATATGCCGGGATAAGGAACAAGTCTTAGCATGCACTTTAAAAATTTATCTTGGATTTTGTAGCTCAACTTTCATAACATAAGAAGGCACCCATGGGCTATATGGGCCCAGCTCTCCCTCAGCTGGTAGGGCCCCAGTGTATATGGCCGCACAAATAAGAGGGCATACATATGCACTATGAAGGACACAAACCTCCCTCCATATCAAGGTGACATAAGCACCAAATCATGTAGTATAACATGAGGGACTTGAACCTCCTAATCATGTGAAAATATAAATGGAGACTCGAACCACCCGATCATTTAAACCCCCACATCGGTAACCGCGATTTCTAATGTTGACCCCTCGAGACTTCCACTTTCAAGACTCAGCTACACAACCCTCATTAAAGCCCAATTTAAATAATTAGCACATACATTATCAATTATTGAACCATGATATACATTTAAGTATACATTGTTGGTATCGTCATACCAACCATACTTGCAAGGTCACTTTAACATGCCACATTATTTACCATGACTTGGGGAAATCACAATCCCCTTTAGTTCAATAATACATTAGCTTGGGGAATAACACAACCCCATAAGGTTCTATTCAAAATCATTGCACTTCATTAACTTATCACATTATGCAATAGTTTAAGGATAGTTCACTATGCATACTTTTCATAATCAAAACAAATTTCACAATATGGGTTTGAGGTCATAACCACTTCAAAATTCACAAGTTTGAGGAAATCACAATCCCCTTATTTAATAACTATTTCCATGCATCCCACAAGTTCAAAACCATAACTAAAACATGAATAGTCATAGGTAAATCATGGGAAACATTGTTCAACAACAAACATTCAAGAACCTCAACCCAAGTTTCAAAACCAACATCAATATTGTATAAATAACACTTTAAAATATATGCTTTTAACAAATTAGCAATTAGGGAAGAGTAACATTCCTAAAATACCAAGTTTCACGAAAAAAATTCAACTCTTGAGCCCTTGGATAACCTACTTCTTGGAAACCCTAGGTATGGCTACTTAAGAGAATTTAAGAGAGCTTTGGAAGTGTTTGAGTACATTATAAATAAGAATAACCCTTCTTAAGTGCTTCATGAATGTAGGTTAATTGGGTGAGAAGGAAATTATCTAAAGTGCCCTCAATTTAAGACTGAAATTTAGCCGTTAGTGACTATGGGTCACTATACGACTCAAATAGACTCATTACGACTGGTCGTCACAAGTCATAGCTAAAATATTCTCTAAGGAACTCATAATATATTGACCCTACAGCTCAACTACTATGACTCGTAATGGGACCCTACGACTAATAGGGTCCAGTCGTAGTCAACCCAACAACCATTTGGGGTATACACTGGACACCCTATGATTTGCACCCAATGACTCGTAATGAGTCCTATGACTCATAGTGATCCACTCGTACTTAGAGAAGAGCTCAGCCACACACTTATTGATTTGGTTACAATTTGGTCAAATGACTCATCAAGACTCTCTATAACTCGTATCCCTAAGTCATACTCAGGATAGCAACTCAAGCACCATTCACTAGACACCTTATGACTAGGGTCACATATCCTATCAAGACACCCTACAACTCATAGGGTAAGTTGTAGTCAACACAGTGAGGATAAAATTTTAGAAATTTCCAAGGACCAAAACCCTGAGGCATTATATTCTTATCAGCAATCGTACGTGCTCTAGGAACTACTGTCTATAATATTTTAGAACACATTATGAACCGACTCAACCAGGCTTCTATGCCAATTATATCTATTATCAGAACAACAATCTAATATTTCAACGACTTATTGATCTAATCTACTATGCAGATCATGGTCAAAGTGCCTGAGATCCTAGTTTGGAGGCTGGGGTATGTGTTGTGGCTGACCAAATTGTTGCACTACCCAATCAGGCACGTGGTACTCATCTACCTATATGCAAAGCATATGCACTCGTGTAGTCCATAAAACTTGGTCAATCTTATAACATTGGGATAGTGTATACAATATCTTGTTGTACGTTGTCCAGACAAACTATATTACATAAAAACAATAAAACACATTAATTGTATACTTTTTTACAATTAGAAATAGGGACAAATAAAGAATATTAATAGTTAACAAACATGCAACATTGAATAATTCTTTTAGCACAGCATATCTTCAAGGAAAAACCATTAATTTGTTCCAATTGAAGGCTCCAAATTTGTTCTTAATCTATTTTCTATTTTGTCGAGCATAATCTACAAGTTACTAAACATATACTAACGCAATATAATACTTTAAAACTTAAATTTCAAAATGACTCAACCATCCTTTTAATCCAATTTTATAACCATTCAACTTTAATTGACTGTATTACAATCATACTAGGTTACTCTACTCTCTTATTAGAATACAACCATTGTTCTTTTATAAATGATTTTTGTAACCCAGAATAAAACTTTCTAATATTATTATTTGATAGCATTCTATTGACACTTAATATACCAACTTGCAATAATGTAACGCCCCGAGTCTGTACCCCGGATGCTACACAGTGCTCATAATCCCAAAGGACCATAAGTTAACCCATGATTGGTACCTGTTACAATAACTGAATGATAATAATACTGTAATATGTGGAATTTAGGATGAAACTTTCCATAAGGTTCAAATATATAGATAAACTTGAATACGGTATAACAATACCAAAATTGAAATACCTGTCTGAAAATACTTCTAGTCTAAAAAGCATCTAAATTGTATGAATTGTGGAGTTTATGGGACAAGCCCCCAACTAACTACAACTACTAAAAGTGAACTGATAATTAAAATACTGAAAGAAAATAATTAGGTCCACAAACTATGAGGACTTACCACTAACTTTGACTGCTAAAAGTCTGAACTACTAAGGGTGTTCGGGAGCCCGCGCGTCTGAACCTATGGTATAAGACATCATAGCACAAAAGAAGGCATGCATCAGTACTTTGAATGTACTAGTATGCTCAGTGAAGTAGTATGAAATGCATGGGTTAATATTCATGAACGATACTAACTGAATATCATAAATATGACTGAATGAGAGTACATGCATAAATACGTATACTATAACTGGAATTATGATAACACTGATACTGAATCAGAATACTGATTAACTAATATATGAGTATATTGATACTAAATTACTGATAACTGAATGATTGTATCTTACAGTCCTAAATCTATGGAAGTGTACTAATTCTGAACTAAATTGAGTGACTGTGTTTGATAGTCCTGAGACTGTAGAACTGAACTGAGTTCTATACTAAGACTAAATCTAAAACTGATACTGTGGGAAGTAATCATCTAACCAACATTCCCCATCTCTAAATGATTTGGGTTTCAACCTGTAACCCCAGTTGGAAGGATGTCAATATCGTTCCACAGGTAAAGACAAGCTATGAGTTAACCCTCTCTAATAGGAAGCTCTTCTGTCAACCCTCGCTGGTAGAAAAGCTCAAATGAGATATATCAACCCTATTCTTTTAGGAATATATATTAACCTACGTTGGCTACGTAGTTTTGGAATGCAAAGATTATTTCTAAGGATCACACCCTCTACTGACAGGTGAGCCCCAATCCTTGGGTTCACTTGGTGCTGAATCCTACTCCCAATTGAATAGACACTAAATTGATTCCTTGACTGTATTAAGATTGACTGAACCATTACTGATTGTACTATTTGACTTAACTAAACTGAGTTCACTGAGTTCCTTGGACTGATGGAATACTACTGAATTTTGTTATCTGACAGAGTACCTATAACACCCCGTATTTACCTAGCATAATCTAAGTCCTAGTACATGAGTATTCATATAAAAATATATAAAACACTCATTATTTTTCAGTTTAGAGCCTGTCATTACGTAGGAAATTTAATTAGCTTTCCAAAAATATAAAATTCACCCAAATCCGATAATCGGATAAGAAGTTATAGCGATTTTAAGTTTCAATCACAAAACACCATCATTTGACCAATCACCGTGTCATGGAGAGATTCAAAATAGCAATTGTCAATTTCCAGTGAGGTATCACAATTTGGTGCATTGCGACATAGGTCAATTTGATATTTAGCGATTTATAGTATGACTCCGCGATCCTAGCGCGTCACGGAGATGGCCAAATTGGCACCCATAGGCTTACCACGGTGGTGGCACGTTGTAGTGTTTTTCCAGGTCCCGATTGTCCCTTTTCTAGTGGCTTGGCGCGTCGCGCCAAGGCCAAAAATTGGGATTTTAGTTTCCAACTTGTGTTTTTAAATTTATTTAAGGGTATTTGCGTCTTTTTTCCTAATCCCTAAACTCACCCTAAACACAAAATTTAACCCCTAATTGACCTAAATACTCATAATTATTCACTTTCTCTTGAATTAAAATTCCCCTCTTTCAAGAACAAGAAACCCTAGCTCTCAAGAATCAAGGTCAAATCTCAAGAACTCTCCATCAATCCTTCCAAATTCATGATCCCAGGTATATTAGATGTTCATCCATGGATTTATTTCATCCATGGAGCTCAAGTAACCTTTTTAATTATAAAGTTATGATCTTTTTATAGTTATTTGATTTTAAATCCATTAATCTCCATGAACTTTGATTTAATATCATGTTTTAATGAAGTCATTGTTGCTATTCGATTCCTCAAGTTTTATTGTTATCATTTATTGCATTAAATCATGAAGTAATGTTTTCCATGATAATTTCATACCAATTATGTCGGTCCTTTAGTAATTCTATGATTATTTTAAACCATAAACTATAAGTGCTTGATAAAATGCCTACAAGAGCAATTGATTTAATAAGAGTCTTCATGCCATATCCTTCAATATTTTAGTGTCATGCTACTACTATTGTTTTGAGTCCTGGGGGTATTGAATACCCAAAAAACCATAGCTATTTATTTAGTCTAGTCTCAGTATTTTACAAAGTAGTCTTAAGATTATACTATGAGCATTATCAGAATAGTCAGATATCAATCATTGAACTCAAAATAGTCTAGTATCTCAGTGTCTTTTGGTTGGGAGTAGGATTTAGCACCGATAAAGTGTAGGGATGGCGGCTTCCCCATCAAATAGGCAGAGTCGTTAGTAGCAGTCCCTATACTCCAAAACAACGTAGCCAGCATAGGATATGAGTAGTCACCCATCATATTAGGCTTGACTATCTCGCAGGGGTCACCCGTCATTCAAGCTTGACACCCTTGGTCCTTTGGATATGATATCAATTTAGTGGATCCACACAGCCAGCGTTAGTACCCATGGCACAGTATTAACACTCTTCCAATTGGGGTTACAGGTTGGACCCCGATTAACTCAAATTAGGGAATGTAGATTAGATGATACCTCCCACAGTCTCATATATAGTCTCAGTTATAGTACCAACTCAGATATTCAGTCTTAGTGTTGTTTGACCAAAGAAAACAACTTTCAGTTATTTTCAGTATTTCAGTTTGCAGATTTCATCCAGTTCATGTCATATGCTTGGTCATGCATCCTCAGTGTCTACAGATTTTCATGCATGTTCAGTATCTACAGATTTCATGTTCTCTATTCAGTATTTTGTGCTTTATATGTATATTTATATATATATCATTACTCCTATTCGTGAAATTTTATATATTAGCCTACCTCATGTAGCATACCAATACATTCAAAGTACTGATTTCATACCTTTCTTTTGCGCTATGATGTCTTATATCATAGGTGCTGACACTCAGTTTCCAGATCATACTTAGTCCCTCAGATTCTCAGCTGTATAGTAGCAGTGGTGAGTCCTCATCACCCGAAGACAGGCTATCTTATTTTGTGTATTTATTTCAATAGTTAGTAGAGTTAGTTGGGGACTTGTCCTATCAACTCTCAGTCAGTCAGTCTTAGAGGCTTTTCAGACATTACAGTCAGTTAGTTGTTTAGTTTATTAGTACTTTATCAGATTTAGATAGTCGTTTTTCTTAGATTTATATTTTAATTGAATTCAAATATTTTAAACCTTATGGCACTTTAATTATTCTTCCACAATTCATGATTATATTATCTAGTGCTCACAGCAAGAACCAGATCATAGGTTAGCTTGTGGTCCCTCAGGACTATAAGCACTGCGTAACGACTAGAGGGTAGTCTCGGGTTGTTACAAACTTAGTATCAGAGCCTAAGGTTTTAAAGTGTCCTAGGAAGTCTGAAAGCTACATCGAGTAGAGTCTTGTGCATGGGTGTGTAGCGCGCCACACTTATGGATGAGAGGCTACAAGGCGTTTAGGAAAAAGTTTCCCTTCTTTCAATATTCATGTCGTGCGAGTGATCATGAGCTCAAGTTAAACACTCTATCTAATCTATTTCCTCCTTCTATTTACAGAACATGCCTTCCAAGAAGAACGAAAGAAGAACAGGAACTCAGCCAGCCTCTCAGCCTTTCCAGGCAGATCCTCTGGATGAGCATGTCTCTCACGCATAATTTAAGGTTGCGTTCACTACTCTAGCAAACTCCGTAGCAGCACAGAATGAATGGCCAGCCTCTATTCTGGCCAACCCAGTGGCCAATATTGCTGTAACTAGAATTCAAGATTTCACCCAGATGAATCCTCCTTCTTTCATGGGATCCAAGTCTGAAGAGGATCCACAGTAATTCTTAGATATGGTTCATAAGGTCACGGATGCTATGGGGGTGACGTTTAGTCAGAGTGCCGAGTTGGATGCATATCAATTGCAGGATATAGCCCATACTTGGTTTAAGTAGTGGAAAGTTGATAGAGGTATTGATGCAGGGCCTATAGAATAGGAAGAGTTTGCCACGGCTTTCTTAGACAAATTCTTTCCATTAGAGTAGAGGGAGGCCAAAGTGTTAGAATTTATTAATTTGAGGCAAGGAACCATGAGTGTGGGGGGGTATTCTATCAATTTTACTCAGTTAGCTAGATATGCTCCTCATGTGGTAGCTAAGACTAGGTCTAAGATGAATAAATTTATGTCTGGCGTATCTGATAGTATGGTCAAGGAGTGTAGGACCGCAATGTTGATTAGTGAGATAAACTTGTCTAGATTGATAGTCCATGCTCAACGGATTAGGGAGAAAAAGATTAAAGAGAGGGAGAGAGAAAATAAGAGAGCTAGGATGGGTTGTTTTAATTTCAATCAGCCAAAGTCAGAAGGTGGTAACCATCCTCAGTTTCATCATAGGTCTTTAGCCCAGTACCTTCTCATCCAATGCCTCAATACTCAAATTCAAAAATAAAAATAGGGATGGGGCACCCATCTCTAAATCCCAGGTCAGTGTTAGCAACACTAGTACAAATTCTCTGTGTTAGAAATATAGCAGAAACCATCAGGGTAAGTGTAGAGTGGGTAGTGATGTGTGTTTTAGGTATGGTAAGCTAGGCCATCAGACTTGGGAGTGTCGGATAGTTGCTCAGAAAGGTAGGGATGCACACAAACAGGGCCAGTCCCATCAGTCGTCAATTCCATCTGACCGCCAAACTCAGCAGGATGCCACTTCCAGTGCTACCAGTGGTCAGTATTCGAATAGATGATATGCTTTTTAGTCCTTCCAAGATCAGGAAAATTCCCCTGACGTAGTTACTAGTATGCTTCAGGTCTTTCACTTACATGTTTATGCTTTACTAGACCTTGGAGCTTCTCTTTCTTTTGTAACTCCATATATAGCTGTCAATTTCGGAGTCAGTCCTAAAACTCTAGCAGAGCCCTTTTTTCAGTGTCTACCCCAATAGATGTTTCCATTGTAGCCAGGCAGGTATACAGGAACTGTCCGGTCATAATATCTCAAAAAGTGTTACCTCAGTTGATCTCATTGAATTAGAGATAATGGCTTTTGACATCATTCTCGGCATGGATTGGCTCCACTCATGCTATGCCTCAGTTGATTGTAGAAACAGAATAGTTCATTTTCAGTTTCCAAATGAACCAATCCTTGAATGGAGGGGTAGTACTACAGCTCTTAGGGGTCAGTTGATTTTGTACCTTAGAGCAAGAAATATGATATCGAAGGGGTGTATTTACCATCTTGTACGAGTCAAAGACTCTAATTCAGAAACTCTTACTCTTGAGTCAGTTACAGTAGTAATAGAATTCTCAGATGTGTTTCTTAAAGATCATCCCGAAGTTCCTCCCGAAAGGGAAATCGACTTTGGAATATACCTTGTCCCTGATACTCAGCCTATATCTATTTCGCCATACAAAATGGCTCCATCTAAACTCAAAGAGTTGAAAGAACAGTTAAAGGATCTCCTAGATAAGGGATTCATTAGACCCAGTGTCTCCCCGTGGGGTACACCTATTTTATTCGTGCGTATGAAAGATAGTTCTCTTAGAATGTTCATAGACTACCGTTAGTTGAACAAGGTCATAGTCAAGAATAAATATCCACTTTCTAGAATCGATGATTTGTTCAACCAACTTCAAGGTGCTAGTTACTTTTCCAATATAGACCTCATATCATGCTATCATCAGCTTAGGGTCAAAAAATGTGATATTCCAAAAATAGCTTTCCGAACTCGGTATGGTCACTTCAAAGTTCTAGTCATGTCCTTTGGTCTCACGAATGCCCTAACAGCCTTTATAGACTTGATGAATCAAGTGTCCAAGCAGTACTTGGATATGTTTATCATAGTCTTCATTGATGACATCCTTGTTTACTCCTGTAGTGAGAATAAGCATGCAGACCACCTCAGAGTAGTGCTTCAGACTCTTAGATCCCATCAGTTGTTCGCTAAATTCAGTAAGTATGAATTTTGGCTAAGATCAGTAGCTTTTCTTGGCCATATTATTTCCGGTGATGGCATTAGAGTTGATTTTCAAAAGATCAAAGCGGTGAGAAACTGGCATAGACCTATCTCTCCATCAGATATCAGGGTTTCTTAGGTTTAGCTGGCTATTACCATTAGTTTGTTGAAGGTTTTTCTTCTATTGTATCCTCTATGTCAAGATTGACTTAGAAGAAAGTTAAGTTTCAGTGGTCAGATTCTGGCGAGAAGATTTTTCAGGAGTTGAAGACTCGACTCACCTCAGCCCCAGTTCTTACTCTACCAGATGGTTCAAATAGTTTTGTTGTGTATTGTAATGCATATAGAGTAGGTTTAAGTTGTGTCTTTATGCAGAGAGGTAAGGTCATAGACTACACCTCTAGATATCTTAAGCCTCATGAGAAGAATTATTCGACTCATGATCTTGAGCTAGCAGCAGTAGTATTTGCCGTAAAGATTTGGAGGCATTACTTATATGGGGTTCATGTGGATGTGTTCACAGATCAAAAAAGCATTCAGTATGTGTTCTCTCAGAAAGATTTGAATTTGCATCAGAGAAGATGGTTAGAGTTATTGAAGGATTATGACAAGAGCATTTTGTATCATTCGGGAAAGTCCAATATAGTGGTTGATGCTCTCAGTAAAATGTCTATGGGTAGTGTAGCTCATGTTGAGGATGGTAAGAAGAATTTAGCTCAGGAAATCCATCAGCTTGCCCGACTAGGTGTACGTTTACTCGATTCAGCAGAAGCTAGTGTATGGATGCAGAGTTGCTCAGAGTCATCTCTAGTTTCTGAGGTGAAGGAAAAGTAGGATAGAGATCCCAGTCTAGTTAAGTTGAAAGAATTAGTCAAAGATCAGAAAGTGGAGGTTTTTTCCCAAGGGGGAGATGGTATTTTATGTTGTCAGGGTAGATTATGTGTGCCTGGTGTAGATGAGTTAAGGTAATTAATTCTTGCAGAAGTGAATGGTGCGCGTTACTCTATTCATCTAGGGGCCACTAAGATGTACCGTGATTTGCAAAAGATCTATTGGTGGAGTGGGATGAAGAGAGATATTGCAAAGTTTGTAGCTAAGTGCTCTACATGCCAGCCAGTTAAAATTGAGCACCAGAAGCCTAGTGGGTCCATGAAAGAGTTCAGTATTCCCATGTAGAAATGGTAGAAAGTCAAACATGGACTTTGTGATAGGTTTACCTCGTACCCATCATTAGCATGACTCTATTTGGGTTATCGTAGATAGGATAACAAAATTAGCTCATTTCTTGCCAGTCCATACCTCTTACTCAACCGAGGACTATGCCAATATCTATCTTAGAGAGTTGGTTACGTTGTATGGTGTTCCCTTATCTATCATCTCGGATAGAGGTACTCAGTTTACCTCTCACTTCTAGAAAGCATTCCAAAAGGGTCTTGGTACTCAAGTCCACCTTAGTACAGCCTTCCACCCTCAGATAGATGATCAAGCAAAAAGGACCATTTAAACTCTTAAGGATATGCTGAGAGCATGTGTTGTTGATTTTAAAGGTAGTTGGGATAACCATTTGCCTTTGATTGAATTCGCATACAATAATAGCTATCATTCCAGTATCCGTATGGATCCGGTTGAGGCTCTCTAGGGTAGGATATGTATATCTTTAATTGGTTGGTTTGAAGTAGGTGAGTCTACAGTAGTAGGGTCTCACTTGGTGTTTGATGCGTTAGAGAAGGTTCAGTTGATCAGACAAAGGTTTAGGGTTGCCCAGAACTGACAGAAATCATATGCAGATATGAGGAGAAAAGATCTCAGTTTGAGGTCGGTGATCTTGTGTACTTAAAAATCTCTCCCATGAAGGGAGTGAAGAGATTCGGTAAGAAAGGGAAACTCAGTCCCCGATATGTCAGTCCCTTCAGAATTCTCAATCGTTTCGAAAAGGTAGCTTATGAGATTGAGTTATCTTCAGATTTAGCCTCAGTACACCCAGTGTTCCATGTCTCGTTGTTGAAAAAGTGTATTGGTGATCCATTTATAGTTGTTCTCTTAGAAAGTGTAGATATTCAGAACAATCTTTCCTTTAAGGAAGTTCCAGTCGAAATAATTGATCATCAAGTTCATAGACTAGGGAACAAATAAGTTCCACTAGTCAAAGTTCTTTGGCGGAATCAGTCTGTTAAGGGAGACACTTGGGAAGCAGAAGCAGATATGCGGTCCAAGTACCCTCATCTTTTCTCCTCAAATCCAAATTCAATGTAAGGTACCAAATCTTCATAAGATTTTTCTCTATATTTCTCAGTTTTAGTTGCATATCATATTTATGTCAGTCGTGTATTCATAAATCAGTTCAGTCATGCATTCCATGCATCAGACATGCATATTCAGTATGTAAGCTCAGTCCATCAGTTCCCTCAGCTTAACCAGTTTCATTTGGGGATGAATGATCCCAAGGGGGAGATATTGTAACACCCCATAGTTCATAGCATAATCTAAGTCCCAATACATGAGTATTCATATATAAATTTTCTAAAACGCTTATTATTTTTTAGTTTAGATCCTTCCATTATGTAGGAAATTCAATTATCTTTCCAACGATATAAAATTTGCCCAAATCCGATAACCGGGTAAGAAGTTGTGGCGATTTTAAATTTCAGTCATATAACACCGTCATTTGACCCATCAGCGTGTTGCAGAGAGAGTCAAAATAGTAATTTTCAATTTCCAATGAGGTATCATGATTTTGGCACATTGTACCATAGGTTAATTTGATATTTGTCGATTTCCAGGGTGACTCTGCGATCCTGGCGCATCACGGAGATGGCCAAATTGGCACCCACAGGCTTACCGCAATGGTGGAGCGTCGCAGCATTTGTCCAGGTCCCATTTGTCCCTTTTCTAGTTGCTTGGCGCATCGTACCAAGACCAAAAATCAAGATTTCAGTTTCCAGCTTGTGGTTTTAAATTCGTTTAAGGGTATTTGGGTCTTTTTTCCTAAGACCTAAACTCGCCCTAAAAACAAAATTTAACCCCTAATTGACCTAAATACTCATCATTATTCACATTCTCTTAAATTAAAAATCCCTTCTTTCAAGAACAAGAAACCCTAGCTCTCAAGAATCAAGGTCAAATCTCAAGAACTCTCCATCAATCCTTCCAAATTCATCATCCTAGGTATGTTAGATATTATTCATGGATTCCTTTCATCCATGGAGATCAAGTAACCTTTTTAATTATTAAGTAATGATCTTTTTAAATTTATTTGATTTTAAATCATGATTTCATCCATTAATCTCCATGAACTTTGATTTAATACCATATTTTAATGAAGTCATTGTTTCTATTTGATTCCTCAAGTTTTAGTGTTATCATTTATTGCATTAAATCATGACGTAATGTTTTCCATGATAATTTCATGCCAATTATTCCGGTCTTTTAGTATTTCTATGATTATTTTAAACCATGAACTATAAGTGTTTGATAAAATGCCTACCAGAGCAATTGATTTAATAAGAGTCTTCATGCTATGTCCTTCAATGTTTTAGTGTCATGCTACTACTATTGTTTTGAGTCCTGGGAGTATTGAATACCCGAAAAACATAGTTTTTTATTTAGTCTAGTCTCAGTATATTACAAAGTAGTTTTAGATTATACTATGAGCATTATCAGAATAGTCAGATATCAGTCATTGAACTCAAAATAGTCTAGTATCTCAGTGTCTTTCGATTGGGAGTAGGATTTAGCACCAAACGAGTGTAGGGATGGCGGTTTCCCCGTCAGATAGGCAGAGTCATTAGTAGCAGTCCCTATACTCCAGAACTCTATATCCAGTGTATGATATGAGTAGTCACCCGTCAAATTAGGCTTAACTATCTCGTAGGGGTCATCCGTCATTCAGGCTTGACACCCTTGACACCCTTAGTCCTTTGGACATGATATCAGTTTAGTGGATCCACACAGCCAGCGTTAGTACCCATGGCACAGTATTAAAACCCTTCAAACTAGGGTTACAGGTTGGACCCAGATTAACTCAAATTGGGGAATGTCGGTTAGATGATACCTCTCACAGTCTCAAGTATAATCTCAGTTATAGTCCCAGCTCAGTTATTCAATTTTAGTGTTGTTTGACCAAAGCAAACAACTTTCAATTTTTTTCAGTATTTCAGTTTGCAGATTTCATCCAGTTCATTTCATATGCTTGGTCATGCATCCTCAGTGTCTACAAATTTTTATGCGCGTTCAGTATCTACAGATTTCATGTTCTCTATTCAGTATTCCATGCTTTACATGTATATTCTGATAGATTATTACTCTTATTCATGAAACCTTGCATGTTAGCCTACCTCATTTAGCATACCAGTACATTCAAAGTACTGATTGCATACCTTTCTTTTGCGCTATGATGTCTCATATCATAGGTGTTGATGCTTAGTTTTCGGATCGCACTTAGTCCCTCAGATTCTTAGCAGTACAGTAGCAATCGTGAGTTCTCATCACCCAAGGACAGGCTATCTTATTTCATGTATTTATTTTAGTAATCAGTAGAGTTAGTTGGGGGCTTGTCCTATTAACTCTCAGTCAGTCAGTCTTAGAGGCTTTTCAGACATTGCAGTAAGTTAGTTGTTCAGTTTATCAGCTCTTTATCAGATTCAGACAGTCATTTTTCCTAGATTTATATTTCAATTGAATTCATATATTTAAAACCTTATGGAACTTTAGTTATTCTTCCTCAATTCATAATTATATTATCTAGTGCTCACAGCAGGTACCAGATCATAGGTTAGCTTGTGGTCCCTCAGAACTGTAAGCACCATGTAACGACTAGGGGGTAGTCTTGGGTCGTTACAGTACCACTGAGTTCTGAACTGAATATTGTGACTGACTTATAAATACTACTAAGATTTTCCAGAGTTCTATAACTAACTGAAGCTCTAGGTAAACAGCTAAATTTTTGGGTATTGAATACCTCCAGGAGTCGATAGCATGAAGGGTAAATCATAGCATAAGCTTGAAAATCATAATCATGTGCACTTGTTCACAATTCATTCATGGAAATATTTTATCAAACACTTGCATGATACAACTTGCACTTAAGCTAACATGACATGATCTTTTCCCCTTATTAGCTCACATGAGTAATTCATTAAGCACTTGGTGAGTATACATATGCACATAATACTAAACAACAAGTAGACATCATAACTCAAATCCCCATTGACAATTTCAAGGGTTTTACATAGATCCTCGTGATATTACATACATATCAATTAACCCCAGATGAAAGTTATATAAAACATTGATTAGAATCCCAATTAATCATTATAAACATGAATATAGTCAAACCCAACATGGAATTCATGAAATACATAAACTTGAAGTTTAAAAATAGTTTCTTGGACTCCAAGGGTGGAAGGGACCCTTGGATGAACACTTCACATACCTTGATTACTACTTTTGAGAATATTGAAGTGAGTTCTTGAGACTTGAATTCTTGAACTTGATGAAGTTAGGGCTTGCTCTTAAGAGAGGTTATAAGTAAAGAATGATATTTTTACCCAATAGGCTGATTAATTTCGTGTTAAGGCTGAGTAAAGGTGAGGAAAATGACCCATTTTCCCCCACCCCACGTATTAAAATAATGTTGAACAGGGCTACCCTTGCATCACGACCCCTGCTTAGGTCAAGTAGCCATCGCAACGCGACCCCAACTCCGATCAAGTAGCCATCGTGGCACAACCCTTACTTGGGTTGACTGGTCCTCACGACGTGTCACTATTTTGAGCATCCAAACTCACCCTTACACTAGTCCAAAAAATCCAAAACTAGCCTGAGATGACCTACAAGTGACCCTGATCTTGAATCAATTTAAAAATCGACTAACTAAGGTCGAGAAGGTTAGAAATAAAATCCTCCAAATTTGGAAGGCTAAAATAATTCTAAGTCTTGATACTTAGCTAAAATTTTCTAAGTGTGGACCCGCTTAACAAGCTTAAAGGACTGAGTAAAGCTAAAAAAATTTCGGGGTCTTGCAAATAATATACAACAATCAAGACATCATGTATATTTAAAAGTTAGAATCCAATAAGTTAGATGGTGCAAAGTTCCAACCTTTACAATTCAGAGAAAATTAGATATAAATAAAAAGGGTCCCTGGATTCAAGGGTCAACATCAACAAAGTGACTTAGACCACAAATAAATAATATTCAGGTCCAATCATGATACAACATAACCATAACAAAATAAAACCAACCACAACAACAAGTCAACCAAATGGTCAACATCTCTTTATTCTTCTTATGTCATTTATACCAACCACCTTCTTTTTTGGTGACATTAGTTATAGTTATTTTAGGGAAGAAGAACCTAGTTCCTCATATTATCATTCTTACATGAAGTAAATAAAGAATGTAAGAAATCAATATTTCAACCAATTTTTAGTTTCCAAACATCAATAGAAATTCCAGTTTACAACCCAACAAAGTTGACCTTTTTATATATATTTCAATAAAAAATAACAAAAAGAGAAAAAATTCAGTGAGCAAAAAAATCAAAATCCAAAAACCATCTTATGGTACATGAAAGTGCTAAGAAGTAAAACTTATTTTCCCGTCCATCATACGTTCTATCTAATCTCTGATTGAGATAAGCTTGTGATATGTCTCATCTTTATAACCAACCCCCTCATCCATATCCTGGCATATAAAAGAACTACATCATTAACTCATAACTCATTTAATCTTGACTGTAGAGCCAACATCTGCTCCTAACACCAAACCTTAAAGTGACAAAATAAATTACTTACTAAATAAACTCATTGGTGGAGAATAACAAATAACCAATAATAATTTAACGCAATGAAACTTAATTTATCACAAAATATATATTTTAGTTATATATATTATAATATAAGCTATTTTGTTACTTGAATGAGTGGAAGAAATCTAGATAGGTCACTTGAATTTTGTATAGATGACCGGCATAAAGTATGTCAAAACAGCACTGCCCCAACTATACCTAGCAACATCACCGATGGGATCTATAAACTCCAAAAAAAACATAGGCTAATCTAGTTGCCCCATGTGTTTAGGAATAAGATACACTTAAGTATATCAAGCATGTACAATTAGGCAATCCACTCAACCCTACCAACTGGAGTGCCATCTCTTATGGGATCAGTCTCTATATCACATTTAAGGTAGTTAGTAAGCATTGTTTTATTCACAAAACTCTTGCCGCAAATTTTTATTGCATATCCAGTGAGGGCCTCAAGCTTAACACGACACTGGTGATCCCTCTGTATAATATTTTGACATAGATAGGGAGATCATCAACACGCTATCCAAACATAACCTGAACATCTTGTAGAGTGATTGTTTCCTCGCCGAATGGTAGATGGAAGCAATGACTCTCTAAAATCCATCGCTCAACCATATATATTAGAAGAGAATGGTTGTACTGCATCCTACCTCCTTTTACCGCATCAAATAATCCTGCACTAGCTAAATAATCTATAACATTTTGGTAAGGAGGATGTGAAATAAATAAACTCCACGTTAATTCATAATTTTAGGCTTCATACATGATCCTAATGGTGTAAATCCCTTTTAAACCCACTCTGATCAATGGGCATCAAGTAATCTAACTAGCGTAAAACAACGGGATCAGGACTCATGAAAGGCTCCATTTTTAATAACAAATTGAACACATAATATCAGTCCCAAGCAAAAATATCTAGTTAGTATAATTTAGACCAAAATTTATACGAGAAAACACTACACTCTCAAGAACAAATATTACTGCTACAATCACACATATGAATACACTACTTTGTTCCAAGAAGTAAAATGTCCACTTAAGCTTCAACAATGAATTTTTAAATACTTTCAACTTATTTTTCAATGACTATGTGGAGCTTATATTACGAGTTTTCTCTTGTCAACCTAAACTGCAAATATATACTGTTGGACTGTTAGTCCAAAACTCAAAATTTGACCTAAGAAGAATTATTAAATCTGAGATTCTTATATCGGAATGGGTCCAAGATTAATTCTCTAGTGAATTCATTCAAATGGAGTTTATATAACTATCATGACATGTTTAAGACTAAATATTTCAAACATAATTCTCTCTAATTCTTTGTCGTCCAGAGAAATGTCGTCACCTAAAATAAAATGGAAGGAGTATACTGATACCACCCAAATTACAAATCCTAAAAAGTATAATATGGTCGCTTGTCAAATATAGAACCCAATAGAGTTGGGGTCGATCCCGTAGGGAATAAGAAAAAAATCTATCAAGAACTTATTGATTTTTCAAAAAAGTGCAGAAAATAAAGGGGCGAGGGTTTTTTAAGAACAGTAGTAATAGTAACAATGCTGAAAATAGGGTTGTTATACGTATGAGACAATCACTAAGATTATGTCCCCTTGTCTTCATAATTCTGTAGATTTATCGTGCTCGTCAAACTATCTCGGTGCCTTTCATATAGAATCTAACAAGTTATGTATCACCTAACTATCTCTTGACCTTAGTTTAGGTGAATTTCACCCATCTTTTTTTGGTCTCAAAGTGTCACATTACTAACCCTTATTTTGGATCCCAGATTAACTATCTCCTCTCGGTCTTAAGTTAATTAGGTGAAGTTTGGTAGCTTTAAATTACTATTGTGATCTCTTTTTCCTAATATCAACCTCTCTCTCAAGTTAGTATCAAATACAGGTAGGTTTCTAACATTTTTGCAATCATAAAGAAGGTAATCAAAGTAAGGAAAACCAGAATACATGCCAGAACACTAATCAAGAATGACTTTGCACTTTCTCTACTTTGTTAATCCATCAGGGTTCCCACAACTCTAGTTATGGGGTTTAGCTACTATAGGGTTTAGTTTTTCATGATCGTAAGAACACACATAGAATTCATAATTGAAATCATATGAATGATATCACAAATAATTAATAATGAAACCTAAAATCTCAACTTTATATCAAACCCTAAAAACCAAGAACAAGAATTCTAAGATTAAAATTGTATCTTAGAAGTCAAAGCAATGTAATAAGTGTATAAAGTGCATCTACTAATAATGAAACATCCCATGTGTACATATAGATACATCAGAAAACCTTAAAAACCTATCCAAAGAAAGTAGAAAAATAGAGTCGGCACCAACCTACGTCCCCACTTTTGGGCTGGAGGTATCAGAGGAGTCTTCAGATCTTTAGAATCCTACCAATGAGAGGTACCTATAAGTTCGTAGGTACTTCCTGTGCCTCCTAGGTAGTCGTTGTAGGAATCAGTGGCAAGAATCAACTTTCAGAACTTTAGGGGGCCTACCTATGGACCCAACCTACGGGCCCGTAGGTATTACCTACGGCCCATAGGTAGGGATTGTAGGTAGCCATCCTTGTTCGCTTCATCACTTTTTTCTCTTTTTCTACTAAAAACTCTATTTTCCTGCAAAAAAATACAAAAGCACATCACATCTAATAAAAATACCTAAGTACTTGCATAATTTGATTATTTTAAGCATAAAAAATGTCATGAAACCATGAAAAAACAACACCTCAACTTAGAAAATTTTCATGTTCTCAGGCAACTAATACATAACATAAAAACATGATGCTTAACTAACAAAAAACTAAGGTTCCTACGACAGTCAACTCTTTGCAGCTCAAATTTCTTACCCCTTCTTATTTCCAACTTTTAAAAATAGTTGTATGGATCCATGTATCACAAAAGTATGACACAAAAGAATTAGGTGACAGAATTACATTAGCAACAAACAACCACGCGTATATGCAATTGACACTCCTCGAACAGATAAGTAGTTAACAATATAATCCATGTACCCTCACAACAAGGAAGCTCCAACTCTCACAGTGTTCTTATGAATGTCATTTCAAGGGACTATATCATGACACTCATGCTGACAACAAAATTTCCATTATGTGCATGAAATACCATAGGCTTGCCCTTATTTTCTAAACCTCAGTTTTTCAGATAGTTGGACTACGATCTCTATATAACTTTTTTAGACTTGTAATATAGTCTTGGGGAAAGTATGGTGTATTTGGGATATAGTGACTCATACTCTTTGACACTATACTTACATTCTTGGCTCCACTACTTAACTATGCTTCTTTTATTCCTCTTTTTTTCTCCTTAATTGCTTATTCGAATTGGGTGTGGTTTTCTTCATGCTTTTCATTTATTTTTTATTTTGTTCTTTCTTTTATATTTTTAACACTTTTCTATCACACTCAACCTTACTTTATTTTTCTTATCTATTAACACTTTTCTTCATACCCATTTTCAAATTTTTACCCCTATGATAGCCACCCTCAACTTAGGTAATTTTCTTGAGTTAAGGTATACAGTGTCCAAGGAGGGGCCTGGGCTATAACAAGTTCATTATAATTAAATTGGAAGGTTACAAGGTGAAAATAATAAAATAGGTCAATTGGGGCTCAAATTAGGGATCAAGAGATACTTATTCTCATTTGGTTGGTCTTTTAGGCTAAGAGAGGATTATTCAAACATGAGTCGGGGGTCTATCAAAAACAGCCTATCTACCCTCGTCGGGGGTAGTGGTATGGACTGCGTACATTTTACCCTCCCCAGACTCCACTATGTGGGAATAGACTGGGTATGTTGTTGTTGTTGTTGTTGGTCATAATATGTCCTAACCAACTATCCTACAACCTAGGAAATACTAATAGGGCAAGTTCTAGATTAAATGAACAAAGTGAAATAAGTAAATGCCTCACACACATATGGTAGTAGGTTATATTATCAACTACTACCTATCCAGTTCATGCAATCTAAGGTTTGATTAGTTTTTCCCTAATACTAATGTCAGAACAAGATTCACACATATTTACATGCATAATTCACAAAAAAATTTGGAGGGGTATCATATTTCTCACAAAATAAAACATGTCAACTGCACTTAGGTTTCTTATTTTTCTTCTAATTAAACAAAACTGTGCATAACACATATTACAACACAACATAATACCTGAACATGTTGTCCCTACTATGATAACATATTTCTAAGAAAAGATACATGGCAATAAAAACCCCAAGAGGACATCTAGACCCACAAGTAGCCCTACTCCCATCAAATAAGCATGCATTATTCCTAATGCATTAGGCCACCATAAATCAAGAGAGTTAGGAACATACCTATGGCAATTTAGGTATGTAGATCTGATGTCAATCACAATCACAATAACAAAAATTGTCACAAATGGAAAAATAACAAGACACTTTGGGTTACCCCTTAAGCAGTGCCTGATTTAACACCGCAGCACAATGTATGGATCTTGATTACTCAATTTGATCTAGGTATCCATAGGGTTTTCCTCCAGGGTCATCAACATTATTTATTACCAAAAAACTCTCATATCAGTTGGCTACTTCATAGTTCTACACACATTGAATATGACTTCCTCATTATTTAGCCTGAACTTAAGCTTACATCTTTCCATACACACATATTCTCTACTCGAGGATAAAATGGGTCTCCCCAAAATTATGGGCATTTTAAAATCAACTCACAATCGAAGATAACAAAGTCATCCAAAAATATAAAGTTGTCTACTTTGACCACCACATAAAATGATATGCTCACGAGCTTCGTAGTTGTACAGTCTGTCATTAATAACTGCATCATCATGGGTATAGGAGGTATAAATCCTAATTATTTAAACACTGCTAGTGGCATCAAGTTAATGCTTGCACCCAAGTCACTCAAAGTCCTGGCAAATCTAGATAACCCAATCATGTAAGGAATTGTGAAGGCACCGAGATCATCTTTCTTTTGCACGAGAAATCGAGATGAAATTGTGATATAATGATGCAAAACACCAACATCCTAATAACTGAAAGTTCACTTTTTCATCACTATATCCTTCATATATTTCATATATCCAGGTATCTGCTCTAGAGCTTCAAGAATAGATATGTTCACACTCAACTCCTTGAGTATTAAAATAAACTTCTTATATTTCCCTTCTTCGGGCTTCGACTCACACCATTGGGTAAAAGGTGGAAGAGGTCTAGAATAGGTTTGAACACTTGTTGGGCCTCTTTAACTTCCCCATTATTATTGTTAACTCATTTCTCTACACCCGTGAACTTCTGCGATGTCTCACCCTTAGTCACCAACATTTTAGTTTCAGCTTCAGGTGCATCATTAACAACCACAGTATTATTTCTCACCTCATCAATTACTATTATGAGTGGTGATGGCAAGATAGTGATTATCATTCTTTGGATTTCGAATAGTATTGCTAGTAAGAGTGCCTGTTAATGCTAATTCAATGAGGCAGATATCTGATAAAACTATGGCTCAAGCTGCTTAATTATGATGGCATGCAATTTTACTTTTGGTAGTAATCCTGATATGTCTGCCTTAATCTCTTTAAGGTAAATCTCTTAGCTCTTTAAACCCTTCACTAGCTTAGCTAGTAATTCTTCCATTCTTGTAATGACCTTCATGGTCATTTCCTTGATTTGCATACATTTTTAGCATTTTGAGTCTTTCCACAATGGCTACAGGTATTTATGACTTATCAAAGCTATTGGTTTAGTGATTGAACAGTTTATTTCAATTTTAGGCTTATTTTCCTATTTTAGAGCTTTTGCTATTTTGGATTTAGTCATGGACCAAAAATCCTAGTAGGCTCGAATGAGAATTTTGACAGTGTCATCTTCTTTGGAACATTGACTTTAGGCTATAGGGACCCATGGTTCAGGTCCCGAGGCTTCTGGACTAGTTTTGGGATAGGGCGGATTATGTGAAAATAGAATTATAGGTATGGGCTCTACATTTAGTCAACAATATCTCAAATAAAAGTTTCAATAGTTCTATTAAGTTTGGAATGATGAATTTAGTATGGTATAAAATCTTGTTTTCGTGCATGGGGTTCCGAACGAATCCCAAACCTACTAAAGGCCCCTTCATCTGTGAGCCATTATTCTGGAGAAGAGAGGTTACCATAGATCCTATCTTTGCAAGTCATCAGGCTGGAGGAGGTATATGTTCTGGTTTAATTTATGGTATTTGGATCGGTTATAGTATTATGGATTATATCTAGCATTTATTCTTGCATGCGCATTGCCTATCACCAGTATGCACCTATACCTATTAGCCTTATAGGGGTTGCGTAGGTATAGGTGATGATTATGGCTTGTGGTATGTTGTATGTTGATTGAACCTTTCTAATCCTATGGCTATGGGGATTTAAAAAAGTCCCAATTAGGTATTATTTGCCTGGACTAGCCGATTACTCGCATTGTTATTGTTGTTGTTATTGTTATTATTATTATATTGATCATTGTTATGGCTAGTTTATGATAGTTTGGTTAATGATTTGGTATCGAGATTTGAGGTATGATTTTGATTCTCTAATCTTACAATTATATCATTATGCATGATTATCTATTGGTTAGGCATAATGGTTTCAGACCTTGATACCTTGATTCTTTCTTTATGATTTCTCCATTATGGTAATTATCTCATGATTAGATGTACGGATTAGAAACCTTGAGTATGCTAGCACTATTTCCTGCTATGGTTATGAGGACTTAAGATGCTAGTCTGATGATTTAGGTTGTACCCTCAGTTAACCTTATTTATATATGCATATATATATATATAGCCATGGTATTATCGTATATCCCTTCCTTTATTTTTTAAGATTGTATATTCATTCCTTGGTTTTGTATACTATTATATATTCTCCTTTTACCTTTTTATTCATATTTTGGCCAGTGATATATGGTATAGTATTGATATCCCTTAGTGTGGCTGGAATAGGATAGTTTATCCTCAATTCCTTAGCCTTATTATGTTAGTTTCTTGGGTATGAGTAGGATAGTTTATCCATGTACTCTCACTAGCTTTACTATGTCGTTATTGGATATTTGGGTGTAGTTACCATTTTTGTTTATATGTTATATTTATTTACATTATATTTGGATCTTAGTCGGTAGTTACCTACTGAGTACCACATGTTTTGTACTCATACTACACTTTTGTAGCCTACGAATTACAGTATGGGTTATTGTTGTTATTATGTGCATCGTGCGGAGCAGCTATGTTCCAAAGGTGTAGGATAAGCTCCTGGTGTTTGGAGTATTACTTTCCTTCAACTTATATACTAGACTAGTCTCTATGTTATATTCAAAGATGGATTGAATCAGTATATTCATTTGTACTTCACCTTGTAATCTTATTATATTAGAAGCTCTTGTACTGATTCCACCAGGTTTTGAGACTGTCTTAAGTATTTTTCCCTTTTCACTATATTTATTTTGCATTCTTTGTATTTCTCCTAGTAGTCCATTACTAGTAGTTTTGAACTATAAGTTGGCTTACCTATTAGTAGGTTATAATTGACACCATTATAACCTGAGAAATTAGGGCATGCCAAATTGCTATCAGACCCTAGGTTTACTATGTATTTGTACAAGAGCTAAGTGTTTAGTAGATTTATTCATATCAGTAAGGAGACATCCGTAACCTATCTTTGGAAGGCTATAGGGCATTCTTAGGAAATTTATTTCTTGACTCCTTGTTGTGTATCCATATTGTTATGAGCCTCAAGCATATGTTTTGACTCTATTTTGTGCCAAGCAAATAAAACACGATTGTCGATAGATGCAGATGGGAATTCATTATGCGTTTCCAGAGTTTCAGTGCAGCATCAGACTAGAAAGTCAAGGATGGATATCAAAGATCTTCAATATCACCCAGAGGATTTAGTGCCAACTCGGGCTCCAGTATAGCTCATGACTACTTCAGCCCTTTGAGGTTCAGCATTAGGGATCTCGAGCCTTTTTGCAAATCCCTCATTATCAAGGATAACATCCAATTCATTGAGCAGTTCTCATGCTAGAGTTGGATTTATTGGTGTTCATTAGGGTTTCTTATCAGTTTCAAAGTAAGAGATTTGGTTTATTGACTGGGATAGACATATTCCTTAGCTATAGCCTTTAGAGCAGGACATGGTGAGTGGATTTATTAGAGGATTCAAATTTCCACTCCATTTAGCATTGGATCACTTGATAGCAGTTGGTTCTTTCTTCTCTTAGGCTGTTGATAATGCGAAGGCCATAGAGAGAGCATGTATTAAAACTTATGGAGGTGGTTGTAAGAGGCCATGCCATCAGTATAGTGCTATTGGTATTTCATCTGAGAGTGAGGATCCTTTCGGTGAAGTTCAATGTCACTTACAGCCTATCAGTTCAACATAGCTAGCATTTCAGATTGTAGGTAACTCTCAGGTTAGTCATGATGGCTATAATGGACAGAGTTCTCATCAGACCTTATAGAGTTTTTAGTATGGGTCTTCAGGCCATGGTAGTCATTCTTAATCATAGTGTGTAACACCTTGGAGTATTCTAGGAGCTTGATTTAGTTTTGGTGAGGTAGGACATTGGTCCAGAGAGTGCCCCAAACACGAGTTGGTTGTTTAATTAGAGCTAACACATGTTCCTCGCCAGTCTAGAGTTTCTGAGATGTGTTATGATTATGGAAAGAATGGTCAATCTAGTTGAGATTGCTCTTGGTGTTGGTTGGTCAACCAGTTGGGTTCAGCTTATGTTTCTCACTAGGACAGAACTTCTGAGGTTTATTATGACTGTAGAGAGATCGGCCATAAGTCAAAAGAGTGTCCCTAGCATGGGATTATTGGTCGTTTAGATCATTCAGATTAGACTAATAGTATTGTATCACCCTTAGTCAGAGGTAGTGCACTTAGAGCCTTAGTAGATGATGCAGTCGGTCAGTCTGAGTTTGGACCCGTATAGATTTGTTTCTCCTTGGGCACGACAGGCAAGTGACTTTGGATTTTATTGTGATAGGTGTGCTTTTATTTTCTTCATGTACCCTTTATTTATGTGTATTGGGTTCTCGTACCCATCGATGATTATATTCTTTGATAAACTCATATAGGTTATTGTGTGCCTTGTTATAGAGTTCATGATTATATGACTACCCTATAGATGATTCTTTGTAGTAGTGGATGGAGTAGATTTGTGTTGATATTTTCTCCCTGTGGGTGCGACATTGGGGTTTGAGTCCCATTTACCATGGCATATTGGCCTTATTATGGCCCTAGAGTGGTTCTTGCTATTGATTTTTATTTTGGTGCCATCTATTCATTGTATTGATGTTTACATTATTGTTGTGATTATTGCCATTGCTTGATGTTGTAGATTCTCTCTTAGTAGATGATTAGACTAGTGTTGTCTACTTAGAATTCCATTTCTAGTGATTCTTATTTGTTGGTTTGAGCAATGATAGCTTGGTCGAATGATTTCTCTTCTATAGCAAGATGAGGATTGGTTGTCCTCTTTTGTTGGTTGTGATAGATTCATTGGGGAGTGGATTATGTTATTAAAGGTAAGTTGACCTTCTGTAGTTCTGTTATGGTTCTAGAGTTGGCAATTTAGCTATATTGCTCCTTCTTGAGTTTGGGATTCTTGGATTTGTTTCCTAGATTGCAAAGGTTTTTGCATTGGCTATCCCTCTCTATATAGCCCATTTCTAGGTTGACAAACTTGGGGTCTATTTTTCTGATTGGACTAGTTCATCAACTGATACTGGTTTAGATTTGACATTATGAGGTTTTAGATTTGCCTTTAGGGATTATCGGTTTTATCTCCTGGTGATGGTGTGTTCTTGGTATTGGTCTGGAGTTGTATACTCCGTTTTTGCCGTGGTGCACCTTTTGTTCTAGTGGAGTTAAGAGAGTAGGTGGTATTTTCTATGACCATTTCTGAAGTTGGCAATTGGAAACTCTTCATCTTGAGCTTCTAGGTTCATTTTTGGTAGTGGTATTAACCTTGACATTGGTGTCGAACTTGGTACCTTCTTCCTCAGAAAGGCGATTCATGGGTTAATTGAGTTAAGATTGTCCTATTTGGGTGGATTCAAGAAATCCTCATTTCAGGATCTGCTCGGTCTAATAAGACTTGGTGGAGTGATTCTCCTTGGTATTATGTGCTTATGACTACTCTTGGCTGAGATGGGGTGTTAGATTGATTAGTTTTAGGCTAAGGTTTTATTTCTTTAAGTTGCTAGAGTTTTTATTAATACTAGTGTGATTTGCAACATTGGTGAGTTCTCGAGTATGTTCTAGTGGTTCATGCCCTCTAGTAGATATGGAGTAGATTTTTTGTGTATTTTAGTAGGTGATTTATCCTCCACGGTAATTTTGTTCTTCAACTATATTTTAGTTTTTATTTCGACATAATTCAGTAAAGATCTGTCTGATTTAAATGGTGAGGTCAATTAAATGGACATCCTGGAGCAGATCATTCAGTGATGATTAGTTATTTCTTGGACACATGAATTTCAGTTTTGATCATCATTTGGGCCAGTTGTAGCATTGGCATAGATTGCATACCTTGGTTATCTCTATTTATGTGTCCAGGAAGTGCTTTATAGGCTTATTCTCATGGTTGTCATATGCATTCTCAGTGTATCAACTTCAGTTACTCGAGTTTTCAATGATGAGATTACGTGAACATGACTTGGGTGACTTTTTTCTTGGTTTAGAGTGTTAGCCGGTTTGGAATGGCAAAAGGATGTAATATATGGATTTGGAGTTAGCTGCATGACTCGTGCCTTGGTTTTTCTTTGGCTTAGATGAGCCTTTTTTGGAATACGATGGTATCAAGTGTGGTATCAGTATATAGTGGTTTGGATTTGTGTTCATCAGTCTTTCTCGGTTAAGTTGGAGGCCAGTTGGTAGTTGAGGTTGAGTTTTGGTTATTTGAGAGGTAAAGTGAGGAAGTTGGCCAAAAAGGGATGCATGTGGGAAAATCCCTTGGAAGTGTCGTCTCTTCTTAGAGGTTATCTAGGAAGTAGTGCTTGGAGTATTTGGGCCCAATATATCATCCTATCGAGCTTTTGAGATCTTTTTATCCATTAACTTCGCAGATGAAAGTCCTTTAAGTAATGGATATTGTAATGACCCTCCAGGTAAGTTCCTCAATTTGCATGCATTTCTGACATTTCGATCCTTTCTACAATAGCTACAGGTCATTTATGACTTATCAAAACTGTCGTTCCGGTGATCAAACAGTTCATTTGGATTTTAGGCTCATTTTTATGTTTTGGAGCTTTTGCTAATTAGGATTTGGTCTCGGATCAAAACACATAGTAGATGACCTCAGATGAGAATTTTGACTGTGCCATCAGCTCTGAAACATTTATTTTAGGCTAGGGGAACCCTTGGTTCAGGTCCTAAGGCTTCCGATCTCATTTTAGGCTATTAGGCAGATTATTTGAAAAAACAATAGGTGTGGGCCACATATTTAGTCAAAACGATCTCGAATGAAAGTTTTGAAGATTCCATTGAGTCCAAAATGTTGAATTTGGAATGGTAGTATATCTTATTTACGCATATGGGGTTTTGAATAAATCTCAAACACCCTGTCAAAGTCCATTCTGTACATAGAAAATCTGGTGCATTAGGTCACTGGCATGACCTGATCGCGAAGGGTAAATCACGATCCACATATGCATTTTTCCCTTTGTGCCAGATCATGATCGCAATGGGTAAATCGCAATCGCTATGTGTGATTTACCCTTGCCAGGTCGCGATCACACTATCTAATCACGATAATGACTCTCAACCCCATATTTAACCCTCTTTTTCATCCTAATTTTCCAACATTCTTTCAACCATTTTTACACCAAGTTGGGAGCTCAAAAGGGGTACAAGTGTGGAGAATCATCCAAATAAGCTAAGGTAAGCTGGCTTAGTCCCTTTTGGTCATTTCCCATTGATTTTCCCTTTGATTTCCACCCAAATTCATGGTAAATTCTTATCGTAAAGTTTGAGGGTTAATTTGAGACCCGAGTTATGTTTTTTTGTGCTCAACTTTTGAGTATAACTTCCTTGCCCTTCAAGTGACCTTGTGACGGGCTCAATTTTGGATTCCATTTACGGCCCCCTATGAGCACGTTCTTGACCCAAAATTTGACCTGACCCTTTATATGGCAATATGGGTCTCATTTGACTCTTAATGATGCATATATTATGATTTTGATAGCATAGCAGTATTTTGGTATCTTGGAGTGAAGATAGACATTTTGTGGATGATTCAAGGATTTACGGTTTGATTTCAAGGTAGGCTTTTGTCTACTCTTTTTCACAAGAAGATGTGTTTTATATATTGTATGTAAATGAAAATGTTAAGATTGATTATGGGTATAACACCATGACTTAGCCTAGAATATTAATGTTTGAGGATTAGATAGGTGAATTGACCCTTAAGGTGAAATATTTATTATTATTCTACAATCCTATTACCTTCTTTATAGATAGACCTAGTTCGTGGTATCTATATAATGTTATTCAAGAAATGAAATGAGATTTAGGTCTTAGAAGCGTGAATAGTATGATTGGTCATATTGGGACCATCTCGGCTATCGTGAAATCATCAATTAGGAGTAATTATATTGGTTGCTCATGTCTTAGGTGAATTTGGCTTCATGACCTATGTTTGGAATGAAATATCCTAAGTTTCTATTGTTTTAGACAGGGTTAACTAAGTTGCATGTGATTGGGAAGAACTATGAACTTGTGGCTATTTATGGCTTATTTATCATCATTAAGTAAATTTAGACACCTTAGCCTAGACCGGGATAGAAGTTGTCTACAATGGATTTTGGGGGTTAGAAGTGGGCCCTTACGGATTACCTTAGGTCAAGAATTATGTTGGCTCTTGTAGATTTATATATGTATGTTAGTGTGTTAGAAATTGTTGAGACTATTGAGCCTTTAGTATAAAGTTACTTCGTGACTTGGTGAATGGTAATGGTTTTCCTGGATTATGATTAATGACTCATAGCCATAATATGGCTTTTGGATTATGATTAACGGTTAGTATCCATTATCGAAATTGATTAATGATATGGCCTGTGGACATGCTCAATGATATAGACATAGATGTGATATGTGTAGAAACCCTGAGGGATGCACCACGCAGTGAGGGACCAGGTCCCTCAAAGTCAATCACAAGCAATCAAATAATAGAGTAAAGGAAAACTAAAAGCAGTGCAGGAAAGAAACAACACACAAGATTTAGTGCGTAAGCCTCCTTTCTCAAGGGAGGAAAAATCACGGCTTGCCCTCACAAGCACCAACAAAATCCACTATAACCAACCTCTTGATTATAGACTCGATTTCATCCTAATTCAAGGATCCTTTCACTTGTAATAACTATACTACAAGATCATCATGGAAACTCTACCAAGGACCCTCTGCTCTGATTAACTCTAATCAGTATCAAACCTAGGCAACTCTACCTAACCACTCTCGAGCATAAACAAAACAAGACATTACTCTTATAGCATGAGTAATTCTATTAAAAATCAGCACTCAAGAAATCTCACTCACTCTTTAAGCATACTACAGAGATAAGAACATGAGCAATACTTGAGTAATCTTGAAATGGAGTTTTTGTTGCCTCTCTTCACTCTTTAGATTTGTGCAAAAACTGATTGATAAAGAAGCATTTTTTTCCTTTTTATAGTTGGGTGATGATTAGGGCTGAAATCTCATTGGACCAGGTGTCCGATTCAGTACAAGCAACACCTGCAAGTTTGTTACATAAGAGGACAAAACTTTGCAAACACGCGTTCCAGTTGTACTACACCATGCACATCCAGGGACCTGGTCCCTTGAAGTTAGTTGATCATCATCATAACTACATATAGCAATTTTTCCTCTTTTTGATGATGACAAACCAACCATACAGCTTTGAGCACATCCATCACATTTAATCGGTATGATTATCACTCTAAAGATGAATGTTCCCCTTATCATCATGCTTCCACCATCATGTAACACAGGGACCTATTCCCTTGTTGTCATATGCAGCAAAAACACTTGTTTGCTTCACCTTGTCATCATACACCTTTATTTAGAGCATTTATATACTTCCCCCATCAACATGTCTTTCTTCATTTATCTATTTAGCACATCACTTACGTCCCTCTATCATCACACCATTTAAATCACTTGGTACCTATTCCCCTACTATATTTACTCAGTATTCCTCCTTTTGGCATCTTTGAAAAGTAAGAACAGTAAGACAAGAGTAAATTAAGCACAAATTAGTTAACTCAAGGCTACTGGGGCAACACTAACATGAAGAACAACTTTTCAAGTTAAATGTAACAAATGTAACACACAAAGCAAAGATTCATTCATAAGTAGAAGATAAGTATCATTATAGTGCATAAATTAAGTAGAGAATAAGTATCATTACAGTGCATAAATTAAATGTTCTTAGGGAAACAACCACAAGAATCAAGAAGAATTAACAACTGAAGGACTGGGAAAATTTTTTTGAAGGAGTAGGGTAGGTTGTTATTGAGATGCCCATTTAGGATAAGGACCTCATTAGTTAAGATTGACACCCTCTTTTTTAGTTTAGCATTCTCTATTTTGAGCATTTCAGTGTCACATGGGCTTCTTTTGGAGAGATGTAAATTATCACCTGGAGCTTTTTGATTTCTTCATCCTTAGCAGCTGAATTGACCTTCAGTTCCTCTATTTCCTTATTGATTCCCTCTGATAAATGCTACTTGATTTGACACACTCAATTTTGACCAGTGTTTTCATGCCAAGCATTTGAACCATAGATTCTTGGGTTCCAGAATCATAGACAATGCCATAAAGATCAAGTATTTTGTTCAAACAATATCCATAAGGCATGCCATACTTTCTATTTTTCCCAAGAACCACTTTGTGAATGTGTTCTATCATCAATGTAGGTAGATTAATGAACTCAAAGAAACTAATGCATTCTATCATATATAAATCAATGGTTGAGGCAATGTTTCTCTTTTGTGGCCTAGGCAGAATTACCTTATTCACAAAGACAAAAATCAATGGAAACTCACTCTTGAATGAGTTCCTATTCACTGCCGCCACAGATTACCCTTTGACCTTGGATGCATTTGCTAAGAATTCTATTGAAGGCAATTGCTTGAAGATAGTTCTCACCCTATATATAGGAACTTCTAAAATCTATCCCAGTGTTTCCTCATTCAGCTTTATTTTCTTTCCTTGGACCTGTGCAGTTAGAGTCATCCCTTTTTCTAAGAATTCCAAAGTAAAATAGAATTCCCTGACTATCTCATCAAAAATAGTCGGAATAGGTCCTTCCATGAGATGCATCCAACCTTACTGTTTAACCAGCTCAACTAATTTCACCATACCAGGTTCTGTTAGCACATTTGAATAAAAAATCCTTCCAGTTAACACCTTTTGATTCTTCAAGAACCTGTTTATAACTTCCTTGGATACAACCTTACTTTTCTCCCCATTTATTCTTCTAGTATAAGTGACCACAGATTCCCTTTCAGCTACTTTACTCTTCTTGGGACCAAGTCCATCAAAAGTTAGTTGTTTTTCAGAAAAACTTCCAAACCATTTTCCAAAAGATTTTGGTATTTTATTGACATTGATTGTCTTATGATCAACTATGCTCTTTTGGGCTATTTGACAATAATGTAAGGTTTTCACCAACCCAGGTTTCATCCATCACAACATCATCAGAACAGTTTTGAGAATTTAGGGATGATTCTTCATCAATAGGTTAAATGATGAATAAGTTAATCTTTACAAGAGTAGGAGAAGAAGGGTGTTTTTTGGATGATTTGGGAAGGGATTTTTCACAATGCTAAGCTCAGAATCCTCTGAAGGACATAAAAATGGTAGAGTTGCAGCCATTAGGAAGGTCTTTTTATTAGAAGGTCTACTTAGGATTTGGATTTACCTTTTTAATAAAGGGAATGAGTGGATGCAGCTATATTTAAGGGGACAATAAGACAAGAAAGCTTTTTTGGGGGAACAATATATAATCAACATCATATTTTTAGGTGACTCATCTTCTCTTTTAGAATAGGAAAACTTTTTTCTAACACAAGGACGGGGAGGACGCGGCTTTTTCTTGATAGAATAGATAAAATTTAAACATACATGATACTAACCTGAGAGATGGGACTAGTTCCGTCTCTAGTTTGTGTGAATCTTCAACTTTGTGCTTGTCATATCTGTCCACCTCCAAAGTTGTTCCCATGGGTGTATAACTACAAAGGTATGGTACTAAGTTAGACCAACATGTACCTAATTTACTAAAGATTCCTGCCTCTTGAACATAGCCACATTTTAAAAGAAAAGTTGATCCATCTTGTAAGTCAAGTTGATTTGATAAATCCCCGCTACATCTTGTTAGATTCATTACCCAACATTATACCATGACTTGTTCTAGAAATGGATCATACACGCAGGCCCTAGACTTGGCATTATTTATAAGTATGAAGCTTCTTCACCTTAGATGAGTTTATTAGGGACCAAGTCCCTGAGAGTATTATCGTAAGCCCTTCAAATTATCTTAGTCTTGAGATGGGATCAGTGACTAATATTTTGCATCATTACCATTCTCATTTGCATCTTCCAACCTTCTTTCTTCATATCACATAGTTTCTTTCTTATCAGGGAGATTTTCAGCTATATTTAGCCATGGATCGGTGGTTTGACGATAATTATTTCATCTGAGGCACTTATATATTAATGTGTCTTGAGAGAGAGAATATAGTCAAACATTTCAACATTGAGCTTTTTGATTACTCATTTTTAATTATCATTCCTGACTGTAACTCTCTTCTTCATACCTGAGACCATGATCACTTGTTAGATTTGGGAACCCACTTGAGTCTGAGTACCCAGTAGTAGGACAATGGAGTGATCAAATCCTTCTTGCTCTATTTATGTAAAGAGTTTTTTTCATGTTTTTCCAAGGTCTTACACCTTTGGGATATGTGCTCCCCCGGTGGAGATGTCTAATATTTGTCATTCTTGCTCTAAGCCGGCTTTGACAGTCTTCTTTCAGGTGTCCATCTCTTCCACAGTGAGTGCACAAGGATTTATATTCTTTGTTTTTTCCAGTTTTATCAACCTTTCCTTGTGACAAAGATGAATTAGCTTTGTGTTGATACCCAATGCCCTTACCATTATTAACTCCTTGATCAGTTAGGTTAGAAAGGATGTGTGAGAATGAAGTCCATTGAAAGGATTTTTTGAGTTCTTCCCTAGGACAGACTAGGTCCCTTTCTAACTCCTCATTCTTTTGAAGTGCAGTCATGAGATGCCTTTGAGAATCCTCTAATTTTTCTTTAAGCTCAACCTGAAACTTTGAGGCTTCTTTCTTTACTTTACTTTAAGAAGCATCTAATTTCTCCAATTGACTCACCAAGCTCAGATTTTTGAATTTAATCTTAGCAACCTGTTTCTTAGTTTTAGATATCTGGAGAGTCAAAGCTACCAACTCTAGCTCTTGATCTTCTATCTTTCCTTCTAGAGAATTAATTTTTCCTTTATCACCGGCACTATTTGCTTTCTTTAGTTGATTAACTAAGCTTAAATTTTTAGATTTCAAGTTTGCAACCAGTTTCTGAATTTTAGATATCTAGAGGGTTAGAGCTATCAACTAAAGATCTTGATTTTCTACCTTTTCTTCTAGAATATTTTTTCACTATTCATTTCAGACATGGAATCAATAAACACATTGGCAAGTCTTTTTCTTTTTCTAGCAAAGTAATTCTCTAACTTTTCTTTAATGTCAGAAAGTGTTACCTTATTTTCTTCTTCATCTTTAGTGTTTGACATAAAAGAAGATAAGGAATCAAAGGTCATTTCTCATCCTCCACTTCCAACATGGTAACACCTTCCTGCTTTCCATCTTCCTCAAATTCAATAGATAAATCTCCCCACATTGCTAGAGCCTACCTTACCGCATAATCAGTTGATGCCTTTTTGCTTAATTTTTTAGGGACCTGGTCCCAGTTCTTTCCTTTGTCACCATCAGTCTTTAGATATTATTGATAGTCCAATTTATGCATTCGACAATCCTTAATAAAGTTCTCAGGACTCCCACATTTATGACAAACCTCCACTGTTCTTCCCTTTTTGTTGCTACGTCCACTTGTTTGAAACTAGCCACCTTTCTTCATAGATTTTACAGTTCATTTTACCAAATAGGCAATATCAGTGTCTTCTTCATTAGAGTCTTATTTTAGTTCCCTCGGTGCCAGAGATTTTTCCCTTTTTTTATTCCTTCTTTTCTTATTCTTGATGCTTCTTGAGTTCATGAGTTTTTAAATTTCCAATAAACTCATCCATAGTGAGAGTTTTCAAGTTCCTTTCCACAGGAATAACATCTACTTTTCTTTCCTAGGATTTTGGAAGAACTCCAAGAATCTTCCTCACTTGCTTATACAATGGAATCACTTCTCCTGGACAGTGTAGCTCATTTATGATGGAAGTGAATCTTGTATGCATTTCCTGTATTGTCTCTCCTTCTTTCATGGTGAAGGTTTTATACTGGATAGTCAACATGTCAACTTTGGAATCCGTCACATATGTAGTTCACTCATGAGTTGTTTTTAAGTAGTCCCAGATTTCTTTAGCATTTTCACATGCAGAAATCCTGTTGTATTCATCAGGACTATACCACAAACTAGTAATTTCTTGGCCTTGTAATTTTTTTCAACTTTCTTTTGATCTTCGTCATTGAACTCCCTTCAGCTTTTAATAACCACTCTAGTAACATCTCCTTCTTTGACATCTCTTACAGGTACATAAAAGAATAATGTCTACTAGCTCATTGTCCTCAACCATAATGAAGTCAAACATCCTTGTTTTCCACCACCCATAGTTTTGTCCATTGAATCTAGGTGGTCTAGTATTTGATTGCCCTTTTTCTAGGTTAGATGGTGCAGCTATGATAACCAAGACACTCTAGGTGTAAACCTTTTAGAGTAACCTTTCTCTAATACCAATTGTAGAAACCCTAAGAGTTGCACCACACAGTGAGGGACCAGGTCCCTCAAAGCCTATCGCAAGAAATCAAACAATAAAATGTAGGAAACTAAAGGCAGTGTAGTAAAGAAACAACACATAATATTTAATGTAGAAACCTCCTTTCTCAAGGAAGGAAAATCCATAGATTGCCATCACAAGTACCAACAAAATCCACTATAATCAACCTCTTAATTACAAACTCGATTTCAGCCTAACTCTAGGCTCCTTTTGTTTGTAATAACTCTACTACAAGCTCATCTCGGCAACTCTGCCATGGACCCTCTATACTGAGTAACTCTAATCAGTATCAATCTTAGGAAACTCTACCTAACCACTCTCAAGCATAAATAAAACAAGACATTACTCTTATAGCATTAGTAATTCTGTTACAAATCAACACTCAAGAACACTCTCTGACTTTTGAAGCATACTACAAATATAAGGACATGAGCAATGCTTGAGCAATCTTGAAATAAAGTTTTTTCTGCCTCTCTTCACTCCTTAGATTTGAGCAAAAACCAATTAATAAAGAATCTTTTTTTTATTTTATAGTTGGGTGATGATTAGGTTTGAAATCTCATTAGACCAGGTATCCTATTCAGTACAAGCAGTATCTGCAAATTTGTTACACAAGAGAACAAAACTGTTTAGACACGCGTGCCAGCTATATTGTAATATTCACATCCAGAGACATGGTCCCTTAAAGTTTGTTGCTCATCATCAAAACTGCATAGAACAATATGCCTCCTAGATATTACATGGCCTATAGATATGAGATACCTCATAGATGTGATATACCTTATAGATGTGATGTGGCTTATAGATATAATATGGCTTATAGATACCTTATGGCTTATAGACATGATATGGCTTATGGATATGTTATGGATTATAGATAGGATCAATGAGATAACTTATGATCATGACTTTTGACATGGCCTATGGGCATAGTTATTGGCATGACATAATAAATATGAATAGAAAGGATAACCTTTAGTTATAGTCAATGGTATAATCTATTGTGCTAGATTATGTTATGGTTATTCTAGGTATTATTGTGTCGTGATGTTATGGTAATGTTGGATATGAATTTGTAGGCCTACGGTCATGTGAGGATATTGATTGGATCTCGGGAAATGGTTTATCCTTGTAAAGGTCGTGGTCGTAGTTAGTAGACATATTAACATATTAAAGCTTATGATTTCATTATTTTAATACCGGTGATGACATGCATAGATTCAGTACATTTAAGATCACTAAATATGTTAAATGATAGAATTCCAACTAGAATATGATTTTACTATTGTTTGTCCTAAAAAGGATCTAAGCCTACTTTTCACCTTAAAATGGATTTCTTCATGATGAGAATCGTTTTATCTTAATGAATAACTTATGTGTAATGAGACTAAAAATGATGTTTTAACAATTTGACCAAGATAGATTTTGGTTTATGATTTTGTTACTATTATTTACTTCGGTCCTGAGAGATTTCGACCCCTTTCTATACCTTTATGATGATTCAGTCCTGGTGTTTACCCCGACAAAAAATTTATGATTTTACTCTCCCTTTTATCCATGGGTCAAGTCCATACATTTATTACATACATATATATATACACACACATCTCTCTAGTACTGTACGGAGAAAGATAATAATATTGATGATGTTATTGATATTGATGATGCAAATGATATTGATGTATTAATGATGTTTATGGTGGTGATTATTGGATCCTAGATCAGTACCAGGTTGGTGTATATGGGTACTCCTAAATCCCCCTAGGGACCTCTTCATTCGTGAGTCATAGTTCGGAGAAGAGAGGTTGTCGTAGGTCTTGTCTTTGTAAGCCATCGGGATGTAGGAGGTATATAAACTGGGTTACTTTATGGTATTTGGATTTTTTATGGTATTATGGATTATATCTGGCATTCATTCTTATATATGTATTGCCTATCACCAGTATCCGTTTGTACCTATCATCCTTATAGGGGGTTGAATAGGTATAGGTGATGAGTATGGATTATGTATTATTGTATGTTGATTAATCCTTTCTGAGCCTATGGCAGTGAGGATTTATAAAAGTCTCAGTCAGGTATTGTTTGTTTGGACTAGCCGGTTACTCACATTGTCATTGTTATTGTTATTGTTATTATTATTATATTGATGGCTAGTTTGTGATAGCTTGGTAAATGATTCGGCGTTTAGATTTGAGGTATGATTCTGGTTCTTTTATATTACGGTTATATCATTATGCATGATTATCCATTGGTTAGGCATTATGGTTTAAGACCTCGGTATCTTGATTCTTTTCTTTACAGTTGCTCCACTATGGTAATTATCTCATGATTAGACATATGGATAAGAAACATTGAGTGTGCTATCACTATTTCCTTCTATGATTATGAGGTGTTAAGATGCCAGTCTGATGATTTAGGTTGTACCTCGAGTTGACCTTCTTTATATATATATATATATATAGCCATGGTATTATCGTATATCCCTTCCTTTCTTCATTTATTATGATTGTGTATCCATTCATTGGCCTTGTGTACTATTATATATTCTCCTTTTGCCCTTTTATTTGTATTTTGGACAGTGATATATGGCATAGTGTTGAGATCCCTATGTAACTCCCCGAAACTTGGTCCCGAGATGTCACACGGTGCTCAAGACTACGAGTAGCCATAAGCTAACCCTGTCTGCATACTACTGAGACTAAATCTCATAATGATGCAAATATAGATATAAAAGTCATGCTAGAATGTAGAAACTATCTATAATATCAAGAATAATATCTGAAACATCAATACTAAATAATATGAATCAAAACTAGCAGTCTGACAAGCCTCTACTACTAATACTAGAGAGTCACTGGGACAAACTCCCAGCTAACTCGAACTATCTAAAAGGAATGCTAAAATATCATAAACTGATAAACTGTAAAATCTGAGTAATAAGTCCTCGAACTATGAGGGCTCACCAACTGTCGGATGTAGATGGAGATGCTCGAACTACTCACGTTGCTGATACTGAGCACCTGAACCTACATTATGAGACAATGTAGCACATAGACGTATATGTGAATCAATACTTTGAGGATTGCTGAGTATATGGGGGTAAATGCATAAGTACAACATCATCTCATAATCATCATTTATAAAACAATGCATCCTAAATGTAAATGACTCACATAAGCTGGAATATCTGAAATATTAAAATACGTAACAATAAGGAGTAAAACATACTTTATAAATCTCGTGAGCCATAACATTTAGTTCTAAAAGTAGTACTTATATTCTCTCTTTAAATCATACTGTCTAAGTGTAGAAAGGAATCCCTCTTAAAAAAGAATGACTTATTTTAATTTGATATGGAGTTTACGAAAATAAAAAAAAATCAAATTTTATGATTTTAAATTAAAATTATAATAAATGTATTAAAAAAAATTTAAGTCATTCTTTTTTAAATGAAGAACGTATGATTGCTGTTATGAAATATTTTTTAACAAAATAAAAAATTTAAAATAAATTATTCAGCATTTTGGGTAGTCTATAGTTTTATATTTTGCTATAATAAGTTACTTCTAATTGTTTTTTAACTAACTTCGTAACGGAGTGACTCTTTATATTCCAAAAGACGTATGAAATGCTGCCATACCAACTCACACAAGTTTACTAATTAAGGTGGCCAGTTTAAATGCAATGCAGCAAATTGACGGACGTACCCCCTCAAAATCCTTATAAGTGGTCTTCTTCTTATTCTTCTTTTCCCCTTTTAATAGGTCCTTTAGGTTTCTTTTTTTTTTTGGTAAGAAGGGCATAACTTAGAAGTTAATTATAGTTAATACATGATGGGTTGCAGGGGTCACTTGGATCCCCTAGAACTGGTAGTTGAGTATCAATACTAGAATTTGTTACAAAAACATGAGCAACCCTTCTGGGAAAGGCGATTCCTAGTCTATCTGCTTCAAGTAGGTCTTGAGCATACTGAGGTGGAGTCGTCAAAATTTACACATAATAAAAAAAAGCTACCCCTTTCTGAGATCTGGCTAGTGCATCAGCGACTCTGTTCTGCTGTCTGTAAGTGTGTTTCAGTATTGGATTGTTCAGACCCTGCATTAAGTACCTGCATTACGAAATAACATTACAGTAGCCAAGGTGGTTAGTGGTTAGCATGTTAATTGCAGTCATAGAATCAGAGTTTATTTCCAAAGGGATTAAGTTATTTGAATGGGCTATCTTGAGTCCTTCCAGGATTGCTAGAAGTTCAGCTTGTTGCGCATCCACATGTGGGAGGTTTCTAGTGAAACCCAGGATCCAAATGCCTTTATGGTCTCTGAACACACCCCCAACTCTTTCTTGGCCAGGCTGGATGCTAACACTCGCGTCTGTGTTGAGTTTGTAGGAGCCCTGGTTAGGTGGTTCCCATTTAAGGTAGATGGTGGTGTTGGGGTTCGGAGATGCAGAATGGTTCACAATTATATGGACATATTCGTTGGCCTGGGCTATAGTTTATTCAATAGAGATATTATCATCTCTTTTGTTGAACAGATTATGGTTTCTGTTGAGCGAAATATTCCACATGTAAAAAGGCAGGATGGTATTCCAAGAGTACCAGCTGTTGAAAGTTTTTTTGCAATGGCTTTCCAGGTGTCAGGCCAGTTATGGTTGTTGAGGGAAGAGGCATCAAGGTAGGCTATGGAGATGCTGTTAGCAGCAATTCCTTCCCAAAATGCTTGGGCTTTATGACACTAAAAGAAAATATGAGAGATATCCTCAACAAGATTGGGACAGTGCATGCAATTTGGAGACACATCCAAACCTATGTGGTTGAGATAAATTCCAGTTGGAAGTCTATTGTGGTTCAAGAGCCAAAGAAAGGTTTTGAATTTGGAGGGAGTTTTGAGTTTCCATATCCAGAGGTGATCCTTATTGGGCTCGGATTGAATGATCCCGAAGTTGTTCTGGAGAGTGTTGCAGGAACTTTGCATGGTGAACTTACTATCTGAAGAGCAGTCCCAGGTGAGTTTATCCTCCTGCATACTCTCGCTTGGAATAAAAGCATTGGTGATTATAGTGAGAAGGTCATGAGGAAGGTTGAAAAAAATGGTATCCAGGTTCCAAGCGTCGTGCCTGTAAATAAAGTTTATTGTGAGCTTATCCTCACCCCCTATTCAAGGGTCTAGATATGCAACTCCTGATGGTTTGGTGATTGGGAATCCATTTGTCTAGGAAGAATCTGATTCTGTTCCCTTTATGAACAATCCATCTTTGATTTTGCAAGCACACTTTCGAACCCTGTTTTATGCATTTCTAAGTTCTAGAGCAAGTTCTTTGGTTTAGTCCTTGGTGGTGGGGTTTGCAATACTTGTTGTACAACACTCTCTCCCAGGGGGATTAGGTGTTATGGTAAAGTCTCCAGGCAAGGCTGGCATGGGCAGCTTCATTTCTAATATCACACTTGTAGAGATCTAAACCCCCTTCAGCTTTAGGCTTAGAGATACCATCCCAGCTAACAAGGTGGATTTTTCTCTTATCATCAATGCTTCCCTAGATAAAGTTCCTTTGGATTTGGTTGATAGTTTTGGTTATTTTGTAGGAGAGTTTGATGAATTGCATGACATGGGATGGGATAGAGGCCAGAGAGTATTTGGTCAGGGTGAGTCTGCCTGCCAGGGATAGCATTTTAGTTTTCCAACCAGCCAGTCTTTTGTGCATATTATCAATGATGAATTGAAAGTCAGAGTTAGATGGTCTGACATGGAAAATGGAAAACCCTAGGTATTTACCATAGGTGGCTGCTGCTTTGATGTTGAGGAGTCCAGAATAAGTGTTGATGTTAGTATCTTTGCAATTTGCAGAGAAGATTATTTTGGACTTATTTTGATTGACCTGTTGACCAGATTTAGCGCAGAAATCATTGAGGTCATGGTTAATAGCTATGCATGCGTGAGTGTTAGCTCTAGAAAGGAGGGTTAGGTCATCAGAAAAGAAGATGTGGGATATAGAAGGGCCATGGTGGGAGATTCTAATGCGTTGCCAGAGTTTCTCTGAGACCTGGGAGTCGATGATTCTTGAGAATCTCTCCATGCAAAGGATGAAAAGGTAAGGGGATAAAGGGTCCCCCTGCCTGATGCCCCTTGTGGGGCTGAGTTGTTGAGACACTGAGCCATTTATGAGGATGGAGATTATAGTGGTGGAGACACAAGACATGATTAAAGAGATCAAAGTTTGAGGAAAAGCAAAGAAGTGCAGGGTGTCTTTAATAAAGGACCATTCTAATCTGTCAAAAGCTTTCTCCAAGTAGATTTTTAGAATCATGCTCCCTTGTTGTCCCTTCATTTTTTTGAAATGAGTTATGAATTCTTGAATAATGGTTGCATGGTCCGAGGCTCTTCTATTTTGAAGAAAACTGGCTTGACTAGTCCCAATGATCTTGTGGAGCAGGGGTTTCATTCTGAAGACAATGATCTTGGTGATGAGTTTGTACAGGGTATTACACAGACCTATGGGTCTGTAGTTTTTTTATAGAAACAAAATTAGGGCATTTAGGGATTAAGCATAGAAAGGTGTTATTGACAGAAGTGTTCATGGTGCTGGTCTGGAAGGTATCATGACAAAATTTCATTACCTTGGGCTTGACTATGTCCCAAAATCTTTAAAAAAGTGGGTTGTATGCCATCTGGCCCAGGAGATTTTAAAGGACTAAAAGATTTCATGGCCTTCGTGATTTCAGAGTCAGTTAAAGGGGAGTCTAGAAAGGCTAGATCAGAAGTGGAGAGGGTGCTGGTAGTGTGAAGAAATTGGTTAGGGGGTTGGTAAGGTTTGGGGAGGAAGTATGACTGGTAGTGTATAGGGATGAGAAAAAGTCAATAATATGGGTTGCAATATCAGTCTAATTTTCAATCCAGTTTCCAGTCTCATCCTTCAGGCTAAGAATTTTATTTCTTTTCTTTCTGGTGAGAGTGGTTGTATGGAAGAACTTGGTATTTGAGTCCCCCTCTTGAAGCCAATTAATTCTGGACTTTGTTTTCTAGAAGTCCTCTTCAAATTTGAGCATGATGTCATATTCTTTGGTAAGATCAGTTTCTAGGTTTTGTAGAAAAGCACTGGTGGTGTATTGGTGGGATCTTTGAATCCTTCCAATTCTGGCTACCAGTCTTCTCATTTTCCTGAAAATATTTCCAAAAGAGTCTTTGTTCCAAGAGTTAGAATTTTGCTGAAGGTTGGTAATAGCTTGCAGAATGGGGACAGGTGGATGAAAGGACTGGTGGACCATAGACTCAAAAGTAGGGTCTCTTATCCACATGGGTTTCATTCTAAAGGGTCTAATAGAATGGTTGTGGTTAAGGTTGGAAATGTTGACAAGCAAAGGGCAGTGGTCAGAGTGGGTCCTAGGTAGGTGAGTGATAGAAGTGTCAGGGTACTCAGTAATCCAAAGGTTGTTAGCCAGGCATCTGTCCATCCATTCAAGTATAAGAGCTTCCCTTTTTTAATATCTTTTGTTAGTCCAGGTATACTTGGTTCCTTTGAAGCCAAGGTTTACCAGACCACTAAGATTGAGGCAATTCCAAAAGAGGTTAGCTCTATATGGGTTTATATAGTTGCCCCCATACTTTTCATTGGCTTGGAGGACCTCATTGAATTCCCCCCTGTCATACCCTATTTTTACCATAGGTTAAAACGAGCACGACGTTATGGACTCTAAAAGAATGAAAATTTGCACAGAGTCGCCACCTAATTTTTAAGGAAAATAAGGAAACCTATTGAAGTATTAACATGTGATTAATGTTTTTAGTCTGCAAAAAACCAATTGAGATTCTAGGTAAGGGTTCAAGTTATTCCGAAGGGAAGGGGTTAGGCATCCTTCAGAATCCACAAGTGTGGTACCCGGCTAGACTAATTTTTTCAAAGAGGGAGGAGATATAAAAAATAATGTAGAAGTGTATGTATTAAATATAAAATAATATAAATGATTAAAATTATGTAAAGATGTATGTATATTAAATATATAAATAAAACATGTTATTATAAAAAATATAAAAAAATACATGTGAAAAGAAAAGTATTTTATGTTGTGTGAAAGAAAGTATATCTTGATATGTCATTAAGAGAAAGAGAAAAATAATGTTCTTTGTTTGATTAAAGTTTATGAAAAAGTAAAGATTTACTTTAACAAAGAGATCACAATGTTTATGATGTCAAAGTATGTAAACTAATTTGATTAATTTAATTTATTAGTGTAAACGTTAACGACCTAAGTTTGCATAAACGCGAGGTGAAGTTGTATAAAGAAAATTCCGCCCAACACCCCAAAAATAAAGTTTTCACTATAATAATATTTGTACAAATATAAAAATATAATAAAAAATTAAAAGGGCCTCTTTGAATGCAACTCTCGATGAATATTTCAAAATAACTTGTATAAACACTTATAAAAATATTAGTAACAAATAAATAATAATAAATAAAAATATATTCATTTACGTATTATAAAAAATATATTTTTTATTAAAAGTAGGCTCAGATAAAGTCATGGCTGCGAAATGGTGGCTTAATTAATTGGCCGTCCTAAATCATTTTTCTACGAAGTGGTTGCTCAATTAATTGGCCATCCTAAACCGTCTTGCCAAAATATGAATTGTAAAATCATATATTGTTGTAAAGTGTCATCATTTCCCAAAAAATATTTTTTATTACGTATATGTATACGTAATAATTTGTCTTTTATTTACGGAGGCCTCAAATTAAAGTAATTTTTCATTGGCCATAAAATTATGTAGTATCTGTTCATTATCAATGTAATAAATTGAAGGCAAAAGGAAAGGACAAATGTCCAAATCAGTCCAAAAATAACTACACAGTAACGGAGTAAAATCACCTGCATAAATTAATCTCAACAAGACAACCCATAAAAAATGAAAAAGGAGTATAGCAACAACTTTTGACCATATAATGGTTGTTAAAGTCATCAAATATGTCAACAAACACAGTCAATCCAAATATCCAAAGTATTAAGGATCCAAAGTAGAAAAAAAATGTTAGCACCATAAATGACCCATATCTGTAAAATAAATATACTACCAAATAAATCTATAGTAAGAGACAAGGATTGGCGTTGCTTCGACGACAATCGCCGGAGCAACGCCAAAAAATGGGAGTACAGCCAGATCTGGCCAGTTCTTGATGGTAAAAAGCAAAAGAGGAAGAAAGGGGGGGCTGCCGCGATGCTGTTTGTTTGGTGTTAGGGGTGGTGCTCGCCGGAGCAGTGGGTTATTGTAGCGGAGGGTGGCTGGTGGCGGCAGATCTGAGAAGCGACGGGGTTGGTGTTGTTTGGACGCTCGCCTGGATCTCGAACAGTGAAGGAAAAAGAGAGAATTGTGAGGGAGAAGAAGATGAAAAATGATGATTGTGTGTGTTTTCATGTTTTGTAGTGTGTGTATTTTGTAAATGAAAAATGGAGATTATCCGCTCAAGTGTTTGTGTATGTGCCTTTTGGATGAAGAAGAAAGAAAAAGGAAAAATTGAGTTCTGTGTATTTTGTAATATGTCAGAGTATTGTTCTATGTTCATGGTCTGTCCGTGAATGGATGATAGCATAGCTATTTATTTTGTGAAGAAAAATGTCAAAAATAGAGGTTGTTGTGTAATGTATCCGTTGGAGTGTTTTGAAGAGCAAAATAGAAAAATAAAAAAATAAAAAATATGCTTGCGTATTTATGAATATGTGTGTGGGTTTGCAAAGAAAAAATATTTATGAGTTGTAAAAAATAAATATATGTGTATTTTGAAAGAGAGGAAGAAATGAACAAAAAAATGTGTGTCAAAAATGTGTCCTCCTACCACCTATTTATACAAAAAAAAATGAGCACCCCTTTTATCTAATAGATAAAGGGATGTCCTCTCTTTTCATAATAGAACACCCTTAGGTCCTTGAGTTATTGGCCAAAGGATTTTCATCCTTTTGACCAACAGACAAAGTAATTATTCAAAGGGTAGTGTCATTGAGTGGTCATTGTCAAATGTGACAAGACAACACTAAGTGATTATTGTCGAACGTGTCAAGACATTATTGTGTAGTCATTGTCGGATATGATAAGACATCGAATTATTATACTGCACAAAAATAATTGATCCAACTCAGCATTTGCAGACTGTAAAATATAGATGTTGAATGAAAAAATGTAAAGAATATTAAAATTATTAAAATATAATTAATTTAAAAATACTGTAAATATATATATATAACGCCATGTCGTGCACGTGTGCGGGTGATTGTAAAATGTTAAGAACGGTAATGAATTGATAAAAATCCTAAAATTAGAAAAATTATTAATAAATTATAAGAAATAAAATTATGACAAAAAATTGATTAAAATCCTAAAGAAAGGATAATTATCAATAATTTATCAAACAATTCTAAAAAAGATGTGAAAATTATTCTTAGTGCCCTTTAACGAACAAAAATCCTAAAGACGTTAATTTTAGGTACGGAGAGAAAAAATTGGGTGTCAACAGTTGCCCCATTTTATTTGAGGACGATGTAGAAGTCTTCAAATGAAAATGTTGATGTGTAGCCAATTTTACTCGACAAAAATGATTTGAAGAAAATTCGATCGAACTTCAATTTAAAGTTACCTACATACCTTAAGTTGTATGAGGATCAGGTCAATGTAGTTCAAAAAATTTAAGCAAATAGCCATGTTGTTAAGGGTGAGAGATCATGAGAAATAATTATTGGGAGAAGGACTAATTGGAAACAAAAGTGTTTATCTATTTTCGATGCCCCTTTCAAAATTGCCCCTGTGAGATGCTGGAGACGCAAGATTGTGTACTTGCTGGGGATAAAGAATGATTGCGGTTGTGATGATCAAAATCTGCACAGAGCTTCCTAAATATCTCGAGTGTTACGAGAATCAGGTCACTGTAATTCGAATCATAGCAATATCAAAATTTGCCTCAGTGTAGAGTTATGGTGACACAGGGTTCCTTCAAGGATGATAGAAAATATTTTAACATGAATGGAATGAATACGGGTGCTTGTTCCAAAATTGACTGTTTGGGTAGCTGAAAATGAGTTGATGTAGGATAGATATATTTGTTGGGGACTTAGAGGGAAAAAGAGATTGCAAATTTTCAAAGATTGTCCCAGTATCAGATTAAGAAGACATTGAGTAATGATAATAAGGATTATAAAAATGAGAGTGTTGGGTCGAGTTGAGTAGAGTTTCTTCGCCAAAATTCTTGACGTAACTAGGGATCCCTAACATTCTGCTAGCTTACCCCAGTTTGCTGCTAAGAGGATAGTTCCACGTTGTATTGCATGTTCTAGTATTGTCTCTTGTTTTTGAAGAAAATCCGCCTGGCGGGGTGATAACGGAAATGTAAATAGCCTCCGTCGGCTGAGTAGTTGTTTGAAAGTAAAAGCCTCCGTTGGCAAAGCAGTAATTGAAATGTAAATAGCCTCCGTCGGTTGAACAATTGTTGAAATGTAAATAGCCTCCGTCGGCTGATATGTAAATAGCCTTCGCCGGCTGAAATGTAAATAGCCTCCGTCGGCTGAAATGTAAATAGCCTCCGTCGGCTGAAATATAAATAGCCTCCGTCGGATGAAATGTAAATGGCCTCCGCCGGTTGAAATGTCAAAAGCCTCCGCCGGCTGAAATGTAAATAGCCTCTGTCGACTGAAATACTTGTTGAGAAAGTGAAAGTTGCATTATATGCCCTATTGTTGGGGGCGGGTGTGCCCTGTCCTATTGTTCGGAGCGGACTACCCTGTCCTATTATTTGGGGCGGACTGCCCTATCCTGTTGATCGGGGCGGACTGCCCTGTGTTATGTTAGAGTTTTGTGAACATCTGTTAGTACTTGATGACCGAGTCTTAATGGGGGTATCCCTTTAATGCGACCTGCAAAAAATCAAGAAATTTCTTTTAGAGTTAGAAAGTATTAGCGAATGAATTGATAAAACCTGGCTTCCTGGCTTGTGATAGAGATGTGATGTTGAGTTTCTGATGGAATGTTGTAAGATACTTAACACGTTCCTCCTTGAGCATTAATATGACCTGCAAGATTTGAGAAGATTCTTTAGTGTCTTGGAATAATTATGGATAAATTAACGATACCTGGAGTCTCAGCTTGTGATGGTGAGGCAGTATTTAGGCTTCCAAGATGTTTGAACCTTTGTTGTAGAGATGTTGTACCTGCTCTCAAAGAAAGTTTCTTAGTTTGGGGAGGGGATGTTGATTTTGTGTTGATCGAGAACTCGACCTAGAAGCTATCTCGTCCTTCAATCTTTCGATAATCGGTAATCTATTCAGGATTTGGAGTAGTGATACTTCCTATATCCACATAATGTTCTTATACTAGTATGTCTTCTGGTGAGAGCTTTTTCCATCTTGATCTTTACTTTTGGACTTCCATCAAAGTGACGTGGTTGTTGTGGCTTGAGATAATAAATGAAATTTGAAAAGATGTAAAAGATTATGTTGTTGATATGACCGAGCCTGACTTAAGTTGCCTACATATCCTAGAATAGGAATCAAGTCAAAACGTATTTTCGTGTAAGGGGAATCAATAAAAATTTGGCCACAGGGATGGGTATGTGGAGAATGGTAAGGTTGAAAATCATGAGCTTTCCTTGGAAACCTCATTTGGCCATTTGCTAAAGTGGTGCCTCTTATGTATGAGTTTTCAACATCTTATGGCTTTTTCTTGTGCTAACGATTAACATCAAAGAATTTCTTAATTTGAGTGATGCTTTTGTAAGTTGTTGGAGTCGATCAAACATTGAGATTTGCATCTCAATGTCGGTTCCTTCATGTCATGGTTTTAAGTGGAAGAGTAGTGAACGTGTTGTATAAGCTACCTTCATATGTAGTCTCGTTGACTTGCGTTTTGATGAAAACAAGAGGCTTAGGTACATGCGCGAGTCTTCTCTGCATAAATTATGAATATTTCTTAGGTGCCTCATTGATAGTCTCCTTATCTTGTGGGCGTCTTCGTCTATGAACTCTTTTTGGGTCCACTACAGTTGTCCTTTCGTGTATCTGTTTGAAAAGAAATAACTTTCAACAACAGACACAACAAACTTTTTGGTTGTTGCATAATCATTTGCCAGTTGAAAATGTCTTCAAAGTGGGGTGCCCCTTTTGGACACTGACGAAACTTTATGCAGAAGGGTTCCTGCGATCGTATAACCTTTTATTGATGTGGTAACCCTTTTGAGTCACCCATAATGCCTGTGGAATGATGACCTCTCTGGTTATTGCCAATAATTCTTCACATATGATCTCGGATAAGTCTTGCGCATCTTTTGTATCAATACGACTTATAGATTCCTCTTGAATCGTCAATCTTTGGATTATCTTGCGCATTATTTGATGTTGGATACGAGGCAACTTATAAATATCCTTTGAATTGCTAGCCTTTAGGTAATCCTGCACATTATCCGACTTTGGATAAGAGATGACTTAAAAATATACCTCCAATTGCTAGCTTTCAGGTGTTCCTGCACATCATCCAACCTTGGACACAATATGACTTATAGATATCTCTCAAATTGTTAGTCCTTGGGTAATCCTGCACATAATCGATCTTGGATATGATGCGGCTTATAGAGAACCCTTGGACATACCAATTTGATCATCTCGTATATTCTCCGGTAAGGATTTAGTTGCGACTTATGGATAACTTTCGGATTATCAATTTTTGGGTAACCTTGCAAACTATCCGGTTAGGATGTTATTGCGGCTTACGAATGATCTATGGACTATCAACTCAGAGGTAATCTTGCACACTATCTTATTTCAAATAATATGACTTATAGATGATCCTTAAATTATCAATTTCAAGGAAATCTCATAAAACGTTCGCTTACAGATAGCGACTTAAAGACGAATCATGTGTTTTTGAGGAATTCAGATACTGATTCATAGGATGATGAGATATCCTCGATTCTAACGTATGCTATCTCACGTGTCAACATATATTGAATGTTGATATCCTCGATTGATGTATTAGTCATAATCTAAGCTTGAACGTTTTTAAGCATATTTTGGAAATCCTCCTGAAGATTTGGTTGACCTCTTTATGACTGAAGTAATGAGTGTTTGATCCTGCGCTGATCGTCGATGTGATTTCAGTGCATTTGGATTGATAGTATCTTTTAACAATATTTGTAGAGAAGATCTTTGGTTAAGTGGTGGGAGTGTCTTTGGTATTGGCCCTTGGTGCATTTCTTTGATATTATAGATAAGTTGTCCCCTGTTGATATCTTGCAACTTTTGTGATGACTTGCGTTGTTTGGTACAAAACAACCTTGGTCGTAACATTTCCAAGTTGAACATCCTAGCCTTCATTGATTTTCAAAACGTTCTTCAAAATTTTTCCCTAGTCTCTTGGAGAGACTTTCTCGATGATTCTTAGATGCGTATCTTGGGATAGTCTTGATGGATCGTGTCGGGTTTTTTGGATACTATCGCGTTCAAGTTTTGCTCTTCGTTGGGGGAAAATAGAATTTTGTATTATAAAGGGACCGAGCCTTATATAGGCTGCCTACGTATCCCACCGAGGGAAATTAGGTCAATCGTAGTTCCAACTATAAAAGGGGAAATGATTCTACTTAAGTACGACCGAACCCGATGAGGGTTGCCTACGTATCTCACCATGAGAAATCAGGTCAGAACGTAGTTCTAATACATGATAATTAGAGAAAATCCTATGTCTTCAAATATAGGACTATATTCCTTACTTCTGAGTCAATCAACTTGGATTTATCACTATTGCATTCCCCCTAAAGTTAATCATTTCTCTGTAGGATGGCTTATATGAAAGCCTTGTCGGCTCGGCGTGAAGGATGGTGTCCCTAATGTCATATACACTCTTCCATTTTCATGACTGGGTATTGGATCAATATTTGCATTTGGTTGCACTTGGACACATTGGATTACCCCGGCCTTGGTCAAGTACTCAATTCTATGCCTTAACCTATGACAATCTTCATTGTCGTGCCCCTGAACTCCAGAGTAAAAAGCACATCGCTTTCTTTCATCAAACCATTTAGGTAATGGGTTAGGAATCTTCCCAAGCTTGGGTTGCAACAAATTTGCACCTCTCAATCTTTCGAACAAATGTATCAATGGTTCAACAAATTGTGTGTGGCTTCGACTGTGCTTACCCTTTGAATTTTGTCTAAGCACAAAGGTATCGAATTTTGATAAATTGACTATTGGATTGGTACGCATGGTTGTGGTGGATTTTGGTATATGAAAGCTTGGGGTTGAAGGTAATTTTGTTGGTTATTGTAGGCATGATGTAGTTTGTGACTCGATATTTGCATCAGTTCATTATCGGGATTTTCAAGTGATTGGGATGATTCAGGTATTGAGTAGTGTGGTATCACAATAGATACTTCTTCTTCATTCTCCATCTTGGCTCCTTCGATGAACTCTAACCGAGTAGACTCGCTCGAGCTATTTGCTGACTTAATCTTTCCATCTTCAATAAAATTCCCCATTTTGACACAGTCAGCAAACTTCTGCCCCAATGTGGACATTATCCTTTCGAAATAAACACAATTTTGACTGCGGATAAAATACTTTGTTAATTCACTTTCATCCATCAGTGGTTGAACTTTTCCTGCTTCGGACCTCCATCGTCGAGCATATTCCTGGAATGATTCAGAGGGCTTCTTCTGTATACTAATAAGGAAAAGTCGATCAGGTGCGATTTCTGTATTAAACTTGAAATAATTCATAAAGTCTTTAGCCATGTCGCTCCATTTGTGCCAATGACGGGGTCTTGTTTGGTGTACCAGGAGAGAGCCTCTCCAGACAGACTTCTAATGAACAACTTTATTATGAGCTTCTCATTTTTGCCAATCCCGACCAATTTATCACAATATATTCTTAAATGAGTATGAGGATCACTGGTTCCATCAAACAAGTCGAACTTAGGTGGCTTGAACCCGACTGGCAAATCAACATCTGGATGGATACATAAATCTTTACAATCTAAATGCTCGCTGACTTGAGTTTCTTGGAGGTGTTTCATCGCCTGCTTTAGATCACGGAGCTCGTTTACAATTATGTTGTCTTCTTCTTTCGTCCTTGAATTCATCAAAAACCTACTTTTAGCAGGTATGGTGAAAGCGGGTATATCAGTCACACATATTGGAGAAATATATGGTTCTCGAAAGGTAGCATAATTTATTTATTGAATATCACGAGAAGATGTGACAACATTGGGATGTGGGGTGCAATAAGGAAACTTATGGGAGTTGATGGGTGTGAACGGGGATGATGGATTTGTTAAGCCAACAGTTGTTGTGGGAGGTTGCACTAACAAATAGTGTTCAGGTATTGGAGTTCCTAGTGACGAAAAAAAAGGTAGGCGTGGTAGAGTAGCCACGGATGGATGTGCGGGGTCCCTTCCTTGGTGTTGTTCTCCTCTTAACGTCTCGAGTTGTTGCTCCAAAAGAAGAATACATTCATCCTTATCTGCATTATCTTGTCTTTTGAAAATCCCTGATATGTTTGCCAGCATTGGAACACTTCTAGTCGGGTCGATGGTATTGGTTTTCATTATATAGCTTAAGTCGGCTAGTTCTATCGATCAACACAATCAACCTCTATTGGGGAATAATGCAAACACAAATGAAAGTTCAAGAGTTAGTTCATATCGATGGACAAGCACATTCAGACAACGTCGAGTAAGCGTATCTTATATTGTGGAGCCTCATTTTGCCAGAGGTAGGCCTTCGTCCAAACAAACTGATATAGACAAATCTAGATTTTGAGGATTTTTGACATATTTTGGATCCAGAACAATTTTAAGTTTTCTTAAAGAGGGAATGTATCCAACAAGGGTGGAGAAAAGAGGCCTATATAGTCGATAAGAATTGATAGAAGCGGTCTAAAATAATGCCTTTAAAAGAGTGAGTGTCTCAAGTCTTGTTATTGATAAATGAGGATCTTGTGGTAGAGATATCGAACGGAGGAGAAGTATCGATGATGCCTCACGCTCATTGGCTGGAAAGAGTTAGAAGTGGATGAAGACAAATAATATTCCACATTCATTGTTTTGAAGAAGGGTGTCAAATAATTGTAGAGTTTTGAATGATATTCTACGTCTGTTGACTAGAAAAAAGAATCAAACATTGGAAGAATGCTTGACGACATTCCACTCTAGTTTGGATAAAAAAAGAAAAAGTTAGACGTAGGTGGAGTTTTTAGTGACATTCCTATCTGCGGACTTGAAGAGAAAGTCGAACGAAAGCAAAGCATTTTTTAGAACACTCGGCTTTTATGGACTCTGGGAAAGATATTTGTGAAGCAGAGTTTTAACAACACTCTATATTCGTGAAAATGGTGTCAAATGTTGGCTAGTTTGGGTAATACTTTATGTCTATTGACGTGAAAATGATTTCGAATGAAGGAAGAGTAAAAGAAGGCCAAATGTGATTGTTCTGAATCCATTAATGTTCGATTTCTGGATTATCTGAATCAGTTCTAACACAAAATATGTCATAAAGGTTTCATAACCTTCTGACGAAAGGGTGGCTTCCTAGTTGCGAAGACGATACCTTGGACCATCCCGCCTAAGGTATATGCAATAGGACCTATTACTAGAGTAAGATTTTTCCCTAAATGTTCAAGAGTGGGATTGAATATTTGCGAGAAGGTGCACTAACCTAACTGCACCAACTCTGAAACTAAGGAATCCAAAGAAAGTTCGGAGGAGTGCAGTACACCCCTCGTGTGTACCACAATGTGTGAATTGTGTACGGCCAAAGACTCGATAGAAAAATGCAAGTGATAAAGCAGTAACAAGTAGTGTTATTCAAACAAATAAGGAACGCAAGTTTGGATTTGGCTTTCGTCCTTTCACACATAGTATGATATAAAAATATGTAAAAAAAATAACATAATAAAGCATAAAAATCCTAAACTAAGCATGATAAAAAAATGTAAAGAATTTATGAGAAAATTTACATAATTTGCAGTGTAATAGGTAAAGAATTTAATCATATACAAAAAATATAAAAATACCTCCCTCGATTGAAAATTGAGTCGATCATTGTTAGAACGTCTCCTCATCCCCAGCAGAGTCGCCATTCTGTCATACCCTATTTTTATCTGAGGTTAAAACAAGCACGACGTTATGGACTCTAAAAGAATGAAAATTTGCATAGAGTCGCCACCTAATTTTTAAGGAAAATAAGGAAACCTATTGAAGTATTAACATGTGATTAATGTTTTTAGTCTGCGAAAAAACAATTGAGATTCTAGGTAAGGGTTCAAGTTATTCCAAAGGGAAGGGGTTATGCATCCTTCAGAATCCACAAGTGTGGTACCCGGCTAGACTAAATTTTTCAAAGAGGGGGGGGTATAAAAAATAATGTAGAAGTGTATGTATTAAATATAAAATAATATAAATGTTTAAAATTATGTAAAGATGTATGTATATTAAATATATAAATAAAATATGTTATTATAAAAAATATAAAAAAATACATGTGAAAAGAAAAGTATTTTATGTTGTGTGAAAGAAAGTATATCTTGATATGTCATAAAGAGAAAGAGAAAAATAATGTTCTTTGTTTGATTAAAGTTTATGAAAAAGTAAAGATTTACTTTAACAAAGAGATCACAATGTTTATGATGTCAAAGTATGTAAACTAATTTGATTAATTTAATTTATCAGTGTAAACGTTAACGACCTAAGTTTGCATAAACGCGAGGTGAAGTTGTATAAAGAAAATTCCGCCCAACACCCCAAAAATAAAGTTTTCACTATAATAACATTTGTACAAATATAAAAATATAATACAAAATTAAAAGGGCCTCTTTGAATGCAACTCTCGATGAATATTTCAAAATAACCTGTATAAACACTTATAAAAATGTTAGTAACAAATAAATAATAATAAATAAAAATATGTTCATTTACGTATTATAAAAAATATATTTTTTGTTAAAAGTAGGCTCAGATAAAGTCATGGCTGCGAAATGGTTGCTTAATTAATTGGCCGTCCTAAATCGTTTTTCTACGAAGTGGTTGCTCAATTAATTGGCCATCCTAAACCGTCTTGCCAAAATATGAATTGTAAAATCATATATTGTTGTAAAGTGTCATCTTTGCCCAAAAAATATTTTTTATTACGTATATGTATACGTAATAATTCATCTTTTATTTACGGAGGCCTCAAATTAAAGTAACTTTTCATTAGCCATAAAATTATGTAGTATCTGTTCATTATCAATGTAATAAATTGAAGGCAAAAGGAAAGGACAAATGTCCAAATCAGTCCAAAAATAACTACACAGTAACGGAGTAAAATCACCTGCATAAATTAATCTCAACAAGACAACCCATAAAAAATAAAAAAGGAGTATAGCAACAACTTTTGACCATATAATGGTTGTTAAAGTCATCAAATATGTCAACGAACACAGTCAATCTAAATATCCAATGTATTAAGGATCCAAAGTAGAAAAAAAAATGTTAGCACCATAAATGACCCATATCTGTAAAATAAATATACTACCAAATAAATCTATAGTAAGAGACAAGGATTGGAGTTGCTTCGACGACAATCGCCGGAGCAACGCCAAAAAATGGGAGTACGGCCAGATCTGGCCAGTTCTTGATGGTAAAAAGCAAAAGAGGAAGAAAGGGGGGCTGCCGCGATGCTGTTTGTTTGGTGTTAGGGGCGGCGCTAGGCGGTGATCGTTGGATCAGTGGGTTATTATAGCGGAGGGTGGCTGGTGGCGGCAGATCTGAGAAGCGATGGGGTTGGTGTTGTTTGGACGCTCTCCTGGATCTCGACTAGTGAAGGAAAAATATAGAATTGTGAGGGAGAAGGAGATAAAAATGATGATTGCGTGTGTTGTCATGTTTTGTAGTGTGTGTATTTTGTAAAAGAAAAATGGAGATTATCCACTCAGGTGTGTGTGTATGTGCCTTTTGGATAAAGAAGAAAGACAAAGAAAAAATTGGGTTCTATGTATTTTGTAATATGTCAGAGTATTGTTCTATGTTCATGGTTTTTCCATGAATGGACGATAGCATAGCTATTTATTTTGTGAAGAAAAATGTCAAAAATAGAGGTTGTTGTGTAATGTATCCGTTGGAGTGTTCTGAAGAGCAAAATAGAAAAATAAAATAAATAAAATATGCTTGTGTATTTATGAATATGTGTGTGGGTTTGCAAAGAAAAAATGTTTATGAGTTGTAAAAAATAAATATATGTGTATTTTGAAACAGAGGAAGAAATGAACAAAAAAAATGTGTGTCAAAAATGTGTCCTTCCACCACCTACTTATACAAAAAATTGAGCACCCCTTTTATCCAATAGATAAAGGGATGTCCTCTCTTTTCATAATAGAACACCCTTAGGTCCTTAAGTTATTGGCCAAAGGATTTTCATCCTTTTGACCAACGGGCAAAGTAATTATTCAAAGGGTAGTGTCATTGAGTGATCATTGTCATACGTGACAAGACAACACTGAGTGGTTATTGTCGGACGTGATAAGACATTATTGTGTAGTCGTTGTCGGATGTGATAAGACATCGAATTATTATACTGCACAAAAATAATTGATTCGACTCAGCGTTTGCAGACTGTAAAATATAGATGTTGAATGAAAAAATGTAAAGAATATTAAAATTATTAAAATATATTTAATTTAAAAATACTGTAAATATATATATATATATATATAACGTCATGTCGTGCATGTGTGCGGGTGATTGTAAAATGTTAAGAACGATAATGAATTATTAAAAATCCTAAAATTAGAAAAATTATTAATAAATTATAAGAAATAAAATTATGACAAAAAATTGATTAAAATCCTAAAGAAAGGGTAATTATCAATAATTTATCAAACAATTGTAAAAAAGATGTGAAAATTATGCTTTGTGCCCTTTAACGAACAAAAAACTTGAAGACGTTAATTTTAGGTACAGAGAGCAAAAATTGGGTGTCAACACCCCCCAATGAACCAAGCAATGTTGTGATTTTGGGTAGTGGAAATAATACTATCCCATAAGGAGGCTCTGGTGGGGAAATCAGTATTGGCATAAACAGCCGTAAAGAACCAAGAGTGGGAGGAGTGGTGTAGCTTGACTCTGGTGTGAATGAATTGCTGAGTGATGGAGATATCTTAAAGCTTGAGAAAATTATCTTTCCATATGATGACCATCCCCCCAACTCTATCTATAGCTGGGGACTGGATTTGATCATCAAAGCCCAAGTCATTGGTGATACCCTTGTGCTCAGCCATTTTAGTCTCAAGCAGGACGAGCATGGAAGGGTTATGAAGCTTGACTAAGGAGGTACACTGTCTCCTGAAGGAATCACTGTGAGCTCCCCTAACATTCCAGATAATGAAGTTTATCATTCGGTTTATTGGGATTAGGGGTAAGGAGATGACAGTTTTCCCTTTCCCCTTGGTTTGAGTGGAGTTGGGAAGTTTGAATGGCCTCAGTGTTATCCCTAGTGGGTTTTGATCCAACATTGTCTTCAGGGTCAGAGAGAAGGTCATATGTGTTTTTGGACAAAGCACAATAATAGCTTCTCTTGATGGCTTTTTGAACTCTTTTTTAAAGTAGTCCTCTAGAAGAAAGGTCTCTGGACTTAGATCTCCAAGGTGTTCCAAAATCTCCTCCAACTCTTGGTTCCATTGTCTCTGATTGTTGAGGTTGGAACTTCCTTCCTCTTCTTGGTTTTCTATCCATGTGGGTGATACAAAAGGGGGGGCAGACTCATGAGGGGGCCCATGGGGTTCCATGGTATGAAAGATGGGCCAACTAGTGAAGCATTGGAAGCGTATGATGGGAAGAAAGGCAGGGTCTGGAACATTTAGGAGAGAAGAGAGTTCTGGTCCTGCGTGTTCAAGTGAACAGTGTTCAGGGATGCCTGAGCCTGGAGAAGGGTCTGCATCCATATTTGATTCCCTATCATGTTGACAGAGTGGTCTATTGCTTCTTTCACTACACTGACCAGGTATTGGGGGTCTTGGAGAGTCAGGATGACTGGTTGGTTCCCTATGCAAGCATTGAGTCCTACTCTTTTTTTGCTTTTTATCTGTTTAATCTCTTTTTTTTTACTGTTTTTGGAATAAGGCAGACATAATGAGAAATAGTGCAACAGATGTTGCGGATTGTGACTTGTAAGGTGGATAAATTTTTTAACTTTATTTCTATATAAGTGATAAAACTATTAATTGGAAAAATGTTAGTGTTTTGTTTGTTTTACAGAAACTAGTCGTACCTTCCATTAGGAGAAAACGAGATAGGGCCAAAATATCCTCAATTATTTAAAATCAAATAAATTAATTTTAATTTTTAAAAAAAAATTGATGAATTTTGTGGTGCTGACACATGATAATTTTGTCTCTCCTATTATATATAGAACTAGTATAGGTACCCGCGCGATGCGAGTATTACTTTTATATAAAAGTATCATTAAAAAAATATATTATCTTATTTATTTAAAATAATAAAATTAAATTTTTTTAAAAAGAATATTTTATCTTCTGTGCCCGATGCTATGGAGTAGATTATGCATTCCCATCTTTGATCCATGATGTTCCCAGTTACAATTTGAATAATATATGAGTTGCTTGTTTTTTTATTATTAAAATAATTAACATATTTTAAATTAATTATAAAAAAACTAAAAAATTATTTAATAGTGAAATTGTAATTAATTGTTAATATAGAGTCAGAGTTACAATTATTTTAGATGTTTCGATATGAAAAGAATGAAATTAGTAATTTTATTAAATTTTGTTGATGATTATCAAAAATAATAAATGTAAAATATTAAATAATTATTATTTTATATATTTATAACCAACTAAGATATGTGATTACATTTTTTATCTTTCATTTTAAGTTTTACTTTTTTAGGTTTGTTAATCAAAATTAACAATTACACTAAAAGTATTTGATTATGTCTAATTCCAAAACCTCCTATTTCGAAGTTTAAAATTTACCTTTCAATTAAAAACTAATTAAGCACATATAATTTGTTGTATTGCTCATTAAAAAAAATTAAAAAATCTTCATACCTCCACCCCTACACTACCCAGCCCCACCCACCACAGTCTCATATCCTCTCCTTTCCAACCACAATATTCATCACTCTATCCCAACTCATTTTATTATTTGTATAATATAAATATACAAATGATTTAGAAAAATATTTTTATTTGTGCACCTAATACAAAAAATAAGAAATAACTTATTTTTTCAGATATTATTTTTTTAGAAAACGTATTTTTTCATACCGAACAAATTAAAATAGTAAATTACTTCATACGATCAAGAAAAAAATATTTAAATACACATAAATGTGAATTAATTAATCAATTTTTTTTTATCAAATTTCTTCTACATCTATATATTTAATTTTATCTCATACTCGATTTCAATTTTTTTAATTAAAAATTCAAAAAATATTAGTTAAATTTGTATTTAGAATTAAATTTTTTTTATAAGTGCATGAAATTACTTAAGAAAGAGCGAAAAATATCACTGATTTGATATAGACGACTCGCAAAATCAGCAAAATAATTTAAATCAGATAAACGTAAATTCGCAAGTTAAATCATGAAAATAATAAATTAATCAAAATATTTAAATACATATAGTTCTATTTTATAAACCATATTGAAGATGGTAGTTATATAAAAAATATATCCGCACTCATTTTTATAAAAATGATCTAGTAAGTCTTCTTTATATATTTTCATTCTCCATTATATTTGTTGATTTCTCTGATATTCGTTTTACATTTTTGAGATATCTTCATACATCAAATTTGTGGGAACTTCAGCTTCCTTAGCTATATATATATATTATAAATACAAAGTCAATTATAAATAATAATAAATTATATAAAAAATCATATTAAGTACAACAATATACCTTGATAGTTATATTTTGAGAAATATGATGAGCATTGTTTATCATCTTTATATCCATAATAAGTATAACTGCGGGAAAAAATAAACATAATATTTATTACAAATAATAATAAAATAATTTAAAAACTAGATTAAATGTGAACAACATAGCTTAATAGTTATATGAATAAATATGACATTATCTATAACTTTTTTATCCATGATAGAAATTCTCTGAGACCAAAAAATATATATCAACGTATAAGGTTATGAAAAATTATAATAATAAATTTAATTTTACTTCTTAAGTGTAGGATTAAATGACATTCATATAAATTATCTGATTAAGTATAATGTCACATGTTGTCAAGTATGATTAATTAAATTAAAAGTAACTATTTTTGTAGACGTTTGATTTTATCTTGATGTATCGTACTTTTAAGGATCATAAAAAATGTAATGATAAAATTCATTTTTCAATTAGATAGATGTCTTCAAATTATTCACTTTCAGGCAAAAATTGTGCAAGAGTTATTTCACTTCAGTTATAGTTTCTACCAATTCAATTATCATATTGTGGTTGGTCTACTCCACTTGCAGTATGCATTATCATGTTTTATTTTTTAACTGTCTTTTTGTATTTTTACTTGAGTTAGGAGTCTATCGAAAATAACTTCTCTAGGGTTATGTTTGTGTACACACTACATTTTTCAGACCTCACTTGTGAGATTACACTCACTATATTGTTGTTGTAGTTGGTAATAGTTGTTATAAGGTTGGCTATAATGGATATTCACTGACGATTGCCTACAATGATAAAGCACAACGCAAGATTGGATTTTGTTCATCTATCTAATAAAAAGCAACTAAAATGAATCATGAATGGTAAAGAAACTGTAACACCCCGTATTCAAGTACATGTATTGGCGTATTCAAGTACGTGTATTGGTCTTATTTATATGGAATTAATTTTTTTATTTTATTTATACCAGAATTTGCCCGTCGATGGTTCCATACGAAGGTTATTGAATAAGCTTTCCAACGATATAAAGATTTCCAAAAACGGATAAGTTTCGGATATAATTGAGCACGTTCGAAACTATAAAACGGTGGCCGGGATATGGTGAATAGTAAATGTGCAGGAAAATTTCCTGCACACAAACTACTGAGGCCTGCCAGTTTTTTGGGTCAACTTTGAACGATCATAACTCCCTTAATATAATGAATTGGGAGATCTACAACCTATCAAAAGAAAGATCTTTGAGTCTTCTTTCCAATGCAATTGGTTTCATCCAAATCCAACGTCTGAGTAAGGAGTTATACTCGTTTTCCTTTAGCCTCTCAAAACAGATTTTTAGGGTCAACTTCAAACGATCATAACTCCTTGTACAGGACGAACTGGGTGGCCTACTTTATATGAAATGAAATCCCTTTAAATTATATTTCCAAAGATACCAATTTCACCCATATCCGATATCGGAGCAAAGAGTTATGGTCGATGTACTTTAGCTTGTCAAAACAGTCCACCATGGACAGATTCGGATTTACTTAAAATTTTATGGGCAATATGGTCATTTTCCATCACCTCATGAACGAAAATTGGTCATTATATACATATACTTAGCCTCATATCCATTATTTATCATCCATTATTGAAGAATAAGAAACCCTAGCCAAATTTCAACTCCAATTATCTTGTGATTCAACCGTAGAAAATCCAAATTGATTCCGTAGTTGTGTTCACCGTCTCGAGGGCTTCGAGAAGCACCCCTTATTTGTGCCAACAGGACTTCAAAATCAAAAGGGCCATTTTATGGTAAGGATGTAAATTATGTTGGTGTCATTTATATGGATATGTATATATATATGCATGTAAGCATAAGAAGTGTGTTATTTGATTGTTGTTGAAAGATGATTGGAAATGATGTTGTATTATTCTTGTGCATGGTTGGATTATGTTGAATTGTGAAGGGATTTGGTGTGATGATGTGGTATTGAAATGATGATTATATATATACACACATAAACCTATTGTTCAAGTTGGTTTTTGGAATGCTATGCAAATATTGGTTGTATGGAATTATGGAAGAGAATTGTGGTGTTGGGTTGCTAATACTAGATGCCAAACATTTCATTGTAGATAAGTGATTTGTAAAGGTGGGAAGTTGTGTTGAATTGGTATCCGAATCTACGACGAGGTATGTAAAGCATACTCTAACAATGTTCTTTGGCATGAAAACACCAATGTTCCATCAAGTAAGATTCCGAGGTTGTCCAAAAACATGTATTGTTCTACGTTACCAACGAAGTTGTTTCCATCCTATAAAGTGTCAAAATGTTTCATTGATATACCAAAAGGCTCATATTTCATTGTTGTGATATTGATGATTCTGAAACACATTGTTGATGTACCAATGAGTCTTTATTACATCGTTATTGTATAGAAGGTCTATTACTTGGTTCCTATTGATGTATCATTGTTTCAAAGTATCAAAAATGTGGTGGCGACCGAAATAACAATCTCAAAGATTAATTGAACTAAGTGATGGAAGTTCTCTCTTATCGGGTGGTATCCCAGGGGCATAAGCCTAGCATGGGTCGATCCCTATTTACGTGTTTATAGGTGGTATCCCAGGGGCATAAGCCTAGCATGGGTCGACCCCAATTGATATGTACTGGAGGCAGCCTAATGGTCACAGTACAGTACAGTAATGATTACAAAGATGTTAAGAACGAAGGTAAAGTGATTGAATAAATTCAATGTACAGGTTGTCACAAGTTCTAGTAAGTGTGGTCCACTCCTATTACGATTTATTCACTTGTTTCGGATTTCTATTGAGCTCCTATATCATATGTGATTATCTACATCTTTACATACTCAGTACATATTTCGTACTGACGTCCCCCACAGGGACCTGCATTTCATGCTGCAGGCACAGGTAACTCAGCTCATACACCGCACAAGTAGGAGCCAGGTCATACAACTATTGTTGGTGAGCTCCAGTTTGCTTCGGAGCTTTCCGAGTCGGTTCCTTATGTTTTGTTATTGTACAGGAGTCATGTGTGGGCGGGGGTTTGTCCCGACCCTAGTTATGTCATGTATATCCTAGAGGCTTTGTAGACATAAGGAAGGGTAAAGTCATGGAAGTTTATATAGTGATGCTATATCTGTATATATGGTGGCCCCGACGGCCAAGTATTATATATATATATATATATATTTGTGCGTGTTGTGCTGATACAGGTAATTAGATCCTTCTATATGCAACGAAGTGTTGTCCAAATTTTTGGTGACATGTAAGAGAAAGTACAGGTATTTGAATGGGTTCTCCCGGGCCTTCTCAGCTTCGGGTGCCAGTCCGGCCCGATGGGATTTTGGGGCGTGACAAAAGTGGTATCAGAGAGGTTCGTCCTAGTGAGTCTACAAAGTCGTGTCTACGTAGAGTCTTGTTTATCGGTGTGTTGTGCACCACATCTACAAACAGGAGGCTATGGACATTTAGGAATTGTTTCTTTTCTTCATGAATTATATCGTGCGATAGAGCTTATATTGTATATGAAGTCATAGTTGACCACTGAATCAGTTTGTTTCTCTTATTATAGTAATGATGTCGGTTACCAGAAGCAAGAATACCGGTAAGCAAGTAGATGTGGCTGCCGGAGAGGGGACTAGTAAGTCACCCACTATACCAGCTAATCAAAGTGAGGCTCCAGCTGAGCATGCATCAGAAACTTCCCCCAGTCCGGAAGAAATAAGGGGGAGGAGAACTATATCCCCAGAGCCACTTATTAATGTTGTTGATCAAGATCTTAGAAATGCAGTGCAACTTTTGACTCGTATAGTTGCTGGGCAAGCTCAAGGGCAAGCCATTCCTACTGCAGGTCCTAGTGGTATAGATAGGGAGGCTAGCCTTCGAACACAGGATTTTCTTAAGATGGATCCTCCTACTTTTACTGGATCAGATCTTAACGAGGACCCACAAGACTTTATTGATCAGATCCAAAGGGCCCTAGAGGTGATGCATGTATCGGGCAGAAAGACAGTGGAGTTAGCCGCGTATAGATTTAAAGGTGAGGCTATATATTGGTATGAAGACTGGAAACGGTCAAGGGGCATTGATGCACCCCCAGCTACTTGGAAAGAGTTCAAAGAGGCATTTATTGATCATTATCTTCCATATGAGACTCGTCAGGCCCGTGCGGATCAGTTCTTAAATCTTCGACAGGGTAATACAAGTGTGAAGGAGTATAGTCTTCGATTTAATTCTTTGTCCAGATATGCTCCTAATGTTATAACTACTATGGATGACAGAGTTCATCGGTATGTGGTTGGATTGGATCCGTATTTGGTTAGGGATTGTACTATTGCTGCACTGAATAAAGACATGGATATAGCTAGGATCTAAGCATTTGCACAGAAAATGGAAGATCAGAGGCAAAGAAGAAGAACACAGGAATTTGAAAGCGGATCTTCTAAGAGGGCCAGATCTACAGGGCAGTTTATGGCGCCACAGGAAGGTTTTAGACCTCAATTTTCTGCTAGACCACCTAGGCCATTATTTTTTTATTCTGTAGCTAGTGCTCCACCACAGCATTAGGGGTTCAGAGACAGTCAATTTGGGCAAAGAAATGAGGGTCATAGTTCGCGATCAGTGGGTTACCAAGGGTAAGGGAATATGAGCCAATCGAGACCTCCTCGAGAGCCATGCAATAAATGTGGAAGGTATCATTTGGGCGCATGTCGGCTGGGGACCAATGTTTGCTTTTGGTGCGGTATGTCGGGGCATATGATGAGGGAATGCCCACGAAGGGACATAGGGGGTATGGCACGACCTACGGGGTCATTTATTGCATCATCATCATCGATGCCTTATTCAGGAAGGGGTGCACAGCCAATGGGTCGTGTTAGAGGTGATAGAGGAGCCACGAGTTCTAGCGGGGCTCAAAATCGTACGTATGCTCTAGCGGATCGACAGAATTTAGAGGCTTCCCCAGATGTGGTTACGGGTACGTTGTCTATATTTTCATTCGATTTATATGCGTTAATTGATCCCGGTTCTACATTATCTTATGTTACTCCATTGGTTGATGGAAAGTTCAAAAGAATACCCGAACTGTTCGTTAAGCCATTTGAAGTGTCCACACCGGTTGGGGAATCTATTATATCTAGAAGGGTTTATCAAAACTGCATAGTAACTGTTTGTGGTCGTGATACGATGGTTAATCTTGTGGAGTTAGAAATGGTAGATTTTGATGTTATAATGGGTATGGACTGGTTGGCGTCTTGTTATGCCACAATTGATTGTTGCACGAAAAAGGTATATTTCCATTTTCCAAATGAATCAGTCCTTGAATGGAAAGGTGAAATTAGCGCGCCAAGAGGTAGATTTATTTTTTATTTTAAGGCAAGAAGAATGATTTACAAGGGATATATATATCATTTAGTTAGAGTAAGGGATACAGAAGCGGAGCCACCAACTCTTCACGCTGTTCCGGTGGTAAATGAATTTTCTGATGTATTTCCTGAAGATCTTCCAGGTTTGCCTCCTGAACGAGAAGTAGAGTTTGGTATTGATGTAATACCAGGAACCCAACCAATCTCCATTCCTCCGTATAGAATGGCCCCAGCAGAATTACGAGAATTGTAAGAGCAATTGAAAGATTTGCTAGAAAAGGGGTTCATTAGGCCTAGTATTTCCCCTTGGGGAGCACCAGTGTTATTTGTACGCAAAAAGGATGGCTCGCTGAGGATGTGTATTGATTATCGACAATTGAATAAGGTGACTATTAAGAATAAATATCCTCTCCCAAGAATTGATGATTTATTTGATCAGTTACAGGGCGCCAAGTGCTTTTGTAAGATTGATTTGAGGTCAGGTTACCACCAAGTGAGGGTCAAAGAAAAAGATATACCCAAAACAGCTTTCCGAACAAGGTATGGTCATTATGAGTTTCTAGTTATGTCATTTGGGCTAACAAATGCACCCGCAACTTTTATGGATTTGATGAATAGGGTTTTAAGCCATTCCTGGATGTATTTGTGATAGTTTTTATAGATGATATTCTAGTTTATTCTAGATCAGAAGAGGACCATGCCAATCACTTACGACAGGCATTGCAGACTCTTCGTGATTGTAAGCTTTATGCAAAGTTCTCTAAATGTGAGTTTTGGTTAAAGTCGGTGGAATTTTTGGGTCATATTGTATCTAGTGAAGGGATAAAGGTTGATGCTCAAAAGATAGAAGCTGTGAAGAACTGGCCAAGGCCCCCAACGCCTATGGAGATTCGTAGTTTTCTCAGGTTGGCCGGTTATTATAGAAGGTTTGTTAAAGGCTTTTCTTCCATTTCAGCACCCTTAACCAAGCTAACCCATAAAGCATCCAAATTCCAATGGAATGATGCCTGTGAGAAGAGTTTTCAAGATTTAAAAAACAAGTTGATTTCTACACCCGTGTTGGTACTTCCAGAAGGAACCGAAGGGTATACAGTGTATTGTGATGCTTCCAGAATTGGTTTAGGATGTGTATTGATGCAGCATGGTAAGGTAATAGCATATGCTTCTAGACAATTGCGGCCACATGAGAAAAATTATCCTACACACGATCTTGAGCTGGCAGTAGTTATTTTTTCTCTAAAGATATGGCGCCACTACTTATATGGGGTTCATGTTGATATATATACTGACCATAAGAGCTTGCAATATATTTTTAATCAGAAGGATCTAAATTTAAGGCAGCGGAGATGGCTTGAACTATTAAAGGACTACGATGTTGATATCTTGTACCATCCAGGGAAAGAAATGTGGTAGCTGATGCGTTAAGTCGTAAGGCTATGATGGCGCCTATAGAAAGGCAAGGGATGGTTAAGGATCTTCACCAGTTAGCTAGTTTGGGAGTTTGCCTTCTTGAAACTCCGAATAAAGAGCTTATCGTACATAATGCTGCGAAATCTTCATTAGTAGCTGAAGTGAAAGAGAAGCAATATGCAGACCCTATTTTATTATAGCTTAAGGAGAACGTTCAGAGTGGTGCGACCAAGGCATTTGAGATTACGTGAGAAAGAGTACTTCAGTGCCAAAACCGATTGTGTGTGCCGGATATAGACAGGCTAAGAAAGAAGATTATGACAGAGGCACATTTTTCAAGGTATTCCATTCATCCAGGATCAACCAAAATGTATCAAGATTTGAAAGATATGTATTGGTGGAATGACATGAAGAAGAGCATTGCAGAATTTGTAGCTGAATGTCCAAATTGCCAACGAGTTAAAGTGGAACATCAAAAGCCCGGAGGCTATATGCAATGTATAGATCTTCCAATTTGGAAGTGGGACATGATCAACATGGATTTTGTTACAGGTTTGCCTCGTACAGCTCGGAAATTTGATTCTATATGGGTGATTGTGGATAGGCTTACTAAATCCGCACATTTCTTACCCGTTAAGACCACTTACACAGTTGAAGAATATTCGAAGCTGTATGTTAAAGAAATAGTCCGATTACATGGGGTGCCAACTTCTATTATATCGGATCGGGGAACTCAATTTACCGCAAACTTTTGGAAGTCTTTCCAACGGAGTTTGGGAACACAAGTGAATCTGAGCACAGCTTTTCACCCTCAGACGGATGGACAAGCAGAGCGCACCATTCAAACACTTGAAGATATTCTACGAGCATGTGTTATAGATTTTAAAGGCAGCTGGGATGATCATTTACCTCTTATTGAGTTTGCCTACAATAATAGCTATCATTCAAGTATCAAAATGGCACCATATGAAGATTTATATGGGAGGAAGTATAGATCACCAATAGGATGGTTTGAAGCGGGTGAAACTCTTATGTTCGGACCGGATCTTGTGTATCAAGCCATAGAAAAAGTCAAGGTGATTCAGCAACGGTTGAAAACAGCCCAAAGTCGACACAAGTCATATGCGGATAGTAGAAGAAGAGGGCTAGAATTTTCGTTAGGCGATTGGGTATTTTTGAAGGTATCGCCAATGAAAGGGGTGATGAGATTTGACAAGAAAGGAAAGTTGAGTCCACGATATATAGGCCCGTATAAGATTATTTGAAGATGTGGGCAAGTTGCTTATGAATTAGAGCTACCCCAGGAACTCTCATCAGTGCATCCAGTATTTCATGTATCAATGCTTCGAAAGTGCATCGGAGATCCGTCCTTTATTACTTCTACTGAAGATGTGCAAGTAACAAAAGATCTTACCTATGAGGAGATGCCTATTGCTATATTAGATCGTCAAGTTAAGAAGATGAGAAATAAAGAAGTAGCATCGGTGAAAGTACTTTGGAGAAATCAACAAAGGGAAGAGATTACATGGGAAGATGAGGAAGCAATGAAATCTAAGTACCCTCATTTGTTCAAAGATGAAGAGGAAGTTCAAGAAACGGAGTTAGAACATTAACAAGTAAGTTTTTGTTTATATATGCATAGTATTTATATGATGATGTGAATGTTAATGGTGGACTTGAACTTGTTTTGGTTGAATAACTACGCTAACATTCGAGGATGAATGTCCTAAAGGGGAAAGGATGTAACACCCCGTATTCAAAGACATGTATTGGCGTATCCAAGTACGTGTATTGGTCTTATTTATATGGAATTAATTTTTTTATTTTATTTATATCGGAATTTGCCCGTCGATGGTTCCATACGAAGGTTATTGAATAAGCTTTCCAACGATATAAAGATTTCCAAAAACGGATAAGTTTCGGATATAATCGAGCACGTTCGAAACTATAAAATAGTGGCCGGGATATGGTGAATAGTAAATGTGCAGGAAAATTTCCTGCACACAAACTACTGAGGCCTGCTAGTTTTTTGGGTCAACTTTGAACGATCATAACTCCCTTAATATAATGAACTGGGAGAGATACGACCTATCAAAAGAAATATCTTTGAGTCTTCTTTCCAATTCAATTGGTTTCATCCAAATACAACGTCTGAGTAAGGAGTTATACTCGTTTTACTTTAGCCTCTCAAAACAGATTTTTAGGGTCAACTTCAAACGATCATAACTCCTTGTACAGGACGAACTGGGTGGCCTACTTTATATGAAATGAAATACCTTTGAATTATCTTTCCAAAGATACAAATTTCACCCAAATCCAATATCGGAGCAAAGAGTTATGGTCGATGTACTTTAGCTTGTCAAAATAGTCCATCATGGACAGATTCGGATTTACTTAAAATTTTAAGGGCAATATGGTCATTTTCCATCACCTCATGAACGAAAATTGGTCATTATATACATATACTTAGCCTCATATCCATTATTTATCATCCATTATTGAAGAATAAGAAACCCTAGCCAAATTTCAACTCCAATTATCTTCTGATTCAACCGTAGAAAATTCAAATTGATTCCGTAATTGTGTTCACCATCTCGAGGGCTTGGAGAATCACCCCTTATTTGTGCCAACAGGACTTCGAAATCAAAAGGGCCATTTTATGGTAAGGATGTAAATTATGTTGGTGTTATTTATATGGATATGTATATATATGCATGTAAGCATAAGAAGTGTGTTATTTGATTGTTGTTGAAAGATGATTGGAAATGATATTGGATTATTCTTGTGCATGGTTGGATTATGTTGAATTGTGAAGGGATTTGGTGTGATGATGTGGTATTGAAATGATGATTATATATATACACACATAAACCTATTGTTCAAGTTGGTTTTTGGAATGCTATGCAAATATTGGTTGTATGGAATTATGGAAGAGAATTGTGGTGTTGGGTTGCTAATACTAGATGCCAAACATTTCATTGTAGATAAGTGATTTGCAAAGGCGGGAAGTTGTGTTGAATTGGTATCCGAATCTACGACGAGGTATGTAAAGCATACTCTAACAATGTTCTTTGGCATGAAAACACCAATGTTCCATCAAGTAAGATTCCGAGGTTGTCCAAAAACATGTATTGTTCTACGTTACCAACGAAGTTGTTTCCATCCTATAAAGTGTCAAAATATTTCATTGATATACCAAAAGGCTCCTATTTCATTGTTGTGATATTGATGATTCTGAAACACATTGTTGATGTACCAATGAGTCTTTATTACATCGTTATTGTATAGAAGGTCTATTACTTGGTTCCTATTGATGTATCATTGTTTCAAAGTATCAAAAATGTGGTGGCGACCGAAATAACAATCTCAAAGATTAATTGAACTAAGTGATGGAAGTTCTCTCTTATCGGGTGGTATCCCAGGGGCATAAGCCTAGCATGGGTCGATCCCTATTTACGTGTTTATGGGTGGTATCCCAGGGGCATAAGCCTAGCATGGGTCGACCCCAGTTGATATGTACTTGAGGCAGCCTAATGATCACAGTACAGTACAATAATGATTACAAAGATGTTAAGAACGAAGGTAAAGTGATTGAATAAATTCAATGTACAGGTTGTCACAAGTTCTAGTAAGGTGGTCCACTCCTATTACGATTTATTCACTTGTTTCGAATTTCTATTAAGCTCCTATATCATATGTGATTATCTACAGCTTTACATACTCAGTACATATTTCGTACTGACGTCCCCCACGGGGACCTGCATTTCATGCTGCAGGCACAGGTAACTCAGCTCATACACCGCACAAGTAGGAGCCAGGTCATACAACTATTATTGGTGAGCTCCAGTTTGCTTCGGAGCTTTCCGAGTCGGTTCCTTATGTTTTGTTATTGTACAGGAGTCATGTGTGGGCGGGGGTTTGTCCCGACCCTAGTTATGTCATGTATATCCTAGAGGCTTTGTAGACATAAGGAAGGGTAAAGTCATGGAAGTTTATATAGTGATGTTATATCTGTATATGTGGTGGCCCCGACGGCCAAGTATTATATATATATATATTTGTGCGTGTTGAGCTGATACAGGTAATTAGATCCTTCTATATGCAACGAAGTGCTGTCCAAATTTTTGGTGACATGTAAGGGAAAGTACAGGTATTTGAACGGGTTCTCCTGGGCCTTCTCGACTTCGGGTGCCAATCCGGCCCGATGGGATTTTGGGGCGTGACAGAAACACTGATAATTCACAGTGGATACAATTAGAAGTAATGTTAAATGTTACATATTGTGAACTTAATGACTGCCTCTTGATTTACCTGCTGACTTTTTCTAGGAAGCTACACTACTGCTCTTACTACTTCTTAGATCTTGATCTTGCTGCTGAAGTAAAAGTAGTGGAATAAAAATAGTGAAGTAAAAAATAGATAGTGAAGTATGTATTGTATACCTTGTCATCCCACAATAGCATATCTAATTATAATATCTTGTTGGAATTTTCATGTCCTGAAACATGCCACAAACGCACTATACAAACCTTTAAATTTCATTGCGTATTTGATATCTCATCTATAGAGTCAATTTTAGTAGACATTGGATAGTATTTTTTCTGAATTTGAAATACATCAATTTTTTTTGAATTTGAAATACATCGATATATATTTATAGTAATGATGTAGCTTTTGAATTACAGAGAGATAGTGATAAAGAGTTGGGATAATATTATCTTAAATTCAAATTTAAATTAAGTCATGATAATCACTAAGAGTTGAGATAAAATTAAAACTCATAGAAGTAGTTATAATCAGTAAAAATTTAAAATTATTATGTGCTTAAAATATCTTTTAGTTGCTGAAAGTTAGGATTATTTGATTTAAAAAACTGATTAGAAGTTGTTGAAAGTTACTAACTCACGCCTCTTTTTTCAATTGAAAGTTACTAACTCACGCCTCTTTTTTCAAAGTTACTATATTCACGTGGTAGTTTTTTGTTAAGTTACTATATATTTTGAAGTTAGGATTAATTACGCCTTTTTTTTTTGAATGTAAGATTAGTTATGCCTCAATACTACTACTATTACTATTAATTATTATTATTATTATTATTATTATTATTCATTTAGGATTTAATTAAATTTCATTCAAATATATTTTATAACTTTAAAAATTTTAAGATGGATAATTTCTTTCAAATATATTTTATAACTTTAAAAATTTTAAGATGGATAAGTTTATAAAAGAGTAACAGTCTATTTAAAACTCTTCAAAAGGATGACGTATTTTCAAATTCAAATATTTTCTAATCTTTTAAAACTTTCAAATTTAATCTTTTTTAATTCAAAAATTTTATTACAATACTATCAACTTTTGTCTTAAAAACTGCCACATGACTTTCTATTCTTCTGCCACGCGGCTTCTTGTATTGCTTTTATATATATATATAGAAGATTATTATTATTATTATTCATTTAGGATTAAATTAAATTTCATTCAAATATATTTTATAACTTTAAAAATTTTGAGATGGATAAGTTTATAAAAGAGTAAAAGTCTTTAAAACTCTTCAAAAGGATGATGTATTTTCAAATTCAAATATTTTCTAATCTTTTAAACCTTTCAAATTTAATCCTTTTTAATTTAAATTTTTTATTACAATACTATCAACTTTTGTCCTAAAAACTGCCATGTGGCTTTCTATTCTTCTGCCACGTGGCTTGTTGTCTTCCTTTTAGTTTTGCTTTTATATATATACTAGTATATGTACCCGCGCGATGCGCGAAATATTTTTTTTATAATTTTTTATGATTAAAAACATATTAACTTGTTCAAATAAATTTAATTAATTTCCACTGTATAAAATTAACATAGTTCAAAGTCAATGAAATATTAAAAATAAATATTAATAGTGAAATTACAACTCATACCTAATAACAAACCACAATTTTAATTGTTTACATGTTTTGATATAAAAAGAACAATATCAGTATTGATTAATTTTTAAAAAATAGTAAATTATAATATATTAAGTAATTATTAATTCTGTTGTTGGACTTTTAACTTTATATTTTTAATCAATTAAAAGTTTTAATTATATCCCTTAGATTCCATTTCATTTTTTTTAATCTATTAATTCAACTTCATCTGCACTTTTTAAAATAAGATGTCATCTTTCAATTTTATTTTAAACACTAAAAATACTTAACTTTGTCAATTACAAAACTTGTAATTCTAATACACTCTAATGTGCGAATAATATTAAAATATTATTTCTAATTACTTCAAATTAAAGTATCTTGTTTCTCAGTGAAAGTTTGATCTATAATATTAAACTATTTTTATTTTGATTTATATAACATACTTTTCGATTTAGCAAGTCATCAAAAGAATGAAACATTTATATATTAAGTAAAATAACTATAAAATGAGAATTTCACCTACTAAGAAATTATATATTGCGAGTATAAACGTGTATAACTATTTATATTATAAATTTTGAAAGTCTTACTAAATATTTAAAATTCATACCTATTTCAAATATTTTATTTAATTGAAAAGAAGTGAGTAAAAATTATAGGAAATAATTTATTAAAAATCAAATTTTATACATATAAAATAATTAAATGCAGCCATTTGGCCCATTTATTAAAAATCAAAATAATTATTAAAGCACTTAGGCAGCAAGACCCAAGCCTAATTATCAATGTTAAAGACCCAAGCCCAATTATTAATGTAAGAAATATCTAGAAATAAAATGGCAAGAGTCTCTTCTTTCTAATTCTAAAGGTAAAAATGAAAAATGAAAAGTGTACGCTGTTCCTCTTCTTCTTCACATCTCCGATCGATTTTCATCACTCTATATATTTTCGATTTCGTCAACTATCGTATCTAATCAGGTAATATTTCATCATTTCTGAGTTATCTTGTTGTTTCTCTCTTTTGTTCGATCTTGAGCTTCAAACAATCAAAACTTTAAAATAAACTGTTTTAAACCAAATACAATTTAAGTCACCTTAAACTCGCACCAGGTGCTATGTATTTAGCTTCGAATGGAGCTATATCCAAGCTATGCTTATTGTTTTTCAGGTATTTGAGCTTATATCTGTTATTGAAAAATATATTCTGATGTACTACCCTCATTACTTCACCTATTAGCTTCAAGGGAATGAACTCCATTTGTGGTTGATACTACCCAATCAGATTTTAGATACGTTATTTTTTTGTACCTATTTTCCTTCATATTTTATTTTTCTTTTACTGCATTTCATGTATCTATTGCATGTACTTGTCACCAATTATGATATCTCCCTTTAAATTCTTAGGAATCTCCTTTGATGCTTTATTCAAAATGTGTTGTTAATCCCATCGATTTGAGTTAATCAATCGCTGATGATTATTATCGATACTTCATGAGGTTAATTACTACATTCTATAAATACTTAAGCAAGCAAGTGTGGTAGTTCTTTTGTCAAAAGAACTAAATCAGAGATTGCAAAGTTGCCTAAGAAGGTGGTAAAATTTTGTACTTCTTTTTTCTGTTTTGGTGGTTGGGTTGAGTGGATGGTGCATAAAGGTTATATGGAATTTTACACAAAGTCAAATTTTGTGCAAGCAATCAAGAATTCTGAAGTTCTGAACTTGTTTCTTTTTCTTCCTCCTATTGAGTATAGTTTCTTGATAAAAGATCATTTTTTGAGTCTTTAATAAAGGCAAAATGAAGAGTAGAAAGATTCTGCTCAGTTAAATTTATTGTATAGTAAAAAAATGGAGATGCTCTCCACTTTTTGAATGATTTTTGGCAAATGAAATCCAAAACCATCTAATGAAATATGAAAATTGTCTGCGAAATCTCTACTATATGACTAATAACCACTGTCTAAAAATTCTAGGACAAGGCCCCCAGTAGTTCAAAACCATAACTAATGATAAATGTCTGAAGATAATTAGTCCTTCTGAAATATAGAAGTCTCACCGACTGGACTCTGCACTGCTGTCTGAAGAAATCTACTGCTTATCAGGACCCCTAGACTGTGCCTCAGGACCTAGAAGGTAGGGGGTCAATACAGATGTACTGGTACGCAGAGCAATCCAAAATAAAGTTTTTAATGTAACTAAAATAGTTGAGAGCTAATTATAAAACATCATATAGGATATAAATTCCAAAACACATGGGCATTTTGATAATCATAAAAACCTTTCTGTCAGTGTGATTTCTGATCTTTGTATTACTTCTGAGTTAGGTGGTACACCCCTATAAGTCTGAAACCCCACGAGATATATGGAGTCCACCATTGACTCGGCGGGGAAGACCCCAACCCAAGTGTTCCGCAAGGGTTGGAGTGTTTGAATCTAATACGCCACAGGGCACAAAGCCAGCGTAATATAATATACCCAGATCGGCAAATCATGGTTTTGGGAAATGAGTTGTCTGAACTCGTGCCTTATTCGGGAGACCACCTAACATCTCTTTATGCCCAATTTTATCCATTTCTAAACATATATTATTCTAAAATTTTTAGTCATGAAAATCTGGTTCTATGTTTGTTTGGGTCTGTTATGGCATTGTCTATTTTGGTATCGTCATACCAAGACTTTGCAAGTCATGTTTTTTGAGCCATAATACAATAAACATGATCTTTTCATTAAAACATAGTTCAGACCACCCAAACATGCAATTCACATAATAGATTTCATGTTTCGAAAACATAAGTCAAAGCTATGCAAAAGTTCTTATCCTTTCAATAAACAAGTTGTGGTCATGTAATCTTTAACAAACCCTGCAACTCTTTTCATTATATGATTATGTTTAACATTTATTAACATAAACAACCCTCTCTCTTTTGGAATCAAAATCATAATCCAAATATAACATTATTCAAGACATTTCATAATATGCTTTTCAAGATGCATTCAAACAATTTCATAGTATATCATAAGTAAATGAAAATCATCACAAGAGAGGGATTTTTTCATGAATCATGCTCTCAATTCAATCATCAACCTTAAAACACATGCTTACATATATATAAAATTTCAAATTAATTTGGGGGAAGGCCTAAAGGCCAAAACAATATCATCAACGCTTCTAAAATATGAATATATTCATAAATCCGAAACACTTTCTTAAAAATATAATTTCATGAGATTTTAGTAAAATCACGCGTACCTCAATCTCAGAAAATAATAGACGATTCGTGAAGCCTACGATGTGGGGATTCCAACTCTCTAATTATCTTCTAAAATCCACGGTTGAATCTTGAGTTATTTGGGATTCTTATTTGACACCCTAGAGAGTGTTCTTGTGAATTTCCGAAGAAAATATGAATAATGTGGGTACTTGGGAGTATAATCCCATTTTTAAACTGATAAAGGGGATGGAAAAATACCTAATATGCCCTTAATGAGACGGAATAAAATATAACTGGGAGCCCAGTTTTATGGGCCACCGCGATGCGCCACAAGCACGGTGGCTCACTAAAAATTGATGAATGGGATTCTTAAGGTCTCCGCGATGCGGAGCCATCGCTTTGTCCCACTAGTTGGGACCTGAAACTTTAGTGCGACGCGCCAAAATCACGCTAGGCCACTGGAATTTGACAATTGCTAAATAGACCCCCTCCGTGACGTGCCAAGCCCCAAAATGACGGTGTTTTATGACTAGGACTTAAATTAGTCATAACTTCTTGCCTGGATATCGGATTTGGGCGAATCTTATATCGATGAAAAGCTCATTCAATTTTCCACATGATAAAAAGTTGAAATTAGGGTAATTATATATGATTTAAACTTTACTCACTTTGGAAGTCAAAAATAAGACTAAGTCTCTTTGACACTATTCTAGTCATTTAACTCTAAGAGCATCTTACCACGAGCTAACACATGGATGAGGCGGGGTGTTACAGTATGATCCTTTGGTGGTGGATGATAATAGGTATATAATGGGTAAGTTTGTATCAAGTATATCTGATAGTATGGTTAAGGAGTGTAGAACTGCCATGTTGATTAAGGAGATAGACATATCTAAGCTTATGGCCTTTGCTCAACAGATTGAGAAACAAAAGCTTAAGGAGAAAAAGAGAGAGAATAAGAGGTCCAAAACAGGTAGCTTTAATTTTTCTTAACCAGGTCAGAGGGTAGTAACCGTTCTCAATTCCATCAGAAGTTTTCAGCCCCATTTCCATCTTCAGCTAGTGCTCCAGTGCCAAAGTTTTGGAATGACAAACGGGATAGAGCACTAGGCTCCAAGTATTAGGGTAGCATGAATAATGATCTTACTAATCTGTTTTTCCAAAAATATGGTAGGAATTATCAGGGTATGTGTAGAGCTGACAATGATGTGTTTTTTTATGTGGCAATCCAGGCCACCGAGTCAAAGATTTCCCAAAGAGTGGCCAACAAGTTCAGTTCAATCATTCTCCAGTTCCACCCGGCCGCCCGACTCAGTAGAGTGACTTGTCCAGCGCAACCAATGGTCAGCGCCAGAATAAATTGTATGAACTCTAGTCCCATCATGATCAGGAAAGCTCTCCTGATATGGTTACGGGTATGTCATAGGTCTTTCATTTTTATGTTTATGCTTTATTAGATATCAGAGCTTCACTTTATTTTGTAACCTCCTATATAGTTGTGGATTTTGGTGTTAGTCCCAAAACTCTAGTAGAGCCTTTCTCCTGGGGTAAATCTATCACAACCAGACAGATGTACAAAAATTGTTTGTTCCTAATATCTCATAAAATCATTTCAGTAGACCTTGTGGAGTTAAAGATGATGTATTTTGATGTCATTCTCGGCATGGATTGACTTCACTTATGTTATGCTTCAGTTTACTTTAGAAATAGATTCGTCTAGTTTTAGTTTCCAAATAAACCAGTCATTGAATGAAGGGGTAGTACTTTATCTCTTAGGGGTCAGATTGTGTCATATCTTAGAGTAAGAAAAGTGATATCCAAGGGGTACATCTTGTTTGAGTTAATGACTCTAATTCTGAGACTCCAAGTCTTGAGTTAGTTTCAGTAGGAAGGGAATTTCCATATGTGTTCTCTGAAGATCTTTTCGGAGTTCCTTCCAAAAAGAAAATTAACTTTGGAATAGATCTCATTCTAGATACCTAGCCTATCTCTATTCTGCCCTATAGAATGACTCCAGCTGAGCTTAGAGACTTGAAGAAATAGTTGAAAAATCTCTTAGATAAAGGATTTATCAGGCTTAGCATTTTCCCATGGGGTGCTCCAGTCTTTTTTATGTGTAAGAAAGATTGTTCTATTAGCATGTGCATCGATTACCATCAGTTGATCAAAGGTATAGTAAAAAATAAGTGCCCACTCCCCAGGATTAATGACTTGTTCAACCAATTTTAGGGTGCCAATTATTTCTCTCAGATATACCTCAGATCCGACTATCATCAGCTTAGAGTCAGAAAATGTGACATTCTGAAAACAACTTTTAGAACTCAGTATGGTCACTTCGTATTTCTAGTTATGTCTTTTGGACTAATGAATGCCCCAACAACTTTCACGAACATGATAAATTGAGTGTTCAAGCAATACTTGGACATGTTCATTATAGTCTTCATTGATGATATTCTTGTCTATTCCCGTAATGGAAATGATCATGCAGACCATCTCAGAATTGTATTGCAGATTCTTAGAGCCCATCAGCTATTCGCCAAATTCACTATGAAATTTTTCTAAGATCAATAGCTTTCCTTGGCCATATTATTTTCGGTGATGGCATTAGAGTTGACCCTCAAAAGACTAAAGTAGTAAGAAACTCACCCAGACCCATCTCTCTATCAGATATAAGGAGTTTCTTGGGTTTAGCTGTCTATTACGGAAGGTTTGTTAAAGGGTTATATCCTATTGAGTCCCCTATGTATCGATTGACTTAGAAGAAAGTCAAATTTTAGTGATCAGATTCTTGCGATAAGAGTTTTCAGGAGTTAAAAACTCGACTCATCTCAACCCTAGTCTTGACTTTGCCATATAGTTCAGATGGGTTTATTGTTTACTGTGAAATTCCAGAGTTGGCCTTGGTTTTGTGTTGATGCAGAGAGGTAAGGTCATAGCCTATGCCTCTAGACAACTTAAGCCCCATGAAAAAAATTACCCTACCCATGATCTTGAGTTAGCTGTTATTATTTTTGCCTTGAAAATTTCGAGGCACTATTTTTATGGGGTTCATGTTGATGTGTTCATGGATCACAAAAGTTTGCAGTTTGTGTTTTTGCAAAAATATTTAAATATTCGTCAGAGAAGGTGGTTAGAGTTATCAAAAAATTATAATATGAGTGTGTTGTATAATCTGGGCAAGGCCAATGTAGCGGCTGATGCCCTTAGTAGATTATTGATAGGTATTATTGCTCATGTTGAGAATGATAAGAAAAGGTTAGCTCAAGAGGTTCATTAGCATGCTAGATTGGGTGTTAGATTGGTTAATTCAGCTGAGGGAAGTGTATTGGTGATCCAGCTGTTGTAGTCACTTTAGAAAGCACAGATGTTTTGGATAGCCTTTCTCACAAAGAAATCCTAGTCGAGATCTTTGATCGTCAGATTCATAGACTAAGGAATAATAAAGTTCCCTTGGTCAAAGTTCTTTGGTAGAATCAGTCCGCTGAGGGAGCTACTTGGGAAGCAGAAGCAGATATGTGGACCAAGTACCCTCATATTTTCTCCATAAACCCAAACTCAGCTTAAGAAAACTGTTCTCCTTAGATTTTCTCTTTTCCATTCTCAGTTCCAACTATATAAAATCATTTTCATGTCATTGCATGTATTCACAAATCAGTTCGATCATGTATTATGTTTCAAACTCAGTATGTAATCATGTTTTTAGTTATGCATTTCTAGTATATGATCCCTAGTTTTCTCAGCTTAATCAGTCATATTCGAGGAAGAATGTTCCCAAGAGGGAGATATTATAATACCTCATATTATACTTAGTTTAGTTTAGCTCCTAGTTGTACGCATAAAAGGATTACAGTCTGAAAACAATACTAAGTGTTGAGAACTTAGACATATTTTTGTCCACTTAATATCGAGGACTTTTAAATGGGTCTTACCAACCCCGAGACGTAGGTTTTTGAGTCAATTCATGTTTAGGGGTGTAAGGATCATGTCTCGGGGAAGTTTTAGATTTTTTGGATGAGGATTGGGTCGTGTTTGGATTTTGATTCAGAACTTCACTGCAATAGTGGCGCGTCATCGTGGGTATAGTGATAAGACCTTCATCGTGTCATTGTGTCCCTTTAATTCGCATTCCAATTGCGAATTTATTCTCTCATAGGCAATTAAGTCTTTTCCCCCCAATCTAATTTGTAAAAACACAAATTAAAACGTCGGTTAGGGAATTATATGCCCATTTTCCCCAAAATTTCCTCTAATAAACAAACCCTAATCATCCCCCAAGTTTATCAATTTCATTCTTTTCTCCTTAAGAAAACCAATAAATCAAGTTCCCAAATCCAAGAACTTTTAATAAAGCCATCAAGATTGTGTTTCTCTTTCAAGCTTAAGGATTTAAGGTATGTGTGATGTTCATCCATGGGACCTTTTCACCCATGGAGTCCAAGAATCCCCCTTTGATATCAGATTATGAGTTTTTACATGTTCATGATGAATTGTCTCCATGAAGTTGTTATTGATTTTGATTACAAGTTATGTTACAAGTGTTTTTCGATGGAATGAGCCCTTATATGATTTGAGCATTGAAATCCTCATGTTAAATCCCTAATTCATGATTTCAGTATTGTAACTATGTTTTCAATTACATGTTTTACCCATTCCCATGATTAAATTTATGATCCAATGTGTTTGATAAAATTTCTAAATATTGGGTTTTGAGCGATGATCCTTTATTATGGGTTTTAAAGATTTATATGTCCTTATTGATACTTTAATTTTCATGATGGAGGGTTATGGACACCTGATACTTAGCTGTTTACATAATTTCAGTATATTCAGAACAGTATTAGATAAATCATGATGCGTTTTCATTCAGTTAGTTATCATGATCAGTTGTTTTCTCACTTAAGATTAGTTCAACCTAATAATCAGTGTCATTCAGTTGGGAGTAGGATTTGGCACCAAGCGTACCCAGGGATGGTGGCTCACCTACTAGTAGAGGGTGTGACCTTTAGTAGCAGTCCCTTAGTCCCAAAAACTACATAGCCAGCATAGGTTAGAGATATCAACCTGCCAGTTGAGGGTTAATAAAATGTTTACCTGCCAGTTGAGGGTAACACATATCTCATTAAAGCACCTTACAGATAAGGGTTAATCATTAGTCCTTTAGGACATTAGTTTAGTGGATCCACACAGTCAATATTAGTACTCGTGGCATGATATGGACACCCCTCCAACTTGGATTACAGGTTAGACCCAGATTATCTTATATTAGGGAATGTCGGTTAGATGATACCTCCCACAGTCTTAGTTCAGTATTAAGTACAGTATTCAATTTAGGTTTGCTTAACCATAGCATACAGTTCATCAGTTCATCAGTTATAAGATTTTAATATTTCAGTTTACAGACTATTTCAGTATCATGTTATATGCTTGGTCATGAATTCTTAGATTTTACAGCTTTCACACATTTATGCATCAGTTATTAATGCTATTTAATCAATCATTATTTCATGCATATGAACCTATGTATTTCATCCTAACCTCATCTCATATATCAGTACATTTAAAGTACTGACTGCATACTTTTCTTCACGCTATGATGTCTTATATTGTAGGTTTGAATGTACAATTTTCTTATCGCACTTAGACAGTTCAGCTTATCAGCAGCAGCAGTTGTGGTGAGTGCTTATATGTTGAGGATATGTTATGTTATTTTAGTATTTCCATATTTTATTTCAATTAGTTCAGTTTGGAGTTAGTTGGGGCCTATCCCATCAAATCTTCAGTCAGTTAGAGGCTTTCAGATATTTTTAGTCATTTAGACAATTAGCCAGTTTATTAGTTTTTTGATAGTTCTTTTCAGTATGTCATTAGACGTTCAGACTATATGATTTAAATTGTATTTTCAAAATTTGATCCTGATGGCTTTATTCAGTTATTTCTGCATATGTTCATTATCAGTATATCATTAAATGCTCACAACAAGTACCAACCCATAGGTTAGCTTGTATTAACTTGTGATCGTAAACACCATTGTCGCGACTAGGAGGTAGCCTCAGGTCATGAAAAAACTTGGTATTAGAGCCTAAGATTTTACAATATCCTAGGAAGTCTGAAAGCCGCGTTGAGTAGAGTCTTATGCATGGGTGTGAAGCTCACCACACTTATGGACAAGAGGCTACAAGATGTTTTTGAAATAGTATCCCTTCTTTTAGTATTCACATTGTGCGAGTGATCATGAGATCTAATTGAACTCTCTTTCTAATCTATCCTTTATTCCGTTACAATTTTTTTGCCTAAAAAGAATAACGAAAGAAGGAATGGGAACCAACCCGCACCTCCGTCTGTTCAAGAAGATCTCCTGAATGAGCACGTCTCTCATGCCGAATTCAGAGCTGCCTTCACTACCTTGGCTCATTTAGTAGCTACTTAGAATAATCAGCAGGCTGTTTCCCCATCTAATCTAGTGGCAAATATAACTGCAGCTAAGATTTGAGATTTTACTCGAATGAATCCCCCTTTGCTTTTGGGATCCAAGTCTGAGGAGGATCGCAGGAGTTTCTTAATATGGTTAAGAAGGTGACTGATATCATGGGTGTTACTTTGAGTAAGAGTTCATAGTTGGATGCATATCAGTTACAGGATATAGCTTACGTCTGGTATAAGTAGTGGAAGTTGGATAGGGGCACAGATGCAGGGCCTGTAGAGTAGGAAGAGTTTTCCACAACCTTTTTAGACTGGTTCTTTCCTTTAGAGTTGAGGGAAGCAAAGGTGCTGGAGTTTATTAATTTTAAGCAGGGTAGTATGAGTGTGAAGGAGTATTCACTTATGTTCACTCAGTTGGCGAGGTATGCTCCTTCGATGGTGACTGATAATAGGTCTAGAATGAGTAAGTTTGTGTCTGGTATATCTGATAGTGTGGTCAAAGACTGTATAACTACCATGTTGATTAAGGAGAAAGACATATCTAGGCTTATGGTCCATGCTCAATAGATTAAGGAACAAAAGCTTAAGGAGAAAAAGAGAGAGAATAAGAGGGCCAAAATATGTAGCTTTAATTTTTTTTAGCCTAAGTCAGAGGGTGGTCACCGTTCTCAGTTCCATCAGAAGTTTTCATCCCCAGCTCCATCTTCATCTAGTATGCCAGTGCCAATGTTCCAAAATGACAATCGAGATAGAGTGCTGGGCTCCAAGTACTAGGGTAGTGTGAACAGTGGTCGTACTAATCCTCTTTGCTAGAAATATGGTAGTAATAGTTAAGGGGTGTGTAGAGATGGCAGTGATGTGTTTTTGGATGTGTCAAGCCAGGCCACAGAGTCAGAGATTACCCAAAGAGTGGTCAACAGGGTCCGCCCAATCGTCCTCCAGTTCCACCCGGTCACCTGATTCAATAGGGTGCCACGTCCAGTGCAACTAGTGGTTAGCGCTTGAATAGATTGTATGAAATCCAGTCCCATCATGATCAAGAAATCTCTCCTAATATGGTTATGGGTACATTATAGGTCTTTCATTTTCATGTTTATTCTTTGTTAGATCCCGGAGCTTCACTTTCTTTTGTAACCCTCTATATAGCTTTCAATTTTGGTGTTAGTCTTGAAACTCTATAGAGCTTTTCTCAGTGTCTACTCCAGTGGGTAAATCTATCACATCCAGATGAGAGTACAGAAATTACCCAATCACACTATCTAAAAAAATCACTTCAATAGACCTTGTGGAGTTAGAAATGACTGATTTTGATGTCATTCTTAGCATGGATTAGATCCACTCATGCTATTCTTTAGTTGAATTTAGAAATAGTGTCGTACAGTTTTAGTTTCCCAATGAACCAGTCATTGAATGGATGAGTAGTACTTCGGTGCTTAGGGGTCAGATTATGTTATATCTTAGAGCGAGAAAAATGATATCCAATGGGTGCATATACCATCTTGTTCCAGTCAAAGACTCTAATTCTGATACTCTAAGTCTCGAGTCAGTTTCAATAGTAAGGAAATTTCTAGATGTGTTCCCTGAAGATCTTCCCGGAGTTTCTCCCAAAAGAGAAATTAACTTCATAATAGATTTCCTTCTAGATACCCAACCTATCTCTATTTCTCCCTACAGAATGGCTCCAGCTTAGCTTAGGGAGTTAAAAGAGCAGTTGAAAGATCTCTTAGATAAGGTATTTATAAGTCCTAGTGTTTCCCCATTGGGTGCTCCAGTCCTTTTTGTGCTTAAGAAATATGATTCTCTCAGTATGTTCATCAATTATCATTAGTTGAACAAAGTCACAGTTAAAAATAAGTACCCACTCCCCAGGATTAATGACTTGTTTGACCAATTTCAGGGTGCCAGTTATTTCACTAAGATAGACCTCAAATCCGGCTATCGTCACCTTAGATTCAGAGAATATGACATTTCAAAAACAACTTTTAAAACTCAATATAGTCACTTTGAATTTCTAGTTATGTCTTTTGGACTAACGAATGCCCCAACAACTTTCATGGACTTGATGGCAGAGTGTTTAAGCAGTACTTGGACATGTTCTTTATAGTCTTCATTGATGATATTCTCGTCTATTCTCATAGTGAAAATGATCAAGTAGACCATCTCAGAATTTTATTGTAGATTCTTTGAGCCTATCAGCTATTCACCAAATTCAGTAAGTACAAATTTTTACTAAGATCATTAGCTTTCCTTGGCCATAATATTTCCAGTGATGACACTAGAGTTGACCCTGAAAAGACTGAAGTAGTAAGAAACTGGCCTAGACCCATCTCTTCATTAGATATAAGAAGTTTCTTGGGTTTCACTGCTTTTACAAATGGTTTTTTTAAGGTTTCTCTACTATTGCATCCCCATGTCTCGATTAACTCGGAAGAAAGTCAAATTTTAGTGGTCAGATTCTTGTGAGAAGAGTTTTTAGGAGTTGAAGACTCAACTCAACTCAGCCTCAGTCTTGAATTTACCAGATGGTTCAAATGGGTTTAATGTTTACTGTAATGCTTCCAGAGTTGGTCTTGGTTATGTGTTGATGCAGTGAGGTAAGGTCATAGCCTATGCCTCAAGACAGCTTAAACCTCATGAAAAGAATTACCCTACCCATGATCTTGAGTTAGTAGCTATTGTTTTTGTCTTGAAAATTTGGAGTAACTATTTGTATGGGGTTCATGTTGATTTGTTCATGGATAACAAAAGTTTGCAGTTTGTGTTTTCACAGAAAGATTTAAATATTTGTCAGAAAAGGTGGTTAGAGTTATTGAAAGATTATGATATGAGTGTGTTGTATCATTCGGGCAAGGCCAATGTAGTGGTAGACGCCCTTAGTAGATTGTCGATGGGTAGTGTTACATATATTGAGAATGATAAGAAAAGGGTAGCTCAGGAGGTTCATCAACTTGCTAGATTAGGTCTTAGGTTGGTTGATTCAACTAAGGGAAGTGTATTGCTGATCCAGTTGTTGTAGTCCCTTTAGAAAGCACAGATGTTCAAGATAGACTTTCTCACGAACAAATCCCAATCGAGATCCTTGATCTTCAGATTCATATACTAAGGAACAAAGAAGTTCCCTTGGTTAAAGTTCTTTCGCGGAATCAGTCCGTTGAGAGATTCACTTGGGAAGCAGAAGCAGATATGTGTGCCAAGTACCCTCATCTTTTCTTTAAAAACTCATACTCAACTTAAGGTAACAGTTCTCCTTAGATTGGGTTTTTTCCATTCTCAGTTCCAACTATGTATAATCATTCTTATGTCATTGCATGCATTAACGAATCAGTTCAGTTGTGTATCCAGTATATGATCTTAGTTTCCCCATATTCTTAGCTTAATCAGTCTTATTCGAGGATGAATGTTCCCAAGGGGGAGATATTATAATACCCCATATTATACTTAGCTACGTTCAGGTCCTAGTTGTATGCATAAGAGGCTTACAATTTGAAAATTTCACTAACTATTGGGGACTTAGACATAAATTTGTCCTCTTACCTTTGAGGATTTTTAAATGGGTCTTACCGACCCCTAGATGTAGGTTCCTTTCAGAATTTTTGGACAAGGATTAGGTCGTATTTGGATTTTAATTCCAGAACTTCACTGTTATAGTAGCGCATGGCGGTGGGTATAGCGATGAAACCTTCATCATGTTATAGTGTCCCTTTAATCCACATTCCAGTTGCAAATTTAATTCTCTGAGGGGTAATTGAGTCTTTTCCCCTCAATCCAATTCATAAAAACATGAATTAAAATATCGGTTAGGGCATTATATACCCATTTCCCCCCAATTTTTTCTAAAAAACAAACCCTAATCATCCCTCAATTTCATTCCTTTCTCTTGAAGAAAACCAAGAAATCAAGTTCCCAAATCCAAGAGCTCTTAAGAAAAGCATCAAAATTGTGTTTCTCTTTCAATCTCAAGGATTTAAGGTATGTGTGATGTTCATCCATGGGCCCTTTACACCCATGGAGTCCAAGAATCCCCTTTCGATATCAAATTATGAGTTTTTACATTTTCATGAAGAATTATCTCCCTAAAGTTGTTATTGATTTTGATTACAAGTTATGTTACAAGTGTTTTATGATAGAACGAGCCCTTATATGATTTGAGCATTGAAATCCTCATGTTAAATCCCTAATTCATGGTTTTAGTATTACAACTATGTTTTCAATTACATACTTTACCCATTCTAATGCTTAAATTCATGATTCCCATGTGTTTTATGAAATGTCTAAATGTTGGGTTTTGAGCAGTAATCCTTTATTATGGGTTTTAAAACTTTACATGTCCTTATTGATACTTCCATTTCCGTGCTGGAGGGTTATAAACACACGACACTTAGCTGTTTACATCATTTAAGTATATTCAGAACAATTTCAGATAAACCATGATGCATTGCCATTCCGTTAGTTATCATGATTTGTTGTTTGATTAGTTAAGCTTAGTTCAGCCCAGTAATCACTGTCATTCAGTTGGGAGTAGGATTTAGTACCGAGGAAACCAGGGATGGGGGATCACCCGCCAATAGAGGGTGTGACCTTTAGTAGCAGTCCCTTAGTTCTGGAACTACGTAGCCAACGTAGTTTAGAGATATAAACCTGCCAGTTGAGGGTTGATAAAGTGTTTAGCTTCCAGTTGAGGGTAACACATATCTCATTAGAGCACCTGCTAAATGAGGGTGACTTATTAGTTCTTCAGAACATTAGTTTAGTGGATCCACACAGCCAGCGTTAGTACCCATGGCACGATACTAACACCCCTCCAAATAGGGTTACAGATTAGACCTTGATTAGCTCAGATTGGGGTATGTCGGTTAGATGATATCTCCCACAGTCTTAGTTTAGTATTCAGTACAATATTCAGTTCAGGTTTGATTGACCATAGCATACAGTTCATCAGTTATTCAGTTACCAGATTTTAGTATTTCAGTTTACAAACTATTTCAATAGCATGTTATATGCTTGGTCATGTATTTTTAGATTTTATAGCTCTCATGCATTTATGCATCATTTATCTTATGCTATTCAACCAGTCATTATATTATGTATATGAACCTATACATTTAAGCCTAACCTCATCTCATATACTAGTACATTCAAAGTACTAATCGTATACTTTTCTTTGAGCTATGATATCTTATATCATAGGTTTGAATGTATAGTTTCCTGACCACGCTTAGACAGGTTAGCTTATCAGCAGCAACAGTCGTGGTGAGTCCTCATATGTAGAGGACATATTATATTATTTCAGTAGTTCCACATTTTATTTTAGTTAGTTTAGTTTGGAGTTAGTTGGGTCCTATCCCATCAACTCTTCAGTCAGTTAGAGGCTTTCAAATATTTTTAGTCATTTAGAAAGTTAGTTTATCATTTATTTAATCATTTTTTTCAGTATGTCATCAGATATTCAAACTATATGATTGAAATTGTATTTCAGTTTTGAACCTTATGAATTTATTCAGTTGTTTCCGCATATGTTCATTATTAGTATATTATTCAGTGCTCACAGCAGGTACCAACCCATGGGTTAGCTTGTGGTCAGTTGTGACCATAAGTAGCATCATTGTGACTAGGGGGTAGTCTCGGGTCATGACAATCTGTACCATTTATCAAAGTTCAAGGGTGTATATGTACCTTTTCATTTTAAAAGGTATATCTGCACCATTTATTAAAGTCCAAGGGTATATATGTACTTTATAATTTATGGTAAAGGTATATTTTTACTTAAAGTATGATAGAGGGTATATGAAACACCCCAGGTTTGGGACCCTTAAAAAAAATTTGGATTTCTATTCTGAGCTACATACAACTTATGGGTACCAGTCGTATAATGGGGTACAAGTGGTATACCTTGGTTGTATACTAACTAGTGATGGTTGGTGGGTTGGATTGGTTTTTGGAAAGGGTTCAACTTGGTTGGTATGAGTCTTATGGTTGGTGGCGAGTTGTATGGTTTGGGTTTTTATTTTAACAAATCTGAGACTTAGTAACTTAAGTTTGATCTGAGTATGAGTGTCTCACTATAATCCATAAGATAGAATACTAGTCAAACTACTGCCTCGTATGGAAGACAATGATGAAGCCCTCATAGATTCTATTCTGCCAGGGAAATAGTTTAGGGGTACTAATCGTATGGTTGGGTACGACTTGGGTTGGGTAAGTCATATGCTGGAGAGTATTGGGTCCAAGGGGAGGCCTAGGGTACGAGTGGTGGCTACCACTCGTATTGGAGGGTACGACTAGTATGGGAGAGTCATACCATCTGATGAGATTTTTAAGCAGTTAAGTTTGGGGTAATCTGGACATTTCCGCACTTAGTCACTTAAGGCCTTATGACTTATATCACTATCGGGATATCATTTACCCTATTATTCTAATCTAAAACACTTAGAAAACTCTCTCTAATTCTCTCCAAGGATCATAGGTAAATGAAGGCTAGGGCTCCACCTAGAGAATCAATTTGGGGATTATACAAGTGATTTCTCTCCATCATCTTCGTAATCTAAGGCATGGACTCTTCCTTTATTGTTAGTTCCAACTAAAGGCATGTTTTATACAATGTTTTCATAGGATGATTATTGTATAGTTTTGGGGTTTTCAAATATATGTTAGGGTTGTGGTATTAAATGCTTAGTTATGGTTTTTCCATGTTTTTATTATGTATTTACATACTTTAATGGTGGTTTGGACAATTGGTTGCTTGGGAATGGTTAATTGGATTTGAAAACACTATGCCTCGACATGTTTGATAAAATGCCTATGATAGTACTTTTACTATATTATTGGATTTTTAATGGAACTCTTGTATGGTATGGCTTGGCAATGGAACCCTAAATGGTATAAATGGTCTGGAATGGTTAAATGGTAAGGTTTGGTGGTCATGGTTATGGTTAATTAAACTTCCTTGTGGGGTACAAGGTAATCCCCCAAGTAAACATGGTAATGAACAACTTGTGGGGTACATGAGATTCCCCCAAGCAAACTTAACGATGGAACACTTGTGGGGTACATGGGATTTCCCCAAGTTAACTTGATAATGTAATCTATGGGTACGTAGGAATCACTTTACATAAAAAGGTTGGCTAAATACATTACGTGCAAGCTATTGTCGGTATGACGATACCACTACTCATAGCCTTGGTTAATAAGGATGGAATAATAGTTTGGTTGAATGGTAATGATTCTAATTGGTCAATAATGGTGGGGTGTGATAGCTAATCATGAAGGTGCGAGTCCAATGGACGGACACTAGAAACTCATGTTTGCCGACATGAGGGTTGTTCATAGCGAACATATATGATACTATGAGGTACATAGGAATCATCTAAGTACATAGTACATATGTATCATGGAGAGCAAAGGGTACTCTAGAATCCCTTACTCTTATGGTATCTCCGGTTTGTTTGGATACACATATTAGGGCCCGTTTAGGGGGTTACACTGGACCCATATAGCCCATGGGTGGTTCTAGGATGGTTAAACTACATATACCAAGTTAAAAATTTTAAAGGCATGCTAAACCCGACTCCCTTTCCCGGTATGGTTATATATATATATATATGGTTTGTATGCATATGGTTGGTTTTCTTGATTTTACGGAAAGGCATTATTTTATCTTTATCTTGAGTTTATGCTAGCATTCACCTGCTAACCCATCTTTGGGCAGCTGTCTCTTTAGCGATGCAAGATTCAGCAATTCTACTAATCCTACTTAGTTTTTGGATTAGGGATCAACTATTGGATTAAAGTAGTGATCTTCCATACTCTGAAAGGCTCCATTTCATATCATGGACATGTTTTCATATTTTGGTTATTTTATGGATATTGATTTTGGTTATGGTTATGGTTGGGGCATATCCCAATCGAATATTTTCTTTTAGTCAGAGGCTTATGTGACTACTATGGGTTGGAATGAGTGGGATTGGTATTGGTGTTAACCTTAGTATTGGCATTGGTATTAGGGCTGATACCATTGGACTAAATGTATGATTGTTCCATCTTTTTATGTTATGTTATGTTATAGACAGAGACTTGGTTTTTTCATTGGTTTAGTTATGGTTGTTGGTGGGTAATGGATGGTTGCATTTGTTTGACTTGGTCATAGTTATAGACCTATCTGAGAGTCTTTGGTTATGCTCAAATGCTATCTTGTTATACATTCAAAATCCATCCAACATAGGGTACATATTTGGATGGTTAGGTTGGGGATCGGGGGTGGCCCCCGATCCTGGTTAGAATTGGGATGCCCATTATGACAAGGCCCCAGGCCGGGTCGTATCAAGTTGGTATCATAGCCTTATGTTCATGGTGTATTGGGAGTCCACAAAGTCATGTTTATTAGAGTCTCTTTTAAGGGTGTGTACCACGCTACACTCATAAGGGAGAGACTACAAGACATTTAGAAATATTTCACTCTCTTGGTATTCTATTTTCAAGCTTGGAGTTTAAGCCCTGTAATCTTCTCTAATCCTGGTTTTTTTGCTTTTTAGATCATGCCTCGATGGTCTGAGATGCAAAGTAACTCTTCTGTCCCAACTGGGGACAATGTTGAAGGGATACGTACTACTCAGGGGATCCATATTTGGTCTAGGGGTCTAGTCCCTAATATTTCTAGAGTTCCACCAATAGCTACTATTACTCCATAGGGTGAGGTGACTAATGCAGAATTTTACCAATAGATTCATGTTATTACTCAGTTGGTTGTTGCTCAGGCTAAGCGGGATTCATATGGTGTTTTGTTTGATGAGGCCACAAGGGTTGGCCAATTTATGAAAATGAATCCTCCTAATTTTAGTGGTGTGAAGGTGAAAGAGGATCCTCAGGGTTTCTTGGATGAAATAGAGAAAATCTTCAGGGTGATATAAGCCATGAAATATGAAAAGAGTGAATTTTGATTCTTACTAGATTAAGGATGTGGTGTACCAATTGTATGAGGAGTGAGATAGGGTGAGAGGAGATGTTGAGGGGTCGACTTTATAGGATACTTTCTCTAATGCTTTTCTAGATTGATTCTTTTCTTGGGATTCAAGGAAAGTAAAGGTGGAGGAATTTGTCAATCTGAGATAACAAAAAATGTCTGTCAAGAAATATGCCTTGAAATTTCATCATCTATCAAGGTATGCTCCAAAATTAGTGTTTGATATAAGGGAAAATATGAGAAAGTTCACATCTAGACTGTCTTAGGATTTGATTCTTGAAAGCAAGACTACATTGCTGATCAAGGATATGGATATTTCTAGGTTGGTGGTTCAGATGTAGCAAGTGGAAGAGGAAAAGAGGAAATAGGCTGTGTTTGGGGAAAGACAAGGTAAGAAGTTTAGGTCATTTGAATAGGGTAGTGCTCAACAACAAGGTGGTCAGGATGGCGTTAAGTGACTAAAGAAGAAGTAGGAGAGTTCTGGTTCCTTCTATACAGCTAGTGCTCCTTACCTGAAGTAGTAGGTGATAAGCGCCAATATAATAACGATAATTTTTGGGCATAGGGTGCCCAGTATCAGGGTAGTGGGGCCCAGTCGGCCTCATCATACCCTCTTTATCAGTTCTATGGTAGGTTGCATGGGGGTTTCTTTAATGAGGAGAGGGACAAGTGTTTCAAATGTGGTCAGCCAGGCTATATTCTTAGAAATTGTTTGGTTAGTAAGGGTGCTTGGGGAGTGAGTAAGACTCCGAGTACTTTATATTCTGATCCTACACCAAAGGGTGTTGCTTCTGTATCTGTTTCTTCTTTTGGTATCGGTGCAGGTCGGAATAGGTTATATGATCTTGCTACTCGACAGGAATCTGAGGCATCGCCTGATGTCATTACTGGTACGTTACAACTCTTCTCTCATGACATATATTATTTTCTTGATCTAGGGTCCACACTCTTTTATATATTCCTATTTGTGGCAGTGTATTTTGTTTTTGATCATGGGGTTATTTCGGATCCTATTTTGTTTCTACCCCGGTAGAAGACTCTGTGGTTGCTAAGAGAGTCTATAGAGGTGGTGTGGTATCTGTTGGTAGTAGGCAGACTTTGATGGATTTGTTTAAACTTGATATGGTGGATTTTGATGTTATTCTTGGGATGGATTGGTTACTCTTGTTACACATCCTTAGATTGTCAGACCCATAAAGTTGTCTTTAGGTTCCCTGGTGAACTGGTTATTGAATGGGAGGGTGGTTCCCTAGATTCTAGGGGGAGGTATATTTCTTATCTTAAAGCTTAGAGGTTAATCTCTAAAGAGTGTCTTTATCACCTGGTCTGGGTTAAATATTCTAACTCGAAAGGTCCTTCTTTACATTTGGTTTCGGTGGTAAATGAGTTTCCTAAGGTCTTTCCAAATGATCTTCCTGGTGTTCCTATGGATAGGGAGATTGAGTTTGGTATTGATTTGGTTCCAGACACTCGTCCAATATATATTACTCCTAATAGAATGGCTCCGACTGAGTTGAGAGAACACAAGGAGCAACTTAAGGATATTTTGGATAAGGGTTTCATCTGTCCTAGCACATCCCAGTGAGGTGCACCGGTGTTATTCATGAGAAAGAAGGATGATTCCCTTTGGATGTGCATTAACTATCGATAGTTGAATAAGGTAACAGTTAAGTACAAGTATCCTCTCCTAAGGATAGATGACTTGTTTGATCAGTTGTAGGGTGCCAAATTCTTTTCTAAGATATATCTTCGATCTGGGTATCATAAGCTTAAAATTAGGATGAGGATATCCCTAAGACAGTTTTTCATACTCCGTATGGGCACTTTGAGTTCTTGGTTATGTCATTTGGTTTGACTAATGCCCTGAAGACATTTATGGATTTGATGAATAGGGTTTTCCGATAGTTTTTGGATCTTTTTGTAATTGTGTTCATTGATGACATTCTGGTTTATTCTAAGAGTGAGGTAGATCATGCTAATCATCTCTGTGTGGTGTTGTAGACCTTAAAGGAGCAGTAGTTGTATGCCTAATTCTCCGAGTCTGAGTTTTGGTTGAATGTTGTAACTTTCCTTGGTCATATTATTTCTAGTGAGGGGATCATGGTGGATCCACAAAATATGGTTGTGGTTAAAAAGTGGCCTAGACCACGACTCCAACTAACATTCAAAGTTTTTTGTGTTTGGCCGGGTATTATAGATGGTTCGTGGAAGGTTTCTCGATGATAAGATTCCCCATTTACTAAGTTGACTCAGAAGAAGGTAAAGTTTTCTTGGTCGGATGCTTGTGAGGAGTGTTTCGCGAAGCTTAAGGATAATCTAACTTCAGCACTGGTTTTATCATTGCCTGAAAGTAATAAAGGGTTTGTGGTTTATAATGATGCGTTCTGGGTGGGACTTAGTTGCATTTTGATGCAACATAGTATGGTGATTGCCTACGCTTCCAGGCAGTTGAAGGTACATAACAAGAATTATCCTACTCATGATTTGGAGCTTTTAGTGGTGGTTTTTGCTTTGAAAATCTGGCGGCATTTCTTATATAGAGTGCATGTGGACATCTTGTTTGATCATAAGAGTCTACAGTATATGTTCACTCAGAAGGAGATAAATCTAAGGCAGTGGAGATGGTTGGAGCTTCTTAAGAACTATGAAATGAGTCTTCACTACCATCCAGGTAAAACTAACATGGTTGCTGATGCTCATAAAAATTTGTCCATAGGGAGTTTAGCTCATGTGAATAGGGAAAAATGGGAATTAGTGAAGGATATTCACCACTTGTCTAATCTTGGAGTTCATCTCTTGGACTCCAATAATAGTGATGTGATGGTACAGGAAGTGGTTCAGTCGTCTCTGGGTGAAGAGATCAAGGAAAAACAAATGCTAGATCCTATCTTAATGAAAATAAAGAGTGATATTGGTTGGCAAAGGGTGATGGTGTTTGAGATCAGCGGTGATGGTACCTTGAGGTACTAAGGAAGGTTATCTGTTTCGAACGTCGATGGCTTTTGATAAAGAGGTTTGGCTGAGGCGCATGAGTTGTGGTATGTTATTCATCCCGAATCGATAAAAATGTATCATGATCTCAGGGAGATGTATTGGTGGAATGGTATGAAGAGGACTGTGGCTGATTTTGTGGCCAAATGCATGGTGTTCCAACAAGTCAAAGTTGAGCACATAAGGCTTGGAGGGTTGTATCAGGAAATTGAGTTGCCTAAATGGAAATAGGAAGTAATTAATATGGATTTCATTATCGGTCTTTCTCGATCTTAGAATTAATTTAATTCAATCTGGGTCATCATGGATAGGATGAAAAAGTCCGCTCACTTCTTGCCTGCGTGGACTAACTTTTTGGCTGCGGAGGTTGTATCTTCAGGAGATTTTTAAGTTGCATGGGGTACCTATTTCAATTATCTCTGATCGTGGTATGTAGTTTTCATCTCACTTCTGACTGTTTTTTCAAAAAGGGTTGGGTACTGAGGTTAGTTTGAGTACTGCTTTTCATCCGCAGATGGATGGGCAAGCATAGAGGACTATTCATACATTGGAGGACATGCTTCATGCATGTGTGATTAATTACAGTGGAAATTGGGTTGAGAATCTACCTTTGGTAGAGTTTGCTTACAATAATAGCTATCTTTCAAGCATTACGATGGCCCCGTTTGAGGAATTATTTGGTAGGAGGAGTAGATCTCCTATTGGGTGGTTTGAGTTTGGTGAGGTGTATATGTTCGGTACGGATTTGGTTTATCAGGCTATGTAATAAGTAAAGGTTATTCAGGATAGGCTTAGAGCTTCACAAAGTTGCCAAAAGTTTTATGCGATTGTAAGGCATAGAGACTTGGAATTCAACATTGGGGATAAGGTGTTCCTAAAGGTATCTCCCATGAAGGGAGTGATGCGGTTCGGTAAAAAGGGGAAGCTCAGTCTCCGGTATGTTTATCCTTTTGTGGTTTTGCAGAGGGTTGGTAATATGGCTTATGAATTGGAGTTGCCTTCTAGTTTGAACTCCATTCATCTAGTATTTCATGTATTTATGTTGAGCAAGTATCTTGGTGATCCTCATTTGGTGGTTTCTTTAGAAGGATTGGTTATCTTGAATTCTCTGTATTATGAAGAAGTCCTAGTTAAGATATTAGATCAGCAGGTTTTTTAGTTACGGATCAAGGATGTGGCCTCGGTTACGATTCTATGGTGGAACCACAAGGTGGAAGAGGCTACATGGGAAGAGAAAGCGAACATGAAATCCAAATATCCGCATTTGTTTTTTGTTTTGGATATTAGTGCGGAAGGTATGTGTTCTTGATCACATCTTTGTTTTCTAACTTGGTTAATGGTTGGGTTGATATTTGATAATACAAATAAATCGTACTTATGTTTGACCTACCTTGTTCGTCATTTGGGGATGAATGATTCTAGTGGGGGAGACTAAAACACCCCGGGGTTGGTACCCTTAGAAATTTCCTAGATTTTTGGATTCTGGGCTACATACGACTTGTGGGTACCAGTCGTATGATGGGGTACGAGCGGTATAACTTGGTCGTATTCTAACCAGTGATGGTTAGTGGGTTGAATTAGTTTCTGGAAAGGGTACGACTTGGTTGGTATGAGTCGTATGGTTGGTGACGACTCATATGTTTTGGGTTTTCTCTTCACCAAATCTGAGACTTAGTAACTTAAGTTGGATCTAAGTACGAGTGGCTCACCATGAGCTATAACATAAGGTACGAGTCGTACCACTGACTCATATGGAAGTCAGTAATCAAACCCTTTGTTTCACATAGAGGATCAATTTGGGGTTTGTATAGGTGATTTCTCTCCATCATATTTGTAATCTAAGGCATATCTCCCCCCTCATTGTTAGTTCCAACTAAAGGCATATTTTATACAATGTTTTCATGGCATGATTGTTATATGGTTTTGGGGTTTTCAAATATATATTGGGGTAGTGGTATTAAATGCTCGATTATAGTTTTCCCATGTTTTAATTATGTATTTACATGATTTAATGGTGGTTTGGATAATTGGTTGCATAGGAATGGTTAATTAGTATTAGAATTGGTTTTGGAATCACTATTCCCCCAACGTGTTTGATAAAATGCCTATGATAGCGCTTTTACTATATTATTAGACTTTTAATGGAACTATTGAATGATATGATTTGGTAATTGAACCCTAAATGATATAAATGGTTTAAATGGTTTGGAATGGTTAAATGGTAAGGTTTGGTGGTAATGGTTATGGTTAATCAAACTTTTTTGTGAGGTACATGGGATTTCCCCAAGCAAACTTAACTATGGAACACTTGTGGGGTACATGGGATTCCCCTAAGTTAACTTGATAATGTAATTTATAGGTATGTAGGAATCACTTTACATAAAAAGGTTGGCTAAGGACATTGCGTGCAAGCTATTATCGGTATGATGATACCACTACTCATAGGCTTGGTTAATAATGATGGAATAATAGTTTGGTTGAATGGCAATGATTTTAATTGGATAATAATGGCGGGGTGTGATAGCTAATCATGAAGGTGCGAGTCCAATGAACGGACACTAGAAACTCATGTTTGCCGACATGAGGGTTGGTCATAATGACCATATATGATACTACAAGGTACATGGGAATCCTCTAAGTACACTGTACATATGTATCATGGAGAGAGAAGGGTACTCGGGAATTCCCTACTCTTATGGTATCTCCAGTTCGTGTGGCTACACGTATCGAGGCCCGTTCAGGGGGTTACAATGGACCCATATAGTTCGTAGGTGGTTCTAGGATAGTTAAGCTATACATACCCAGGTTAATGATTTTAAAGGAATGCTAAACCTGACTCTCTTTCCCGACATGATTTTGTATATATATATAAATTTATATATATATATACACACACACATATATATACATATATACATATATATAAATGTATGGTTGGTTTACTTGATTTTACTGGATGACATTATTTTATCCTTATCTTGAGTTCATGCTAGCATTCACTTGCTAACCCATCTTCGGGCATCTGTATCCCCACGCGGTGCCGGAATCAGTCATTCTACTCCTCCTGCTTAGTGTTCAAATTCTGGATCAGCTATTGGATTGAAGTGGTGAGCTTTCATACTCCGGAAGGCTCCATTTCATATCATGGACATCTTTTCATATTTTTGTTATTTTATGGATATTGGTTTTGACTATGGTTGGGGACATTTCCTAACCGGATATTATTTTTTATTTGGTTAGAGTCTTGTATGACTACTATGGGTTGGAATGAACGGGATCGATATTGGTGTCAGCCTTAGTATTGGTATTGGTATTAGCTGATATCGTCTGACTGAATTTATGATTGTTCCATCCTTTTATGTTATGTTATGGATAGGGACTTGGTTTTTTTCGTTGGTTTGGTTATGGTTGTTGGTTGGTAATGGATGATTAGACTTGTTTGGGTTGGTCACGGTTATAGATCTATCCTAGAGCCTTACGTTATGCTTACAGGTTATCTTGTTATATGCTCAAAATCCATCCGGCACAGGGTACATGTTTGGATGGTTGGGTTGGGTATAAGGGGTGGTCCCCGATCCTAGTTGGACTTGGGATGCCCATTACGACAAGGCCCCGGGTCGGATCGTGTCAGTTTATCTGTACCATTTATTAAAGTCCAGGGGTTTATTCGTACCTTTTTTCTTCTTTTAATAAATATCCTATAATTTATCAAAATTGCTACAATTTACAATTTAAAACTTAATTTTATAAATAAAGAAAATATATTGTTCTAAATTGTAATAAACAATCTTAAAAGTGTACTTAGGATCATTTTCTCTAAAGGGATTTGGGAATATAATATGCACTTTTAACGTAGGTGAGTTGCATGCAAACCGGTTATTAGAGTTGTTAACTAAGCCAAATATCAAATATCATTTTTTGTTAATTTTTAGATAATGTGGTTGTCCCCTTAGTGATTCTCATTTGTATTATCAAATATATTAATTTGCATCTAACTATTTCATGCGGTTATGGAGTGTACATCTCTCTAGAATTGATTTTTCATATTACATTTTACTTATTTATAATACAATGATATTTATTACAGCAGTATATTTTTTTTATAAAATTATCCCTCTATAACAATTATATTTAATTATGTAATAAAATTTTACAATAACTATATTCTATACATAAAAAAATATTTATGCCGGTCATCATTAATGTCATGTATATATTAAATTTCAAGTATAAATATTTAAAAGAAAAAATTGTATGTAAATGATTGCATTAATTATAGTCATTACTTCGCGAAGAAAGACTACTGGAGTTTGTTATTTTTACACATGTTCTTTTATAAAATTGGTTAAATTAGTGAACAAATACATTCCTTCTAGTGTACAAAAATTTTAAAGTATTTTTTTTGCATACTTTTATTTATGATAGCTAAGTGAGAGATAAATGTTAAATGTCAATATACATATATTACGTCACCTCACTATAACAACCATAAAATTTTCAAAAAACCACTGCCAACTATAACAAGGTTTGACTGTATATTAACTATGACCTCCAAATATATAGATTAATGGAAAGAAATTATCTTATCTTTTCTGTTGAGATTTTAATTCAGATTTTCTATGAATTTTTATCCTCATTATTAGGAATAACAATTAGTAACACCGTGGTTACGGCTATTTAAGGAGAAGAAAACTCAAAAATACATCTGTAACAAAGTGCATAGTGATTTCCACATTTTTATGCATTTTGATCATTTTACCACTCTTCATAGTTATATTAAGTATCTGTGGTTTGTTGAAGTGCGTGACATGGTTCTCGAAGCGGTTGGTTGTGGTTTAGATGAGCTTTTCATTTTGAAAGATTTTAAAGTTAGTAGGGTTGACTTTGATTAACATTTGGAGATTTAGACATCATATGATAATTTTGTCAATTTTATTAGTTTTGAAATATTATATTTCGATTAGTAGTGTTGTTGGTTCTAGTTCCAAGGCATTTGAATAAGTTTTGAGTAGTTGATTGAAAAATTTAGAAAGTTTGGTCTAGAGTTGACTTGGGTCAACATTCGTTCATAATGAGCTCCACTTAGATCTGATGGTTCCGTTGAGTCAAGATCTAATAGCTTTGTTGATTTGTGTTCACGGAATTTCAAGTGAATTCAAGGATTTATTCAAAGAATTTGTAGCCTTTACTATTGCAGTTGAAAATTCTCTTTCATATTCACGGTGCCTTGATTGCGACCACGAAGTAGGAAGGATCTTTTTCATCGCGAACTTGAGGTGGGGAACGCATTTTTGTGAAGGGGAATTTTGATCTGGTTCTCGATTATTTTTCGTGACTACGATTGAACCATCTTAAACACAATGAATTTGGATCGGTGAACTTCGTGAACGCAAAGGAGGTCCCATATTTGTGAAGAGGGAATCACTATCAGTGATATAAAATTCTACTTTTGGCCATAAACTCCCCATAACTTTATTTTTGAAGCTTTGAAACATGATTTTTAGGAGATTCTAAAGGGGATTTTCAAGTTTCATTATTCGGTAAATTTCTAAACTAATGTTTTAATATTTTTCAATGATTATTTCATGATTTCATCTTTAAATCTCAATTTTCTAACTTTTAAATTTTAGTGTTTTCCCAGTAAAGTTAAGAATGATATTATAATGATTTCAAAGTCTATTACAACTTTGTTTTTAATAAAATTTTAGATTTGAACTCCTTTAGTTATAGGTACATCTATTTTTTAATAAATTTTTAACTTTTCCCTTGTTGAGTTGGCTTTTGAATTGAGTTTTTTAATCCTAATTTATGTATAATAATATGGGTGTCTTTGATTTTGTATTTTTATATGAAATTCATATTTGACTAGATTGAGCTCATTTAGAGGCTCTTCTGAAGAGAAATACTTTGATTTGAATTTGAAGGTCTTGTCTTACGAAAAGTGGAGATTTTTTTTGAATCTTTTTCTTAGTGTTTATATGTTAGTTGCTTGTATTAGGAGTAATAGGTAATGAAGACCCTGTATAGATAAGATGATGAACATATATGAGGATATGTGTGTATTATAAAGGGCTAAAAATGGAATAAATGACTTATTTTGGATATTTCTAATTCGTGATTGTTGGATTTTGATGTGAAAAGTAGATTAGTGACTCTTTCAAACTTGATAGGTATTGATATTGAGGGTATACCCTCTTTATGAGCGAGATTTGAATCATTAGATCTAGGTTGATGAATTTTGGACTCATAGACGATATTGTTGAGTTGAGTAATGACCTCTTGAGCTTGGATGAGGTATTTTATTATTTCTTATTATTGTATTCCATGCATACTCACTCATATTCATATTATAGTAATGTGAAAAATGATATTTGAGAATGATTGATTTAAAATGACTTCCTGACACGATCCGAACCGGAACTTTATTTTAACGGGGACCACCCTTGATACCCAACCCAACTATCCAAATGCATAACTGATACCCAACCCAACCATCCAAATGCATAATCTGAGTTGGATGAATTCCAAAAATATAACAAGATAGTGTATTTGTACAAATTCAGACTCTGGGATAGGTCCATGACCGTGACCGCCCCAAATGAGTCCAACTATCTAATACCCAACCAATAACCACACCAAAATCAGAACAATAACCGAGTATGAGTCCATAACATAAAAATATGGAACAATCATAAATTCTGTAAAATGGTATCAACCCTAATACCAATGCCAATACTAAGGCTGACACCACTACCGACACCGTCCATACCAACCCATAGTAGTTCCACAAAGCCTCTCACTAAAAGTAAAATAATATCTTGTTGGGACACGCCCCCAACCATAGCCAAAATCAATGTCTATGAAATAATTAAAGTATGTAAAAACAACCATGACATGAAATAAAGCCTTTCAGAATATGGAAGCTTAGCACTTCAATCTAATCGAGTTGATCCCAAATCCGATTACTAAGTAGGAGGAGTAGAGTGGTCGGTTCCTGCACCACGTGGGGATACAATCGTCCAAAGATGGGTTAGTGGGTGAACGCTATCAAGTACTCAGGATAAGGATAAAATAATGCCAGCCTTTAAAACCAAGTAAACCAGCCATATACATTGACAACCATACATACATATATATAAGCATGCTGGGAAAGGGAACCAAATTTAGCATGAATTTAAAACCATTAACCTGGATATGTGTAGCTTGACCTTCCTAGAACCACCCACAGGCTATATGGTTTTAGTGTAACTCCTTGAACGAGCCCTGATGCGTGTAGCCGCATGAGCCGGAGATACCATAGGAGTAAGGGATTCTCAAGTACCCTTCGCTCTCCATGATACATATGTACAAATGTACTTAGGGGATTCCCATGTACCCCGTAAGTATCATTTCTGGTCGCCAGGATCAATCCTAATGTTGGCAAACACGAGTTTTTAATGTCCGTCCATTAGACTCACACCTTCACGGTTAGCTATCACACCCCGCCATTATTTCTCAATTAAAGCCATTACCACACAACCAAACCACTATTATAATTATTATTAACCAATTCTATAAGTAGTGGTATTGTCATACCGACTATAGCTTGTAAGCAATGTCCTTATCCAACCTTTTAAGAAGAAGGGATTACAACGTACCCATAGATTACATTATCAAGCTGACTTGGAAGAATACCATGCACCCCACAAGATATTTGTTATTAAGTTTGCTTGGGGGATTCCCTTGTACCCCACAAGGCCTCCAATTAAACCATCCATAACCACCAAGACCTTACCATTTGACTATTCTAAACCATTTAAATCATTTAGGGTTCCATTACCAAGTTATACCATGCATAGTTCAATGAAATGTCCAACAATTTAACCAAAAATATTCTCATAGGTATTTTATCAAAAAAGTTTAGGGCATAGTGTTTCCAAAGCCTAAACCATGTACCAATTAGCCATTACCATGAAACCAAATGTTCAAACCACCATGATAATATGAAAACCATAAGTAAAAGACATGGGAAAATCATAACCAACCATAGTAACCAAAACCCCAAACGTATATTTGAAAACCCAAAACCATACAATAATTATGCCATGAAAACAATTCATAAAAAATACCTTTAGTTGGAACTAACTATGAGGAAAGAGTAACATGCCTTATATTACGAAGATGGCGGAGAGAAATCACCCTTATAGGCCCAAATTAATCCTATTGATGAAACCTTAGCCTTCCTTGACCTGAGAGCTTTGAGAGAATTTAAGAGTATCTTAAAAGAATTTGAGTGATTGCAAATAGGTTAAATAATGTCCCAATAGTGATATAAGTCGTGGGGCCTTAAGTGGTTAAGAGGAGAAATGCCCAGATTATCCCTAGATTAAACTACTTAAAATTCCCCCAGGATAGTATGACCCCTCATACCAATCGTACCCTACCATACGAGTGGTATACGCTACTCGTACCCTAGGCTTCCCCTTGGACCCCAACATCATCCAACATATGACAACCCAAGACAAACCGTTCCCAACCATATGATTAATACCATGAAATCGTACTCTAGGCAGAATCATAAGGGGTTGAACACCGTCCAATATGCAAGTTGGACTATTCGACTCGTATCCTATCCTCACGACTCATGGTGAGTCAATCGTACTCAGATCCAAGTTAAGTTACTAAGTTTCAGATTAAGTGAAGGAAAACCTAAACAAATGACCCATCACCAATCATATGACTCGTAGCTACCTAGTCGTACCCATTCCAGAGACTCAACCACCCAATACCGCCCCAATACTGGAAAATATACGACTGGGTCACCTGACCCGTACCTATTATACGACTAGTACCTTAACTCGTGTGATGTTCAGAAACCAAAATTGAGAAATTTTCGAGGTTCAAAACCCAGGGTGTTTCACTTCCATACCTGATAAAAAGTATTTTGTGTAGATTTTACTAATTTATGACTTGCATGCTAGATAAGAAGAATTATTCTAGATAGATTATACTGATTTTACTTACATTGCCAATGGAAAGTTATGAGGCAAATTCATTAATTGTCTAGCCTAATGGGAAGTTTTTTTGGGTGGCATATAGACCTTGAACGTCTCCCATAATTCCTAAGTAGATATACAAGGAAAATGGTGTATACTGTAGCATACATTGTATTTATCTCATCTTTTCCTTTGGTTTGACTTTTTTATTGTTGTATATGGTGATTGGTAAGTTATTTTAGTGGTTCAGAATTTAGAAATGGTAAACGTGGATAGTGTTCCTTGATCTATAATATTGTTATCTACTAGCCTAGGTGTGACCTTCTTGTTTGCAAGTGTTTCAGGAATTTTGGTTATAATAGTGGTTTAGATTGTTCTCAACATCACTTTGAATTTGAGTCATTTGATGATATTGCTAAGTACATGTGGATGGTACTCACACTTATTTATTTTCTATACCTTACGTGCAGGTATTGATAGAATGGTCCTCTGATGCTGATTTGTGATCATCTTTACTTTTTAGAGATTCCTGAGGTGGAAACTGTTGATTTTAAAGACCACTAGATCTCCTCTATTCCAGTATCTGTGTTTTCTTTCATATCTTTAGACATTCTTAGACTATGTATTGTATCTTTCTTACTCTTCAAGACTTAGATTATGAATACCAGACTTTTTAGTTGATTTTTCATAGTTTCTTTTATTCATTATTTATTGGTTTAGTAGTATTTCATTTTCTTCTGCTTCTTATTATTTTGGTTACTATGTTGGGTTGGGTCTTGTCTTACCATCATAGTGGGTTTGTAAGTTCCATTATGATCCTACTTTGGATCATGAAATGTTGGTATCAAAGTCCAGGTTTATTAGTCTCACAAGTAAAAGTCGAGTCTTGTTAAGCGGTGCAAATACATTTATTATCTATCTTTAAGAGACTCTGAGACTTTAGAAAAAAATTGATTTTTTCTTTCTTATTGTGTAAGATTAATTTCATTACTTATTGATATTTTTAGTCTTATTCTCTCACAAATGGTGAGGACTCAAGTGTCTTTGCACGGATATTAGGAGCCCATTTCAACACTCCTACCTACTACTTATAGTGGGACATAAAAATGTGGAGGAAGATATGGCAGGGGCGAGGCTATGGTTGAGGTAGGGTAGGGGTCAGGCAGATGCTCAGGTATCACCTAAAGTAGAGTTCTCTCAAATTAAGTATGAGAATGAAAATGATCACGTCCGAGCATCGGGGTAGGCCTAGTTCAGTATCCATTAAGTTTCGATGTTACTCTTGTATTCCAAGACACTTTGGTTTGAGTATTTGGTGTTTTAGAGAGTTTGTCTCAAGATGAAGGCTTGACAAGTAGTCCACAGGCTTTACAAACTAGAATGGGGGCTTAGATTATAGACTACAAACCCATCCTAGTATTTCAGGGCCTAGAGGGTCATCCAATACTCCTAATACCTAGATATAATGGCGTACCCTTACAAGGGGTAGGATCCATGGGATGGGATAGGACATCTATTTTAGATAAGGAATAAATAAGATTTGAGAGGTTGAAGTAGATGGATCCACACTAGTTTCAAAGAGGATAGGGTAAGGATGCATATGATTATATGGTCAGTTTCCTAGAGAGGCTTTAGGGTGTGGGTTTAGTAGAGTCCCACGGGTTTTATTATACAACTTTATTGATGCATGGCCCTGCCAACGTGTACTGGCGCTCCTACATTAAATCTAGACCTATAGGATCTCCTCCGATAACTTGGGAATTATTTTCAGAGACTTTTCTTACCTGATTTATTCTTTACAGCTTAAGGGGGGAGCGTAAATATTAGTTTAAGCTCTTAACTCACTGTGGTATCTTAGTGATAGAGTATGAGACTCTATTTTATTTGTTGTGTTGTTATTCCATGGTGATATTACCGAATAATACTAAGAGGATCCTAAGATTTATGAGATATCTGACATTTAAGAATAGAAATGTAGTGTTTTCTATAACCTGGTATATGTATACTTTTTGGAGGGTCATTGAGTTGGCTAAAAAGTTCGAGCTCATACATCATGAAGAGTTTGGGGATCTGAGGGATAAGAGGTCCCACACTTCTATCCTATTCAATAGTACCTTATTTAGAGGTAGTGGTTCTTTCAGGTGAGGTTTTTGTCGACAGCATAGTAGACTAGTTCATGTGGCTATCTAGACATTTGGGGGTGGGTATTCTAGATGATCTTCTTTCAACCTAGGGTAGACTTCTTATTATTCTTCCAAATAGTTCTCTTATTGTGGTGGCCATTCTGGTTATTCAAGGTTTTCTTAGTTGATGATGGTTTCCAAATCTTGCTGTGGGTTTGGTAGTTCAGGGCATCTTAAGAGGGATTGTCCTAGACTTCGAAGTGAAGGTCGACAATAGGGTTCTCAAGCTACAGCTAGGGTACTACCGCCCCAACTAGGGATTGGGTGGATGTCATAAGTAGAGGTGCACTACCAATTAATCAAAAATATAATAGGGGAGTTGTTACGGTAAGAAGTGGTATGGCTCAGTATTATGCTTGTTTAGGTAGGCAATAATATAGTCTTTAGATATAGTTATCATATGTGTTATCTCAATATGCCATCGATATGTGTCAATATTTTTTTATCTTAGTTCTATATTCTTCTATGTGTTTGCTTATGTTTTATTAAGTCATGATATAATGTGTGAGTCTTTATCATGTCTTTTTGTGTTTCTACCTAGTAGGTGATTCTTTATGGTGGATCAAGGTGTATTGGTCCTATGTTATGACTTTATGAGGGTTGATACATGGGTATACTTGATTTTTCTAAATATGGTAGATTTTGATATAATTTTGGTTATGGATTGGCTTTCTCCATATCTTACTATCATAGATTATCATATCAAGACAATTACTATGGTCATACTGTGTGTGCTACTATAGAGTGGGAGGTACCCAAGGTTCATATCCTAATAGGATGAGTTCATTCCTCAAGGATCAACAGTTGGTTGAGAAGAGATGTTTTTCTTATTTGGCCTATGTTAGTGATACTAGTGTTAATGCACCTTCTTTAGAGTTAGTAAAAGTGGTTAGGGAATTTGTGGATGTGCTTTCTATATATCATCTAGGTGTTTCTTATGACAGAAAAATCCATTCTGACATTGATTTAAAGCCAAGCAATAAGTCCATTTATATTTCTCCTTATAGGATGACTTTGATGGAGTTGAAGGATCAGTAAGAGTATTTGTTGAGTAAGAGATTATGAGACCCAACATTTTTCTCTCTAGTGCTCATGTGTTATTTAAAGAAGAAGAATGGATTTATATGGATGTGTATTGATTATCAATAGTTGAATAAGGGGATCATCAAGAATAAGTATCCTTTTCTATGTATTGATGACTTGTTTTATCAACTTAAGATGCTTTAGTATTTGGAAGATTGATTTGAGATCAGGATACTAGTACTGGAATATTAGGGCTTTAGATGTTCCTAAGATGACTTTTAAGACCTGGTATGGTTATTATGAGTTCTTTGTGATGTCATTTAGGTTGACTAACGTTCCGAAAATATTTATGGACTTTATTAATGAAGTGTATTGACCTTATCTTGATTTTTTCATTATTTTATTTATCTATGATATCTTGGTGTATTCCATGAGTGAGGCGGATCATGTGGAACATTTGAGGATTGTGCTTCAAAGGTTGAGAGAGGAAAAGTTGTACATTAAGTTCTTGAAGTGTGAGTTTTAGCTTATTTCTGTGGTATTCATGAGACATGTGTTATCTAAGAAAGTTATTATGGTTTATCTATCCAAGTTGAGGTGGTTAGGCTAGACCTACTTTACCTTCTGAGATTAGGAGTTTTATTGGTTTAGTTGGATACTATAGATGGTTCATTCAGGGTTTGTCTAGTATTGTCGCTCCTTTGACTAGATTGGCTTAGAAGAATGTTGTTTTTTAGTGGTCAACAAGTGTAAGGTGAGAATTCATAAGCTTAAGACTTAATTGACTTTAACACCTACTCTGACTTTACCTGTTGAAGGTTAAGGTCATTATAGTATATTGTGAGTGAGAGTTGATATTGGTGATTTTTTGACGTAGAGAGACAAGGTTGAAGAATATACGTCGAGACAATTAAAGACTCATAAGAATAACTAATCCATTCATGATTTGGAGTGGTCGTGGTAGTGTTTGTGTTAAAGTTGTGGTGATAATACTTGTACAGGGTTTGTTGTGAGGTGTTCACTATTCATCACAACCTTTAATACATCTTTTACCAGAAAGATTTGAATTTGATATAGCGTAGGTGGTTGGAGTTGTTAAAGGACTATGAGATGACTATTCTCTATCATCATTGAAAGGCCAATGTAGTGACAAATGCCTTGAGTAAGAAGGTAGTAGGTTGGGGAGTCTTGCTTTGTTGGTGGATGAAGAGCAACCTCAGGTGAAGTATGTTCATTATTTGGCCAATATCTATGTAAGACTTGATATTTTCAAGATGGTAAAGTTCTTGCTTGTGTTGAGGCGTAGTCCTTATTGTTGGAGAAGATTAAGGGTGGGAAGTTTGAGGATGAAAAGTTGTGCATCATCGAGATAGTGTTCTGTGATGAATCCAAGGAAGTGATTCTTGATTTTAAAGATGTTTTTAGGATCAACATTCGGATTTGTATTCATTGATTAGGTGAATTGACTAGATTGATCATAGAAGAGTCTCATAATTCAGTGTATTCTATATATCTGAGTGTTGCAAGAATATATCATGACCTAAAATAACATTATTGGTGGAGTAGAATGAAGATGAATATTATGGATTTTGTGGCTAAGTATTTGAATTGTTAGCATGTCAAGTATGAGCATCATATACTGGGTGACTTTACCCAGAGGATGCCTATACCTGAGTAGGAGTGAGAGGGTATTACTATGGACTTTGTGGTTGGTATACCTATAACTTTGGGGAAGTTTATATCCATTTAGGTGATTGTGGATAGATTGACAAAATCAACTTATTTTGTTCCAGTGAAGGTGAACAACAATGCTAAGAAGTTATCAAAAATCTATAATCGAGGGAGAAAGTTTTGTTGTATTGTATATCTATTTCCGTCATTTCACATAGAGGCACTCTATTTACTTTACACTTTAGGATTTGTTTGTAGCGAGAGTTGGGTGCGTAGTTGGAGATGAGTAGGAACTTTCACTTTCAAACAGACAGTAAGTCAAGTTGAGTATTTACGTTTTAGAGAATATGCTTTGTGCATGTGTGATTTATTTTTGTGGTCATTTGGACCGGTTCTTGCCGTTGGTGGGTTTGACTACAAAATAAGTTACCATTCTAGCATTTAGATGACACTATTTAGGTCTATATATGGGAGAAAGTGTAGATCCCTAATTGGGTATTTTTAATCTTTTGAGGTTAGATTGTGGGGCATAGATTTAATGTGAGATTAGATGGATCCCTAACTAACCATGCCTATGCACCCAATTAGTTCAAAAGTCATCAATTCAAATCATGAATGATTCACAAAAGCCTTAGGAAAAGCAATTCCATCAATGACATTCAAGAGTCCTCAACCTAATTTCCAAAACCATAAGTTAATCACATTGTTAACAAGTTCAACACATGTATTTAGCAAAACAAGCTTTAGGAAAGATATGCATGCTTGAGATATCAAGGATTAAAAGAAACCAATCTTTTGACCCCTAGGGGCTCGATCACTTGAAAACCCTAGTTGTTCTTGCTTGTTGAATTAAAGAGAGTTTAAGAGTAGTTTATGATTGTTTATGTGATGAAAATAACCCCCTTTAGAGGTTTTATGGTAGTGGATTATGATTAGGGAAAGAGGGAAATAACCGAAGTTCTCTCTATTAAAAGTGTAGGAAATTGGTCTCCTGTCATTACGGGTCACATCACGACTGGGTATGAGTCATTGCCTAGACTCATAGTCTGGGAAGTGACTCAGGGCATCCTTCATTGGTTTGGTCACAAGTCACACCTTACGACTCGTGACCAGACCTTACGGTTTGCTGGTTCCTAGTCGTACTCAGGACTGAAACATTGGCTACTTCACTGGTTTGGTCACGAGTCCCTCCCTACGAATCATGACCATAACTTGCGGCTCTTGAGGTTCCTGTCATAGCCTGGGTAGTAAGCCCAACACTCAGAAATTTCAGATGCAAAAATCTGAGGTGTTACATGCCCCCCTCCCCCCGAGATCATTCGTCCCTGAATGAGAAGTCAAGGCATCCATTAGCACGAATCTAAGATAGGAATGCAATCACAAGACCATGAACAAAGTCAGAAAACAAAAGTGTAGGAAACCTTAAGCATGATTATCCAACCCCAGGAACAAGAATGAATATTTGGACTAATGTCCTCTTCACCCTCCCAAGTAGCTTTTTCCACCTTTTGGTTCCTCCAAAGGAGATTCACCAATTCCACATCCTTACTCCTCAAATGACGGAATTGCCTATCCAAAATATCAACTAGAACTTCTTCACATGACAAGAAATCCAAAATACCAACACTCTCAATACGCACAATCAAAGAAGTATCGCCCACACACTTCTTCAACATCGATACATGGAAAACCGGACGAATAGAACCTAGACTCGAAGGCAAATCCAACTCATAAGCAACATTCCCAACTCTCATCAAGATCAAGTACGGACCCATAGAGCGGGGTCTGAGCTTGCTCTTTTCCCAAACCTCATCACTTCCTTTATGGGAGATAACTTCAAGAACACCCAATCGCCAACCTCGAATTCCAACTCTCTTTGCCTCACTTCCACGTAGGACTTTTGGAAACTCTGGGCAGTCTTAAGTCTATCCTGAATTACCTTCACCTTCTCCATGGCTTGGTGCACCAAGTTCAAACCGAACAATCTAGTCTCACCAACCTCAAATCACCCGATAGGAGATCTACGCCTCTTACCATAAAGATCTTCAAAAGGAGCCATCCTAATACTAGAGTCATAACTATTATTGTAAGCGAACTCGATCAGAGGCAAATGATCTACCCAACTACCTCCAAAATCAATCACACAGGCCCTTAGCATATATTCCAAAGTCTGAATGGTCCTCTCCACTTATCCATTCATCTGAGGGTGGAATGCGGTGCCAAGGTTCACCTGTGTGCCCAATCCTTTTTGAAACAAATGATAAAAGTGAGAAGAGAACTGCGTACCTAGATCAGAAATGTTGGAAATTAGTGCACCATGCAGTTTGACGATCTCTTAAACAAACAATTTAGCATAATCCTCTCCAAAGTAAGTAGTCCTCACAAGCAAAAAGGGAGCAGACTTAGTTATTCTATCTATGATGACCCAAATCAAATCATGCTGATTTCGAGACCACGAAAGAAAAATAATAAAATCCATATTGATTATCTCCCACTTCCACATAGGCAACTCAATCTCTTAAGACTTGCCACAAGGCCTCAAGTGCTCAACCTTTACTTGCTGACAAATCATGCACTTAGCCACAAAATTAGCCACATCTCTCTTTATGTTGTTCCACCAATAGATATATTTCAAGTCATGGTACATCTTCGTCGTCCTAGGATGAACTATATATTATCTCGACTGATGAGCCTCATCCAAAACCCTTTCTGGTAGCCCATCAACATTCGAAACAGACAACCTACCTTGGTACCTAAAGATACCATCACTACCAATCTCAAAAGTAATAACTTTTTGCTTACCCACATCAACCTTAATCTGCATGAGAATAGGATCCAAAACCTATTTTTTCTTCACCACAACACCAAGAGATGTTTTAACCACCTCTTGAACAATCACATCTCTATCCTCAAAATCCAAAAGATGAACTCTAATATTAGCCAACTGATGAATATCCTTCACCAATCCTCGCGTATCCTTATCCATATGAGATAAGCTACCCGTAGACAACCTGCTAAAAGCATCAACAACCACATTAGCCTTACTTAGATGGTAGTTGAGACTTATATCATAGTCCTTGAGAAACTCAAGCCAACTCCTTTGCATGAGACTCAACTCCTTTTGGTTAAACACATACTGCAAGATTTTATGATCTGAATAGATATCAACATGCACCCCATACAAATAATGATGCCAAATTGTTAGCGCAAATACCACGACCGCCAACTCTATATCACGAGTCAGATAATTCCTTTTATGAACCTTCAGCTTCCTAGAAGCATAAGCCATAAATTTATCATGCTGCATCAAGAAACATACTAGTCCTACATGTGACGCATCATAGTAAACCACAAAACCATTGATTTCCTCGAGAAGGGTCAAAACTCGCATACAAGTCAACTTATCCTTCAACTTCTCAAATCTACCCTCACAAGCATTGGAACACATAAACTTCACCTTTTCTTGAGTCAAATTAGCCAATGGAGCAACAATAGAAGAGAAACTCTCCATAAACCTCCAATAATACTCGGCTAAACCTAAGAAGCTCCGAGTGTCGGTTGGAATCGTGGGTCTAGGCCACTTCTTTACTGCCTCAACTTTTTGTGGACCTATTGTGATCCCCTATCTAGAAACAACATGACCTATAAAGGTCACAATATTCAACCAAAACTCACACTTCAAAAATATGGCATACAATCGCTGATCCTTAAAAGTCTGCAACACTACTTAGAGGTGATTGACATGATTCTCCTCACACTTAGAATATACCAAGATTCCATCATTGAAGAAGATCAGGAACAAATCCAAGAACTATCTGAATACTTGGTTCATCAGGTCCAAAAATGCAGCTGGAGCATTAGCCAAACCAATAGACATAACCAAAAACTCATAGTGGCCATACCGGGTACAAAAAGTAGTCTTAAGGATATCCACCTCCCTAAACTTCAATTGATGATAACTCGACTGAAGATCAATCTTAGAAAAGCATTTAGCACCCTAAAGCTGGTAAACAAGATCACTAATCCAAGGAAGAGCATACTTATTCTTTACTATCACCTTATTAAACTGTCGGTAGTCTATACATATCTGAAGGGACCCATCTTTCTTACGCACGAAAAGAATAGGATGAATAAAACCCTTATCATGGAGATCCTTTAACTGCTCCTAAAGATTTTTTAACTTAGCTAGAGACATTTTATAGGGAGGAATAGAGATAGGATGGGTATCCGATAAAAGATCAATCCCAAAGTCTATTTCCCTATCGGGAGGAATACCAGAAAGATTATTGGGAAATACTTCAGGAAATTCATTAACCACCGAGATAGATTGCAAGGAAGGACTTTCAGAACCAAAATCCTTAACCCAAACTTGATGATATAGACACCCCTTGGAAATCAACTTATGGGCTCTAAGATAGGAAATAAATCTTCCTTAGGCATTAGGGAACTTCCCTCCAATTCTATTATCAGTTTATTAGGGAATTGGAAACTGACATCGAGTCCAACAATCTATAGAAGTGTAGCACAAATAGAGCCAGTCTATCCCTAAGATCACATCAAAATCCACTATATCCAACTCTATCAAATCCACCAAGGTCTTGACAATGCCCAAGCGCACACACAAGTATACGTGGTCTACCAACCAGGGACTTGTGTTAAACAACTATCTAATTCTAGTTTAACAAATTGAGAAGAGTAACAAATAAAGTTTTAGAATTGTAAACTAAAAAGAAACTAAACTAATGTGAAAAAATAATGACTTAGGACAATCAAGGGTAGAAGCCCAGGGTTAAGGCTTACGAACAATCATACTACGTTATTGAACTTCATTCCTTAAATCATTTATCTTGGTTGTTGATTTGTAGGGTTAATCACATGATCATGGTCTCCCGACCTCTAATCATTTACCCAATTTGTACCTTACAACTACATCGTTGAGCAGGGATGTAATCATTCAATTAAGTTATTTAAGCTATCATCCTATGCTTGAATCAAGTAATACTTCTAGGTACATCCTTTTCCTAGATGCTAATTCAAAATTCTTATTTTATAAAAGACTACGAACCTTACCTTGCTTATCCCCATGTTCTATCTTTCTATTCTCCCTCTTGAGATCACAAAGTCGACAGTGAATATACTCTAAGGGTAACGAATCCTTAAAATAGTTAAAACAAGGATAAAAAAACAATCATATTGATAAGCAAATCAACAAACTTAATTCAAAATGAAAGTATTCATGATCTTGCCCTTAACCCCGGAAAAGGAGTTTTAGCCTTTAATGGAAATATTCATCATCAAATCCCTTGGATTGATGATACAAACCATAAAGAAACAAAATTAAAGAATGATAAAACCTAAAAAAAAGTTGTGGTAGCCTCCAATCTCTTCCAAGGACGTCCAAAAGTGAATAATAATGTTTGTAAAGATGTATTTATAATATCCAAGTAGTCCCAATCCAAATAGGAGTTATAGTGTAACTTTTGGACGTGTTTAGAGGGGATCACAATGCACAGTCTAGAAACAGGAGTGGAGGTCGTGCCGCACAAGCTGAAAACGAGAATATAGGTCACGTCGCGAGGCCTAAAAGCATGTGTAGAGGCCGCGATGAACCTTCATCATAAGGGGTCACTATTTTGGGTCCATTTTAAATCTTTTGGTCCATAGCACGTGCCAAATGGCCTTCCCTACTGCCCATACGCGCCCTGTACATTCCAGGGGTCTAAATTACGTCCAAGTTCTGTATTGTTCTTTCGTTGATCCATTTTGAGCCTTTTTGAGTTGTTTTCACTTGATTTGAAGCTTGTGTATCCTTCATATATCATCATAATCCATTAAATAAGAATCATATAACATTAAACACAACAATTTAGAGCTTCAAACAACACAACATCCAAAGCAATGAGCGAGAAACACGAGCTAAGCATAGGCTAATTTCACTTTGATTTTTAACTCATTGTTTCGACTCTTGTCTTGATCCAATTGGCCCCTGAACATTACCAACAAGTTTTTTAAATACACAATAACAATCTTAGGAAATCATTAAAACACATTAGAACCCAACACGATAGACTAGACAAATACCTAGCTCAAGCTAGTAACACTAGTTTTCTCGGTTGAACTCTAAATGATCAATTTGAATCAAAACTTGTGTGATAACACCATTAAACATTGTAAAAACATACATAGACACTTAAATGCACATTTATCTCATTATTAACATATTAAGCACATGAATCATCCTTAAAACAAGGCTAAAAAGACTAGAATAGTGACACTAGAATGCATAAATACACCCAACATCAGGTCTCCCTATGAAATATGAACACCACACAACCTATATAGACTTATCTAGATATGATAAAATCACCCACCGGGGTAGACATAGATAAAGTCTCAGAAATACTCTCGGGACCAAATCTAAAATGAACAACCATATAAAGGGTCACATAATAAAAGGTAGAACTCGGATCAAGTAAATAATAGACATCACGAGAGAAGAGTTTTAACATACCAGTGATAATATCAAGAGATGCCTCAGATTCCTAACGGGTGGCAAGAGCATAAAGATAATTCGACCAGTGTCAGTACTAGAAGTACCACCCTATGGTGCAGGAGTTGATAAAGTAGCAACCGAAACCTTATTAGCTCCAGAATCAACCTTAGCTTGACAGTATCGCTGCAGATGCCCCTGCTGACCATAATTAAACCATCAATTTATATCTTCATCACACTAACCATGTTACAACTATCCACAAAATCTATAAGAAGGGTGGGGTAGGGCTGACTGAGCTCTACTAGCCTGAGACTGGACACCTTGGGCTTTAAACCCACAGTTAGGCTGAAAGTAACGATCACTATATGACTTAGGATATGGAGCACTACCCATAGAATATAAACCTGAGTTTTCCTAAGTCCTCTTCTTTCCCCATTGCTTACCATCTCTACCACTGTTCTGCTGGCCTCCACCCTGCTCTGAATATCTAAACTTCTTATTCTTTTTCTCTCCTATTTTTGCTTATATTTTTTATCTTCAACTTACTGCATACATACCACAAGCCTAGTGATATCTATGTTATTATTCAACATTCCATCCTTACCCTCTAGTACCAAGTCTCGAGATAATAGAGTAAACTTTCTCATTCGCCCTCATACTAGACACAATCTTCGAGGCATAATGAGATATCTGGTGGAATTTTAAAGAATACTCCTTCATAGTCATCCTTCCCTGCTTTAAATTCACAAACTCCTCAGTTTTAGCCTCCCCCAACTCCTGAGGAAAGAAATAATCAAGAAAGGTACTCAAAAACTCATCCCATATAATTGACTCTGCATCATCCCCTCTCAACTTCTCACATTCCTCAACCACTGATATGCTACATCATTTAGCTGATATAAAATAGACTCCACATATTCAGAATCAGAAGCATGAATCACCAGGAAAATATTTTCCATCTTATCAATGAACCCTTGAGTCAAGAAATAGTATTTTGATGATTTCAAGATCGATTTCAACTCTGATTTTGATAAAATTTCAAATTTGAACTCCACAAATTATGTGTAAATTGATTTTCCAACAAAATTCTAATTTTTACTTTGTAGGCTCGGTATTGACTTTCAGGTCGAATTTTTGAACAAGAAATTTGAGTATAGCAATGTGACTATCTTTGGTGTCTTATTTTTATGTGGATTCTTATTCGTCTAGATTGGGCTTGTTTGAAGGATATTTGGAAGGGAAAGATTTTAGTTTAATTTGTTGATCTTCTCTTAAGGTAAGTTGAGATTTTTGTTGACTCTTTTTGTGGTGTTATGTGTTAGTTAATTGTATTGGGAGTAATGGTGAATGATGATCCCGTATAAATAAGATGACAGACATCAATGTGGGTACTGGTGTATTGTAAAGTGACAAAAATAGACTTAATGACTTATTTTGGATACTCCTTCATTCTTGATTATTGGATTGTGATGTGAAAAGTGGATTAGTGACTTTTTAAGACTTGGAACACATTGATATTGAGGGTATACCCCCTACATTAGTGAGATTTGAATCACTTGATCTAGATTGATTGATGATTTTTAGGCTTGTAGCTGGTGTTGTTGTGTTGAGTATCGCCTTGTGAACCTGAATTTGAAATATTTGTTGTTTCGTATTATTGTGTTTCATGTGTACTCACTCATATTCATATCATAGCATTGTGAAAAATAATATTTTGATAAAAATTGATTTGAAATGACTTGCATACTCAATAAAAGAATGCTCTACATAGATTTTATTGATACATAATTTTTATGCTAGATGGAAAATTATTCTGGGTAATTTTACTAACTTTGACTTACATGTGTGATGGAAATGTTTGGGGTGGATGATATGTGAAATGGTTTCAAACAGATTCATTGATTTACATTATCTATGGGAAATTTTCTAGGTGGTCATATCATATTGCATTCATCTCATCATTTCCATGTTGATTGTGTTGTTATTGTATATGGTAATTGGTGAGTTGTTTCTATGACTTCAGATTTAAAAATGGGGACTTGGACAATTTTATTTGCTCTCTTATTGTTGTTATCTACTAGCCTAAATGTGGCCTTCCTATTTGCAAGTGTTTTGGGATCTATGGTTGTAGTAGTGGGTTAGATTCTTCTCATCATGACTTTTAAATAGGACCGTTCGACGATGTTGTTGAGTACATCTGGTTTGAATTCACACTTGTTTATTTTCTACACCTTACGTATAGGTACTAAATTGATTGTCCCTACTCACTGATTTGTGATTATCTGGTGATTGCTTTTTGGAGATTTCTAAAATAGCGATTGTTGATCCCAGATATTACCAGATTTCCTCTGTCATAGAAATTATGCTTTCTTTCATATTTTATATCTTCTTGGATTATGTGTTGTATTTTTCTTACTCTTAGAGACTTGAACTTGTGACTACTAGACCTTTGGTTGTTGTAGATATTCATATTCCTATTTATTCGTTGCTTATGAGATTATTTCTTGATTTAGTAGTATTTTTTTTTCTCCGCTTCTAATTATTTTGGTTAATATGTTCGATTAGGGTTTGACTTACCTACGTGGTGGTTGTGGAGGGTGGCATCATGATCCTATTTTTGGATCATGACAACGTATTTCTAATAAGAAAACATGGTATATACGAGATAAGCAAGATAACCTTTTTTCAAAGTGAAGCTTATTTCATCAAAGAAATAAGTTATACATTAAACTTGGAGGTTGATTTATGGGATTTTTTACATCAAGTCCCTAAAGTGACCTGGTCCATCAAGTGTCAACATAAAAAATATATGAGAATACAACAACTCTTAATCCAAAAGGAGAAAGTGAGATGAAAAGTTCGAACTCTCTTTAGCTTCTTGAAACTTTGATCTATCTCTAGCTCAATTTGGTTGTTGCTCATCTTGCTTATAGATCTTACGATGCTTCTTCTTCCTTTTGCGATTATATCCAGGAGCTCAAGATCAGTAAATCAAATTTGAGATAAGTGTTTCACTTTTACTCTCTTCCTTGAATCGATTATGAACTTAAAGAATTGAGTAAAATATACATAGATCTTTGATTTATTTTCTCTTGATATCTCAAATCTCCACAGAGACACCTGAAGTATAGACATAATCCGCTATGATTTACAGATACCCAATGGCCAGTTGATGTGATAAGGGTTTAATTGAACCTTTTTTCTAATAATGTGATTATTTTTATCCTTTTTTTTTATAGATGCATTTTTAGACGAAAAAATCAAAGAGAGGGCATTTTATTCCGTTTCAATAGCTTAGGACGCAGAAGCACTTTGACCCTTTAGATCGTATTTAAACCATAAATGCTAATAGGATACTTATGAATGTCTCTTTTGTGAAAGCGGATCTGTACTAACCAGAGTTTGAATTATTAGTTGATGAAAATTATCACAAGGTTAATACGTATTTATTATCTAATTGAATCTACGCACCTAATCCGCACCCCCCTACAAATGGTATCAGAGCGCAGTTAAAAAAAAAAATACAGAAGTACTATATATGTTTGAGTTTAGTTTATGTATTTAGATTGGATTTACTTGACAATAATTAATCAATATTAATTATGAGAAGACCATTTAAAAACAGAGAAGCTTTTAGAAAAATTAAAGAATCTTTAATTAGTAATTATTCAGAATATATAAGTTTAAATAAAACAAAAGAAAACCCACAAAGATTAGCTTACCTAATTACCTTAATATCTAGTATTGAAGCAAAATTAATAATCCATTTAAAATCTAGAAGAATGAGACATATACCACCTAATTATGATAAAATTAGATTTAGATATCCACCAAAGTACTATAAATATTGTTTGAATGAATAAAATACAAAAATACAAAGAACTAAAACAAACTATATCTGAAAAACGTAAAGAATTAAAAATAAGAATAGAAAGATTAAATTATAATATATTTGCCGGAGTTAGTAAAAACTCAATAAATGCACAAAAAGATGAAATATCAAATTTAGAATCACAAATAGATAGTTTAGAATATATATATCAACATGAACTATTTACAATAAAATGAACAAAGAAGAATTTATAATAGACGAAAAAATATATGAAAATCACGAAGGATTAAAAATAAGAATAGTATTTTCTAATTTAGGAAGAAGATATAAGAAAATAGGCGAACATTTATATTTAATGTTAGAAAAAGAAGAATTAAAATTAGAAGATAAATTGACGGCTATGGTAAGAATAGAAAGAGAAAACGAAGAAATAGATAGAAAAAAGGAAATAGAAAAAATAAAACAACAAACTAGAGAAGAAATACGAAAAATAGAAGAAACTAAAAATAGTAGGATTGCTGAATTAGAAAAAGAATTACAAATGTTAAAAGATCTGTATGAAAAAAGATAGAAAGAAAAAGAAGAAAAAGATAAAGAACAAAAATTATTAAACGAGATAAATCAATTTAAAGAAAAATTAGAAATAGACGATAAAGAAATAAAAAATAAGGAATTAGAAATAAATAATATAGATGTTGAAGAAATAGATAATTATGATTCAGAAGATAGTGAAACATATACAGAAATATTAACAAATACAAAAAACTTAGAAATCAATGAAAAACAAGAAGTAATTAATGAAGAAAACTTAGAAAATATCAACACAGAAATAAATACTCTTGATAAAAAAGGAAATCAAAATATAATACCTAGTACATCAGAAATAAGGAAACCTACATATTATAAGAATAAGTTTAAAAGATATAATCTAAAGAATGAATATGACAAATGGACACCAAAACAAATAGTTAATAAAAATTATAACTTTTTAGACTTAGATTGTGTAATAGATACAGAAAAAATGAAACAATTATGGATAGAATATATGACAAAACAATTATTAGATAATAATATAAGTATAACAGATGCACCAGAATATATAGAAAGAACACTAATAGGAACAGTGAAATTATGGTTTTTAAATCTAACTGAAAATAGTAAAAGAATATTAAGAACTGACAAATCTACAGAAGGAAAAATATTAACACCTATAGAATTATTAAAAAAATATGAAACGGCTATAAAAGACGAATTTAGTAGCATGACAACGACAGAAGAAGAACAAAATGAAGAGAAAAATATAAATAGGAATTTAATGTTAAAATTAGCAATATGTAATATGTGTTACATAGATGAATATACTTGCGCATTTAAAGAATATTATTATAAAGGAGCATATAATATAGAAGAAAGTAAAGAAATAAGAAAATTATATTTTAATAAATTACCTGAACCATTTAGTTCAAAAATAATAAAAAGTTGGGATGAAACAAAAATAGTAGATACTCTAGGAGCAAGAATAAAATTTTTACAACAATGGTATAGAAACCTATGTGAAAAATATAGAGAAGAAATAAAAATGGAAAAAACATTAATAAGAAATTTAGCATGTTGCAAAGATAAGATAGCATCTCAATTTGGATGCGAAGATAGATATTATAAGAAAAGAAAAAGGCATAAGAAATATAAGAAATACAAAAAATCAAAATATAAATACAAAAAACCAAGAAAAAGATATTATGTAAGAAATTATAAAAATAAAAGACCATATAGAAAGAAAAAATCTATAAAAGAATGTACTTGTTATAATTGCGGAAAAATAGGACATCTAGCTAGAGATTGTAAATTACCTAAAAACCCAAAAAATAAACAAATATCAGAAATAAAAATAGAAAACACAGAATATATGCAGATAGATTACATAGATTACAAATTAGAAAGTGAAGACAGTATATATGAAATTTCAGAGAATGAAACAGATAACGAAATAGATAGTGAATTAGATGAATTAAATGACTGAAGAAGATATAAAAATATTAACAAAAGAAGAATATTTAAATGACGAAGAAACAGATCAAAAAATAATATTTGATAACAATGTATTTGATGAAATAAAAGGAAAAGAGTTAGACTTAAGTGTAGAAAAAATATTTAAAATACCAACAATAAAAAATATATTTACTAGAAAAAAGGAAGAATATTATGTAGTAAGTCAAAAAGAGCATGTAATAGACTGTAGATATGAAAAAGGTAAAACTAGTATACCACTAGTAACAAAAAGAATAATTAATAAAGAGATAAACGATATAAAAAGTAGAGACCCAATAAAATATGTACACCTTGGAGGTACAGAAATATTAATAAAAGCATGTTTTAGAGAAGAAATAGATACACCAATAGAATTATATTTAGCAGATGATAGAATTATAAAACCTATAGAAAAAAGTATAATAAATGCCATAAAAGGAAATTTAATATACCAAAAATTTAAATTTATAATAAGTGCAAATTATTCAGTAGCAGTAACAGATAGAAATATAGATAAATCACTAGTATTATATTGGAAGATATCAGGAATAGAATTAACCCCAGGAAGTAAAATATTTACAGCAAGATGCAAAAATTTATATGTATTAACAACAAAACATAAAATAACAGGAAAAAATAAAATTAACAAGATACAAATAGATAGCCCATTTGAACAATTTGTGAAAACAATAGATTATAATGATTATAGCTATAGAGACATAGATGTAGAAGAAAATCTAGAAATAATAAATGATAGAATAAGTACAACAAAAAGAACAGCTTATGATATACCGGAATCATCAAGCTCATCAAAAAGAATAAGTTATGAAACAAGTTCAATAGATAATTCAAACCAATATTACATAACAGGAAAGGTAAATGAAAAAGAATATTTAATACTCTGAAATACAGGACAAGAAGAAAATTATATAGCAAAATATCTAGTAAAAAATGAGGAAATAAAAACCGACAATAATATATGCCCAGATCTACCAAGAAGTTTAATAAACACTAAAAATATAGCAGAAAAAGAAATAATAATAGGAATAAGAAAAATAAAAATAGAATTTGAAGTAAAAGAAGAAATGCAAAAAACAGACATAATATTAGGAATAAAATGGTTAGAACAAGTAAAACCATATAATATAGAACATACACAATTGACTATAACATATAACAGAGAGAAATTATTCTTAAGAAGAGCATTAACATAAAATGAAAATATATGTATTAATGAAGATAGTAGTTGAAGGATATTACAGTAGATATTATACGCCTATGATAGATACAGGAGCAGAAGCTAATTTATGTAGATATAATTGCTTACCAGAAAGTAAATGGGTTAAATTAAAAACACCAATAATAGTTAAAGGATTTAATAACGAAGGAAGCTTAATTACTTACAAAGCTAAGAATGTAAAAACACAAGTATGAGATAAAATATTAACAATAGAAGAAATTTATAATTATGAACTAACATCAAAAGATATACTTTTAGGAATGCCATTTCTAGATAAATTATACCCACATATAATAACTAGAACAGACTGGTGGTTTACAACACCATGTAAATAGAAAGTAAGAGCAAAAAGAGTTAATAATAAAATAAGAAAGAAAACTGATTGGATAAAAGGAAATGAAAATATTACACAAAAGTTGGAAAATATAAAAAATACTGAAGATACAATAGAACTAGTCGTATTTTTGATAAATAAAACAGAAATAACTATAATTTCAATAAATAATATAGAAATAGTTAACAGAAAATTAGAACAATTATATAGTGAAGATCCATTAAAAGGATGGGAAAGACATAAAACTACTATAAAAATTGAATTAATAGATAAAAATAGCATAATAACCCAAAAACCATTAACATATAATTTTGATGATTTAAAAGAATTTAAAATGCATATAGATGGATTATTAGAAAAACAATATATACAAAAAAATAATAGCAAACATAATAGCCCAACATTTATAGTAAATAAACATAGTGAACAAAAAAGAGGAAAAAGTAGAATGGTTATTGATTATAGAAATTTAAATGCAAAAACAATAACTTATAATTACCCAATACCAAATAAGATATTAAAAATAAGACAAATACAAGGATATAATTATTTTAGTAAATTTGATTGCAAATCAGGATTTTACCATCTAAAGTTAGAAGAAGAATCTAAGGAGTTAACCGCATTTACGGTACCACAAGGATTTTATGAATGGAATGTACTACCATTTGGATATAAAAATGCACCAGGTAGATATCAACATTTTATGGATAGTTATTTTAAACAACTACCTAATTGTATAGTATATATAGACGATATACTATTATATACAAAAACCATAGAAGAACATTTAAAATTATTGGAATAATTTATGGATATAATAGAAAAATCGGGAATAAGTTTAAGTAAAAAGAAAGCTGAGATTATGAAAAATCAGATAGAATTTTTAGGAATACAAATAGATAAAAGTGGAGTAAAAATGCAACAACATATAGTACAAAAAATAATAAATTCGAAAGAAGAATTAGATACGAAAAAGAAATTACAATCAGTTTTAGGATTAGTAAACCAAGTACGAAAATATATTCCAAAATTAGCAGAAAACTTAAAACCACTACAGAAAAAATTAAAAAAGGACATAGAATATAACTATAATGAAGAAGATAAAAAACAAGTTCAAAAAATAAAAATACTTTGTAAAGAATTACCAAAATTACAATTTCCAGATGAAAATAGAAAATTTATATATATATATATAGTAGAAGCAGATGCTAGTGAATGTAGTTACGGAGGAGTACTTAAATATAAATATGGAGAGGAAAAATTAGAACACCACTGTAGATACTACTCAGGTACATTTAATGAAACAGAAATAAAATGGGAAATAAATAGAAAAGAATTATGCTCATTATATAAATGTTTGTTAGCGTTTGAGCCATATATTGTATATAATAAATTTATTGTGCGAACAGATAATACACAAGTACGCTGGTGGCTAACAAAGAAAATACAAAATTCAGTTACAACGAAAGAGATTCGGAGACTAGTTTTAAATATATTAAATTTCACATTTACAATAGAAATGATCAGCACTAACAAAAATGTTATTGCAGATTACATATCAAGACAAAGCTACACAGACTGATATAATAGAAGAAGATACTCTAGAAAAGATACTTAACACCCTAACTACGCTTTCAATGAAAGTGGACAGTATGGGTAATGAGATAGAGAAGCTAAAGACTAATGAAGATAAACTGAAGTCTACAGCTACAAATCAGCTAACTCAGCAGTGTACAGAGCTATGTCGATCAGAAGACATTAAAATTCCAGAGCTAGAAGGAGACGTTGGGATACTCCATAAAACCCATAACATTTATCAATCTACTTCTGCAGGTACAAGCAAAGGAGTTAGGAGAAATACTACAAATATGAACCTAAACAAGCTATTTGATAAACCATTTATTCCAAATACACCAAAAGATCCTATGTTTATATCCCCACAAATTACCACATACCGAGAAAGTCTAAACCAAGACAAAAAGACCTACAACTATACAGCCCGAACATACATAGAAAATATTTACAAAATACAAACTTTGTTAAATACCAACCCCAGAGCTATAAATATCCAAGAACCACATACAAATTACATAACCCAGAAGCTAACCGGATACAATAAGCTAATTGTTTTGCCCAAAACCAAACCTGGTCTAGTTAAAACATGTTACGAATATGGACTACTTAGCACCGTGTATACCCAAGACGGATATGAAATATCCACTATACCAGAAATATATGATTCATTTAACATTTTTAAAAGAATAACCAAAGGTAACCTATTTTTTATAAAAATTTATACGGCACCAGCAGAGATATTATATGATGAAGTTAAATCACCTATACAAGTTGTAAAGATAGGAATGACCCGAGATATGATTATACCAGAAGATATTACTCAACAACCAGAAATACCTAGAATTGAGATACCAAATTTTTATGCAAATAAAAGAATTATTAGACTATCTACGATTCTTCAAGAATTAGCAAACAATTATTGCAACAGAAATCCCATATGGAGCTATTATTCAAGAGGTAATGTAATAATATACTCGAATTCAAAGGAACTACGAGAAGCAGATATGGAAGACGTAAGGCAATGGATTTTAACCTTACTCAATCCAGAGAAAAAACCTATCGCCAGAGCTATCAAAGAAAAATTTATTTCGGAAGAACTATTAACCAGATATTGCAAGTTAATTGGACATAAATATCCAGACCATCAATGTTCAAAATGTAATGGAGAAGATAATATTGTACCAGAAGTTCAGCTAGAATAAAAGAATCATGAAGATAAGCATGCCAGCTGGAAAGATAAGATTAGGAGCAATAATGGAGATACAACAGATACGACAAAATAAACGAAAGACAAGATATCAAGATATTTAATCTTATTGTATAAATTTATTGTTTACGTAAAAAAAAGATAGGATAGCATTTAATGTATATTAAATGTAGTTTATCTTTGTAAGACTTTTTAGACCCCTAGGTAACTTTTTAGCCATGTAGGCTTTTTGACTTTTATTTATTTTTTGTAAACATTAGAAAAACGTGTACAAAAATGTAAACATTCATTCTTTCGTTTTATAAATAGAGAAGGCAGAAGGCATTGCAAGGCAAGCCTTCATGCGTTGAAGCAAATACTCTCTCAAATCCACAAAAAATATTTTGCCCAGTTAATTAAAAACAGGTATATTTCAATGGAAAAATCTATGGAGGAACAAAGCTCAGAAATATCAAACCTACCCGAACAGGTATATTTATTTATGATTATGAATAGCTAAATTCATAATTCCCAACAATCATGGTATGATAAAATAAATTCATGTTAGTTACTTTATAGTAGAATTATTCGAAGAATAATATGTTAAGAAGTTTATTAGCAAAGTGGAAACGGAGAAAAATCCCTAAGAACTATGTCATCCTAAAGGTGAAACCAATAAGGCAAGAAGCCGTGGTGGGGAGTAACCAGAGTAGAGGCGCTGTTTAGGGGAAAATATCCAGATTACCATGCTAATAGTGACCGAAGAACATGTTATTTAAGAATAATCTAGTATATAGTAATCTAAGATGACCATATTTTTTTATGAACATGGTTGAAGGGAATATTTTGAAAAAAACAATTTTATGAAAATGAATAATTATTTATCTGATGTGATGGTAGATAAATTTAAAATACTTATTTTGTATGCACTTAAAGATATAAAAGTAGTAGATATAAGAAAAATCATATTAGAAAAAGCATTTGGTAAATATTACATGACTAGAGTAAATTATATACCATACCTACCTAACTACTCTTACAAATACTTAGCATGATAAATTACATAGAATTTTTAGAAAAAGATATGAGAATTATACAGTTACTAGAAAAACAGATGAAAATGAATATAGACAAATACATGGAAAATAAAAAAAAATTATATAAAATCTCTTAATAAAAATATGCAAGAACTACTAAGGCTAAAACAAACAATTATAAAATATCAATTTTAGAAAATAGATCATTTAGACTACCTTAAAGTTTTAATCTTATATATACTTAAAGACATAGAAATTATAGATATTAAGAAAATAATATTAGAAGAAGTAATAAACTACGAAATTGAAACAATAAATGCGTTAGAACAGATATACGAAGACATTTACCCAGAAGGATATTATTCAGATCAAGACTGTGGATGTTAGAATATATGAGAAAAACTAGGGGAAACCAAGATAGTCTAAATAATGAAATTAATTACAGAAACCGAATTAAAAAAATAATGAAAGATCTAAAAGAAAAGTTAATATGGATAGAAAAAACCTTAGAAAATTTAGAAAAAAGTACATGTGATAGTTTACATAATTTAAAAAACTCACTACGAGAAGAACAACACAAGATAATAAATGACATAGAAAATCTAGAATTAGATATATACTACAGTACAGATAGGATAAATTATTATACAGAAATTTGTAACTCTGCAGTTACTACAGGATAAAATAATAAACCAAATAAATTAATGAATACATCTCACGAAAAGAATAAATCATTAAAAGAAATAGAAACTCAACTATATAGTTTATACCTAGAATACAAAAGATTACATATTACTAACGAGGATCCTAAAACACTAGATAATCTAATCACGATAATATCTAATTTAGAATATGAATTAATAAAACATCTTAAGTCAAGAAGATAAAAATGAAAATTATTCCAATCAATAATATTCATTATAAAAATAAATACCTACGTATTTATTATCTAGTTAAATCTATTGAGGGGGGTGCGGATTAGGTGCGTAGATTCAACTAGATAATAAATACGTATGTATTTATTTTTATAATGAATATTATTGATTGGAATAATTTTCATTTTTATCTTCTTGACTTAAGATGTTTTATTAATTCATATTCTAAATTAGATATTATCGTGATTAGATTATCTAGTGTTTTAGGATCCTCGTTAGTAATATGTAATCTTTTGTATTCTAAGTATAAACTATATAGTTGGGTTTCTATTTCTTTTAATGATTGATTCTTTTCGTAAGATGTATTCATTAATTTGTTTAGTTTATTATTTTATCCTATTGAAATTTTAGCAATTTCTGTGTAGTATTTTATTCTAACTTTGCTATATTCAATGCGTAGATTTATATTTTTTATTTGACTAATTAGTATTTGTTGTTCATGTATAACTAATTTTCCATCTGCATTAAATAATTTTTCGTACGTATTAAATAAATTAATACTTGTATCTTCCCTTTCTAAGGTTAATTTTATTTCAAGTAATTTTTCTTCTAGTTGTCTTTTCTCTATTTCAAGTTTATTTCTGTAATTAACTTCTTCATATATCCAATTTTGCCTTTCTCTAATTTTCTTTCTATATTCTAACATCTTTTAATCTGAATAATATCAATCTGGGTAATTATCTAGGTATAACTGTGTTATCCAATTCATAATTTCAATTTCATAGTCTAATACTTTTTCTAATATTATTCTCTTAATATCTATAATTTCTATATCTCTAAGTATATATAAGATTAAGACTTTAAGATTATCTATCATTTAAAATTGACTAAATATTTTATTATAATATTTTGTAGTTGTTTGTTTTAGGCTTAGTAGTTCTTGTATATTTTTATTAAGAAATTCTATATATTTTTTTTTATTTTCCATGTATTTGTCTATATTTATTTTTATCTGTTTTTCTAGTAACTGTATATTTCTCATATCTTTAAAAATTCTACGTAATTTTAACATAATAAGGATTTATAAGAGTAGCTAGGTAGACATGGTATATAATTTACTCTAGTCATGTAATATTTACCAAATGCTTTTTCTAATATGATTTTTCTTATATCTACTACTTTTATATCTTTAAGTGCATACAAAATAAGTATTTTAAATTTATCTACCGTCTCATTAGATAAATAATTATTCATTTTCATAAAATTGCTTTTTTCAAAATATTCCCTTCAACCATGTTCATAACAAAATATGGTCATCTTAGATTACTATATACTAGATTATTCTTAAATAACATGTTCTTCGGTCACTATTAGCATGGTAATCTAGATATTTTCCCTTAAACAGCGCCTCTACTCTGGTTACTCCCCACCACGGCTTCTTGACTTATTGGTTTCACCTTTAGGATGACATAGTTCTTAGGGATTTTCCTCCTTTTCCACTTTGCTAATAAACTTCTTAACATATTATTCTCCGAATAATTCTACTATAAAGTAACTAACATGAATTTATTTTATCATATCATGATTGTTGGGAATTATGAATTTAGCTATTCATAATCATAAATAAATATACCTGTTCTGGTAGGTTTGATATTTCTGAGCTTTGATCCTCCATAGATTTTTCCATTGAAATATACCTGTTTTTAATAACTAAGCAAAAATATTTGTTGTAGACAAGAGAGAGTTTTTTGTGCTTCAACGCATGAAGGCTTGCTTTGCAATGCCTTCTTGCTTCTTTATTTATAGAGTGAACGATCTTTACAAAGTACTTTACATGTTTTTTTACATGTTTTCTAAAAAAGCTAAAAAACAAAAATAGACTCAAAAAGTCCTAAAGTCTATTTCCTAGACTACCTAAAAGTCTAAGTCTAAAAAGTAAGTCTAAAAAGTAGTCTTTCCAAGAATAGTAGTTTACAAAGACTTTTACGTAAATAAAATCTGTACAATAAATATCTTGTCTCCGTTGATTTTGTCGTATCTGCTATATCTCCATTATTGCTCCTTATCTTATCTTTCCAGCTGGCGTCTTTATCTCTTTTTATTCTAGCTGAACTGCTGGGACATCATTATCTCCTCCATTACATTTTGAACATTTGTGATCTGGATATTTATGTCCAATAGTCTTGCAGTATCTGGTCAATAATTCTTCTGAAATAAATTTTTCTCTGATAGCTCTGGCAATAGGTTCTGTTTCTGGATTAAGCAACGTGATAATCCATTGCCTGATAGTTTCCATATCTGTTTCTCGTAACTCTTTTGAATTTGAACATATTAGTACATGATTTCTTGAATAGTAGCTCCATATGGGATTTTGTTTGCAATATGTATTTGCTAGCTCTTGTAAAATTGTAGATAGTCCGATAATCCTTTTGTTTGCATAAAATTTTGGTATCTCGATTCTAGTTATCTCTGGTTGTGAAATAATATCTTGTGGTATAATCATATCTCGTGTCATTCCTATCTTTACAACTTGTATAGGTTTTTTAACTTCATCAAATAATATCTCTGCTGGTGCCGTGTAAATTTTTATAAAAAACAAGGTACTTTTGGTTATTCTTTTAAAAGTGATAAATGCTTCATATATCTCTGGTATAGTGGATATCTCAGTTCCGTCCGTGGTATATACAGTACTAAGTAGTCCATATTCGTAGCAAGTTTTAACTAAGTTTGGTTTGGTTTTAGGTAAGGCAATTAGTTTATTATATCCGGTCAATCTCTGGGTTATATAATTTGTGTCTGGTTCTTGGATATTTGTAGCTTTGGGGTTGCTATTTAAAAAGGTTTGTACATTGTAGATATTTTCTATGTATGTACGGGTTGTGTAGTTGTATGTCTTTTTGTCTTGGTTTAGACTGTCTCGGTATGTGGTAACTTGGGGGGTATAAACATGGGATCTTTTGATGTATTTGGGGTATATGGTTTTTCAAATAGCTTATTTAGGTTCATGTTTTTTCTAACTCCTTTGCTTGTACCTGCAGAAGTAGATAGATAAACGTTATGGGTTTTATGGAGTATCCCAACGTCTCCTTCTAGATCTGGAATTTTAATGTCTTCCGATCGACATAGTTCTGCACACTGCTGAGTTATCTGATTCATAGCTATAGACTTCAGTTTATCTTCACTAGTCTTTAGCTTTTCTATCTCAGTACTCATACTGTCCACTTTTAATGAAAGTATAGTTAGGGCTTTGAGTATTTTTTCATGTATATTTTCTTCTATCATTTCAGTCTGTGTAGCTTTGTCTTGATATGTAATCTACAATAACATTTTTGTTAGTACTGATTACTTCTATTATAAATGTAAAATTTAATATGCTTAAAACTAGTCTCCGAATCTCTTTTGTTGTAACTGAATTTTGTATTTTCTTTGTTAGCCACCAGCGTACCTGTGTATTATCTGTTCGCACAATAAATTTGTTATACACAATATATGGCTCAAATGCTAACAAACATTTATATAATGAACATAATTCTTTTCTATTTATTTCCCATTTTATTTCTGTCTCATTGAACGTACCTGAGTAGTATCTACAATGGTGTTCTATTTTTTCTGCTTCATATTTATATTTAAGTACTCCTCCGTAACTATATTCACTAGCATCTGCTACTACTATATATATAAATTTTCTATTTTCATCTGGAAATTGTAATTTTGGTAATTCTTTACAAAGTATTTTTATTTTTTGAACTTGTTTTTTATCTTCTTCATTATAATTATATTCTACATCCTTTTTTATTTTTTTCTGTAATGGTTTTAAGTTTTCTGCTAATTTTGGTATATATTCTCTAACTTGGTTTACTAATCCTAAAACTGATTGTAATTTCTTTTTCGTATCTAATTCTTCTTTCGAATTTATTATTTTTTGTACTATATGTTGTTGCATTTTTACTCCACTTTTATCTATTTGTATTCCTAAAAATTCTATCTGATTTTTCATAATTTCAGCTTTCTTTTTACTTAAACTTATTCCCGATTTTTCTATTATATCTGTAAATTATTCCAATAATTTTAAATGTTCTTCTTTGATTTTTGTATATAATAGTATATCGTCTATATATACTATACAATTAGGTAGTTGTTTAAAATAACTATCCATAAAATGTTGATATCTACCTGGTGCATTTTGTATTTGTTAATATTTCTGTATATGTTTCACTATCTTCTGAATCATAATTATCTGTTTCTTCAACATCTATATTATTTATTTCTAATTCCTTGTTTTTTATTTCTTTATCGTCTATTTCTAATTTTTCTTTAAATTGATTTATCTCGTTTAATAATTTTTGTTCTTTATCTTTTTCTTCTTTTTCTTTCTGTCTTTTTTCATACAGATCTTTTAACATTTGTAATTCTTTTTCTAATTCAGCAATCCTACTATTTTTAGTTTCTTCTATTTTTCGTATTTCTTCTGTAGTTTGTTGTTTTATTTTTTCTATTTCCTTTTTTCTATCTATTTCTACGTTTTCTCTTTCTATTCTTACCATAGCTGTCAATTTATCTTCTAATTTTAATTCTTCTTTTTCTAACATTAAATATAAATGTTCACCTATTTTCTTATATCTTCTTCCTAAATTAGAAGATACTATTCTTATTTTTAATCCTTCATGATTTTCATATATTTTTTCGTCTATTATAAATTCTTCTTTGTTCATTTTATTGTAAATAGTTCATGTTGATATATATATTCTAAACTATCTATTTGTGATTCTAAATTTGATATTTCATCTTTTTGTGCATTTATTGAGTTTTTACTAACTCCGGCAAATATATTATAATTTAATCTTTCTATTCTTATTTTTAATTCTTTACGTTTGTCAGATATACTTTGTTTTAGTTCTTTGTATTTTTGTATTTTATTCATTCAAACAATATTTATAGTACTTTGGTGGATATCTAAATCTAATTTTATCATAATTAAGTGGTATATGTCTCATTCTTCTAGATTTTAAATGGATTATTAATTTTTCTTCAATACTAGATATTAAGGTAATTAGGTAAGCTAATCTTTGTGGATTTTCTTTTGTTTTATTTAAACTTATATATTCTGAATAATTACTAATTAAAGATTCTTTAATTTTGCTAAAAGCTTCTCTGTTTTTAAATGGTCTTCTCATAATTAATATTGATTAATTATTGTCAAGTAAATCCAATCTAAATACATAAACACAACTCAAACATATATACTACTTCTGTATTTTTTAAATAACTGCGCTCTGATTCCATTTGTAGGGGGTGCGGATTAGGTGCGTAGATTCAACTAGATAATAAATACGTATGTATTTATTTTTATAATGAATATTATTGATTGGAATAATTTTCATTTTTATCTTCTTGACTTAAGATGTTTTATTAATTCATATTCTAAATTAGATATTATCGTGATTAGATTATCTAGTGTTTTAGGATCCTCGTTAGTAATATGTAATCTTTTGTATTCTAGGTATAAACTATATAGTTGGGTTTCTATTTCTTTTAATGATTTATTCTTTTCGTAAGATGTATTCATTAATTTGTTTAGTTTATTATTTTATCCTATTAAAATTTTAGCAATTTCTGTGTATTATTTTATTCTAACTTTGCTATATTTAATGCGTAGGTTTATATTTTTTATCTGACTAATTAGTATTTGTTGTTCATGTATAACTAATTTTCCATCTGTATTAAATAATTTTTCGTACGTATTAAATAAATTATTACTTGTATCTTCCTTTTCTAAGGTTAATTTTATTTTAAGTAATTTTTCTTCTAGTTGTTTTTTCTCTATTTCAAGTTGATTTCTCTAATTAACTTCTTCATATATCCAATTTTGCCTTTCTCTAATTTTCTTTATATATTCTAACATCTTTTAATCTGAATAATATCCATCTAGGTAATTATCTAGGTATAACTATGCTATCCAATTCATAATTTCAATTTCATAGTCTAATACTTTTTCTAATATTATTTTCTTAATATCTATAATTTCTATGTCTTTAAGTATATATAAGATTAAAACTTTAAGATTATCTATCATTTAAAATTGACTAAATATTTTATTATAATATTTAATAGTTGTTGGTTTCGGGCTTAGTAGTTCTTGTATATTTTTATTAAGAAATTCTATGTAATTTAGCATGCTAAGTATTTATAAGAGTAGTTAGGTAGGTATGGTATATAATTTACTCTAGTCATGTAATATTTACCAAATACTTTTTCTAATATAATTTTTCTTATATCTGCAACATCTATATTTCTAAGTGCATACAAAATAAGTATCTTAAATTTATCTACCATCACATCAGATAAATAATTATTCATTTTCATAAAATTTCTTTTTTCAAAATATTCCCTTCAACCATGTTCATAACAAAATATGGTCATCTTAGATTACTATATACTAGATTATTCTTAAATAACATGTTCTTCGGTCACTATTAGCATGGTAATCTGGATATTTTCCCTCAAACAGCGCCTCTACTCTGGTTACTCCCCACCACGGCTTCTTGCCTTATTGGTTTCACCTTTAGGATGACATAGTTCTTAGGGATTTTTCTCCTTTTCCACTTTGCTAATAAACTTCTTAACATATTATTCTTCGAATAATTCTACTATAAAGTAACTAACATGAATTTATTTTATCATATCATGATTGTTGGGAATTATGAATTTAGCTATTCATAATCATAAATAAATATACCTGTTCGGGTAGGTTTGATATTTCTGAGCTTTGTTCCTACATAGATTTTTCCATTGAAATATACCTGTTTTTAATTAACTAAGTAAAAATATTTTTTGTAGACAAGAGAGAGTTTTTTGTGCTTCAACGCATGAAGGCTTGCTTTGCAATGCCTCCTGCTTTCTCTATTTATAGAATGAACGATCTTTACAAAGTACTTTACATGTTTTTTATATGTTTTCTAAAAAAGCTAAAAAACAAAAATAGACTCAAAAAGTCCTAAAGTCTATTTCCTAGACTACCTAAAAGTCTAAGTCTAAAAAGTAAGTCTAAAAAGTAGTCTTTACAAGAATAGTAGTTTACAAAGACTTTTACGTAAATAAAATCTGTACAATAAATATCTTGTCTCCGTTGATTTTGTCGTATCTGCTATATCTCCATTATTGCTCCTTATCTTATCTTTCCAGCTGGCTTCTTTATCTCTTTTTATTCTAGCTGAACTGCTGGGACATCATTATCTCCTCCATTACATTTTGAACATTTGTGATCTGGATATTTATGTCCAATAGTCTTGCAGTATCTGGTCAATAATTTTTCCGAAATAAATTTTTCTCTGATAGCTCTGGCAATAGGTTCTGTTTCTGGTTTAAGCAACGTGATAATCCATTGCCTGATAGTTTCCATATCTGTTTCTCGTAACTCTTTTGAATTTGAATATATTAGTACATGATTTCTTGAATAGTAGCTCCATATGGGATTTTGTTTGCAATATGTATTTGCTAGCTCTTGTAAAATTGTAGATAGTCCGATAATCCTTTTGTTTGCATAAAATTTTGGTATCTCGATTCTAGGTATCTCTGGTTGTGAAATAATATCTTGTGGTATAATCATATCTCGTGTCATTCCTATCTTTACAACTTGTATAGGTTTTTTAACTTCATCAAATAATATCTCTGCTGGTGTCGTGTAAATTTTTATAAAAAACAAGGTACCGTTGGTTATTCTTTTAAAAGTGATAAATGCTTAATATATCTCTGGTATAGTGGATATCTCAGTTCCGTCTGTGGTATATACAGTACTAAGTAATCCATATTCGTAGCAAGTTTTAACTAAGTTTGGTTTGACTTTAGGTAAGGCAATTAGTTTATTATATCCGGTCAATCTCTGGGTTATATAGTTTGTATCTGGTTCTTGGATATTTGTAGCTTTGGGGTTGCTATTTAAAAAGGTTTGTACATTGTAGATATTTTCTATGTATGTACGGGGTGTGTAGTTGTATGTCTTTTTGTCTTGGTTTAGACTATCTCGGTATGTGGTAACTTGTGGGGGTATAAATATGGGATCTTTTGATGTATTTGGGGTATATGGTTTTTCAAATAGCTTATTTAGGTTCATATTTTTTCTAACTCCTTTGCTTTTACCTGCAGAAGTAGATAGATAAACGTTATGGGTTTTATGGAGTGTCCAAACGTCTCCTTCTAGCTCTGGAATTTTACGGTCTTCCGATCGACATAGCTCTGCGCATTGCTGAGTTAGCTGATTCATAGCTATAGACTTCAGTTTATCTTCACTAGTCTTTAGCTTTAGCTCTTCTATCTCAGTACCCATACTGTCCACTTTTAATGAAAGTGTAGTTAGGGCGTTGAGTATTTTTTCATGTATATTTTCTTCTATCATTTCAGTCTGTGTAACTTTGTCTTGATATGTAATCTGCAATAACATTTTTGTTAGTACTGATTACTTCTATTATAAATGTAAAATTTAATATGTTTAAAACTAGTCTCCGAATCTCTTTTGTTGTAACTGAATTTTGTATTTTCTTTGTTAGCCACCAGCGTACCTATGTATTATCTGTTCGCACAATAAATTTGTTATATACAATATATGGCTCAAATGCTAACAAACATTTATATAATGAACATAATTCTTTTCTATTTATTTCCCATTTTATTTCTGTCTTGTTGAACGTACCTGAGTAGTATCTACAATGGTGTTCTATTTTTTCTGCTTCATATTTATATTTAAGTACTCCTCCGTAACTATATTCACTAGCATCTGCTTCTACTACATATATAAATTTTCGATTTTCATCTGAAAATTGTAATTTTGGTAATTCTTTACAAAGTATTTTTATTTTTTGAACTTGTTTTTTATCTTCTTCATTATAATTATATTCTACATCCTTTTTTAATTTTTTCTGTAAGGGCTTTAGATTTTCTGCTAATTGTGGTATATATTCTCTAACTTGGTTTACTAATCCTAAAAATGATTGTAATTTCTTTTTCGTATCTAATTCTTCTTTCGAATTTATTATTTTTTGTACTATATGTTGTTGCATTTTTGCTCCACTTTTATCTATTTGTATTCCTAAAAATTCTATCTGATTTTTCATAATCTCAGCTTTCTTTTTACTTAAACTTATTCCCGATTTTTCTATTATATCCATAAATTGTTCCAATAATTTTAAATGTTCTTCTTTGTTTTTGTATATAATAGTATATCGTCTATATATACTATACAATTAGGTAGTTGTTTAAAATAACTATCCATAAAATGTTGATATCTACCGGGTGCATTTTTATATCCAAATGGTAGTACATTCCATTCATAAAATCCTTGTGATACCGTAAATGCGGTTAACTCCTTAGATTCTTCTTCTAACTTTAGATGGTAAAATCCTGATTTGCAATAAAATTTACTAAAGTAATTATATTCTTGTATTTGTCTTATTTTTAATATCTTATTTGGTATTGGGTAATTATAAGTTATTGTTTTTGCATTTAAATTTCTATAATCAATAACCATTCTACTTTTTCCTCTTTTTTGTTCATTATGTTTATTTACTATAAATGCTGGGCTATTATTTTTGCTATTACTTTTTTGTATATATTGTTTTTCTAATAATTCATCTATATGCATTTTAAATTCTTTTAAATCATCAAAATTATATGTTAATGGTTTCTGGGTTATTATGTTATTTTTATCTATTAATTCAATTTTTATAGTAGTTTTATGTCTTTCCCATCCTTTTAATGGATCTTCACTATATAATTGTTCTAATTTTCTATTAACTATTTCTATCTTATTTATTGAAAATATAGTTATTTCTGTTTTATTTATAGAAAATACGACTAGTTCTATTATATTTTCAGTATTTTTTATATTTTCTAACTTTTGTGTAATTTTTTCATTTCCTCTTATCCAATCAGTTTTCTTTCTTATTTTATTATTAACTCTTTTTGCTCTTACTTTCTGTTTACATGGTGTTGTAAACCACCAGTCTGTTCTAGTTATTATATGTGGGTATAATTTATCTAGAAACGACATTCCTAAAAGTATATCTTTTGATGTTAGTTCATAATTATAAATTTCTTCTATTGTTAATATTTTATCCCATACTTGTGTTTTTACATTCTTAGCTTTGTAAGTGATTAAGCTTCCTTCGTTATTAAATCCTTTAACTATTATTGGTGTTTTTAATTTATCCCATTTACTTTCTGATAAGCAATTATATCTACATAAATTAGATTCTGCTCTTGTATCTATAATAAACGTATAATATCTACTGTAATATCCTTCTACTACTATCTTCATTAATACATATATTTTCATTTTATGTTAATGCTCTTCTTAAGAATAATTTTTCTCTGTTATATGTTATAGTTAATTGTGTATGTTCTATATTATATGGTTTTACTTGTTCTAACCATTTTATTCCTAATATTATGTCTGTTTTTTGCATTTCTTCTTTTACTTCAAATTCTATTTTTATTTTTCTTATTCCTATTATTATTTCTTTTTCTTTTATATTTTTAGTATTTATTAAACTTCTTGGTAGATCTGGGCATAAATTATTGTCGGTTTTTATTTCCTCATTTTTACTAGATATTTTGCTATATAATTTTCTTCTTGTCCTATGTTTAAGAGTATTAAATATTCTTTTTCATTTACCTTTCCTGTTATGTAATATTGGTTTGAATTATCCATTCAACTTGTTTCATAACTTATTCTTTTTGATGAGCTTGATTATTCCGGTTTATCATAAGCTGTTCATTTTGTTGTACTTATTCTATCATTTATTATTTCTAGATTTTCTTCTACATCTATGTCTCTATAGCTATAATCATTATAATCTATTGTTTTTACAAATTGTTCGAATGGGCTATCTATTTGTATCTTGTTAATTTTATTTTTTCCTGTTATTTTATGTTTTGTTGTTAATACATATAAATTTTTGCATCTTGCTGTAAATATTTTACTTCCTGGGGTTAATTCTATTCCTGATATCTTCCAATATAATACTAGTGATTTATCTATATTTCTATCTGTTACTGCTACTGAATAATTTGCACTTATTATAAATTTAAATTTTTGGTATATTAAATTTCCTTTTATGGCAGTTATTATACTTTTTTTCTATATGTTTTATAATTCTATCATCTGCTAGATATAATTCTATTGGTGTATCTATTTCTTCTCTAAAACATGCTTTTATTAATATTTCTGTACCTCCAAGGTGTACATATTTTATTGGGTCTCTACTTTTTATATCGTTTATCTCTTTATTAATTATTCTTTTAGTTACTAGTGGTATACTGGCTTTACCTTTTGCATATCTACAGTCTATTACATGCTCTTTTTGACTTACTACATAATATTCTTCCTTTTTTCTAGTAAATATATTTTTTATTGTTGGTATTTTAAATATTTTTTCTACACTTAAGTCTAACTCTTTTCCTTTTATTTCAACAAATACATTGTTATCAAATATTATTTTTGATCTGTTCCTTCGTCATTTAAATATTCTTCTTTTGTTAATATTTTTATATCTTCTTCAGTCATTTAATTCATCTAATTCACTATCTATTTCGTTATCTGTTTCATTCTCTGAAATTTCATATATACTGTCTTCACTTTCTAATTCGTAATCTATGTAATCTATTTGCATATATTCTGTATTTTCTATTTTTATTTCTGATATTTGTTTATTTTTTGGGTTTTTAGGTAATTTACAATCTCTAGCTAGATGTCCTATTTTTCCGCAATTATAACAAGTACATTCTTTTATAGATTTCTTTTTCCTATATGGTCTTTTATGTTTATAGTTTTTTACATAATATCTTTTTCTTGGTTTCTTATACTTATATTTTGATTTTTTGTATTTCTTATATTTCTTATGTCTTTTTCTTTTCTTATAATATCTATCTTCGCATCCAAATTGAGGTGCTATCTTATCTTTGCAACATGCTAAATTTCTTATTAATGTTTTTTCCATTTTTATTTCTTCTCTATATTTTTCACATAGGTTTCTATACCATTGTTGTAAAAATTTTATTCTTGCTCCTAGAGTATCTACTATTTTTGTTTCATCCCAACTTTTTATTATTTTTGAACTAAATGGTTCAGGTAATTTATTAAAATATAATTTTCTTATTTCTTTACTTTCTTCTATATTATATGCTCTTTTATAATAATATTCTTTAAATGCGCAAGTATATTCATCTATGTAGCACATATTACATATTGCTAATTTTAACATTAAATTCCTATTTATATCTTTCTCTTCATTTTGTTCTTCTTCTGTTGTTGTCATGCTACTAAATTCGTCTTTTATAGCTGTTTCATATTTTTTTAATAATTCTATAGGTGTTAATATTTTTCCTTCTGTAGATTTGTCAGTTCTTAATATTCTTTTACTATTTTCAGTTAGATTTAAAAACCATAATTTCACTGTTCCTATTAGTGTTCTTTCTATATATTCTGGTGAATCTGTTACACTTATATTATTATCTAATAATTGTTTTGTCATATATCCTATCCATAATTGTATTATTTTTTCTGTATCTATTACACAATCTAAGTCTAAAAAGTTATAATTTTTATTAACTATTTGTTTTGGTGTCCATTTGTCATATTCATTTTTTAGATTATATCTTTTAAACTTATTCTTATAATATGTAGGTTTCTTTATTTCTGATGTACTAGGTATTATATTTTGATCTCCTTTATTATCAAGAGTATTTATTTCTGTGTTGATATTTTCTAAGTTTTCTTCATTAATTACTTCTTGTTTTTCATTGATTTCTAAGTTTTTTGTATTTGTTAATATTTCTGTATATGTTTCACTATCTTCTGAATCATAATTATCTGTTTCTTTAACATCTATATTATTTATTTCTAATTCCTTGTTTTTTATTTCTTTATCGTCTATTTCTAATTTTTCTTTAAATTGATTTATCTCGTTTAATAATTTTTGTTCTTTATCTTTTTCTTCTTTTTCTTTCTGTCTTTTTTCATACAGATCTTTTAACATTTGTAATTCTTTTTCTAATTCAGCAATCCTACTATTTTTAGTTTCTTCTATTTTTCGTATTTCTTCTGTAGTTTGTTGTTTTATTTTTTCTATTTCCTTTTTTCTATCTATTTCTTCGTTTTCTTTTTTCTATTCTTACCATAGCTGTCAATTTATCTTCTAATTTTAATTCTTCTTTTTCTAACATTAAATATAAATGTTCGCCTATTTTCTTATATCTTCTTCCTAAATTAGAAAATACTATTCTTATTTTTAATCCTTCGTGATTTTCATGTATTTTTTCGTCTATTATAAATTCTTCTTTGTTCATTTTATTGTAAATAGTTCATGTTGATATATATATTCTAAACTATCTATTTGTGATTCTAAATTTGATATTTCATCTTTTTGTGCATTTATTGAGTTTTTACTAACACCGACAAATATATTATAATTTAATTATTCTATTCTTTACGTTTTTCAGATATAGTTTGTTTTAGTTCTTTGTATTTTTGTATTTTATTCATTCAAACAATATTTATAGTACTTTGGTGGATATCTAAATCTAATTTTATCATAATTAAGTGGTATATGTCTCATTCTTCTAGATTTTAAATGGATTATTAATTTTGCTTCAATACTAGATATTAAGGTAATTAGGTAAGCTAATCTTTGTGGGTTTTCTTTTGTTTTATTTAAACTTATATATTCTGAATAATTACTAATTAAAGATTCTTTAATTTTTCTAAAAGTTTCTCTGTTTTTAAATGGTCTTCTCATAATTAATATTGATTAATTATTGTCAAGTAAATCCAATCTAAATACATAAACTAAACTCAAACATATATAGTACTTCTAAATTCATAAACACATAAACTCAAACGTATATGCTACTTCTGTATTTTTTAAATAACTGCGCTTTGATACCATTTGTAGGGGGGTGCGGATTAGGTGCGTAGATTCAACTAGATAATAATTAATTATTGTCAAGTAAATCCAATCTTCTAAATACATAAACTAAACTCAAACATATATACTACTTCTGTATTTTTTAAATAACTGCGCTCTGATACCATTTGGAGGGGGGTGCGGATTAGGTGCGTAGATTCATAATTTCAATTTCATAGTCTAATACTTTTTCTAATATTATTTTCTTAATATCTATAATTTCTATGTCTTTAAGTATATATAAGATTAAAACTTTAAGATTATCTATCATTTAAAATTGACTAAATATTTTATTATAATATTTTGTAGTTGTTTGTTTCAGGCTTAGTAGTTCTTGTATATTTTTATAAAGAAATTCTATGTAATTTAGCATGCTAAGTATTTATAAGAGTAGTTAGGTAGGTATGGTATATAATTTACTCTAGTCATGTAATATTTACCAAATACTTTTTCTAATATAATTTTTCTTATATCTGCAACATCTATATTTCTAAGTGCATACAAAATAAGTATCTTAAATTTATCTACCATCACATCAGATAAATAATTATTCATTTTCATAAAATTTCTTTTTTCAAAATATTCCCTTCAACCATGTTCATAACAAAATATGGTCATCTTAGATTACTATATACTAGATTATTCTTAAATAACATGTTCTTCGGTCACTATTAGCATGGTAATCTGGATATTTTCCCTCAAACAACGCCTCTACTCTGGTTACTCCCCACCACGGCTTCTTGCCTTATTGGTTTCACCTTTAGGATGGCATAGTTCTTAGGGATTTTTCTCCTTTTCCACTTTGCTAATAAACTTCTTAACATATTATACTTCGAATAATTCTACTATAAAGTAACTAACATGAATGTATTTTATCATATCATGATTGTTGGGAATTATGAATTTAGCTATTCATAATCATAAATAAATATACCTGTTCGGGTAGGTTTGATATTTCTGAGCTTTGTTCCTCCATAGATTTTTCCATTGAAATATACCTGTTTTTAATTAACTAAGCAAAAATATTTTTTGTAGACAAGAGAGAGTTTTTTTTGCTTCAACGCATGAAGGCTTGCTTTGCAATGCCTTCTGCTTTCTCTATTTATAGAATGAACGATCTTTACAAAGTACTTTACATGTTTTTTACATGTTTTCTAAAAAAGCTAAAAAACAAAAATAGACTCAAAAAGTCCTAAAGTCCATTTCCTAGACTACCTAAAAGTCTAAGTCTTAAAAGTAAGTCTAAAAAGTAGTCTTTACAAGAATAGTAGTTTACAAAGACTTTTACGTAAATAAAATCTGTACAATAAATATCTTGTCTCCGTTGATTTTGTCGTATCTGCTATATCTCCATTATTGCTCCTTATCTTATCTTTCCAGCTGGCGTCTTTATCTTTTTTTATTCTAGCTGAACTGCTGGGACATCATTATCTCCTCCATTACATTTTGAACATTTGTGATCTGGATATTTATGTCCAATAGTCTTGCAGTATCTGGTCAATAATTCTTCTGAAATAAATTTTTCTCTGATAGCTCTGGCAATAGGTTCTGTTTCTGGATTAAGCAACGTGATAATCCATTGCCTGATAGTTTCCATATCTGTTTCTCGTAACTCTTTTGAATTTGAATATATTAGTACATGATTTCTTGAATAGTAGCTCCATATGGGATTTTGTTTGCAATATGTATTTGCTAGCTCTTGTAAAATTATAGATAGTCCGATAATCCTTTTGTTTGCATAAAATTTTGGTATCTCGATTCTAGGTATCTATGGTTGTGAAATAATATCTTGTGGTATAATCATATCTTGTGTCATTCCTATCTTTACAACTTGTATAGGTTTTTTAACTTCATCAAATAATATCTCTGCTGGTGCCGTGTAAATTTTTATAAAAAACAAGGTACCTTTGGTTATTCTTTTAAAAGTGATAAATGCTTCATATATCTCTGGTATAGTGGATATCTCAGTTCCATCCGTGGTATATACAGTACTAAGTAGTCCATATTCGTAGCAAGTTTTAACTAAGTTTGGTTTGACTTTAGGTAAGGCAATTAGTTTATTATATCCGGTCAATCTCTGGATTATATAGTTTGTATCTGGTTCTTGGATATTTGTAGCTTTGGGGTTGCTATTTAAAAAGGTTTGTACATTGTAGATATTTTCTATGTATGTACGGGCTGTGTAGTTGTATGTCTTTTTGTCTTGGTTTAGACTATCTCGGTATGTGGTAACTTGTGGGGGTATAAACATGGGATCTTTTGATGTATTTGGGGTATATGGTTTTTCAAATAGCTTATTTAGGTTCATATTTTTTCTAACTCCTTTGCTTGTACCTGCAGAAGTAGATAGATAAACGTTATGGGTTTTATGGAGTGTCCCAACGTCTCCTTCTAGCTCTGGAATTTTACTGTCTTCCGATCAACATAGCTCTGCGCATTGCTGAGTTAGCTGATTCATAGCTATAGACTTCAGTTTATCTTCACTAGTCTTTAGCTTTAGCTCTTCTATCTCAGTACCCATACTGTCCACTTTTAATGAAAGTGTAGTTAGGGCGTTGAGTATTTTTTCATGTATATTTTCTTCTATCATTTCAGTCTGTGTAGCTTTGTCTTGATATGTAATCTGCAATAACATTTTTGTTAGTACTGATTACTTCTATTATAAATGTAAAATTTAATATGTTTAAAACTAGTCTCCGAATCTATTTTGTTGTAACTGAATTTTGTATTTTCTTTGTTAGCCACCAGCGTACCTGTGTATTATCTGTTCGCACAATAAATTTGTTATATACAATATATGGCTCAAATGCTAACAAACATTTATATAGTGAACATAATTCTTTTCTATTTATTTCCCATTTTATTTCTGTCTCGTTGAACGTACCTGAGTAGTATCTACAATGGTGTTCTATTTTTTCTGCTTCATATTTATATTTAAGTACTCCTCCGCAACTATATTCACTAGCATCTGCTTCTACTATATATATAAATTTTCTATTTTCATCTGGAAATTATAATTTTGGTAATTCTTTACAAAGTATTTTTATTTTTTGAACTTGTTTTTTATCTTCTTCATTATAGTTATATTCTATGTCCTTTTTTAATTTTTTCTGTAAGGTGTTTAGATTTTCTGCTAATTTTGGTATATATTCTCTAAATTGGTTTACTAATCCTAAAAATGATTGTAATTTCTTTTTCGTATCTAATTCTTCTTTTGAATTTATTATTTTTTGTACTATATGTTGTTGCATTTTTACTCCACTTTTATCTATTTGTATTCCTAAAAATTCTATTTGATTTTTCATAATTTCAGCTTTCTTTTTACTTAAACTTATTCCCGATTTTTCTATTATATCTGTAAATTGTTCCAATAATTTTAAATGTTCTTCTTTGGTTTTGTATATAATAGTATATCGTCTATATATACTATACAATTAGGTAGTTGTTTAAAATAACTATCCATAAAATGTTGATATCTACCTGGTGCATTTTTATATCCAAATGGTAGTACATTCCATTCATAAAATCCTTGTGGTACCGTAAATGCGGTTAACTCCTTAGATTCTTCTTCTAACTTTAGATGGTAAAATCCTGATTTGCAATCAAATTTACTAAAATAATTATATCCTTGTATTTGTCTTATTTTTAATATCTTATTTGGTATTGGGTAATTATAAGTTATTGTTTTTGCATTTAAATTTCTATAATCAATAACCATTCTACTTTTTCCTCTTTTTTGTTCACTATGTTTATTTACTATAAATGCTGGGCTATTATGTTTGCTATTACTTTTTTTGTATATATTGTTTTTCTAATAATTCATCTATATGCATTTTAAATTCTTTTAAATCATCAAAATTATATGTTAATGGTTTCTGGGTTATTATGCTATTTTTATCTATTAATTCAATTTTTATAGTAGTTTTATGTTTTCCCCATCCTTTTAATGGATCTTCACTATATAATTGTTCTAATTTTCTGTTAACTATTTCTATCTTATTTATTGAAAATATAGTTATTTCTGTTTTGTTTATCGAAAATACGACTAGTTCTATTGTATCTTCAGTATTTTTTATATTTTCTAACTTTTGTGTAATTTTTCCATTTCCTTTTATCCAATCAGTTTTCTTTCTTATTTTAATATTAAGTCTTTTTGCTCTTACTTTTTGTTTACATGGTGTTGTAAACCACCAGTCTGTTCTAGTTATTATATGTGGATATAATTTATCTAGAAATGGCATTCCTAAAAGTATATCTTTTGATGTTAGTTCATAATTATAAATTTCTTCTATTGTTAATATTTTATCCCATACTTGTGTTTTTACATTCTTAGCTTTGTAAGTAATTAAGCTTCCTTCGTTATTAAATCCTTTAACTATTATTGGTGTTTTTAATTTATCCCATTTACTTTCTGGTAAGCAATTATATCTACATAAATTAGCTTTTGCTCCTGTATCTATCATAGGCGTATAATATCTACTGTAATATCCTTCTACTACTATCTTCATTAATACATATATTTTCATTTTATGTTAATGCTCTTCTTAAGAATAATTTCTCTCTGTTATTTGTTATAGTCAATTGTGTATGTTCTATATTATATGGTTTTACTTGTTCTAACCATTTTATTCCTAATATTATGTCTGTTTTTTGCATTTCTTCTTTTACTTCAAATTCTATTTTTATTTTTCTTATTCCTATTATTATTTCTTTTTCTGCTATATTTTTAGTGTTTATTAAACTTCTTGGTAGATCTGGGCATATATTATTGTCAGTTTTTATTTTTTCATTTTTTACTAGATATTTTGCTATATAATTTTCTTCTTGTCCTGTGTTTAAGAGTATTAAATATTCTTTTTCATTTACCTTTCCTGTTATGTAATATTGGTTTGATTTATCCATTCAACTTGTTTCATAACTTATTCTTTTTGATGAGCTTGATGATTCCGGTTTATCATAAGCTGTTCTTTTTGTTGTACTTATTCTATCATTTATTATTTCTAGATTTTCTTCTACATCTATGTCTCTATAGCTATAATCATTATAATCTATTGTTTTTACAAATTGTTCGAATGGGCTATCTATTTGTATCTTGTTAATTTTATTTTTTCCTGTTATTTTATGTTTTGTTGTTAATACATATAAATTTTTGCATCTTGCTGTAAATATTTTACTTCCTGGGGTTAATTCTATTCCTGATATCTTCCAATATAATACTAGTGATTTATCTATATTTCTATCTGTTACTGCTACTGAATAATTTGCACTTATTATAAATTTAAATTTTTGGTATATTAAATTTCCTTTTATGGCAGTTATTATACTTTTTTTCTATAGGTTTTATAATTCTATCATCTGCTAAATATAATTCTATTGGTGTATCTATTCCTTCTCTAAAACATGCTTTTATTAATATTTTTATATCTTCTTCAGTCATTTAATTCATCTAATTCACTATCTATTTCGTTATCTGTTTCATTCTCTGAAATTTCATATATACTGTCTTCACTTTCTAATTCGTAATTTATGTAATCTATTTGCATATATTCTGTATTTTCTATTTTTATTTCTGATATTTGTTTATTTTTTGGGTTTTTAGGTAATTTACAATCTCTAGCTAAATGTCCTAACTTTCCACAATTATAACAAGTACATTCTTTTATAGATTTTTTCTTTCTATATGGTCTTTTATTTTTATAATTTCTTACATAATATCTTTTTCTTGGTTTTTTGTATTTATATTTTCATTTTTTGTATTTCTTATATTTCTTATGTCTTTTTCTTTTCTTATAATATCTATCTTCGCATCCAAATTGAGGTGCTATCTTATCTTTGCAACATGCTAAATTTCTTATTAGTGTTTTTTCCATTTTTATTTCTTCTCTATATATTTCACATAGGTTTCTATACCATTGTTGTAAAAATTTTATTCTTGCTCCTAGAGTATCTACTATTTTTGTTTCATCCCAACTTTTTATTATTTTTGAACTAAATGGTTCAGGTAATTTATTAAAATATATTTTTCTTATTTCTTTACTTCCTTCTATATTATATGCTCCTTTATAATAATATTCTTTAAATGCGCAAGTATATTCATCTATGTAACACATATTACATATTGCTAATTTTAACATTAAATTCCTATTTATATTTTTCTCTTCATTTTGTTCTTCTTCTGTCGTTGTCATGCTACTTAATTCGTCTTTTATAGCCGTTTCATGTTTTTTTTAATAATTCTATAGGTGTTAATATTTTTCCTTCTGTAGATTTGTCAGTTCTTAATATTCTTTTACTATTTTCAGTTAGATTTAAAAACCATAATTTCACTGTTCCTATTATTGTTCTTTCTATATATTCTGGTGCATCTGTTACACTTATATTATTATCTAATAATTATTTTGTCATATATCCTATCCATAATTGTATAGTTTTTTCTGTATCTATTACACAATCTAAGTCTAAAAAGTTATAATTTTTATTAACTATTTATTTTGGTGTCCATTTGTCATATTCATTCTTTAGATTATATCTTTTAAACTTATTCTTATAATATGCAGGTTTCTTTATTTCTGATGTACTAGGTATTATATTTTGATCTCCTTTTTTATCAAGAGTATTTATTTCTGTGTTGATATTTTCTAAGTTTTCTTCATTAATTACTTCTTTTTTTTCATTGATTTCTAAGTTTTTTGTATTTGTTAATATTTCTGTATATGTTTCACTATCTTCTGAATCATAATTATCTCTTTCTTCAACATCTATATTATTTATTTCTAATTCCTTGTTTTTTATTTCTTTATCGTCTATTTCTAATTTTTCTTTAAATTGATTTATCTCGTTTAATAATTTTTGTTCTTTATCTTTTTCTTCTTTTTCTTTCTGTCCTTTTTCATACAGATCTTTTAACATTTGTAATTCTTTTTCTAATTCAGCAATCCTACTATTTTTAGTTTCGTCTATTTTTCGTATTTCTTCTGTAGTTTGTTGTTTTATTTTTTCTATTTCCTTTTTTCTATCTATTTCTTCGTTTTCTTTTTCTATTCTTACCATAGCTGTCAATTTATCTTCTAATTTTAATTCTTCTTTTTCTAACATTAAATATAAATGTTCGCCTATTTTCTTATTTTTAATTCTTTACGTTTTTCAGATATAGTTTGTTTTAGTTCTTTGTATTTTTGTATTTTATTCATTCAAACAATATTTATAGTACTTTGGTGGATATCTAAATCTAATTTTATCATAATTAAGTGGTATATGTCTCATTCTTCTAGATTTTAAATGGATTATTAATTTTGCTTCAATACTAGATATTGAGGTAATTAGGTAAGCTAATCTTTGTGGGTTTTCTTTTGTTTTATTTAAACTTATATATTCTGAATAATTACTAATTAAAGATTCTTTAATTTTTCTAAAAGTTTCTCTGTTTTTAAATGGTCTTCTCATAATTAATATTGATTAATTATTGTCAAGTAAATCCAATTTTTTCTATTTCCTTTTTTCTATCTATTTCTTCGTTTTCTCTTTTTATTCTTACCATAGCTGTCAATTTATCTTCTAATTTTAATTCTTTTTTTTCTAACATTAAATATAGCCACCAGCGTACTTGTGTATTATCTTCTAGATTTTAAATGAATTATTAATTTTGCTTCAATACTAGATATTGAGGTAATTAGGTAAGCTAATCTTTGTGGGTTTTCTTTTGTTTTACTTAAACTTATATACTTATATATTCTGAATAATTACTAATTAAAGATTCTTAATTTTCATAATCTATATATCTGCTCAAAGATACAAAGTTTTTTTCTTCATAATTTCTGGCCTTCATCATGTACAATATATGAGATAACCCTTTCCATCCATAGAAAGTGCTACCTGACCTATTAACCCATTAGCTAGTCCTTCTTCTAAAACTCCAGTTATGTCGTGTAAATATATATATATATATAACTTTGAAATCCAACCAAATAATATCAAAGCATGCTAAGTTGTGATGAATAACGCGAATTCTGAAGGAGGAAAAAAATAAAACCTTAAGCTAATGAATGGCGTGTCTAAATAATGGACATAATTATGAAATTAAATGGTCAGGTTGTTTGAATTTGTGAAATTGCACAAGTTTAGTTAGATAGGTGTGATGTGTTGTAAGATTCATTTAGTGTTACATTTACAAACATGTAATATGATCATATCTTGCTTAATTCTTTCTTATAGACGACATTCTTTGATACATGAACTTGAAAAAAATATCATTTTTTACTTATGTATGAATACGATTAAAAAAAGAAGGAAAAGTGCACTATATAAACAACGAAATATATATTTAGAATCATAATTAAATAAAAGGGTTGTTCCATATAAAACTTTTTCCTAAACAATGATAGTCAATTAACATAAAAAGAAATCAAGAAATATTTTTTAAAAAATAATTACATGTGTAGTTTTGACCAACGATGAAGAAGATAACCTTAAATAATCTTTTCATTATACTAATTCGATTATAGAAGTTTAATTAGTCTTTTTATTTTTGTAGTCCAAATTATTTTACATATTTTACAATTATTACATTAAAATATTATCAAGATGTCAATCAATTAATGTTAAAATAAAATAATATCGATATTTGACAACCAATTCATTGAAATATTAAAGCTTATATAACTAATATGTAATAAACCATTAAGATAAATGGAAAAAATAAAAATATGAATTAGAAAAGCACTTCTAAAAAGTAACCGGAAAAGAAATGTTGTCGATTTAACAGTCACGATCCGAATGATTGTGAGTGACATCCAAACTAACTCTCCGATGAAAAAATCATCTAACCCAAATCATTACCCAACACTAAGCCATTTTTAAGACGTAATATTCAAGAAGACAATGGTACTCATAAATTTCTCGAGAAAATGCTAAACAAATGTGCAAAATCAATTAAACCTAACTATTAAAATTTTCAAGGATCCGAAAGTTATCATACAAGAATTTCTAGCCAATAACCAAAGTCTAATATAAATATCCAAAAAAAAAAAACCTACTATATCATTGTCAAAAAGAATGGACAAGATCAAATGAGATGATCCCCTGACTGCCTGAAGGTAGATGCTCACCCTTGGATTGAAAAGTTACTCGTCAGACGCTATATCCGAGGTCTCTTCTCAATCACTGAAACACTAACAAAAGAAGAGCACATGTAAAATCTATACAAATACTATGTACCGGTAGGCATTATTGGTCGACTCAACTCAGACCCACTTTTAAACATAATGAGCTACAAGAATTCAACACATAACACATAATTTCAATCAACACATAACCCATCGCCGGACCAAGTCGTGACGGGTATCTCAAGCTAGCCGAGGGCCGGAGACCACCCTCATAACCTAACCATTCGAGCAAAATAAAGACAAAACAGAAAGAGAAGAAGACAAAACAGAAAGAGCAGAAGACAACCAAACCATAAAGATAAAGAGAGTTAATGCAACTCAAAAGTAAGTTTAAAGAGTCAACAACAATCGTTCCCGCACATTGTCCACAAAAGCCTCAAAATCGAAATACCAAATTAGGTCGGGACATGCCCCCGACCATGGCCTAAAAGAAAATCCAAAATATGAAAAAAAATCGATAGGATTTTGATACTCATAAAGAAATAAATAAAATGTCATGCCTTTCGAAAGATGGAGGCACACCACTTCAATCCAGATAAACCGACAAACCAGAATCCATCTAACATTGCACAGGGATAAAAGAGGTGTCTTTTCACCTTACATTATGAAATAATATAGCATCCTAGGATGGTTAGCGGGTGAGCGCTGGCATGTAACTCAGGATAATGGATAAAATAATGTCATTTTCCATTATAAAATCAAATCTCCATGTACATGTTCACATACATGTATCTCTCTCTCTATATATATATGTATGTATGTATATATATGTATGTATATATATGAGATGCCAGGATGAAGTACAAGGTTTAGTATGAGATTTAAAATCATTAACCTAGATTATGTAGCTCTAACTGTCCTAAGGGCACCCACAGGCTATATGGGTTTGGATCCCCCATCGGAAGGGCTCCAGTGTGTGTTAACCATACGAATGAAGAAATTCAAAGAAGGGCCAGGGAATCTAAAACCTCAGTCATTCTAAAATATATATAAAGTGTGAACTATGCACACGGCCACCAAGGCCCCCACGCCGGCAAACGTGGTTTTCAGTATCGGTCACCCCGGGAGTTCCACCTTCTACGATGATCTACACAACTCCCTTTAAATACAAATTAAAGTATTTATATATAACCCATCCATTTAACCAAAGAATCATCCATTTAGGCATTTACCAAATGGTATCGTCATACCAATTAATTATGCTTGCAAGCCAATTCCATTATGCCAAACCACACCAATTAGCCATAAGACTCCAAAGCTCTAATTTAAAATCAATCCCTGGCCACCAAGGCCTTTCAAAATTATTTTTATCCATTTAGACATTAATGGAATGTAATAGTTTAGTAAAGTATGCAAAGCCATGTAATTGTCCATATTTCAAACCAATTATGGAAGTGGGTTGAGGTTAATACCAATTTCAAATTATAAATTATAAATTTGGTGAAATACATGACCCCCATTCTATTCACCATGCCTATGCACCTGATGAGTTCCAAAATCTATCCATAAAGCATAAATAAATGCATGTAAACCATGAGAATACAATTTAAACAATAAGCATCCAAAATCCTCAATAAGAATTCCAAAACCAAATATTAAAACCATTTGAATACTAAACCATTGAATGTCAGGATAAAAAATATAAATTTAGGGAAGATATACACACCCAAAAACACTAAGAATTTGGAGAAGAAACCACACTTTGAGCCCTAGATGACAAACCCATAGAAACCCTAACTTTAATCTTGACTTGGAAATTTAAGATAGAAGAGTGTGTTTATGTCATGTTTAATGGGTGGAAATAAGGATAAGAGAATATTTTATGTCGTGGAATAGTAGAGGGATAAGAGAAAAAGACCACTATGCCCTTAATGAAATCCTGTAAGAATTTTAACTCCAATCGCTATGGGCCACGTAACGACTCATGATCAGTGATCAAGAGTCATCACCAAGACTTGTAGACTGGGCAGTGACTCAGGGCCACCCATACTGGTTTGGTCTCGAGTCCCACCCTACGACTTGGGAAGTCTAGTTATTACCAAGACAACAACCTTAATCCATCTCACTATTAAGGTCATGAGTCGCTCACCATGGCTTGTGACATTACCATATGACTCGTATGGTCCCAGTTGTTGTTAGCCCCTATATTTATGTATTATGTTTTAATATTGGCAAACTAATAGGTGGACATTTGCAGGACATTGAATATCTCAAATGATGGAGGGATATCTCACACAAAGGATTTAAAATATAGAAGATCTCTATTAATGGGAAGATATCTTACATAATATACCCTCAAAGAGGACAATACTAAATATGGAGGCACATCAATTAAGGATTTCACTGGACAAGGAAACAAGAGCAAAGATCTCAATGGATAAGGCAAATCAAAGAATGACTAAGCATACCTAATAGCGAGATTAAAGGAAAAGAGATCACACTCTCTACATGGACATATCTGATATGGATATGTATGGCAGTGATAAATAAAGACCGCACCAAGTATGGACATATCTGATATGGACATACCATAAGGTGCAAACTCCCTCAATTAAGGAATCAACCCAAATCCTTGATTAAGAAGAAATCTCTTGGGTTTCCTTATGAATAAAAGAAGTAGATGTAGCAGAAGACTATAAGAGCCAAAGCGAAGGACAAAAAATACTATGCAACTTTAAAAAAGAAACTCAAAGTGCCTCAATCTTAGTCTCATAAGGCTTTATACTTCCTAGTTTACACTTGTCATAAAAAGAATAGGATCGAGTCAACTTTGTAATGCAAACAGAAGCTATGTCACAAGATCTAAAGCACAAAATAAGTCTTTAAAAATTGTTTTTCATCATTGTACTCGAGCCCGACTTTGAAAGATCTAAGGAAACTTTGAAACCCAAGAGGACTGGAATACACTAATTTTATAGGTAAGTCAACTGTGAAGACTCAACTGTTGACTTATAGAAATTTTCAATTTACCCCCCTCTTGTATTTCAATTAGTATCAGAGTAGGTCTCACCAATAGTGTTGCTTAACCACACATGAGCAAAGATCAAATGGCAAACTATCAAATTCTCTGTGCTTTTCTTTAAGATATTTATTCCTCCACAAAACCACCATACTTTAATGGACAACACTTCTCTTACTGGAAAAACGGATTCAAAATTTTTGTCCAATCAAATGACTTCCAAGCCTAGGTTGTCATTAAAAAGGGACCAAAGCCAATTCCAGGACTCAAGGAGAAACAAAAGGACAAAGATAAAGAATCGAGTAGTACCGATATAGAATACCTTGAAAGCTTTGAGGTCACTAAAGAACAACAAGAGGTAATTCAAACTAATGCACGAGCTATAAGTTTACTTCTTTGTTCAGTTAGTGGAGAAGAATACAATAAGATCTCAACTTGAGAGACTGTAATAGAGGTGTAGGATAAACTGGAAATAATCTATAAAGGAACCACTAAGGTTAAAAGTCAAAGATTCCTACCATAGGCAATGAATACGAGCTATTCAAAATGAAAGAAAATAAGAACATTGAAATAATGTTTGTCAGATTCATCAAGATCGTATGCGAGCTGAAATCAACGGGGATGATCTATCAACATAGCCTGCAAGTCCAAAAGCTGGTCTGAAGTCTCCCTAAAGTTTGGGAAACTAAGGATGCTATCCTAGAAGATGGAGATCTTCACAACATGACATATGACAGCTATGAGGTAATCTCATTGAATATGACCAAAATTATATCAACTGGTATCACAAAAAGGAAAAGAAGAAACTAGTAGCCTTTAATGACTTACTAATGAAAGAAGAGGATTTTCTAGAAGAAGCCAATAATAAAAGAATGACCCTTATAAATTATGGAGTAAGTCAAATCATATGACAGAGACAACAAAGATCCCAAGAAGCTAAAAATAATGACCCACTAGAAATGATGATCGCTATTCTCAGTGTGAAAGGCTTGGCCATTTCAAACAACACTGTCTAGAGTTAAGAAAAAGATCATCCAGAAAGAATTAAAATTTTGGAGCTTGGCGCGATGAAGATGAAAATAAAGAAAAAGCAGAAGCAGCCAACATATGCTTCATGGAAAAAGTTGAATCTAGCAAGGTAAGACCACACGACTATAATAATTGTAATATTCTTGAATCTAATTTGGATATGATAACTGATGAGCTTCAAAAAGCTATAGATTAATACAATAAAATCCCCAATAGAAGAAAAGTTGAGAAGCTCGACTTAAATGAAAACTTGAAGAGGAATGAAGAATCTATCAAGTAGAAATCAAAATATGTCAAATTAAAATTGACTTACTTTAAGAAGAACTTGATGATGTAAAAATGCAATTAAATAGCATTAAGAAATCACCAAGTTATAGTTTTGTGAAATCAAATTCCTTTAAAACCAACTCAAGTTACTCTTTAAAATCATTTAAATCATCCAAAACCTTTTTCTCCTCTCTAGGATTTGTCTATTATATTTGTGGATAGAAAAGGCACAAATCCTATAGATGCAGGTATAAGCCTAAAGGTGTGTGGGTTTGGAAGCCTAAAGGGAGCTCATCTAACCCATAAGGACCCAAGACCTCTTGGGTACCTAAACAAAATTGATTTTCTTATTTTCCAAGAGATTGTTCGCAAAAGCTATAAAAGGGAATGTGGGTCATCGATAGTGGATGTTCCAGAGATATGACCGGAAGGAAAGAAAATTTTTGTTCTTTAAAGAAAATTGAAGGAGGAACAGTTAGATTTGGTGACAATGCTAGAGGCAACGTCATAGAAGTTGGTTCAGTAAATCTCAACTCTTTATATGAACTTAATGAAGTATATCTCATAGACGATCTCAAACATAATCTACTCAGTATCAGTCAGCAGTGTGATGCTGGATTTAAAGTATCCTTTAAAGCTGAAAGTTGCTCCATCAAGCATGATAAAAGAGATGTCTTTCTCATCGCTGAGCGTATTGGAAATATGTATGTTTTAAATAGTCCTGATTTTTATACCATAACCTATCTCACTGTGAAAACCAATGAAACATGGTTGTGGTATAGAAAGCTTGGGCATGCCAGTATGCATATCATTGAGAAACTGCCCAGACTAAAATTAGTGAAAAGTCTGCCATTACTTAAGTTTGAAAAGGATCACATCTGTGAAACGTGCCAACTGGGTAAATATACACGAACATAATTCAAAGTCACAAACATTGTCTCTACTTCTAAAACCCTCCAAATAATGCATATGGATCTATTTGGCCCCACCAAGATGGCAAGTATTGGTATAAAAAATGTTTTTTTGTTGTCATTGATGATTATTCTAGTTTTACTTGGGTAATATTTCTTGCTCATAAATATTAGGCTTTCACAACCTTTGAGTCTTTTGTAAAAAAATACAGAGAAAAGTTGGACACCTCATTACTTATGTTCACAGCGATCATGAAGAAGAATTTAAAAACAAGGCGTTAGAGGAATATTGTGCCTATAATGGATACTCTCAGAACTTTTCTTCTCCTCGATCTCCTAAAAAAATGGTGTTGTGGAATGAAAGAATCGATCTCTCTAGGAAACAACTAGGACTATGTTGATAGAACAGAATCTTCCAGATCACTTTTGGGTAGAGGCAGTAAGCACATCTTGTCACATCATCAAGAGATGCCTCATCAGACCTATTTTAAAGAAGACACCTTATGAGTTGTGGAAAGGTAAGAAGCCAAATATTAGCTACTTTTATTTTTTTAGATGCAAATGCTTCATCCACAAAAATAGTAAGAATAACTTAGGAAAATTCAATCCACGAAGTGATGAAGTATTGATGAAGAACATGTAATTAATCCACAATCTGGAACCAATGCTAACATAACTCCTAAACCAATGCAAGATGAGTCGACTACATCCCCTCCAGAGTCTACTCCCACAGTGAAAATAGTCAAACCAAGTATTTGAAGAGAATGGAAGCACAATATTAGCTACCCAATGATTTCATCATAGGAAATCTAGATGCTAGGATGTAAACCAGAGCCTCATTGAGAAAGCAAGCATATATTGCCCTTGTATCTCAAATTGAACCAAAAAGGAATGATGAAGCCCTCAAAGATGAATCTTAGGTTGATGCTGTGAATGAAGAATTAGACCAATTCGAATGAAGTCAAGTGCGGACCCTAGTTGAAAGACCCAAGACTGCTCAGTAATAGAAACTAGATGGGTCTAACAAATTGAACAAGGAAGGTAAGGTCATCAAAAAAAGTCCAAAATTATAGCTAAAGTCTACTCCCAACAAATAGTCCTAACATCTTTCTGTGTGAGAATTTTGAAAATTTGATGAAAAGAGAATTTGAAATGAGCCTCATGAGAGAACTCACATTCTTTTTGGGATTACAAATCAAGCAAACTCCCAAAGGTACTTTCATCAGTCAAGCTAAGTACACAAAGAAACTTATCAAAAAGTTCGGTATCGAAAAATAAAAGGCCTACAGAACTTCGATGCGTCCACCCACAAGTCTTGATTCAGAATCATCTGGAAAGGACGTTGACAAAAAGATGTACTGGGGAATGATTGGATCACTACTTTATTTGATCACTAGTCCACCAAACATAATGTTCAGCATATGTAAATGTATTAGAGTCCAGTCGACTCCCAAAGAGTCTCATCTGACTGCCGTCAAAAGAATCATCTGATATCTCATAGGGACTCAAGATATTGGACTATGGTACCCCTGCTTCTCTCATTTTAATTTAACTGGAAATTCAGAAGCTAACATTATAGGTGATAAAAGTGATAGTAAAAGTATGAGTGGAACGTTCTAAATTCTTGGTGATGCCCTAATTTTATGGCACAGTAAGAAGTGAATTGCAGTTTCTCTTTAACAACTAAAGCCGAATACATAGCCGTTGGAAGTTGTGGTACTCAAATTTTATGGATTATGCATCAACTACTTGATTTTATTTTTTCTTTTGAATTTGTTCCCATAATGTGTGATAACACCGGTGCTATTAGTTTGTCCAAATATACTGTGCATAATTCTAGAGCTAAACACATTGATATTAAGAATCATTTTATTCGAGATCATGTAGAAAACAAAGATTTTTCTTTAACGTTTGTTGATTTTAAAAATCAATTGATAGATATTTTTACTAAACCCTAGTTTGAAGAAAGATTTCGTTATCTTAGAAAAATACTTAGGATTCTCAGTATTAATGACTTATGAGTTTTATTTTTGGCAAATATTTTTTACGAATTTCTCTTCAAACTTTTTAACCAAAAATTGGTTTTCAAAAAGGCATCATCATTACTTTCATCGCTTTTCACGCCACCTCTGCCTCCATTGAGCCTTCTCATCTTCCCAACATTTCCCCTTTCTGTTGTCCTTTCACTTCCACTAGTCATACCCCTCTCTTCACCCCTCTTCATCTTCTCCCATCCCCATTTCCTAATAATAGCCTCATTCCTTACATTCCCCCTCTCCCTCTCAGCTCTCTTTCCCATCCATTACCTACTCCACCCCTTTAAAATCCTGTTTCCTTCCTCTCCCATGACTAGAACTTGCTCTATGGCCAAAGTTTTCAAGTTCCTTCCTAAAGATCTCCCCGAAGATCCCGTTATCAGTAATCTCTCACCAAAAAATATCCTGCTCCTAGTCCTGTCCCCTCCACCAAGAAACCCCATACAACCTCTATAAACTCTTTCCCTTTCGAGGATATACACAGGTTCTAGATATGTTCTCATAAAGACAAGTTCTATGCCTTCAGAGCCCACTCCATTGTACCCGATCGCATAATAAATCTCTTTCAATTAAAAGATGCTCTCTGTAGTCAGTCACTTCTTTACGTTTCAAGATTTTTCCTTATTTTTTTATCTCTATGGACTTGAGGTTTATGAGGATCCTTTCAGAATGTTTTATGCAAATCTCTGCCTCTCCACGGACAGTGGCAAACTTGAATCCTGAACGACTTTCTGTTTGAGAAGGTGTTTTATACGAAGTTCTCTGGGTGTGATTCTATTTATGAATGGTACCTGGCTTGATGACTTTGAGGTAAGTTTTGAAAAAGCAAAAAGGACCCTATCTGACCCATACATAGTTTCTTCCAATTTTTGACCTTTGTCCCCGTTCGTTAAGTATCACATCATGGCCCACATAATTTCTACCACACTAATTACACATAAGAGATGTCTTAGCATTATTACCTGTCGTGATGTATTTGTCTTGTATTGTCTGGTGAAAAAACACAACATCAATTGGGCAACCTGGATTTATGAGTATATGCTTGAGAGTGGAGAGGATGTTTATGCCTCCGCCAGTCTACTGTATGGCCAACTCATCACTCGGATTTTCTATTTTACACTATTGATCTCTTTGCTTACCCCCTGATGGAAATCACTTCTACTTATGACTCCAAAACGTTTGCCGGTATGGGCTATGTTTAGGTTGATAACGAATGGTGCAAGAAGGACTCTGTCCAAGCAAAATCTGAACTCCCCAAGGTAAGTAAGCCTGTTTCTAACCCTCTATTGATTTCCGTATTGACGTAGATAGAGGAAATCAAATATTGCTTCAAAGCTGTTGAGGATGGTGTGATTTTGTTGTAGGAGTCGACTTCCAAATTCCTAGACCTCGAGAAGAGCACCAGCACTGACATAGGCTTTGTCTGGATAGATCTCGATGGGTTTAAACAAGAGGGTATCAAGTTGTTTACTAGAGTGTTCACTCTCATACTCCCTCAAGTCCCAAGAAACCTTCTCGAATGATGATCTTGCTATCTCAGTTCAAAACACCAATCCTTCCTTCTTTAAGAACGTTGAAAAATCCTATGATAATGCATAATACCCTAACATACTTCCTGGCTAAGCAGTGACTGATAACTTTTATTCAAAAGGGGGTTATGTCCCTTGTTTTTGTTGGGTTGTATAATCAATTAGACTATTTCTATACTCTATGTCTGTATTTTTTTATTTGCTATATGGTTATTTTTGATTATGCCAAAAGGGGGAGAAAGACAGGAACACTAAAAGTGTCTGGAAGTTAGGGGGAAGCAAGTCGTCTATCAATAACAAGGAGTCGACTGATGCTCAACGGAATAGAGGAACGTCAGATGTGCTTGCAAGTTAGGGGGATCAAGACTAAAACTAACTTGATAGGGAAGTCAACTGATTTTTAATAAATGTTTGTCATTATCAAAGAGGGGGACATTGTTAGCCCCTAAATTTATGTATTATATGTTAATAATGACAAACTAATAAGTGGACATTTGTAGGACATTAAAATCTCTAATAATGGAGGGATATCTTGCACAAAGGATGCATGATATAGAAGATCTCTATTGATGGGAAGATATCTTACAAAATATCCTCTCAAAGAGGACGCCACTAAATATAGAGGCATATCAATTAAGGATTTCATTGGACAAGGAAACAAGAGCAAAAATCTCGTTGGATAAGGAAAATCAAATGATGACTAAGCATACCTTATGGCGAGACTGAAGGAAAGGAGATCACACCCTTTATATGGACATATCAGATATGGACATGTATGATGGTGAGAAAGGAAGACTGCACCAAGTATGGACATATCTGATATGGACATACCATAAGGTAAAAAATCCCTCAATCAAGGAATCAACCCAAATCCTTGATTGAGAAGAATCCCTTGGGTTTCTTATGATAAAAAGAAGTAGATGCAGTAGAAGACTATAAAAGCCAAAGCGAAGGACAGAAGACACTATGCAACATCAAAGAAGAAACTCAAAGTGTCTCATTCTTATCCTCATAAGGCTTTGTACTTCCTAGTTTACAATTGTCACAAAAACATAGGATCGAGTCAACTCTATAATACAAACTGAAGCTGTGTCACTAGATCTGAAGAAAACAAAATAATTCTTTGAAACTTGTTTCTCATCATTGTACTCGAGACCTACTTTCAAAGATCTAAGGAAACTTTGAAACCCAAGGGGACTGGATTGCACTAATTTGCAGGCAAGTTGACTATGAAGACTCAACAGTTGGCTCACAAAAATTTTCAATTCACCCCCTCTTAGATTTCATTCGTGACCTTTCCAGAAACTTAGGGAAACCTTATTGGTTAGACCCTGATTAGATTTATATGACTCATGATAAGTCTCTATGGCTCGTCACCTGAGGCGTAACCTGAGCATAAAGAACAATTACTAAGAAAAATTTAGAGTCCAAGACTTGGGGTATTATATTACCCCCGGGATCATTAGTCCCTGAATAAGGATTCAAGACACCCATTAACACGATAACAAGAAAGAAAGCAACCACAAAATCATGAACAACATACGAAAAATAATTAGAATAAGAGAAGCACATACCTTAGGAATGATCACCCAACCCGGAGAATAAAATTGGGTACATGGCCTTCATATTCCTCTTCAGCTTCCAAAGTAGCTTCTTCCACCTTTTGATTCCTCCAAAGGACCTTAACTGAAGCTACATCCTTACTCCTTAATCTACGGACTTTTCTATCAAATATCTCAAAGAAGGAACAACCAAAGAAGGATCACCCACACACTTCTTCAATATTGACTGATGGAAAACGGAATGAATGGAACTCAATCTCGCAGGTAACTTTAATTCATAGGAAACATTCCCCACTATTCTCAAAATCTGATGTGGTCCTACATACTGGGATGAGCTTCCCCTTATTCCTAAACTACATCACCCATTTCATTGGAGAAACCTTCAAGAACACTCAATCACTTACATACAACTCCAACTCCCGTTGCCTCACTACCACATAAGACTTTTGGCGACTTTGAGCAGTCTTAAGTCTCTCCCTAATAACCTTCATCTTCTCCATGGCTTGGTGAACCAAGTCGGGACCAAAAAACCTAGTCTCACCAACCTAAAACCACCCAATAAGAGACCTACACCTTCTACCATAAAGAGCTTTAAAAGGAGCCATCCTAATACTAGAGTGATAACTATTATTAGACGCGAACTCAATTAAAGGTAGGTGATCAACCCAACTTCCTCCAAAATCAATCACATAGGCCATTAGCATATCCTGCAATGTTTGAATAACCTATTTCGCTTGTCCATTTTTTTGAGGGTGGAAAGTAATGCTAAGGTTCACCTCAGTCCCAAAACCTTTTTGAAATGAATGCCAAAAGTGAGAAGAGAATTGCGTACCTCGATCTGAAATGATAGACACCAACACTCCTTGTAATCTAACTATCTCCTCAATGAACAACATAACATAATCCTCCTTAGAGTAAGTAGTCCTCAGTAGCAAGAAGTGACCCGACGTAGTCATCCTATCCATAATAACCTAAATCGAATCATACTGATTGCGAAACCATGGCAGACTTGTAATAAAATCCATATTAGTCATCTCTAACTTCCATATAGGCAACTCAATCTCTTGAGACATGCCACCAGGATTCAAGTGCTCAACCTTCACTTGCTGACAAATCATACACTTACCCATGAAGTTAGCGACATCTCCCTTCATATTGTTCTACTAATAGATCTCCTTCAAATCATGATATATCTTTGTCGAACCTAGATGACCTGTATACCTTGACTCATGAGCCTCAACTTGAATCCTCTATCGTAGCCCATCAATATCAAGAACACACAACCTACCTTGATATCTTAAGATAACATCACCACCAATCTTAAAGGCAATAACCTTTTGTTGTCCCATATCATCCTTAATCTGCATAAGAATGGGATCCAAAGTTTGCTTCTTCTTCACCTCAGCATCGAGAGATGATTTAACCATTTCTTGAACAATCACTACTCTATCCTCGGAGTCTAAAAGACAAACTCCCAAATTAACCAGCTGGTGAATGTCTTTCACCAATCCTATTTTCTTCTCATTCACATGAGATAAGCTCTCCATGGATAACCTTCTAAGAGAATCAACAACCACATTAGCTTTACCTGGATGGTAGTGAAGACTCATATCATAGTCCTGTAGTAACTCAATCCATCACGTCTACCAAAGATTCAGCTCCTTCTGAGTAAACACATATTACAAGCTCTTATGATATGAATATATGTCTACATGCACCCCATACAAATAATGACGCCAAGTCTTCAAAGCAAAAACCACAACTGCTAAATCTAAATCATCAGTTAGATAATTATGAACCTTAAGTTGCCTAGAAGCATAGGCGACAACCTTACTATGCTGCATCAAGACACAACCCAGTCCCACACGGGACGTATCACAAGCATCGGACCATAAGAACTTCACCATTTCCTTGGGCAGGGTTAATACTATCGTAAAAGTCAACTTATCCTTGAACTTTTCGAAGCTACCTTCATAAGAATCTGACCATAAGAACTTTACCTTTTCCTGAGTCAACTTTGTTAACGGAGCAACAGGGCAAACCTCCAATAATATCCAACCAAGCCCAAGAAGTCCGAATATTGGTTGGAGTCGTGGGTCTAGGCCACCTCTTAACTGCCTAAACTTTCTGTGGATACACCTTGATCTCCTCAGTAGAAGTAACATGCTCAAGGAAATTCATAACATTCAGTCAAAACTCAAACTTAGAAAATTTCGCATAGAACTTTGATCCATAAGAGTCTATAACATGATTCGGAGGTAACTGGCATAATCCTACTCGCTCTTAGAATACATTAAGATATAATCAATAAACACTATCACAAAAAGATCCAAAAACTTCCTAAACACTCGGTTCATAAGATCCATAAAAGCAGCCAAAGTGTTAGTCAATCCAAATGAAATAACCAAAAACTCATAATGACCATATCAGGTTTGAAAAGCAGTCTTAGGGATATCAGTCTCCCTAATCTTCAACTGATGATAACCCGACAGAAGATCAATCTTAGAGAAACATCTAGAACCCTAAGGCTTGTAAAAAAGATCATCTATCCTAGGAAGAGGATACTTATTCTTCAGCGTAACCTTATTCAACTGCGATAGTCTATGCCTATCCAAAAAGACCCATCTTTCTTATGCACAAAAAGCACCAAAGCACCCCACGGAGAAATACTAGGACGAATGAAACCCTTATCCAAAAGATCCTTTAACTGATCCTTAAGCTCCTTTTAACTCAGCTGGAGCCATTCTATATGGAGGAGTAGAGATAGGATGGGTATTCAGTAGAAGATCAATCCCAAAGTCTATCTCCCTATCAGGGGGAATGCCAGGAAAATCATCAGGAAAAACCTCAGGAAATTAATTGAAAACAGGGATATATTACAAAGAGGGAACCTCAGAACTGGAATATTTATCCCGGACCAAATGATAGAGACACCCCTTGAAAATCAACTTTCGGGCTCTAAGATACGAAATAATTCTCCCTTTAGGCACTAAGGAACTCCCCTCCAATTCTATTTTTGGTTCATTAGGAAATTGGAAGCTGACCTTTTGGATCCTACAATACAGAGAAGCTTAGCACGAGCGAAGGTAATACATCCCCAAAATGACATCAAAATCCACCATGTCCAACTCTGTCAAATCTACCAAGGTCTCTTTGTGAGAGATAGACATGACACAACCCCTATAGATCTTTCTAGCCATGATAGAATCACCCACTGGAGTAGACATAAAGAAAGGCTTAGAAATAGTTTTAGGACTAAAACCAAAATGCACAGCCACATAAGGGTCATATAAGATAGGGTAGACCCTGGATCAAGAAAAAAATACACATCTCAAGAGAAAATCTTTAACGTACTAGTGAGAACATCAGGAGATTCCTCAAATTCTTGATGGGTAGCAAGAGCATAAAGACGATTTTGACTAGCGCCGAAACCCGAAATAGAACCCTTTGGTGCAGTAGCTGAAGATGCAGCGATAGGAACTTTATTAGCCCTCATGGCTACCTTAGACATAGGGCAATGCCGTTGCATGTGACCAAGATGACCATAGTTAAAGTACTGATTTCTCCACTTAACACAATAACCCCGATGAAGCTAACCATAAAATCTACAAAGAGGATATGGTGGGGTTGATTGAGCTCCACTAGACTGATACTGGACCCCTGTTCCTAAAGACCATTACTAGTCTAAAATTGACGATCACCGAATGACTTTGGATAAGGAGTACTAGCCGAAGAATATGAACTAGAATTTTCTTAAGTCTTTTTTTACACCATTATCTACTATCTCTTCCACTATTTCTTTGACCCCCACCCTGCTCTAAATATCCTAACTTTTTATTCTATTTTTCTCTTATGTCTGCCTATTTTTTTCTTATCCTCAACTTACTACAGATAAACCACAAGCCTGGAGCTATCAATATCACTGTTTAACATTGTAGCTTTACACTCCAATACCAAGTCTCGAGACACACCCAAAGCAAACTTTTTCATTCTAGACCTCATACTAGACACCAACTTTAAAGAATAACAAGACAACTAATGGAACTTTAAGGCATACACCTTAACACTCATCTTGCCCTGCTCCAGATTCAATAACTCCTCTTCCTTCGCTTCCCTTAACTTCTAAGGAAAGAAATGATTAAATAAGGCACCTGAGAACTCATCCCATATAGCTAGATCAACATCATTACCTCTCAACTGCCCCCACTCTTTATACCATTGATATGCCACATCTTTCAATTAACATGCAACAAACTCCACACCCTTAGAGTTGGACACATCCATCACCCTAAAGATTTTCTTCATCTCATTAATAAATTCTTGAGGATCCTCCTCAATAGTAGAGCCAGTGAAGGTTGGGGGATTCAACCTCATGAACTAACCAACTTGAGTAACCTCTGAAGAAGGAGCAACAAAACCACCCTAACCTAACTGGCGAGACTGAGAGGTCACCGAGTGAGTCTACAGATGAATAGAAAGATGGAACTACAAATTAGATATATCTCCTCAATGTGACTGAGCATGCATGTCACCAACTATAGAAGGACCGCTGGAACCCCGGGTGGAGTGGCACAATTAGGAGCGAGGACCCTGGACCAAGTCTGTACTCATAAACGAGATGAGTCCCCTCCATATTGCTCTCAGGTGAGGCAGAGGTTCTGACAGATTTTCTATGAACATCAGATCTTTGAGGAGGAATGATCTGAAATACGACCAAACAAGGAGTTAGAGAAATTCGATGACCCTAGACTTATAGCCTGAAATAGAACACAAGAAAGGGAAACATATTGAAATGCCTTGTAGCGTCCCTTTTATAAGTGTGGCGCATTACACACCCATAAAAAGGACTCTACTCGACATGAATTAGTGGACACATAAATAACCTAAACCTATGCTTTAATACCAAGCTTGTCGCGACCCAACCCTGGGCCTAGTCATGATGAGTATCTCAAGTCCGCCGAGGGACGGAGACCACCCCATAGCCTAACCATCCGAGAACAATATAGACAAAAATAGAAAAAGAGTAGAAAAAAACCAAACCACAAATATAATAGAGTTAATGCAACTGAAAAGTAAGTTCTAAGAGTCAACAATAAACATTCTCACACTTCGTCTATAAAAGCCTCTAAACTAAAATTTCAAGTTAGGTCAGGACATGCACCTGACAATGGTCTAAAAGGGAATGCAAAATATGAATAAAAATGATAGGATTTTGATACCCACATAGAAAGCAATGAAATGTCCTGTCTTCTGGAAGATGGAGGCTCACAAATTCAATAAATACCAACCGATAAACCAGAATCCACCTAATGCTGCAAATGGGTAAAAGAGGTGTCTTTGGACCCTGCATTATGAAATAATACAACGTCCTAGGATGGTTAGCGGAGTAAATGCTAGCATGTAACTATGGATAAGGAATAAAATAATTTCATTTTACAAAACAAAACCAAATCTCAATATACATGTTCATATATATGTATATATATCTATATCTATGTATATATGAGATGCCGAGATTGGGTACAGGGCTTAATCATGAGATTAAAGCCATTAACCTGGACTGTGCATCAATAACCATCTTAAGGGCATCCACAAGCTATATGGATTCAGCTCCCCCCACGAAAGGTCTCCTGTGCGTGTTAGCTGTACAAACTGTAGAAAACCAAGGAAGGGAAAGGGAATCCATGACCCCAACCATTCCAAAATATATATAAAATGTAAACTATGCACATGACCACTAAGGCCCCTACATCGGCAGACGTGGTTTCCAGTAACGGTCCCCTCGAGACCTCCACCTTCCATGATAAGCTATAAAACCCCCTTAAAGCCTAAACTAAAACATTTACACATAACTATCACAACTCGAACTAGGCCTAGTCATGAAGGGTATATCAAGTTCATCGAGGACTAGAGACCACCCCATTTGCCTAGACAAATAGAACATAACACACCCGATAACGTCTTAAAAATTATTTCTAGTGACTATGGGTAACTATATGACTTGGTAAGGACTTACTATGACTCACAGGGTCCGAGTCATAATCAAGACAAAATATTTTTGGTACACATTGGTCACCCTATGATTTGGTACCATACGAATCATATAAAGTCATTATGAATCACTGAGTCTTGTCGTACTCAAGGTAGAACACCTTGGGCATCTTACTGGTTTGGCTTCAGTTGGGACTATACGACTCGTATAGGGTCTTTACAACTCGTTAGGATCCAATCATAATCATAATAAAAACTTGTAAAATCCACATTGGTAAGCTACGATTAGGGTCCTATGAACCTTAATGACACGTTACTCATAAAGAGAGTCATAATCTAGGCAGTAAGCCCATAGGTCAAGAAATTTTCAAGGACACAAATCCGAGGTGTTTGATTCTCTTGCCTTTGGATCATTTATCCTCGAATAACGAGTCAAGGCGTCTATTAGGATGATTTAGCACAGAGTACAACAACACTTACATTTAACAAAGACAAAACAAAGATGTCAAGGAAATCAAAATTTCCTTTAACAAAGTTAGAAAACAAAGATGTTATGGAATACATATACCTCAAGCATAATTTTTTTGAACGGGAAACAAGAATGGATATTTGGACTTCATTTCCTCTTCGACTTCCCAAGTACGTTCTTCGACCTTATGATTCCTCCATAGAACCTTCACAGAACCCACATCCCTAGCCTTTAGACAACAGACTTGCCTATCAAAATTTTCTATTAAGACTTTCTCATCGTACATGGAATCTGAAACACCAACACTCTCCAAAGGAACAACCAAGGAATGAGCACCCACACACTTTCTCAATATAGAAACATGAAAACTAGATAGATAGAACCTAATCTAGACCACAACTCTAACTTATAGACTATATGGCCCACTCTCTTCAAGACACGAAAGAGACCAACATACCAGGGATGAGCTTCCCTTTCTTTCCAAACCACATTACTCCCTTCATAGAAGATACCTTCATGAACACCAAATCATTCACATTAAACACCAACTCCCTACGGCTCATTTCCGCATAGGAGTTTTGATGACTTTGGGCGGTCTTAAGTCTATCCTGAATTGCTTTCACCTTTTTTAAAGCTTGGTGAACCAAGTCAGAACCGAATAACATATTCCCACTAACCTCAAACCACCCAATAGGAGACCTGCACCTCCTATCATAAAGGGCTAGAAAAGATGCCATCCCAATACTAGAGTGAAAGCTACTATTATAAGCAAACTCTGTGAGAGGTAATTGATCAACCCAACTACCACAAAAGCTGGTCACACATGACCTTAGCATATCCTCTAATGTCTAAATTGTCCTCTCCTCTTGAACTTCCATTAGAGGATAAAAAATGGTTCTAAGGTTCACCTTAGTCCCCAAACCTCTCTGATAAGAACACCAAAAATTAGATGAGAACTGTGTACCTCGATTAGATGTGATGGAAATTAGAGCACTATGCAACTTGATGATTTCTCGAATGAAAAGCTTAGCATAATCCTCTGCCGAATAAGTAGTCTTCATTGAAAAAAAGTGAGCAGACTTAGTTATCCTATCGATGATGACCCAAATCAAATCAAATTGATTCTGATATCGCGGAAGGTCGGTAATGAAATCCATATTAATTACCCCCCACTTCCACAAAAGCAACTCAATTTCTTGAAATAACCCACCAGGCCTCAAATGTTCCACCTTCACTTGCTGACACACCATACACTTAGCCATAACATTGGCCACATCTTTCTTTATGTTATTCCACTAATAGACCTCCTTCAAATGATGGTATATTTTTGTCAAACCAAGATAAACAATGTAGCTCGACCCTGAGCCTCAGCCAAGATCCTTTATCACAACCCATCAACATTGGAAACACATAACCTATCTTGGTACCTTATGATACCATGGTCATCAATCTCAAAAGCCATCACTTTCTGCAAATTGACATTATCCTAGATCCATATTAAGATAGGATCCAAAGACTTCTTGTCCTTTACCTCAGCACCAAGAGATGACATCGCTACCTTTTGAACAATTTTACCCCCATCCTCAGAGTCTAAAAGATGAACTCCAAGATTAGCTAACCGGTGAATATCCTTTAGCGATTCTCTCTTCTCTTCATCCACATGAGATTAGCTTCCTATGGTTAACCTGCTAAGACAATCAGCAACCATGTTAGCTTTACCTGGATGATAGTGCAGACTCATATTATAATTTTTGAGCAACTCAAGGCATCTCCTTTACTTGAGATTCAACTCCTTCTGGGTGAACACATATTGCATCTTTTATGAACAGAATAAATGTCAACATGAACTCCATACAAGTAGTGGCACTAGATCTACAAAGAAAATACCATAGCCAACAACTCCAAATCATGAGTCAGATAATTCCTTTCATGGACCTTCAACTATCTAGAAGCATATGCCACCTACCTTATGATGCCGTATAAAAAAACAAACCAATCCTACATGAGATGCATCAATTTAAACCACGAAGCCATTAGTACCCTCGGGAAGGGTCACAACTAGAGTAGAAGTCAACCTGTCCTATAACTTCTCAAAACTATCCTCGCAAGAGTCAGACCATAGAAACTTTACCTTCTTCTGAGCCAGTATAGTCAATAGACCAGCAATCAAAGAGAAACTCTTCACAAACCTCCTATAATATCCAGCTAAACCCAAGAATCCCCAAATGACAAATGGCGTTATAGGTCTAGGCCACTTCTTAACCACCACCACTTTTTATGGATCCACCATGATCCCTTCACTAGAAAACAACATGACCGAGAAAAGAAGCGGCATTTAACTAGAACTCACACTTTGAAAACTTAACATACAAACGCTGATCCTTAAGGGTACGCAATACTATATAGAGGTTATCAGCATCATCATCCTTACTCTTAGAATAAACCAGGATGTCATTAATAAACATAATGATAAACAAGTGGAAACTGACTGAATACCCAGTTCATAAGAACCATAAATTCCACAGGCATACTAGTCAAGCCAAAGGACATCACTAAAAACTTAAAATGGCCATACCGGGTTAAGAAAAATAGTCTTAGAGATATCCACCTCCCTAATCTTCAACTGATGATAACCCGACCAAAGGTCAATCTTAGAAAAGTACTTTTGCACCCTGCAGCTGGTCAAATAGGTCATCAATCCTAGGAAGAAGATACTTATTCTTCATTGTCACCTTATTCAACTAGCGGTAATCAATACATATTCTAAGGGACACATCCTTACGCATGAAAAGAACAGGAACATCCTTTGGGGAAATATTAGGGAAAATAAAATCTTGGTCAAGAAGATTTTTCAATAGCTCCTTGAGTTTTTAACTCTGCTGGAGACATTGTTTAAGGAGGGATAGAGATAGGATGAGTGTCTAGGAAAAGTTCAAACACAAAATCTATCTCCTTATTAGGAGGAGCACCAGAAATATCATCAGGAAATACCTTGGGAAACTCACAGACCACAGGGACATATTATAAATAAGAACCCTCTAAGTTAGTACCTTTAACCCAGACCAAGTGATGGAGAAACCCCTTGAAAATCAACTTTTCAGGCTCTAAGATAAGAAATGAACCTTTCCTTAGGCACTAAGGAACTACCTTCCCACTCAATTACTGGTTCATTCGAGAATTGTAAACTAACCCTCCGGGTCCTATAATAACGAGATGCATAGAACGCAACCCTAATCCATCCCCAAGATAACATCAAAATCCTACATCTCCAGCTCTATCAAATCCACCAACATCTCCCTATCATAGATATATACCACGCAACCCCTATAAACTCTTTTATATATAATAGAGTCACCTACTGGGGTAGACACAAAAAAAAGATCAGGAATACACTTAGGACTAAAACCAAATAAATAGCCACATAAGGGGTCACATAAAAAAGGGTAGACCCGAGATTTAGTGGACAAAACACATCACAAGAGAAAAGTTTTAGCATACCAGTAATAACATCAGGAGATGTATTAAAATCCTGACGGGTAGCAAGAGCATACAAATGATTTCGATCAGTGCCGAGTCAAGAAGTAGCACCCTTTGGTGTCGGAGCTGAAGAAGCAACAACCGAGACCTTATTAGACCTATTAGAAATATCATTTGAAGGATAGTTCCTTTGAATGTGGATAGGCTGGCCACATTTGAAATGCTTATTCATCCCCTCATCATAAAATCCATAGTTCAACTACCCAAAAAATCTATAAGAAGGATGCGATGGAGCTGACTGGGCCTCACTGGCTGAAACTGGGCAGTTTATGCCTTAAAACCACTATTGCTCTGAACTCAACGATCATAGGATGGCTTAGGATATGGAGCACAAGCCGTAGAATAAGAACCAAAATTTCCTGACTTCTTCTTAGACCATTACATCCCATCTCTACCACCTTTCCGTTAGCCTCTATCTTGCTCAGAATACTTGGACTTCTTACTTTGTCTTTCTCTTGTTTTGACTTGTTTCTTCTTTTCATCTTCAACCTACTGCATGTACACCACAAGCCTAGAGATATTCACAATACTATTCAATAAGGCAACCTTGCATTCCAACATAAGGTCTTAAGACAAACCCGAAGCAAACTTTCTTATTTTAGCATACATGCTATACACTAGCTCAGGAACATAATGGGACAACCGACAAAATTTTAGGGCATACTCTTTCATGGACATCCTTTGTAATGCCCCAAAATCTGATTCCTGGGATGCCACATAGTGCTTCAAACTATGAGTAGTTCTGAGCTAACCCTGGCTGCCTTTTCTAAATCTGAATATCAAATTTGGGAAGGTATGAATGAAAAATCATAATAAATGTGGAAACTGTCTGAATTATTGGGGTATATCTGAATCATACTAATCTAAAAAATCTAGTAAAACAAATACTGAAAATCTGAATACTATAACTGAGATCTAAAACTGAATCTAGTAGTCTGACAAGCCTCTACTAACTGAATCTAGATAGTCACTGGAATAGGTCCCCAGCTGACTCAACTGTCTGAAATGAATATGGAAACATCTATTAATAAAATAAAAATATGAATAGCTAATTCCCCAAACTATGAGGACTCGCCAACTGCAGAGATGTAAATGAGATGCTCAGAAATTACTCGCGCTGCTGGGGTTGAGTGCCTGAACCTACATTATGAGACAATGTAGCACATAGACATATATGTGGATAAGTACGTTGATGATATACTGAGTATATGAGGGTGAATGCAATAAGTGAGTAATATCACAAGTTATAAAATCATGCATGCTAAATGTAAATGACTCACATAGGCTTGAGTAAAATCTAAAATTTGAGGATCATAAATCATAAATAATAGAGCATATACTGTAAATTTTGTGAGCCATTACACTTAGTTCTGAAATCTGCATTTTTGTTCTTAATCTCAAATCATATAGGCTAAGTGAAATCTAAAATCTTATTCTGAAAATCTATACTGTTAGGGAGGTTCTCTTAACTGACATAAACCATGTGAGCTACATGGTGCCCAACATCTTGACCTTCTAAGTAAGAAACCTCACATTGGGGAGAGGTGTCATACTCTTTCCAGGGAGTATATCATTCATATAAAAATGGGAATAATCTGAGTCTGTACTTACGCTGGCTTTGTAGTTTTGTGGAAGATAGGGCACGCTAATCCCACACTTCCCGCATGCTAAATACTACTCCCTTTTAAATCTGTATGATCAAACCATTAGAAATCCAATTTTTAAAATTAACATCAGGATTCATATGGAAAACCAATCATGCATTTATATGAGTAAATCTGAAAATAAAGTTAATTCTGAGTCCTGTAAACTGTAACAATCTGTAAAGTGGATTCCAAAGCTAAACCAATGATCAAAAGATCAAAGCTTTACTGAAAACTGAAAATAATCTATTCATAAGATGCTTAAAACATCATCTTTCTTGTAATAATAACATTCAATCTTGGGATAAATAACCATGCATCAATATCATGTTAAATCATCATAATAATCATGCTTGATAATGTAAATATTGATAAAACAACTCAAAATCTGGAAATTTCAGCAATATGCATGAAAATATGAACATAATCATGGAATTCAACTTCTAAATCATTGGAAATATCATAAGATTGTAAATAACAATAATGGGTATAAACCCTAACTTGAATTTCATGGGAAATCATATAAAATTTATAAAATTTGAATTTAAAATAAGTTTTGGGCACAAGGACGAAAGGATTATCCATGTTCATAACCCCACATACCTTAATTGATGATCTTTGATGAAAATCTTGAATCTTGGATTCCTATAAATGCTTTGATGATGAATTCTTAAAGTTCTTGTGTTGGGGATCCTCAATCTTGAATTTCTTTGAAGAATTAATGGAGAAATTTGGATTACTTGGGGAGGAAGCTTGATGAACTAGGGTTTTGCTTGAGAGAGATTTGATGAAAAATGGATGTAAAGTGCTTTGGAGGGGTTTAATTCATTGTTTAGGACATATTAGGGGCTGGGAGATTTACCAAAATTCTTCTCTTAAACTCATAAATGGAACTAAAAAATGACCAAAAATCTCGACTTTTATCCTTGGCGCGATGCGCCACTATCACGCTAAGTCACTGGAAATTTCCAACTGGGAATGAACATAGTGGCGCGATGTGGTGGTATCACGTTGACACCTTGGATGAGACCTGGAAGTTTGGCGCAACGCGCCAATATCGCGAACCCTTATTGGAATTGGACAATTAGGGATTTAGGCCTCTTCACGATGCGCCAATATCATGGAGAGCCACTGGAAATTGACAAATGTCATTTAAACCTTCTCCACAATGTGCTAATGACCGAAATGATGGTGTTTTACGACTAGAACTTAAAATAGCCATAACTCCTTCACAGAGTGTTGGATTTAGGAAAATTTGATATCGATAGAATGCTTATTCAATTTCCCACGTAATGGGAAGTCTAAATCTAAAGAATTCCACATGAAATAAATAGTATTCATTTTGGAAGCTATCCCTTAACATTTTAGGGACTAATTTAAGCTAAGAAGGTATGGGGTATTATAATATCTCCCCCTTAGGACATTCGTGCTCGAATGTTGCTAGTTAGACTAAGAATACTGAGAAAATATGAGACTATAATCTATCATGCACAACTAAAATAAACTGAACAACTGAATTTAAATCATTCTAAGCATCTGAGTTGTTCTGTGAGTGCATGAACTTATATGAGGACAACTACATAGCTGAATATATGATTAGAAAAGAACTGAATCAAGGAAGAGTATTAGCTTCAGCTAAATCTGAGTTTGCAGAGAAGAAGTGAGGGTACTTGGCTTGCATATATGTTTTTTCTTCCTAAGTGGCACCCTCAACAGACTAATTCTGCCAAAAAACTTTGACCAAGGGAACTTCTTTGTTCCTTAGTCTACGGATCTGATGATCTAAACTGGAATCTCTTCGTATGAAAAACTGTTCTGAATATATGAGCTTTTTAAAGGAACTACAACAGTGGAGCCACCGATGCACTTTTTAAGCATAGAGACATAGAATATAGGATGAATGACTGACAAATCTGCCTTTCTTGCTAAATCTCTTCACCCCTTTCATGGGTGAAATCTTCAGGTACATGATACGCCCAAATTACAGCTCTCGTTAGAAAGTGTAAGCGGTCGTTGTCAAATATAGAACCCAACTGGGTTGAGTGTCGAATCCCACAGGAAATACTCTGGTCACTAAGTGTTGCAATTATTAGTAGACTGTTGGTCAAAAATTCCAAGGAAAAAGGGGGGTTTGGTTTAGGCGTGAACTAATATTATCAAAGTAACAATGGAACGATTTGCGTAGTAATATTTAATCAAAGAGATTGATAAGTTAGGGTTATGTCCACCTTATAAGTTCTACTTCTCTATTAACTATGAGTAACGCGGAATTTAGACATGCATGCACTTATAGAGAATCGTATTCTAATTCTAAATCCAAGTGTTTCTCAACCATCAAGGATTTATTTCGCTTTAGCTCTCTCGAGCCTAAAGTGTATAACAAATGGTATAGATTCTCCAAGAAGTTAATCCGGTTAAGGCATTAACGTGTAAATAGAGGTTGGAAACCCTATTTCCTTGTCACACTCTCTTTTCCAAACATGTAACTTTTCTCTCAAACAAGTTAATGCTATAATGGCGTATTCTCTATGTTTGCAACCATAAGAATTCAATCAAAACGAAGAGAGTAATGATATAAGTAGCATAACACATCAAGAATTCACAAACTCATAGTAATAGATAGTATCTTACAAGGTTTCCATAACCCTAATAGATAAGTTTAGCTACTCATGAAAACAACGGAAATCGAAGTAGACATCATCATCATACCAAAACTTAGAGAAATCTCGGCTATGGAGATGAAATGTGTTTTCTTTCTCCGTTGCTCAAGTGAGCCGTTTTCTGTTCTCAAAACTAGTACAAAATCTTCAACGTGAATTGTCAATAATCGAATGATCATCCTGCTGAAAAATTCAGCAATAAGGTTTTTAATAACATCCTTGTCCCATAAGTTGCTACTGCATCCTTAAGTCTTTAAAAATACTGGGTTTGCCCGGGAAAAAGTTCCCATGCATCACTTTCAGTCCAAAAGCTGCCTTCCCTCTTATGTGAAGTTTTCCTTTGCTGCCCACAGGTCCACAAAGTGCTGAAATCTTCATCATTAGTACCTAAAAACATGCTAATCACATAGGTCAACTCACTTAAAGAAAAATGGACTAAAAGTGCAAGAATTATATATTTTATCCTCAAAACTTAGCTGAAACATGGGTAAATTATGGTGCTTAGGCGTGTAAATACGCCCAACATCACCACCCCACACTTAAAGCTTTGTTTGTACTCAAACAAAATATTACATCCATGCAAACACCTAACTAGAATTTCACAATAGCAACACAAAATTTTCAACAAGACATGCACAACAATCATTAACAAAGAGTAGGTTTCTCGATCACTACTAGAAACAACTCAAGCTCCAACATAGACTCATTAGGATGGTTAATTCGTATCCACAAGTTAAGCCACAAAGAAACATATAAAACTACCCAACAACCATCAACCATGTGTGCTCACACAAGATATCACCCATAATCACTCATAGTTTTGCATTTTTCAAAACATGGGTATAAGACTCTCCTTGCTCTCGCTCTCACAAAGAATTCTTATATTGCAACTGATGACCATAGGCTTTCCTTTAGTGTAATGCTCTACTAATATCAGACTGCTAAGTTTAGGATCAAATAGGTCCTTACAGGTTGTAATGTAGGCTAAGGGACAGGTAGGACTATTTTGGCCAGAAATAGTGACTACGTTCACTAAGTGCTTTAATACACTACAATATGCCATTTACACTATCTTTTAACAACCACTCTACCTCTCTTTCATCTACCAACCCCTTTTCACCCATTTTGTTATTCAATCATAAACACAACTATCTTTTTGTTTTTCTAATTTTTTTTATATTAAGCAAGCATCCCTATAATAGCCACTCTTTTTCACAACAATTTCAAGTACCAATACACCCTGAGGCATCACTTTCACCATTCTCCTTTTATTTTTCCACATGATTCTACAATTTTAAAGCGCTTAGGAGTTTGGATCAAATTATGGTCTTGAAAAAAAATGGATTAGGCTACATATGAGGTTGCCAAAGAAAATAGCTAAAGGCTCAAAGGGGGTTCACTAGGACAATGTACAAAGGTAGGTAAAAAGAAGGTAAACAATTTCAGGCCTGCCAAAGAAATGCCTAAATCATCTCCTACACTCACAATCTTTATTTTGTTTCACACACACACCAGACAAGTTCTAGCATCAGTCACAACAAAGAATATACAATATCCTCACACATACAAGGCACATGGTCAACTTCATTAGGAGCATTATAGATTCTTGACCCAACAGATGAATGAATTAAATCACAACAATTTATCACACAGTGAGTTACAACTTAGAGCCTAAGTGTCTCAATAGTAATGATTTAGCACAAACTCTTGTTATAATATACCATACCGTCTATCAGAACAATTTCATGCAAAATCTAAAATCTAACTAACTAATTACGACTAACTAACTACGACTAATTCAAACAAAAAAGAATAAATGTAGTCAAAGAAATACAATACAACAGACATATACCCGCACCTCACACTTAGATGGGACACACTGTCCTCAGTGGAAATAAATAAGGAAAACCTGATTAGTCGGACTCCTCTTCTATGTCTGGGGTCATACCCCCTGCGTCGGAATCATTATCAGAGTCGTCGTCATTAGAGTTGTCCTCCACGTCTGAGTCTTCCAGTCGGTGATCATCGTCAGTCGGCACGTCATCATCGAGAGGTTCCTCAAAATGTACCCCCACTCCATACATGGCCCGCGCATGCTCATTAAGCGGGTAATCATAGTCCAACTGCTGAAGCTCTGCATCAGTCGGAACATGACCCCCATTTATCAGTGTAAATCTAGTCATGCCATACAGATGGCAGAAAAAGCTTTCATCTCGAGCATGCCTCTCTGCAGTGGTGAGGTTGATGCCTTGACCAGTTTCTGGATCTTTAACCTTCGTGAGATCAACCTTCTTCGGGTTGTGTGGTAGCTTATGATCCGCGGGGTCCTCTTCAATGTGTTCTTTCCTTAAGATCGCAGTCAACAAGTTTCCGAAACTGAAATGGGACCTTTTGTGCAGCCTAGCCTTGCGCATTGACGATCGTATAACCGCACCAATGTTGATGGAAATATTCGTCATCAAAGTGTACACCAAGCAGACTCGATCACATGTGATCTTAGTATATTGTGTCCCAGGAATCAAGCAAGAGTTGACTATCCTTAACCATATGCGAGCTTCCCTGTTCAAAGAGGCATACGGGTAGGTGTTGTGGCGACTATTATCCTTGTGTCGAATCCACCGTGCCATTGACCTTGATCCGCACAGTGTATGTATGATGGCCCTATAGGGAGGTCTATGATAAAGCTCCTTGAACGGTGATGGATCCACTGATGGAAGTCCTAGAAAAGAGTTGAAGAATTCCGCATTCAGTTGCAAGAATTGGCCCCGAATCTTTACTTCACTTCCAGTAGTCTTTGGGGACCAATTGGCATAAAACTCTCACGTTAGATCAAGATTGCATTCCCCCATATCTCGGAAAATGAAATCAAGATTTAGTGCCATGATTTTAGCCAAAATGCGGGGCTCTCTCTTTGCTAGACTCTCCTTCTGCATCAAATCCACGTGAACATATTTTTTTACTTTGTTTTTCTTGTACCACTCCTTTCCTTCCTCCTCTAGGACCCACTTTATCCCGAAAGTTCGTCGAGGCACTTGCAAAGAGGAGGACTCAGCCTGATCTTTTCTTGCCCTTTTCTGACCTTTTTTAGAGGTGGACACTTTTTCTTTTCCTTGTCGTCCTTTTGGGGCCATTCTACCTGAGATCACAATAAAGTTAAGTTAGTTTCATCATGGAAGATTTACTATAGTCGAAAAAGAAAATCGTGATGATACCACCCCACACTTAATCCGTTTGCACAATGTTAATAATCATGTAATCTTGACTATCCTTTCCGACTTTATTTCATTGGATTAAGGCAATGTTTGAACAAGACTACCACATAGCAATCTTATCAGGTTTTTGCATTGAAATAACCAAACCATGTTATACTTGTGATCAATCATGATCAATACCTTCGATGAATGAGTCATTCAAACATTCAAGCTTACAACTTTCAAGATTATGCATTAACTTCACAATTTCGACTTCATAAAAATACGACAATGAATACCAATCAAATACAAGTCGGAGTAAAGTCAAGAACACCCACACGAATTCTTTCACTCAACTAGATGCATCATAACAAACCAGCCATATTCTCATCACCAAACACCACTTCACAATCTAATAAACCATTATAAGCGGAGTAGTGCAACAACTACGGAATATAAAAGAGTAACTTACGTGGTGATGGATCCGGAAGATGAACTTGCAAGATTAGATGAGCAAAAAGAAAAACTTTGAGAGAATTTGGGAGCTTAGGCGTCGCCTATCTTGAGCAAACAATGGAATTGTGTTCTAAGGTTGAGGATCTACTTAAAGACTAAGCCATGGGTCGGGTTTGATCCATGTACAATTGGGTTAGGAGACAAAAAAAAAAGTAGGCGGCGCCTAATGCTTTGCCTATGCTTAGCATAGGCGGCGCCTATGGCATTGCCTATGTGAGGCAGTGAGCATAGGCAATGGCATAAGAGGCGCCTATAGCATTGCCTACATTGGTATAGGCCTTGCCTTGTCCCTTGCCTATGTGAGGCAGTGAGCATAGACAATGGCATAGGCATTGCCTTGTCCGTTTCCTAGATTTGCATAGGCATTGCCTTGTTCGTTGCCTAGATTGGCATAGGCATTGCCTTGTTCGTTGCCTAGATTGGCATAGGCAATGCCTAGCCTATAGCCTTTGATCCATCATTCCTCACTTACCACCTTTAGCATGGCTCACTTTCAAATCAAAATTTGGGACTAATCTCATCCTTTGTATATCTTGCACCTACACTTAATCAAAAACAACAAAAATGATTAGAAGGATGGGTTGCCTCCCACCGAGCGCCTTAGTTTTGGTCGTGGATCGACTCTTCTTTTTGAGCTTTTATTTATCAAAAACAAAATCCTAACGAAACAAACTCCTAATGATGGGTTACCTCCCATGTAGCGCTTGATTTATTGTTGCGACACGACATAGCTATCTCGAGTACTCAGACTTCATCGAGATATAAGGTGGCTATACATTTTATCGAATCGGTAGGTCCGATATATAGCTTCACTCGCTGGCCATTCACCTTAAAGACACCACCATCATTGTTTTCTAACTCCACTACTCCGGATGGGTAAACTTGGCTAATTCTGAATGGACCAGACCATTTAGACTTCAACTTACCTGGAAATAGCTTCAGTCTGGAGTTGAAAAGAAGTACCAAATCACCCTTCTGAAAGTTTCGTTGGAAAATCCTCCGATCATGGTACTTTTTCATCCTTTCCTTGTAGAGATCTTCTCTTTCATACGCATGTAGACGGAATTCATCCATCTCATTCAGCTGTTCAAACCTCAGATTAATAGAATCATCCCAATTCAAGTTAAGCCGCTTTAGCGCCCACAGTGCTTTATGTTCTAGCTCAATTGGCAAGTGACAAGCCTTCCCATAAACTAGTTGATATGGTGACATGCCAATTGGTGTCTTAAACGTAGTCCTATATGCCCATAAGGCATCATCCAGCTTTTTGGACCAATCTTTCCTACTGGCATTCATAGTCTTCGCAAGGATTAACTTGATCTCCTGATTAGTAACCTCTACCTGTCCACTAGTTTGTGGGTGATATGGTGTAGCTACCTTATGTTTCTTAACCCCATATTTCACCAATACGGCTCTGAACAGCTTGTTGCAAAAATGTGAACCTCCATCGCTTATGATGGTACGAGGTACCCCAAAACGAGAGAAGATATTTCTCTTTAAGAATGCTATAACACGCTTACCTTTATTATCAGCTAGCGCTACTGCTTCGACCCATTTGGATACATAATCCACAACAACTAGGATATATTTCATCCCAAACGAACTCACAAATGGGACCATGAAATCAATACCCCATACATCAAATAGTTCTACTTCAAGAATTTTAGACATGGGCATCTCATGGTGCTTCGAGATAGAGCCTTGCCTCTGACACTGATCACATCTTCTCACAAAATCGTAAGCATCCTTGAATAATGAAGGCCAGTAATATCCACTTTGGAGTACCTTTCTTGCCATTCGATCACCTGCATAGTGACCCTCAACTTAGGAAGCATGACTTGCTTCCAGTATGCTAGGCACCTCCACATCTGAGATGCATCGCCTAATAATACCATCAGCACATCGTCGAAAGAGATACGGTTCATCCCAGAAGTAGTGTTTCACATCATGCATGAACTTTCTCTTTTGATGAAAGGAGAGATGCTCAGGAATCACTTTACTTACCACGTAGTTCGCAAAGTCTGCATACCACGGTAAGTCTTCCACCATAGTGGCTAGGATTTCTTCGTCGGGAAATGCATCATCCATATCAAGGTCGGGTTGCACTATGTGCTCACTCTCAAGTCTAGATAGATGATCAGCTAATTGGTTTTCGCAACCTTTTCTATCCTTTACCTCAAAATCAAATTCTTGAAGTAGTAACACCCACCTAATTAGCCTTGGATTAGCATCCTTCTTTGCCATTAGATATCGTAGAGCCGCATGATCTGTATGAACCACTACTTTGGTTTCTAACAAGTAAGCACATAACTTTTCAAAAGCATAAACAACTGCTAGAAGCTCTTGTTCAGTGACGATATAGTTCTTCTGTGCTCCACTCAGGGCCTTGCTCCCATAGTAGAATGGATGAAATAGCCTTTCTCTTTTCTGACCAAGTACAACACCCAAGGCTACCTCGCTTGCATCACACATAACTTCAAAAGGTAGAGACCAATCGGGTGCTACAATAATAAGAGCTTCAACTAGCTTTCCTTTGAGGCATTCAAATGCCTTCAAGCAATCTTCACCAAAGTCAAATTTTGCATCCTTCTCCAAAAGTTTGCATAATGGGATAACAATCTTGGAGAAGTCTTTAATAAACCTCCGATAAAAACCTGCATGACCGAGAAAACTACGTACCCTTTTTACAGAAATTGGAGGTGGTAATCTCTCGATAACTTCAATCTTGGCTCGATCAACCTCAATTCCCCTTTAAGAGACTTTATGCCCAAGAACAATGCCTTCTTTAACCATAAAGTGACACTTCTCCCAATTTAACACCAGGTTGAATTCAACACATCTCTACAAAGCCATACTCAGATTTGCCAAGCATGATTCAAATGACTCACCTACAACAGAAAAGTCGTCCATAAACACCTCCAAGGTGTCTTCGACCATATCAGAAAAAATAGACATCATACATCACTGGAAAGTAGCAGGTGCGTTACATAGCCCAAATGGCATTCGTTTGAAGGAAAACGTACCATACGTGCATGTAAAAGTGGTCTTCTCCTGATATTTAGGAGCAATGCAAATCTGATTGTATCCGGAATAACCATCTAAGAAATAGAACCATCCCTTCCCTGCCAATCGATCAAGCATTTGATCCATAAATGGCATTGGAAAGTGATCCTTTAATGTCCACAAATTCAGCTTCCAGTAGTCCATGCACACTCTCCACCCTGTGATAGGTCTGAGTGGAATTAGCTCATTCTTTTTATTTGCGACTACTGTCATGCCCCCTTTCTTGGGCACACATTGCACTAGACTCACCCATTTACTGTCTGAAATTGGGTACACCACCCCTGTATCTAACCACTTAATAATTTCTTTCTTCACCACCTCTTGCATAGGTGGATTCAAACGACATTGGTGCTCAATGGTGGGTACGCAATCTTCCTCGAGCTGAATCTTGTGCATACATATCCCAGGAGGGATACCAATTATATCAGCAATAGTCCAACCAATGGCTCTCTCGTACCTCTTCAAAACAGAGATGAGAGCCGTTACTTGCTGTTCACCTAAATCAGCCGCAACAATAACCGGAAGTGTATTCTCACTTCCCAAGAACGCATACTTTAGATGAATGGGGAGCTCTTTCAATTCTAGCACTGATGGCTCTTCAATGGATGGTTTCGCTGGTGGTGACGGTCGATTCTTAAGGTTAAGGTCCATCTTCTTAGGGGCATGAGAATAGGACCCCATTCCTATTAGAGCATTAATAATTTCTTCATACTCTTCAACATCCTCATGCTCAAAGTTCAAAAGTACAGCAGACAATGGCTCAATAGTAAGATGCTTCTCTAAAGATAATTCTTTCTCTTCCTCATAATAAACATCAGCTATAGAGAACACATTCATATCTTTAGGCTGCTTCATTGATTTGCATACATCAAAATAGACCACTTCGTCATTCATCCAAAATAAAAGCTCGTTTGCTCGTAAATCAATAAGCACACTTCCTGCTGTGAGGAAAGGGTGTCCCAAGATTATGGGAACTTCAGAATCTACCTCGCAACCCAAAATAACAAAGTCTGCAGGAAAAATAAAGGAAGAAACCTTCACCAGTACATCATATAAGATACCAACAGGTCGTTTTACCAACCTATCTGCCATCACGAGCCGCATATTGGTTGGTGTAGGATTGCCCAACCCCAACTGTTTATAAATAGATAGCGGTATCAAATTAATGCTAGCCCCCAAATCGCACAATGACTTAGCAAAATCCAAGGATCCAACCGTGCAAGGAGTAGTGAAAGCACCAGGATCTGCCTTTTTCTGTACTAAAGATCTTGTGGCAATTGCACTGCAATGATGAACATTATCTGCCAGTTCATAACTTGCTGCCCTTTTCTTTGTCAAAAGGTCCTTCATAAATTTGGCGTATCCTAGCATCTGCTCTAGTGCCTCTACCAAAGGCACATTAATAGTCAACTGCTTCAACATAGTCATGAATTTACTGAACCTGGTGTCATCATCTTTCTTCTTCAGTCTCTGAGGAAAAGGTGGTGATGGAGTTGGTAGAGTTTTCTCCACCACTTCTTTTTTATCTTGCTTCCGATTATCAATATTTTCAGGCTGGTGACATCTAGGTGTAGTGTCATGAACGTTCTCATTCTGATTTTCAGCTTCTACAGAATCATCACAATCTGCTTTAATAACATTCTCTTCTATAATATCAACCACCTGCTTGCCTTTGGATGGATTTTCCAACACCTTACCACTCCTGGTAGTAATAGCCATACATAATCCATTATTCCTTGGGTTCTGCACAGTGTTGCTAGGTAAGGTACCAACTTTTCTTTGATTGAGTGCCGCTGATAGTTGACTCAATTGTTGTTCCAGCTGTTTTATTGAAGTGGAATGCAAATCAACTAATTGATTTATTGAGGGCAAATCATTTTTTACCTCAGTTACTCCCGTTTTGGTTGCCTCTACTCCTTTCAACAACTTAGCCATCATATCTTCCATGGACATTTTTCCAGAGCCAGATGCCGCAGCCTCACAATTTCCAGGAGGAACATACAAACCACTCCTGTCAGTCTTATTCTTGAATCCGGATTTTTCATAATAGTTCCGACCTTGGTTTCCTTGGGCATTGCCTCGGAACCCCCCTTGACTATTCAAATAATTCTCTTCCACCTCAGAATCGGATTCATCTCTACCCTGTGATACAACAGCCTTGACCTTTTCTGTCTTTCCTGATAATAAATGCTTAATAAGAAGGTCCATCTGCATTTTCATGTGAGCCATATCTTGGTCACGTTCCTCTTCTCTTCGCCTCTGTTCTGCTGTCATGCCAGTAGATACAGTAGAGCTTGCTACCTCAGAATCCCTGGTATGCCAAGCTCTACTCTACTTTGTCATACGATCCAGCATATCACCAGCCTCAATAAAAGTAAGGTCCATGAATGACCCACCTGCAGCATTATCAACCACTGGCTTAGTCACCGAGTTCAACGCCCTGTATAATATTTCCATCAAGTGGATGTTGGTCATCTGATGATTTGGGCACCGCATAAGCTTCTTCTTGAACCTCTCCCATGTTTCGTGGAGAGCTTCAGTTGGAAGCTGTCGAAAATTGTTGATCTCATCTCATAACTGTGCTCTCTTGGATGGCGGAAAGAATCTTTCTAGGAAAGCGTCTTTCAGTTGCCTCCAATTAGTAATAGAGTCAGGAGTCATCCCGTTCAACCATAGAGTTGCCTCTCCATATAGAGACAATGGAAATAAGCGCAGTCGAATTGAATTCTGTCCAACTCTTGGATTGTCAAACGACTTGCATGTTGAGATAAAGTTGATCAGATACATATTCAGATCGTCTCCTGCAAGTCCACCAAATAACCCCTTGAGTTGCAATAGCTGGATCATGGTGCTAGTGATATTGAACTTGGCTCCGGGTGCTAAGGGAGGAGGAATAATAGCCCCTGTGGCACCAACCCCATCCAAATCGTCATCATCATCATCAAAAGGAACCTGCATAGCTTGGCGTTCAGGTCTCATTCTAGCTTGACGATCTCTATTGACATTCCTGTTCACAGGTGCAGCCACATCATCTGCACGCCTTGGATTTAATAACTCATCATCACCCAGGTCCTCATCATCAAGATTTGTTGCCAGACCTGGGTTATCAATATTCTGTTGATGCAATTGAGCAACTGCCAATGCAGCTAATCTTTCCTGCTCCTGTTGAGCAGCCATCCGTTCAAGGTTTCGTTGTGCATCCATTCTGCCAATAAGATGTGGTTCAGGATTTATAGGTAATAACGGTTGACCAAAACTTCGTGTATTTGGCATGCACTCCAATAAACCTGAACAAAACAAAAACAACAAACAAAAAGTAAAATTCGAGAATCTTTGACCAAAGGGTCTATTAACTATCACAAACTTAGTTGACAACCGTATTCCCCGGCAACGGCGCCAAAATTTGATACGCCCAAATTACAGCTCTCGTTAGAAAGTGTAAGCGGTCGCTGCCAAATATAGAACCCAACTGGGTTGGGTGTCGAATCCCATAGGGAATACTCTGGTCACTAAGTGTTGCAATTATTAGTAGACTGTTGGTCGAAAATTCCAAGGAAAAAGGGGGGTTTGGTTTAAGCGTGAACTAATATTATCAAAGTAACAATGGAACGATTTGCGTAGTAAGATTTAATCATTGAGATTGATAAGTTAGGGTTATGTCCACCTTATAAGTTCTACTTCTCTATTAACTATGAGTAACACGGAATTTAGACATGCATGCACTTATAGAGAATTGTATTCTAATTCTAAATCCAAGTGTTTCTCAACCATCAAGGATTTATTTTGCTTTAGCTCTCTCGAGCCTAAAGTGTATAAAAAATGGTACAAATTCTCCAAGAAGTTAATTCGGTTAAGGCATTAACGTGTAAATAGAGGTTGGAAACCCTATTTCCTTGTCACACTCTCTTTTCCAAACATGTAACTTTTCTCTCGAACAAGTTAATACTATAATGGCATATTCTCTATGTTTGCAACCATAAGAATTCAATCAAAATAAAGAGAGTAATGATATAAGTAGCATAACACATCAAGAATTCACAAACTCATAGTAATAGATAGTATCTTACAAGGCTTCCATAATCCTAACAGATAAGTTTAGCTACTCATGAATACAACGGAAATCAAAGTAGACATCATCATCATACCAAAACTTAGAGAAATTTCGGCTATGGAGATGAAACGTGTTTTCTTTCTCCGTTGCTCAAGTGAGCCATTTTCTGTTCTCAAAACTAGTACAAAATCTTCAACGTGAATTGTCAATAATCGAATGATCATCCTGCTGAAAAATTCAGCAATAAGGTTTTTAATAACATCCTTGTCCCATAAGTTGCTACTGCATCCTTAAGTCTTTAAAAATACTGGGTTTGCCCGGGAAAAAGTTCCCATGCATCACTTTCAGTCCAAAAGCTGCCTTCCCTCTTATGTGAAGTTTTCCTTTGCTGCCCACAGGTCCACAAAGTGCTGAAATCTTCATCATTAGTACCTGAAAACATGCTAATCACATAGGTCAGCTCACTTAAAGGAAAATGGACTTAAAGTGCAAGAATTATATATTTTATCCTCAAAACTTAGCTGAAACATGGGTAAATTATGGTGCTTAGGCGTGTAAATACGCCCAACATCAGTACACTGAATCTCCAACCTTGAACTCAAGGTCCCTTCTTCTCACATCAGCATAGGATTTCTGACGACTCTGAGCTATTTTCAATCTTTCTCTAATCCACCTAACTTTCTCTATATCTTCAAACACTTCATCAGGTCCAAACAAAGCGGCCTCACCCACTTCAAACCAACCTATAGGTGATCTACATCTCCTTTCATAAAGAGCCTTAAACGGGGCCATTTGTATGCTAGAATGGTAACTGTTATTATAAGCGAACTCAACCAGCAGCAAATGCTTATCCCAACTACCTTTGAAATCAAGAGCACATGCTCTCAACATATCCTCTAGAGTCTGAATGGTCCTCTATGCCTGACCATCTATCTGAGGGTGGAAAGCTAAAATAAGATGAACTTCGGTACCAAGACCCTTCTAAAAATCTCTCCAAAACTAGTAAGTGAACCGAGTACCCCAATCTGAGATGATAAATAAGGGAACTCCATGCAATCTGACTAACTCTCAGATATACAACTTAGCATAATCCTTAGCTATATGGGACATATAAACTGGCAAGAAATACATTGACTTAGTCAATTTGTCTATAATAACCCAAATCGAATCATGATGACGATGCGAATGGGGTAAACTAGTCACAAAGTCCATAATTACCTCTTCTCAATTCTAAGTAGGTATGCAAAACTCTTGCAATGTACCACCAGGTCTTTGGTGCTCTACCTTAACTTGTTGACAAGTTGAACACTTAGCTACGAACGCTGCTATATCCCTCTTCATACACTCCACCAATAGATTTCCCGCAAGTCGTGGTACATCTTTGTGGCACCTGGATGAATAGATAATATGCACCATGCACTTAAGACATAATCCGCTTTCTCAACCTATCAACATATGGTACTCAAATCTACTTTGGTATCTCAACACTCCATCTCCTCCTTGGGAGAAAACATCTACTATTTGGTGTTTAACTGACTCCTTTAGTTGGACCAAACTAGGATCCTTATCTTACTTCTCCTTCACCTTCGAAACTAGGGAAGATTCAGAACTACTATAAACTCATGCATTTCCTTCAGCTGAATCAACAACCTAATGCCCAATCTAGCCAAACGATGAACTTCTTGAGCTAACTCTTTCTTATCATCCTCCAAATGAGCAACACTACCCATAACCAATCTACTAAAGGCATCTGCTACTACATTGTCCTTGCCAGGATGATACAACACGCTCATGTCATAATCCTTCAACAATTGAAACCATTTCCTCTGATAAAAATTCAACTCCCTCTGGGTAAACACATATTGCAAACTTTTGTGGTCCATGAACACATCAACATGTACACCATACAGATAGTGTCTCCATATTTTCAACACAAACACCATAGTAGCTAATTCAAGATCATGGGTTGGGTAGTTCTTTTCATGAGGCTTAAGATGGCTAGAGGCATAGACTATGACCTTACCACTCTGCATTAACACACAACCCAAACCAACTCTAGAGGCATCACAATACACCACAAAACCATCTGTACCATCAGGTAATGCTAGGACTGGGGCTGTAGTAAGTTGAGTCTTCAACTTCTGAAAACTCTTCTCGCAGGAATTGACCACTGGAACTTAACTTTCTTTTGGGTCAATCTAGACATAGGGAATGCAATAGATGAGAAACCCTAAAAAATGTCTATAATAACCAGCTAAACCCAAGAAAATTCTATAAGACCCCACAAAATTATCTCGTAGTCTGAGCCTTAGAGCATGTCAAGTGAAGCGTAAATCCAGCCTTAAAAGGTTGAGAAGTGTCTTCCCAAGTGAGAAATATTTTGAACCATATATAATTTACCTAATATCAACTTTTTTTCATGTAAATCATTGAATAAGATTTCCATCGATACTAATTTCATCAAAATCCAACATCGAACGAGGAAGTTATGGCCGTTTTACTGAAAGCAGTCGGAACCGCCCAGGTGCAATGGCCGGGTTGATGGACCTTGATCTTGCGATGGACCGTTGCCCAGCCCATCACAACCAAGGAAGTGACTCCCTTTTCTATTCCAAGTGTGACGGCCAAGACGACGGACCGTCAAGGGTGCGACGGACCGTCGCTGGGACCGTCGCGCTGAGGCAGTGTGGCCTCATCTTAGCCAACATGCAACAGATGATCCGATGGACCATCGGGTTTGCGACAGACCATCGCTGAGACCGTCATATTGAGGTAGTGTGTTCTTTTTCCAACCGCTGTGCAACGGATGATTCGACGGACCGTCAGATTGAGCGAGGAATCGTCACTTCGATCGTCCCAGTCCCCGATCGGTAATTTTAACTCAATTTTTAAAAGGGATTTTTGATACTTTCCCACTCTTTTTAGACTCTATTTATTCCCAATAAAGGCTCACAAACTTATTTATCATCTTCAACATAAAAAACTAGGGTTTCTATAAAATCAAAACCCTTCTTTCTTCTTCAAGAAAAAAATCACGAGAAATAAAGAAATCAAGAATCTCTCCAAGAGCCTTCAAGAAAGAGTTTCCCTAAGGTATGTAGATGTTGATTCTTGGATCCATTTCATCCAAGAAGCTCAAGAACCCTTTTCAAAAATTAAAGATCTTATGTTTATGGGTTTTCATGATTCATGTGTGTTAAAATTGATGTTCATGCTATTATTGAGTTTTGATTCATATTTGTTTGAAAGGTTTTCAAGCTTTGACCCTAGTATGTGATATTCATATGATGTTCATGATAACCCTCTTCAAGTTGCTTTTTAAGTGATGTGTTCATGTCAATTAGGTGTAGAAATTGTTGAATAAGCAAAGCATGCTCCCCATATATTTGATAAAATACTTATGTGAAGGAATTAGAGCCATTATATCATGTTGACTAGAAATCCCCAATTGTGTGCAATCCCATGCATGCCATGCGTTTGTTGAAAAGCCTTAGTGAGTGAATTGTGACATGATAGCATGAAATTCCCCAATTATGTGCTCTTTATACATGCTAAGTATTTGATGCAAGACCTTGTTGAATGGAGTATGAGCCAATAGCATGTCTCCCTATATTATCACATGTTTATGATTCATAAGTGTTTGAAGAAATGCTTTAATGATTGTGATGGTGAATGAATGTCCATGGTCAGGAATGGTTATATTTTACCTTTATGTTATTGAGTCTTGGGGGTATTTATACCCAACAATTTATCAGGTGTCTAGAGCTCGTGTCAGTTTTCACGATAATCTCAGTCAAGCCATGATTCTTAGAACTCAGTGAGTTACAAAACTCAAAACTCTCAGACATATGCAGAACCTGAGAAATCCTAGAAATCTCAGTAATCTCAGTAATTTTAGTATATCTAGTATTCTAGCCTCAGTTCAGTACTCAGCTCAGATCTAGTAGTAAAAAATTATTCAATTCAGTCCTCATAGTATTCGAGTAATCTATCCCGAGCTCAGTATCATTTAGTCAGATGATGAGATTTAGTAGTATTCCGTCAGATACGAAACTAGGTGAATTCAGATTAACTTAGTCAGATCAGTCGAGAAATATGATCAGTATAAGATTTAGTTCAGTTTAAGTTAAGAATCATTTTAGAGTCTTTCAGTAGGGAGTAGGATCTAGAACCGAGCGAGTGCAGGGATGGCGGCTCCTCGTTAGAGAGGCAGAGTCGTAAGGAGAAATCCCTGAGCTCGAGAACTGCATAGCCAGTGCAAGATGTAGGATTCACCCGTCAGAAAAAGGCTTGACACCCGTTAGATAGGCTTTACTATTATACTGCCATAGGCTTGACTTTCTGTGAGGGTCACCCGTTAGAGAGGCTTGACCAGAGTGGTCTTTACCTATGGCATGGTATTGACACCTTTCAGCTGGGGTTACAGGTTGGACCCCACCAGTTCAGATTTGGGATATGTTGGTTAAGTGAGCACTCCCACAGTTACAGTTTCAGTATCATTCTTTTGAAAAGAACTCAGAATCAGGACTGTCAGATGCAGTCATCTATCTCAGTGCAGAACTTAGATAGTTCCATTAATTCATGGGCCACCCGCTAGATAGAAATGGTCCCATATAAAGCTATTGAGTAATATCATTATCATATACAAAGATCAACCGCTAGATAGGCTTGATCTCAGTCTCAGATTCAGTTGAGTAATCTCATTATCAGATCCAGAGATCACCCGCTAGATAGGCTTGATCTCAGTATCAGATTCAGTTGAGTATTCTTATTATTAGATTCAGAGATTTTCCGCTAGATAGGTTTGATCTCAGATATAATCTTTTCTTATCATTGATAGTAGGTTCCAAAATTATCCGTTAGAGAGATTTGATCTCCGATGCAGTCAGTCGAGAGTAAAAATTTCAGCTTTTAGTCATTGATATAAGTAGATTCAGTTATTCGGTATCTCAGGAATTAGTAGTGAGTTCAAATGACAGTAAAGCAGTATCCGAGTTTTAGTACTTCGAGTTGCGATGTTTTCAGTTATGGTTTGTGCATTTATGCATATGTCCTCATTCAGTATTTTCATGATTATTCAGTTAGCATAAGACCTTGAGTTTAGCCTTACCTCATTTTCATACTTGATACATTCCCGTACTGATGCATTTGGGCTATGGTGTTTTATTTGACACCATAGGTTTAGAGGTACGAGATCCAGAGTACCCTTAGCAGCTCAATCCCAGTCAGCAACAGTAGACATAGCAGTGAGTTCTCTTCAGTCGAGTATGATCCTTATTCTTATTATTATCGTATCAGACTTTGTTTATTTTCAATAGACGGAGTTAGTTGGGGACATGTCCTATCAACTCCTTAGCTCAGATAGTTTAGAGGCTTTTTGGATAGATGTATCAGTATTCAGTTTTCAATTTTTGAGTATTTTTAGATGTTTTGAACCTTATGGCCAGTTTTCGCATTTATTATCTATATTATGTAGTGTTCAGGTACATATATCAGTAGAGGGTTAGCTTGTGGTCCTTCGGGATCATGAGCACCATGTGACATTCTGATTCTAAGAAATCGGGTCGTTACAACTTCTAATGTCTGACAAAGAGATAGGTCTAGGCCAATTTCTTACGGCTTCAGTCTTTTGGGGATTAACTCTAGTGCCATCGGAGGAAACAATATGACTAAGAAAGGCTACTGATCTTAGCTAGAATTCACACTTAGTGAATTTGGCAAACAATTGATGATCTCTAAGAGTTTGTAAGACAATTCTAAGATGATCTACATGGCCATCCTCACTACGAGAGTATACAAGGATATCATCTATGAATACTATGACAAACATGTCTAGATACTATTTGAACACTCGGTTCATGAGGTCCATAAAATCTGCTGGAGTATTGATTAGCCCAAAAGACATGACTAGAAACTCAAAATGAACATAATGGGTTCTAAAAGATGTCTTTGGAATGTCACACTCCCTTACTTTAAGCTGATGATAGTGGATCTAAGGTCTATATTTGAGAAATAACTAGCACCTTGGAGTTGGTCAAATAAGTCATCAATTATAGAAAGAGGGTATTTGTTCTTGACTGTGGCCTTATTTAGCTGGCGATAGTCAATGCACATTCGCAAAGAACCATCTTTGTTTCACACGAATAGGATAGGAGCGCCCTATGAAGAAACACTAAGCCTTATGAAACCTTTATCCAAAAGATCTTGGAGTTTCTCTTTCAACTCCTTAAGATCTACGGGAGCCATATGATATGGAGGGATAGAAATAGGCTGAGTATCTAGGAGAATGTCAATACCAAATTCTATTTCCCTATTGGGAGGTATCCCTAGGAGATTTTCTAGAAAAACTTCAGGAAATTCATTGACCACTCGAACAGACTGAAGTGTTGGAGTCTCAGACTTTGTATCTTTGACTCGAACTAGGTGGTAAATGCAATATTTGGATATCAATTTTCTGGCCTTAAGATAAGATATGAAATGACTCTTGGGAGACACTGAATTACTTAACCACTCGAAGACTGGCTCATCCGGGAACTAAAACTTCACCACACGGGTGCGACAATCTGTAGTGGCATAACAGGAATGGAGCCAATCCAAACCAAACATAAGATCAAAATCAACCATATCCAACTCTATCAAGTATGCTAACATGACTTTATGAAGGACAATGATAGGACACTTCTTATAGATTTGTTTAGCAATAACTGACTCACCTACTGGAGTAGAAACCAAAAAGGGCTCGGGTATCTTTTTAGGATTTATCTCAAAATTCACAGCAACTAGCGGGGTCACATAAGAGAAACTCGACCCAGGGTCTAACAACACATAAATATCAAAATTGAAAATACGAAGCATACCAGTAACAATGTTTGGCAAATCCTCCTACGGGATGGTGTGGCATAAACCGATTCTGGTGCTGACCGCTACCAGTACTGGATGATGCACCCTAAGGAGGATTTAGGTGACCTAAAGGAGCTGGTGCACTAGTATCTTGAGTCTGAGGATGAACATCTTTGATTACCTGTCTAGCATTCAGGAACTCTTTGATTCCATGATCTAGTGGCCACAACCATAGCATCCCCTTCGTCCAGCGAAACACTCATCAGGATGATTCTTACACACCTAGTACACTGAGGATAGTTGGGCCTGCCACTCACACTATTTTAATATTTGGACATAGAGGTCTTACCCCACTATTCTTTTCTATTTATGGGTGTCGGAGCACTGGCTTAAGAAGGTACAGAAACAGATGAACGATTCTGAAAATGTGAAAGATTTCCTCCTCCAGACCTATTCTGACCATAATTAAACTGCCCTATTCTAGCCTTCTTATTTACTCTCTCTCCTTTCCTTATCTTCTCTGCCTCAATCTACTGGGCATGCATCATCAATCTAGGGAGATCCATGTCTCCAATGAGCATAGCAGTCCTACACTCCTTAACTACTAACCCAGACACACCGGTTACAAACTTACTCATGCTTGACCTTCGGTCATCCATCTGATCAGGGGCATACTTAGACAACTGGTTGAACTTAAGGAAATACTACTTCACTGTCATTGAGCCTTACCTCAGGTTCATAAACTATTCTATCTTAGCTTCCCTCATCTCATATGGGAAGAACTTGTCTAGGAACGCATCTTGAAAAATCTGCCATGTCATGAGAGCTGTATTCTCCCCTCTACTCTTCTTCCACATCACTACCCAACAATAAGCAACATCCTTCAGTCTATAGGATGCTAATTCTACACTCTCCTTCTCAGAAACATACATAATTCGGGTGATCTTCTTCACCTCATCTAGATAGAGATATGGGTCCTCACCTGCCTTCGACCCAAAGGACTCCAACGGATTCATCCTCATAAAATCTTGAAATCTGGCTGCGGCTAAGTCCCCATCTTGCTGAGGTAGGGCTACAGCCTGATGAATGCCCTGAACGTTAGCTGTCATAGCTTGGGATAGCTCCTGAAAGACAACCTAAAACTTTGTATGTGACATATTTTCAATCAAAGGATCTGTGGGATGAGGTGGGTAGTTATCATTTCTGCGTGCGTTAACTCGACGAGGAGGCATTTTCTATCTGTGAAAGCACGAGTTAGAAGCAAATAGAGATAATAAATACAGATAGATCATGAAAGAAGAGATGTTTTCCTAAAATACTCCATAGCCTCTTTTCATAGATGTGGTGCACTTTACACCGATGATCAAGACTCTACATAATGCGGCTTGTCTGACTCCCCAGGACTCTCTAAACCTGGATTTGATACCAAGTTTGTAATGCCTCAAAACCTGATTCCTGGGACACCACATGGTGCTTCGAACTATGAGTAGTTCTGAGCTAACCCTGGCTGCCTTTTCTAAATCTGAATATCAAATTTGGGAAGGTATGAATGAAAAATCATAATAAATGTGGAAACTGTCTGAATTATTGGGGTATATCTGAATCATACTAATCTAAAAAATCTAGTAAAACAAATACTGAAAATCTGAATACTATAACTGAGATCTAAAACCGAATCTAGTAGTTTGACAAGCCTCTACTAACTGAATCTAGACAGTCACTGGAATAGGTCCCCAACTGACTCAACTGTCTGAAATGAATATGGAAACATCTATTAATAAAATAAAAATATGAATAGCTAATTCCCCAAACTATGAGGACTCGCCAACTGCAGAGATGTAAATGAGATGCTCAGAAATTACTCGCGCTGCTGGGGTTGAGTGCCTGAACCTACATTATGAGACAATGTAGCACACAAACATATATGTGGATTAGTACTTTGATGATTTACTGAGTATATGGGGGTGAATGCAATAAGTGAGCAATATTATCACAAGTTATAAAATCATGCATGCTAAATGTAAATGAATCACGTAGGCTTGAGTAAAATCTAAAATCTGAGGATCATAAATCATAAATAATAGAGCATCTACTATAAATCTTATGAGCCATTACACTTAGTTCTGAAATATGCATTTATGTTCTTAATCTCAAATCATTTAGGCTAAGTAAAATCTGAGAACATATTCTGAAAATCTTTACTGTTAGCGAAGTTCTCATAACCGACATAAACCATGTGAGCTACATGGAGTCTAATGTCTTGACCTCGTAAGGAAGAAACCTCACATTGGGGAGAGGTGTCAAACTCATGCCAGGGAGTATAACCTAATTTAGGTGATCGATTACAAGCTTAGTCTATCATTCATATAGAAATAGGAATAATTTGAGTCTGTACCAACATTGGCTATATATTTCTATGGAAGATAGGGCACGTTAATCCCATACTTCCTGCTCGGTGCTAAATACTACTCCTTTTTAAATCTGTATGCTCAAACCATTGGAAATCCAATTTTTAAAATTAACATAAGGATTCATATGAAAAACCAATCATGCATTTATATGAGTAAATCTGTAAATAAAGCTAATTTTGAGTCCTGTAAGCTGTAACAATCTATAAAGTAGATTCCAAAGCTAAACCAATGATCGAAAGATCGAATTTTTATTGAAAAACTATAAATCATCTATTCATAAGATGCTTAAAGAATCATCTTTCTTGAAATAATAATATTCAATCTTGGGATAAATAATCCATGCATCTTCATGTTAAATTGTCATAATAATCAAGCTTAATAATGTAAATATTGATAAAACAACTCAAAATATGAAAATTTCTGCAATATGCATGAAAATATGAACATAATCATGGAATTCAATTTCTAAATCATTGAAAATATCATAAGATTGTAAAAAACAATAATGGGTATATACCCTAACTTGAATTTTAAGGGAAATCATATAAAATTTAGTAAATTTGAATTTAAAATAAGTTTTGGGCACAAGGACGAAAGGATTGTCTATGTTCATAACCCCAAATACCTTATTTGATGATCTTTGATGAAAATCTTGAATCTTGGATTCCTATAAATGCTTTGAAGATGAATTCCTAGAGTTCTTGTATTGGGGATCCTCAATCTTGAATTTTTTTGAAAAATTAATGGAGAAATTTGGATTACTTGGGGAGAAAGCTTGATGAACTAGGGTTTTTCTTGAGGGAGATTTGATGAAAAGTGGATGTAAAGTGCTTTGGAGGGGTTTAATTCATTGTTTAGGATGGATTATGGGCTGGTGGATTTACCGAAATGCCCTTTTAAACCCATAAATGGAACAAAAAAACAACCAAAAATCCCAACTTTTGGCCTTGGCACGACGCGCCATTATCACGCCAAGCCATTGGAAATTTCCAACTGGGAATAAACACGGTGGCGCGACGTGGTGGTATCGCGTTGCCAACTTGTATGGGACCTGGAAGTTTGGCGCGACGCGCCAATATCGTGAATCCTTACTAGAATTAGACAATTGGGGATTTGGCCCTCTCCGCGATGCACCAATATTGCAAAGGGCCACTGTAAATTGACAAACGTCATTTAAACCTTCTCCGCGTTGCGAAAATGATCGAAATGATGGTGTTTTTACAGCTCGAACTTAAAATAGCCATAACTCCTACACCGAGTGTCAGATTTAGGTGAATTTGGTATCGATGGAAAGCTTATTCAATTTCTCATGCAATGGGAAGTCTAAATCTGAAGAATTTCACATAAAATAAATAGTATTCATTTTGGAAGCTATCCCTTAACATTATAGGGACTAATTTAAGCAAAGAAGGTACAAGATATTACATCCTTCCTTGTTTCAGATTCATAAATGCCTCACTTTGACCTCCCTCGACTCCCGAGGAAAGAAACAATCTAGGAAGTTACCCAAAAACTCATCCTATAGAGCTAACTCTGCATCATCACCCCTAGACTGATCCAACTCCTTATACCACTAATATGCCATATCTTTTAACCAGGAGGTGGAAAATTACATGCCATTGGATTCAGAAGCATGCATAAACCTGAATATCTTCTCCATCACATCTATGAACCCTTGAGGATTATCCTCAACCTTAGAGATAGTAAAGGTTGGACGACTGAGACTTATAAACTATCTGACTTGAGTAACCTTAGAAGAACTCACCACAGTACCAGCAAGACTTAATTGACGTAACTGAGATATCACCAACTGGGTTAACAAATAAATGGATTGACCAAACTCAATATTATAAATGTTTCCTTGAGGTGGTAGGGTATGGTCATCATCAACCCGAGGAGCCAGAGGAGGACTGGTGGAACTCCACGTGGGGTAGTACAATCAGGAGCTAGAGCCCTTGACCGGGTTTAAACTTCATAAGTAGGACGAGTTCCATCCATATTGTCCTAAGTTGGGACAAAAAAAGTTCCACGAGGATCAGATCTTTACGGAGGCATGATTTGAAATATGAACAAATAGAGATTAGAGGAGTTTCAAGACATTAGAATCTATAGCTCAAAATAGAATAAAAATAAAGAAAAACATTCCCAAATGTCTCATAGCCTCTCTCTTATAAGTGTGGCACGCTACACACCCATAAAAGAGACTCTACTTGACACGGCTTTATGGACACCTTGCCAAACAGAACATAACACACTCGACAATAGCTGAATTCCAAACATATAGCAAGATAGAAAGTAATAAGTTTAAAGACATCTAAGATTGTCAACATCAATACCCAAATCTACAACAATATCCACAAAGCCTCTACTAATCTAAAAACAATTTAAGTCAGAACATGCCCCCGACCCTGATAATGACAATGTAAATGTAAAGTCTTCACTTCTAATTTATAGAAGGGAAATCAAAGGAATGATCAAGTCTTCTGGAGAATAGAAGCTCACTACTTTACTGCAAAGAACCAGTGAATTAAGCCGATCCACCTAATACTATGTAGAAAAAGTAGACTTGCCTCCGGAAACTGCTTTGCGTAGGTATATAGCATTTGAGGATGATTAGTGTGATGAGTACTAACATGTGACTCAGGGTAGGGATAAAATACTTCCATGATCCACATTTCAAAAATCATTCAAAGCCAATGCACATAATCATATACACATATATACATATCATTCCGAGGGAGGCAAAAGGCTTTGCATGAAGTAAAACATTATCCTGGACTATGTATCTCAACTATCATAAACAGGCACCCACGGGCTATATGAGTTCATCTCCCCCTACTGAAAGGGCCTTAGTACGTGTTAGCCGTACGAACTAGAGGTATCAAGGAAGACCAGGGAATGCCCCAACCCCACATCAATCCAAGATACAAATATATATCAATAGTGTGAACTATGCATGCGATCATCAAGACTAACTCTTACATTCACAAATATGAGTTGCTAGTACAAGTCATTCAAGACCCACACCATCACGACTTAGCTACATAACTCCCATTCAGCCTAAATTAAAATAAGTTTCATATAACCGATTCATTAATCAAGAAATTATACATTAAGGCACACCATATGTATCGTCATACGATTTAGCTTGCAAGCTCATAGTTAGGCCATTACAATTCCATTAACTTGGGGGAATGCCTCGACCCCCTTTGTTCATTAAATCAAGTTAGAGGAATGCCTCGACCTCCTTTAGTTTATCAAATCAAAATAGGGAAATGCCTCAAACCCTATTCCAATTACCAAACCCATACACCCTATTAGTTAAAAAACATTCAATTTAATGCATAAACAACTCACAAAAACCATGGGAAATAATTATAGAATCAACCATTCCAAAACCCTCAAACATATCAAAAACTACAGTCAAATCCATAATATTAAAACATTCAAACACATGCTTTTCATAAAATAAGATTTTGTGGAAGAGTAACATGCCTGAAAGTATCACAACTCTGGAGAGAAATCACCTAGAGTGACCTACTTGACCAATTTCTTTGAAACCCTAAGTGTTCTTGACTTTGGGGATTTGATAGAGATTGAAAAGTTATTTTTATTTGTTTTAGAGTGATAATTACACTCTAAATGGGCTTTAAGTCATGGGTCACGATTGGAGAAGAGGGGAAATATCCAAAGTGCCCTTAATAAAATACTAAAAAATTATCTCTAGTGACTATGGGTCACTATATGACTCGTAAGGACTTATTACGATTCTTAGGGTCTAATTCATAATCAAGACAAAAAAAATTCGGGTACACACTGGTCACCCTACAATTTGGTACCTTACGAATCGTATAAAGTCATTACGAGTCATTGAGTCTTGTCATACTCAAGGCAGAACACCTTGGGCATCATACTAGTTTGGGAACAGATGGGACTATATGACTCGTATAGAGACTTCATTACTCTTTAGGAGCCAACCGTAATCAAAATAAAAACTTGGAAAATCCATAATAGTTAGGCTATGATTAGGGTCCTATGACCCGTAATGACACGTTATGACTTGTAGGGAGAGTCGTAATCTGGGAAGTAAACCCATAGATTAAGAAATTTTCAATGAGAAAATCTGGGGTGTTTCAATAACCCATCCATTTAACCAAGCAGTCATCATTTAGGCATTTACCGAATGGTATCGTTATACCTATTAATTATGCTTGCAAGCCAATTCCATTATGTCAAACCAAACCAATTATCTATATGACTCCAAATCTCCAACAACTCAAGTCTAACAACTCCAGTTCAACTCTTTTTGAGTAAACATATATTGAAGACTCTTATGATCGAAAAAGATATCAACATGAACGTTATAACAATAATGTCGCCAAATTTTTAATGCAAAAACCATGGCTAACAACTCTAGGTCGTGAGTAGGGTAGTTCTTTTTATGTCGTGAGTAGGGTAGTTCTTTTTATGAACTTTTAATTGCCTAGAAGCATAGGCCACCACCCTACCATGTTGCATCAAAACACAACTAAGACCAATATGAGAAGTATAACAATACACAACAAAGCCATCATTACCTTTGGGAAAGGTAAAAAAATAGAGCCAAAGTCAATTTATCTTTCAACTTCTCAAAACTACCCTCACACGCATCCGACCATAAGAACTTGACTTTTTTTTGGGTCAACTTGGTCAATGGGGTAGCTATAGTCGATAAAGTCTCTACAAATCTCCTATAGCAACCGGCTAAACCCAACAAGCTCCGAATTTTGGTTGGATTCATAGGTCTAGGCCACTTCTTAACCGCCTCAACCTTTTGGGGATTTACTATGATCCCTCACTAGAGATAATATGACCAAGAAAATCCACGACTTCCAACCAAAATTCACACTTGGAGAACTTGGCATACAAACAATGATCCTTTAATATTTGCAACATGGTACAATGGTGATTGACATGATTTGCCTCACTCTTAGAATAGACTAAGATGTCATCAATGAAGACAATAACAACATGTCTAAGAATAAATGAAAGACCCTATTCATCAAGTCCATGAATACTACCGGGTCATTGGTCAACACAAAAGATATGACAAGAAACTTATAGTGACCATACAGGGTTCTAAATCCGCATCCCTAATTTTAAGTTGATGATAACCCAATCTAAGATCAATCTTAGAGAAATACTTTACACCCTGAAGTTGATCAAACAAATCATCTATCCTAGGAAAAGGATATTTATTTTTTACGGTCATATTGTTCAACTGGTGATAATCCATGCACATACAAAAGGAACCATCCCTTTTGCGCATAAATAACACATGAGCACCCCAAGAAGACACACTAGGGTGGATGAAACCTTTATCTAGGAGGTCTTTCAATTGCTCCTTAAGCTCTTTTAGCTCTAACAGAGCCATTCCATAAGGAAGGATAAAAATTGAATGAGTTTCCGGAACAAGATCAATCCCAAAATCAATTTCTCTATAGAAAGGAACACTGGAAAATACCTTAAGAAACTCACTAACCAAGGGAACAAATTTTAGAGAAGGCCCTTTCGAGTTAAAATCTTTAACTCGGACCGAATGATACAAACACCCCTTTGAAATTAACCTTTGGGCTTTAAGATAAGAAATGAATCTCCTTTTAGACCCCAAAGAACCATATTCCTATACAATGACCGGCTCATTAGAGAAATTGAACATAACCCTACGGGTCCGACAATATATAAAAGAATAACATGAATGCAACCAATCCATCCCTAGAATGACATCAAAATCGACCATGTCTAACTCTATCAAGTCCATAAGAATATCTCTACCACCAACAAATACCACACCCCCCTCTATAGACCCTTCTAGCAATAATGATAGAGTCTCCTATCAGGGTAGAAATACAAAAAAGAACCAATAGACTTTTGGGACCACAATCAAGATGCACAACCACATACGGGGTCACATAAGAAAGTATATACCCTAGATCAAGCAAATAATATACATCACAGGAGAAAAGTCTCAACATACCCATGACAACATCAGGAGATGTCTTAGAATCCTGCCGAGTAGCAAGTGCATATAAGCAGTTTTGGCTAGTGCTGGTGCTAAAAATAGAAGTAGAAGCAGACATAACACCCTTTGGTACAGGAGTTGATGAAGTAGCAATAGAGGCCTTGTTGTCCCAAGAAGCTGCTAGAGAGGGGCACTCATGCTGCATGTTCCCAATCTGACCACAACTAAATTATATGTTCTGCCTCTTCTCATTCTGATCATGATAACTCTTACCATAAAATCTGCAAGGAAGTAGGGTGGAGCCGACTGGGAACCACTAGCCTAGAATTAGGCACCCTATGACTGGGACCCACCATAAAACAGAGACCGACGATCACTTGACATCTTTAGGTAAGGAGAGTGAACACTAGCCGAGGAGTAAGAACTTGAACTCCCCCACTTCTTTCTAGACCACTTACCACCATTTCAGCACTAGACTCGGAAGGTCTAAGCTTCTTCCCTTGCCTTTCACTAAAATCAACTTGCTTTTTTTTTTCTTTTTCTGTTTTTCTACTTGCTGCATATACACGATCAACCTAGAGAGGTCCATATTTTCAATCAACAAGGTCTCCTTGCTCTCAAGGACTAACTCACGGGAAAATCTCAAGACAAACTTACGCATCATAACGCTCATGTTAGAAACCATATCGGGAGAATACCTTCATAATTGATGGAATTTTAAGGCATACTCTTGAATAGACATCCTCCCTTGCTTCAAGTTTACAAACTCTTCCGCTTTCGCTTCCCTTAACTCTTGAGGAAAGAATCGGTCTAAGAAAGCCTGGGAGAAATCCTCATACATGGCGGGACTATCATCAACACCTCTAGACAACTCCCACCTTTCGTACCATTGGTACGCTACATCTTTTAATTTGTAGGAATCATTCTCAACAGCCTTAATATTTGAAATATGCATGATTCGGAAGATCCTCTCCATTTCATCAACGAAGCCTTGAGGATATTCCTCAAACTTTATACCCTTAAATATAGAAGGGCTCAACCTTATAAATTGGCCAATTCTTACGCCCTTAGAAGAAATAGTAACCGAATCACCATGCTCCGATTGAGAGGCTACCAATTAAGGAAAGAGGTTAATAGATCAATGAAACTTGGCATTAGTAGCATCCCCTTGAGGTGATGCTATAGAAGGGTCACTCCCATAGTTGGGGTTGGTGGGGACAAGTGGAACCCCATGAAGATGGTTAGATACTGCATCCCTAGTCTGGGTCTGAACTCCAGAAGTTGGACGAGCTTCGTCCATAGGGCCCTCAGAAGGGTTTGCCTAAGTCTCAGATCTCCTTGGAGGCATGATCTGAAATATAGCAAATAGAGATCATAGGAATTCAAAACCTTAGATTCTATAGATTGTGATTGAAACACAAGAAAGGGAAACAATTCCTAAAATGCCTCGTAGCCCTTTTTTTATAAATATGACGTGCTTTACACCCTTAAAAGAGACTCTACTCAACACGATATTGTGGACACCCAACTGACCATGAACCTAGGCTGTGATACCAACTTGATATGCCCCAAAATTAGGACATGTCGTAGAGGTACCTCAATCCCACATAAATAAAAGGTCGGCTTGATAACCCAACCAAATATCATCACAAGGATCGGATGAATCCCAACCATATAATAAGATAGCAGAAAGCATACTACAAGTCATAACTTGAACATGCCTAAACACTTCATTAGATTTATCAAAATAACTAATGTACCAAGTCCACAGTCATCCACAATACCTCTATACAAATCAATGTTTAGAAATGTATATGTTGGGACAAGCCCCCAACAATAGCCAAACTAAGTCAAAATAAGACTAAGTCTAAAGATAGGGGACCAAGAATGAATGTCTTTTAAAATAAAGAAGGTCACCACTCCAAAGTCAATGCACGAACATTTTTTATCACCTAATCATTGTGCAGCATGAGAAGATGATGCTCTACCACTATATCGCGTTCGGAGATGATTAGAAGTTGGAGTGCTAGCATGTAAGTCAAGGATAAGAATAAAATAGCATTGTTATTCAATATCAACTCAATATGTCATATTCAATCATATTCATAAATTTATCTGTACATATAGATATATCGCATGCTAATCAAGAAATCAAAGCTTAACAACATTCTTGAACATTCATTCATTAGACATGACGTGGGGGACTTCGACCCTCCACACTTAAAGATTCAAGCATTTCTCATTAGGTATAGAAATTTAACCATATTTACTCATTCATTAGCCAAGGAGTTTAACCACATACACAATCATTCAAACAAGGGACTCTAACCACACAAATTTATCTAGGCAAAGGACTCCAACCTCATGCCTATTCGTTAGATAAAAGACTCTAACCTCATGCCAAGGGACTCTAACCGCAAGCCATTTTATTCGCTGAGGTATATTAACTTTAAGAGATCTCTTTAAGCAATACACTTTAACCTCAAACAATTTCATTGGGCAAGGGACTCTAACCTCAAGCCATTCTATAAGGTAAGGGACTTCAACCTCAAGCCATCACAACTATTATTAGTTGATATTGGGACTTTAACCTTTTGCCCATGCATCAATATTTATTCCATACAAGACTTAGGGAATTTAGCCATTTAACTAATTCAGCACTATACATAACCCCATGGTCCTTTTGGGACCCTTCATTGCTCAACCATTTCTATAGGCCATTGCCTTCGTTCAATGCATCCTACAATTAAAGTTATGGCCATTAAGACCCTTATAAGATATTCATATTTCATTAACAATATTTTACCACATTCTCACCATACTTTAGCTCAACACACAATTTAATTTCATCTTCATATTGAGGGACTTCAACACCTTATTAGTCATTGACTCAACAAGGTCAGCATTTCATAATACATGGCTAACAATAGTTTTACTATCAATCATTTATACTTTTTGGGCCACTACCCTTGTTCAAATCAACACCATATATGACTAGACAATTCACTTAGTCATTTTCACAAACATCTTATGTGCATACCTTTAGCAAGGCAATTTTCATGGTAAAAATCATCAAGATTAGGGTTATTCAAGACCCTCATGTTAAAACACATACAACAAGCACCCACATATGCAAATCACCATCAATAACATGTATAAACATAAGTCTAAGCAAGAATCAACATTATTCGTCATTAGGCAACAAAACACTTTTTATTTGATTTCTAAATCACCATGTACACTTACTAATCCAAGAGTAAAATACATGGGTTTAGAGTTATTTAACAAGGGGAAGAGTTACATGCCTTATATAACTTGATTTACCAAGAATCTTGACTTCACTTTGCCTCTTGAAGATCACCCTTGAAACCCTAGCCTCAAATTCTTCAAAGATAAGTATGAGGGTGTTTTGGATGTTTGATCCACTAAAAATGTGTTTAAGGAGGCTATATACACTTATATAGTGTGGGGACTTAGGGATTGGAGAATAGGAAATGACCACAAGTCCCTCAACTAAAAGCTGAAAATTTGCCACGATGTTGGGTATGACTCACTTTAGTCAACTGTACCCTAGGGTATGAGTGGTACCCTAACTCGTACCCTAGGCTCCTCCAAGGTCACCTACACTGTCTAGGGTACGACCACACACCTTTGATCCATATCCAAATGGTAACACTCATCCCCTGACCGTATACTTCAATCATACCAAAAACAATCCACTCAAAGTTTAAGTCCAAACTCTATATGACTCACTTGGTATGACTCGTACCTTATGGTACGATTGAGGAGGGGGTTACTCGTACCTAGGACAGTGAGTGACCCTCACCACATTGCCTAAGATATGAGATAGAAGGGGAAGGAGAATACAACTCATATCTAAGGGGTACGACTTATGATCCTAGTCATACCCATCCTAGTGACATCAATTGAAGATTTTTTCCAGTTGTTCAAAGTCTAGGTGTTTTAGGGATAAGTGAAAGAAACTACCATGCCCTTAATGAAATCGTGCAAGAATTTTAACCCCCAGTCGCTAAGAGTAACGTAAATACTAGTGATCAGTGGCCATAATCATCAACAAAAATTGTAACTTGAATAGTAACTCAAGGCCACCCTTATTTGTTTGGTCACGAGTCCCACCCTTTGACTCGTGACCTCACCCTATGACTCGGGCAGTCTAGACATTACCAAGAAAACAACCTTGGGACATCTCACTGTTGACGTCACCAGACCCTTACTATGGCTCGTGAAATTACCTTACAACTCGTATCATCCTAATCTTGACCTTGCCAAACTCTTAGGGAAACCTTACAGGTTAGACCACAATTAGGTCTATACGACTCATGATGAATCTTCACGATATGTCGTCAGAGTCGTACCATGATAAGTAAGCACAATTACTGAGAAAAAATTCAGAGTCCATAACCTGGGGTATTACATTCCAATCCAAATCTAATCACCCAGTCAACCCATAACCTTAACTAGATTATCCTTCATACACATAAATTCAACAACAAAGGGTAGGGTCTATGACTCTTCTAAATACCAAAAGTGTAAAATAAATCAATCATTTATCACTAATTCATCTCACTAGAGTAGACTAATGTTACATCGATTTAATTAAAATATTTTATTAAATGCAAATGAACAATCAATAACTATACATATGTAACAATGTATCAAACCATCATCACCTCATCTCAAATCTATGCATACATACTAAAGGGACTTATCTGGCCAATATTCATGACTTGTAGTGGACCAGTTCCATCCATATACCATACCAACATGGTACTTAATCCTTGGAATATAAGTAACATGAAACAACGTGATATCCGATCCCATTAATATCATAATGTATGAATATCGAGAAAATATCAGCCAAGATATAATGCAATGTACCAAATATGCAAGAATACACTTTTTGTAGACACTTGGTCAAATTCAAATTCATCATATCATGTATACCACTCATGTCCACCAACTCACAGAATCATATGTATGCCCTAAGGCCGATTTACAAATGTTTAAGTTATGAATTTTCATAGAATTCAAATCAAGTCTATAACTATAAGTCAAACCATAACCTATATCAAAACACAAGCCAAAATTCTCTAATCTGCTAAAACTTTATCCTTTCTCACCACTTTGGGTTGTTCTCAGGCTAAAAATACCAAACAAGGAGTAATTAACAACTTACTCACCACTTTTAGGTATTAGAAACTAGAACCCATTAATTTTACCCTAGTTCATAGCGTAAACTACCAATTTGGGGGGTTTCACCAATTAATCCACCCTAATTCCCTATATTTTATGTTAAAGGGAAGTGATTCTACACAAGGAAGTATAAAGTAACATTATAGAATCATTATCCATCATTTTAAGGTTACCCATGACAATTCTCCCCAATTTTCATCGACTTTAGAATTAAATTCCAAATTTCACCAAGAACACTTATTGTAACAATTCCATGGACTAAAGTGAGTAATTTTATGATAGATTAGTGTGATAACCTTAATTGTACATTTTTCCCAAGTAGGAAGAAAATCCCCTCTTTCAAGATCTTTGTCAAGAATATAAAGATATTGAATAAAATAAGGCCAAAAACTAGAGTAGCAATATTTTTAACTGTTGGTGCCCGCTAGAGGGCCAGGGATCCACTATAGTGGTCCCACTATAATATTTAGGGACCCATTTAGTAGATCAGGACCTTCTAAGATGATTTTGATAATCCATTTGATGACTGCTACAATGGACCCGCTACAACGAGCAAGGTCACACTGCAGCCACGACTGGAAAAAAGTTGGGGAAGGTCCCAAAACTTTTTCATTTCCCAACACAACATTGTTTTTTCGACAATACATATATAATCCACTATTGTAAAAGCTATAACTAGAGTTCAACAAACCCAAAAAATATTCCAAAATTTTTGATGAATCAGTAAATCTCTTATCTACCACGTTACACTCATAAAACCATCAAACTAATTACTATGAGACACAAACAATATCTACACTATACAATATTTAGTTTTCTTCAAAATTTACCCTAGCTTGAGATTTTTACAACACTCATCATAGGGATAATTCTAACCAAACTCTTACACCACTAGCAATGCTATAATGATGTGATAGTCATTACATCAGATAATTACATTAAATGGCAATTAAATAATCATTCATCTCCTAATAACACCTAGAAGGAAAAAAATATAACAAACAAGAATTACCTAAATCTATGAACAACTATAGTTATGTCTTTCACATGTACGCTTCACTTTTAACTCACCTTCTTAATAGTATGATTCTCCTCTAGACCTTCTGGGATGGAAATTCTTGATTTCTCAACTTTCGAACATCCCTATCAATGATGGTAATAGATTCGTCTTTATAAGAGAGGTTCTCTTCAAGCAACACCGAATCTCAATGAATGATATAATCACCATTTCCATGATACTTCTTAAGAATCAAAACATGAAATACTGTATGAACTCCTGACAAACTCAGAGTTATATCCAACCTATAAGGCATCAACTTAACACCCTTCAAGATCTCAAATGGTCTGATGTAACTAGGGCTATGTTTACCCTTTCTCCTAAATTATATTACACTCTTCATGGGTGAAACCTGGAGCAACAGTTATTCACCTTTCATGAAATGCATATCACACACCTTTCTATCCACATACTCTTTCTGTCAACTTTAAGCTTCTCATGTATGAATATAAACTTCTCTATCTACTATTTCAACAAATCAATACCCCACGGTCTTACATCAAAGATATTAAACCATCCAATTAGAGACCTATACCTTCTCTCAAATAATGCCTCAAAAGGATCTATATTGATAGTTGAGTGATAACTATTATTTTACACAGCTTGCACAAAAGTAAGAACTAGTTCCAATAACTACTAAAAACCATGACATATGTTTGAAGCATGTCTTTAAATACATGGATCATCCATGTATACTTCCCACCATCCTGAGGATGAAAAGCTCCACTTAGATCTAATTTAGTTCCCAAATCTTCTTGGAATATTTCCCCAAAGTTAGAGGTGTACTGCATACCTCTAGTCGACATAATAGAAATGGGTTCCCCATGCATTCAAATGATTTCCTTAATATATATTTTGTCTAAATTAGATACTTTACTAGTAACCTACACTAGAATGTAGTGTACAAACTTAGTCAACCGATCCAGAATCACCCAGATACATGGATATCCAAGGTCTTATAATAACCTACAATAGAATCCATTTCTGTTCTTTCCCACTTCCATTTAGGAATGTTCATCTTTTGAAGAATGCTACCAATCTTCTCATGTTATACTTTACCTATTGTCAGTTTTGACAAAGCAAAATAATCTACTAAACCCTATTTTTTTCAATTCCACCAATCGTTCTGCCTCAAATCACGGGTACATCTTGGTCACCAGGATGAATAGAGTAACGTTAGATTATATGCCTTAGTAACTATGGTTGGAATCAAATAATCATATGGGGCACACAAACTTGTCCCTTAATCCTCCAAACACCTTCATTATAAAAAAAGGCATTCTTGGTGTCACCTTTCAACACTTTATCACAGATCTCTCTCAATATCAAATCTTTAAACTTTCTAGCTTTTAAAAGTAAACATCACTTTAATATTATCAAGCAATCCTCCTCTCTCTATCACAATCAATCTCATAAAATTATTTGCAAAGTACTTAACCTCCCTAGTCAACAAATGTCTTGAAAAATAAAAACATGCCAAACTACCCATACTCCCTATTTTTTTGACTCAATGTATCCTACACCATATTGGCCTTACCTAGATGATAAAGATCAAAATATCATAACCTTGAGTAGTTCCATCTATCTTCATTGTCATAAATTCAGATCCCTCTCGATAATGATATGTTGCAAGCTGGTGTGATTAGTAGATACTTCACACTTTACCTCATACAAATAATATCTCTATATTTTGAATATAAACACCACCACTACCTACTCTAAGTCATGGGTGGGATAGTTTTCCTTATGAACTTTTAGATATATATAAATATATGCAATCATGTTCTTTTGTTGTATAAAACTACACCTTAAGCATAATGTGAGGCATCACAAAATAGAATAAAGTTCTTACCCAAAATCGACAAGGCAAGGATAAGAACTGAAGTCAGCAAGGTCATGAGATTTTGAAAGCTCTCTTTACACTCATCAGTCCATACAAAAGGCACCTCCTTCTGAGTTAGTCGAGTCAAATATGAAAAAATAGTAGAATAACCCTTCACAAACCTGTGATATTGATCTTAGGCATATTTATACACCTAAGTGTCATTATTTATGCATATTTTGCTTAATTTGAGGACTTTTTGGTGTGACTAATGAGTTATTAAGGATGTATTATGTATTTATATGGTTAAGAACAAGCTTAGAGTATTTATGGTGCATTTGAAACAAGTCAAGAGTCAAAATAATCACATATAGTTTAGACGAGAAAACTAGTTGTGTTAACTTGAGCTATGCTTGGTTATTGTGTACTTTGATGTACTCTATTATATTGTATGATAATGCATGTTATTTGATGTTGTAGGATACGATAATAGGAATTTTGGAAGATAATTTAAGCCTAAAAACAAGTCCTACTATATGGGGAAACAAGGATCCCATGAACAACAAGATCAGAGCTTAAACAGAGCGAATCCTCTCCTTGTGGGAGTGCCTTGAGCCACACCCCCAAGGTAAGCTTTGGGGTGTGTGTTATGAAACCTAGTAAGACTTATTACTCCCTTATCCTTGATTTGGGTGGGATACACACCCCCAAAATCAAACATTAGGCCTCACAGAGCGAGGCAACTCCCGAGGTATCAAGAAATTGATTTTTGAGTCGTGAAGTGAGGGGCAATGTTGTCAATGCATATATTTCGAGTTGGAATGCCTACGAATGACCTAAGAAACTATAAAAGGAAAAATTTGTAAAAATTAAACCACATCTTTGTTTTTAATAAACTAATTGGAGAGAAGAGATGTTATTCAAGGGCTCTACACTAATGTTCTTTCTTCTTTACTTTAATTTCTTAATAATTTTACTTATGGATTCCATTGTTGTGATTTGTTATATGACTATGAGTGGATACAAACCCTCATTATAGGGTTGCGTATACAAAGATGAGTTAATAATTATGGTTTTATTTTTGGTTTATGTGTTTATCAAGTATGTGATTGTTCTTACATTCTTGTTTCACTATTCTATGCGTTATGAACTTTAGGATAAATCTAAGTCCCTAAACAAATTGTCCATAGTAGTGGAGGGATAGAATTAATAACGTAAGGAGTATGGATCATGTCCTTAATCATTAGGTACTAGTTGTTAAAGGATGATTTGTGGTTAGAATAGAGATATACCTAAATGCTCCACTTGGTTAATGAAATGGAAAGATAGCTTAATGCACCAAATTAAAAACACACATCCCCCACTCAATCATGTAGTGGTGAGATAAATTTGGGTAGATGAATTAGAGGATGACCATTCCAAAGTTCTAATATCATCCCCATAGATCAACAATCACGATAAACACTAACACTGGATAAAAACCATAGGTATGCATGAATATGTAGTGAGTCTCACCCCTGAACTCTCTATATATTATTTATAATCCAAACTATATATCATTGTTATTTTTGTATTTAGTTTATAATTACCAAATTCAAAATCTTAATGTTTTCAAACTTGCACTTATTTAATATCATTAGTAAAGCTAGAATAGGATTGCTTGCTTAATGCTAAGTCCCTATGGGATTGATATTCATCTCAAAAGGGCCACTATATTACTTACCCGACTATGTACACTTGCGCGTGTGATAGGATGCAACAGATAGTAACTAGCCAACATGTAAATTTTGGTAACAAAGGTAGTCCTAGTCAAATTCTTAATCGCCCCAATCTTTTGCGGGTCTACCATAACCTATTGCTTAAAAACTATGTGACCCAAGACAGAGACTAAAGACAATCAAAATTCATGCTTAGAATATTTGGCTTATAGTTTCTTTTTCTTTCGCAACCCCAACCTATTGTGCAAGTGAACGTCATGCTCCTCCCTACTCTTGGAGAATATCATCAATAAAAATAATTATAAAGGAATCCAAATATGGTTTAAACACCCCATTCATCAAACCTATAATGAAGTATAAGGTGTTAGTCAGTCCAAATAACATCACCAAAAACACATAATGACAATAACGAGTTTGGAAAATAGTCTTTGGTATGCCCTTGGGCCAAATATTAAGTTGGTGGTAACCAGACCTTAAGCTAATTCTAGAAAATACAGAAGCACGCTTTATTTGATCAAACATGACATCTATCTTAGGCAATGGGTATTTGTCATGAATCATAATTTTTTCAACTATCAATAGTCTATGAACATATGTAGATTACTATCCTTCTCGTTAACAAATAAGATAGGAGCATCCCACAGAGAAGCATTAGGGAGATTGAATCCCTCACCCAATAATTCTTGAAACTGAGCCTTTAGATCAACTAGTTCCATTCTATAAATGTAACAACCCAAAAATACCCCCACATGCCACACAATGCTTAAGACTACAAATAGTCCTAAGCTAACCCATGATATCTACTCAATACTAAACTTTTGTAAATTTAAACTTAAAACATGAGAAACTTATAATTGAGTTCAAATAGATGAATAATCTGAACTAAACACTGTAACTTAATAACTTTCAAATCTTTAAAAATTGAAAGAAATTCATAGTGTGACTATTATTGAAAAGCCTCTAACTAACACTGAAGAGGCACAAGGATAGACCCCAGCTGACCCAAACAAAAAGCTGAATAACTGTTATAAATATCTAGAACCATCATAAAGTTGGCCCTTAAACTATGAGGGCTCACCAATTGTCTGAATGTAGAAAGTGGTGCCCGTAATTAAACGTGCTGCTGGGGCCAAACACCAAAATCTACATTATGAAAAAATATAGCCACACAGATATATATGTGGTCAGTACTTCTTGAATGTACTAGTATGTGGTAGTGAATGCAATAAGTAAAATTGAAACTAAATATAATTCCAAATCATGCATGCTAAGTGTAAAAGTACTCACCTTGATCATGAGTAAAACTGAAAGCAGAAATACCATAAGCATATATCTAAAACAACATCTGAATAAAGCTTGTTAGCCATTACACTTAGTTTCTAAAATCTTTATTTCTGTGGGAGATTTTCATAATTGACAAAAACCATGTGAGAAACATGGATTTAGATGACTTATGCCTTATCAAAATGGCAAGATGACTCATATTGCAACAACCCAATATACCTGGCCAGGGTATAAGGAAAAACTGTGGTGATCACCCTAACATGTCCGATTGGAAAAGCTGAATAATATAACTAATAACCTATGGTGGCACATAGTTTCTGAGAAATATGATGTACCAAACCCACATTCCCATCTAGATGCTAGATACTACTCCCAAAATCATACTATTGCTCATACTTTATCTATGAAATTCACCTCAAAATCAGCATATAATCTGAAAAGTCTGAAAATACAATATGCCACTATTTCTATCTCAAATTCCTGGTTTCTTTTTTTTGAACTACAAAGCTTGTCTTAAATATCATATAAAACTGAAATTGTGATTACACTGTGTAAACTTACTCATGTCTAAAATTATCTCCCTTTGGGACCATTTGTACTCGAAAGAAGGTTAGGAAGGAAGAACAACTATCTCATAGGATCTCTAAGATATGATACGAATATTGTTTTACTCTAAGACTGAAATCTTTCATCTCAAGCATTAACTTATAACTAAAATAACTCTTTAGACAAGAATTCATGAGATAGGAGTAAGGATACTTGCGAATAGAATAAACTTGGAAGAATTTCTTACCTCATATTAACTCTGTGCTAGTAGTGAAAAGGTGAGGATATCTACTCATAATGTCTGCCTCAGTTTCCGAAGTCATTCCCTTAATTGTTTGATTACTCCAACGAATTTTCACTGAAGCAACTTTTTTATTCCTTACCCTTCAAACTTGCCGATCAAGGATTTAAACTGAAATCTCTTCGTAGGAAAACCTATTCTTTACCCCAATACTCTTTACAAGCACTAATAAAGACAGATCTCGAATGCACATATTCAACATCGACACATGAAAAACTGTATGGATCGTGGTTAATTCTGAGGGAAGGTCTAAATTATAAGCGAATTCTCCAACATGCCTCATAGTTTCATAAGGACCAATATATTAGGGACTAAGCTTTTCGTTCCTTCTAAATCTCATAACCTCCGTCATGGGTGACACTTTTAAGAACGCTGAATCACTCACTTCAAACTTTCATTCTCTCCTTCTCACATCTGTATATGATTTCTGATGACTTTGAGCGGTTTTCAACCTCTCACGACAACTAAACTTCCTCCATACTTCAAGAGAAAAAACCGGCCCAACAAAAGCTGCCTCACCAACTTCGAAACAACCTATAGGTGACTCGCATCTACCATACAGTGCTTCAAATAGAGCTATCTGAACACTAACATAATAACTATTGTTATAGGAAAAATCAATCAAGGGTAACTGATCATCCCAATTTCCTTTAAAGTCCATCACACATGCCCTCAAAATGTCTTTCAATGTTTGAATCATATGGTCAGCCTGACCATCTTTCTGCAGATGAAAAGTTGTACTAAGCTTCAGATGAAAAGTTATACTAAGCTTCACCTTTGTACCAAGGACTTTTAAAATAATTACCAAAGTAGAGAAGTGAATTGTATACCTTAGTCTTAAATAATAGATAAGGTAATACCATAGATCCTTACAAACACACAAATGTATATATTACCATAATCTTCCACCATGGCTGAAGTCTTAACATGTAAGAATTGGGCTAATTTGTTCATTCAATCAATGATGACCTAAATTAAATCATGTTGACATCTTATGTGAGGAAGTACAGTAACAAAATCCATATTAATGACCTCCCACTTCCAAGTAGGACTGCTAATATCCTGAAGCATAATCCTGGGCTTTGATGTTCAATCTTTACTTGCTGACAATTGGACACTTAGCCACACACTCAGCTATGTTCCTCTTTATACCATTTCACTAATAAATTTCCCAGAGGTCGTGGTACATATTGGTAGCACCAGAATGAATATAATACTTAGAACTGTGGTCTTTTGCTAGTATTCTTTATCTCAACCCATCAACATTGGGATCACATAACTGACCTTGACATTGAAGGACACCAACTCCCTCTTGGGTGAAGATCGTAGACTTTTATTGCTGAACTACATCCAATATCTGGATAAGTGTGGGATCACTACACTTTTTCACCTTCACTTTCACCACTAAGGATGATTTCGAACTGTTCTAAAGCTGACAATATCTGGATAAGTATGGGATCACTACACTTATTACTAACCTTTGCATAAAGCTGACAATCCTTAAAGGTCTATAAAACTATTCTCAAATGGTTTGCATGTTCCTCCTTACTCAGAGAATATACAAGTGTAACGCCCCGAGTTTGGTACTCAGAATGCCACATGGTTCTCATGACATCGAAGGACCATAAGCTAACCCATGACTGATATCTATACTTGTACACTGCATAATATACTATATAAAGACGGCAATAAAGTATGAAAGTCCATAAGGTTCAATGATTTGATAAAACATAACATCTGAAGATATGGTATATCAATACCAAAACAACTGAAATAACTGTCTGAACATGCTAGTCTGAAAGCCTCTAAACTGTCTGAATAAGAAGTTGATGGGATATGTCTCCAACTAAATCTAACTACTGAAATAAATTAAATAATGAGATAATAAAGTAATGGTTATATCCTCAAAAGATGAGGACTCACTGCTAACTCTAACTGCTGAGACTTGAATGCTACTAATGCTATGGATCTTGTTCTTCTGAACCTATGGTATAAAACACCATAACACAAATGCGTCAGTATGTTTGAATGTACTGGTATGCATGTGAGGTAGGCTAAATTCAAAGGGTTCACATGCATGAACTATACTAATTGACTGAATAACATGAACGCGAGAATACATGCATGAATGCATAATAACTGTAATCGAGTTTGTGATAACATAATTACTCAGCCTGAGTACTGATAACATGAGATACTGGTAACTATATAATTGAAATAACTAATACTGAGAGACTATATCTGACAGTCTAGTTTCTGATAAAACTAGCTGAGTTCCAAACTATTCTGAGTTGACTGTATCTGACAGTCCTAAAATTCTAAAGAACTATTTGAGTTCTATTACTGAGACTGAATGACTATATATGATAGTCTTGATCTATAACGAAAACTGTGGGAATTAGTCATCTAATCGACATGCCTCAGATAATGCAATATAGCTGAGTTGGGTCTAATCTGTAACCCCAATTAGAAAGGTGTCAATACCGCACCACTTGTAAGGACAAACTGTGAGTAACCCTCATATAACAGGTAACTCTAGTGAGAATGGTGGGAACTCTCATATAATAGGTTAATCCACCTCATCTACCTTCATATAATAGGCTATGATGTTTTAACCTACGCTGGCTACGTAGTTTTTGAACGCAAGGATTTCTTCTAAGAATCACACCCTCATATAACAGGTGGGTTCTAATACTTGGGTTCGCTCGGTCCTAATTTCTACTACCATCTGAATAGACACTGAACATGATTAAGTGAACTGATTGGACTGAGTTCATTGAATTTTTGTGGACTGACAGAATGCTATTGAGATCTTATAACTGTCTGAGATTTCTTAGATTACTGAATTTCTGAGCTTTCTTGAGTTATATAACTGACTAAGTTCTATGGATTATGGCTTGACTGAGGATATCGTGAAAACATGACATTGGCACTGGGCACACAACTATATTTTTTGGGTACAAGTACCCCTAGGACTCGATGGGAAGAATCTGACAAAGCATGACTTTCTTGAATACATGACCAACATCACAATCCATAATACAATAAGTTGGAGATTTCATAAAGTACAAGTTCTAAAGAACCACAATGGCTACACATATATCCATAATTCATTGACTAAGACATTTCATCAAACACTTGACATGCATAAACTTGTACATGAATGGGGATTTCATATTATTATACTAGTATGGCACTTTTCCTTCACATAGACATTTAATCAAACACATGGGAAGCATGCTTTGGTTATACAATCATCACTACATCTAATATTAATATAACAACCATCAACGTGTAAATTTAAGGGTTTATCATGATTATTATGCAAATCACCACATTCTAGGGTCAATCATTGGAATATGTAATTTAAAACGTGAATCAAAACCCCACAACACCATGAACATGAATTTCAATTCAATTTAAATCATGAACATTCATAAATACACAAATCTTGGGTTTTAAAAAGAGATTTTTGAGCTTCATGGGTGAAGGGACCCATGAATCAACACATGACATACCTGGGTGGATTATTTCTTAAATATTGATGGAGGAAAACTTGATTTCTTGACTTGGAATTAAACAACTAGGGTTTCTTATTCTTGGGGATTGATCTTTAAGAGAAACCCTAATTTGATGTTATAGATGAATAATAAAGCTATGGGCTATGGTCTGGTATAATTAGGTTTTAAAACGGGTGAAAAAACACCCAAATACCCTTTTTAAAATGACTTTAAATTGCTGAACGGGATCAGCGATGGCTCGTACGATGGTCCATCGCTGGCTCGACAGTCTGTCATTCTGACCGTGACATGTGGACAAGAATAGGGACTCACTGCCTTAGTAGTGATGGCTTGGGCGATGTTCCGTCGCAAGTTAGATGGTCTGTCAACCACTCTGTTGCACCTTAGCCAGAAGATTGACTTACTGCCTTAGCTGTGATGGTTTAGGCGATGGTCCGTCGCTTGATCAATGGTCCGTCAACCTGCCTATCGCACCTAGGCGGTTCTGACAGCTCTCGGTAAAGTGACCATAACTTTTTACTTTAATACCGGATTTGGGCAAAATTGATATAGTGGGAAAGCTAATTCAATTTCCCACTCAACAAAATCTCTAAAATTCCATGAGTACAAAATGGATTCATCTTTCAAAGTAAGTTTCTAACATTCCTGGGATTATTTCAAGCTAGGTAGAAGTATGGAGTATTACAACAAGTATGTCATCTATGAAAATAAGGACAAACATGTCCAAGTACTGCTTGAAAACCCTGTTCAGTAAGTCCATAAAGGCTGCAAGAGCATTTTTTAGTCCAAAATACATAACCACAAGCTCCCGAACCTTTAACTGGTGATATCCCAACCTAAGATCAATCTTTGTAAACCAACCGGCGCCCTAAAACTAATGGAATAAATTATTAATTTTGTTGATTGATTACTTATTATTGATGGTGAGCTTGTTTAACTATTTGTAATCTATGCACATTATAAGAGTACCATCTCTCTTGCGCACAAAAATACTATAGCACCCCACGCGAAAACACTATGCCTAATGAACCCTATATCTAAGAAGTCTTTGAGCTACTCTTTGAACTCTTTAAGCTCAACTAGATCCATATAGTAGGGAAGAATGAAGATAGGATGGGTATCAAGAAGGAGATAAATCCCCAACTCTATTTCTCCATTAGGAGATATATTAGGTGGATCCTATTGGAAGATCTCTAGAAACTCATTGACTACACGAATTGGCTGAATGCTTAGGGTTTTGGACTTAGTGTCTTTAACTCAAATTAGGTGGTAGATACACCCTTTTGATATTAACTTTTTGGCTTTAAGGTATTAGATAAAATGACCTTTGGGAGATACTGAACTACTTTCTCACTCTAGGTCTAACTCATTAGGAAACTGACACTTTACCATTTAGGTATGAAAATAGACTGATGCATAGCATGAATGGAACCAATCCATGCCTAGAATAATTTCAAAATATACCATCTCAATATCTATTAAATCTACTAAAGTAACCCTATCGAGGACTATAATAGGGAACTTTTTGTATACTCATCTAGTGACAACTTACCCATTAGAGTAGAAACTGAGAACGGTTCAAACAGACTCGAGATTTACACCAAAATTCATAGCAACAAGTGGGGTAAAAAATAGAGGTTTGACCCTGGATCAAATAACACATAAAAATCAAGGCAAAAGGCACAAAGCATACCAGTGACTACATTTGGGAAGCTCTTCTTCTCCTGGAAGTATGGTATAACATAAAATTAGTTCTGATACTGATCGCCACCGGTACTAGGAGATACATCCTACTGCAGAGCTGGAGGAATGATTGATCTGCCAAAGTGGTGGACTGATCTTGAGGGAAAACATCCCTATTGCCCATATTTGCGAAGGGGCAGTCCCTAAATATGTGGTCCATCTCTACACATACATAACACCCTATTCTACCAGCCAAACACTCTCCCCGATGATTTCTGCCATATTTCTTGCAGGGTGGATAAATAGATCCCAAACAATGCTACCTTGGGAGTTAGAAGTTGGTGCTTTGCCCCACTGCTCTTTCTTAGTTATAGGGAAGGGTCTCTAGCTGAAGATGGTGCAGGTACTGATGAATGACCCTAAAAATAAGAACTATTACCCCCACTGATCTCTACTGACTATACTCAAATTGAATGGTCCTATCCCTGTTATTTGACTTATTCTTTTCCTTCAGTTTCTAAGCCTTAATTTATTAAGCATGCGTTATCACATGAGAAATCCATATCTCCAATCAACATGTAATTTCTATACTACTTGACTACTAAATCAAACACACCAGTAACAAACTTAATCATATGATCTCTATAATTAGATAACAATGGTGGTGTAAGCTTATCTAGCTGAGTGATCTTGAGGCGATACTCTTTCATCGACATAGTGCCCTACTTTAGGTTCATAAACTCTTCTACCTTAATATCTCTCATCTCCCTAGGAATAAACCAATCTAGACTAGCCATTTAAAATACATACTAACTCATAGAAGTTCCATTTTCACCCCTACCTTCCTTCCACTTAGTAATCTAGTCATAAACAATATCTTTCAAATTATAAGAAGCCAATTCCACACTTTTCTCTTTAGTAAAATACATTATCTAGGTAATCTTTTTCACTTCATCAATAAAAAACCAAGGATCCTCATTCGCCTTCGACCAAAAGAACTTAGGTGGATTCATACTCATAACACTCCAAACTCAGGTTATAGCTAAGTTACCATTCTACTGAAGTGGCTGCTGTTGGATGATTTTCCTAGACATTTGTATTCACAGCCTAAGCTAACACTTAGAAAGCAACCAAAAACTCAGAATGAGAGACATTTTTGGTAAGAGGGTTTGCACATGGTGGCAGGGCTGGCTGATACTAATTTTTGTGTGAATAAGTTCTGCCAGGAGGAATTTTATATCACATAAAAGCACATATTAGAGTTGAAAGATAAATTCAAAGCATGATAGCAATCATAAAAGAAGGGATGCTTCCTAATATGTTCGTAGCCTCTTGCTCATAAGTGTGGCACACTTCACACTCATGATTAAGACCCTACATTACAAAGCTTGTCAGACTTCCTAGGACTCTTTAAAAACTTGTTCTCTGATACTATGTTTGTAACAACCCAAAGATACCCCTTGGATGTCATACAATGCTTAAGACTATGAATAGCTCCAAGATAACCCATGATATATACTCAACACTAAACTCTTATAATTATAAACTTAAGACATAGGTTGAAACTGAAGAAACTTATAACTAAGTTTAAATAGATGAATAATCTCAACCAAAACATTGTTACCCAATAACTTTCAAATTTATGAAAACTAAAAGGAACACATAGTCTAACTAGTCTTGACAAACCTCTAACTAAAACTAAAGAATCACTAGGACAAACCCAGATGACCCGAACTAAAATATGGATAACTAAAATAACCACAATAAATATTTATAATATAACACCATGGGTTTTGACCCTTAGAAAATTTCTTAGAATTCTGCTTTTTGGAGCCAATACGACTCATGGGAATAAGCCATATGCTTGGGAACGAATGGTATGGTCCTGTCATATACTGAACAGTGTTGGTTGGTGGGATGGATTTTGGTTACTGAAATGGATATGACTTAGGGGTATGAGTCATATTGGTGGTTATGAATTATTTAGTTCCTTAACTTAATCTTAGACTTGGTTACTTAGGTTGGATCTGAGTACGAGTGGATCACCGTGAACTGTAAGATAGGGTACAAGTTATACCATAGACTCGTACAGTGGAAAGTGTCTAAATCTTCCTTGGTTTTAATTTTCCAAGAGTACGGATGAAGGGTACATATCATACGCTTTGGATACGACTTGGTTGGATAAGTCATATTCAGAATAGTATTGGATCGAAAAGTTGAAGCTATGATATGAGAGAAGGGTACCAATCGTATTAGAGGGTATGACTCATGAGGATCGATCGTACCCCTGCAATGGGATTTTGTGCAACTTAAGTGGGGGTATTCTGGATATTTTCTTACTTATCCTAATATGGTCCCACAACTTCTAACCTACTTGGGAGGTTATTTACCCTATTTTTTCATTAAATAACACCTAGAAACTCTTCTAAACACTCTATAATTTTCTCAAGAGCTTTTGGGCACAGGAAGATAGGGTTTCAATTAGTGGATTGATTTGGGGCTTATCTAGGTGATTTCTTTCCATCATCATATTTATTTAAGGCATGTTCTCTTACCCATTGTTAATTCTAACTATAAGCATGTTTTTAATGAATGTTTGCATGACTTCATTGATTATATAATTTTAGTTTTCAAATATGAATTAGGGTTTTCGATGTTAAAGGGTTGGTTATGGTTTCCCATGGGTTTAATTATGCTTTATGTGCCTTAATGGTGGTTTTGGATAATTGGGTTGCATGGGACTGGTTTAATGCAAATTGTAATTGGATTTTGGTTATACTATACCCCCAATGTGTCTGACAAAATGCTTATAATAATATTTTTATTGCGTTGAGTACTTTTAATTGAGCTCTTGCTTGTATTAAAACTTGGTAAAGAAATTATACATGGTTTAAATGGTTTAGAAAGTTAAATGGAAAAATGGTTATGCTTGAGGGGTACATGAAATCCCCCAAGTGGTTTAATATGTTAAATAGAAAGGTACTTGAAAGTCCCCTTAAACCTATATATGGTTGGCTATGGATATTACTTACAAGTATGGTCGGATGACGATATCACCACTAAATGTTCTTGATTAATAAATGGTAAATAGATTGGTTGGTTACTTGGAAATGGTTTTAATTGGGCAATAATGGTGGGATAGTTAGCAAAGCAGTGGAAGGTGGAGGTCCCAAGGGGACCAAAATTGGAAACTCATATTTGCCAATGTGAGGTTGGTCTTGGTGATCGTGTGCATGATGTCACACTATATTTTAGGGGATGTACTAGTCATCCTAGGTTTTCTTCCCTGGTCGTGCGGCTTTACGCACTAGGGCTTTTTCAACAGAGGGAGTTGAACCCATATAGCTCGTGGGTGGTTTAGGATGACAAAGCTACACAACCCAAGTAAAGGTTTTAAATTCATGCTAAACCCGATCCCATTTTCCGACATGGTTATATATATATATATGGTTGTGTTCATATGGATGGTTTTACTTGGTTTCATAAATGACATTATTTTATCCTTATCCTGAGATCATGCTAGCGTTCACCCACTAACCTATCTACTGGAAGCTGTATACCCATGCTATACAGGAACCAATCGTTCTACTCCTCCTGCATAGTGATTGACTCAGGGATTAACATTTGGACTAAAGTGGTGAGCTTCCTTCTTTTTGAAAGGATCCTTTTTATGTTATGGACACTTTTAGACATTTTGGTTTATTTTTGGATATTGGTTTTGGATATGGTTGGGGGAATATCCCAACCGGATTTTACTACTCCTTTGATTAGAGGATTTGTGGTACTTATATGGGTTGGAATGGGTGGGATCGATGTAGGTGTCAGCCTTAATATTGGTATTGGTATTGAGGATGGCATCTCAAACATAATTTCTCACTGTTCTGTCATATTTCATTTTGGGATTAATTATATTATGTCTTGATATCCTTTTGGTTGTGGCCTGGTTTATGGCCTTTGGAATGATTTGGTATGGTTGGATTGTTGGTATGGGATGGTTGGACTCAGTTGGGTCTGTCACGTTTGCGATCCTATCCCAGAGTCTTCATGTGAGCTGTTACACTATCTTGTTAGATGCTTAAAATCCAGCCAACTCAGGACAGGCGGCTGAAGGTTGGGTTTGGTAACAGAGGTCGTCTCTGGTCTTGGTCATACTTGGGACGCCTATTACGACAAGGAGCTTGAGCGGGTCATGTTATAGAACTATTATAAACTTCTTCCTTAAACTATAAGGATTGACCAACTATTTGAATGTAGGAAGTGGTGCCCATGGTTAATAATGCCGTGTAACACTTCAAAAATGGGTCTCGAGATTTCACACGGTGCTTAGGACCACAAGTGATCCCAAGGTAACCCTTCTACTGGTATGACTCATAAGAAACTAAATAAAATACACAATTCTGAACAAAATAAGAGGAAGATGACTCTTTTCTGAATCTGATCAATACAGAACTAAATTAAAATGATTACAACTATGCCTTTACAAAACAACACTGGAATTAATACATCAACTCTACTGAATGTCTATGAATCCTCTACTAGTATTGACTATAGGTAGCCGAGACATGACCTCCAACTATACCAAATTAATACGACTGAATAAATAAAATGAATACTGCTCAAACTATATGACTGACTTGAGCCCTTGAATCAAGATGACTTATCACCTACTGACTGGAAGCTACAAACTGTTTGAATAGGGTATGCGTGCTACAACTGAACTGTTACCTATATTATGAGACAATGTAGCACATAGACATATATGTGGATCAGTACTTTGAGGATGTACTGAGTATATGGGGGTGAATGCATAAGTAAAAACATTATCTCATTATCATAATTTGTAAAACAATGCATGCTAAATGTAAATGACTCACATAAGCTGGAATATCTGAAATACTGAAAATAATAATCATGAGAAGCAAGTCATGCTTTATAAATCTAGTGAGTCATAACATTTAGTTCTAAAAGCTATACTGGTATTCTGTATGCAAATCATGCTGTCTAAGTGTAGAAAGAGCTCACTTCTGAAATCTAAAATCTAAAAGCTGAAGTCTGTAACTGTTATCTTTCTGTAAAGCATAATATGAGTAAACTGTGAGCCTTTACACTTAGTTTTCTGAAAATCTTTACTATTAAACTATAGGGAAAACACTTTATCTTAAGGGTTTAGAAATCTGAAAACTTATTCTGCATCGGAGATTCTTCTAACCAACATAAATCATGTGAGCATTCATGGAGTCCAATGTTCTTGTCCTCTTAAGGAGGAATCCTCACGTTGGGGAGAAGAGTCATACTCTTGCCAGGGAGTATAACCTATCTAAGTGATTACATATCAATCATCCACGTAGAAGTGGAAACAATCTAAATCCTATGTTGGTACATATTTCTGGGGTATGAAACCGTAGTAATGTACCCATCTCGGTGCTAAATACTACCCCCATTAAATCTGTATGCTCATTCTAATGGAAATCCACTTCTAAAATAGTATAATGGTTTATAGTGAAAACCAACTGTATATCTGTAAAGTAAATCTATAATCTGAATCTGTAAAGTAGATTTCATATCTATTCTTGAGACCAAAATGTCAAATCTTTATCAATAATCTAAAAAGAATCTAGTCATAAAGTGCTCGTAGCACAATCAGTCTTAAAATAACAATCTTTAATTAGGGCTTAATGAGCCATGCATCAAACTCATGTTAAAACATAATAATATTCATGCTTGGTAATGTAAACATTTATAAATCAACTTAAAATCTGGAAATTTCTGCGATATGCATGAAAGTATAAGCATAAACATGCAAATCAACTCTTAAATCACTTGAAATCTCATAATCTTATAAATAACAATATTGGGTATAAACCCTAACTTCAATTTCATGGAAAATTACATAAAAATTCAGTAAATTTATACTTAAAATAAGTTTTGGGCAAAAGGATGAAAGGATTATCCTTGTTGAAAACCCCTACATACCTTGATTGATGATTAGATGAAGAAAATTAAATTATTGATTCCTGTTTGAGTTCTTGAAGATGGATTCTTGATTATCTTCCCTTGAAAATCCTCAATTTGGAGTTTTCTTGGAGAATCAACGGAGGATTGTTGATTTTTTGGAGAAGAAGCTTTGGAGCTTTAGGGTTTTGCTTTGAGAGAGAATGGATGAAATTGGCATAAAGTGCTTAGAATAGGCTTAAATCTTATGTTTGGACGGATTGGGAGCTTGGGAATTGACAAAAATATTCTTTAAACTTCTAAATAGAACTAGAAAACATAACATTTTTCTGAACTGGGTGGACACCGCGATGCACCACTATCGTGGTGGCTTACTGGAAAGTGGACGAATGGGAACTAGGTAGAGTCCACGATGCGGAGCCATCGCGGTGCCATTTTGGACTGCCATTTTGTCCACTAGCGTGATGCGCCATTATCACATTAGGCTATTGGATTTTGACAATTGGGAATTTAAACCTCTCCGTGATGCACTAATATCATGGAGGTCCACTGCAATTGACAATTATAAAATTGTCCTTCCCCACGATGCGGTGGTTGCTCAGGTGGGACACTGTCAACCTAAAAATGCTCTAACTTTTCAACCGAGTATCAGATTTGGGCGAATTTGGTATCGATGGAAAACTCATTCAATTTACCACACAATAGAAAGTCTAAATCTGGAAAACACTATATGAAATAAAAGGTATTCATATTTGAAGAAAATCTTTGCCATTCTAGGGATGGTTTTAAGCTAGGAAAAGTGCGGGGTGTTATATGCTACTAGGGACGAACACCAGAACCTATATTGTGAAATAGCGTAGCCACATAAACATATGTATGGTTAGTACTTTTGGAATGTACTGAGTCTGTGGGGGTGAATGCAATAAGTAAAACTAAAAATAAAAATTTCAAATCATTCATGCTAAGTGTAAAAGGACTCACCTTAATCATGAGTAAAATAGAAAGAAGAAATAATTTAAGCATAAATATAAAACAACATCTGAATAAAGCTTGTTAGTCATTACACTTAGTTTCCAAAATCTTTATTTCTACGGAAGACTCTCATAATCGACATAAAACATGCGAGAAACATAAAGATTGATGACTCATGACCTCATCTAAATGGAATGATGACTCATACCCTCATCGCAACGACCTAATATACATTGCCAGGGTGTAAAGGAAAACTATGGTGATCACCTTAACACTTTCAATTGGACAAGATGAATACTATAACTGATAACCTGTGGTGTCACGTGGTTTGTGGATAATAGGATGCACTAAACAACTATATCCCACTCGGTTCTAGATACTACTCCCAAAATGATACTATTGCTCGTACTGTATCTATGAAGTTCACCTCAAAATAGGCATATAAGCTGAAAAGTATGAAAACATATGCCACTGTTTCTATCTCAAATTCTTGGTTTCTTATGTGAACTCTGTAGCTTGTCTCAAATCTCATTTAAATCTGAAGCTGTGATTATACTATATTTTAAAAAAAAACTCAAACTAGTAAACTTGAACTTTTTGTAAACTGAATACTCAATGCTCTGATTGAAATATTTTATCAACTCATGAAATTTCATGTCAAAATAATAAAATTCATCTCGTAATAGCAATCATGTAAATAAAAACATGAGTAATGATAAATTCTTGTGCAAACTGAACTTTAAATTAAATGACAATTCCATAATATCATAACATGAAAAATGGGTGTGAACCCCAAATAAAATCACAAAAATTCAATTGTAAAATCAAATTTTTTGGGCACAGGGATGCAAGGTTAACCTTTTCAAACCCCACATACATTGAATTAGTGAATTTCTTGATGAAAACTCGAATTAGAACCTTGCAAGCTTGAATTTTTGTGAAAAACACCCCTTTTGTGTTCTTGAGGGTTTTAGGATAATAGAGAATATGAGGGTGGATTTTATGTTTAATATGATTTGAAAGTAATTTAATGGGTAAAAGAACCAAAGGCCCTTGAAGAAAACCGAAAAAAACAAATTTGGCATTTCTGTGTTTTTGGGCGTGGCATGCCCTTGTTGCACCACTCCAAGGGTGTGGAATGTTATTATTGTGGACCTTTACTAATTTCCACATAAGGCTATGCCTCCTCTCCGTGGCACGCCCTTAACACGAACCCTTACTATTTTGGTATCGCGAAATATCCTAAACTGCATTCCCAAATTTCTGGAATACTTACTAATGGTCCCGTTATCCTTTCTTATCATAATTCAACTCAAAAATCACCATTAATCACAAAGGAAGTGCAAAATTAAAATCATAAAATTTTAGGGTCTAGCAATAAAGAGGGTTGGAAAGGGGAAGAGTGTCTACTCTAGGTCTATGCAAATATTATGTCTAGATCATGTGGCATCCCATGTAGAGCATCGAGTAATGCTTATAATAATTCACATACCACCAAAATTTATGCAAAAGGAGGGACCTCAATACTAGTATCCCAAATATGAGCTAGAAAAGCTTAATACCCCTTTCTAACTTACTTCTTGGTACAAATCAAAGATATAAGTCTCAGAAGACCAGGCTTATAGTTACCCTCCCTCTCCAATCTATCCATCTTGGGCATATCCATAATGACTATTTTGGTATGATAGTCGAGAATCGCATTGTATGAAGAGAACTAACTCATCCACAAGATGATGTAAAATTCCAACATGTCTAAAATTACCAAAATAGCCTAAGACAAATATCCCATGAATAATATAGAGCAAACCTGATAAACCTGATTAGCAACTACCAAAACCCCAATTGGTATAGATACAACATAAGAGTATCATGTATTTCACAAAAAATTTCCACGCCTATAGAAGATTTAATAGAAACATACGAGAATGTGGAATCCATATCAAACAAAATAGTGGCCATGTGGTAAGAAATAATAATAGTACCTATGATCACCACGTCTAAAGCCTTAAACTCAGTCCTACCTAGACAAGAATAAAAATAGACCTTATCACCCAACTGAGCACCATCCTTGCCAGTTTGTGCACCACCTTAATTAGCATATCCCACACCTCAGTTAACCTGGTTACCAGCTCTACACGCCTAGTGACCACAATGCCTAATCTATGGATAATCTCCACCATTACCTCTATCTCCCTTAATTGCTAGGGCTAAGGTTCAAAAAGGATATTTCTAGCCTGACTTACCACGTAGCCTCTCACTTAGATAAAATCTCCAAGTGTGACCAACCCTATTGCATTTATAACATGAATGGTCTATGATGAGTCACTGAGCTAACGATACAAAAAGAATATAACTACCAAAATCTAAAAATGTCTGTTTGCCTCACACCCTCTACTTTTTTTTAAGAAATCAACCGCCTCCTAGAAGCTCTTACCTAAAGATGTCATCTGAAGTGCAGAAACCTCAGGATCGATGTTCAACCTTTTAACAAACAATTGAATACTCTTTTTCTTAGTAGTCAACAACTGTGAAAAATGTCTAGGAAACGCATGAAATATGATTTCATAGGAAATAGTAAACATACTTCTTTACCCGAGTCTAGTGAACTCATATTTCTTTCTGTCCCTCAGAGTACATGGCATATATTTATCCATAAAGATAGAATCAAACTAAGTCCAAGTAATGGAGTAAAACTGCAGATGTACACTCAACAAATTCCCTCCACTATATATTGTCACCCCCCATAATTGAAAAGAAAAAAATCTACACCATACCTTTCTACCATTCCTAATTTGTATGGACTTTTACGTCAATTGATATTGAATTCATAAGCATTATTTGGTTTAGTTTTATTAAAAATATGAGGCTTCATCTTAAGGGAACTTACCTAATAATTCATGCTCATATCTGGTCATTACTGGACGTAAAACTGCTACGTAAAACATCAGTCTCTATCCCCTCATCTATCCCAGGTGACACATTAGAGACATGCTGCAACCTTTGGTACTGAATAATCAAAACTACCTGTGTATCACCTATGTCAGCTAAACTAAACAAAACACTTAAAACATACTAAATCATCTCAAAAGAAACCAAAATATGTATTGTACCTCCTTGAACTAGCACAACATCTACTAAACCAAATGCTCTCCATCTTCTAGTACCACTTCCTTATTTTGAACTAAGTCTAGAACATACTTATATGGGGAAGATCATATAATAGTTTTCTTGCTGGACCTCTAACCACCCGATCTCCATCCCTAGAGGGTGCTGCTTTATGACCCCTTCTACTCTCTCTCCCACTCATTATGCTATAAACTATAGCCCTTATAGCCAATTAGGGTACTTATACTATTTCTCTCTCAGTGCATGTACTAATCATCTACCAAGAAATAAAAGAATTCAGATACTAATTGGGATTACTAGATACTAATTAGAATTAAGTACAAGCATGGAAGAAAAAAGAAGAGCGATGTTTCCTAAAGTCCTACAGCCTCTCAAAGAAAAATATAGACATCTCCATAAAATTCAATAAGACACTATTAAAATCTTTCTTGTATGTTGATATCGACCAACCTAGGGCTCTAATACCATATTTATCATGGCCCAAATAGTTGTGAATCACACCCATACTAACTTTTCAATGGGAGAACTATCTAACTCGAACCATTACCCAGCACTAAGCCTTTTTTAAGATAGAATATTTAATAAAATAATATTACTTATTTATATCTGGCAAAAAATTTAAATAAAAGTGTAAAATTAATTAAACCTAACCATTACAATTCCCAAGGATCCAAAAGTCATCACACAAGTATTTATAGCCAAAACCTAAAGATATAGAAAATAAAATAAAACTAGTGTATCATTGCCCAAAAGAATGGATATGATCAAATGAGATAATCCACTAGCTTCCTGAAGGTAAATGCTCACCCTTGGATTGCAAAGCTTCTAGTCAGATAATACATTTGAAGTCTCATCTCAATCAATGAGACATTATCTAAACTGAATAAAAAAGAGCACAAGTAGCATTTGTACAAATATAATATAGTAGTAGGAATCATCAATTGACACGTATAAGACCATACTAAACATAAATAAAATATAAGAAAATTCACGTAATGTAAGACCCCTCAAAATTTCAATAATTTTATTTTTGACCCTTCTGTTTGCGTAAAGTCAATTTTTCACTTGAATTATGTTTAGGGATGTTAAAAGGTGTTTTGAGAAAGATTTGGATTTTTCAAAAGGGGTTCAGGGTCATTTTGGGACTCCAAGGCAGTAACCCTCCCCGATATAGTTATGTCACGGACGTTAACCTCTACAATATTGACATGGAATAAAGGCTAAGCTCTACGATATTGGTGCCACACTGTTGTTTTAATTTTTTCTATTTTTTATTATTTCACTTTGGGGGAGAGGCTTTTGGTCTTTTTACCCTTGTACGATCATAACACATAAAATAATCCCATTCCCTTTAGTTTCCAAAGATCAAATCATCCTCTTTCTCTCTTAAATTCAAAAACCCAAGAACATTTAAGGGTTTTACATTGAGTTTATCATCTGGGATCCAAACTTTGAATTTACTTTAATTACTTGTGTATTTTAGGCATGTTTCGCTTTCCCTAACTTTAGTTTTTCATTGTAGCATTAATTAGATGGATTTTCATGTGATTTAATTATGGGTTTTGAATTTGCGTTGATGAGTTTTGATTGTTACTAATTAAATTACTTGTTTCACATTATCAATTGATTATTCATGCTTTAATTTGATATTTTTGGGACTGAATTGATACATGGTATAAATGGTTGGAATGGGAGACATAGGTTTCCCTATATTATTGGAATTTTGGCCTAATAACTTCATTAATCTCAACCCTTCTTATTAACTATGGGTGTATACCTACAAGGGTATGATACTGAGTTAGACCAAAATGCACTTACCTAATCAAGGATACCTATATCCTAAACATCTCCAATTTTGAGTGAAAACACTGAATCACAACATCGGTCAGGTTGATTAGATCTATCCTACTTTAGCCTTTTAAATCTACACACCCTTCGTATTGATTTTCTATTTAAGCTGACATTAATGATATACACTTTGAATGATCATTATTCTCATCTAAATTCTTTAATTTTTTGCCTCTCATCTTCAGTAACATCACCTCTCTTTCTTCAATACATAGGATTTCATAGCTTTCTCAATCAAATAAGCCAAGGACCAGGTCCCCGAGAGAAATTTCTCATAATAAGACACCTTCACCTAAAGTGCCTTGAGAGACAACACTGTCAGACTTTCAAAAATTGAGATTTGCGTATACATTATCACAGAACAACTCCTGACTGCAACCTCCTTTCTTAAAACCTGGACAATGATCACAAGTTAGATTTAGGAAGCCATTTGAGTTTGAGTTCCCAGTAAGACAACAATGGTGTGATCAAATATTTCTTAGTCCATTTAGGTAGAGAATTCTTCCTCACCTTTTTTTAGATATTTGAAACCCTTATGTAGTATACTTTCCTACTGAACACACCTGAAATCATTTATTCTAGATCTTATCTAGTACTGATAACTTTCCTTAGTGTTTCCATCCTTTTCACCATGAGTATACATAGGATTAAGAGCCTTGTTTCTAGCACTATTGGTAGTCTTTACTTTCCACCCAGCAGGTTGGAATTTTCCTTGGTAGCCTAGCCCTTTGACATCAATAACACCAAGACTAATCAAATTAGAAAGGATTTGTGAAGAAGAAGTTTATTTAAGAGATTTGTTAAGTTTTCCTCTTAGATAGAACAGGTCCCTTTCTAACTCTTCATTTTTATGAAGTGTAGACATAAGGTGTTTTTGAGATTCATTCAATTTATTTTCAAGATCAATTTGAATCTTTAAAGCTTCTCTCTTTCACTTACCATCTATGTCACCCACCTTTTATAGTTGGACCATATAACTTAGCCTTTCAAATTTTAATTTAGTGACCATTTCTGTAGTTTCTTATATTTAGAGAGTTAAGGCAATAATTTGAATTCTTGATTCTCTACTTTCTTCTCTGGAGCAATTTTCTCAGCATTTAATTCATATATAGAATCAATCAACACACTAGTAAGGTTCTTTATCTTTCTAGATAAATAGTTATCTAGATCTTCTTTAAATATTAGAGAGTGTTACCTCATCTTGTTCTTCATCATTTGTATTTGCCATGAAAGAAAATAAGGAATCATAGATAATTGGACTATCTTTTGCTGCTAGCATATGATGTTGGGCGTATTTATACCCCTAAAAACCATAATTTACCCATATTTTAGCTAAGTTTTGAGGATAAAATATATAATTCCTGCACTTTTAGTCCATTTTCCTTTAAGTGAGCTAACCTATGTGATTAGCATGTTTTCATGTATTAATGATGAAGATTTCAGCACTTAGTGGACCTTTGGGCAGCAAAGGAAAACTTCATATAAGAGGGAAGGCAGCTTTTGGAAGCTTGTGGAATGAATGTGATGCATGGAGAACTTGTCCCGGGCAAAATTAGTATTTCTAAATACTTAGGGATGCAACAGTAACTTAGTAGGACAAGGATGTTATAAAAACCTTATTTGCTGAATTTTTCAGCATTCATTGATCAATTATCATTAGTCATTATTCAGTTTACAAAATCTGTAAGTTTTGGACAGAGAAACACGGCTCACACTTGGAAACGACTAGAGAAAAAACGTTACTCTCTTTGTGACGCTAAGATCACTTCCATCGCCAAGATTGTTCTTGGTTGTGGTATGATGATTATGTCTATTTTGATTTCTGTCGTATCCATGAGTAGCTAAACTTCTCTGTTAGGGTTATGGAAACCTTGTAAGATACTATTTGTTTCTATGAGTTTGTGAATTCTTGATGTGTATTCTACTTATATCATTACTCTCTTCGTTTTAATTAAATTCTCATGGTTGCAAACATAGGGAACATGCCATTATAGCATTAACTTGTTCGGGAGAAAATTTACATGTTTGGAAAAGAGAGTGTGATAAGGAAATAGGGCTTCTAACCTCTATTTACACGTTAATGCCTTAACCGGATTAACTTCTTGGAGAATTTATACCATTTGTTATACACTTTAGGCTTGGGAGAGCTAAAGTGAAATAAATCCTTGATAGTTGGGAAATATTTGGATTTAGAATTAGAATACGATTCTCTATAAGTGCATGCATGTCTAAATTCCGCGTTACTCATAGTTAATAGAGAAGTAGAAACTACAAGGTGGACATAGCCCTAACTTATTATTCTCTGTGATTAACCTTTACTAAACAAATCATTCATTCGTTACTTTGATATTATTAATTCACGCCTAAATCAAAAACCCCCTTTTCCGTGGAATTTTCGACCAATAGTCTACTAACAATTGCAACACTTAGTGACCAAGTATTCCCTGTGGGATTCGACACCCAACCCAGTTGGGTTCTATATTTGACAGCGACCGCTTACACTTTCTAACGTGAGCTGTAGTTTGGGCGTTATCAAATTTTGGCGCCGTTGTCGGGGAAAACGGTTGTCAACTAAGTTTGTGATAGTTACTAGACCCTTTGGTCAAAAATTGTCTCGAATTTTACTTTTTGTTTGTTGTTTTTGTTTTGTTCAGGTTTGGTAGAGTGCATGTCAAATACACGAAGATCTGGTCAGCCATTATTACCCATAAATCCTGAACCATAACTTATTGGCAGAATGGATGCACAACGTGACATTGAAAGAAGGGCTGCTCAACAGGAGCAGGCTAGGTTAGCTGCGTTGGCAGCTGCTCAAGTGCATCAACAGAATATTGATAACCCAGGTCGGGTAATAAATCCTGATGATGAGGACCTGGGTGATGATGAGTTACTTAATCCATGGCGTGCAGATGAGGTGGAAGCACCTATGAACAGGAGAGATCGTCAAGCTAGAATGAGACCTGAACGCCGAGCTGTGCAGGCTTCTTTTGATGATGATGATGACGATCTGGATGGGGCTGGTGCCACAGGGGATATTATTCCTCCGCCCTTGGCACCTGGAGCCAAGTTCAATATCACTAGCACCATGATTCAGCTATTGCAACTTAAGGGGTTATTTGGTGGACTTGCAGGCGATGATCCGAATATGCATCTGATCAACTTTATCTCAATATGCAAGTCGTTTGAAAATCTAGGAGTTGGACAAAATACAATTCGACTGCGCTTATTTCCATTGTCTCTATCTGGAGAGGCAACTCTATGGTTGAACGGGCTAACTCCTGATTCTATTACTAATTGGAGGCAACTGAAAGACGCTTTCCTAGAAATATTCTTTCCGCCATACAAAATATCACAACTAAGAGATGAGATCAATAATTTTCGACAGCTTCCAACTGAAGATCTCCACGAAACATGGGAGAGGTTCAAGAAGAAGCTTATGTGGTGCCCAAACCATCAGATGACCAATATCCACTTGATGGAGATATTATACAGGTCTTTGAATTCGGTGACTAAGCCAGTGGTCGATAATGCTGCAGGTGGGTCATTCATGGACCTTACTTTTATTGAGGCATGTGATATGCTCGATCGTATGACAAAGCAGAGTAGAGCTTGACATACCAGGGATTCTGAGGTAGCAAGCCCTACTGTATCTACTGGCATGACAGCAGAACAGAGGTGAAGAGAAGAAGAACGTGACCAAGATATGGCTCACATGAAAATGCAGATGGACCTTCTTACTAAGTATTTATTATCAGGGAAGACAGAAAAGGTCAAGGCTGTTGTATCAAAGGGTAGAGATGAATCCGATTCTGAGGAGGAAGAGAATTATTTGAACAATCAGAGGGGTTTCCGAGGTAATTCCCAAGGAAACCAAGGTCGGAACTATTATGAAAAATCTGGATACAAGGACCGAGACCAAGGGAATTGGAAGAATAAGAATGACAGGAGCGGTTTGTATGTCCCTCCTGGAAATCGTGAAGCTGTTGCAACTAGTTCTGGGAAGATGTCCATAGAGGACATGATGGCCAAGCTTTTGAAAGGAGTGGAGACAACCAACACAGGACTAGCTGAGGTAAAAAATTATTTGTCCTCAATAAATCAATTGGTTGACTCGTATTCCACTGCAATAAAACAGCTGGAACAACAAATGAGTCAACTATCAGCGGTATTCAATCAACAAAAAATTGGCACTTTACCCAGTAACACTGTGCAAAATCCATGGAATGATGGATCATGTATGGCTATTACTACCAGGAGTGGTAAGGTGTTGGAAAATCCATCCAAAGGCAAGCAGGTGGTTGATAATACAGAAGAGAATGTGATTGAATCAGATTGTGATGATTCTGTAGAAGATGAAAGTCAGAACGTTCATGAAACTACACTTAGATGTAACCATCCTGAAAAGATTGATCATCTGAAGCAAGATAAAAAGGAAGTGGTGGAGAAAACTATTCCCCTTCCACCACCACCTTTTCCTCAGAGACTGAAGAAGAAAGCTGATGACACCAGGTTTAGTAAATTCATGACTATGTTGAAGCAACTGACTATTAATGTTCCTTTGGTGGAGGCGCTGGAACAGATGGCTGGGTACGCTAAATTCATGAAGGACCTTTTGACAAAGAAGCGGGCAACAAGCTACGAGCTGGCAGATAATGTTCATCATTGCAGTGAAATTTCCACGAGATCTTTAGTACAGAAAAAGGCAGATTCTGGTACTTTTACTATTCCTTGCACAGTTGGATCGTTGGAATTTTCTAAGGTGTTGTGCGATTTGGGTGCTAGCATCAATTTGATGCCGCTATCTATTTACAGAAAGTTGGGGTTGGGCGATCCTTCACCAACCAATATGCGGCTCATGATGGCTGATAGGTCGGTAAAATGACCTGTTGGTATCTTATATGATGTATTGGTGAAGGTTTCTACCTTCATTTTTCCTACAGACTTTGTTATTTTGTATTGCGAGGAGGATTCTGAAGTACCCATAATCTTGGATCGTTCTTTCCTTGCAACAGAAAGTGTGCTTATTGATTTACGAGCCAATTAGCTTTTGTTTCGGATGAATGATGAAGTGGTTCGTTTTGATGTATGCAAATCAATGAAGCAGCCAAATGATATGAATGTGTTTTCTATAAATGATGTTTATCATGAGGATGCAAAGGAACTATCGTTAGAAAAGCAACCTACTGTTGAACCATTGCCTGCTGAGCGTTTGAATTTTGAGCGTAAGGATGTAGAAGATTATAAAGAAACTATTTGTGCTCTAACAGGAATAAGGTCCTATTCTCATGCTCCTAAGAAGATGGACCTTGATATTAAGAATCGATCCTCACCACCAGCAAAACCATCCATTGAAGAGCCACCAGTGCTAGAATTGGAAGATCTACCCAGTCACCTAAAGTATGCATTTTTGGGAAGTGGTGATACACTTCCGGTTATTGTTGCGGCTGATTTATGTGAACAACAAGTAGAGGCTCTCATTTTTGTTATGAAGAGGTAAAAGAGAGCTATTGATTGGACTATTGATAATATAATTGGTATCTCTCCTGGGATATGTATGCACAAGATTCATCTCGAAGAAGATTGCGTGCCCACAATTAAGAAGCAGCGTCGTCTGAATCCATTTAGAAAATGATGCACCATATATCTCGATGAAGTCTAAGTAATCGATATGACTATGTCGTACCGCGACAATAAATCAAGCACTACATGGGAGGCAACCCATCGTTTTGTTTTACTAGGAGTTTGTTTTTGTTAAATTAAAATCCAAAAAGAAGGGTCGAGCCACGACCAAAACTAAGGCGCTTGGTGGGAGGCAACCCATCCTTCTAATCGTGTTTTTTTTTTTGATTAAGTGTAGGTGCAAGACGTACAAAGGAGGGGATTAGTCCTAAAATTTTGATTTGAAAGTGAGCCATGCTAAGGGTGGTAAGCTAGGAATGATGGAGAAAATGCTATTGGTTAGGCATTGCTTATGCTAATCTAGGCAATGGAAAAGGCAAGGCCTATGCTAATCTAGGCAATGGACAAGGCAAGGCCTATGCTAATCTAGGCAATGGACAAGGCAAGGCCTATGCTAATCTAGGCAATGGACAAGGCAAGGCCTATGCTAATCTAAGCAATGGACAAGGCAAGGCCTATACCATTGCCTATGCTCACTGCCTCACATAGGCAACGGACAAGGAATTGCCTATGCATATCTAGGAAATACCATAGGCGCTGCCTATGCAAATCTAGGCAATACCATAGGCGCCGCCTATGCCATTGCCTATGCTCACTGTTTCAACTAGGCATTGACAAAGGCGCTGCCTATTCCCAACTAGGCATTGACAAAGGCGCCTCCTATGCCCAACTAGGCATTGACAAAGGCGCCGCCTATGATAAGCATAGGCAAAGCATTAGGCGCCACCTACTTATACCTTTTTGTCTCCAGACCCGATTTTACATGGATCAAACCCGACCCATGGCTTAGGCTATAAATAGATCTTCACCCTTAGAACAAAATGCTATTGTTTGCTCCATATAGGCGCCGCCCAAGCTTCCCCATTCTCTCAAAATTTTTCTTTTTGCTCATCTAATCTTGGAAGCTCATCTTCCGAATCCATCATCACGTAAGTTATTCTATTATATTCCGTAGTTGTTGAAATGCTACGTTTATAATGATTTATTAGATTTTGAAGTGGTGTGGTAATTAGAATGTGGTTGGTTTGTTATGATACATCTAGTTGAGTGAAAGAATACGTGTGGGTGTTCTTGACTTTGTTCCGACTTGTATTTGATTGTTATACACTGTCATAGTTTTATGAAGTCAAAATTGTGAAGTTAATACATAATCTTGTAAGTTGAAAGCTTGAATGTTTGAATGACTCGTTCGTTGAGATAAAGATCATGATTGACCACAAGCATGAGACGTGGTGATTATTTCTATGCATTAACTTGATACAATCTCTATGTGGTAGTCTTGTTCAAAAAGCGCGTTAATCCAATGAAATAAAGTTGGAAAGGATAGTCAAGATTACATGAGAATATGACTGTGCTAAATATGTTGTTGGAACATATCGCCAAATGTATGTCGATGAAGTCTGAGTAATCGACATCACTCACTTAATTAGTCTTGGCAAACAAAATAAGTGTGGGGTGGTGCCATTACTGTTTGTTTTTCGATTGAATCTTCCGAGATGAAGCTAACATGACTCTATTTTAATCTCAGGTAGAATGGCCCCAAAAGGACGACAAGGAAAAGAAAAAGTGTCCACCTCGTAGAAAGGTCAGAAAAGGGGAAGAAAAGATCAAGCTGAGTCATCCTCTCTACAAATACCTCGATGCACTTTCAGGATAAAGTGGGTCCTAGAGGAGGAAGGAAAGGAGTGGTACAAGAACAACAAAGTGAAAAAATATGTTCACGTGGATTTGATGCAGAAGGAGAATCTAGCAAAGAGAGAGCCCCGCATTTTGGCGAAAATCATGGCACTAAATCTTGATTTCATTTTACGAGATATGGGGGAATGCAATCTTGATCTAACGTGAGAGTTCTATGCCAATTGGTCCCCAAAGACTACCGGAAGTGAAGTGAAGATTCGGGGCCAAGTCTTGTAACTGAATGCGGAGTTTTTCAACTCTTTTCTGGGTCTTCCATCTGTGGATCCATCACTGCTCAAGGATATTTATCACAGACCTCCCTACAGGGCAATCAGACACATACTGTGCGGAACAAGGTCCATGGCCCGGTGGATTCATCACAAGGATAACGGTTGGCACAATACCTTCCCGTATGCTTCCTTGAACAGAGAAGCTCGTATATGGTTGAGAATAGTCAACTCTTGCCTGATTCCTGGGAAACAGTACACAAAGATCACACGTGATAGAGTATGCTTGGTGTACGCTCTGATGACTAATATTCCCATCAACATTGGTGCGGTTATACGATCGTCAATGCGTAAGGCTAGGCTGCATAAAAGGTCCCATTTCAGCTTTGGCAATTTGTTGACTGCGATCTTAAGGAAGGAGCACATTGAAGAGGAACCTGCAGATCATAATCTTCCACACAACCCGAAGAAGGTTGATCTTACGAAAGTTAAAGAGCCAGAAATTGGTCATGGCATCAACCTTACCACTGCAGAAAGACATGCTCGGGATGAAAGTTTCTTTCGCTTTCTATATGGTATGACTCGGTTTACCATGATGAGTGAGGGTCAGGTTCCGACTGATGCAGAGCTTCAGCAGTTGGATTATGACTACCCGATGAATGAGCATGCACGGGCTATGTGTGGAGTAGGGGTACATTTTGAGGAACCTCTCGATGATGATGTGCCGACTGACGACAATCGCCGACTGCCAGACTCAGACATGGAGGACAACTCTGATGGAGATGACTCTGATGATGATTCCGACGCAGGGGGTATGACCCCAGACATAGAGGAAGAGTCCGACTAATCAGGTTCTCCTTATTTATTTTCCACTGAGGGCAGTGTGTCCAGTCTAAGTGTGGGTTGCTGGTGTTTGTATGCTGTATGGTACTTCTTTGCCTATATTTATTCTTGTTTTTGCTAATTAGTCGTAATTATAGTTAGTTAAATTTTTGAATTTTGTTTATATTTTGCATGAATCATTACTATTGAGACATTTAGGCTCTACGTGTGACTCACTGTGTGATAATTTTGTGGTTTAATTCATTCATCTGTTGGGTCAAGAGTCTATATTGCTCCCAATATTGTTGACCATGTGCCTTGTGTGTGTGAGGTTATAGTATATTCTGTGTTGTGACTGATGCTAGAACTTGCCTGGTGTGTGTGTAAAGCGAAATAAAGAGTGTGAGTTTAGGAGATGATTTAGGCATTTCTTTGGCAGCCTGTAATTGTTTACCTTCTTTTTACCTACCTTTGTACATTATCCTAGTGAACCCCCTTTGAGCCTTTAGCTATTTTCTTTGGCAGCCTCATATGTAGCCTAATCCATTTTTTTTCAAGACCATAATTTGATCCAAACTCCTAAGCGCTTTAAAATTGTAGAATCATGTGGAAAAAATAAAAGGAGAATGGTGAAAGTGATGCCTCAGGGTGTATTGGTACTTGAAATTGTTGTGAAAAAGAGTGGCTATTATAGGGATGCTTGCTTAATATAAAAAAAAAGAGAAAAAAAAATAAAAAAAAAGTAATATAAAATAAAATAAAAAATTTAGAAAAATAAAAAGATAGTTGTGTTTATGATTGAATAACAAAATGGGTGAAAAAGGGTTGGTAGATGAAAAAGAGGTAGAGTGGTTGTTAAAAGATAGTGTAAATAGCATATTGTAGTGTATTAAAGCGCTTAGGGAACATAGTCACTATTTTTGGCCAAAATAGTCCTACCTGTCCCTTAGCCTACATTACAACCTGTAAAGACCTATTTGATCCTAAACTTGGCAGTCTGATATTAGTAGAGCATTACACTAAGGGAAAGCCTATGGTCATCAGTTGCAACATAAGAATTCTTTGTGAGAGTGAGAGCAAGGAGAGTCTTATACCCATGTTTCGCATAATGCAAAAGTTTTGAGTGATTACGGGTGATATCTTGTGTGAGACACACATGGTTGATGATATTTGGGTAGTGTTATATGATTCTTTGTGGCTTAACTTGTGGATACGAATTAACCATCCTCACGAGTCTATGTTGGAGGTTGAATTGTTTCTAGGAGTGATCAAGAAACCTACTCTTTGTTAATGATTGTCGTGCATGTCTTGTTGAACATTTTGTGTTGCTACTGTGAAATTCTAGTTAGATGTTTGCATGGACGTAATATTTTGTTTGAGGACAAACAAAACTTTAAGTGTGGGGTGGTGATGTTGGGCGTATTTATACCCCTAAGAACCATAATTTACCCATATTTTAGCTAAGTTTTGAGGATAAAATATATAATTTCTGCACTTTTAGTCCATTTTCCTTTAAGTGAGCTAACCTATGTGATTAGCATGTTTTCAGGTATTAATGATGAAGATTTAAGCACTTTGTGGACCTTTGGGCAGCAAAGGAAAACTTCATATAAGAGGGAAGGCAATTTTTGGAAGCTTGTGGACTAAATGTGATGCATGGAGAACTTGTCCCGGGCAAAATCAGTATTTCTAAATACTTAGGGATGCAGCAGTAACTTAGTAGGACAAGGATGTTATAAAAACCTTATTTGCTGAATTTTCAGCATTCATTGATCAATTATCATTAGTCATTATTCAGTTTACAGAATCTGTAAATTTTGGACAGAGAAACACGGCTCACACTTGGAAACGGCTAGAGAAAAAATGTTACTCTCTTTGTGACGTTAAGATCACTTCCATCGCCAAGATTGTTCTAGGTTGTGGTATGATGATTATGTCTATTTTGATTTCCGTCGTATCCATGAGTAGCTAAACTTCTCTGTTAGGGTTATGGAAACCTTGTAAGATACTATTTGTTGCTATGAGTTTGTGAATTCTTGATGTGTATGCTACTTATATCATTACTCTCTTCGTTTTGATTAAATTCTCATGGTTGCAAACATAGAGAACATGCCATTATAGCATTAACTTGTTCGGGAGAAAAGTTACATGTTTGGAAAAGAGAGTGTGACAAGGAAATAGGGCTTCTAACCTCTATTTACAAGTTAATGCCTTAACCGGATTAATTTCTTGGAGAATTTGTACCATTTGTTATACACTTTAGGCTCGGGAGAGCTAAAGTGAAATAAATCCTTGATGGTTGGGAAACACTTGGATTTAGAATTAGAATACGATTCTCTATAAGTGCATGCATGTCTAAATTCCGCGTTACTCATAGTTAATAGAGAAGTAGAAACTACAAGGTGGACATAACCCTAACTTATTATTCTCTGTGATTAACCTTTACTAAACAAATCATTCATTCGTTACTTTGATATTATTAATTCACGCCTAAATCAAAAACCCCCTTTTCTGTGGAATTTTCGACCAACAGTCTACTAACAATTGCAACACTTAGTGACCAAGTATTCCCTGTGGGATTCGACACCCAACCCAGTTGGGTTCTATATTTGACAGCGACCGCTTACACTTTCTAACGAGAGCTGTAGTTTGGGCGTTATCATCATAGACATATATCCAAATTTATTATCCACATCTGATTCACTGGAGGAATCTCCCCATACCGCCAGAGCTTGCTTTACTGCATAATCAGCTGAAGCCTTTCTTCTTGAATTGTCAAGAACTTGGTCCCTAATTTTTCTTTTGTCACCTACAGGCATGAGGTAATCTTGATGATTCATTTTATGTATGGGGCTTCTATATTTGTGACACACTTTCATATTTCTTCCTCTTTATTGGAAATGACTACTCTTTGTCATGGCTCTGACAATCTTATTTGCCAAATGGGCAACATCAATATCTTCATAATCAACTGGATCATAGTTAGAAACCTTCAATGCCAGGGATTTTTCTCTTTTTTACTTTTTTTTTCTCCAGCCCTTGCTACTTTTTAAGCTCACGAGTCTTTAGATTTCCAATGAGTTTATCCATAGTGAGGCTCTCCAGGTTCGTTGCTTTTGTTATGGCATCGATTTTTCTTTTTTCAGGACTTAGGAAGAACACCCAGAATTTTTGTCACTTGTTTATACAGGGGAATCACTTTGCCTAAGTAGTGAAGCTCATTTGTGATAAAAATGAACCTTGTATACATTTCTTGGATTATTTCTCCTTCTTTCATGGTGAATGTTACATACTGAGTAGTCAGTATGTCCACTTTGTAATCCTTCATATCAGTGGTACCTTCATAAGAAGTCCTCAAGCAATCCCAGATCTCTTTTACATTTTCACAAGGTGAGATCCTATTATATTCATTAGGACCTATGCCATATTCTAACAGTTTCTTGGCTTTGTAATTCTTCTCAATCTTTCTTCTATCTTCATTATCATATTCTCTCCTAATTTTTACCACCATTTTTGTCATTTCTCCTTATTTGACTTCTTTAATAAGAACATGAGAACCATAAAGGATTATGTCCACCAGTTCACTATCTTCAGCCATAATGAAGCCAAACATCCTGGTTTCTAGATAAGGTGGAGCATCCATGTTAACCAAGACACTCTAGGTGTGAGCCTTTTAGAGTGACCTCTCTATGATACCAATTGTTGGAATCCTTGGGGGTTCTACCACATAGTGAGGGACCAGGTCCCTCAAAGTCAATCATAGGAAAAATAAAATAAAGTATCCAGGAATAAAAAAAGAGTGCAGGAAGTGTAAAGAACACAATATTTTAATGAGGAAACCCTCTTGCTCAAGGAAGGGAAAACCCAGGGCTTGCCTCACAAGCACCTCCAAATACACTATAATCAAACCCTTGATTACAACCCTCAATGAACCTAACTCTAGGTTCTTTTTGCTTGTAATAACTCTATTACTAGCTTATGTTGGCAACTCTGCCAAGGACTCTTCACCGATTAACTCTAATCAGTATCAAACTTAGGTAACTCTATCTAAGCACTCTCTACACAAAATAAAACACTACTTTTATAGCACGAGTAGTTAAATTACAGATCAGTACTCACTCAAGAACAATTTCTATTTAAGCTCACATAAATGGCTAAGCACTTGAGGTATGTTGAAATTCTATTTTGCTGCCTCTCTTTACTTTTTGCAATTACAAAAAACTATTTGATGAAGAAGCATCTTTATCCTTTTATATATGAGTGTTTATTAGGACTGAAATATTATTGGACCAGCTGTCCTAATCAGTATAAGCAACACCTGCAAGTTTGTTACACAAGAGGACAAAATTGACTAGTCACACGTACCAACTATACTGTGCCACGAATATCTGGGGACCTGGTCCCTTGCAGTTAGCTACTCATCATCAAAACTACATACAGTACATAGTTACCATTCAATCATCCAAATGGCTCCTTTTGAGGCACTTTGTGGTAGGAGGTGTAGGCCTTCTATTGGGTTGTTTGAGGTTGGTGAGACTAGTTTGTTTTGTCCTAACTTTGTTCACCAAGCCATAGAGAAAATAAAATCGATTAGGGAAAGGCTTAAGACTACTCTGAGTCACCAAAAGTCTTACATGGATATGAGGTGAAGGGAATTAGAATTTGAAGTAAATGATTGTGTGTTCTTGAAGGCGTCTCCTATAAAAGGAGTCATGAGGTTTGGGAAGAAGGGGAAGCTCTGTCTCTATTATATTGGTCCATATCAAATTTTGAGAAGGATTGGGAATATCGATTATGAGTTAGATTTGCCTGCAAGTTTAGTTTTAATTCATCATGTGTTTCATATGTCTATGCATAAAAAATGTGTGGGTGATCCTTTATTTATAGTTCCTGAGGATGTTGGTGTCATGGATTTGTTGTCCTATGAGGAGTTCCCGATGGAGATATTAGATAGTCAAGTTCGTAGATTGAGGATAAAGAATGTAGCCCTAGTAAAGGTTCTTTGGGGAAATCAAAAGGTAGAAGAGGCTACGTGGGAAGATGAAGAAGATATGAAGGCCAAGTATCTATTCTTGTTCCCTGTGTTGGATGAAAGTGCTTAAGGTATGGGTTTAATTTTCCTCTTGTCACTTTCCGAGTTTGTCTATTTATTCTGGTGTACTCTTACAATTCTTATGCTAAAATTATCCTAAGTCATCATTCAGGGACGAATGATCCTAACAGGGAAGGGTAATGTAAGACCCTTCAAAATTTCAATGATTTTATGTTTGACCCTCCCGCATGTATAATATCAATTATTGACTTGAATTATGTTTAGGGATATTGAAATAGTGTTTTGGAAATTTTTGAATTTTTTGGAAGGGTTTTGGGGTTATTTTGGGACCCCGAGGTGGTAAACCTCCATAATAAAACCATGTCATGGAGGTTAACCTCTACGATATTAGCATGGCACGGAGTCTAACCTCTGCGATATTAGCATTCCATACTGCTATTTTAATTTCATCCAATTTTGATTTTTTCATTTGGGGTAAGGGGCTTTTGGTATTTTTACCCTTGTAACCTTTAAACATAAAATAAACCCATTCCCTTATGTTTTCAAATATCATATCATCCTATTTCTCTTTTAATCTCAAAACCCAAGAACATTCAAGGGTTTTACAGCGAATTCATCATCTGGGCTCCAAACTTCAATTTGACTTTAGTTTCTTTTATATTTTAGGCATATTTCTCTTTCCCTAACTTTAATTTTTAATTGTGGCATTAATTAGATGAATTTTTCTATGTTTTAACTGTGGTTTTGAAATTGGGTTGAGAGGTTTTGGTTGTTACTGACTGAATTACTTGTCCTATGTTCTAAATTTATTATTCATGCTTTAATCTGATATTTTTGGGACTACTGCATGGTATAAATGGTTGGAATGGGGGACATTAGTTTTCCCAAATTGATGAAATTTTGGCTTGATAATTGTGTTAACCTCAACCCACCTTGAAACTTGATTTTGAATATGTAAAATTTCATGGTTTAACTTACTTTTTGAACCCAATGCATTGCATTAAAGGATAAATTAATGAAAACAGTTTTGGCTGTCCTTGGTTTTGGATTTTAAATGGAACTTGGGTGTCTAATTTAGTTATATGGATTAGTTTAACATAATTAATTTAACTTGCAAGCATATTGGTATGACGATACCAAGCGGTAAATGCCTTAATGAATGTCTTCTGGGTTAATGGATTGGCTTATATACAAATTGTTTTAATTTGGGATTAAAGGGAATTGTGTAGCTCATCGTGAAGGTGTAAGTGTAACGCCCTGAAATCTGATCCCGAGATGTCACACGATGCTCAAGACTACGAGTAGCCTTAAGCTAACCTAGTCTGCCTTCTATTAGATATAAATCTCATAATTAAGGTAATATAGACATAAAAGTCATACTGAATGCAGAAACTGTCTGAAATAACTAAGAATAATCTGAATATAATGTATGAAACATCAATACAGAATAAGCTGTATCACAACTAGTAGTCTGACAAGTCTCTACTATTAACATATAGAAAGTCACTGGGACAAACCCCCAGCTAACTCGAACTATCTGAAAAGAATACTAAATCATGTAAACTGATAAGCTATAAAATCTGAGTGAACAAGTTCCTGAACTATGAATACTCACCAACTGTAGGATGTAGATGGAGATACTCGAACTACTCACGCTACTGATACTGAGCACCTGAGCCTACATTGTGATATAACGTAGCACATAGACATATATATGGATTAGTACTTTGAGGATATACTGAGTATATGAGGGTGAAATGATAAGTAAACCATCATCTCATCAGCATAATTTATAAAACAGTGCATGCTAAATGTAAATGATTCACACAAGCTGGAATATCTGAAGTACTAAAATCATGAATAATAAATCAATCATACTTTATAAATCTAGTGAGTCATAACATTTCTCTGCAATATGGGGCTATTTCGGAGGTCCACTGGAATTTGATGATAATGAATTTGCTCGCCTCTAAAACGTGTCAAGTGATCAGGTGGCACACTGTATTGCTAAAAATGCTCTAACTCCTTCACCGAGTGTCGGAATTGGGAGAATTTGGTATCGATGGAAAGCTTATTCAATTTCCCACACAATGGGAAGTATAAATCTGAAAAATTCCATACGAAATAAATATTCTTCATTTTGGAAGCTATTTCTTAATATTCTAGGAATGAATTTAAGCTAGGAAAAGTTCAGGGTATTACAGTAAGTCCCGGGGGACGAACACTGGAAAACACATCTACCGGGTCTATATGACTATATGGTTGGTGCATACTTGATATATATATATATATATATATATATAGGGACAACTATTTCCTTGGTTATTATAGTTTTTCCTCAGTTTTCCTTGGTTTGTGCAACTAACACGCACTGGGGTCCTTCCAGCAGTGGATCCGGACCCATATAGCCCATGGGTGCCTTTAGGACAAATCGAGCTACACAATTTAGGTTAAATATTTAAACTCCGATCTTCATGAACCCTGTCCCTATCTCGACATCATATATATATGAAAATGAATGTGGTGCATATGGTTTATGATAGAATTTTGATAATTGCATTATTTTATCCTTATTATCGGATTTGCATATAGTTATTGTCTGTCATGACCTAAGACTAGACCCAGGTTGTAACATGGTATTTAGAACCACAAGTGGTCCCAAGATGACTGTAATACCCCATATTTTTTCTAGCTTATTCCTAGAATGTTAAGGGATAACTGCAAAAATGAATAATATTTATTCCAAATGGAATTTTTAAGATTTAGACTATTCATCATGTAAGAAATTTAATAAGCTTTCCATCGATACCAAATTCGCCTAAATCCGACAATCGGTGAAGGAGTTATAGCATTTTATGTTGATAGTGCGCCACCTGGGCACTTGGCACATCGTGGAGAAGGAAAAATCCACATTTGTCAAATTCCAGTGGCTCTCCATAATATTCTCGCTCACAGAGAAGCCCATTTTCCCTATTTTCCTATCCAGTGAGACTCCACGATGCTGGCGCGTCGCGCCAAGGGCCAAAATGGTAATCCAAGAGGCACCGCAATTGTGGCATGTCGTGATGAGCACCTAGTTTCCGTTCGTCTCTTTCCAGTGAGCCACCGCGATAGTGGCGCGTCACGGTGGCCCAGTAAATTAGGATTTTTGGTCATTTTTTCAGTTCTGTTTGGGAGTTTAAAAAAGGTACTTTTGTAAATTACCCACCCTCTAATCTATCCAAAACACATCATTAAGCTTATACCAAAGAAATTTATGCTTATTACATCACTTTCCTCTTAAAAGAAAACCCTAGATCATCCAAGCCACTCCTCTAAGAAATTCAAATTCCTCCATTATTTCTTTAAAGAAATTCAAGATTAAGGATTTCCAATACAAGAACTCTAAGAATTCATCTCCAAAGTACCAATAGAGTTCAAAGATTCAAGTTTTAGAATCTAAGATTACCAATTAAGGTATGTGGGGTTTGAACAAGGATAATTCTTTCATCCTTGTGCCCAAAACTTTACTTCAATTACAAATTTAGTGCAATTTTTGAGATTTCCCATGATTTAGAAGTTGAATTACATGACTATATTTGTATTTCTATTCATTATGCAATAATTTCCAGATTTTTATGATGACTTATTAGTGTTTACATTATGAAGCATGAGTTTTTATATATTCTAACATGATATTGATGCATGGGTCGTTAAGCCCCAATTTAAAGATTGTTATTTCAAGATTATTTGTGCCATGAGCACCCTCAGATTTTGATAAAGATTTGACCTTTTGGTCCTAAGCTAAGATGAATAATCCACTTTGTTCATATAACTTGAAATTTAACCTTGTGCTATTTTTGAAGTGTATTTCTTAAGATTTTGAGCATAAGAATGGGAGTATTATTGAGCACTGAGATGGGTAGGTTATCACGGCTTTAGACCCCAAAACTATGTGTCAACGTAGAATTCAGATTTATTCCCACTTCTACATGAATGACACAGATTGTGATCACTAATATTGAAGTTCTATTCCGATGGCAAGGGTAGAATAGCCCTACCTAACGGGGTCCAGACGTGGGACTCCATGTATGCTCACATGGTGTATGTCGGTTAGAAGAACCTCCCAAAAGATGTCCCCTACTCTTCAATAGTCTATTCATTTAAAGCTTTAAGATAAAAGAAAATATTTTAGAAGTTATGGTTTTAAGATTCTTAAGCCCTAAAATAAAGTATTTTCCAGATTTTAGAAACTAAGTGTAAAGGCTCACAAACTTACTCAGAACTTATTTTACTTAAGATTTTAGTTACAGAATTACAACTTTTAGTTTTCAGACATAAAGAGGTAAGCCCTTTTAACTTAGCCTATATGATTTGAGAATAAGAATAAAATACAGATTTCAGAACTAAATGTTGTGACTCATAAGAATTGTATTATATGCTTTACTATTCATGATTTATGATCTTCAGATTTTAGATTACTCAAGCCTATGTGAGTTATTTACATTTAGCATGCATGATTTTATAAATTATGATGATATTACTTACTTATTGCATTCACCCTCATATACTCAGTATATCCTCAAAGTACTAATCCATATATATGTCTATGCGCTACGTTGTATCATAATGTAGGTATCAGTTCAGTTGTAGCACGCATACCATATTCAGATAGATTGTAGCTTCCAGTCATTAGGTGATGATTTCTCTTGATTCAAGGAATTGAGTCAGTCATATAGTTTGAGCAGCATTTCATTTTTTCTTGATTCAGTGGTATTAATTTGGGATAGCTGGGAGTCATATCCCGACTACCTATAGTCAATACTAGTAGAGGCTTCATAGACAGTCAGTAGAGTTAATGTATTTGATTCTAGCATTGATTTATAAAAACAGAGTTATAAACATCTTAATTTAGTTTTGTATTGATTTGACTCAGAAAAGAGTTATCTTTTACTTATTTCGATCAGATTTATGTATTTTATTGAGTTGCTTATGAGTTATGGTAGTAGAAGGGTTAGCTTGGGATCACTTATGGTCCTAAGCATTGTGTGACATCTCGGGGCCATTTTGAGGCGTTACAAACTTGGTATCAGAGCACAGAGTTCAAGTTTCCTAGGGTGTCTGTGATGCCGTGTCTAGTTGAGTCTTATGAAATAGTATGAAAATGTCTGTACTTTTCTTTGAGAGGCTACAACGCATTTAAGAAAAGTTTCTCTCTTTTCATACCCTAGATCATACTATAAAGTTGTTTCTTTATAATAGAAACTCCTATCTACTCATGTGTTAACCTAAATTCTTCATCTATGACTTATTCTTGAGATAACATGATTAGCATATTCTAATTCCTCCCCTGATAATGCTCTTAGATTTGCAAGTAGAGACTTTAGAAGTCATACATGGGGCTTGAGAGTAACTCCCTAGTGTTTTAAGTTCCTTGAGTTGAAAGTCTATGTTCTTATACTTATGAGTTGTTTAGTTGAGACCAAATTAGATATGCATTCAGGTTCCTCATTATTCCTACAGTGCAGATAGTGATCGTGAGTGGGGATAGTATGAATCTAGACTATTAAATGTAATGTGTATGTGAGGGATATTATGAACTTTAGTTTTATGATTTATGAATAGTAGAACCTTATTATAGTTAGAAGTATGGGTATAGAAGAGTAGTGACAAGAAAAGAGGGAATGATGATTGATAGAGAGTATAAAGATAAACTCGTGCATGTTGTCAAGATATGTTGAGGTGATAGTCCCTTGTGTTTTAGTTTAATAGAGGTAGAGAAAAAGTTATTAGTCAAGGAGAATTGTTGTTTGTTTGATGTATGAAAGGAGATATTAATATATTTTTTGTGTTAGAAAAGTATCGAATAATAATGAAGTTTTTGGTCGTTTAGTATCATTAATTTGGGCTTCACTGAGGTTACAAAAAGGAGTTTAGTTGAAACCTATAGAACTATGATTGTAATTTAGGTATATATAAGGATAAATAGTGATGATAGGTAGAAAGAGGATGTGTAAATGGATTGTAAATAAGATAGGCCATATGGTTATGATTGTTTATTGTTGTTATGAGATTTTAGTGGACTAGTGTTTCTTAATATTTTATTTCATACCTTCCAAGTGAGAATTGTATGTGAGGTTGGGTTGTTGAAGTATGTTTAGCACTAGACATTAAGTTGATGGTCATCAAAGTGGATGTGATAATTTCTTAGTTAGTGATGCTAGTTATATGGAATTGATCTAGAAGGCTTGAACAGTGTATGCAAGAGTTTGAGTTCAGTTATTTGTAATTAAGTATAATATAGTATGTATGATGAAGAAGTATACCTAAGGTGGTATGGGGTTGTATTATTTTCTAAGGTTATTACGTGCTTTGTATGGTTGGTAGTACCATTGAGTTGCTAAGTGGAAGAAGACTAGTTAGATGGTATATGGTATTCTAAATAACTAAGTTAAGGGGTTTCAATTGATGATGTTGGGCCTTCTTGATATGATCTTGATTCTCATGGTTTAGAGATATAAGTTTAGAGATGGAATATTGGTAGGCAATGACAGAAGTAGTATGGTTTATAAAAGGTTACAGATATTCGTGTTAAGTGTTAGAATCTAAGTTTGAATCTTTGAAGATTGAGCAAATAGAAATAAGAGTTGAAGCTCTAGATGGTGTGAATCCAGGATGTGGTGATACTCTTGAAGATTCTAAGTTAGTAAGTGTTCAAGATATTATATGATGACTATTGGTCTATAGAAATATAGAGTAGTATCTCTGATAGAGGTATTAGCATTGGGTGTTACACGTTAAGATACAGTCCTTTAGGGTAAGTTTAGTTTTATCTGTATTGATTATACCCCAGACTCAAGAGTAAAGTGATTGCAGTTTAGATTAAAGTTTATTTAGTGGTTCATAGACTTAGATTGATGGCTAAAAGCCAAAGGAGGAGTTGATAGAATGAGTAACCAAGTAAGACTTCCAGATTCTAGTAAGTGTTGCCAGTGTAGTATAGAAAGTCAGTAAGAGAGGATGATACTTGACCCATTCTCATCTCAGTACAAAGTTTCGTACTTCAACTATCTCGATATTTACTTATGCCTCACCTGTCAGTTCCCTGACCATATCTCATGTTCATGTGTATAATAGAGAGTCATGTACTCTCACAGTTCCTAGTAAGAGGAGTTCCAGTTTATCTAACAATTGGAATCACATTCAATAAGTTATAAACTCCAAATTCAGGCCTTACAGTATGTTCAGTTCCAGTACTCATGCAACACTCTTAATAATTAGCGAAATTAAAATTTATATCATGTACGTCCTCAGATTAGATCTCCTTAATAAATCCATGTCATAAATACTCTATTTCTCAGGCCTCAGTAAGGTCTCAAGTTATGCTTAGTATCCCTTTATGTTTCAGGCCTGGTATTCCAACCTTTCAGTGACCTCCCCAAGGTTAAGATAGTAATGATAAACAGTTGCGTAGATGGGAGAGAGTAAATGTGTTATGTTGGGGAAGATGGTTGTATGCTAGTTTTATGTAAGTCTATAAGTTTTAAAGAATTTTTGAGGTGAAGTTTATTTTCTTATGTATGACTTGGTTGGTTAAGAATATTTTATGTGTGTCTTCCTAAGAATTGAATAGTGCATGGAAGTTGTTATTGATAGAGGTATTAGAAAATATGAGAAAATTACTCTTATGGGTATTTGTTTGGAAGTGCATATGTGGTTATGAAGCTAGGCTTGAACGTCATGTTGGTGTATAAGAGGATAGGCGAGTGGTTCATTAATGAATTTCCAAGTAAGATGTTGAATTTGTTATAGAAGTGATAAGAAGAATTATCATTGAGAGGAGTAGTTACGACAATGCTTGGGGTATTAAATCCATGGTTTAGAATAGTATTATAGTGTTAGGTACAGTACCTTGTGATTCTGAGTTAGGCTTGACCTTGATGAGAGGATTTAGTTCAGTTCAGAGTTTGGTAGACAGATTTATCAATGCCATGTGATAATTATAAGTTGAATCAAGTGAATATGGTATTTTAAGGGGGATAGTATAGTTGATAGAGTACTTGTAAGGTGTTGCTAATATTGAAAATAAGAAGTTGCATTGATTAAGGACAAACAATTCAATCCTATCCCAGCGTATGGTTTATGGGTCTATGTTCCATGCTATAGAATGGTAGCAATGTTGTAATCTCTTATTCAGAGGTCTTGCTAAGATCATGCCCAAATTTTTTCCCCCCTAATATCATTAGAACTTCCTAGAAGAGTGTTGAAGAAATACTCCATCAAGATATGAGCGTTTGTTATGATTTAGTTCGTATAGCGAGCAATCCAGCTTAACATTTTGATAGAGAAATTTCCATAATTTTCCATCTTCCAATTTAGTCTAGTTTTACTACCTAAAATTTCATGAGTATGGCCATTTCAAGAGGTAGTTTGTTCGCATTTTTAACGCCCCAAATTGGGTACTCGAAATGCAACACGGTACTCATAATCCCGAAGGACCACAAGCTAACCCATGCTTGATATCTCTAACTGAGCCCTGAATAATAATGTTAATATCGTAAATGCAAAAATATGAACTGAAAGGTCATAAGGTTCAATATTGATACATAACTAAAAATATGGTATAACAATACCAAAACAACTGAAATAACCGTCTGAACATGTTGTAGTCTGAAAGCCTCTAAAAACATAACTGTCTGAATAAAGAGTTAATTGGACAATTCTCCAACTAACCCTATATGCTAAAATAAAATAAGTACTAAAAGAATGAAATAATTAAATAATAACATCCTTGAATGATGAGGACTCACTTCTGACTCTGGCTACTGAAACTGGAATGTTACTGGTACTTTGGAGCACGTGCTTTTGAACCTATGGTATAGAATACCTTAGCGAAAATACATCAATATGATTGAATGTACTGGTATGCAAGTGAGGTAGGCTGAATGCAATAGTTCATATGCATGAACAATACTAACTGACTGAATAACATGAATGTAAGAATACATGCATGAATACGTAACTGTATCTAAGATAGTGATAACACTAACTCATGAATTATGATAACGTGGATTTACTAATATCTGGGTACTAATACTGGTATACTGAAAGACTAAGTCTAATGAATACTGAAGAACTGATGTCATATTACTGATAAAGAAATGACAGTTTCTAACAGTTCTGATTATGAATAACTAGTCTGAATGACTGTATCTGATAGTCCTGAAATCTTAATACTGGTAACATGAATTTTCTATGATTAAAATACTATTAACTGGGTGACTGTGTCTGACAATCCTAATTCTGATGGAACTAGCTGAGTTCCGTACTGAGCTGAACGACTGTATCTGACAGTCCTGAAACTATAGAACTGAACTGAGTTCTATTACTAAGACTGAATCCAAAACTGAAACTGTGGGAGGTAATCATCTAACCAAAATTCCCCGAAACTGACCTGGTGGGGTCCAACCTATAACCCCAGCTGGAAAGGTATTAGTACCATGCTACAGGGAAAGACAAGCTGTGAGTAAACCCTCTCTGATAGGGAGCTCTTCCGTCAACCCCTTTTAGTAGGAAAAACTCAAATAAGGTGTCTAATCCCTAAACTCGTAGGGTACATCTCAACCTACGCGGGCTACATAGATCTGGAATTCAAGGATTGCTTCTAAGGATCACACCCTCTATTGGCTAACAAGTGAGTCCCCATCCTTGGGTTCACTCGATGCTGAATCCTACTCCCAACTGAAGAAACACTGAACTGATTTAAACTGAACTGAACTGTTACTGATAGTATCTTTTAGCTGATTTGAACAAAGTTCACTAAATTCCATTGACTGACTAAAACTACTGAGATCGGATAATTGACTGAGATTATTGAGTTTTTCTGAATCATGTAACTGACTGAATTTTAATGATCATGGCTTGAATGGGAGTATCATGAAACTGACACTGTCTCTAGGCACACAACTAAATTATTAGGTACATGTACCCCAAGACTCGATAGCATGAAACTGACAAGATTTGACACTTCGTGAACACATAACCAATATCAACAATTCATAATACAATAAGTTGGGGATTTCACGAAACACATGGTTGTCATAATATTGTACATGGATGGAATTGCATATAGACATGTCATACTTTCATCAACCTAATCTCGTGAGCATTCCATCAAATACTCATAATGCACACAATATTATGGAAGTCAGTCTTGGTCAAAGGGTAAAACATGCATTTATTATTTGAGTCACAATTGAGCTATAATACCAATTTCTATCCTCCTTGAAATTTTGTCAAACACCCTACATGTACAACTTAGTTCATAGGTGAAATCATCGAATTACACATTATAAACAACTCAATTCATGGATTTCATTTTGCATGCTAACATTGTTTCATCAAAACACATAAATATTCCAACTTGGGAATCATACAACAAGATAAACATGGTTACAAACAACCCACAACATAAATATCATGTTTTATAATTTTAAAGAGGGTTCTTGGACTTCATGGATGAAAAGAATCCATAAATCAACACTTGACATACCTTAGTTCCTGATTTTACAAAGATTGACAAAGATATTCTTGAATTTGAGTATTGAATTTGAATCCTTAATTGAAAACCCTAACTTGTTCTTGAGAGAAACTCTATATTTTGGGTGAAATATGGCTGAATCACGTGTTGTTGGGTTTATCTAAGGATGGTATATTGATCCTTTTTCCCTTAAAAATGAGTTCATTTAATGACTAAAATCTGGGTGCGATGCTTCAAGCGAGGAGGCGCGTTGATGACTGCGACGTGATACTCGATGCGTTGCACCATGATCGCATTGAGCTGCAGAAGTTTTGGCTCTGGCAGCCGGCACAAATATTGACCAACGCGATCGGCGATGCGGCGCGCCATGATCGCATTGGTCCACTATTTTGGGACTCCGAACATGATCTAGATGTGTTTCAAAAAATCAAAAACTTGTCCAGGAACACGTATTGACCTTCCTGACCATGAACTAATAAAAATATGAACCATTAAAGGACGTTAAAGTGGTGAAATGAAATTTCCAACTTTTGAATGGAAATAATAGGCTAAGTCTGGGAACCTAGCCAGAATTTTCTAAGTCTGGGATCCCTTGACAAGATTAAAGGATTGAATTAAGATTTAGGATTTTACGGGGTCTTACAATATCTTCCCTTTGCGAATATTCATCCTCGAATGAACTGACTGAGAGGGAAGAAAAGATAAACTGACGTATATACTTAACATGAACAACTGGATCATGATTCCATTGCTGACATAACCTAACATGGATATCTGATGCATGGTTAACTGGTTCATGAATGCATGACTGAATTTGCAATGGTAATTGATACCAAGTTTATCATGAAAATCTGAGTATGTAACTGGATAAGTTCAAGGGAGACTATTTCCTTAAATTGAAAATGCTAATGAGCCTGAAATTAATTACTACATATTCATGAGCGGAAACACGTGAAGGTAACTGAGTCTGGAATGTGATACATGAGCTAGATATCGTGATCTGAACTGAGTACCTTGGATACGTAACTTACGGATGAAGTCGCAGTTTGACGGTCAACTTATAAGTACCCCCTTACTCCAAACTGGATTCATTACGAGAAGAGACAATGGCATGTTTTATGTCATGAGAGTTCGGGGAATTATCGTGTATCTCCCCCTTTGGATACTAGGTCCCTCGAAGAATGCTATTTTTTATGAGATACTAAGTAAAACTAGGGTGATGCACAAGGCACCTAAGAACTGAATCGCGGTTGAATATCTGGGATCTGAAGCTAAGACAAAGTGATTAGACCTTACACACTACAACTGAGACTACTGAAAAGATTTATGTGGGTGCTGAGCACGAATGCATAAATATATACTAACTTTATCTGATTAACTGAATAACTTATATCTGAATACTGGGCGTGTTAGACTAAACTGTACTTAGTCTGAATAGCTGGACAAGACTATAAGGTATTATACATAGGAGGTAATGACTGACTGGGTAACATGAGGTAACTTAGCATGCGTGAGAGAAAACTATATTACCTTAGGAATGAAAGACCAGACGTCTAATCATGATTTGAAAACATTCTGTAAACTGAGGTACTGTAATACTAATAACTGAGTAACTGATGGCCATATGCTATGGTCGAGTAATCTTGAAACTGGACTGAGTTTGTAATCTAACTACTGGACTAGGACTGGGACTGAGATTATAGCTAAGATGGTAATTAATACTGTAACCGTAACTAAGACTGTAACTGAGACTGAATGCTAGTTTTCTATAACTGAAGGTTAGACTAGTACGGGAGTACTGAATTCTGATGGCTAAGTAACTAATAGCTAAAAAACATGGTTCTATAGGACTATCTGAGTCCTTTACTGAATATTAATTACTGAACTGACACTGTAATTGAGGCCTGTAGGATGGAAAATTAACACTACAGATTCACCGAGGGATCTAAACTAAGGGTATACGTGGCATAATCTGAGTTTGACTAAAAACTAGGAGTGAAGTCATGAATCGTGTGGGTTAAGAATACTGTAAAGCATGACATGAGTGCATAAGTCACGAGCTTCACGAACTAGGTTTGGAATTTCTGAATTCGTGGAACATGATCTGTAACATTGGATGAACTTGGACTCCTCATACTACGAACTTGAAACACACACTATTCTATGAAAAATGAATGGATATAAGCTGTATTCATGGGACTGAAATGGAAAGCATGTGTAAGTATCGTGATCGTTTAAGTATTAAACTTTGCACTGAAATAAGAATGGGTCAGGAATCATCTTCCCTAATTGATTTCCTACACATACTGGTATTACTACTGGAACCTAAAGGCCTGACTTTTAGATATTTAATAACCGGACAGTTCCTGTATACCTGCCGGGCTGTGTTAGACTGAATCATTGGGGTAGGGACTTGAAAAAGGTCCTGTTAACATTTTGTCTGACCTTAAAGTTGACTGCTATGCTAAGAGCTACAAAAGAAAAAGAAAGCTCCTGAATCTAAAGAAACATGAACATGTAAATAAGGGATCTGTAACATACCAGTGGCTGCATCAGGAGGACTTTCCTAATCCTGTTGGGACTGAAGTGCATAGAGTCTGTTTGGATATTGCCCACTGATAGTGCTGGAATTGGTACCCTACTGATTCGGGGGATCGAACTGAGTTGAAGGACGACTGTGCTTACTTTTAGTGCCAAGCCTAGGGCAATCTCGGACCTTGTGACCTATATTTCCACATCTAAAACATACATCAATACCGGCTTTACATATACCCTTATGATGCTTACCACACTCTTCACAAAGTAGATGAGTAAAAACCCTGCTCTCACTACCCTGGGCCTTGGAGCCTGGTGCCCTATCTCTACGGTCATTTCTGAACTTTGGTACTGGTGCACTAGCTGAAGATAGAACTAGGGCTGAAAACTTTTGTCTATGCTGAGAACGGTTACCACCCTGCGACCCTGGATGAGAAAAACTATAACTACCAGTTCTGGCCCTCTTATTTTCCCTCTCCTTCTTCTTAAGTTTTTGCTCCTCAATTTGTTGAGCATGGACCATAAGCCTAGATATGTCCATCTCCTTAATAAAAATTGTAGTCCTACACTACTTAACCACTCTATCTGATATCCCAGACACAAACTTTTTTATTCTAGATCTTCTGTCTGCTACTACATAAGAAGCGTACCTGGTTAACTGAGTAAACTTGAGAAAGTATTATTTTAAGCTCATGCTACCTTGTTTGAGGTTGATAAATTCTAACATTTTGGTTTATTTCTTCTCTAGGGGAAAGAATCTACCTAAGAAAGCTATAGCAATCTCTTCTCATTCAATGGGCTCTGCATCTGGACCCCTGTCTACCTTCCACTGCTTAAACCACGTATGGGCTACATCTTGTAGCTGATAGGCGGCTAACTCTGAAATCTCACTGGAAGTCACTCCCATGATATCTGTGACTTTCTAAACCTAGTCGAGGAACTCCTATGGATCCTCTTCAGACTTAGAACTGGAGAATAAGGGAGGATTCATTCGGGTGAAGTCCCAAATCCTGGCTGCAACAGAATTGGCCACTGGGTTAGCCGGAACAACAGTTGTTTAGTCATTTTGAGCTGTGACTGAATTGGCTAGAGTAGTGAATGTTGTTTTGAATTTTGTATGAGAGACGTGCTCATCCATAGGATTTGCTTGGACAGGCTAAGGTGCTAACTGATTCCCTGTTCCTCGTTCGTTATCCCTTTTAGGAGGCATATTCTATAAACGGAAAAGAAGAAGGGATTAAACTGAGAGTTTGACTGGAAGTCATGCTAACTCGCACGACATAAACACTGAAAGAAGGGAGACTGTTCCTAAAACATTTCATAGCCTCCTGCACATAAGTGTGGTGCACAACACACACATGTACAAGACTCTTCTAGATGCGGTTTTTCATACTTACTATGATGCTGTTTAAACTTAGGCTCTGTTACCAAGTTTGTAATGCCCTGAATTTGGTACCCGAAATGCTATACGGTGCTCACAATCCTGAAGGACCACAAGCTAACCCATGACTAATATCTGTAACGGATACCTGAATAATAATGATAATATCGTAAATATAGAAACTTAAACTGAAAGGCCATAAGGTTCAATACTGATACATAACTAAAAATATAGTATAACAATACCAAAACAACTAAAATAACTGTCTGAACATGCTGTAGTCTAAAAGCCTCTAAAAACTGAACTGTCTGAATAAAGAGTTGATGGAACAATCCTTCAACTAACCTCATTTGCTAAAATAAACTAAATACTAAAAGAATAAAATAATTAAATAATAACGTCCTCGAATGATAAGGACTCACTACTAACTCTGACTGCTGAAAATGGAATGCTACTGATACTCTGGAGCACGTACATCTAAACCTATGGTATAAAACACCATAGCGCAAATGCGTCAGTACAATTGAATGTACTAGTATGCAAGTGAGGTAGGCTGAATGCAATGGTTCATATGCATAAATAATACTAAATAACTAAATAATATGAATGTGAGAATACATGCATAAATACGTAACTGTATCTACGATCATGATAACACTGACTCATGAATTCTGATAACGTGAATTTACTGATATCTGGGTATTGATACTGGGATACTAAAAGATTAAGTCTATTCAGTACTGAGGAACTGATTTCATATTACTGATAAAGGACTCACTATTTCTGACAGTCTTAATTATGAAGAACTAGTCTGATTGACTGTATCTGATAGTCCTGAAATCTAAATACTGGTAACATGAATTTAGTATAATTAATATACTATTAACTGGGTGACTATGTCTGAAAATACTGATTCTGATGGAACTAGCTGAGTTCTGTACTGAGCTGAGCGACTGTATTTGACAGTCCTGAAACTGTAGAACTGAACTGAGTTATATTACTTAGACTGGATCTGAAATTGAGACTGTGGGAGTAATCATCTAACCGACATGCCTAAAACTGAACTGGTGGGGCCCAACCTATAACCTCAGCTGGAAGGATGTCAATACCGTGCCACGGGTAAAGACAAGCTTTGAGTAAACCCTGTCTGACAGGGAGCTCTTCCGTCAACCCCTTTAGTAGAAAAAACTCAAATGAGGTATCTAATCCCTAAACTCATAGGGTATATCTCAACCTATGATAGCTACATAGTTCTGAAATGCAAGGATTGCTTCTAAGGATCACACCCTCTACTGGCTAATAGGTGAGTCCCTATCCTTGGGTTCACTCAGTGCTGAATCCTACTCCTAACTGAAGAGACACTGAACTGATTAAAACTAAACTGAACTGTTACTGATAGTATCTTTTAGCTAATTTGAACAGAGTTCACTAAATTCCATTGACTGACAGAATACTATTGAGATTGGATAACTGACTGAGATTACTGAGTTTTCCTGAGTCATGTAACTGACTGAATTCTAATGATCATGGCTTGAATAGGAGTATCTTGAGGCTCGAGTCAGTCATATAGTTTGAGAATTATTTTATTTTTTCTTCATTCAGTCGTATTGATTTGGGATAGATGGGGGTCATGTCCCGGCTACCTATAGTCAATACTAGTAGAGGCTTCATAGATAGTCAATAGAGTTAATGTATTTGATTCCAGCATAGATTTGTAAAAACAGAGTTGTAAGTATCTTAATTTAGTTCTGTATTGATCAGATTAAGAAAAGAGTTATCTTTTGCTTATTTTGGTCAGATTTATGTATTTTATTTAGTTTCTTATGAGATATGCTAGTAGAAGGGTTAGCTTGGGATCACTTGTGGTCCTAAGTACTGTGTGACATCTCGGGAATATTTTTGGGGGGTTACAATAACCCATGTACTGGCATAATACTTGAGCAACTGATTTATAATGTATATACAATCTATATTTGTTGAGTGGAAGCATAATCACGAGAAAATCTAAATAAATATGATACTGTAAAAGTTTACAACACAATAAATCTGAAGTAGGAGCTTGAGTTACATATAATGACTTTGACTGAATATCAATGAAGCCTCTACTATACTAATTATAGGTAGCTGGGACATTCCTCCAACTACCATAAATCAATACATAAGGATAATAAAAATACAAAACATGAACTACAATGGACTGGAGTTCCAAAAATAAAAGAACTCCTCACTTGCTGGCTGAATGCTGAAAATAGTCTGACCTTGGTGTATGGACTATATCTGGTACCTACATTATGAAGGAATGTAGCTACAAATGAATCTATGTGGTGAGTAATTTGGAATGTACTGATTATATGAGACATACATTAAAACATAGAAATAAATAATGTATGCTTTAAAACTGAGGACATAAGGTATTTTCTGAAATATGCATTTAGAACATGGATGAATGTAAAATTGAAAAGGCAAAGTGAAATTTATAAATCATGAGCTAAAAATACTTCTGTAAGCTGGGAGGCAATAGAAATCATGTAGGCTATGTGTAAATCTCAAGTTAAAACTAAATAAATATCAAAAGCATAATAAGGATCATGTATAAATACTGAGCATGAATGCATTGACATGTAAACTGAATGCAAGGCAAAGCATAAGCATTTACTAAAATAATCTATTAAAATAACTGACTGAGTAAATGGTACACTGAATACTTGGTCATGTAAACCTGAGCTGATATTATCTGAATGCTGAACTAAACTAGAACTGTGGGAGCTAACTATAGATGACATGCCCATTCTGAGCTATCGAGGTCTAACATGTAACCAGTTGGAAAGGTGCTGGTACCTTTCCAAGGGTACCAACACATGAATGGTGATGTGGATCCATAAGGATGATGTCCCAAAAAATGAGGGTGTCATGCCTAATTGATGGCGGACCCCTCATAATCTATTATGGTGCCATAGGTCTGGAACTTAGGGACTGCTATAATGACTCATGCCTAACTGATGAGGGAGCCACCATCCCTGTGTTCACTCGGTGCTAAGTGTTACTCCCAATTTAATGATATGAGTATTATTATTTGTTTAACATGACATAGTATTGTACGTGTTAGTACTAAGCATGAACATGATAATCTGAATTTGACAATAAAATCATGGTCTGACTAACTTGTTACTTGAAAACGAAAACATGTAAAAAATACATAGGTATCGAGTGTTCATAACCCTCCAGCCCTGAATGATACTTTAAATACAATACATAATTTAAAACCCTGAAATGGAATTCATGATTCAAGGACCCAAAACATAGTATATTTCACTAAATTGATGGAAGTCATGATCTTTAAGTATGGGGATATGTTAAAATTGAGAGTATAGCATGATCACATGGTTTAAATTTATGAATTAGTAAGTTAACATATTTTCAACAATACATGATATGGCTAATTGGAATTTAAAGCATAAAGTGCATAATTCACGTGGGAAAACTTATTGACATGGCTTGAATTCAAAACTACTAAGAAAAACATGGATTAAATTCATAATTAACATTGATATTTTTATAAAAGAGGATGATAAATTCATACTTGAACAAAAAAAGATTTTGTTACTCAATAGGTGGAAGGAACCCATTGATGAATACCCCACATACACAAGTTGCTTGAATTCTTAAAGAAGTCTCAGAATTGAGACCTTGAATGGTTGAATTCTTAGAAAATACTTGAAATTCTTGACTTCTTTGAAATTGGGGAATGACTTCATGCTATTAACTGATGGGGAATGGGGTAATTCATGCCCCTCTTGGCATGAAGGCTATAACGGAGGCTAGCATCCGTGACATGATGTGTATCAAGAAGACTCACCTCCATGACACACTATGTTTTAAAGAGGGCCAGTCTCTGTGACACGTTAATATCACAGAGGCATTCTACCTTCGTGGTCCAAAAATACCCCGAACACCTTTAAAAAATTTCAAAACTCTCCCAGATGACCCCTTTTAACATTCCTAAATATATTTCGACTCATAAATCAATGTTTCATACTCGGGATGGCCAAAAATAAATTATTCAAAATATTGGGGTCTTAAAATGGCCAAGTCACTTGTGTTTAGTGTGAAATAATGACTTTGAGATTTCCAAACATATGGCATATAGCTGCAATTTTGGCTAGGATCTTGCGGGGTATTACATTATTTACTAACGGTCCTTGTATAATACATCATGTCATAATGTTGGGTTTGAAGGTTTTTTTGTTGCTCCTGTGCAGCGTTAGGTGGTTGAGCACATCTGTTGAATTGCTGTGACGTGGTGAGCCTCCATTTTTCGGAAAACCTTATCATTTCATTATTCTTTATTTATTGTTATAGTACTTTTGAATTGTTTTTGGTCATAGTCGGGGGAATATCTCGACTTAGTTGTTATTCTGGGTTTAGAGGCTATTGTGGACAAATGTGGGCGTATTGATATTTGAATTCTTTGAACCATCATTTGATTTATCTATTCCTATTACTATTATCATTGGTTTGATAGGCTTCCACTTTATCTTTATGATATTGTGCTCTTGATATTAGGTTAAAGGGGTGGTCTTTGGTCCATGGTGGTGTTGAGATACCCATCACGACTAGGCTTGGTTTGGGTCATGCCATCAACATATAACAAGTAATTTCAATCAACAAATACCAATCTACAAATAGTCACTTAGTCAACCCATAACCTCAATTAGGTTATCCTTCATACACATAAATTCAACAACGAGAGGGAGGGCCTATGACTCCTCTAAATACCATAAGTGTAAAATACATAGACCAATTATCATTAATCTAACTCACTAGAGTAGACTCATGCTACCTCAATTTTATTACAACATGTTATGAAATGAAAATAAGCTATCAATGATTATTCACATATAATAATGCGTTAAAATATCTTCACCTTATCTCAAATATGTGCATACATACTAAAGAGACTTATTTGCTTTATAGTCATGACCTGTAGGGGACCAGTTTCATCTATGTACCATACTAGCATGGTACCCAATCCTCCAAATATAAGTAACATGTACCAGCATTGGAACCAGACCCTATGAATATCACAATGTATGAATATTAACAAAAAGATAAGTAACACACTAAATATGCAAGTATACACTTTGTCAAATTCAAGTTCATCATTTCATGTATAGCACTCATGTCCTCCCACTCACAAAATTAAAATTATGCCTGATGGAGAATTTACAAAAATGTAACTTATGAATAGACATGGAATACATATCAAGTCTATAACTATAATTCAAACCATAACCTACCTCAAAACACAAGTCTAAATGCGCTAATTCACTAAAACTTTTCCTTTCTCACTGCTTCAATTTTTTCTTGGTCTAGAAATAACAAACATGGAGTAATAAAAACTTACACACCACTTTTAGGTATTAGGAAATAAAACCCATTGGTTTTACCCTAGTTTATAGCCTAAATTACCAATTTAGTCTTTTCACCTATTAATCAATCCTAATTCCCCATGATTCATGTTAAACAAAAGTAATTCTTTTTTATAAGTATAAAGTAACATCTTTGAATCATTATCAATATTTTTAAGGCTACTCATGCCAATTCTCCCCAATCTCCATCATCTGTGGAACTAAACCCCAAAATTCACTAAAATAATTATTCTAATGATTCTACGGATTAAAGAGAATAATTTTAAATTACAATGGTGTGATAACTTTACCTCAATAGTACAAATTTCCTAAGCTGGAAGAAAAAATCATCTTTCTTAATCCCTTAGTAAAAAATATGGAGGTTTTGACTAGAAAAAGGCCTAAAATTAGAGTATTAACATCTTTAACTGCTGGTGCCCATGACAACATAAAAGGACCCACTGCAGTGACCCCACTAGAATGGGTAGGGACTTAATACAACAACTTGAGACCTACTATAACGGTACTAATAATCTATTTTTTGATTATTATAGTGGTCAACTTTTTTCTACAATGGTCTCGTTATGATGAGTAGGGTCCTATTATAGGAGAAAATGGGAAAAAGTTGAGGGATATTCCAAAACTCCCTCATTTTACAGTACAACCTTGGTTTTCTGACTACATAGATATAATTCACTATACAAAAATCCATAATTGAAGTTTTACAAACTCGAACACCATTGTGAAAGTTTCTATAAATTACTAAATCTCTTATCTATCACATAACACTCATAAAACCATCAAATATATCACCATGAGACACAAACGGTATCTACTCCACACAACACTTAGTTTTTCTATAAACTTACCCTTGCATTAGATTTTCACAACTCTTATCCTAGGGACAATTCTACCCATATATCAATAGTAATGCTATAACAACAAGATAGGTCATTATATCAACACACTCTTTAATATTAAATTTTTGTTTATACATAATTTAAAAGGTTTATAAAAGAGTATAAAAAAGTTATATGCATGACTTTGTAATTATTATTGGAAGCTTAAAACAATAAATATGAGTAACAATCCTTGTGGTTGTTTTTATTATTGTGCACTTTGACTATTTTACCTCTGTCATAGTTATATTATATATTTATGGTATGAGAGTGGTTGATATGGTGGTTGGTTGAGTATTATGTGAGTTTTTTTATTTAGGAAAGTTAAGAAGTTGATATAGTATACTTTAACAATATCTATAGAAGTTGTAATCGTATCAAATTTCATTAGTGTATCAATTTAAGAGTGTAATTTTTAAGTTAGTAGGACAATTTCTTCAAGTCTCAACATTCAAATGAATTTTGAGTTTTTCGAGTTGAAAACTTATGAGAATTGACCAAATTCACTATTTGAGGTTAGAAAGGTATTTTTTTAGTTTTGATGATTCCACTAGCTTTTGAGGGTAATTTTTTAGTCTAGATGAAGGTTTGGTTCAGTTCCTTAGGATATTAGATGAGTCTTATAATAACACATTCTATTATTATAGCATTGGTATGGGTGTAAGTGGATAGTAGATCTTCTCCTAGGAGGAGAGTTGTTAAAATCTTAAGCTTGGGCGGTTTTTGATAGAAATTTGGTATTGTGTGATCTAGAAATTATTTGTGTATTATGGAGTAGTGTTTGATGGTTTGTGGTTATATCATGGTAATCAATAGACATAGTGGTCCATTGAAACTTTTGGAATAAGAAATAGATTCATAGAACATCAATTATGGTAATTGTTGCTCTAGGTTAAATCTAGTTTATCTATTTCTAGGTGTATGCTATGAAATAGGGAAACTTATAAGTTCCCCTGAGTCTCTACCCAGAGCCATCTTAGCAACCTCCTCACTGTTAAAGTAGGACTACTATAGTGGTGAGCCAACTACTATTATGATCGGTAAGAGATATCTTAGAATCACAATATAAGGATGTTTCTCAACACATCGAGACAACTATAGTGGTCAGGTACCCACTACAATGGTCATAGGATCTTAATATGTCTGTGTTCCTGATTCTTTTACCTTATTTCTCCTAAAGATCCAAAGATCTTGTAACTAAGCTTGACAAAGGCGATTTTCTACTATCATGGGTAATTTTTAAAACTAAGGTAAGATTATTTAATTATTTTAACGTATATTAATGTGTTTATTAGATAGAATACTAGAACAAGGATTTATGGTAAATTTCTTGGGTTTAGGCCCTAAGTTGATGAATTGGTGAGAAATACTTATGAGTAGTCCTAAAATCATTTGATAATGGTTATAGGTTGTTCAATTATGCTTCCTAGCATGAAATCTTTCCTTTTAATGAGGAATATGTGTAATATGGGTAAATTAATGGGTGAAAGCCCAAAATTCATAGTTTAGGCAATGGACAAGGGTAAAATTAGTGGGGTTTGATCCCAAATTCCTCAAATTAATGATTAAGTTGTTGATTACTCCTTATATATTATTTTTAGACTGAGAAAAATTTGAAGCATTGAAACAGGGCAAGGCTCTTATGGATTAATTATATTCAAGCTTTGGTTTAAGAAAGGTTTTGATTTCTATTTTAGTTGTAGACTTGATTTATACATCTTGAATACTTTTAAATTGAATGTTTGTTGATTAGACTTTGGCCATACATTTTTTAGTGTGGGTTTTTATTGCTTCGAATGTCATGAGTTAGATGATAGAGAATATACTAAGTTTTATATGATGATAAATTTTGTACTTGAATTATTGGTACACCATGATACATCCTGAATGATAAGTGATTTTGTTTCATTATATTGTGATATTTTAGAGTCACTATAATGACCTAAATTATGATTATGCTAAAATAAGTAGTGGAACCTCTGCCAAATTTCCCCTTGTAAAGTTTTTAAGTAATTTAGGGCTAGCCTAATATGAGGTAAATTTTGGGGGTATAATAGGAACAAAAAACTAGTATTGATGTAAGAATTGGTGTGGGTGTTTGACTTGAATTTTAGATAGAGAACAAGTTTAAAATGCCATAGCAACTTCGATATGTTAAACATATCACTAGAACTCTAGTTATAAAGTTTATTGTGAAATGCTTAGTTCATGATGTCATATTTTGAGGGGTGTGTCATAAAATAAAACCAATTGAGGAGAGGCCTTAGTATTTTGCCTTAGAATCATTATAATGGTAAAAAAACTACCACAATTATAGCTTCAATTACGTTGGGAGCCATTGCAGTGATGATTTTATTGCCAAAGTGGTAAAACATAGTTTTACTATTTTAAAACTCAAAAAATATTTTTATTTGTAAACTTATTGATATAGATAAAAAAAAAGTAAAAAGGAAAGAAAAGGCAAGCTTGTTGCCTAAAAGTGATTTCCAGCAGGGAATTGAGGTAGGTTATAGTTTATTTGTAGCAATTAGACTTACTTTCCTTTGTTATTATATGTAAACTAAACATTGTAATTGCTTTTATGCATTATTTTTAATTATTGACTGCATTTGCATGTTCATACATATTGATGATGATTACGATGGTGTTGTGAAGATGAGTTGATGATATTGATCATGGTAATGAGATCATGCTAATGATGATATTAATAATGTTATTGATGATTATGAAAATTATATTGAGATTATTGTGAATTGAAAAATGTTGGTGTTATTTAGAATATAAAGAGATGTTGCACACATTTAAAAACATACATCAATCATGTGCATTAAATGCTCAATTATTATGATATGTTGTGATACAACTTGTTGATGAATTTGATTAAGTGTAAAAGGATTTAAATATGAGATTGTATTCCTTCCAAGTAAAGTGTCATAAATGTGTTTGTTTGTCTTTAGTTATAAGTTCTGTGGTGATCGTTGTTGCATTTATTTGATTTGCTTATTTATATGATATTGAATTGAGTTACCTGTGATGCCTGCCATTACTTGTTGATGTACTAATACAACCCGTGCTTTTCTTTTTGGTGAGTGCAGAGTGTGTTCTAGTGTTTGAGATAAGGCCTCGACTCTAGCCAGTAGTTCTGGACTTTAATTTAAGGGTGAAAACCATGATCTAAGAACTACTGGATTATCAAATTTTCATTTATGTCCCTTAATTCAGGACTAAGACATTCATTATTCCTTTAGTATTTCTGGGTAATTTCTTAGTCATAGTTTTTGGATACTCTTAGTTTTTCTTGTATGATGACTTCAGGTCCTGAAATTTACTAAGTAGAGGATTTTCATACTCTATTTCTAGTTTGATAATTGTTTATTATTACAACTTGATTTTTTAAATGAAATTTTGGATTGGTGACTTCTTAATATTAAGGTAAATGAAAAGTGATTTGGTAACTTGTCAATTTGATTGGTGAGGGTTGAGTTAGATGGTTCTACCACTATAGATTTAGGATGGGTAAAAATCATGATCATTTGGGTCATGACAAAGATGTTAATAGAGCACTGAGTTTGTAGATCTCATCATATAAGAACAGGTCAAGTAGAGTCTTGTGGAATGGTGTAAAGACATTTCTACTTTTATTTGATAGGCTACAAGGCTTTAGAAAGAAAAATTCCTTTCTTTCTTCCTTTCATGCTATTACTTAATTCCAATAGGTAGTAATAGACAACCCAACACCATCACTAGCAGTAGTACCTACACTACCCACTAAGGCTGCAGTTTGAGGTAAGGTTAGGAGAGGAGAAAAGGGGTAACACCTTAGAAAATTTCCTAGATTTTTAGTTTCTTGACAAGTTACGACTAGAGGAATGAGTCCTACACTAGGGTACGAGTGGTATGGGTTGGTCGTATGCTGACCAGTGATTGATGATGGGTTGAATTTGGTTTCTGGAATGGATACGACTTAGGTGGTATGAGTTGTATTGATGGATATGGTTTGTTGGGTTTGGTTCTTTCCTATACTTAATCTTAGACTTGGAAACTTAAGTTAGATCTGAGTACGAGTGGCTCACCATGAGCCGTAAGGCAGGATGCGAGTCGTACAATAGACTCATATGGTGGATAGTGTTCAGTCCTCTTTTAATTCTAATCTACCTAGGGTATGTGTCACAGGTATGGGTCATGTTATTTGATAATCATTTGGTTTGGGTAAGTCATACCTTGGATAGTGTTGGGTCTAGGGGATAGGGTACGATTTATAGGTAACACTCGTATTAGAGGGTACGACCGGTATGGGTAGTCATACCCCCTGATGGAATTTTTATGCAGTTTAAGTGAGGGCAATTTGGATATTTCACCACTTAACCTAATAAGGACCCACAACTTTTATATCACTTGGAAGGTTATTTTTCCTATTATTCTATTTATTAACACTTAGAAAACACTCTTTAATCCTCTCTAAATTTCTTTGGCAAAGAAAGCTAGGGTTTATCTTAAGGATTAATTTGGGGCTTGTGTTGGTGATTTATCTCCATTATCTTCGCAATTAATGCATATAATCTTACCTCATTATTATTACCAACTAAAGGCATGGTTTTATACAATGTTTTCATGGCATGATTTATTGTATGGTTTTGGGGTTTGCGAATATGTGTTGGGTTTTAGTTATAAATGTATGACAATGGTTTTCCCATGTTTTAATCATATTTTTACATATTTTAATGGTGGTTTTGGATAATGGTTGCATGGGAATGGTTACATGGTAATTGGTTTTGGTTTTGGAAATTCTATGCCCCCAACATGTTTGATAAAGTGCCTATGATAATGCTTTTACTATATTATAGGATTTTTAATGGAACTATTGCATGGTTTGAACTTTGTAATGGAACCTTAAATGGTTTAAATGATTAAATAGAATGGTTTGGTGGTCATGGTTATGGTTAATTGAACATCCTTGTGGGGTACAATGGAATACCCCAAGTATACATATTAATGGACAACTTGTGGGGTACATGAGATTCCCCCAAGCAAACATAATGGAACACTTGTGGGGTACATGTGATTCCCCTAAGTTAACTTGGTAAATGGGTACAATGGAATCCATTTACCTTAAAAGGTTTGACTAAGGATAATACTTGCAAGTTATAGTCGGTATTATGATACCACTATTAATAGTCTTCTTTAATACTAAATGGGACAATAGATTGGTTGGAAATAGTTTTAATTAGGAAATAAATAGAGGGGTGTGATAGCTAACTGTGAAGGTGGGGGTTCAATAAACAAACACTGTAAAATCATTTTTGTAAACATGAGAGGTTGTTCATGGTGACCATATATGATATTATGAGGTACACGAGAATCCTCTAAGTACACTGTACATATGTATCATAGAGAGCGAAGGGTACATGGGAATATCTACTCTTATGGTATCTCCGATTCGTATGGATACACGTATCGAGGCTCATTCAGAGGGTTATACTAGACCCATATATCCCATGGATGGTTAAGGACAGTTAAGCTACACATACCCAGGTTAATGGTTTTAAATGTATGCTAAACTCGGTTCCCTTTCCTAGCATGGTTATATATATATATAGATATATATATGGTTTATATGCATATGGTTGGTTTACTTGGTTTTATTTGATGGAATTATTTTATTTTTATCCTGAGTTCATGCTAGGGTTCACCCTCTAACCTATCTTCTGGTGGTTGTGTCCCCATACAATACAAGAATCGATCATTCTACTCCTCCTGCATAGTAATCAAATTTTGGGATCAACTTTTGGATTGAAGTAGAGAGTTTCCATCTTTCTAGAAGGCTCTATTTTATGTTATGGGCATTTTCATATACTATAGTTTTTTTTATGCATATTGGTTTTGGCTATGGTTGGGGGCATGTCCCAACCAGATATTAGTTTTCTTCTGGTTAGAGGATTTTGTGAAACTACTATTGGTTGGTATGGGTAGGATCGCTATTGGTTTTATCCTTAGTATTGGTATTGGTATTGGGGGCTAACACCATCTGACTGTATTGTTGGTTGTTCCATCCTCTTTTATTTTAGGATTATATAATTATTATGGAACTCATATAGTTATTTTTTTGTTTGGTATTGGTTATTGGTTGGTATTGGAATGTTGGGCTCACTTGGATGGTCATGGCCATGGAACTATCTTAGAGTCTTGGAATTTACAATAATGCTATCATGTTATTTGGTCGGAATTTATCCAACTCAGGTATGCTTTGGTTTTATGGGTTAGGTAATGAGGGTGGTCTCCAGTCCCAGTTGGACTTGGGATGCGCATTATGACAAGGCCCTAGTTTGGGTCATGTTAAGTTGGTATCAAAGCTTTAGTTTCATGGTCAATTAGGAGTCCACAAAGTCGTGTCTAGTAGAGTCTCTTTTAGGGGTGTGTAGTGCGCCACACTCATAAGAGAGAGGCTATAAGGCATTTAGGAATTTTCACTTTCTTGGTGTTCTGTTTTCAATCTTGGAGTCTATCCCTAGAATCTTCTCTAATCCTTGTCTGTTCACTTTTCAGATTATTCCTCGATGATCTGGAACACAAGGAAAATCTTCTATCCTATTTGGGGATAATGTGGAAGGGACAAAGGAGATCCATACTCAGTTAAGGGTCCAGTCCTCGATATTTCTAGAGTTCCATCGGTCGCTACTATTCCTCTTTAGGGTTAGGTGATAAATGTAGAATTTCATCAATCGATCCATACTATTGCTCAGTTGGTTGCTGGTCAGGCTAAGCAGGATGCATCAGATGATTCATTTGCTAAGGCTATAATGGTTAACTAGTTTATAAAGATTAATCCTGAGTAGGATACTCAAGGTTTCTCAGATGAAATGGATAAAATATTTAGGGTGATGCAGGCTACGAATATGGAAGGTGTGAATTTTATAGCTTATCAACTCAAGGATGTAGCGTACCAATGGTACGAGGAGTAGGAGAGAGATAGAGGTGATATTGAGGATTTGTCCTTATAAGATACTTTCTCAATTGCTTTTCTAGATTGCTTCTTTTCTCAGGAGCTGAGGGAAGTAAAGATGGAGGAGTTTGTGAATCTTAAGTAAGGAAAAATAACTGTCAAGGTATATGCTTTAAAGTTTTATCAGCTGTCAAGGTATGCTCCAGACTTGGTGTTCAATATGATGGTGACGATGAGAAAGTTCACTTCTGGGCTATCTTGAGATTTGATCCTTGAAAGAAAGACTGCATTACTGATCAAGGATATGGATATTTTAATGTTGGTTATTCACCTACAGCAGGTGGAGGAGGAAAAGAGAAAAAAGGTTGAATTTGGGTAAAGGCAGGGAAAGAAGTTCAGGTCTTCTAAACAAGGTGGTGGGCAATAAAAAAATGGTCGGGATGGCAGTAAGTAGCCAAAGAAGAAGTGGGGGAGTTCTAGTTCCTTATCTTCTAATAAAGCTCCTTACCTGAGGTAGTTGGGTAAGAGACATCAGTAGGATGGCGATAATTTTCGAGCACAGGGTGTACAATCTCAGGCAACTGGGGCTCAGTCAGCTTCTTCATGCCCTCTTTGCCAGTTTTGTGGTCATCTTCATTGGGGATTTTATGATGAAAAAAGGGATAGATGTTTTAAATATTGTTATCCAGGAGATATGCTTAGAAATTTTCTAGTTGGCAAGGGTGCTTCGGGAGCGGTCAAAGCTTCGGTTGCTTCGTCTTCTGGTCCTACACATAGTGGTGCTACTTTTACGTCTTGTTGTGATTCTTGTATCGGTACTGGTCGAAATATGTTATATGCTCATATGTCTCGATAGGTGTCTGAGTCATCGCCTGATATCTTTAATGGTACGTTACAACTCTTTTCTCATGACGTGTATCATCTTCTTGATCTGGGGTCTACTCTTTCTTCTGTGACCTCATTTGTGGCTATGTATTTTTGTTTTGATCCTGAGCTTATTTCGAATCCATTTTCTATTTCTACCTTGATAGATGACTCGGTTATTACTAAGAGAGTTTATAAGGGGTGTGTAGTATCTGTTGGTAATAGGAAGACTTTGGTGGATTAATTTAACTTGATCTGGTGGATTTTGATGTTATTCTTAGAATGGATAGGTTACACCCTTATTAAACATCCTTAGATTGTTGGACCTATAAGGTTGTTTTTAGGTTCCTTGGTGAACTAGTTATGGAGTGGGAGGGTAGTTTCGTAGCTCTTAGGGGAAGGTTTATTTCTTATCTGAGAGTTTAGAGATTAATCACCAAAGAGGGTCTTTATCACTTAGTTCGAATTAAAGATTCTAACTCGGAAGGTCCTTTTTCTATTCGGTTCAGGTGGTAAGTGAGTTTTCTGAGGACTTTCCTGATGATCTTCCTGGTGTTCCTCCGAATAGAGAGATTGAGTTTGGTATTGATTTTATTTCGAACACTCATCCAATTTCTATTCCTCCTTATAGAATGACTTTAGCTGAGTTGAGGGAACTCAGGAAGTAGTTTGATGATCTTCTAGATAAGGGGTTTATTCATCCTAGTACATCCCTATGGGGGGCACTGATATTGTTCGTGTTCAAGAAGGATGGTTCCCTTCAGATGTGTATTGACTATTGGCGGTTGAATATGGTAATAGTCAAGAACAAGTATCCTTTTCTAAGGATAAATGACTTATTTGATTAGTTGTAAGGTCCCAAGTTCTTTTCCAAGATAAATCTTCAGTCTGGGCATCATCAGCTTAAGATTAGGGAGGAGGATATCCCTAAGATGACTTTTTATACTCGCTATGGGCACTTTCTATTCTTGGTTATGTCATTTGGTTTGACTAATTCCCCGATGACATTTATGGAGTTGATGAATAGGGTTTTCTAGCAGTTTGTGGATCTTTTTGTCATTGTGTTTATTGATGACATCTTGGTATACTCTAAAAGTGATGTAGATCATGCCAATCACCTCCGTGTGGTGTTGAAGACCTTGAAGAAACAATAATGGTATGCCAAGTTCTCTAAGTGTGAGTTGTGGATGAATATTGTGACATTCTTAGGTCATATTATTTCATGTAAGGGGATCATGGTGGATTTACAAAAGGTGGTTGTGGTTAAGAAGTGGCCTCAACCCATGACTCCAACTTATATTTTGAGCTTCTTGTGTTTGGATAGGTATTATAGGCGGTTTGTGGAAGGTTTCATGATGATAGCTTCCCCCTTGACAAAGTTGACTCAGAAAAAGCTAAAGTTTTCTTGGTCGGATGCATGGGAAGGAAGTTTTGAGAAGCTTAAGGATAAGATAACTTCGACTCCAGTTTTGACATTGCCTGAAGATGATGAGGGGTTTGTGGTTTATTGTGATGCATCTCAAGTGGGACTTGGTTGTGTGTTGATGCAGCATAGGAAGGTGATTGCCTATGCCTCTAGAAAGCTGAAAGTACATGAGAGAAACTATCCTACTCATGATTTAGAGCTGTTGGCGGTGGTTTTTTACTTTGAAAATCTAGCGGTATTATTTATATAGAGTGCACGTGGACATCTTTTCTGATCATAAGAGTCAACAATATGTGTTCATCAAAAGGAGCTAAATCTCAGGCAAAAGATATGGTTGGAGCTTCTCAAGAACAATGATATGATTCTTCACTACCACCCAGGTAGTCCTAATGTAGTTGTTGATGCTCTTAGTATGTTGTCCATGGGGAGTTTGTCTCATGTTGATAAAGGAAAGTGAGAATTGGTGAAGGATATTCACCGTTTGTCTAATCTTATAGTTCGTCTCTTAGACTCCAATAATGGTGGGGTAATAGTTTAGGAAGTGGTTAGGTCATCTCTTGGTGTAGAGATTAAGGAAAAGCAAGTTCTAGACCCTATCTTGATGAAAATCAATAGTGATATTGGTGTACAAAAGGTTATAGTCTTTGAGATCGATGGTGATGGTACTTTACAGTTCCAAGGGAGGTTGTGTGCTCCTGATGTCGATGGTTTATGACAAAGGATTTTGGCTGAGGCACATGAATCGCGCTATATTGTTCATCTCGATTCAACAATAACGTATCATGATATCAAAGAGATGTATTGGAGGAATGGTAAGAAAGGAATGTGGCTGATTTTATAGCCCAGTGTATGGTGTGCCACAAGTCAAAGTTTAGCACATGAGGCCTAGTGGGTTGTATCAAGAAATTGATTTGCCCGAATGGAAATGAGAGATAATTAATATTGATTTCGTTACTGGTCTTCCTCGGTCTCGGAATAAAATTGATTCAATTTGGGTCATTGCGGATATGATGACGAAGTCTTCTCACTTCTTTCCAGTGAGGACTACTTTTTTGGTGGAGGATTATGCAAATTTGTATCTTTAGGAGATTGTGAAGCTTCATGAGGTACCTATTTTGATTATCTCTGATCATGGTATGCAGTTTTTATCTCACTTCTGGTGGCCTTTTAAGAAGGGATTAGGGACTAAGGTTAGTCTGACTACTGCTTTTCATCCTCAAATGCATGGGAAAGAAGAGAGGACTATTTAGATGTTGGAGTATATGATTAGGGCATGCGTGATGGATTATGTTGGCAATTGGGTTGAGCATTTACCTTTGGTAAAGTTTGCTTACAACAATAGCTATAATTCTAGTATTGGTATGAACCCCTTTTGAGGCATTGTATGGTAGGAGGTGTAGATATCCTATTGGTTTGTTGAGCTTAGTGAGGCGGATATGTTTGGTTCAGATTTGGTTTATTAGTCTATGGAAAAAGTGAAGGTAATTTGGTTAGGATTAAGGTTGCCCAAAGTCACCAAAATTCTTATGCAGATGTAAGGCATAAAAACTTGGAGTTTGAGGTTGGGGATAAGGAGTTCCTAAAGGTATCTTCTATGAAGGGAGTAATGCTATTTGGTAAAAAGAGAAAGCTTAGTCCCCGCTTTGTTGGTCCTTATGCGGTTTTGCGGAGGGTTGGCAATGTGGCTTATGAATTAGACTTGCCTTCTAGTTTGAGCTCCGTTCATCCGGTATTTCACATCTCTATGTTGAGAAAGTTCATTGGTGATCCTTCTTCGGTTGTTCCTTTGGAAGGATTGGGTATCTCAGATTCTCTATCTTATGAAGAGGTCTCAGTTGAGATATTAGATCTGTAGGTTCATTGGTTACAAACCAAGGTTGTTTCCTCGGTTAAGGTTCTATGGAAGAACCACAAGGTGGAAGAGGCTACATAGGAAGCTAAGGAGGACATGAAGTCCAAACATCCGCATCTGTTTTTTGCTTTGTGGATTCCTGTGGAAGGTATGTGCTCTTCAATATACTTTTGTTTTCAAACTTTGTTAAAGGAAACATTAATATCTTTGCATCATTATTTTCAAACTTGTTTGAAGGTTGGATTGATATTTGATAATACAAATGAATCATGCTTGTGGTTACCCTACCATGTCCGTCATTCAGGGATGAATGTACCTAGTGGGGGAGACTATAACACCCTAGGTTTTTGACCCTTAGCAAATTTCCTAGATTTTTGGTTTTTGGATAAGTTACGACTAGGGGGAACGAGTCGTACACTAGGGTACGACTGGTATGGGTTGATCGTATTCTGACCAGTGATTGATGGTGGGTTTAATTTTGTTTTTGGAATGGATACTTCTTAGGTGGTTCAATTTATATTGATGGATACGGGTTGTTGGGTTTGGTTCTTTCCTTCACTTAATCTTAGACTTGGAAACTTAAGTTGGATCTGAGTATGAGTGGCTCACCAAGAGGCGTAAGATAGGGTATAAGTCGTACTATGGACTCGTATGGTGGACAATGTTTAGTCCTCTTTTGATTCTATTGTTCCATGGGTACGGGTAGTATGCTTTGGGTATAATTTTGTTTGGGTAAGTTATATCTTGGACAAAGTTTGGTCCAAGGGGGCTAGGGTACGAGTAGTGGGTATCACTCATATTGGATGGTACGACTGGTATGGGTAGTCGTACACCCATGACGAGATTTCTATGCAGTTTAAGTGAGGGCAATCTGGACATTTCCACACTTAACTTAATAAGCCCCCATGATTTTTAACTCTGTTGGGAGGTTATTTGCCCTATTATTAAATTCATTAACACTTAGAAAATACTCTCTTATCCTCTATAAAGTTCTTGGGCATGTGAAGCTAGGGTTTCATCTTAAGGATTAATTAAGGAATTGTGTTGGTGATTTCTCTCCATTACCTTCTCAATTAAGGCATGTACTCTTCCCTCATTGTTATTTCCAACAAAAGGCATAGTTTTATACAATATTTTCATGGCATGATTTGTTTTATGGTTTTGGGGTTTGCAAATATATGTTGGGGTTTTGGTTATAAATACTTTGCTATGGTTTTCCCACGTTTTAGTCATGTTTTTACATGTTTTAATGGTGGTTTTGGATGATTGGTTGCATGGAAATGGTTACATGGTAATTGGTTTTTGGTTTGGAAATACTATGCCCCTAACATGTTTAATAAAATGCCTATGATAATGCTTTTACAATATTATTGGACTTTTAATGGAACTATTGATGGTTTGAACTTGGTAATGGAACCCTAAATGGTTTAAATGTTTCGGAATGGTTTAAATGTTGTGGAATGGTTAATGGAATGGTTTTGTGGTCATGGTTATGATTAATTGAACATCTTTGTGGGGTACAATGGAATCCCCCAAGTAAACATATTAATGGACAACTTGTAAGGTACATGGGACTCCCCGAAGCAAACATAGTGGAACACTTGTGGGGTATACGGGATTCCCCTAAGTTAACTTGATAAATAGGTACATAGGAATCCCTTTATCTTAAAAGGTTAGGCTAAGGACAATACTTGCAATTTATAGTCAGTATGACGATACCACTTTTATTAGCCTTGGTTAATAATAAATGGGATAATACATTAGTTGGTTGGAAATAGTTTTAGTTGGAAAATAAATGGCGGGGTATGATAGCCAATCATGAAGGTGGGAGTTCAAAGAACGAACACTGGAAACTCATGTTTTCCGACATGGGGGGTTGGTCATGGAGACCATATATGATACTATGAGGTATGTAGGAATCCTCTTAGTACACTGTACATAAATATCATATAGAGCGAAGGGTACTTGGGAACCCCTACTCTTATGTTATCTCTGATTCGTGCTTCTACATGCATTGGGACCCATTCAGGGGGTTAAATTGAACCTATATAGCCCATGGGTGGTTAAGGAAGGTTAAGCTACACATACCCAGGTTAATGGTTTTAAATACATGCTAAACACGATTCCCTTTCCCTGCATGGTTATATATATATGTATGGTTTGTATGCATATGGTTGGTTTACTTGGTTTTAGTGGATGGCATTATTTTATCCTTATCATGAGTTCATGCTAGTGTTCACCCGCTAACCTTTCTTTGGGCGGTTGTATCCCCATACGATGCAGGTGCTAGCCATTCTACTTCTCCTACATAGTGATCAGATTTTGGGATCAGCTTTTGGATTGAAGAGGTGATCTTCCATCTTTTCGGAAAGCTCTATTTCATGATATGGACATTTTTATATACTTTGGTTAATTTATGGATATTGGTTTTGGCTATGGTTCAGGGCATGTCCCAACCGGATATTAGTTTTCTTCTTGTTAGAGGCTTTTGTGGAACTACTATGGGTTGTTCTGGGCGGGATCAATATTGTTGTTAGCCTTAGTATTGGTATTGGTATTCGCGGCTGACACCGGTTGACTATATTGTTGGCTGTTACACCCCCTTTTATTTTGGGATTATATAATTATTATGGAACTCATACGGTTATGGTTTTTGATGATGGTTTTGTTTGGTATTGGTTATTGGTTGCTATTGGGCGGTTGGACTCATTTGGGTGGTCACAATCATGGACCTATCCCAGAGTCTTAGATTTTACAATAACGCTATCTTTATATATGGTTGGAATTCATGCAACTAAGGATATGCGTTGGTTGGTTTGTTTGGGTAATGGGGGTGGTCTCCAGTCGAGGATGGACTTGGGATGCTCGACAAGGCCCTGGTTTGGGTCATGTCAGAAGACCTACTAGACAAAGAACCCCTTCTCTACCACACAATAGGGTGCTCCATAGTTAGCTCAGAATGAGTAGGTAGCCATTAAGGATAAGAAAGCGGTGATTCCTGACAATGCGGTGCCTATACAGAATGGTGCAGACTAGGTACCTATGACTACAAAACTTATTCAACAGGTGTTGGGATGCTTAGGCAGTTTGGCTATAATAAATACTACTCTTGCTATTCCTATATTCCCATCCCAGCCTTACAACATACAACTACTATGGCACCTATGATGGATGATGGCTCCACGACAATAGTATATGCTCGACAGGTACTTAGATCGGTGATGACTGATGATATACATAGACTAAGTTTTTTATAGTTTATCATGAATGTCTACATAATATGGGTATTGCTGAAAAGTATGGTATGGTATTTGTTTCTTTTCATCTATAGGCCAAAGCCAAGCAATAGCGGAGTTCATTTTTTGAGCGTAGGGCTACCTTACCTCCATTTACTTGGGTCTAATTTCAGAATGGATTCCTTGAAAACTATGTCCCTCATGCTTATAATAACCTAAAGAAGGTTGAGTTTTTTGTATTAGAGCAGGGCATAATGTTTGTGGCAGCCTATGAGGCTAAATTCCATGCCTTATCTTGTTATGCACTTCAATTGATCACTTTCGAGGAAGAGAGAATTCAATACTTTGTAAAGGGTATGAATTAAGGGATTTGGATGATTTCTTTGTCTATGGCAGTGTGGCACCCAAGCTCACACGCAAGTGTATATGGTCTCACCAAGTAATATAGTGGAATTATAAATAGCCAAATATCGATCCCTTAGAGACTTGTATTAAAAACTATCAAAGCTTAGTTTACTAATAAGATTAATGAAGTTCTATGTAAACAAAAGTGTTTCCAAGTTATAGTGTAAAGTAACTAAACCAATTCAGTTAATTAAGGTTCTTGGACAATCAATAGAGAAAATCCCAGGGTTAAGGCACTGTGAATAATTTTGCTACGTTATTGAACTTCATTTGTTACGTTGTTTATATTGGTTGTTGGTTTACGGGGTTCATATGATGACTATGGCCTTCCGACCCTCTAGTCTATTATCTAACTCATCCCCACAACTATATCATTGAGAAGGGATGCAAGAACTAAGTCAAATACATTTATAGTTCATCCTGTCATTGAAACAAAAAGGGAACTTAAGTATATTCCTATCCTAAGTGCAAATCATAACATCAATCTATAAAGATTACGATCCTGCTTTATTCATCCCATGTTCTACTGTACTATTCATCCTTCCAGGTTCACAATAGAGTTATAGAATGTATTCTAAGGTTTGATGCTACTTAAAATAGTGATAAAAATAATAAAAAAACAACCAAATATGATAAAACAACCAAACCAAATCAATTCACAACCATAGTACTCATGTTCATGGCCTTAACCTCCAAAAAAGGGTGTTTAGCCGCTCATAGACGTAACAAGAATTGCAATAGTGTAATCCATGTTAAAATCCATAAATAAATTGAACAAAAGAGATAAATACCAAATTAAATTCTTCTCCAGCCTCCCATCAATTCCTATGGTCGTCCAATGTGTGTAACATGAGAATAAAGTGTCCTATTTATACTTGGAGCCCATTTGCCGATTTCAACCTAATGGCGTGCCACAGAAATATCGCACCATGTAGGAATCATGGCATGAAAATAACGTGGATTCACACTGTAATTGGCCATATACAAAGTTTCCAAGGGAGTGGTACAGTCTTATCGCGGAACCTATGCAGTGTGGCATGCCCAACACTCCAAAACATCCTACTTTGATCACTTTGTCCAATGCTTTTGTCCTTTAAGTCCATGCTTTGTGGTGTTGTATCCACTTGATTTGAAGATTTTTTTGCACCAATTCATCATCATCATAATAAACTTAAAATATTCCTACAACGTCAAACACCACACATTAGAGTACACAACCACCTACAATTAAAAAACACAAACTAGTAAAGGCCATAACTCAAGCTAAGAGTACTAGCTTTTGTTCCTTAATTCATAACTTGGTGTTTTGATTCAAATTTTAATATGAACACACTATGGACATTCCACTTACATTACATGACACTTAGATTCTTATTTATACAAATAATTACTCATTAAGCACAAGAGAAATCCTTAGAACACACTAGTTCAAACATCCTAACCTCAAGAATTAACTCACAAAGTTGGAAAAGTCATGCATATTACCCAATCAAAGATGTATTTCAAATCACCCAACTATCTTTAAGCATGTGACCTCTTATAACAAGAGTGTTTCCCATAATAACTCATGCAAATGCAATTTATCATAGAATGGGTACAAAATCAAATTATGCTTACTCTCATAAAGAATTCACAAGTTGCATATGATGAACCATAGACTTGACCTTAGTGTAGTACTCTACTATATCCTAGTGTGAAGCCTTAGGATCAAATAGGTCTTTATGGGTTGTAATGTAGACTAAAGGATGGGTAGGAACTATTTGGGTAAAAGTAGTGACTATCTTTCTAAGCGCTTTAATACATCACATGAACATTAAGATATTTCTATTGACAACCAATTTCCCCCACATTTATCTACATACTTCTCTTATTTTTCCCCATCCCATTAAGATGATTCACATACAATGTAGTGGGAGTTTAATCTAAGCATACAATATTCAATTTTTAACAATCTTCATTCTTTCATTACACAACTGGCAACCTCAATGTACATCAAATCTTAACATTTGTAGCTATGTTTTGGGGCTTTGCTTTTACCTTTTTCCTACTTGTATTTCAACTAGTTAACTCTTTTAATTTTTAACTAAAGCACTTAAGAGATTTTGGATCAAATTAAGGTCAAACAAGGAAATAGAATAGGCTATATATAAGGATACCAACAAAATAAGCTATAGGCTCAACAGGGCTGACTTTGCACAAGGCTAGATAAAATAGGGTATTCAACATGGCTATTAAGGAAATGCCTATATCATCTCCTAAACCCACACTTTTTATTTTGCTTTGCACACACACCAAGAAATTTCTAGACATCACTAGCAATAAGGAATGCACAACAACCTTACACACACATGTCACATGCTCAACTCAAGTAGGATCATCATAGATCTCAACCAAACAATCAGATGAGTTCAAAATTAAGCCAACACGTACAAGAGTCATAAACTAGAGCCTAGGAGTCTCAAAAATAATAATTTACACAATCAACATATTCTTTTCATACAAAATAGCTTGCATCATGAAATCATACATAGCACCAACAAGAAAATTTCACTATACTAACACAATAAAAAATAAAATTTACTTGTAAAAAGAAAAAGGATAATGGGTTCATAAGGCACCCCCATGGAAAAGAACTGAAAGGAACAACCACGGGTTGGGTGAAGTGTGCACCTACTCAACTGACACCCATAAACTAATAAGTAAAAAGAAAAATTAGTTTGCTATTTTTCAAATTTTACCCAAAAAACTAATAAACACCTCAAACTAAGACCCTACAACATCCTTCACCCAAAATATTGAGAATTTCCCCACCCCACATTTAAAAATCTACTTTATCCCCAAAGTTGATTTTAAAAGAAGAGATATAAAAACTTCTCTAGGCCTCTAGGCCTAGATAATAACATCTTTAAACATCAAGAGGGTGCGGGGATCCCACACTTAGTCTCTTCCATGCTCCTTAGCTCAGATTTTCAGTACTCAGACTTCCCATCAACCTGTGACTCAACAAAAGCAAACACTGAAGTAAAAACTAAAATTACTAAAAATAAAACCTACCTTGGTTGCCTCCTAAGCAACGCCTAATTTAGTGTCGCTGCACGACCCAACATCACTACTCAACCGACTTCCTGCATCCTCTTTGTCTAACTTGGAGGACATCTTCTCACTCTCTTTTTACCTCTTTAATATGAACTCTCAAGGTCTATAGTTTTCTTAGGTTTAGTCTTTTCAGACACATCAATCTTCATTAACTCAAGCTTAGGTGGTGGTGGCTTAGGTAACTCAATGAGATTGTTTGAAGTGGTCTTTATGGTGCTCTTTCTATCACCCAATACTTATCCACTTCCATCACTATAATAATACATAAATATTTGTATTGGGATGTCATGTGAAGTGTCTTAAAAACTTTGAAGACCACCTCTTCATTATCCAACCTCATTTTAAGTGTGCCCTCTCTTACATCTATTAATGCACCTCCTATAGCTATGAATGAACATCCCAAGATAATTGGTATCCTATTATATGCATGATAATTCAAAATAAAAAAGTCAGCAGGGATAAAAAACTTATTGACCTTGATGAGCACATCCTCAATGATTTCTTCAGGACAGACTATGGTTCAATCTACTATTTAGAGTAACACAGAGCATGGTATTGGCTTCCCCAAACCCATAGTGTTGAACATTGATAAGGGTATCAAATTTATGCTTGCCCCCAAATTACTCAGTGCATAGACCATCTCACTGTTACTAATCTGAATAGGGAGAGTAAAACTGCCAGGGTCCCTATACTTCTTAGGCATCTTCTGTAACACTACTGAGATGCACTCTTCAGTAAGTGCTATAGTCTTAAAATCTTACAACTTTACTTTGTTAGTCACCACATCCTTCGTGTACTTAGCATACTTGGGCATTCCCTTGTAAAACATCTAAAAGAGGAAGGTTAATTATGAAACTCTCTAAACATGTCAAAAAAATTCTTAAAGAACTCATCCTTCTTTTATTTTTGAAATTTCTATGGGAACGGTGGTGGTGTTTTCTTCTAAACAACTTTTGTTTTCGGGTACTCAGACTTCCCCAAATTTTTAGCAACTTTTTTTAAAACCGATTGAAGAATCAATTTTGTATCTACCTCCTTATTTGTCTATAGAGTCCTCTCATCAATATCCTTATCACTCCTTAAAGTGATTGCCATTACTTGTTTAGGAGGTTCATTATCATTTGGCAAACTACCTTGAGGCCTGGTATTCTGTGCCTGCTGTCATTGCCCTAGCTGCTTCTCTAATTGCTTTTGAACTACCTGCTGATTTTTTATTTCAGCAACCATCTATTCTTGGTTGGTCAAAATCTTTTTCAAGGTTTCCTCTATGTTACTGGCATGTGTATTGTGTTGTTTATGTTGAAACTACGATTATTGGTAGTTTACCTCAGCAATAGTGCTAAAAACTTGTTGCACCCGAGCGTAGACACAAGTGTACGTAGTCTCTCTAATTAATATAATAGCCTTATGAAAATCTCAATATCTATCACTCAGAGACTTGTATTAATAACTATCAAAGCTTAGTTCACTAATAATATTAATGAAGTGTTACGTAACCAAAAGAGTTTCAAAGTTATAGTCTAAAGTAACTACAATAATGTGGTTACTTAAAGTTCTTGGATAATCAATAGAGAAAATCCCAGATTTAAGGCACTGCGATCAATCTTACTATGTTATTGAACTTTATTAGTCAGGTTGTTTATCTTGTTTTTTGGTTCACGGGGTTCATATGATAACTATGGCCTTCCAAACCTCTAGTCTATTATCTAACTAAGCCTACAACTATATCATTAAGCAGGGATGCAAGAACTAAGTCAAATACATTTATATTTCATCCCGTCATTGAAACAAATAGGGCACTTAAGTCTATTCCTATCCTAATCTCAAATCATAACATCAATCTATGAAGAGTATGATCCTATTCTATTCATCCCACGTTCTACTCTACTATTCATCCTTTCGGGTTCACAATAGAGTTATAACATGTATTATAAGGTTTATGACACCTTAAAATAGTGATAAAAAGAATAAATAAACAAAAAAATATGATAAAACAACCAAATCAAATCAATTAAAAACCATAGTACTGAGTTCATGGCCTTAACCCCGGAAAATGTGTTTAGCCACTCATAGACGTAACAAGAATTGCAAGAGTGTAATCCATATTAAAATCCATAAAAATCTAAAGGAAAGTAATAAAAACCTTAATTAAATTGTTCTCTAACCCACCTTAAGGTCTCAAGGTCATCCGATGTGTGTAACACAAGAACAAAGTTTCGTATTTATACTAGGAGCCAATTGTCGATTTAAACTTAAGGGCGTACCACACCATTATCGCATTATGTAGGCAGCATGGCATGACAAAAACATAGAGGAACACTGGATTTGGACATATACAAAGTTTCCATGGGTTTTCTACATCCCTATCGTGGCACCTATGCAGCGTGGCATGCCACGCACTCTAAAACATCCTACTTTGATCACCTTTGTCCAATGTTTTTGTCCTTTAAGTCCATGCTTTGTGGTTTTGTTTCCACTTGATTTCTAGATTTTTAGCATACCTTTAGCATCATAATCAAATTACAAGCTTACTATAATAATAAACACCACACATTAGAGAACACAACCACCTACAATTCAAGAACACAAATTAGTAAAGGTAATATCTCAAGTTAAGAGTACTAACTTTTGTCTTTTAATTCTTAACTCAGGGTTTTAACTCTAATTTCACTATGAAAATAATATGTATATTCCACTTAAATTACATAACACTTAAATGCTTATTTATACAAATAATTACTCATTAAGCACCAGAGAAATCCTTAGAACACGACTAATTAAGCTTGAAATACAACACTGGGGTGCATAAATTCACCTCAGATTAGGCTTCATCTGGTAATTCCTTTAAAGATGTGGTTGTTTCTTCTAAGAAGGTTGTATATATTAAGATAATTGGGGAAATTAAAGTAGAAGAAAAAAAGCCAGGGCCTTTGGCCAGTTCATTGGTACTTTTATAAGGGGCTGTGGTTCTCATTGTCCCTCTTTTTGGCCTTATTATTTAGTCATACCTGTGTTTTTAGGGGTCCCATCTAGTGTCAGTTATTATCCTTCACAGATAGACAACTATACAACTTTTTTCTTTTTAGTTTAGAGAACTGGTTTAGGCATTAGGTTCCATGAATGTGGAGCTTGGGCCACATCAAAAGGTATTGTCATAGTTTCTTATCTATAAGTTAGTTCACTTAACAATCAACTTCTAGTGATTTAGTTCTAGTAGGTTATGGTGGTGTAGAAAATGGTAGAGGTCATCCCTATAGTGGGTATGGTAGCTAGGCCTTTAGGAAAGGTGGATACAAATCCAAAGAAGGTGAAGGATAGGTCTTTAGAGGTGGTGCTCATGTAGGTAGAGATGGTGGTAAGTGTTGTTATAGAGAATAACTTTATGCACTTCTACCTCATACCTAAGTGGAAGCTTCTGATACTGTGATCATAGGTACTATTCTTGTGTTTAATCATATAGATTATATATTATTTGATCCTAAGTCTACTTTATCTTATGTGTCTGTGAAATTTTCTAGGGGTTGGGATTGGACTGTGAAATACTTAACACTTCTATGTATGTGTCAACATAGTTGAGGTGTCTATATACCTTGATTAGGTCTATAAGTCCTGCCCCATGATGTTTATGAGGTATAAAACTTTGTAATACTTTGTAATTTTAGACATGAAGGAGTTTTATATCATTTTGTGGATGAGTTGGTTGTCTCTTTATCATGCCATACTAGATTGTTATGCTAAGACTATCACAGTAGAAATTCTAGGATAGAAAACTTAGAGAGGAAGGGTATTTTTAATTTAAATTATATGAGAATTGTGTCTTCTATTCTTTCCTAAAAGTTAGTGAAGAAGCGTGTAGGGTGTTCTTAGCTCATCTTCAAGAGGAAAATTCTATAGTTTCTCATATGGATTCGATCCTAATTGTGTGTATATTCTTAGAGGTATTTCTTGTTGACCTTCCTGGTATATATATGGACTTAGAATTTTACTTTTGTATATACTTAGAGACAGAAAATCACCTTAACTCTATCCCTCCTTATCATATGGCACCACCAAAGTTAAAGGAATCAAAGTCTCAGTAGCAAAAGATATTAGACTGAAACACCCGAGAATGTGACCTTGCAAAATTTTTGGTTGAATGGCAATGATCATGATATGTGTGTTGTGTTGTAATTATTATTTTTTGTTTCCAACTTCTTTAAATACTCCTTAGGTGTATATTGGGGTGTTAAATTATATATATACTTACCTATCCATGTGGTAAATAATTGGAACACTTAGACTTGAATCTTTAAACAAGACAACAACCTCTCTGATGTTTGTGGAGGGGATACAGTTGGGGGTACTTGAGTTATACCCTAGGTCATGAGTCATACCCACCATGACCTTCCTTTTTGTACCCTAGACATTATGTTAGGTTAGTATACTGTCCAACATACAACAAGGTCATCCTTTGGTCATAACAAAGCTCACGAGTCGTAAGCTGCCCAACCATATAGAGTGAAACCTAACCTAGAGTGGGCTGCTTTGGTTACGGGTGGTCTATGCGAGTTAGGTCACGAGTCGTAACCTTAGGATACAGATCAAGGGTTACTATTTATACCTTAACCAGTGTGGTTGAACTAGGGGAATCCTTGGGTATGATTTAAGGTACCACTCATACCGTAGGTTACGATTGCCAAGTGAACTATAATGGGGAGTTATACCTGTGCACGTGTGTGTTTTCCAGCTTTTAACCAAGGACCTTTTGGTCATTTACCTTTCCTAAAACCCTAAGTCCTTGACCTATATAAGTCTTGGTAGCCTCCCAAGACTTTATTTGGAAGACATAAACATCCTAAATACTCTAAAGGCTCTAAGAATCAAGATTAAAGGCTAGGGTTTGAAGGTGTTCATCTAGTGGCAAAGAATAAGAGTGAAGATTGTTGGTGATTCAAGTTATTTAAGGCATGTATCTCTTCCCCTCTTTAAATAACTCTAAACCCATGTATTTTACACTTGAATCAGTAACTGTAGAAGGCAGTATTGACACCTAATAATGAATTATGATGATTCTTTTATATACTTGGGTTGATACATGTATTTGATGGTATATTGAATATGTGGGTGCTTTTTTTATGTTGTTTAACATGAGGTTCTTGAGTAACCCTAGGCTTAATGATTTCTACCTTGAAAATGATCTTGTTATAAATATGCACAAAAGGTGTTTGTTAAAATGTCTAAGTGAAATGACTAGTTGCATGTTGATAATATGTTGAGCTATGGAAATGGCCCAAGTGACTATGGATGATTGTTGAATGACCTTGTGATGGTATTATTAACCATGTATTTTTAAATTGGTAACATTGTTGGTTGATTGCTAATGTGTGGGCAAAATCCCTAGATATGAGGATGAACTTGAATTATGCATAGAACCCAATTGATTGCTATGTAAATAGCTTGTGTAAGACTTTATGACCATGTATGGAAGTGTATAATTGAGATAAGTAAAGGAATTGGACTATTGAGATGATTGAGCAATGAAGGCTCTCATAATGTCCATGAGGTCTTGTATAGCATTGAAATTGGATAAATGGCCAAAGTCCCTAAATGTTGTATTGAATATGTGTTGATGCATGGACAAGAGGGTAAAGTCCCAAATGTCAACTAATGATGGTCGTGATGGCTTGAGGTTAAAGTCCCTTTCCTTATATGATGGCTTGAGGGTAAAGTCTGTTGCCCAATGAAAATACAAGGTAAAGTCTATTTTTTACAAAGAGATCTTGAGGTCAAAGCACCTCTCATCATGAAGAGTATTATGGTAAAGTTCACTTATGGATTATGGTAAAGTCCACCTATGGCTTATGGTAAAGTCCACCTATGTGTTTGGGTAAAGTACCTTGTTTGAATGTCCTATGTGTTTGGGTAAGTTCCCTTGTTGAATGATGATGTTTGTGGCTAAAACCTTAGTAAAGTGAATGTATTATTGTGGCTAAATTCCATGGTGTATTAAGCATTGAAATCCATAAGTGTTGGAAGTGGTAGTCCTCTACCCTACGTCTAATGAGTGAATGTATGAGATTGTTGATGAATCCTGATATCTTGATTGATATATGGTATAAGTATATGTATGGATAAGTGTATCAATGTGATAAAATATAATGTATTGATTTACCGTTGATTGGTGATGTTATCTTATAACTTATCCTTGAGTTATATGCTAGTATTCCAACCGCTAACCATCTCCTGATGCTATATCCTCATGCGACATAGGCGCTAGAGCATCTTTCTTTTTTCTTGCATAGTGACTTGTAGATCAAAGAAGTTCATGCATTGACTTGAAGGAGTGAGATTTCTTTTATACGAAACATATTTATCGCTTAGTCCTTATCTTTAGACTTAGTCTCCTTAAGACTTGGTTTGGCTATAGTCGGGGGCTTGTCCTGACATATACTTTTATTGACATATATAGAGGTGTTGTGAACAACTGTGAACTTGGGCGTAGTTATTATAATGAATCTAATGTTGACTGATATTATTATTTCCGCTATTATAATTTATAAGTTGGATCTTCTCTGAATCCTATGGTATGTCGAGACAATTACGTTGGGTTATCAGGGCGACCTCTGGTTCATGTGAGCTTGAGGTGCTCATACGACATGGTCTGAAGTTTAGGCTGTGTCATAGAAAAGGTATTTATTATTCAAGTGTTTCTTCTTTGGGTGCTCCTATTTTGTTTGTGAAAAGAAGGATGGTATTGTACAGATGTGCATAGACTACAGTCAGTTGAACAAGGTGACTATCCGTCAAGAAGTATCCTTTGCCTAAGATAGATAATTTGTTCAACTAATTACAAGGAGTTGTTGCTTTCTCTAAAATTAATTTGCGGTTAGTTTTACATCAACTCAAGATTAAGGCAGAGAACATCCAACAAATTTCTTTTTGAACTCATTATTTGGTCTTAGGTGGATTTTTTCACCTAAGTATTGTTATAAACACCTAAATAACTTAGTTTTGTGGACTTCTCGTGTGTGTAATGAGTTAATATTTTTATAAAGGAGCATATAAATGCTTAGTTATGTGTTTATAATGTTTAAGGTGTGTTCAAATAAAAGTGGGAAGCAAAATGTATAATTAAAGTTGAAACGAGAAAACTAGTATTCTTAGCTTGAGCTATGTTCTATTCTAGTTTGCCTTGTATGATTTTAGTGTGTGTCAGGCCTATTTTGTGGTGTTTCATGTTATAGGAATGAAACACCCTGGGTTTTGGACCTTGAAAACTTCTTGAGTCCTGAACCTTCTCTCTATCATATGACTCACACCATAAATCGTACATTATGGATACGGGTCTAGGGCCCTAATCGTATGTTGGTCAGTATGATATTGGCCAAGTTCTGTTCAAGGTAAGAGAAGACTCCATTGAGTTGAATATTTATGATATGAGAAGAATAGTGTCCAATTGGATATTGTCCAGTGTCTAGCCTAGATGTTCTGCTTAGGTTACGACTTAAAGGATACTAGTCGTATGTTGATGGTATGAGTTAGGCAAGGGAGTCGTATGCTGGATAAAATATGGTGTCCAACATTCTGTTTTAGTTACAACTGGATGGTACCACTCATATGATGTGGTGATGAGTTGGAGGGTCCGCTCATACCCACCGTAGTTTGGACATTTCCCAACCTAAGCCCTTACGACCCCACGTCTTATAACCCTAGTTGGTAATTCCTTATACACTTTAAAAGGGTGAAAAAACTCTCCAAACTCTCTCTAACAACCTCTTAAGAAGATTCGGCTAGGGTTTCTTCAAGTTGGTCATCTAGAGGCATAATAATCAAGATATCTTCATGAATTTTTGTAACTCAGGTATAATACTCTACCCTTATTGTTAGTTAAACTAAAAACATGTTTTAATGGATGGTTTTCATGGTGTTAATGTGGTAATGTTTGGGTTTTGAAATATATGTTGGGGGTTTTGGTTGTTCTTGGTTGGATAATATTTTCCCATGTTTTTCTTATGTTTTTTCATGTTATAATTATGGTTTGAACATGTGGTAACATGGGAATGGTTAATTGATACTTGGTTTTGGTTTTGGAAACTATATGCCCTCAACATGTTTGTTAAAATGCCTATGAGAATGATTTTGCCACATAGTTTGACTATTATTGAAACCTTGCATTACATGATATGGTAATGGATCTTAAATTGGTTTGGTTTGTTTCAAATGTATTGGGAAGGCCTTGGTGGCCATGTCTTAAGATTACTTGGAAACCTTGTGGGGTACATGGGAGTCCCCTAAATATTGGCTAATGACACTGCTTGCAAGATATAGTTGATATGATGATACCATTTCATAATACCTTGATAACTAACTCTTGGAATTGGTGGTTTCATTATGTGCTAAATATTTTAATTGGGAAATAATGGCAGGTTGTAATAAATGAGATTTATGGCAAAAATGGTCACTCTACAGACTTATGTGGAACAAATCTAGACTTTGTAAATTTTGTGGTCAATGCATAGAGGGCAACTTATGGAAATGCCTACAACCACTAGTGAGACTCAACCCAAATTATGCATGGGGAAATAATCAGATGCAACCATTTTAGTAACAGAATACATAAGCTAGTAATATTGAGAAGACATTGCAGAAGGTCCTGGCAAGAAGAAGTGGTAGATGAGATAAAGAATCAACAACTTGCTCAAAAGAATTTAGAGATTCCGCTGGGGAAGCAAGCTTAGTGTAGACCACCAGGTCTTAAGGTGCATTGCCTAGTGACACAGAAAATACCAAGAAGGTTAGGGGAATCACCTTAAGGAGTGGTGGAGATCTTATTGATAGGCCTCTTAAGAAAAATAAGGAGGTACAAGTAGTGCTTGTTCCATAGCAGGTAGAGAAGAAGCAAGTTGAAGTTAAATATGCTAAAAATTTAGGGAAGTATGAGTACCCAAAAACAAAGACTACTGAGCATGTAAGTGAAAGGACACCACCGCCATTCCCACAAAGGCTAAAAAAGGCCAAGGAAGATGCATGTTTTAAGTAGTTCTTTGAAATTCTTAGAGAACTTCACTTTAATCTTCCTTTGTTAGATTTTTTACAATGACATTAAGTACTTGAAGGATGTGGTGACAAATAAGATGAAACTGTAGGACATTGTAGTGGGAATTACTAAGGAGTGCAATTCGGTGGTGATGAGAAAGATACCCAAGAATTTGAAGGACCTAGGTAGTGTCATCCTACCTTCACAAATTGGTGATAATGATGTGGTCCATGCTTAGAGTGATTTAGGGGCTAGTATTCATAGCACCAAAACTACCCCTTCTTAGAAGGATTAAGAGGTCGTTAACAAAATATACTAATCAAACTAGGTTGGGGGTCAATCAATACGTCAGATATCTTAGTTCAACTTGTTGAAATCACAAGGCAGTGCAGGAAAGAAAAAAAGGATTTGCTGAAATAGTAAAAGGGAAAAAAATTTGTTTCTTTTAGTTGTAAAAAATCTATGACAAACACTAAGTTGGTGTTCCTCCTGGATTCTCAACTCCGCAGATTTATCGTGCACTATCAAACTATTTTGATACCTTACATATAAAATCTGATAAGTTATGCGGCCTCAACTGTCTTGTGGACTCATTGATGAATTTTACCCTTTACCTTTTGAGTATTAGGGTGTCTCCTTACTAACCTTTAGCCTGGATCCCAGTTTAACTATTGCGTTTTCAGTCTCAAGTTATTTGATGAAAGTTAACTACCTTAAGAAAATAGTAGAGTTAAGCTTATTTCAGCAGTTAACCCCAAATCACTATTGTGATTTTTTTCCATGTCACTACTCCTCTGTGGAGTAAGTAGTGATATTCTAGGTGGGATCTTAACATGTTCACACATTAATACATCAATAAGAATGAAGAAAACCCAATACATGCAAGAATCTTTATCTAGAATGACTTGGCTATTCCTCTACTTTGTTAATTAGCCTGGGATCACATAACCCTAGCAAAGGGAATTAGTCTCTCATAGTTATGAGATCGATCAGGGTGTCCACAAACAAAATTACAAAATCAATGTCTCAATAATGAGAGAAGAATTTCCAAAGTCTTAAATTGAAAAAAAAAATCCAAGATCACTAAGATCCCGAGATCACAAGTCGACCTTAGAATTAAAAGATGTTTGTGAATGATGTACCTTAACCCAAAGAGCATATTAGCCTTCCTCCTACTAAACAAAGTATAAAGGGTATTTATATATTACGAAAAATCCTAGAAGTCAAAACCAAAAGAAAATAGGAAAACATGACTAAACATACATAATAAGAACTAAAAGTATCATAGGAATATATGTAGGTTACATGGAAACCTATGGAAATGAAGCTGAAATAATTTGGGAATTTTTACATCGGTGGTCACTTAGTTAGGGCATACACAGACCGTATGTACTACATACAGACCATATGTGTTCTTAAGTAAGTGTCAGATTTCTTGTACAACTCTGGACATGGACCTCTATCACTAACTTTGGTCACATACGGACTGTATGTACCACCTATAGATCATATATGCACTTAGTAAGCAACATGGTCTTCTCTTTCCTTCTTCTAAGCTTCTGGACTTCAAGTTCTAACACCTACTTTGGTCACCTACACCCGGTAAGTGTCAATTATGCCTGGAAATGTCTTGGTAAGTAGCCAAAACTCTAATTTTCTTCCTTTTCTCCAATTAAGCATCCAAAACCTAGTTTCTTGCAAAATCACTCCTAAAACACATCCAATCCAACAAAATAGCTTTAAGTACATGCATATTCTTCAAGTTTAAGAATTTTTAGTACTATAAATTCATATCACATAAAGAATAAACTTGATGCCCCTATCAGTGTTCAATATTCTTAGTTAGGAAAGTTGAGGTCATGCTTTATGATGCTCTATATAGTATACCGAACCTGAGTTCAACCCAAAAAAAATATTAAGGACATGCTCATTAAGGTTAGTAAGTTCATTGTCCCTACTGACTTTATTGTTCTTGATTATGATGTAGATGATAGGGTGTCTATCATAGTAGGACGTCTATTCTTGGTTATGGGAGAAACACTGATTGATATGAGAGAAGGAACTCTCAAAATGAGGTTAGATAAATAATAAGTGGTCTTTAAAGTCTACAAACCACTCAATTCACCTTCCCATTATAAAGACTTATGCATAATTAAAACTACGGAAGTGGATGAGTATGGGGTGGTAGATTCCAAACCATCAATGATCTCTTCAGACAGTCTCATAGAGTTTCCCGATCCCACCATTTGAGCCACAAAGAACGAAGTTAATAGAAGATCCTAAAAGGTCTATTGTTGGAAAAAATGATGAACTTGAGAGTTCACACTTAAAAGGTCAGTAAAGAGCGAGTAAATGGCCTCTGAGCAGGAGAAAAATGATGAGGGAATATAGTTGAGATGTAGTGATATGACTCATGATGCGACACTAAATTAGGAGCTTCTTGGGAGGCAAACTAAGTTAAGGTAGATATTTTATTTTTGTAGTTTAGATTTATTTTATGCAATTTTATTTGGTTGAGTCAAAGGTTGATAGGAAGTTTGAGTACCGAAGACCCGAACTAATGAGAATGGAAAATATTGGGTTTTGGGTCCACCTAAACTCATTGATGTTTAAAAATGCTACTAGATAGGCCTAGAGACCTAAGGGAGTATTTATATATCAAATTTTGAGTATACTTTGGGGAAAAGTATGTTTTTATGTGTGGGGCGGAGAAATTCCCATGGTTTTGGGTGAAGTGATGCTTTAGGTTTTTAATTCTTAGTTTGCTTTCTAGTCTTGAGTAAATTTTTAAAAAGTTACTTAAAGATTTTCTCTTTGGTAGGTTTTATGTTTTAGTTGTTGGTGGTAGTCAAGTAGGGGCACACTTCACCCACCTCGTGGTTGTTATTTTTGGTTCATTTCTACGGGGGCACTTTTTTTTAACCCAATATCCCCTTTTCATTTTTAGGAGTCAATTTTAAAATTTTGGTGTTAGGTATAAGTGAGATGTTCTTCTTGGTGCTATGTATGATTGCATGATTTAAGTGGGTTTGTTTGGAAAAAGCATGTTGATTGTGTTGAATGACTACTTTGGAGACTTTTAGGTTCATGTTTATGACTCTTGTACGTTGTTGGTTTAATTTGGAATTCATGTGATTGCTTAGTTTAGAGCCTATAATGATCCTACTGGAGTTTAGCATGCTCCATATGTAAGTGAGGATTTTGTTGTTTTCCTTGTTGCATATTGATGTCTAGAACTTTCCTTGTGTGTGTTCATAGTGAAATAAAGAATATGGGTTTAGGAGATTATATAGACATTTCTTTAGTAGCCATGTTTTGTACCCTCTTTTATCTACCCTTGTGCATAATCTTAGTTAGCCCCGTTGAGACTTAGCCTATTTCTTTGGGAACCTCATAATTAACCTACTTACCTTCTTTGATTGACCATAAGTTGATCCAAAGCTCCTAAGCACTTTAATTAAGAAATATAATTGAAGTTAAGAAGTGTAAAGTAGAATAAGAAAAATGTGAAAGTGAAGCCCCAAAGTAGTAGCTACTGGTGTTGGAATTTATGTTTTGTGGATGGGAGTAATGTAATGACAAAAAGAGAAACTAATCAATATTAAATCATGTGTTGATAGAATATTCCCTCCACAATATCTGTGAACTAGCTTACAGATATGGGGAAAAAAGAGACATGTCAAGAAAGAGGTGGTGAGAGATTGGTTATTAGAAAAGTTTAAATGTTAAGTATGATGTATTAAGGAGCTTAGGAAGATAGTCACTATTCCTGGACAAAATAGTTCCTTCCCATACCTTAGCCTACATTACAATCCTTAAAGTCCTATTTTTATCTTAAGCCTTAACATTCTGATATTAGTAGAGTACTGCACTAAGGGTAAGAATATGGTTCATCTTGTGTAACTTGTGAATTCTTTGGGAAAATTAGTTAATTTGAACCGTATACCCATTCTTGTGATAAATTGCATCTATGTGAGTGATTATGGCTAACTCTCTTGTGGAGAGGGCATGTTTAATGATAGTTGGGTGACTTATAGAATCTCTTTAATTGAGTAATATGCATGATTTTTCAAACTTGGTGAGTCAATTATTGAGGTTAGGATGTTTTGAAGTAGAATTCTTGAGCTTTCAAATGTATATGACATGCCTGTTTGAGGAACTTGCTATTTGTATAGTCATTGTAGTGCTAGCTTGAGTATGCTGCTTGTAGTATTTGTGTGAATTCTTCCTTTTTATGGTACTTAAGGTAAAGAGTTGTTCGAGGACGAACAAGACTTTAAGTGTGGGGTGATGATCTTATGTGGATTTATGCACCTAAGTGTTGTTATCTACACTTAAATAACTTAGTTTAGAGGACCTCTCCTATGCGTAATGAGTTAATCTTTTAATAGAGGGAAATATAAGTGCTAAGTTATGTTTTTATAATGTTTAAGGTGTGTTCAAATCAAAGTTGGAAGCAAAATGTTCAATTAAAGTTCAAACGAGATAACCAGTATTCTTAGCTTGAGCTATATTCAATTCTAGTTCATCTTGTGTGATTTTAGTGTGTGTAAGGTTCTAATTTGTGGTGTTTGATGTTATAGGATGCTTGGTGAGGTGATTAACTTGACAATGAGATATTGTATGAGCTTTTTTTGAAGAGATAAAGTGTCACAACCCTAACCAGGGCTAGGTCGTGACGGGTATCTCAAGTCCGCCGAGGATCGGAGACCACCCCCTTTTCCTAGCCAAACAGAACACAATACAACTAGCAACAAATGAATTCCGAACATATAACAACATAAGCTTATTCTTAAACATATAACAACATAGGCAACTAAGAAAGGAATTGAAGAATTTCAACAACATCCCAATCCACAGTAATCCATAAAGCCTCTAAATAGACCAAAATAAATTAAAGCCGGGACATGTCCCCAACAATAGACAAAAAAACATGAGAAATAGTCTATGACATGAAATAATCAAAGAATTAACAACCCTCCGGAAGAAAAGGCTCACTACTTTAAGATGATTGACAAATGGTCCAAGATCACCATTCACTGCACAAAAAAAAAAGTATCTTCGATTTCTGCATTGCGTGGGGATACAGAGTCCGAACACGATTAGCGAGGTGAGCGCTAACATGTAACTCCAGGAAAGGATAAAGTAATGCAATGATTAAATCAGTTCAAAATCAATCAAAACCAATGCAAACAATTATTTACATATATATAACATTCTAGGATAGGGAACAAGGCTTAGCATGCAAGTAAAACATTAGCTTGGACTATGTAGATTAACCGTCATAAAAAGGCACCCATGAGCTATATGGGTTCAGCTTTGTCTACTGAAAGGGCCCTAGTGTATGTTAGCCGCACGAACTAGTGGTGTCGAGTAAGATCAGAGTATGCCCCGAACCCACGTCAATCTAGGATACAAATAAATATCAAGAGTGTGAACTATGGACACAGTAATCAAGACCAACCCCATGCTGGCAAGTGCGAGTTTCCAGTATCGGTCCTTCGGGACCTCCACTTTCACGGTTTAGCTACATATACCCCATTAAGCCCACTTAAAACAAGTTTCGCATAACCCATCCATTTAACCAAGGAATTGATCTCTAAGGCACATCATAGGTGTCGTCATACTCTTACACTTGCAAGCTTATAATTATTCAATTACAACTCCATTAACTTGGGAGAATACCTCGGCCCCCTTTGTTTATTAAATCAGTGTAGGGGAATGACACGACCCCCTTTGTTCATTAAATCAAATTTAGGGAATACCTTGACCCCTTTTTGGTTTATCAATTCAACCCGGGGGAATGCCTCAACCCCCGAGCTTCAAACGTTAAAATCAAACAAGGCCAACGAGGCCTTCAAAATCCATGTTTATAATTTAACCATTCTACAATACAATAGTATAGGTAAGTAAGTCAAATCCCGTGAAAACGCATAATTCAAAACTAATTGCACTAGTGGGTTGAGGGAACACAATTTCCAAAACAATTTCCTACAACAAAACATAAATTTGGGGGAATAGCTCGACCCCCTTTCCAATTACCATACCCATGCACCCAATTAGTTAAAAAAACCATTGATAAAGCACAAACAATGCATATAAAATTATGGGAGTTCAATTCAGGTAACATCCATTCCAAAACCCTCAAACCCATATTCATAAACCATAATTAAATCACATGGGTAACAATTTAAATACATGCTTTCAATCAAATAAGCTTTGGAGAAGAGTAACATGCCTGAGATATCAAGAATTTCAAAGAGAAATCAACCATTAGATGCTTTAATTGTTAATTCCTTGGAAACCCTAGTATTCTTGACTAAGGGATTTGAGAGAGAAAAGAGTGTTTTGATTTGATAAATGTTGAAAATAGGGTCCCCAATATGTTTTTAAGTCGTGGGTCTTAAGTGGGCAAAGAGGGAAATATCCAAAGTGCCCTTAATGAAAAGATGGAAATTTATCGCTAGTGACTACGGGTCAACCTTTTACTTGTGAGGACACGTTATGACTCATTTCTACAAGTCATATTCTGGACAGTAGCTTAAGGCACCCACACTGGTCTGACTATGATTCGTACCCTATGACTCATATCCGACCTTACGAGTAGTGAGGTTTAATCGTAGGCACATTAGAAATAAGAGACCATTACACTCATTTGGCTACGAAAGGGACCCTATGACTCGTAAAGAGTTCATACGACTCATTATGTCCTAGTCATACTCAGGTCCAAGACTTTAGATAACACACTAGTCACTCTATGAGTTGGGGTCCCATAACCCGTATGGACACCTTATGACTCGTAAGGAAAGTTGTAATATTGGCAGTAAGCAGAAAGGTCAAGAATTTTTCAGGGACCAAAATCAGGGGTGTTAAATTCTCCCCCTAAGATCATTCATCCCAAATAATGAGTCATGACATCCATTAGTATAATTTTAAGACAGAAACGCAACCACACTTTCCTTTAACATAGACAAAAAACAATGATATTAAGGAAACACATAATTGATGAATGATTATCTAAAGCGGGAAACTAGGATGGATATTTTGATTTCATTTCATCTTCAGCTTCCCAAGTAGCTTCTTCAACCTTTTGGTTTCTCTATAGAACCTTTGCCGAAGCCACCTCCTTGTCCTCAAATAACAGACTTGCCTATCCAAAATCTCCACCAGGACTTCCTCACAAGATAAGGAATCCGTAATGTCAACACTCTCCAAAGGATCAACCAAAGAGAATTATCCACATGATTTTTCAACATCAAAACATGGAACACCGGATGGATAAAACCAAACTAGACGACAACTCCAACTCAGAAGCCACATTTCCAAGTCTCCTAAAAATCAAGTACAAGCCAACATAATAGGGCAGAGCTTCCCATTTTTTCCAAACCTCATCACCCTTTACATGGGAGACACCTTTAAGAACACCCAATCACCAATATCAAACTTCAACTCCCTACGTCTCACGTCTGTATTGGAATTTTGGTGACTTTGGGCCATCTTAAGCCTATCCCTAATCACCTTCACCTTATCTATGCCTTGGTGAACTAAGTTAGGACCAACCAATATAGTATCACCAACTTTGAAACACCCAATAGGGGAACAACATCTCCTACCACACAAATCCTCAAACAGAGCCATCTGAATAAAAGAATGATATTAGTTATTATACATAAACTTTATGAGAGTTCAATGATAAACCCAACTACCACTAAAGTCAATCACACATACCCTTAGTATATCATCCAAAGTATGAATAGTCCTCTCTACTTGTTCTTCCGTCTGAGGGTGGAAAACGGTACTAAGGTTCACCTTAGTTTCCAAACCTCTCTGAAATGACCGCCAAAAATGAGAAGAGAACTGCGTACCTCGATCAAATATGATGGAAAGTTGAGCTCCATACAACTTGACAATCTTCTTAATGAATAACATCACATAATACTCTGTAGAATAATTAGTCCTCATTGGCAAGAAGTAAGAAGACTTGGTCATCCTATCCATGATGATCGAAATCGAATAAAACTGACAATGAGATAGTTGAAGACCAGTAACAAAGTCCATGTTAATTATTTTCCCTTTTAATACATGCAACTCAATCTTTTTCAGACAAACCACCGGTCCTCAGCAACTTCAATGTCACTTGGTAACAGACCATACACTTTGCCATAAAATTGGCCACATCCCTCTTTATGTTATTCCACAAATCGATCTCTTTCAAATCATGGTACATCTTTATTGAACTACGATGAATTTTGTACCTCGACTCATGAGCCTCAGCCAATATCCTCACTCATAGCCCATCAATATCGAGAAAACACAATCTACCTTGGTACCTTAATATACCATCACCACCAATTATAAAATCTATGACTTTTTGCTGACCCACATCATCCTTAATCTGCATCAAGATAAGATCCAAAACCTACTTCTCCTTCACCTTAGCACCAAGATATGACTTCACCACCTCTTGTACAATCACACTTTCATCCATAGAGTCTAAAAGATAACACTAAGATTAGCCAAACAATGAATATCCTTCACCAAACCTTGCTTCTCTTCATCAAATAAGATAAGTTTCCTACGGGCAACCTTCTAAGAGCATCAACAACCATATTAGCTTTACCTGGATGATAATGAAGACTCATATCATAATCCTTGATCAACTCAAGCCATCTTATTTGCCTGAGATTCAATTTCTTTGGGGTGAACACATACTGCCGACCTTTATGATAAGAATATGTATCAACAAGAACTCCACACAAGTAATGACCCCAAATCTTCAAAGAAAAAACCAACAGTTAATAATTCTATGTCATGAGTCAAATAATTCTTCTCATGCACCTTCAACTTCCTAGAGGCATACAGCACCACTCTGCCATGCTGCATCAAAACATAACCCAGTCCTACATGGGATGCATCACAATAAACAACAAAGCTATTAGTACCCTCGAGTAGGGTAAAAATTAAAGCTGAAATATACTTATCCTTCAACTTCACAAAGCTACCCTCACAAGCATCGGATCACAGAAACATTATTTTCTTTTGAGTCAACTTAGTTAATGAAGCAGTGATCGAAGAGAAACTCTCTACAAACCTCCTATAATACCTAGCTAAATCCAAGAAGGTCTGAATATTGATTGGAGTCATAGGACTAGGACACTTCATAACTTCCTCAACCTTCTATGTATCCACCATGATCCCCTCACTAGAAATAACATGACCAAGAAAGGTGACAACATTCAACCAGAATTCACACTTTGAAAACTTAGCATACAACCGCTAAGCCTTAAGAGTCTGTAACACTATATTGAGGTGATTAGCATAATCCTTCTCACTCTTAGAATATACCAAGATATCATCAATAAACACAATGAGAAATAAGTCCAGAAATAGATAGAATACCCAATACATAAGATCCATAAATGCCGCTGGGGCATTAGTCAAAGCGAACTACATGACCAAAAATTTAGTGGCCATACTGGGTTTTGAAAGTAGTCTTAGGGACATCTACTTCCCTAATATTTAACTGATGATAACCCGATTAAAGATCAATCTTAGAAAAGTACTTAGCACCCTGACACTGGTAAAATAGGTCATCAATCCTAGGAAGAGAATACTTATTTCTCATCGTCACCTTGTTCAACTATTGATAGTCTATGCACATTCAAAGGGACACATCCTTCTTATGCATGAAAATTATAGGTGACATCACCCGATCGGGGCCTTGTCATAATATTGATCCCAAGTCTGACCGAAACCAAAGACCACCCTCATTACCTAACCCAACCTTCAGTTGCCTGCCCCTAGTTGGCTAAATTATGAGAATATAACAAGATAGTGTAACAACTCACATGAAGACTATGAGATATGACCATAATTATTACCAATCCAACCAAGTTAAACCATCCCATACCAACCGTCCAACCATACCAAACCAAACCAATAATGAAATAAAGGCCATAAACCATGACATGACCAAATATGTTCCAAAACATAATATGATTAATCATAAAATGAAATACGATGGAACAACCAACAATATCGTCAATCGATATCATCCCCAATACCAATATCAATATTAAGGATGACACCAATACCGATCCCGCCCATTCCAACCCATAGAAGTACCACAAAGCCTATAACCAAAAGATTAAGAATATCTTATTGGGACATGCCCCCAACCATAGGCAAAACCAGCATCCATAAATAAATTAGAATGTCTAAAAATATCTATAACATAAATAGAGCCTTTTGAAAAGATGAAAGCTCAACACTTCAATCCAACAACTATCCCTATGTCAATCATAATGTAGGAGGTGTAGAATGGCCAGTTCCTGCATAATGTGGGTATATAGCCACCTGAAAATAGCTTAGCGAGTGATCGCTTGCATGAACTCAGAATAAGGATAAAATAATGCCATTTATAAAACCAAGTAAAACCATCTATATGCACATAATCATATATATACATATAACCATGTATGGAAAGGGAATTGAGTTTAGCATGCCATTAAAACCTTTATCTGGGTTGTGTATCTTTGCCATCCTAAACCACCCATAGGCTATATGGGTTCAATTCCCCCTTATAAAAGGGCCCCAGTGCATGAAGCCGCACGATCAGGGTAGAAAACCTGGGATGACTAGTATATCCCCCAAAATATAGTATGACATCATGCACACGGTCACTAAGACCAAACCTCACATTGGCAAATGAGATTTTCTAGTTTTGGTCCCCCCAGGACCTCTACTTTCCACGGTTTTGCTACACCCCCCGCCATTATTGCCCAATTAAAATCATTTTTGTAACAACCCGAACCGAGGCCCTAGCCGTGATGGCATTCCAAACCAGGAAGGCCCGAATGCCCTTCTAACTTGAAATCATAGACACCATTCATAAACAATTAAGGAAAAGTGGAAAATTTCAACAAAATGGAACCATGGTCATAAATCTAATATAAATTCAATAATAGAGAGGGACAATCTAAAAACATCTTACAACATCTGGAAACCGTCTGTGAAATATCTACAGCATGATCACTAACACAATTTAAAAACTGGGACAAGGCCCCCAGTAGACCAAAACTATATCTAATAATAGTTGTATGAAAGTAAACATGCCTTCTGGAATAAAGAAGGCTCACCAACTGGACACTGCAACTCTGTCTGATAAAATTTACTGCTTTTTTAGACCCCTAGACTGAGCCTCAAAACCTGAAGGAAGGAGTGGGGCGGGGGGGGGGGGGAGGGGGTTCAATACAAATGTGCTGGTATGTAAAGTAATCTAAAATAAAGCTTGTATATATATAAAATAGTTGGAGAGCAATTGGTTAAAATATCATACATAAAATAGTTCTAAACACATGGGCACTTTTTGAAATCATAAATAATTCTTGGCAATGCAATGCCTGATCTTTGTATTACTTCTGAGTTAGGTGGTACACTCCTACAATTCTAAAATACTACGGGATGTAATTCTCCATTGACTCGGTGGGGAAACCCCCAACCCGAGTGTGCCGCAAGAGTTGGAGTTTCTAATTCTGATATGCCACACGGCACTAGGCTAGCATAATATAATGTACCCGGATCGGCAAATCATGATTTCAAACAATGAGTTTTATGAACTCGTGCCTTCTTTGGGGAACCACCTAAACTCTCTTTATGACCAATTTTATCCTGTTCTGAATCATGCATTTTTCTAGTTTGAACTTCTGAAAAGTCTGATTTCAAACATGGGTTTTATTGTGTTCTGAATTATCATGGTGTAATCTGAATTGCTGTCGTCACACCAAGACTTGAAAGTCCTATTTCTGAGCCATATTGCATCATGTATAATTCTTTCATTAAAACACAGTTCAGAGCACCCAAACATTCAAGCAGTATAAAAGATTTCATGTTCCGAAACACAAGTCAAAACTATGTTGAGATTATTCAAACATATGGTGGTCATGTGTTATTTTGGCAAACCATGATACTCTTTGTTATATGTATATTCAACATTTATCAACATTAATAACCCACTCTTTTTATTTCAAAATCATATTCAAGTCATATCATAAATCAAGACATTTCATATCATACTTTCAAGATGTAATCTAAAACAATTCATATCATATGGAAGGTGGGAAAAATCATAATAAGAGAGGGGTTCATTATAATTCATTCTCTCAATTGAATATTCATACTTAAACACGTGCATACATATACATAGAATTTCAAATCAACTTGGGGGCAGGCCTAAAGACCAAAACAATGGCATTGATACTTCTAAAAATATGATTATAAATCATAAATCTAAAACCTTTTTCTTAAAACATGATTTCTATACCCATGAGATTTTAGGAAAACCCCGCATACCTTGATTATAAAGTATAATGGTTGATCATTGAAGCCTATAGTTTGGGGATTTGAAATCTCTGATAAATTTCGAAAACCCACGGTTGAATCTTGAGTTTCTTGGAGGAGAAGTATATGAACTAGGGTTTTTGTCTTGAGGGAAATCTTGAGAATGTCGAATATTATTCTTGTAGGGGTCTTAATCTCCTGTTTGGACATTTTAAGAGACTTGAATAAAGTCCAAACTACCCTTGTTAACTTCTGAATGAAACTGGAAAAATTTAAACTGGGAACCCATTCTTATGGGCCACCGCGATGCGCCACTATCGCGGTGGCTCTCTGGAAATTGACGAATGGGAATTTATCCCACTACGAGACGTGCCACCATCGCGGTGTCTCATTGGAAATTGACCATCATCATTAACACCTTCTCCACGATTCGCCAAAGACAAGAATAACAGTGTTTTACGACTAGGACTTAAATTAACCATAACTCCTTCACCGAGTGTCCATTTTTGGATGAATCTACAAAAATTTAGCTAGGAAAACTGTGGGGTATTACAATATCCCCCTCTTGGGAACATTCATCCTCGAATGTTGACGCGAGACACAGACTCGCATAATTTCAAGCATACTAAGGCATAGAAAGAATAAGGCAAGGATTGTACCTTCCATTTCGTCATCCATTGGATCAAAAAGGTTTGGGTATCTAGCTCTCATGTCAACTTCTGATTCCCAAGTTGCTTCTTCAATTATCTGATTTCTCTACAACACTTTAACTAAGGCTATCTCTTTATTCCTCAATCTTCTAACTAGGCGATCCAAAATTTCTACAGGCTCTTCTTCATAGGATAAAGAGTCTGTCACTTTGATTTCTTCGACATGCAACAATAAAGAATGGTATCCAATGCACTTCTTCAACATAGATATATGAACTACCTGATGAATAGAACCCAAACTGGAAGGCAGTTCTAACTTATACACAACACCACATATTTTGAAAGACATCACCTTCTTTTGACCCACATCTATCTTGATCTACATCAAGATGGGATCTTCAACCTGCTTCTCTTTATCTTCTGTACAAAGGGAAGATTTATCTATCTTATGAAAAACCATTCCCCCATCTTCGAAATCCAAGATTCACACTCTTAGATTTGCAAGCTGGTGAATATCCTTCACCATCTCCCACTTCTCTCCGTCAACATGAGAAAAACTGCCCATAGATAGCCTACCGAGGGCGTCGGCTACCACATTTGCCTTACCCTGATGATAGTGCAGGCTCATGTCATAGTCCTTTAAATGTTCCAACCATCACCTCTGCTTGAGATTCAATTCTTTCTACGAGAAAACACACTGTAAACTCTTGTGGTCAGTAAATATATCAACATGTACCCCATACAAATAGTGCCGCCAGATATTATGTGCAAAAACCACAGCCGCTAACTCCAAGTCATGAGTGAGGTAGTTCTATTTATGCACCTTCAACTGCCTAGATGCATAAGCCATTACATTACCATGTTGCATAAGAACACACCCAAGTCCAACTGGGGAAGCATCACAGTATACAATAAAACTTTATGTATCCTCTGGAAGAGTCAAAATAGGAGCAGTAGTCAATTTGTCTTTCAAATTCTCAAAACTAATCTCACAAGAGTCAGACCACAAAAACTTTACCTTTTTTTGAGTCAACTTAGTAAGTGGTGCAACTATGGAAGAAAAACTCTCTACGAACCTTCTGTAATAACCCGCCAGACCCAAAATGCTCCAAATATCGGTTGGAGTTGTGGGTCTGTCTATTTCCTCACTGCCTCAACCTTTTGGGGATCAACCATAATCCCCTCACTAAACATAATATGCCCAAAGAAAGAAATAACATTTAACCGAATTCACACTTGGAGAACTCTGCGTATAACCTATGATCTTTGAGAGTCTGGAGGATAATTCGGAGGTGATTGGCATGGTGCTCCTCACTTTTGGAATAAACTAAGATATCATCAATGAAAGCTATGAAAAACAAGTCTAGAAACTATTGGAAGACCCTATTCATTAGGTCCATGAAGGTTGCAGGGGCGTTAGTCAACCCGAAGGACATGACTAGGAATTCATAATGACCATTTCTAGTTCGGAAAGTTGTTTTGGGAATGTTTGACTCCCTAACTTTCAATTGATGATATCCTGAACGAAGGTCCATTTTAGAAAAATACTTAACCCCTGAAATTGGTTAAATAGATCATCAATCCAAGGAAGTGGATACTTATTTTTGCTAGTAACCTTGTTTAAATAGAGGTAATCTATGCACATACGCAGGGAACTATCACTCTTTCGCAAGAAAAGTACAGGTCCACCCCAGGGGGAAACACTAGGAAGAATGAAACCTTTATCTAGGAGGTCTGCTATATGCTCTTTCAACTCTTTCAACTCTACTGGAGCTATTCTATATGGAGGAATAGAGATGGTATAGGTGTCTGGAAACACATCTATGCCAAAATCTATCTCTATATCAGGTGGTATTCCTTGGAGATCATCTGGAAAGACTTCTAAGAATTCATTTACTACAGGGACAAACTGAAGGGGAAGACTTTCAGCATTAGAATCCTTAACCCAAATAAGATGATACAAAAAACCCTTGGAAATAAGTGTACGAGCTCTGAGATAATATATGAAGTTCCCTCTAGGTTCTAAAGAGTGCCCTTCCCACTCAATTAGTGGCTCATTCAGAAAAGAAAAGGTAACCTTTCAAGTTCTACAGTCTAGTGTGGTATAATACCGATAAAGCCAGTCCATCCCTAGGATAGCATCAAAAGCAACCATATCAAGTTCTATGAGGTCTGCCACAGTATCCCTACTAAGAATAGACACAACATAATTTTTATACACCCTCCTAGCCACAAAAGATTCACCCACCGGAGTGGAGACAGAGAAAGGTTCAACAATCACATCGAGCTCAAACTCAAAACCAATAGCCACATATGGGGTCACATAAAATAAGGTAGACCCAGGATCAAGCAACATATATACATCACGGGAAAAGATTTGTAACATACCGGTGACAACATCTAGTGAGGCTTTCACTTCCTGGCGGTTGGTCAAAGAATATAACCGGTTGTGACCGCTCGCGGCAACTGATATATGGGCCTTCTTAGGTGGTGGTGGTGCCGAGGGATTTTCCTGAGATTTTGTACCACAAACATTCCTTCTAGCAGATGGAAAATCCCTCTGAAAGTGACCTGGCTGAACACATGAATAACATACGAATATGCCCAACTGACACCTCCCTAGATAATGCTTTCCAAAAGTCTCACACCATGGATAAGGATGGTACTGCTGAGCCACACTTCCCTGTGACTGGGTATCCTGAGCTCTGGGTCCATGACTAGTCTGAAAAATCTGAGATCATCTATCAACTGGGGGTATGGGTGTTGAGGAGCTAGCTGCAGACTGCGCGTTACTCCAAAACTTCTTATTTTACCATTTACTACCCTAGTTACCTCTTTATGGAAGATTGTGGTTCTGATCTGTTGTTTTGGCTCTCTTTGCCTGCCTGTCCTTCTCTCTAGATTTGACAATTTTCTTTTTCTTCTCTTCTACCTGATACATGTGGAATAACAGCCTAACAAAGTCCATATCCGTATTTAGCATCACCCCTTGACATTCAAGCGCTAGATCATCGGAAAGGCCAGATGTAAATTTCCTTATTTGAGCCCTCATGTTACCCGTTATTTCTGGTGCATAACGATCCAGTTGGTTAAACTTTAGAGTGTATTCTTGGACACTCATCTTCCCCTACATAAGATTCATATATTCCTCTACTTTGGCTTTCCTCAACTCTAGAGGAAAGAATCGGTCAAGAAAAACTTCCACAAACTTGCCCCAAACTGTGGGCTTAACATTCTCACCATTCGCCTCTTCCTACTCATTATACCATTGGTTCTCTACATCTTTAGTATAGTATGCTTCTAACTCAACCCTTTTCACCTGATCCATATGCATCACTCTAAAAATCTTCTCTATTTCGTCCATAAACTCCTGTGGGACCTCTTCTATCTTAGTGCCAGAAAATTTAGGCGTGTTCATTTTCATGAACTGGCCCACCCTAGTAGCCTCCAAAGTAACAGATGTAGGCCCAGTATTCCCTGACCTCTGATTCTGTGCGGCTACCAGCTATGCAAGCATGTGAATGGACTGTTTGAATTTTTCATTCGATATGTCCCTAAGAGAGGATTGGGGACGATTAAGCTTTGTTCTTGGAGCTCGAGGAGGACTGGTTGGTACTGGAGGTACTCCCGAAGTAGGAATAGGTTTTGGGGTGAGAGCTCTGTTATGGGTACGCATCCTGTGAGTTGGATGGACCTCATCAGTCTGTGTATTCTGATCGATAGTGCGACGAGGAGGTATGATTGACTTTTCTGAAAAGAAAGAGAGCATTGATTATAGGAAGATTAGACTCCAAAGCACGAACTATATCACAAGGAGGGGAAACATTCCTAAACACCTAGTAGCCCCCTATTTATAAGTGCGACGCCCTACACACCCATAAACAAGACTCTACCCGACATTATTTTGCAGACACCCTGGGACCATGAACTGTGCTCTAATATGAAGTTTGTCATGACCCAAACCGAGGCCCTGACTATGATGGCATCCAGAACCAGGAAGACCCGAATACCCTTCTAACTTGAAATCATAGACACCATTCAAAAACAAATAAGGAAATGCAGAAAATTTCAACAAAATGGAACCATGGTCATAAATCTGATATAAATTCAATAATAGAGAGGGACAATCTAAAACCATCTAACAATATCTAGAAACCTTCTGCAAAATCTCTAATGCATGATCACTAAAAAAATCTGAAAACTGGGACAAGGCCCCCAGTAGACCAAAACTATATCTAATAATAGTTGTCTGAAATTAAATAGGCCTTCTGGAATATAGAAGGCTTACCAACTGGACACTGCAACTCTGTCTGATAAAATTTACTACTTTTCTAGACCCCTAGACTGAGACTCAGAACCTGGAGGAAGGAGGGGGGTCAATACAGATATACTGGTACGCAAAGTAATCCAAAATAAATCTTGTATATATGTATATATATAATAGTTTGAGAGAAATTGGTCAAAATATCATACATGAAATAGTTCTAAACACATTGGCACTTTCTGAAATCATAAATCATTCTTGTTAATGCAATGCCTGATCTTTGTATTACTTCTGAGTTAGGTGGTACACCACTACAATTCTAAAATACCATGGGTTGTATGGAATCTTCCATTGACTCGGTGGGGAAGCCCAAATTCGAGTGTGCCGCAAGGGTTGGAGTTTCTAATTTTGATACGCCACACGACACTAGGCCAGCATAATATAATGTACCCGGATTGGTAAATCACAATTTTGGGAAATGAGTTGTCTGAACTCATGCCTTCTTCGGGGAACCACCTAAACTCTCTTTATGCCCAATATTATCCTGTTCTGAATCATAGGTCTTTCTAGTTTCAACATCTGAAAAGTTTGATTTCAAACATGGGTTCTATTCTGTTCTGAATTATCATGGCGTAATTTGAATTGGTGTCGTCACACCAAGACTTGCAAGTCCTATTTCTTAGCCATATTGCATCATGCATAATTCTTTCATTAAAACATAGTTCAGACCACCCAAACATTTAAGAAGTATAAAAGATTTCATGTTCCGAATCACAAGTCAAAACTATGTTGAGATTATTCAAACATATGGTGGTCATGTGTTCTTTTGGAAAACCATGCTACTCTTTGTTATATGCATATTCAACATTTATCAAATTGCATAACCCTCTCTTTTTATTTAAAAATCTTATTCAAGTCATAGCATAAATCAAGACATTTTATATCATACTTTCAAGATGCAATTTAAAACAATTCATATCATATGAAAGGTGGGAAAAATCATAACAAGAGAGGGAATCATTATAATTCCTGCTCTCAATTGAATATTCATCCTTAAAAAAGTTCATACATATATATAGAATTTTAAATCAACTTGGGGGAAGGCCTAAAGACCAAAACAATATCATTGAGACTTCTAAAAACATGATTATAAATCATAAATCTAAAACCCTTTTCTTAAAATATGATTTCTATACCCATGAGATTTTAGGAAAACCCCGCGTACCTCGATTATAAAGAATAATGGCTGATCCTTGAAGCCTACGGTTTGGGGATTCCAAATCTTCGATAAATTTTGAAAACCCACGATTGAATTTTGAGTTTCTTGGAGGAGAAGTATATGAACTAGAGTTTTTGTCTTGAGGGAAATCTTGAGAATGTAGAATATTATGCTTGTAGAGGTCTTAATCTCCTATTTGGACGATTTATGATACTTAGAAAAAGTCCAAACTACCCTTGTTAACTTCTGAATGAAACTGGAAAAATTTAAACTGGGAACCCGATCTTATGGGCCACCGCGACTTGCCATTATTGCGGTGGATCACTGGAAATTGACGAATGGGAATTTGGCCCACTCCGCGATGCGCCAACATTACGGAGTCTCACTGGTAATTAACCATCATCATTCAGACCGTCTCCACGATGCTCCAAGGACAAGAATGATGGTGTTTTACAACTAGGACTTAAATTAACCATAACTCCTTCACCGACTGTCCATTTTTGGATGAATCTACAAAAAATTATCTAGAAAAACTTCGGGGCGTTACAATTACCAAGAAACCAACCAATACTTTTACCATTTATCCATTAGTAGTGGTATCATCATACCGACTATACTTGCAAGTTTGGTCCCTAGCCAGCCATATATATGATTAAGGGGTTCCATGTGCCCTTTATGATTTCCAATTAACCAAAACTATGTCCAGGCCACCAAGGGCTTTCCAATACATTAAAAACTCATTGAACTATTCATACCATTTAGGGTTCTATTATCAAGTTTATACTATGCAAAAATTCCATTGAAAACCAATATTATAGTAAAAACATTGTTAAAGGCATTTTATCAAACACATTGAGGGCATAGTATATCCAAAACCAAAGTCTATTATCAAAGAACCATTCCCATGCAACAAATAAGCCAAAACCACCATTAATTCATATAAAAGAATAATTAAAATATGGGAAAATCATAACCAAGCATTTTTATGAAAACCCCCAAATTATATTTAAAAACCCAAAATCATACAACATTTAAGTCATAAAAACATTGTATAAAACCATGCCTTTTGTTGGAATTAACAATGAGGGAAGAGAACATGCCTTAATTGACTAAGTAGATAGAGAGAACCACTAATAAGATCCCCAAAATTAGTCTTCTAGTTGAAAACCTAGCTTTTTTGCCCTAAAGCCTTAGAGAGAATTATAGAGTGTTTAAGAAGAGTTTCTAAGTTTTAATGAATAGAATAATTAGGTAAATAACCTCTCAAGAGAGTTATAAGTCGTGGGACCTTATTAGGGTAAGTGGGGAAATATCCAGAATACCTCCAGTTAAGTTGCATAAAATCCCATCACAGGGGAACGAGTGACCTTTATGAGTCGTACCCTTCGATACGAGTGGTACCCATCACTCATATCCTAAGCCTTAACCCTTGGTCCCAACACTGTTCAGTGTACGACTAATATTAGCCAAGTCATATTGACAACATTCGATCCATGCCCATCGCCCGTATCCCTGGCAAGATAGAAACACAGATGATTTGAACACTGTCCATCATATGACGCCTGGGTACGACTCGTACCCTAGCTTATGGATCTTTGTGAGCCACTTATACTCAGATTTAACCTTAAATTACCTAGATTAAGGTTAAATGAAGGAACTAAATGATCTGTATCTGACCATACAAATCATACCTTATAAGTCGTACCCATTCTAACGACAAGAATTCATCCCACCAACCAACACTGGTCAGCATATGACTAGACCACACCATTCGTACCCCAACATACCACTCATACCCATGAGTCATATTGGGTCCAAAGACCAGAATTCTAGGAAATTATCTAAGGTCAAGGAAACAGGGTATTTCAACTAGGAGCATCGCACGAAGAAGTACTAGGGCGAATAAAATCCTTATTAAAAAGATCTTTTAATTGCTCCTTAAGCTCTTTAAACTTAGTCAGAGCCATTTTGTAAGGAGGGATAGAGATAGGATAGGTATCTGGGAAAAGGTAAATCCAAAAATCTGTTTCCCTATTAGGAGGAATACCAGGAAGATCATTAGGGAACACTTCAAGAAACTCATTATCTATAAGGATAGATTTCAAAGAAGGGACCTCAAATTTAGAATACTTAACCCGAACTAGATGATATAGTCACCCTTTAGAGATTAACTTCTGTTCTCTTAGATAAGAAATAAACCTCTCCTTAAGTGCTAAAGAACTACCTTCCTACTCAATCACTGGTTCATTCAGGAATCGGAAACTGACACTTTGAGTTCTACAATCAAGAGACGCATAGCATGAATGGAGCCAATCCATCCCCAAAATAACATTAAAGCATAACATCTCCAACATTATTAGATCCACCAATGTCTGCTTACCACAGATAGATACCACACAACCCCTTAGACTTTTCTAGCAAAATCAGAGTCACCCACTAGGGTTGACATAGAAAAAAGATAAAAAATATACTCAAGACCAAAACCAAAAATGAATAGCCACATAAAGGGTCGGGTAAGAATGAGTAGGCCCCGAATCAAGAAAGAAATACTCATCACGAGATAAGAGATGTAACATACCAGTGACAACATTAGTAGAAGCCTTAGATTCCTAACGATTGAAAAAAGCATATAGACGAGTTCGGCTAGTACCGCTACCAGAAGAAACACCCTTTAGTATTGAAGTTGAAGACGTAGCAATACAAACCTTATTAGACCTAGTAGACACATTACCTAAAGGATAATTTCTCTGAATATGGCCATATTGGCCACATCTGAAACACTTATTCCTCCTCTCTTCAAAAAAACAATTGTGCAACTATCTACAAAATCTACAAGGAGGATATAATAGAGCTGACAAGGCCCCACTAGCCTGAGATTAGGCACCTTGCACCTTAAACCCCTTATTTCTATGAAAGCAGTGGTCACCAAATGACTTAGGATATGGAGAACTCATCGTAAAGTAATAACCAAAATTTCTCAACTTATTCTTAGGCCACTGCCTGCCATCTCTACCACTATTCTGCTGGCCTCCACATGACTCAGAATACCTGAATTTCTTACTCTGTCTATCCCTTATCTTGAATTCCTTCTTCTTTTCATCTTCAACATGCTACATATACACCACAAGTCTAGAGATATCCATGTCATTATTTAGTAAGTCGGCCTTGCAATCTAACACCAGTCTCGGGACAAGCTCGAAGTTTATTTCCTTATCTTAACCCTCATAGAAAACATCAACACTGAAGCATATCGAGACTACTTAAGAAACTTTAAGGCATACTCCTTCACAGTTATTTTGCCTTGCCTTAAATTTATGAACTCCTCGGCCTTCACCTCCATGAACTCATGAGAAAAGAAGAAATCAATAAAAGCACAAGAAAACTTATCCCACAATACCGATTTATCATGATCCCCTCTCAACTTCTCCCACTCATCGTACCACTGCTATGCCAAGTCCTTCAGTTGATATGTGACGAACTCCATACCCTCTGATTCCGAAGTATTCATCACTCAGAAACTCTTTTCCATCTCATCTATGAACCCTTGAGGATTCTTCTGAACCTTGGAACTAGTAAAAGTTAGAGAACTCAACTTCATCAACTGGACAATACTTGTGGCCTTAGAAGGAGTAACTGAAGTAATACGCTCAGACTGGTGTGACTGTAATTCCACCAACTGAGTAAGCAAATAAATCGACTAGCAAAACTAAGTATTAGACACAACACGCTAAGGCAATGAGTCAAGAGTATCATCAGCCCGAGGAGCACAATGAGGACTAGTAGGGACCTATCAAACTCCATGAGGGAAATAAAAAATAGGGATACTAGACCAGGTCTATACCCTATAAGCAGTATGGTTTCCATTGACATTGTCCATAGGTGGGACAAAAGATTTTCCATGAGCATCAGATCTTCTAGGAGGCATGATCTAAAATGCAAACAAATGGGGATTAGAGAAGATTTCAACATCCTAAACTCTACAGTCCAAAAGTAGAACACAAGAAAGGGAAACATTCCTAAATGGCTCGTAACATATCCCTTATAAGTTTGTTATGCTATACACCTATAATAGAGAATCTAATTTTACTGCTTTATGGACACCCAATTGACTATGAACTTAGGGCTCTGATACCAATTTGTCATGATCTAAACCATGGCCTGGTCATGATTGGTATCTTAAGTCCACCGAGGATTGGAGACCACCCCCTTTGCCTAATCAAAAAGAACATTATAAAATTAGAAGCGGATGAATTCTAAACATATAACAAGATACGGTAAGTTCCAAACATATAATAAGATGGGTAACTCCGAAGGGAATTTAAGAATTTCAATAACATCCTATTCCATAGTAATCCACAAAGCCTCTAAATAGACCAAAACCGATGTAAGTCGGTACATGCCTATGACGATAGCCAAAAGAATCCAATTAAAATAGTATATGACACAAAATAAACTAAGAAGTAACAACCCTTTGGAAGAAAAAGGCTCACCACTTCAAGCTGACTCACAAATAGTCAAAGATCACCTCTTACAATACAGAAAAAGTAGAAGTATCTCTAGTTGTTGTATTGCAAGAGGATATAACATCCAGAGAAACTTAGCAATGTGAGTGCTAGTAAGTAACTCAGGGAAGGGATAAAGTAATGCCATGATTAAATCAGTTCAAAACCAATACACATAATTATATACATATATATAACATGCTGGAATAGGGAACAAGGCTTAGCATGAATGTAAAACATTATCTTGGACTATAAGGCGTAACCATTTTAAAAGGTATCCACGAGCTATATGGGTTCAAATCCTAGCGCTTAAAGGTCCCTAGTTTATGTTAGATGCACGAACAAGAGTTATCAATATAGACCAGTGAATGCCCCGACCTCATATTAATCCAGGATACAAGTAAATTTCAATAGTGTGAACCATGCACATGGTCATTGAGATTAATTCTCACGACAGAAATGTGAGTATCCAATATCGGTCCTTCGGGACCTCCACTTTCAGGGATTAACTACATAACCCCATTAAACACAATTAAAAAAAGTTTCACATAACCCATCCATTTAACTAAGGAATTTACCACTAAGGCACACCATAGGTATCGTCATACCATTTAGCGTTCCATTACCAAGTTTAAACCATGCATAAATTTCATTGAAAAACAAATATTCTGACAAAACATTGTTAAGGCATTTTATCAAACACATTGGGGGCATAGTATTTCCAAAACAAAAGTACATTACCAAAGAACCATTCCCATGCAACCAATTATACAAAACCCCCATTAATGCATATAAAAGAATAATTAAAACACGGGGAAATTATAACCAAGCATTTGTAACCAAAACCCCCAAATCATATTTAAAAACCCAAAATCATACAACCTTTAAATCATTAAAACATTGTATAAAACCATGCCATTAGTTGGAACAAACAATAAAGGAAGAGAACATGCCTTAATTGACTAAGTAGACAGAGAGAACCACTGTAATGCCCCGAATATAGTACCCAGAACGTTACACGATGCTCATGACCCCAAAGGACCACAAGCTAACCCATGACTGATATCTATACTTGTATACTGCATACATACTGTATAATGCAAAAACATGAACTGAAAGGCCATAAGGTTCAAAACTGTAACATAAGTCTGATAAATCATAACATATGGATGGGGTATGAAATACCCAAAACAAAACTGAAATAAGCTATCTGAACATACTGTAGTCTGAAAACCCTCTAAAAATGACTGTCTGAATAAGGAGTTGATGGGACATGTCCCTAACTAACTCCAACTAATAAACTAATTAACGAGATAATAAAATAATAATCGTGTCCTCGAAAGATAAGGACTCACTCCTAACTCTGACTACTAAGACTGGAATCTACTAATGCTCTGAAACTCGTGTCTCTGAACCTATGGTATAAGACACCATAGCGCAAATGCGTCAGTACTTTGAATGTACTGGTATACATGTGAGGTAAGCTGAATGCATGGGGTTCATATGCATGAACAAATATAATAATAGACTGACTATCATGAGTGTGAGAGTACATGCATGAGACATAAAAACTGACACTTATACCGTGATAACATGATTACTGAATCTGAATACTGATAACATGACATACTGATAATTGATATAACTGATAACATAAGTGACTATATCTGATAGTCCTGAATTTGATGGAACTAACTGCGTTCTGTACTGTATTTGAGTTGACTGTATCTGACAGTCCTAAAATCTGAAGAACTATCTAAGTTCTTGACTGATACTGATACTGAAACTGTGGGAAGAAGTCATCTAACTGACATATCGTAAATATGCTATAATAGCTGAGCTAGGGTCCAATCTGTACGCTGATTGGAAGGGTGTCAATACCGCGCCACTGGTAGAACAATGTGTGAGTAACCTTAATATAACAGGTAACTCTAGTGAGAATGGTGGGAACCCTTATATAACATGATAAGCCACCTCATCTACCCTCATATAGCAGGCTATGATGTCTCAACCTATGTTGGCTACATAGTTTTGGAACGCAAGGATTGGTTCTAAGAATCACACCCTCATATAACAAGTGAGTTCCCATTCTTGGGTTTACTCGGTGCTAATTTCTACTCCCATCTGAATAGACACTGAACATAATTTACTGAACTTAACATGAGCTGAGTTATTGAATTTTGTTGACTGACGGAATACTACTAATATTTGACAACTGACTAAGTTCATAAGATCATGGAGATTTCCTGAGTCATAAGATTTACTGAAGTCTAAGGATTCATAGCTTGACTGAGAGTATCATGAAAACATGACATGGATCTAGGCACACAACTAATGTTTCGGGTACAAGTACCCCCAGGACTCGATAGAAGGAAACTGACAAAGCATGACTTACTTGAATACATAATAATCACCATAATGCATTTACTGAAGTATTTCATCAAACGTGTGATAGGCATAAGCTTGTACATACATGGGGATTTCATGACAACATGCTAGTTAGGCACTTTTCCTTTATTTAGGTATTAAATAAAACATATTGTAGGCATGGTACATGTAAACATCATTGTACAAAAATTAAATATCATGGTCACATTCTAATTTCATCATTCAAGGGTTTAGTCATAGGTTTGCATGAATCTATATCTATAATAATTAAAACCACATAGAAATTATCAACTAACATGGAGTAGAATTCAATTTATCATTTATCAAAATGAACAAGAACAAGCCAATCATCAAATCATAAAGAAAATCCATAACTTGAAGTTGGAAAAGGGATTCTTGGACTTCATGGACGAAAGAAGACCATGAATGAACACTATGCATACCTGGGTTAAGATTCTTGATGTTCCTGAACTTGAAGAATTGGAAATCCCTTAGTTCTTGAAAAAAATGGATTTTGTTCTTGGATATTAATGTTAGAGAGAAACCCTAATATTGGCTGTGAAGTAATAATAAACCAAATGACTGAAATTGGATATAATTAGGTATATATATAGGTGGGTGGTAAATGACCAAAATACCCTCTTAAAAACGACATTAATTTTCTAAATTGGGACTTGCAATGGCTCGTGTGACGGTCCATCGCTATAGAGATGGTTCATTATTTTGATCGTCGTACATGGACCAGGGAAGGGGCTTACTACCTAAGTAGCGACAGCCTGGGCAATGGTCCATCGCAAGTTCGACGGTCTATCAACCTTCCCGTTGCACCTTATCCAGAAGGTGGCCTGACTGTTTCCCCTGGACGGTCATGGGCAATGGTCCGTCGCTTGTACGATGGTCTGTCGGCCTCACCGTCGCACCTGAGCAGTTTTTACTGCCTTGTGTATTTGGGGCACAACTTTCTCCTCCGATGTCGGATTTTGATGGAATTGGTATCGTGCGAATGCTAATTCAATTTCCCACATGATAAAAAGTGAAAATATTAAAAATACCATATGTACAAAAGTGGATTCATCTTTCAAAGAAAGTTTCTAATATTCTTGAGATGATTTTAAGCTAGGAAAAGTATGGGGTATTAAAACCACCAACAAGATCCCTAAAATTAGTCTTCAAGTTAAAACCCTAGCTTACTTGCCCAAAATCTTTTGAGAGAATTATTGAGTGTTTAGGAAGAGTTTCTAAGTGTTAATGAATAGAATAATAGGGTAAATGACCTTCCAGAGAGTTAGAAATCATGGGACCTTATTAGGGTAAATGGGAAAATATCCAGAATACCCCAACTTAAGTTGCACAAAATCTCATCACAGGGGTACGACTGACCCTCACGCATCATACCCTTGGATATGAATAGTAACCACCACTCATATCCTAAGCCTTTACCCTTGGGCCCAACAATGTCCTGTGCATGACTCATCCTACCCAAGTCGTATTAACAACATATGATTCATACCCTTCGCCCGTATACCTAGCAAGATAGAAACACAGATGGTTTGAACACTGTCCACCATACGAGTCCTGGGTATGACTCGTACTCTGGCTTACGGCTCTTGGTGAGCCACTCGTACTCAGATCCAACCTAAAGTTACCAAGCCTAAGGTTAAGTGAAGGAACCAAATAATCCGTATCTGACCATATGACTCTTACCATACAAGTCGTACCCATTCTAGTGACCAATATTAATCCCACCAACCAACACTGGACAACATACAACTGGGCCACCATTCATACCTCAACATACGACTCGTACCCATGAGTTGTATTGGGTCTAGAGACCAATATTCTAGAAAATTTTATAAGGTCCAGAAACCAAGGTGTTTCAGTCTCCCCCACTAGGAACATTCATCCCCAAATGTTAGGCAAGGTAGGGGTAACCACACACATAAGTCATTTCCATTATCAAATAAATTTTCAATCTTTAAAAAAGTTTGAAAATATAGAAGCAAGGATATTAATCTTTCCTTTTATGAACTCAGAAAATAAGGATGTGTTGAAGACATATACCTTTCGTATGAATCCTAGGAGCAAAAAACATATTCGGATACTTAAATTTCATGTCCTTCTCCGCTTCCCATGCAACTTCTTCCACCTTATGGTTCCACATAAGAACCTTAACTGAAGCCACATCCTTGGTTCGCAACCGATGAACCTACCTATCAAAGATCTTAACTAGGACCTATTCATTAGACCGAGAGTCGGAGATACCTAACCCTTCCAAAAGAATAATTAAAGAAGGATCACCAAGACACTTCCTCAGCATGGAGACATGAAATAATAGATGAATGGAATTCAAACTAGAAGGAATCTCTAATTCATAAGCAGCATTTTGAACCTTCCGCATAACCACATTGGGACCAATATACCGAGGACTGAGCTTCCCTTTTTTGTCAAACAACATTACTCCCTTCATGGGAGATACCTTGAGGAATACCTTATCCCCAACCTCAAACTCTAAGTCTCTATGCCTAACATCCGCATAGGACTTTTGGAAATTTTGGGAAGCCTTAAGCCTATCCCAAATCACCTTCACCTTTTCCTTAGCCTAATAGACCAAATCAAGACCGAACATATCCACCTCATCAAGCTCGAACCAACCAGTAGGAGATCTACACCTCCTACCATACATTGCATCAAAAAGAGCTATACTACTATAAGAATGATAGCTATTGTTGTAAGAAAACTCTACCAAAGGCAAATGCTCATCCCAACTGCCACCATAATTAACTACACATGCCCGAAGCATATCCTCCAATGTTTGAATAGTTCTTTATGCTTGCCCATCCATCTGAGGATTAAAAACAGTACTCAGATTAACCTTAGTACCCAATTTATTCTGAAAGACCACCAAAAATAGGATAAGAACTGAGTACCACGATTAGAGATATTCAAAATAGGTACCCCATGCAGCTTCACAATCTCCTAAAGATATAACTTCGCATAATCCTTTGCCAAAAAAGTAGTCCTCACTTGCAAAAAGTGAGCAGACTTCGTCATCCTATCCATGATGACCCAAATCGACTCATATTAATTCTGAGATCGAGGAAGACCAGTAATGAAAGACATATTGATTACCTCCCATTTTAATTTGGGCAAAAAATTCTCTTGATACAACCCACCAGGTCTCATGTGCTCAATCTTAACTTGTTAACACACCAAGAACTTTGCCACATAACCAACCACATCCCTATTTATACCATTCAACAAATAAATTTCCTTGAGATAATGATATATCTTGGTGGAACTGGGATGAGCAACATAGCGTGACTCATGTCCTCAACCTAAATCTTTTGTTGCAAACCGTCGACATTAGGTACACACAACCTCCCTTGGTACTGTAAAGTACCATCACCACTAATGTCAAACACCATCACCTTTTGATCATAAATATAACCCTTGATTATCATCAAGACAAGATCTAGCACTTATTTCTCCTTGATATCTACACCAAGAGACAATCAAACCACTTCCTATACCATTACCCCTCTATCCTTGGAGTCCAAGAAGAGAACTCCAAGATTAGCCAAGCGATGAATATCTTTCATGATTTACCTTTTTTATTTCTCCAAATGAGACAAACTCCCTATGGACAACTTGCTAAGAGCATCAACAACCACACTAATAGGATAATTCCCATTTGTTTGACATATCATAGCCCTTGAGAAGCTCATTCTATCTCATCTGCCAAAGTATCTATCTCATCCTTTGGAGTGAACATATACTTTAGACTCTTATGATCAGAAAATATGTCCACTTGTACACCATACAAATAATGTTGCCATATTTTTAAAGCAAAAACCATCGTCAACAACCCCAAATCATGAATAGGATAATTCCTCTCATGTACCTTTAACTCCCTGGAAGCATAGGCAATCACTTTCCTATGTTGTATCAAAACACAACCAAGAACTACCCGAGATGCATCACAATAGACCACAAACCCATCATTTCCTTCTAGCAAAGTCAGAATTGGATCTAAATTCAGCTTATCTTTCAACTTCTCAAAACTTCCCTCACAAGAATCTGACCAAGAAAACTTAACCTTCTTCTGAGTCAATTTAGTCAAAGGAGCAGACGATGAAAAGTCATCCACAAACCACCTATAATACCCAGCCAAGCCCAAGATGCTTCGAATGTCGGTTGGAGTCATGGGTCTAGGACACCTATTAACTAAGCCACATTTTGCGAATCCACCATGATCCCCTCACAAATAATAATATGACCAAGAAAAGTCACTGCATTCAACCAAAACTCACACTTGGAGAACTTGGCATATAGTTATTGTTCCTTCAAGGTCTGCAATACCATATATAGGTGATTAGCATGATCCATCTCACTTTTTGAATAAACTAGAATGTCATCAATAAACACAATGACACAGATATTCAAGAACTACTTGAAAACCTTGTTCATCAAGTCTATAAATGCCTCCGGGGCATTAGTCCAACCAAGTGACATCACCAAGAATTCCAAGTGCCTATACTGAGTACGAAAAGCTGTCTTAGGGATATCCACCTCCCTAATCTTTTATTGATGATACCCTAATTGAAGATCTATCTTAGAAAAGAAATTGGCACCTTACAACTGATCAAAAAAGTCATTTATCCTTGGAAGAGGATATTTGTTCTTGATCTTCACCTTATTTGACTACCTATAGTCAATGCATATCTGAAGGGAACCATCTTTCTTGTGCATAAACAACACCGGTGCACTCAATAGAGATACACTAGGATGAATAAACAACTTATCCAGAAGATCCTTAAGTTGCTCCTTGAGTTCTCTCAACTTAGTAAGAGCCATTCTATAAGGAGGAATATATATTGGATGAGTATCTAGAACCAAGTCAATACTAAACTCTATTTCCCTATCCAGAGGAACACCAGGAAGATCATCTAGAAAGACCTCAGGGAACTCATTTACTATCAGAGTTGAATAAAAAGACGGACCCTTTGAGTTAGAATCTTTAACCCAAACCAAGTGATAAAGACAACCTTTAAGGATTAACCTCTGAGCTTTAAGATAAGAAATAAATCTACCCTTAGGAGCTAAGGATCCACCCTCCCACTCTATAACTGGTTTACTAAGGAACCTAGAGTGTAACTAATCCATCCCTAGAATAACATCAAAATCCATCATATAAAGTTCAAACAAATCCACCAAAGCCTGTCTACAACCAATAGATACCACCCCTCCATATAGACTCTCTTCGCAATAATCGAGTCACCTACCAAGGTAGAAATAGAAAAAAAATCCTAAACAACCTTAGGATCAAAACCAATACATATAGCTATAATCAGGGTCACATAAGAAAAAGTGGACACTGGATGAAAAAGAAAATACACGTCATAAGAACATAGTTGTAACATACAAGTATTGATATCAGGCATTGCCTCGAATTCCTATGGAACGCAAAGCATACAACTTATTTTACCCAACACTAGAACAAGATGCAGTAATAGATATAGACTCGACGCCATCAGGTGTAAGAGAAGAAAATGAAGCCACCGGTACCTTATTTACTCCCGTAGAAACCTTATTAACCGGAAAATCCCTAAGCCGATAGCCTACCTAGCCATACTTAAAGCATTTGTCCCTCTCTTCATCGTGAGGGCATAAAAAAACCAATTGAACCCCATACACCTGAGATTGGGCACCCTGTGCCCACAAATTATCACCACCCTACTGACACCTATCACCTAGATACCTCGGGTAAAGAGTACGAGTAGTAGAGAAGGAACCAGAACTCCCCCACTTATTTTTCAGCCATTTACCTCCATCCCGACTACCCTGAGATTGAGCACCTCCCTAATCTAAAAACCTACTCCTCTTACCCTGCCAATCTTTGAACTCCACCTGTTTCCTCTTCTCATCCTCTACCTACTACATATAAACAGTTAACCTACAAATATCCATATAAAGCATTCTTGCTTTCTAAGATCAAATCCCTATTCAATTCAGAAATAAACTTTCTTATTCTCGCTGTCATGTCAGCCACCAAATTAGGAGCATGCCTTGAAAGATGATGAAATTTCAAGACTTATTCCTTGATAGATATTCTCTTTTGCTTAAGATTCACAAACTCCTCCATCTTTTCTTCTCTCACCCTCTTGAGAAAAGAAATGATCTAGAAAGAACTAAAGAAGGCATCCCATAAGGACATCTCCTCCACTTCACCTCTATCCTTATCCCACTCTTCGTACTATTAGTACGCAATATCCTTGAGCTGATAAGCTGCAAAGTTTACAACTTTCATATTAGTGGCTTGTATCACCCTAAATATTTTCTCTATTTCATCCAAGAAATTTTAAGGATCATCCTCCACCTTCACACCAGTAAAAGTAGGACGATTCAATTTTATAAACTGACCAACCCTTGTGGCCTCAATAGACAAACCACCAGACACATCCCGTTCAACTTGAGCAACAACTAATTTAGCAATAGTATGAATAAACTGACAAAATTCTTCATTAGTTACCTTACCCTAAGGAGGACTAGTAGAAACTAGAGTAATTCCCAAACTATCGAGGATAGGACCCTGAGATCGAAGAAGAACTCCAAACATAGGACGTACCCCCATAGACATTGTCCCCCGATAGGACCGAAGGATTTTCTTATGTTTCAGATCATCGAGGCTGTAATAACCCATATTTTTTTGCTCAATTCAGCCTATAGTGCATTTAAAGGGGGCTTAGAACCTAAAAATTTAGTTAAGTGTTGGAGACTTAGTTTTATTTTTAGCCTTTTAATTTCGATGATTTTTAAAGAGACCTTCCTAACCCTGAGATGATGGTTTCTAAGTTAATTCATGTTCAAGGGTGTAAGTAACATGTCTTGGGTATGTTTTGTATTTTTTGAACCAGGTTTGACCACGTTTGGATTCCTAAAATAGCAAGTCACCACGATTGTGGTGTGTTGTGCAGGAATAGTGATGGAGGCCTTGGCGCATAACAATAAGGGATCAATCGACATTCCAATTACAAATTTAAGTTTCCCAAGGGCAGTCAGGTTTTTTTCCATGCCCCAATTCGTAAAAACACAGGATTTATCATCAGTTAAGACATTATATCACCTATTTCCACAATTCCTCTTTAAAATAAACCCTAGCCATCACCCAAATTCATCATGTTCAACCATTATTTCTTTAAGAAAACTCAAGAATTCAAGATTCACCACCCAATAATGATCAAGAACGTCAATTCTCTTACAGGATTAAAGCCTTAAGTTATGTTAAATATACATCCATGGGCCCTTTTCAACCATGGAGTCCAAGTATCTATTTTTGTGTTATAAATCATGAATTCACATGTTTACAATGAGTTAATTTCATCAAGCTTTTGGGAATTTTAATTAATCATGATATTTAAAAGTATTTTTAGTTGAAAAGTAGCCTTTACACATATGAAACATGAATTCCATGTTAAATCCCCTAATGTATGTTTGTAGTGTTATGATTATGTTATTCCCAAATATTTCTATCATTCCCAATCCTAAGTTCATGAATTTCAAGTGTTTGATGAAATGCTTAAGAGATGAATTTTATCAATAACTACTTATTTTGCTTTTAAAGCTTTGGTATGCTTTTACTATTAATGTTATCGAGTCCTGGGGGTTATGAATATATGAAATTTAGATGTTTACTTAGTCTTAGTACTTTCAGAATTGTTTTCAAGCATATATGAGTATTATTAGTTCAGTCAGTTATCCCAACAGTCAAGTTTAGATCAGTTCAGTATTCCACGTCAGTTTAGTTGGAAGTAGGATTTAGCATCGAGCGAACCCAGGGATGGGGGTTCATCTGCCAGTTAAGGATGTGACCTTTAGTAGAAGTCCCTGCATTCCAGAACTACATATCCAGCGTAGGTTAAAGATGTTAACCTGCTAGTTGAGGGTTGGCATATATCTCACTAGAGCACCTTCCAGTAGACGGTGAATCTTTAGTCCTTCGAGACTTTATTTCAGTGGATCTATGCAGCCAGTGTTAGTACCCGTGGCATAGTACTAACACCCAACTAACTGGGATCACCGTATGTACCATAATTAGCTCTTATTGGGGTATATCGGTTTGATGATAGCTCCCACAGTCTCAGTCCAATATTCAGTTTAGAGTTTAGTTTCAGGCTTGCTTGACCATGGCATAGAATTATTAGTTGTTTAGTATCAGTATTTCAGTATTTCAGTTTACAGACTATCCTAATAGCATGTCATATAATTGGTCATGTAACTCAAATTTTACAACTTCCTCTCATACTATACATCAGTCATCTCATGCTATTTATTCAGTCAGTTATTATTCATGCATATGAGTCATGCATAACATCCTAACCTCATTTAGCATACCAATACATTTAAAGTAATGACCACATACTCGTTTCTTACGCTGTGATATCTCATATTATAAGTTCAAACGCTAAAGTTCCCGACTGCACCTAGATATCCCAATGCACCAGCAGCAACATCAATGGTGAGTCCTCATATTCTAAGGACCATTTATGTTTATTTAAATATTTTAGTTAAGTAGTCAGCCGGAGTTAGTTGGGAACTTGTCCCATCAACTACACAATTAGTCAGTTAGAGGCTTTCAGACACTTTCATATAGTTAGTGAATTATCAGTTGTTATTGGCAGTCTTTACAGTATTGTTTTTATACATTTATTTTTTAACCATATTAGTTTAGAGATATTTTTAAATGATTAAACCTTATGGAGTATCCAGTTTTGTTTTCCGCACATGTGTATCCTTTATTATCAGTTTGTTCAGTACTCACAGCAGGTACCAACTCATGGGTTAGATTGAGGTAACTTATGACTATAAGCACCGTGTGACATCTAGGGTATACTCCTGGAGCATTACAGAGGCATGATCTAAAAAGTTAACAACCGAAGATTGGAGAAGAATTCTCGAATTTAGACTCCAAGCTTGAAAATAGAATACTAAGAAAGTGAAACATTCCTAAATGCATTGTAGCCTCTCTCTTATGAGTATGGCGCACTACACACCCCTAAAATAAACTATAATCGACATGGATTTGTGGACTCCCAATTGACCATAAACCTAAAGCTCTGATACAAACTTGACATGACTCGACTGTGGGAATTGTTGTTATAGGCATCCCAAATTCGACTGGAACTAGAGACCACCCCCATTACCCAACCTAACCTCTAGACTCCTTCCTTGAGTTGGATGAATTTCGAGCATATGACAAGATATTATAACATCTCACATGAATACTCTGGGATGGGATCACAATTGTGACCGACCCAACCGAGTCCAACAATCCCATACCAACCGTCCAACCATACAAAACCAAACCAATACCGAAATAAAGAAAATTAACTAGGCCATGACCAAATAAGGTCAAAAACCTAATATGATTAATCACAAAATCAAATACGATAGAAAACCTAAAAATATCGTCAACCAGTATCAGCCCTAATGCCAATACTATGGCCGACACCAATGTCGATCCCGCCCATTCAAACCCATAGCAGTACCACAAAGACTTTAACCAAAAGAGTAAGAATATCTAGTTGGGACATGCCCCCAAACATAGCCAAAATAACCATCCATAAATAAATCAGAATGTCTAAAATATCTATAACAAGAAATACAGCCTTTAGAAAAAGTTGGAAGCTCATCATTTCAATCTAATAGCTGTCCCCGAGTTAATCAATGTGTAGGAGGAGTAGAATGGTCTCTTCTTGCATAGCGTAGGTATACAACCTCCAGAAGATGGGTTAGCGAGTGATCGCTAGCTTGAACTCAGGATAAGGATAAAATAATACCAATTACAAAACCAAGTAAAACCATCTATATGCATATAACCATACATCTATATATAACCATGTCGGGAAAGGGAATCAAGTTTAGCATTCCATTAAAACTTTTACCTGGGTTGTATGGCTTTGCCATCCTAAACCACCCACAGGTTATATGGGTTCAACTCTCCCTTATGAAAAAGCCCCAATGAGTGAAGCCGCATGACTAGGGAAGAAAACCTGAGATGAATAGTACATCCTCAAAAATATAGTGTGAAATCATACACACGATCATCAAGTCCAAAAATCACATCAGCAAATATGAGTTTCTAGTTTTGGTCTCGCTCTGGGACTTCCACCTTCTACAGCTTAGCTACACACCCCTCCATTATTACCTAATTAAAACCATTACCAACAAACCAACCATCCCTTTTACCATTTATTAACCAAGGCCATTAGTAGTGGTATCGTCATACTGACTATACTTGAAAGTTTTTTCCATAGACAAGCATTTATAACAAAAAACCCCAAATCATATTTTAAAACCAAAAATCATATAATCTTTAAATCATAAAAACATTGTATAAGACCATGACTTTAGTTGGAACTAACAATGAGGGAAGAGAACATGCCTTAATTGACCAAGTAGATGGAGAGAACCACCACCACGATCCCCAAAATTAGTCCACTAGTTGAAAGCTTTTGAGAATTATAGAGTGTTTAGGAAATGTTTCTAAGTGTTAATGAATAGAATAATAGGGTAAATAACATCTTAAGAGAGTTAGAAGTCGTGGGACCTTATTAGGGTAGGTTGGAAATATCTAGTATACCCCCACTTAAGTTGCAGAAAATCCTATCACAGGGGTACGACTGACCATCATAAGTCATACCATTTGATATGAGTGGTGTCCACCACTCATATCCTAAGCCTTAACTCTTGGTCCTAACACTATCCAGTGTACGACTCATCCTACCCAAGTTGTATTGAAAACATATAGTACATACCCTACGCTCGTATTCCTGGCAAGATAGAAACACAAATGGTTTGAAAACCATTTACCAAATGAGTCCTGGGTACGACTAGTACCTTGGTTATGGCTCCTGGTGAGCCACTCGTACTCAGATCCAACCTTAAGTTACAAAGATTAAGGTTAAGTAAAGGAACTAAATAATACGTATTCAACTATATGACTCCTACCATACAAGTCGTACCCATTCGAGTTAGCAAAATTCATTCCACCAACTAACACTAGTTAGCATACGACTGGACCACACCATTCATGCCCAACATACGACTCATGCCCATGAGTCGTATTGGGTCAAGAGACTAGATTTCTAGTAAATTTTCTAAGGTCCAAAAACCAGGGTGTTTCAATAGGATAACCACACAAAGAGTAATAGGGCAAATAAAACCCTTGTTAAAAAGATCTATAAACTACACCTTATGCTTTTTAAACTTAGTCGGAGCCATTTTATAGGGAAGGATAGAGATAGGATAGGAATTTGGAAGAAGGTAAATCCCAAAATCTATTACCCTATCAGTAGGAATACCAAGAAGATCATTAGGGAACACTTCAAGAAGATCATTGACTATAAGGATAGATTTCAAAGAAGGGACATTAGAATTGGAATCTTTAACCCAAACTAAATGATATAGTTACCTTTTAGAGATCAATTTCTGAGCTCTTAGATAAGAAATGAACCTTTTGTTAAGTTCAAAAGAACTATCTTCTTACATAATCACTGGTTCATTTAGGAATTGGAAACTGATCCTTCGGGTTCTACAATCGTGAGATGCATAGCATGAATAAAGCCAATCTATCCCCAAAATAACGTTAAAGAATAACATCTCCAACATTATCAAATCCACCAATTTTTGCTTTTCATAGATAGATACAACATAACCCCTTAGACTTTTTTAGCCATAACAGAGTCAACCACTAGGGTAGACATAGAAAAGTCTAAGGGGTCATGTTGTATCTATCTAGCCACAACAGAGTCAACCACTAGGGTAGACATAAAAAAAGGATCATAAATATACTCAGGACCAAAACCAAAATGAATAGCCACATAACAGATCATATAAGAAAGAGTATACCCCAGATCTAGTAAGCAATGCACATCATGAGATGAAAGTTGTAACATACCAGTGACAACATCAGATGAAGCCTCAGGTTCCTGACTATTGACAAAAGCATACAAATAATTTTGGCTAGTGTCGCTACTCGAAGTAACACTCTTTGGTGTTGAAACTGAAGACGTAGTAATTGAAACCTTATTATCCCCAGTAGTGACATTACCTCAAGGAAATTTTCTCTAAATATGGCTAGGTTAGCCATATGTGAAACACTTATTCATCCCCTCATTACAAAAATCACGGTGCATCTATATACCAAATCTATAATGAAGATATAATAGAGGTGACTGGGCCCCACTGGCCTGAGATGGGGTACCTTGTTCCTTAAATCCTTAGTTACTCTGAAAGCAATGGTCACCGGATGACTTAGGATATGAAGCACTCATCGTAAAGTAATAACTAATTTTCCTTGCTTCTTAGACCACTGCTTTCAATCTCTACAACTATTCTGATGGCCTATACTTGGTTTAGAATACCTAAATTTCTTACTCTGCCTTTCCCTTATCTCGACTTGCTTCTTCTTTTTGTATTCAACCTACTTCATATACACTACAGGTCTAGAGATTTTCATGTCATTATTTTGCCAATTGGCCTTACACTTTAACATCGAGTCTCCAGACAAGCTTGAAGAAAACTTTCTTATCTTAACCATAATAGAAGACATCAACTCTGGAGAATAATAAGATAACTGATGAAACTTCAAGGTATACTCCTTCACAGTCATTCCACCTTGGCTCAAATTTATGAACTCCTTAGCCTTCGCCTCTCTGAACTCCTGGGGAAAGAAGAAATAAAGAAAAACACCAAAAAACTTACCCCATAATACCGATTTAGCACCATCCCCTCTCAACTACTCCCGTTAATCATACCACTAATATGACATATTCTTCAATTGATATGTGATGAACTCTACATCCTCTGAGTTCAAAACATTTATCACTCAGAAAATATTTTCCATTTTATTTATGAACCCTTGAGGTTCCTTCTCAACCTTAATACCAGTAAAAATCGAAGAACTCAACCTAATGAATTGGATAACCCTTATGGCCTCAAAAGAAGGAGTAACTAAAGTATCATCGGCCCGAGCATCCTGATGAGGACTAGTAGGGGCCGGTGGAACTCCAAGGTACAAATAAAAAATAAGGACACTAGAATAAATTTGTACCCCTTAAGCAGGATGAGTTCCATCCATATTGTACTTAGGTAGGAAAAATAAGTTTCCATGAGCATCAAGTCTTCTGGGAGGGATGATCTAAAATGCAAACAAAGAGGGATAAGATAAGATTTCAACATCCTAGACTCTACAACCCAAAAATTGGACACAAAAAAGGGAAACTTTCCAAAATGCCTCATATACTCTCCCTTATAAGTGTGTCATGCTACACACCCATAATAGACTCTACTTGGTACGACTTTATGGACACCTAATTGACCATGAACCTAAGGCTCTGATACCAATTTGTCAGCACCCAAACTAGGGCCTAGTCATGATGGATATCTTAAGTCCACCAAGGATCAGAGTCCACCCTCTTTTCCTAACCAAAAAGAATAATATACAACTAGCAACGAATGAATTTTGAACATATAATAACATACACTGAGTTCTAAACATGTAAAAAGATAGGCAACTCAAAAAGGAATTTATGAATTTCAATAAAATCCTAATCAACAGTAATCCACAAAGCCTCTATACAGACTAAAACTGATATATGTTGGTAGATGCCTCCGATAATAGCCAAAGAAGACCATGAAAAATAGTATATGACAAAAAATAAACTAATAAGTAATAGCCCTTCGAAAGAAGAAGGCTCACCACTTCAAGCTGACTCACAAACAGTCAAAGATCACCTCTAACAATTCAACAAAAAGCAGAAGTATCTCTGGTTCTTTCATTGCATGAGGATACAACATCCAGAGATTGTTAGTAGGATGAGCGCTAGCATGTATCTCAGGGAAGGGATAAAGTAACACCATGATTAAATCAATTCAAAATTATTCAAAACTAATGCACATAATTATATACATATAATAACATGATGGAATAAGGAACAAGGCTTAGTATGCAAGTAAAATATTATCCTGGACTATTTAGCTTAACCATCATAAAAAGGCACCCACGAGCTATATGGGTTCAACTTCTCTCGCTGAAAGGGACCTAGTAGGTATTAGCCATATGAACCAGGTTTATCAAGAAAGATCAGGGAATGCCCCGACATCACGTCAATCTAAGATACAAGTAAAAAATGGAATTGATTTAACCCATCCATTTTATAAAGGAATTGACCACTAAGGCACATCATAGGTATCGTTATGCCATTATGTTTGCAAGCTTATAACTATGCCATTACAATCCTATTGACTAGGGAGAATGCCTTGACCTTTTTTTATTAAATCAGTGTGAGGGAATGCCATGACCCCATTTGTTCAGTAAATCAAATTTGGGTAATACCTCGAACCTTTTTTGGTTTATCAATTTAAATAGGGGGAATGTCTAAACCCCGTAGATTTCAATTTAAAAATCAAGCATGCCCAATAAGGTCTTCAAAATCCATGTTTATCAATTTAACCATTTATGCCATACAACAGAATATGTAAGTAAGTCAAATCTTGTGACAAAGTATATTCCAAACGAACTACATAAAAAGGTTAAGGGAACATAATTTCCAAAATAATTTCCAATAACAAAACATCAATTTGGGGGAGCAACTCGACCCCTTTTCCAATTCCCATACCCTTGAACAAACCTAGTTCAAAAAAACCTTTGATAAAGCACAAACAATACTTATAAAATCATAGTTCAATTCAAGTAACATTTATTCAAAAACCCTCAAACCCATATTCATAAACCACAATTAAATCACATGTTTAACAATTTAAATACATGCTTTCAATAAAATAAGCTTTAGGAAAGAGTAACATGCATGAGATATCAAGAATTTCAAAGAGAAATCAACCCCTAGATGCTCTAATTACCAATTCCTTGGAAACCCTATTGTTCTTAACTTAGGGACTTAAGAGAGAAGAGAAATTGTTTTGATTTGATAAATAATAAAAATAGGGTCCCTAATATGTTTTTATGTCATGGGTCATAGTTGGGGAGAAGAAAAATGTCCAAAGTACCCTTAATGAAAAGCTGAAAAATGGTCGCTAGTGACTACGGGTATCCGATGACTCATTAGGTCACATTATGACTCATCTCCACGAGTTGTAGTCTAGAAAGTAGCTCAAGGCACCCACACTGGTATGACTATGAGTCATTCCCTATGACTCATACTTCGATCATACAACTTGTTAGGTTTAATCATAGGCATATTAAAAATAAGAAACCATTACACTAGTTTGGCTACGGAAGGGGCCCTACGACTCGTAAAGAGTCCATATGATTTGTTATGTCGAAGTCGTACTCAGGTAAGAGACTTTGGATAATATACTAGTCACTCTACGGGTTGGGGGTCCTACGACCCGTATGGACCCCTTATGACTCGTAAGGTAAGTCATAATCTGGGTAGTAAGCACAAAGGTCGAGAATTTTTTAGGGAAAAAAATATAGGGTGTTACATAAAGCAACCACACAGCAAAGAATGAAAGGCCAAACACATGGATTTATCAAGATTCAAATATGGAATTATTTGTCCTAGAGGCATATCACGCTGCCTAGCCACTGCTATAAGGTCGTGGAACACCCTTGGTTGAAAAGTATAATGCCTATTCTAGTAGACCTACATGATATCAATGTTCCATGCTACCTAGACACTGTGATAGAGGGAAATAAAAAATAACTATTTGTGGTCTAGTATAATAAGACACTTCTAATATTTTTGATGAGTGGTGAATTTACCAATCATTTGCACTCAACATTCGTGCACATTACCTTGTTTTGAATGATTAAGTGAGACATATTTGTGATTATATACAATAATATCCACTTTTTGCAAACACATAAGTAATGGGATGAAAATATGTGGATGCGAGCTGAAAAAGATAAAAAGATGGAAAGAAGTTCAGTGTTAAGACCTAGAGAAAAACATAGCCTCAGTTACCGTGATCACAGTCTAAAGACCACAATTGTGATCAAGAAGGTCAAAGTACCGTGATCATATTTCTCTAACCATGGTTGCGGTATCCTTAAAAGCAAACAAACTCCCACAATTGTGGCTTAGTGAAAAAATAAGCCAAGGCAAAGCTGTAAATGCACACAGCTGAATCCTAAATTCCCTTAAGAAGCTCAAACCCTATCCCATAGAAGAGATCTAACTTTTGTGGAATTTTCTACCATTTTTAGTTTTTATTTATTGTATTAATTTTTGGTGAAGAATACTTTGGAGTAACTCTAAGTGAAGGATTAGCAAACTCCTATTGAAGATTTGTTGAAGTTTAAAGTTTGAAATAACATTAACTTAGTCTTTCATAAATCAAATCAATGGATATTTTGGGTATATATTTGCTTATTTATCATATGAGTAGCTAGTTTTTCCTCTTTGAATTATGTTAGAATAAGGTGAAAGTGCGTGTGGGTTGCATTTGTTAGCTTCAATTATCAGCTCATGTTGATGGGTTTTACAGATGCTTGATTGTAACATGGAATTTGATGGTGATAGCCTTAAATATCCTAATACCCACATCATCCTTGACAAAGAGATGTGGGTAACCTAGATCCTTCAACTATCCTTGAAAGAGTGGTTGTAGACATGACCCTTTACGATCAATAACTTAGATACTAGCTATTCTCTCATTGTTTTCATAAAAATAAGCTAAGATTTTTGATTGCTATTCCTTAGGCATCATACTAGAAATAGGAATGCCAAATTGAGGCTTTATGATGTTTATTTGACCACACCCGCGAGGTACTCTAAATAATTCATCGGTGATAGTTTGGTACTTTATTGATAGGCTAGTATCAAAATCTTGAACCAAGCCTATCCTAATAGGTTCAAGATAAAAATTGAAATTGATTGTCTTGTACGCACATACTAACTTCCCTTAGTAAATACATAACCCCAAGATCCATGATTAATTGATTATACTCTAATTATTCGTAGTCCCAAATTAGTCCTTTAAAAGTCCGTAAATAATCATTAGTTTTGATACTCACTCAAACCCCCCAATTTTTACTTATTTGTATTCTAGGTTTGAATTTTAGCTAGTTTCATATTTTGTGCTAAATGGATTGCCACTCACATTGTTCCACGTGGATTCGACCCCAACTAAAAGTTTGCTAAATATATTAATGACGACTACCTTGCACTTCAATTGACGTGTAAGTTGAGCATTATCAAAAATGGCACCATTGCTGGGAAACAATTTGGCGTATTAAGTTAGTTTGTAATTTTAGCTTACTTGCTTGGATTCAAACTTTTAAATATTTGTTTGTAATTTTCTTTTGTTTCTTGTGTTAGGTAAATTTTTATTTTTGTTTTCTTGCCATAATGGCATCTTGGGACAAATATGATTTTGGTAGTTGGAAATCCTATCTTAATGATCCATGTCCATATCACAATGGACCCCACTTTCGACAAGATTGTAGATATGCTTTGTAAAGAGAGATGGAGGCACCATATCCATCCTATTGGGAGTATGATTGTTCTTTGTGCGGTGGTTGAGATGGAAATTAGAGTGATTGTCCAAATGCTCCCTCCCCTTGTTATGCTAAACTAAATTCTAGTTCCTCTTATGAGTTTGATAGGTATTATGATGCGATAAAGGAAGAACAATATGATGGGAACAATAGTTTTGAAGAAATGCTTCAAACTCTTTTGGATTAGAAAAATACATTGAAAGAGGACATGCATGGCTTGTGTTAATCCAATGAGGGATTTAAAAGAGATACAATCAAGATAGAGGAAATAGGAAAGGAAACAAACCCTTCAAATACCATTACCATGCCCATTTTTCAACATAAGGAGGACAAGAAGAAATACCTATCTATGTGGAAAATGATAATCTTGGTAGCGAAGAGACCTCAGTGATTTCCCAACTAACCGAACCTAACATAGTTGAAGATCCCAAAATTGAGGAAATGGTGCTAGAGTCAATAGAAGAAGCCACACAAATCTCTTATGAAGATTCTAGTCTAATTCAGGGTGAGGATTCTAATAGGGATGTGATTTTGGAATTAAGAGAAAGACCACATTCCTACAATTTTTCAACATTAGGCTTGGTGGATGTGTTGAAAATCCATCCACCCAAACAAATGATAGATTTTGGGGAGAAGGAGCACCATCTTAAATTTTGGGGTTTTTTGTTCCGAATGAGCACATGAGAATCCCTCACTCGAAAGCCAAGGAGTTCAACTTCTAATGTTCAACTAGTGGCCTATTGATATTCCTACCATTACCCAATGAGCTGAATCAGAAATTTGAAGTGAAATTGGGTAAAAGGTTCAACTCTTCATTGTAGAGAGATAGAACACTACTCTCTATGTCCTCATTTCTATCACATTTCATCTTTGAATATTTGAATCTTCTATCCCTCTTCCGCTCAATTCATAGTAAATGATAATTGAGATAGAGATTCTAATCTTCTAAGTGGATACACAAATGATAGTTGGAGGAGTGTCTTTCCATAAAAGATGGGGCAACCCATCATGCCACAAAAGTTGCACATATCCTTTTATTTTTTCATGATAGATTAGATTTTATTTTTGTTTATGCATAATCCATGAAATTATAGTTCTAGGAAGAGGGTTGATCGAAATTGAAAAAGGGAAAGTGTGAAATTATGGTGTTTTAGACTGATCAGTGGAGTGCAGAGGGCCTACAAATTAGTATAAAGTACCACGATCGAGACCTATGTCACCGCAATTGCGGTAGATGAGTGTCTACAATCGCGAACATCTGACCATTATTGCGGTTAGATCAGTTTAAAAGACCATCGACTGCTCAGTACTCCCACACTTCTTTCTCTATTTTTCTCTCTAAAACTGCACCTAAACACCAAAAAATCTTAGAATAATAAAAGAGCTCATTGAATATACGTGTATTCCATGCTATGGTATGTGTTTTAACTCCCTTTAATTGCACATTTTTTTGTCTTGAAATTTGTACTTTAGGAATAGCCCTAAAATAGTATTTCCAATACTAAATCTATGCATGTATATAGATTATCTGTGTGGTTAGAGGTTATAGTTTGTGTACACATTAATGGGGAAGTTTTGAGTACCCAAAATTTGGCTTAAATAGGATTTAATTAGTATGTACACCTCGTGTTTAATTCAGAAACTTTCAGACAGTTAGTCAGTTATCAGTTGTTATTGGCAGTCTTTACTGTATTGTTTTCAGAAATATGGTTTTTAGGCATATTAATTCAGAGATATTTTTAAATGCTTAAACCTTATGGAGTATCCAGCTTTGTTTTCCGCATATGTGTACCATTTATTATCAGTTTGTTCAGTATTCACAACATGTACCATCTCATGGATTAGCTTGTGGTCACTTATGACTGTAAGCACCGTATGACATCCAGGGTGTACTCCCGGGGCATTACAAAGGCATGATCTAAAAAGTTAACAACCAAGGATTAGATAAGAATTCCTGGATTTAGACTCCAAGCTTGAAAATAGAATACTTAGAAAGTGAAACATTCCTAAATGAATTATAGCCTCTCTCTTATGAGTGTGGCACACTATACACCCTTAAAAGAGACTATAATCGACATGGATTTGTGGACTCCAAATTGACCATGAATCTAAAGCTCTGATACCAACTTGACACGACTCGACTGCTGGCATTGTTTTTATAGGCATCCCAAGTCCAACTGGAACTAGAGACCACCCTTGTTACCCAACCTAACCTCTAGACGCCTACCCTGAGTTGGCTGAATTCTGAGTATATGACAAGATTTTGTAACATCTCACATGAAGACTCTGGGATGGGATAACAATTGTGACCGAACAAACCGAGTCCAACCATCCCATACCAACCATCCAACCATACCAAACCAAATCAATACCGAAATAAAGCCCATAAACCAGGCCATGACCAAATAAGGTCAAAAACGAAATATGATTAATCCTAAAATGAAATACGATAGAACAACTAACAATATAATCAACCAGTATCATCCCAATACTAATGCCAATACTATGACCGACACCAATGTCGATCCCTCCCATTCCGACCTATAGCAGTACCATAAAGACTTCAACCAAAAGAGTAAGAATATCTGGTTGGGACATGACCCCAACCATAGCCAAAACCAACATCTATAAATAAATCAGAATGATTAAAAATATCCATAACATGAAATAGAGCCTTTCGAAAAAGATGGAATCTCACCACTTTAGTACAACAGCTATCCCCGAGTCAATCAATGTGTAGGAGGAGTAAAATAGTCACTTCCTGCATAGCGTGGGTATACAGCCTCCTGAAGATGGGTTAGCGAGTGATTGCTAGCATGAACTCAGGATAAGGATAAAATAATACCATTTATAAATCCAAGTAACACCATCTATATGCACATAACCATACATCTTTATATAACTACTTCGGGAAAGGGAACTGGGTTTAGCATGCCATTAAAACCTTTACCTGGGTTGTATGGCTTTGCCATCCTAAACCACCCAGTGGCTATATGGGTTGAACTCTCCTTATGAAAGGTCCCCAGTATGTGAAGCCACATGACCAGGGAAGAAAACCTAAGATGACTAGTACATCCCCAAAAATATAGTGTGACATCATTCATACGATCACCAAGTCTAAACCTCACATTGGCAAATATGAGTTTCTAGTTTTGGTCCCCCTCCGGGACCTCCACCTTTCACGGCTTTGCTACACACCCCGCCAATATTGCCCAATTAAAAGCATTACCAAGAAACCAACAAACCCTTTTACCATTTATTAACCAAGGCCATTAGTAGAGGTATCATCATACTGACTATACTAGAAAATTTTGTCCATAGCCAACAATATATAGGTTTAAGGGGTTCCATGTTCCATTCATGATTTCTAATTAACTAAAACCATGGCCATTCCACCAAGGAATTTCCAATCCATTAAAAACCATACCATTCATATCATTTAGGGTTCCATTACCAATTTTAAACCATGCAAAAATTCAATTGAAAAACCAATATTATAGTGAAAACATTGTTAAAGATATTTTATCAAACACATTAGGGGCATAGTATTTTCAAAACCAAAGTCCAGTACCAAAGAAACATTCCAACTCAACTAGTTATACAAAAACACCATTAATACATGTAAAAGCATAATTAAAATATAAGAATGTCATAACCAAGCATTTATAACCAAAAACCCCAAATCATATTTATAAACCAAAAATTATAAAACATTTAAATCATAAAAACATTGTATAAGACCATGCCTTTAGTTGGAACTAACAACGAGGGAAGAGAACATGCCTTAATTGACCAAGTAGATGGAGAGAACCACCAATAAGATCTTGAAAATCAGTCCTCTAGTTGAAACCCTAGATTTCTTGCCCAAAAGCTTTTGAGAATTATAGAGTGTTTAGGAAGAGTTTCTAAGTGTTAATGAATAGAATAATAGGGAAAATAACCTCTAAAGAGAGTTTGAAGTCGTGGGACCTTATTAAGGTAAGTGGGAAATGTCTAGAATACCCCTACTTAAGTTGCAGTAAATCCCATCACAAGGGTACGACTGAACCTCACAAGTCATACCCTTTGATACGAGCGGTGGCTACCACTCGTATCCTTAGCCTTAGCCCTTAGGCGTAACAATATCCAGTGTATAAATCATCCTACCCAAGTTGTATTAACAACACATAGTCCGTACCATTCGCTCGTATTCCTAGCAAGATAGAAACACAAATGGTTTTAAAACCATCCACCATACGAGTCCTGGGTACGACTTGTACCCTGGCTTATGGCTCCTGGTGAGCCACTCGTACTCAGCTCCAATCGTAAGTTACCAAGATTAAGGATAAGTAAAGGAACCAAATGATCCGTATCCAACCATATAAGTCGTACCCATTCAAGTTATAAAAATCCATCCCACCAACCAACACTGGTCAGCATACAACTAGACCATACCATTCGTACCCAACATACTACTCGTGCCCATGAGTCGTATTGGGTCAAGAGACCAGAATTCTAGGAAATTTTCCAAGATCCAGAAACCAAGGTGTTTCAATAGGAGCACCCCACAAAGAAATACCAGGGTGAATAAAACCCTTATTGAGAAGATATTTTAATTTCTCCTTATGCTCATTAAACTTAGTCGGAGCCATTTTGTAGGGAGAGATAGAGATAGGATGAGTATTTGGGAGAAAGTAAATCCCAAAATATGTTTCCCTATTATGAGGAATACCAGGAAGATTATTAGGGAACACTTCAAGAAACTCATTGACTATAGGGATAGATTTCAAAGAAGGGACCTTAGAGTTAGAATCCTTAACCCAAACTAGATGATATTCACCTTTTAGAGATCAATTTCTAAACTCTTAGATAATAAATGAACCTTCCCTTAAGTGCTAAAGAACTACCTTCCCACTTAATCACTGATTCATTTAGGAGTTGAAAACTGACCCTTCGGGTTCTACAATCAAGAGATGTATAGCATGAATAGAGCTAATCTATCCCCAAAATAACATTAAAGAATAATATCTCCAACATTATCAGATCCATCAATGTCTTCTTTCCATTGATAGATATAACTAAACCCCTTAGAGTTTTCTATCCATAATAGAGTCACCCACCAGGGTAGACATAGAAAAAAGATCATAAATATACTCAGGACCAAAACCAAAATAAATAGCCACATAGTGGATTGTATAAGAAAAAGTAGACCCCGGATCAAGTAAGTAATGAACATCATGATATAAGAGTTGTAACATACCAATGACAACATCAGGAGAGGCCTCAAATTCCTAACTATTAACAAAAGCATACAGGTGATTTTGTCTAGTGTCACTACTCGAAGTAACACTCTTTAGTACTGAAGCTGAAGACGTAGTAATTGAAACCTTATTAGCCCCAATAGCGACATCGCCTAAAGGATATTTTCTCTGAATATTACCAGGTTGGCCATATCAAAATCAGTTATTCCTTCCCTCATCACAAAAACCATGGTGCAACTATCTACAAAATCTACATTGAGGATATAATAGAGGTGATTGGGCCCCATTGGCATGAGACTAGGCACCTTGTGTCGTAAACCCCTTGTTGCTCTAAAAGCGACGGGCATCGGATGACTTAGGATATGAAGCACTCATCGTAAAGTAATTACCAAATTTCCCTACTTCTTCTTAGACCACTTTCTTCAATCTCTACCACTATTCTGTTGGCCTATACTTAGTTCAGAATACATAAATTTCTTACTCTACCTATCCCTTATCTCGACTTGCTTCTTATTTTTATATTAAACCTACTTCATATACAAAATAAGTATAGAGATTTCCATGTCATTATTTAGCAAGTTGGCCTTCCACTCTAACATCAAGTTTTGAGACAAGCTCAAAGAAAACTTTATTATCTTAACCCTCATAGAGGACATCAACTCTGGAGCATAACTAATTAAACTTCAAGGCATACTCATTCACAGTCATTCTGCCTTGCCTCAAATTTATGAACTCCTCAGCCTTCGCCTCCCTGAACTCCTAAAGAAAGAAGAAGTCAATAAAAACACTAGAAAACTTATCCTATAATACTGATTTAGCATCATCCCCTCTCAACTGCTCCCGCTTATCGTACCACTAATATGCCACATCCTTTAGTTGATATTTGATGAACTCTACATCCTCTGAGTTTGAAGAATACATCACTAAAAAAATCTTTTCCATCTCATCTATGACCCCTTGAGGTTCCTTCTCAACCTTAGAATCAATAAAAGTCGGAAAACTCAACCTTATGAATTAGACAACCCTTGTGGCCTCAAAAAAAGGAGTAACTGAAGCAATACGCTTAGACTGGTGTGACCGACAGTCCACTAATTAAGTAACCAAATAAATTGACTAGCAAAACTCAGCATTAGACACATCACGCTAAGGCACTGAGGTAGGAGTAACATCAGCCCGGGTATCCTGATGAGGACTATTAGGGACCGATGGAACTCCAAAGTGGAAATAAAAAACAGTGATACTAGAGCAAGACCATAAGAAGGATGAGTTCCATCCACGTTGTACTTAGGTGGGAAAGAAGTGTTTCCATGAGCATTAGATCTTCTGAGAGGCATGATCTGAAATGCAAACAAATGGGGATTAGATGAGATTTCAATATCCTAGACTCTATAACCCAAAAGTTGGACACAAGAAAGAGAAATATTCCTAAATTCCTCGTAATCTCTCCCTTATAAGTGTGTCATGCTACACACCCATAATAGACTCTACTTGGTACGGCTTTGTCAAAACCCAATTGACCATGAACCTAGGGGTATGATACCAATTTGTCATGACCCAAACTAGGGACTGGTCATAATGGGTATCTTAAGTCCGCCGAGGATTAGAGTCTACCCCCATTGCCTAACCATAAAGAACACTATACAACTAGCAACGGATGAATTCTAAACATATAACAAGATACACTGAGTTCTAAACCTATAAAAAGATAGGCAATTCAGAAGAGAACTCCTGAATTTCAATAACATCCTAATCCACATTAATCCATAAAGCCTCTAAACAGACCAAAACCGATCTATGTTGGTACATGACTCCAATGATAGCCAAAGAAGACCATGAAAAATAGTAAATGATAAAAAATAAACTAAGAGAAAACAACCCTTCGAAAGAAGAAGGCTCACCACTTCAAGATGACTCACAAATAGTTAAATATCACCTCTAACAATACAAAGAAATAAAAGTATCTCTGGTTCTTGCATTGCATGGGGATACAACTCCAGGGATGGTTAGCAGGGTGTGCGCTAGCATGCAACACAGGGAAGAAATAAAGTAATACCATGATTAAATCAATTCAAAATTATTCAAAGCTAATGCACACAATTATATACATATATATAACATGTTGGAATAAGGAACAAGGTTTAGTATGCAAGTAAAACATTATCCTGGACTATGTAGCTTAACCATTATACAAAGGCACCAACGAGCTATATGGGTTTAATTCCCCTCGCTGAAAGGGACGTAGTGAGTGTTAGCCGCATGAACCAGAGTTATCAAGCAAGACCAGGGAATTCCCCGACATCACGTTTGTCCTGGATAAAAGTAAATATCAATAGTGTGAACCATGTACACGGTCATCAAGACCAACCCTCACAACAAAAAGTATGAGTTTCCAATATCGATCTTTTGGGACCTTCATTTTCACGATTTATCTGCATAACCCCGTTAAACCCAATTAGAAAAAATTTCACATAACCCATCCATTTTACAAAGGAATTAACCACTAAGGCACACCATAGGTATCATCATACCCTTACGCTTGCAAGCTTATAATTATGCCATTACAATACCATTAACTTAGGAGAATTTCTCAACCCCTTTTTCATTAAATCAGTGTGAGGGAATGTCAAGACCTCCTTTGTTCAGTAAATCAAATTCGGGGAATACCTCGACCTCCTTTTGGTTTATCAATTTAAATAGAAGGAATGGCTAAACACCTGAGATTCCAATTTAAAAATAAAGCATGCCCAACAAGGCCTTCAAAATCCATGTTTATAAATTTAACCATTTATGCCATACTAGAGTATAGGTAAGTAAGTCAAATCCTGCGACAAAACATATTTCAAAATGAACTGTACCAATAGGTTGAGGGAACATAATTTCCAAAATAATATACAACAACAAAAGATCAATTTGGGGGAATAACTCAAACCCATTTTCAATTCCCATACCCATGAGCCAACCTAGTTAAAAAAACCATTGATAAAGCACAAACAATGCATATAAAATCATAGTTCAATTCAAGTAACATTCATTCAAAAACCCTCAAACCCATATTCATAAACCACAACTAAATCACATGGGTAACAATTTAAATACATGATTTTAATAAAATAAGCTTTGGGGAAGAGTAACATGCATGAGATATCAAGAATTTTGAAGAGAAATCAACCCCTAGATGCTCTAATTGCCAATTCTTTGGAAACCTTATTGTTCTTAACGTATGGACTTAAGAGAGAAGAGGGAGTGTTTTGATTTAATAAATATTGAAAATAGGGTCCCTAATATGTTTTTTTATGTCATGGGTCATAAGTGGGGAAAAATGAAAATGTCCAAAGTACCCTTAATGAAAAGCTAAAAAATGGTCGCCAGTGACTATGGGTATCCTACAAATCATTAGGTCACATTATGACTCGTATCCATGAGTTGTAGTATAGAAAGTAGCCTAATGCACCCGCACTGGTCTGACTACGAGTCGTACCTTATGACTTATACTCTAATCTTACAACTTGTGAGGTTCAATCATAGGCACATTAGAAATAAGATACCATTACACTGGTTTGGCTATGGAAAGGGCCCTACTACTCGTAAAGATTCCATATGACTCATTTTATTGTAGTCGTACTCAGGTCAGAGACTTTGGATAATACACTAGTCACTCTATGGGTTGGGGGTCCTATGATCCATATGGACCCCTTATGACTTATAAGGTAAGTAATATTCTGGGTAGTAAGCTCAAAGGTCAAGAATTTTTTAGGGGAAAAAATGTAGGGTGTTACATAAAGCAACCATGCAACAAGGAATGAAAGGCCAAACACATGGATTTATCAAGATTCAAATATGGAATTGTTTGTCCTAGAAGCATGTTACGCTTCCTAGCCACTGTTATAAGTTTGTGAAACACCCTTGGTTGAAAAGTATAATGCCCATTCCAGTAGACCTATATGATATCAATGCGCCACGCTACCTAGACATTGTGATAGGGGCATGGCATGAAGGAAAATAAAAAACAACCAATTGTGGCCTAGTATAAATATGCCACTTCTAATATTTTTGATGAGTGGTGAATTTACAACTTATTAACACTCAACATTCATGCACATTACCATGTTTTGAATTAGTAAGTGAGACATATTTTTAATTAAATACACTAATATTAACTTTTTTCAAACACATAGGTAATGAGATAAAAATATGTGGATGCGAGCTGAAAAAAGATCAAAAGAAAGAAAGAAGTGCAGTGTTAAGATCTGGAGCAAAACATAGCCTCAGTTACCACGATCATGGTCTGAGGACCACGTTTTTTATCAGTCAGGAAGGTCAAAATACCACGATCATGTTTCTATGACCGCAGTCACGATATTCGTAAAAGCAGACAAACTCCCACAATCACAAATTAGTGGTAAAAATAGCCCAAGGGCAAAGCTATAAATGCACACAGCTGAATCCCAAATTCCCTCAAGAGGCTCAAACCCTATCCCATAGAAGAGATCTGACTTTTGTGGAATTTTCCACCAGTTTTAGTTTTCATTTATTGTATTATTTTTTGGTGAAGAATACTTTGGAGTAACTCTAAGTGAAGGATTATCAAACTCCTATTGAAGATTTGTTGAAGTTTAAAGTTTGATATAAAATTAACTTAGTCTTTCATAAATCAAATCAATGGATATTTTGGGTATATATTTTCTTATTTATCTTATGAGTAGCTAGTTTTTCCTCTTTGGATTATGTTAGAATAAGGTGAAAGTGTGTGTGGATTGTATTTGTTAGCTTCAATTATTATCTTATGTTGATGGGTTTTACAAATGCTTGATTGTAACATGAAATTTGGTGGTGATAGCCTAAAATCTCCTAATACCCATATTATCCTTGACAAAGGGATGTGGGTAACCCTAGATCCTTCAACTATCCTTGAAAGAGGGATTATAAACATGAGCCTTTGTGAACAATAACTTAGATACTAGATATTCTCTCATTGTTTTCTTAGAAATAAGCTTAGATTTTGAGATTTCTATGTCTTAGGCATCATCCTAGAAATAGGGATGGAAAATTGAGGCTTTGTGATGTTTAGTTGACCATACCCATGCGGTACTTGAAAGAATCCGTCGGTGATAGTTTGGTACTTTGTCGAAAGACTAGTATCAAAATCTTGAACCAAGCCTATCCTCATATGTTTAAGATAAAAATTGAAGTTGATTGTATTGTACCCACATACTAAATTACCTTAGTAAAGAAATAACCCTAAGATCTAGAAATCCTATCTTGATGATCCATGTCATATCGCGACGGACCCCATTTTTGACTAGATTGTAGATATGTTTTGCAAAGAGAGATGGAGGCACTATATCAATCCTATTGGTAGTATGATATTTATTTATGTGGTGTTTGAGATGGACATTGGAGTGATTGTCCAAATGCTCCCTCCCCCTATTATGCTAAACTAAATTCTACTTCTTATAAGTTTGATTGGTCTTATGATGCGATAAAGAAAGAACAATATGTTGTGTACAATATTTTTGAAGCACTGCTTCAAACTTTTTTGGATCAGGAAACTACATTGGAGGAGGACAAGTATGTCTTGCATTAATCCAATGAGGTATTTAAAAGAGAGACAATCAAGGTAGAGGAAATAGACAAGGAAACAAACCCTTCAAATACCATTACCTTCCCTCTTTTAAACATAAAGAGTACAGGAAGAAAGACCTAGCTATGTGGAAAATGATAATCTTGGTAGTAAAGAGACCTTAGTAATTTCCCAACTAACCGAACCTAACATAGTTGAAGATGCCAAATTGAGGAAATAGAGCTGGAGTGAAAATAAAAAGCCACGCAAATATCGTATGAAGACTCTAGTCCAATTTGGGGTGAAGATGCTAATAGGGATGTGATTCTGGAATTAAGGGATAGAACTCATTCCAACCATTCTCAACATTAGTCTTGGTAGATGTGATGAAATTCCATCCACCTAAACAAATGATATATTTTTTGGGAAAAGGAGCACCATCCCAATATTTTAGAGTTTGACATTCCAAACGAGCATATGAGAACCCCCTACTCGAAAGAAAAGGAACTCAACTTCTAATGTTCAAGTAGCGGCCTATTGATATTCCTAACACTACCCAAGGAGCTAAATTGGAAATTTTATATGAAATTGGGTAAAAGGTTCAAGTCTTCTAAGTGGCGAGATAGAAGCTGAATATACATGTCCTCATTTATTTCACATTTCATCTATGACGATTTGAATCTTCTGTCCCTCTTCCGCTTAATGCATAGTAAATAAAAGTTGGGATGGAGAATCTAATCTTCTAAGTGGAAACACAAATGATAGTTGGAGGAGTGTCTTGCCATAAAAGATGGGGCAACATATCATGCCACAAAAGTTGAACGTATCATTTTATTTTTGCATGATAGATTAGATTTTATTTTTATTTATGCATAATCCATGAAATTATAGTTCTAGGAGAAGGGTTGATAGAAATTAAAAAAGGGAAAGTGTTAAAGTATGGTGCTTTAGACTGAGCAGTGGAGAAAAGAGGGCCTAAAAATTAGTCTAAGGTACCACGATCGTGACCCGTGTCACCGTAATTGTGGTAGATGAGTGTCTACGATCGCAAAAATCTGACCGTGATTGCGGTTAGATCAGTTTAAAAGACCATCCGATTGCTCAGTACTCCCACGCTCGTTTCTCCATTTTTCTCTCTAAAATTGCACCCAAACACCATAAAAACTTTGAATAATCAAAGAGCTCATTGAATCTCTGTGTATTCAATGCTATGGTATGCGTTTTAACTCCCATTAATTGCATATTTTTTTGGCTTGAAATTTGTACTTTAGGAATAGACCTAAAATAGTATTTCCAATGCTAAATCTATGCATTTATATGGACTATTTGTGTGGTTAGAGGTTATAGTTGGAGTACACATTAACGGGGAAGTTTTGAGTACCCAAAATTTGGCTTAAATAGGATTTAATTATTATGTACACCACATGTTTGATTTCATGATCCAATGAACTCATTGCAAATTTTCAAGTTTTAAGAGCATAATCAAGAACTTAGGGCTTAAGTTACATGAGCATGAAAATTATATGGTTGGTTGGAACACAAATTAGGGTTGGAATTGGGTATTTTGTTCTGTTAAAAATCTAGTCGAAGTTGGTCTCAGATATCGCAATCGCTACATCTGAGAGCTATTTTCTGCTGAGACCAAAAGTTTTGCATGTCCAGTTTTTATTCCAAAACCCACTATGACACCGCCCCAAGAGCTTATAAGGTTAACCTAGCATGGTTTTGGTGTGGAACTGCTAATGATGGTTTGGGTTATGTAGTGTGCAGGTACTCATCCAAAAAAATAAGAACTTTGGTCACATCGGTTCATGACTCCCAAATGCCACAACTAATACTATGATTAGTTTCCAAGGAATAAGATGCTCTTGAAAAGGGGTATTTTTTTTGAATGAGTTCCATAAAAAGTTCTGGCATTTAATGCTAGACTCGTGGACATAGGATAGAGCTATTTTTCCCCAGACCCTTGCAGGGCATACGACTAGTGTTGCAAAAGTTCTATGCTAATCTTAGTGTAGTGTCTTTTTCAAACTCGGTTATCAAGATCCCAGGGGTGGGTGTGCATTTTGAAGTGGAGAAAATCAATGAACTATATGGGCTCCCAGATGCAAACATGGATACTTTTAAGGCAAAGGGATGTGAGCCGGGAAATTGGATGGTAGAGAAATTATGCCCAAGAGAGAAGGTTCCATGGACAAAAACAAAAAAGGGCATCTCCATGAACAACTTCATAGAAGAGGCTTGGATATGGTTTAACATCATTTGCAACTGGATCTCTCCTTTCACACACATGATTATAGTTATAGATATACGTGCCCATATGGATTTCTATATATTGGATAACATTCCTATCAATATTGGTCTTCTGGTGATTTATGACATGTAGTTCTATAGGAAACATGGTGGTATGCGTCTCTTATTACCTTCTCTTATACAGAGATGTGAAGGAGAGCAGAGGTGGTGGAATACTCGAATGACACTTGGGTGAACCATGGAACCCCTATTTACCCACTTAATATCCTAGGTAAGGGTGTGTACCTAATAAAAGCTAAAAGAGACAGATCGACATAGGCAAGTCTATAGTTGAGGAGTCAGAGTCATGTAGACCATCCACTTCTTGTCCATTGGAAGATATTGAGGTTAATATTAGGGTTATCAAGGAGGTAGTATCAGGATTACCTTAGGGTTCGGGAGAGCCCTCCTCCAGGCATCATTCTAATCTGTCTCGCTTTGATTGTAAGAAGTATAAGGAGGAGAAACAGATATAGGGAGCCACGATTACTAGGTTTGAGAGGGAATATTCAGCATTGGTAGAGTCTCATAGGGAGCTTTAGGCATCCCATGAGAAGATAAAGAAAATGGAGAAGAAGAGAGACAAGTTCTTCAAAAAGATGTGGAAATGGGTCAAGGGAATGTTGAAGGTCCTGAAACCTCATAATAGACTACCTTATCCTAGAGTAGAGAGTGATAACGAGGACCCTACTGAGTGTTCTGGTTCTGATGCTGGTGGTTATGGTGTAGAGTCAATAGGAGAGAGCAGCTCTTGATGCAGATTTAGGGAGCACCCTTTTCTCTTGCTTTATTGATTATGCAGTGAGGTCACTGCTATGTTTTAAGTTGGGGTGTCGGTCCCCAGATCTATATTATTTTGATATTTTATGGATGTTTTAATGACATTTTGGATGATTTTTATTCTGTTTTTGGGTTGCATTATTTGGGCACTCTGATGGTGCCCACATTTCATGGATTAGTTATTTGGTTTGTTTTTAGTCTTCTGATTTACTTTATCTTTATTTTAGTTGTGATTCTATTTGACAAACTTTTCCCTATATGGATTGAGTAGTCATATGGTTGGTTTGCCCATATGAAAGCCACAATGTTAGGCAAAGGCTTGGGTTGTTTCCTAGTTTAGCAATTGTGCTTGTGTAAATTCAATAGGAAACACCCCCCTTTTACCAAGAATTTTCAAAAATCAAGGGTATGGACGTGATCTACCTTGTAACAAAACTTTTTCTCTTTTTGTGACTCCAAAATTTTTTGGCTTGTGAAAATTGATAGACACTCCATTTTTTGTCTCTAATGGGAGAGGCAATTGAGACCCCTTAGCGAATGTACATGCCATGTGCGGTAAGTTTATTTGTATCAATCTCATGTATACTTGTTCTATCTAGTTCTTTCCCCATTAGTCTCTCAAGGCTAAATTTTTATTGTATATGGTTGGTGAGATGATCTTAGGCCATCTTTATGACAATAAAAGCCTACTTAGCCTAAAGATCCTACCCGTTCATAGATGATATCCCTAGTCACCTACTTTGATCCCTTGGACCTTTCTTTGGCAAACACATTACAAGCCGTGAGCCATTCAAATTTATCCCTCTTTTGAACAATACCCTCTTTGAATTTAAGAATTTAACTTGAGGCTAAAAGCCTAAGTTGGGGGTGGTGAGGATTGAAAGTAGTGACTTTGGGCCACGAAGTTGTAAGTGAATGCCTATGAGATTAAGCACTGAGATAAAATTAGTAAGAAAAAGAAAGGACCCAAAAAAGGAAAGAATTGCATGAGATTTGTAAGAAAAAAAATGAAAAAAAATGGGCGAACCAAGATAATAAAAGTAGGCATTTGTAAAAGAAAAAAAGTTTCCCAGAGTCAAGAGTTAGATTAAATAGTGTGATGTAGATGTTCATGGAGGGTATAGCCTTGTTGTTACTAAATGGTATCCTACCCTACCCCAAACCTATTTTAAAATCTAGAAAATCCCTTCGAGATCTCCAACCATTTACTTTCATTAAAGTGGCGATTGAAAATAGAGGCAAGACTATGGCATGACACTTGTTAGAATAAAGAGTTCTTGTGAGGGGGAGATTTTTTCACTTAAATTCCTTTTGTATATTTGGTAGCTTGGTGAGTGGAATTTTTCTTCTGCTGAGGAGGCATGTGAACAATTTGAGGTGGGTGATTTTGTCATCTTTCGAGAAAATAGGCAAAAAGGAGTATAATGTATTTGAGGTAAAAAATTTAGTCACTTATAGAGTATTGGTGATAGTTGGATTGTTCCTCTTTGAAGTCTTTTACATCCTTCATTATTGTATTTTATGTTGATGGGTGTCGGGAGAATAACTTTGTTCATGTTTGAAGAGCTATTTAAGGTTGTAACTAAGTTTGATGTCATTGTAATCATTGGGTCATCTTATGTGGGCATAAATGTGCATTGTCTCGTGGTAAGAGATAATGTTGCTTGAGGACAAGCAAAGCTTTAAGTTAGGAGTGTTGATGGGTGGTGAATTTACCACTCATCTTTACTCAACATTTCGGTCACATTACCATGTTTTGAATGAATAATGAGACATATTTGTGATTGAATGCACTAGTATCCACTTTTTGCACACACATAGGTAATGAGATGAAAATATGTGGATGCGAGATGAAAAAAGATAAAAACAAGGAAAGAAGTGTAGTTTTAAGACCTAGATCAGAACGTAGCCTCAGTTACCGAGATCATGGTCTGAGGAGCACAATCGCGATTAATCAAGAAGGTAAAAATACCATGATCGTGTGGCTCTAATCGCGGTCGTGGTATCCGTGAATGCGGACAAACTCCCATAATCGCGGCCTAGTGGAAATATAGCCCAAGGGAAAAGGTTCAAATGAACACTGCTGAATCCCAAATTCCCTTAAGAGGCTTAAACCCTATCATATATAATCCTATCCCAAATTCCAAGTGAAGGATTAACAAACTCCCACTGAAGATTTGTTGTTGAAGGTCAAAGTTTGAAGTAACATTCACTAAGTCTTTGGGGGAATACCTTGTCCCCCTTTCCAGTTACCATACCCATGAACCCAACTAGTTAAAAAAACCATTGATAAAGTACAAACAATGCATATAAAATCATAAGAGTTCAATTCAAGTAACATTCAATCCAAAACCCTCAAACCCATATTCATAAATCACAATTAAATCACATTGGTAACAATTTAAATACATGATTTCAATAAAATAAGCTTTGGAGAAGAGTAACATGCTTGAGATATTAAGAATTTTGGAGAGAAATCAACCCCTAGATTCTCTAATTACCAATTCTTTGGAAGCCCTATTGTTATTAACTTTTGGACTTGAAAGAGAAGAGGGAGTGTTTTGATTTGATAAATTCTAAAAATAGGGTCCCCAATATGTTTTTTTATATCATGGGTTGTAAGTGGGGAAAGAGGAAAATATCCAAAGTACCCTTAATGAAAAGATGAAAAATGGTCGCCAGTGACTACGGGTCACCTTACGACTCGTTAGGTCACATTCTGACTCATCGCCATGAGTTGTAGTCTAGAAAGTAGCTCAAGGCACCCACACTAGTCTGACTATGAGTCGTACCCTATGACTCATACTCTGACCTTACAAACAGTGAGGTTTAATAGTAGGAACATAAAAAAACAACAGACCATTACACTAGTTTGGCTATGGAAGGGTCCCTACTAATCGTAAAGAGTCCATATAATTCGTTACGTCGTAGTCGTACTCAGGTCAGAGACTTTGGATAATACACTAGTCACTCTACTGGTTGGGGGTCCTGCAACCCGCATGGACCCCCTATGACTTGTAAGGTAAGTCATAATATGGGTAGTAAGGTCATAGGTTAAGAATTTTTTAGGGACCAAAATCTGGGGTGTTACATAAAGCAACCATGCAACAAGGAATGAAAGGCCAAACACATGGATTTATCAAGGTTCAAATATGGAATTTTTGGTCTTATGGGCGTGTCACGCTGCCTAGCCACTGCTATAATGGCGTGGAACACACTTGGTTGAAAATTATAATGCCCATTCCAGTAGACCTACATGATATCAATGAGCCACTCTGCCTAGTCATTGTTATAGGGGCGTGGCATAGAGGGAAATCAAAAACCACCTATTGTGGCCTAGTAAATATGACATTTCTAATCATTTTGATGATGGTGAATTTACCACTCATTCGCACTTAATATTCACATACATTACCATGTTTTGAATGAATAAGTGAAATATATTTATGATTAAATACACTAATATCAACTTTTTGTAGACACATAGGTAATGAGATAAAAATATGTGGATGCGAGCTGAAAAAGATCAAAAGAAGGATAGAAGGGTAGTTTGAAGACTTGGAGCAGAACATAGACTTAGTTACTGTGATCGCGGTCTGAGGATCGCGATCCCGATCAGTCAATATACTGCGATCGCATGGCTCTGACCACGATCGCGGTAGACGCGAATGCAGATAAAATTTTGCGATCACGGCCTAGTAATAAAATATCCCAATGGAAAAGGTGTAAATGCATAGAGCTAAATCCCAAATTCCCTTAAGTAGCTCAAACCCTATCCCATATAAGAGATCCTACTTTTGTGGGATTTTCCCACCATTTTTAGTATCCCTTTATTGTATTAATTTTGGGTGAAGAATACGTTGGTGTAACTTCCAAGTAAAGGATTAGCAAACTCCCATTGAAGATTTGTTGAAGTTCAAAGTTTGAAGTAACATTCACTTAGTCTTTCATAATCAAATCAAAGGATATTTTGGGTATATATTTGCTTATTTATCTTATGAATAGCTAGTTATTTCTCTTGGGGTTATGTTAGAATAATGTGAAAGTATGTGTGGGTTGCATTTGTTACCTTCACTTATTAGCTCATGTTGATGGGTTTTACAAATTCTAGATTGTAACAAGGAATTTGTTGGTGAAAGCCTCAAATCTCCTAATAACCGCATCATCCTTAACAAAGGTATGCGGGTAACCTAGATCATTCAACTATCCTTGAAAGAGGGGTTGTAGGTAACATGCATCTTTGTGAACAATAACTTAGATACTAACTATTTTCTCTTTGTTGTCTTAGAAATAAGCTTAGATAGTGGGATTGCTATGTCTTAGGCATCATTCTAGAAATAGGAATGTCAAATTGAGGCTTTGTATAGTTTAGTTGACCACACCCATGAGGTATTCAAAGGATTTCGTGGGTGATAGTTTGGTACTTTGTCGAATGGCTAGTATTGAAATCACTAACCAAGCCTACCCTCGCATGTTCAAGGTAAAAATTAAAGTTGATTATCTTGTACCCATATACTAACTTCCCTTAGTAAGACATAACCCCAAGATCCATGATTAATTAATTTTACTCTAATTATTCATAGCCCAAAATTAGTCCTTTGAAATTCCATAAATAAACATTTGTTTTGTTACTTACTCAAACCACACCATTTTTACATAATTGTGTTCTAGGTTTGAATTTTAGCAAGTTTCATCGATTTTGACCTAAATCTATTGCCACTCACATTGTTCCTCTTGAATTCGACCCCGACTCAATGTTGGGTAAATATATTGACGGCGATTTCCTTGCATTTAAATTGACATGTATGTTGAGTGTTACCACTTTTGTAAACACCTTGGGCGACTTGGGCGCATTGAAACACATTGGGGGAGGATGAAATAGGGTTTTTATTCTATTAATTCAGTTTACTCTTGTATTATTACAAGGATTCACCCAAAGTCGGGATGTAGGTGATGATGCCTGCAGTCAATCCTGCTGCTGGAAATGAGCACCCGAACCTACATTATAAGACAATATAGCACATAGAAATATATGTTGGTTGGTACCTCTTAAATGTACTGAGTATGTGTGGGTGAATACAAAAGTAAAACAATAATTGAATATATAAGTAAACTATCAAATGATGAATACTACGTGAAAATGACTTACCTTGAATCTGAATAAGACAAAAGTCTTCAAGATTATGAACACAAATTATGAAGCATAAAGATAATCTTTGTGAGCCATGTCACTAAGTTTCTAAAAGCTTCACTTTTCATTCTTTCTTATGGGGGATTCTTCTGACCGACATAAACCATGTAAGATACCATGGAATCCAATGTCTTACCCATGTTGGGGAGAGATGTTCTACCCTTGCCATTAGAATAGAAACATAACTTAAGTGATCACTAAACTTCATCCATATTAGGAAAAATCATAACCTACGGTGGCTCATAGTTTCTAGGAATTTAGGATACACTCATCCACATTCCATTATCGGTGCTAAATACTACCCCCATAATACTTATATGCTCATACTTTAATAAATCCACTTTAACATAGCATTAGGGTTTATAGAATGAACGCCAGTTATGCTTCTCTTTTCCTTAAATCATAATCAAGAAGAATATTTATGGATTTCATATCTTATCTTTAGATCAAAAGATCAATCTTTCTTGAATCATGCGATAATATATGTGAATGAAGTTTCAAAGGCTTAAACTATATGTGAATGAAGTTTCAAAGGCTTAAACTTCCTTGTAAACTTGATGCTTGTACTTGGGACTTGAAATTTATGCTTTATTTCATAGGGATTCATAATAAAACGTCATGATCAATAATCACCTTCACATATTTCAACATTATCCAGTCAAGATATTAAAATTCAAATCATAATATAAATCTTGCAAGTCAATACATAAATATATGTAAACCTTGATGCACTTAAAGCTTTCAATCACATGGTAATATCATACTTCAAAAACATGTCTATTTGGGTATGAATCATAATTCAAAATAAGTAAATTAAATCTCAAACCATGAACTTTGGGAACAAGGATGACAAAATAACCTTGTTGATAAACCCCACATACCTGAAGTTTCTTGACTAGTGAAGAGAGCTTGAACCTTGGGACTTCAAAGAAAAATTTTGAGAGAGGAACCCTAATCTTGATGTTCCTAAAGATGGGAGGTGGAAAGTGTTGTTATTTTATTGGGGAATAGAGAGAAATAACGCCTCTTGGAGGGTTATGGGTCATGGGTTGGGAGTTATAAAAGGCAAAAAAACTAAAAAATCCTTTAACAGAACATTACAGAAATTGCTCGCCAGTCAAACATACTAATCGTATGGTGAGGGTATAAATAAGTCTATCAACTTGTAAGCTTGGAAGAATCAAGGAGGGTATATACTGATTATCATACAAGTGGTAACAGACGAGAAGTATTATCTCTATATGACTTGTATGCCCCTACTCGTATCTTGGACCGAATCTTAGGAAGCCTACACTGATAAACTTCTGACTTCCCTTCATACTATTCGTATGGTGATCTTATGAATCTAAGGATCAATTTAGACCTACAACAGAATGTCCACCATACCACACTATCTAGGATTCAACTGTAATATACTTCTTGAATGTTGTATGTACGACTCAAGGGAGTGAGTCGTATGATGCATAGAGACTTCCAGACACAAGTTATAATAATACGCCACGACCTTACCATTCTACATCAGAACACAACCAATCCCACAAGCGACGTGTCATAATAAACCACGAAGCCATTAGTACCCTCGGGCAGGGTCAAAATAGGAGCTAAAGTCAACTTATCTTTAGACTTCCCAACACTTCCCTTACAGCCATCGGACCTCAAAAACTTTACTTTCTTTTGGGTCAACTTACTCAATGGAATAAAAATAGATGAGAAGCTCTCCACAAACCATCTATAATATCCAGCTAAACCCAAGAAGCTTTGAATGTTGGTTGAAGTTATGGGTCTAGGCCACTTCTTAACAGCTACAACGTTCTGTAGATCAACCAAGATCCCTTCCCTGGAAATAACATGACTTAGAAAGTAACAGCATTCAACCATAACTCACACTTTGAGAACTTAGCATGCAACCCCTAATCCTTAAGGGTTTGCAACACTATACTAAAATAATTGGCATGATCAGACTCACTCTTTGAATATACCAGAATATCATTAATTAACACAATGACGAATAAGTCCAAAAATTAATGGAATACACAGTTCATATGATCCATAAATGTTGTCGGCATATTAGTCAAACCGAAGGACATCACCAAAAACTCAAAATGACCATACGAGGTTCAAAAAATAATCTTTCGGTATCCACCGCCCTAATCTTCAACTGATGATAACACGATCGTAGGTCAATCTTAGAGAAGTACTTAGCACCCTGAAGCTGATCAAATAGGTCATCAATCCTAGAAAGAGGATACTTATTATTCATCGTTACCTTATTCAACGGGTGGTAATCTATACATATTCGAAAGGACCCATCCTTCTTATGAACAAATAGCACAGAAGCACCCCATGGGGAAAAACTACTATGAATAAAACCCTTATTAAGTAGATTTTTCAACTACTCCTTAATTTTTTCAACTCAGCTGGAGCCATTCTATAAGGAGGGATAGAGATAGGACAATTTTATGGAAGAAGATCAATCCCAAAATCAATTTCCCTTTTGGGAGGAACACCAGGAAGATCCTCGGGGAACACTTCATCAAACTCACAGACCACCAAGACAGATTGCAAGAAGGACCCTCCAAATTTGAATCTTTAACTATGAGCAAGTGATAATGACACCCCTTGAAAATCAACTTCTAGGCTTTAAGATAAGAAATGAACATTCCCTTACTTACTAGGGAACTACCTTCCCATTCTATAACTGGCTCACTAGGAAATTTGAAAAGGACCTTACGGGTCCGACAGTCTAAGGAGGCATAACACGTGTGCAACTAATTTATCCCTAAGATGATATCAAAATTGACCATATCCAATTCTATCAAGAGTACCAAATATCACAAAACCCCTATAAACTCTTCTTGAAACTACAAAATCACCCACCGGGGTGGACAAAGAAAAGGGTTCTGAAATACTCTTAAAACCAAAACAAAAATGAATAGCCACATAAAGGTCACAAGTAAAAGGGAAGACCCGAGATTAAATAGATAATACACATCATGAGAAAAGAGTTGTAACATACCAGTGATAACATCCGAAGATGCCTCGAATTCCTAGCGAGTGGCAAGAGCATAAAAGTGATTTCGATTAGTGTCAGAGCCAGACGTAGCACCCTTTAGTGCATGAGCCGAAGAAGTGACAATAGGACCTTTTTAGACCAGTAGCAACATCACCTGAAGGAAAGTTCCTTTGTACATGGCCCATTTGACCACTCTTAAATCACTTGTTTCTCTCCTTCTTATAAAATCAATTATACACCTGTATATAGAATTGGAAAGGGGGATAAAATGGGGCCGACTGAGCTCCACTATCCTAAGACTAAGCACCCTATACCTTGGGAACATCACTATTCTAGAAACAACAATCATTGAATGGCTTAGGATATGGAGCACTAGTCGTAGAATAGGTATAGGAATTTCCCCACCTTTCCTTAGACCATTTTCACAATCTGAACCACTCGTTTGCTAACCTTCACCATGATTCAAATACTGAAACTTCTTACTTTGCCTTTTCCTTATCTCTTCTTGCTTGTTATTTTCCTACTCGACCTATTGCATATACACAATAAGTCGAGAGATATCTATATCCATGTTAAACAAGGCAGCCTTGCTCTAAAAAATCAGATTGTGAAATAACCCAGCAACAAATTTCCCCATCCTCGCTCTCATGGAAGACACTAGCTCAGGAACATAACAGGACAACCAGTGAAACTTCAGGGAATACTCTTTCATAGTCATCCTACCCTATTTCCCATTTATGAACTTCTTAGCTTTAACATCCCTTAACTACTGAGGAAAGAAACATTCCAGAAACGCACCCAAAAACCCATCCTATAGTGCTAACTCTTCATCATCATCCCTAGACTGATCCCACTTCTCATACCAATTATATACCACATCCTTTAGCTAGTAGGCGGCAAACTCAATACCCAAGAGTCAGAAGTGTGCATCACATGAAAAATCATCTCTTTCTCATTAACGAAATTTTGAGGATCCCCCTCAACATACGAACCAGTGATAGTTAGAGGACTCAACCTCATAAATTGACCAACTCTAGTGACCACAGAAGGTGGAATAACAAAAGCAACATGCTCAGTATGAGAGACCACTAACTGGGTAAGCAAATGGATTAACTAGAGATACTCAGCATTTGACACATAACCTTTAAGTGTCCGATGAGGGCTAGGGGGAACCGATGGAACTCTACAAGGGTAATCAGGACCTGGACCCCTAGACCAGGTATGAACTCTACAAGTAGGATGATTTGCATCCACATTATCCCTAAGTAGGACTAAAGAGTTTCCATGAGCATAAGATATTCTTGGAGGCATGATTTCAAATCCGAACAAACAGGGATTAAAGGAAATTTAAGACCTTAGACTCTATAGCCCAAAATAAAACAAGAAGAAAGAAAGGGAAACATTCCTAAATATCCACAAAGTATCTATAACAAAAAAAACAACCTAAGTCAGAAAATGCCCTCAACTCTGACAAATACAATAACAATGATAATGGTAATGTGAAGTCTTCACTTTTAATCAAAGAAAGGGAAACCAATGGAATGATAAAGTCTTCTAGAAAATAGAAGCTCACCACATCACCATAAATAACTGATAAACCTAGACGATTAACGTGACACTATATAGGAAAAGTAGACTTTTGTTTAGACCCTGCATCGTATAGGGATATAGCATAAATAGATAGGAAGTAGGTTGAGAAATAACATGTAACTAAAGGATAAGGATAAAGTAATGACAATTCAAAATCAAGTTCAACTCAATGGATATGTTCTAATATATGTGTGCATACATATATACTTATATAAAATATTGTGATAGAGAATAAGGCTTAACATGCACTTTACAACTTTAGCTTGGATTATGTATCTTAACCGTCCTATAAAAGTATGCATGGTTTATATGGGGCCCAACTCTCACCCCTATACAGGCCCCAGTATGTGTAGCCAGACAAAACAAAAAATAATCTTATATATTTAGATGGGGGACTCAAACCTCGTAATCATATAATAAGGTAACTTAAGCACCCAATCATGTAATGTAACATAGGGGACTCGAATCTCCCAATCATATAATATGGTAGACTCGAACCACCCAGTCATAAGTAAGGGGACTCGAGCCCCAGGCCATTGAGACCCCCGTGCTGACAAATGCAGTTTCCAGTATTGGCCCCTTGGGACCTCCATTTTTACGGCTTAGCTACACAACCCTCTTTTAAGGCCCATTAAAATATTTATCACAGATTCTTATTCATTAAACCATAACACACATCTAGGCATACACTGTTGGTATCATCATACCAACTACACTTGCAAGGTAAAATCATCATGCCATTATAATTTCTATTAACTTTGGAAAAACAACTCCCTTTGATCATTAATACAAGGTGGGGGAACACCGACTCTCTTAGTTAATTAAATAAAACCCGCATATTTCAATAACCTCTTTATATCATGTAATTATTCCAAAAGTAATTCAATGCAATTATACTGACATGACCTAAGCCAAGGCCTAGTTGTATCATACATCTCAAGTCTAACCAGGATAGGAGACCACATACAATACCCAACTGTAAACACCCTGCACCCTATGTCGGATGAGTTCTGAACATATAACAAGATAAATCAATAAAAATTCAAAGACATTAAATAAAGTTTATGGCCATAATCCAACAACCTTAATCGAATATCCAACCAGTGCCAACCCTAAGGCCAATACTAATACAAAGGCTAACACCAATATCAACACCGCCCATGCCCATAGTAGTTTGACAAAGCCTCTGACCAAAATCAAGCATTATCCTAATGGGATATGCCCCTTACCTTAGCCAAAGCCAAAATCCAAGAAACAAAAATAATTTAAAAAAGTCCATAAAATGAAATGGAGTCTTCCAATGTAAAGAAGCTTACCACTTCAATCTAACTCAAAGATGTCCCTGAATCCATGTCACTGAGTAGGAGGAATGGTAGTATGGCTGGTTCTTGCATCGCATGGGGATACAATGCCCTGAGATAGTTGGCGGAGTGAACACGAACTTGTACTCAGGGATAAAGTTAAAATAATACCATTATTCAAAGCCAAATAAAATAACCTAAAACAATCATATATATATATAGTATGTCGGATAGGGAATCGGGTTTATCATGCATTTAAAACCTTAACCTGGGTTGTGTAGCTCTGTCATCCTAAATGTCCACCCATGAGCTATATGGGTTCAACTATCTCTGCTGAAAGGGCCCTAGTGCGTGTTAGCTGCACGACTGAAGAAAAGAACCTTAGAGACTACTGTTCCCAAAATATAAAGTGTGACATCATGCTCATGGTCACCATGACCAAACCTCACATCGATAAACGTGAGTTTCCAGTATTGGTCCCCTCGGGACCTCCATATTCCATGACTTTACTAACACAACACTCTTTAAGACCATATCAAATTCAAATACATATTTCAATCATTTACCAAGGAGTATTTTTTTTTCATTAACTACTGTATCGTCATACAAAAATTAGAGCTCGCAAGTCTATCCTTTTATGCTATACTAAAGTCATTAAACCAAGTTTACTCCAAAGTTTCTAATTAAACCAAAACCATGTCCACCAAGGCCTTTCCAAACCATTTCAAATAAACCAAATAAATTAACGTTCCATTACCATTTATGCAATGCAAGGATATCAAGTGTATTTAAGCAATATGAAAAATTCATTCTCATTGGCATTTTAACAAATAGGTTGAGGGCATATAAGTTTCAAAATCATAACAAAGTAATTTTAGGAATCCATAATACTCCAACGTCTATTTACCATTTACACGCATCCCACAATGTCAAAATTATACTAAAAGTATGAAATAATACATAATTAAACCATGAGAATCATTATTCAACCATGAACATCCAAAACCCTCAACTATTATGTCAACCCATAACAATATCATAAGAAACATATATTAAAACATAAGATCTTTGTATAATAACAATGAGGGAGGAGTAACATTCCTTAGACATCAAAGAAGATGGAGAGAAACCACCCTTAAAAGCCTCAATTGATTATCCTAATAAAACTCTAGCCTTTTGCTTGAAAAAGAGTTTGAGAGAGATTTTAAAAGTGTTTGATTGAGAATAATAGGTTAGTAAATCCCCAAAAGATGTTTTATGTCATGGTATAAAAGGAAGTTACCAAGTAAAAATTTCCAGAATTCCCCCAACTTAAAACTGTAAAATTATCGTAGGTGGTTATGAGTCGACCCCTTGACTTATGACCACAACATATGATTCGTACAATGGAGTAGTCACCAAGATAGTGAGTTGGACACCCATACACTATCCACCATACAACTCCCTAACCCCTACTCATGACTAGACCATATAACTTGTATGGTCCAGTCGAACCCAAGATAGAACCCAAAGGGATAAGACACTGGGCATTATACGACTCAACTTTTCCACTCGTACCTTGTCCTCATGGATCTTAGTTAGCCACTCATACTCAGAGACTAGTCAAGTCACTAAGTTACCAATTTTATTGAGAGACCAACCAAATAAACCATCACCACCCATAAAGACCCATAATGCCAAATCATAACCAGAACAGAAACCCAAAGAACCATCCACTGGAGTCCTTAATACTAGGGTTACCTGAATCGTACCCACAACCATACAACTTGTATGGTGAGTTGTTACTAAGACCGTGAGTTCAAAACACAAGAAATTTCCAAGGGCCAAAACCCATGGTGTTTCATATACTCAAACATAAATCCACTTTTACAAAATTGAGTTGGGGTTCCACTAATTCAATTGTCAATATTCATAAATTTTGGGGAAATCAAAATCCCCTAGATTATTCACCATACCCATGCACCCCACAAGTTTTAAACCGTATAAAGCATGAATAATGCCTAATAAACTATGCAAAAACAGTTTAAGAAACATTTATTCCAAAACCCTCAATCCGTATCAAAACCCATGTTCAATTCCACTTAAAAATCATATAATTTCATTCTTTAAGTAAAACAAATTTAAAGGGTAGAGTCACATGACTGAAATATCAAGAAGAATAGAGAGAAGTTGCCCTTGGAAGATCTAATTGATCAACTTCTTAGAAACCCTAAGTATCTTGATCTTGGATAATTTAGAGTAGTTTAGAAGTTATTTCAATTTGTTTTGGAGTGATAATGATACCCTAAAGGAATTTAAAATCATGGGTCATGACTTGGGGAAAAAGGGAAATATCTAGAATGCCCTTAGTAAAAAGACTGGAATTTGTTGCCCAGTCAGTATGGGTGACCTTACAACTCATGCCATCTAGTCGTAGTTAGAACAATATCCATGGACACCCATAATTTTCTAGATATAAGTGGTACTATACGAGTTATACTTAGACATTACAACTCATTTGGTCAGGTTGTACGAAAGATAGAACGTTTTTGGGCATCATATTGGTTTGGCTGCGGATGGGACTATATTACTCGTATAGAGTCTTTACGACTCGTTGGGAGCCAATCATAATCATAGAAGAAACTTGGCCAATCCATACTGGTCAGGCTATGATTAGGGTCCTATGACCTGTAATGACACCCTGCGACTCGTAGGGTTAGTCGTAGTCTGGGAAGTAAGTCTATAAGTCAAGAATAATTTCAAGGACCAAAATCTGGGGCATTTCAATAACTATATTATTGTAATGGTAATAATACAATTTTACAGTTTTAAGAATCAAAATTTTTTTTTCATTCCCTATTTATTATGCTCCAAAGGCGGAAATTTTCTATTAATATTTTGGGAGTTTTCATCTTTGGAGGTAAGATCTTACATTCTAAACTTGAATTTCTTTTAAGAATTATTGAGAATCGCTAGAATCTTATTCAGGGTAGAAATTGAGGCTTATATTTAGTTTATGAACTTAACATAAATTAAGGGAAATGGGGATAATATTTGTTAATGATCCCAGGGTGTTATAAATACTATTTTGAGTAGAATTATAATTGTTCATGCAAATTATGGTAGAATTCATGAGGTTTACAGGGAAGAAAATCCTACGGTGATGGACTAGGGAAAATTTATGGATAAAATTATTAATTGTGATCCCTAATGGTTTGAAAGGATGAAATGATTAAAATAGGTACGTAAACTTACTGTTACACCGAGAGTAAAGTGAAAGAGAAATGAATGGCAAACTTGTGGCCAAAAGGGGACTTCGAGCAGGGAATCAAGAAAGGTTTCGATTTATTTATAGTTATTAGACTTTCGTATTTCTATGTTTATGTTTAAATTGAATATATGTACTTGCTTTTGTCCACTACTTATAATTATTGATAGCATTTGCATTTTCACTCATAATGATGGTGATTGTGATAGTGTTGTGATGATCAGTTAGTGTATTAATCCCGATAATAAGATCATGTTGATGATGATATTGATAAAGTTATTGATGATAAAGAGTTGATGATTATGATAGTGATATTGAGATTATTTTGAATTGAAAAATATCGGTGGTACTGAGTCATACATCCATCATATGCATTGAATACAAAATTATTATTATATTTTGTGATGCAACTTGTTGATAATTAGACTAATTGTAAAAAGTTTATAAATGTGAGATTGTATTACCTTCAAGTTAAGTGTCATAAACATGTTTGTTTGACTTTAGATATAAGTTTTAGGTTGATCGTTATTGCATTTATTTGGTTTGCTTATTTGTATGGTTTTGAGTTGTGTTGGCCTATGATGCTTACCTACAGTTGTTGATGTATTGATGCTATATGTGCTCTTTTTTTTGGTGAGTATAGAGTGTGATCCAATAGTTGAAATGATACCTCGACTCTCGGCAATAATTTTGGAATTTAGTTCAAGGGTAAGCACCATGATCTAGCATCCATTGGATCATCTGTTTTCATTTATTTCCCTTGTTTTTGGACTAAGACATTTCATTATTTCCTTAGTATTTCTAGATAATTTCTTTGTCACGATCCGACGTCGGTCCTAGCCGTGGTAGATATCTCAAGTCCACGAGGACCGGAGATACCTCCATAGCCTATTCAATCAAAACATATTCCAAATAATAACAACGTGGCAGACAACCAAAGAATAAATATAAAATAGTTAAGGTAACTCAATAATAATCTCTAAGAGTAAAAAACACCATCCAACCCGTACATGTTGTCCTAAAAATCCTCTAACCAATTTGCATATCAAACTAGGTCTGGACATGGTCCCAACCATGGCCAAAAGGAATCCAAAATATTAAAAATACCTATAGGATTTTGATACTCATTAGGAAAACAATGAAATGTTTGGCCTTTTAGATGATGGAGTCTCACCACTTCAACGTAGACCAACTGACTATTAAGAATCCAAATAATGGTGCAGAGGGGTAAAATAAGTTTCTTCAGACCCCACATTATGAAACAATGTAGTGTCCTAGGATGGTTTGTGGGGTGAGCGCTAGCATATAACTTAGGATAGGGACAACATAATGCCAATTCAAAATCAAGTCCAAATGTAGTGTATATGTTAAAATACATACATACATACATATTTATAAGATGCTGGGAAAGAGTATAAGGTTTAGCATGAGAATTAAAACCATTATCTTAGACTATGTAGCTCTAACCGTCCTAAGGGAACCTATGGACTATATGGGTTAAGCTCGTCCTACTGAAAGGGTCCAGTGTGTACTAGACGTACGAACCAGGAAAATACAAGGATGAGCCAGGAAATGCCACGACCCCCCCTCACCAATCCAAAAAATATATATAAGTGTGAACTATGCATACGATTATAAAGACACCCCCATGCTGGCAAATGTGGTTTCCAGTATCTATCCCCCTGGGACCTCTACCTTCCACGAAGAGCTTACACAACCCCTTTTAAGCCCAATTAAAAAATTATCACATAACCCATCATTTTAACCAAGGAGTTATTCATTTAGAGGCAATTGTTGTTTGGTATCGTCATACCAATTGAACTAGCAAGTCAGTTTCCACTATGCCATCCACTTATCCATTACCTTGGGGGAATCCACAACCCCAAAGTTCTAATTTGAAACCAATTCATGTCCACCAAATCCTTTAAAACCATTTATATTCCCTGAACCTTTTATGCAATACAATAGTTTCAAAAGTTGGTTAAATTATGCATATTTCCATGTTCCAAAGTCAAATTTATAAGTGGGTTAAGGTTAATGCCAATTCCAAGCCAAGTTTCTTAAAATTGGGGGAATGCCACGAACCCTTTTTTCATTCACCAAACCCATTCACACCTTAGTTCAATAATCATAAGACAAAGCATGAAATAATAATTCCAAAACCATGGGAATACCAACCAAGTAACAATCATTCAAAACCCTCAACCCACCATTCAAAACCCATAAATAAATTTACATAAACCATGATTGAACACATGATTTTATATAAAACCAAATTAGGGAAGAGATACATGCCTAAAAAATAATAAAAATTTGGAGAGAAACAATAATTTTGAGCTCAAGATGACCCATCCCTATAAACCCTAGCTTTGCTCTTGATTAGGGAATTTAAGAGAGAATAGTAGTTTATTATTATGTTAATTAGGTGGAAATAGGGATATGGGAAGGTTTTAAGTTGTGGGTATAGTGTAAAGGAAGTCAAAAAACCAAACTACATTAAATGAAAAATGTGCAAGACAATAACATGCAGTCGCTATGGATCGGGAAATAACTCGTGGTCACTGGTCACAAGTCATCACCGTGACTCATAGTTTGGGAAGTGATTCAAGGCCATCCTTTTGGTTTGATCATGTGTCCAAACCTGCATCTAACATCAGACCTTATGACTTGTGGGGTGTTAGTCATACTCGAGAGAAACAATAGACCCTCTCACTAGTTAGATCACGATTGGAATTACATCACTTATAAGGTGTTTTCATGACTCATAGGGTCTTAGTCGTAACCTAAGCTGTAAGTATAGTCACTGAGAAAAGTTTAGATTTCAAAACCAGGGGTATTGCATTAACCCTTCCCCTCTTTCCTAGGATCATTCATACCTAAATGAAGAGTTAGGGAATTCATTAGCACAAATAAAAAATAGAATGCAACTACAAAACTATAAACAAATATTCAAAAAGTGATAAAAGTGAAGAGGAAAACCATATCTCAAACACTTCTATGCAACGCGGAGAAAAAGAATGGATATTAAGACTTCATGTTCTTTTTGTCTTCCTACATAGCCTCTTCCACCTTTTGATTCTTCCAAAAAAAATTTACCAAAGCCACATTATTTGTCCTAAACTGACGGACTTGCTTATCCAAAATTTCTATTGGGACTTCCTCATAGGACAAGAAATTCGAAATACCAACACCTTTCAAAGGGACAATCAAAGAAGGATCACCCACACACTTTTTTAACATCGACGCATAGAAAGCCAAATGAATAAAATCCAAGCTCTCAGGCAACTCCAATTCATATGAAACATTCCCTACATTTCTTAAGATCAAATACAGACCAACATAATAGAGGTTGATTTTCCATTTATTCTCAAACCTCATCACTTCTTTCATAAGAGAAACTATCAAGAATATGTCACGACCCGAGGCTACCCCCTAGTCGCAACAATGGTGCTTACGGCCATAAGTCACCACAAGCTAAACAATGAGCTAGTACCTTCTATAAGGACTGAGTAAAACTGATAATAAAAGACGTGCAAAAACCAACTGAATATGCCATAAGGTTTAAATACTGAAAATAATACATATGAATTCATAAGTCTGAAACATATGCAAAAATACTGAAAATTTGACTGATAAGACTGACAAACTATCTGACTGTCTGAAATGTCTAAAAGCCTATAACTAACTAAAAAGAGAGTTGATAGGACAGGCCTCAAGTAACTCCAAATATTTTAACTGAAATGAAATTCAAAAAGACTGAAATAATATAACAGGTCTTTGAAAAATGATGACTCACCACTGCTGTTGTTGATGACTAGTAGGATTGTCTAAGTGCAGTAGGGAAACCGAGGGTCCGAACCTATGATATTAAAAATCATAGCTCAAATAACATGTATGCGATCAGTACTTTGAATGTACTGGTACATGAGATAAGGTTAGTCTAAAATACATAGGTTCACGTGCATGAAATACCGACTGAATAAGTAGCATGAGATAATAACTAATAGAATAACATGAGATAACTGATGCATAATATGCATGAGCTGTAAAATCTGAGAATGCATGACCAAGCATATAACATGATACTAAAATAGTCTGTAAACTATAATCCTAAAATCTAATAACTAAATATATGAGAATCTGTATGCCTTGGTCAAGCAAACCTGAACTGAAACTGTATTAAATACTATACTGAGACTATGGGAGGTATTATCTAACCGATATGCTCCAATTTGAGCTAATTGGGGTCCAACCTGTAACCCCAGTTGGGAGGGATCAGTACCGTTCCATGGGTAATAACACTTGCTGTGTGGATCCACTAATCTGGTGTACTGAACGACCAGGGTGTCAAGCCTAAACTGATAGGTAACCATTTGGAGAATGTCAAGCCAGAACTAACGGGTAACTCCTCAGAGAAAGTCAAGCCAATACTAATGGGTAACTCCTCAAATCCTATGCTGGCTGTGTAGTTCTAGAATATAGGGACTATTACTAACAACTTTACCTAACTGACGGGAAAGCCATCGTCCCTGCACTCGGTCGGTGCTAAATCCTACTTCTAACTGAACTGACACTGATTTCTGAACTATTCTAAGTTTAACTGTCTATGATAACTGACTGAACTGATAATACTCAAGATATTATGAAATCATTCTGATTGTACTAAGATTATATCTGAAATCATTCTGAATGTACTAAGACTATGTAAACAACAAAGTTTTAGGTAGTCATAACCCCCAACACTGAATGCAAATAACAACAAAGGAATGCAAAAGCTTCGAAAGGCCATAATAGAGAATCATTCTACAAAATCATTCTCTTTGGCATTTCATCAAATACATAGGGATTAAGGCTTTAACATGGGGATGCTTTTAAACATGATAAGACAACATCATTACATGACAAAAACCATAATTTGAGGATTTATCCTGACCTTCACGAACATGACATGGGAACTTCAACATCCGAAATATACTATAATCCATTCCACTTGAAAACAATTGTAAGTTTAACATGAATTCAAATAATAAGTAATTCATGGAGATAATTCATTTAAAACATGGAAATCTAATAATTCAACTTTTAAAAGGGGATTATTGGACTCCATGGTGAAAGGAAACCATAGATGAACATCACACGTACCTTTTATACCTAAATCTTGAAAGAGAAAAACTTTCTTGAAAGTTCTTGGATGGTGAAGTTTGAATTCTTGAGTTTTTTTAAAGTGAAAGGAAGAGAATTGTAGAACTTGGGGGAATGATTAGGGTTGGTTTTTTAGAGTAAAATTGGAGAATTTGGGCATATAATGCCCTGACTGAAGCTAAAACTCCGGTGTTTTTACGAATTGAGGCAATGGGAAAAGACAAGACTGCCCCTCAAGAATTTAAATTCGTAACTGGAATGTCAATCTGAGGGCCACCGCGATGCGCCAAGGGCCTCATCTTTATACCATCACAATGTGCCATAATCACGGTGAGGCTGTGGATTTGAAAGCCAAATGTGCTTTAATCCTCATCCAAAAATTCCAAAACTTCCCCGAGACATGCCCCTTACATCCCTGAACATGAATTAACTCAAAAACTGACGCCTTGGGGTAGGGGAGGTTAGTTTAAAAATCCTCGATGTTAAAAGGTCAAAAATAAGGCTAAGGGCTCATTTGTTTGCACTTAATGGAGGTCTAAGTCTGAATGGTTCAGACTTTAGACCATTAAGTACATTTGGTTTTTTTCAAGATTTTAGCTCGTAATAGGTCTAAATAGGTCTTAATCATTCAGATCTAGAATCAAATCTTAATAGGTCTAAAAATATATTTTGGTGTTAGATAATATTCACCGCCACTCTATTCATAATCATCAATCGCCACCACTAACCACCTCTACCGCCCCCACCATTATCAACCATCACCCACCACCACCACCAACCACCTCCACTATCACAACCACCATCGACAACTAATTTTGCTACCAACCACTATTGTCAATCGCTACCACACCTACTACCTCTATTATTTTAATTATATTCACCACCACCACCACCGTCAACAAAACCACCATCATCAACCACTACCGATCAATCCCTACTATCGACCAACTAATCTATCACAACTAGCACCACCACTAACTACCACTAATACATCACAACATCCATAACTGAATCAACACTTCAACCACTTCAACCACTACCATCGCTATAATTTATCTCTACTAACATCCACCTTCAACAGAAAAAATAACAATATCTCCAACTAGAACCAATACATTGTCAACCATTATGCATTTATTTTTCAGCCATCACAATCAACACCTCCAACTACTACCATCAAGCAATGTCACATCACAACCACCACCATCACTATCAATTGCCACCATCATAATAGTCACTAAAATACCAACCATCACAACTATCACCACCAACATTACTGATTCCCAACATCAATCATTGTCACCGTGACCATCATAATAACCTATCCCTACTATCACTAACAAGCATAAATATATTTTTTCAATCAAATAATAATTTTGTTGTATTAAATTATATATTTTCTAATACATAATTTTTTTTTTAGTTTGAATTATATATTTTTTATTTTATTACATATACAAATAATTTTTTCTTACACATTCAGATGTTGAAAAACAAACAGTATTAATCATTCAGTTTTTAGATCTAAACACAACATCTTAATCATTTAGATATGCATTCAGATTCAAACATCTGAATCTTGAAAAAGCAAATGCATCCTAAGTCCCCAACACTTGGATAAATTTTTAGGTTCTAAGTCTCTTATGCATGCATTATGAGATGAACTAAGCTAAGAAAAGTATGGGGTATTATAATATCTCTGCAATGGGAACATTCATCTTCGAATGAGAATGATTAAGCTGAGAATATTGAGGAACTGAGTTTACATACTAATAATGAATAACTGAAAACATGATTACATGACTTAGCTTGAAACATGGTACATGACTGAATTGATTCATGAATGTATGTAATGGCATGAAAATGATTATATAGCTAGAACTAAGAATGACAAAGAGATAATCTAGGGAAGATTGTTACCTTAAGCTAAGTATGAGTTTGCGAAGAAAAGATGAGGGTAATTGGTACCCATATCTTTATCTTCTTCCCAAGTCGCTCCCTCAATGGATGGATTCCGCCTAAGAATTTGACATAAGGAACTTCTTTGTTCCTCAGTCTACGAATCTGATGATTAAGAATATCAACTGGAATTTCATCGTAAGAAAGGCTATCCTAAATATCTATACTTTTTAAAGGACTACTACAACTGGATCACATATAAACTTCTTTAACAAAGAAACATGAAACACTAGATACACTGATGCCAAATCTACAGGAAACTCAAGCTCATAAGCTACCTTTTTAAAATGACTCAAGATTCTATAAGGGCCAACATATCAAGGACTAATCATCCTCTTCTTGTTGAACCTCTTCACTACCTTCGTGGGAGATATTTTCAAATACACCTAATCCCCAACTGCAAACTCATTATCCCTCCTACGCATATCTGCATAGTATTTCTGATGGCTTTGGGCTGTCTTGAGCCGCTTTCTGATTAACTAAACTTTCTCCATTAAATCAAACATTGAATCACTCTTTAACAAAGCAGTCTCACCCACCTCAAACTAACTAATAGGATATCTATATATCCTCTCATAAAGAGCCTCAGATGGAGCCATCTGAATACATGAGAGATAACTGTTATAACAGGCAAACATGATCAAGAGTAAGTGATTATCCCAACTTACCTTGAAATCAAGAACACATTCCCTCAACATATCCTCTAGGGTTTGAAAGGTCTTAGCTACCTGACTATCTATCTAAGGATGAAAAGTTGTACTAAGATGAACTTGGGTACTGAGACCCTTCTGAAAAGCTTTCAGGAAGTGAGAGGTAAACTAAGTACCGCTATATGAAATGATAGACAACGGGACCCTATGTAACCTAACCAACTCTCTAATATAGAGCTTGACATAATCGTCAGCTAAATAAGAAGTATGAACTGGCAAGAAATAGGCTAATTTGGTCATTCTATCTACAATAACCCATATTGAGTCTTGTTGACAATACGAACGTGGAAAAACTAATCCATGTTCACCTCTTCCCACTTCCAAGTGGGAATGCTAATTTCCTATATTGTGTTACTAGGACTCATTCCACTACTTATACCAGGTATGAGCTACATCCTTCAACTGGTAAGTAGCCAATTCTGCACTCTCACTAAACATGACACCCAGGATATAACTCACCTTCTGAACCATATCAAGAAATTCCTGCAGATCCTCATCATACTTTGATTCTAAAAATAAAGAAGGGTTCATTCGGGTAAAGTCTCAAATCCTAGATGCAGCTCTATTAGCCACTGGATTGGCTGGGACAGTAGCTTATTGGTAGTTCTAAGCTGCTATTAAGTGAGATAATATAGTGAAGGAAACTCTGAATTCAGCGTGAGAGACATGCTCATTCAGGGGATCTTCCTGAACAGTCAAAGGTACAGGCTGATTTCTATTTCTTCTTCTGTTATTCTTTCTTGAGGCATTTTTTGTAAATGGAAGGAAAAATGCAGTAGGAAGAGGGTTTAAATAGGGATCATGCTCTCTCGCATGACATGAACAGGCAAAGAAGGGAAATTTTTCGTAAAACATAATGTAGCCTCTTGTACATAAGTGTGGAGTGCTTCACACCCATGCATAAGACACTAATCAACGCGGCTTTCAGACTCCCTAGGACACTATAAAATCTTAGGATCTGATACCAAGTTTTGTCACAACCCGAGGCTACCCCCTAGTTGCGACAACGATGCTTACGGTCATAAGAGACCATAAGGTAACCCATGAGTTGGTACCTATTGTAAGCACTGAGTAAAATAGATAATAAAAGACTTAGCTGGAAATCAACTAAATATACCATAAGGTTTAAATACTAAAAATAATACATCTGAATTCATAAGTCTGAAACATATACAGAAATACTAAAAATCTATCTGATAAGACTAACAAACTATTTGACTATCTTAAATGTCTGAAAGCCTCTAACTGACAGAAAAGAGAGTTGATGGGACAATCCCTAATCTATCTAATTGAAATAAAATACAGAAAGACTAAAATAACATAACTGGTCCTTGAAATATAAGGACTTACACTGCTGTTGTTGCTGACTAGATGGACTGTCTAAGCGCGATCGGGAAACTGAGTGTCTGAACCTATGTTATTAAACATCATAGAGAAAAAAAACATAAGTGATCAGTACTTTGAATATACTGGTATATGAGATGTGGTTAGGCTGAAATGCATAAGTTCACATGCATGAAATACTGACTTACTGAGTAGCATGAGATAGTGACTGATAGAATAACATGAGATAACTAATGTATAATATGCATACGAGCTATAAAATCAACGAATGCATGACCAAGCATATGACATAATACTAAAATAATATGTAAACTAAAATACTGAAATCTGATAACTGAATAGTTGAGCATCTGTATCCCTTGGTCAAACAAACCAAAACTAAAACTATACTGAATACTATATTTAGACTATGGGAGGTATCATCTAACCGACATGACCCAATCTGAGCTAATCGGGGTCCAACCTGTAACACTGGTTGGAAGGGTTCCAGTACCGTGCCACGGGTACTAACACTAGCGGTTGTATATACTAATCTAGTGAACTAAAGGACCAGGGTGTCAAGTCTAAACTGTCGTGTGACGGCTGGAAGGAAGTCAAGCCTGAACTGATAGGTGACTCCTCTAAGAAAGTCAAGCCTATATTGACGGGTGACTCCTCATATCCTACGCTGGTTACGTAGTTATGGAATACAGGGACCGTTACTAACGACTCTGCCTAACTGATGGGAAATTCATCATTCCTACACTCACTCGGTGCTAAATCCTACTCCCAACTGAATTGACACTAATTTCTGGACAGTTCTAAGTTTAACTGTCTATGATAACTGACTGAACTGATAATACTCATGATATATCTAAAATCATTCTGATTGTACTGAGATTATATCTAAAATCATTCTTAATGTACTGATAATATGTAAACAACTAAGTTTCAGGTATTCATAACCCCCAACACTGAATACAAATAACAACAAAGGCATAGAAAAGCTTTGAAAGACCATAATGGGGAATCATTCTCTTTGGCATTTCATCAAACATATGGGGATTAAGGCTTTAACAAGGAGATGTTGTAACAACCCAAAATTGTATCCCGGGATGTCACACGGTGTTTAAGGCTACAAGTAGCCCCAAGCTAACCCTTAAAGTCGGTTTCTATCAATAACACTCAATTCAAGATGAAATAGACTTAAACACTCGCATAATCATATCACGTGAAAGAAAATATGGAAAGATACTCAGTCCATATGACCAAAATATAGAGAAACATCAACAAAACCACAATACCAAACCCTCACAAGTATGATACGAGTCTGAAAAAACCGCTATGAATCGAAAACTAGAGAGCTGTTGGGACAGGTTCCCAACTGACTTAAAATGAACCGAAGATAAAACATAGTCTCTCAAATATAGAAAACATCTGAAGAATAGTCCTCGAACCATGAGGACTCACCACTGTAGAAAACATAGGCAAGGTACTCGAAGAATCATGTATAAAACTAGGACTGAGCACCTGAACCTACATTATAAGACAATGTAGCACATATACATAAATGTGAATCAGTACTTTGGAATGTACTGAGTATGCCGGGGTGAATGCATATGTATAAAAATAGTACCGATCTTCTTCAATTAAATCATGTATGCAAAATGAGATGACTCACATGGCTTGAACAAGTATTAAATATAAAGCTCATAAATCATGTAGAATGAGTCATGCAACACAAATCTGGTGAGTCATCGCTCTTTAAACTTAAAAATTAGAAATCTTCTATTATTATCAACACCCAAAGTCTAAGGGACTTTGAACAATACTTTCAACTCATGCATATGTTTCATGGAGAGTAAAACCTCTTCAATGCTCAACATTTCATAATTATTTCGAACTCATATACTTGGAATTTGGAATAATATGATTTGGAAACATAATTGAAGGCATTTCATTCACCTTAGGAAAATATCTCATTTCAAGGTTTAGGAAAATTATTCTATCTCAAATGGAAAAGTATTCTAGCTCAAGGAAATAACTTATCTCAAAGCTTTATGAAAAGTACTATATCAAGGGAAGATACTTTCATTTAGGGAAATAACCCACCTCAAGGAAGTACTTTAATTAGGGAGCAACTTTGCCATTCCACCATTTAGGAAAATAACTCATAGAAAGGGAAAATAAGTATCAAATTTCAAAGTTTAAAAGGGCAAGGGAGTTTTTCATAACCGACATAAACCATGCGAGCTACATGGAGTCCAATGTTTTATCCTCCTAAGGAGGAGACCCCATGTTTGGGAGGAGCGTCATGCTCTTTCCATGGTGTATAACCTTGGTCTAGTGATCACTAAATATAACTTGGCCTTAGGCCCAATCATAATCATCATAAACTCGGCCTCAGGCCCAACCTACGATGGCACGTTGTTTTAGGGTAAGAAACCGTATTGACTTACCCGCTCGGTGCTAAGTACTACTCCCTTTAGATTATTTGTTCTCATCTCATAAAAATACACTTTTAGAATAATATCATGGTTTACCATGAACCTAATAATCAAATCGATAATCTCATATGATAAAGTGGATTTCAAAGCTTTTGAACCATTAGGTCAATTCATTTTAAATCATCTCAAAATACTCAAATCATGGGGGCTTATAGCACAAGAGTTCATAATTTCACAAGTCTCAAATAGGGCTTACTAACCCATAGTTCAATCTCAAGTTAAAGCTCATCAAAAGCATAATATATAGCATATAGATTCATAAATCATGTGGAAATCTGGGAATTTCAGCAATTTATCTCAAAAACTCAAAATAGTCATATGCTTCAATATCTCAACATTGCAAATATTAGCTTCTCAAGGAGTAAAATCATGGGGTTTATACCCAGCTGTAAATTCTCAATAAAACATGCAAAAATCATTCCATTTGACTCTTAATTCATGAGAAATATCAAGATAATGCATTCAATAATAATGGGTGAAAAACCCCAATTCAAATTCGTGTAAAAACCTCATAGATTTCAGGAAATTCATGATGTAAATAAGCCTTTTGGGCACAAGGGTGAAAGGGTTACCCTTGTTCAAAACCCCACATACCTTGAATTAGAAGCATTGGATGAACTCTCACTTTTGGAACTCTATTCGTACTCTTGAAAGAGGGTTCTTGAGGCTCTTGACTTGGGAACCTTGAATCTTGACTCAATTTAGAAAATCCATGGTGGATTCTTGAGATTCTTGGAAGAGGTTTTGGATACTTAGAGTTTTTTATGTGAGAAAACTTGAGAAAAACCTCATAGGATTCTTCCAAATGACTTTGATTTGGTGTTTGCACGATTTTATAGGCTTGTAAAAAGTCCAAAATACCCCTTTAACATCTGTACGAAGCTAGAAAATTGAACTGGGAACCCGATTTAAGGGGTCACCGCGACGCACCACTTATCGCGGTGGCTCACTAGAAATTGACAATTGGCAATATGGGAGTCATCGCGATGCGGAGACATCACATTTTACCACTAGTTGGGACCTGGAACCTCAGTGCGATGTGCCAATATCGCGGAGTTCCACTGGAATTTGGCAATTGTCAAATCGACCCTCTCCGCGACGTGCCAAGCACTAAAATGAAAGTTTTATGACTAGGTCTTAAATTAGCCATAACTTCTTATCCGGGTATCAGATTTGGGTGAATCTTATATCGATGGAAAGCTTATCAAATTTCCCACATGATTAAAAGCCAAAAGTAGGGAAATTATATATTGTTAACACGATGTTCACTTAGGAGTCACTCCTACATCTTTTAGGGATGAAATTACGCTTCATTCGACAATAATGTCGCTATGACGGAACTTTATGGGGTCTTACAATATCTCCACCTTGGAAACATTCGTCCGCTAATGTCACTACTCATATGAAGGACATAGGAAAAATAGAGCACACATAGCTGAAACAATTTCTAAATGGCTCAAGACCTTTCTAAACTAATGAATACTCCGGACAATGCAAGAACTTATACAAGGATAGATGCGTACCTGAACTTTACACTAGAAGGGCTAAATTAAAGAAGAATAGTACCTTCGGCTTGGTCTGAATCCACGGAAAAGAGGTGTGGGTACTTGGCTCACATGTCTGCTCCTGCCTCCCAAGTAGCACCCTCAACAGATTGGTTCGGCCACAACACTTTGACCAAGGGAAGCTCTTTGATCCTCAGCCTACGGACTTGAAAGTCTAGGATCTCAATAGGGATTTCATCGAAGGAAAGACTATCCTGAATATCAGCACTCTCTGAAAGATTAACCACAACAGAATCACCAATATGCTTCTAGAGCATGAAGACATGAAAGATAGGATGAACGGCTGAAAATTCTGGGGTCAACTCAACCTCATAGGCAACTTTACCAACACGGCTCAAGACTCTATACGGTCCAACATAACGAGGACTAAGTTTTCCCTTCTTACCAAACTTTTTCACCCGTTTCATGGGTGAAATCTTCAAGTACACCAAATCACCCACCTTAAACGCAAGATCTCTCCTCCTCACATTGGCATAATACTTTTGACGACTTTGATCCATCTTTAACCTCTCTCTAATCAACTTAAATTTCTCCATAGCTTAAAATACTACATCGAGCCTAATTACGGCAGCTTAACCCACTCCAAACCAACCTATGAGTGATCCACACCTCCTACCATACAAGGCCTCGAACGGTGCCATCTCAATACTAGCATGGAAACTATTGTTATAGGAAAACTCACTCAATGGCAAATGCTCATCCCAACTATCTTTGAAATCAAGAGCGCACGCCCTTAACATATCCTCTAGGGTCTGAATGGTCCTCTCAGCCTGACCATCTGTCTACGGGTGAAAAGCTGAGCTCAAAAGAACTTGTGTGCCAAGACCCTGCTAAAACGCCCTAAAAAACTGAGAAGTAAATTGAGTACCCCTATCCAAAATGATAGACAAGGGAACTACATGCAGCCTGACCAACTTCCGGATATACAATCTAGCATAATCCTCGGTCGTGTAAGATGTATGCACTGGCAAGAAATGTGCTTTCTTAGTCAACCCCAAATGGAATCATGATGACGGCGCGAAAGAGGCAACCTGGTCACGAAGTTCATATTCACCTTCTCCAATTTCCAAGTGGGTATACTAAACTCTTGCATCACACTACCCGGTCTTTGGTGCTCTACCTTAACCTGTTGAGACGTTGCACACTTTTCTACAAACTCGTCTATGTCCTGCTTCATACTGTTCCACCAATAGATTTCCTGCAAGTCGCGGTACATCTTGGTAGTGTCGGGATGAATGGAATAACATGCGCCATGTACTTCACCCATAATTCTCTGCCGCAAGTCATCAACACACGAGAAATATAACCTACCACTCAATCTCAACACACCATCTCTCCCTTAGGGGAAAACCTCTACCTTTTGGTCCTTAACTGACTCCTTCAATTTGACCAAACTAGGATCCCTACCTTGCTTCTGCTTTACTTCAAAAACTAAAGAGGATTCGGAACTACTCTGCACCAACATACTCCCTTCCGCTGAATCAAGAAATCTAACACCCAACCTATCCAGACAATGCACATCACGAGCTAACTCTTTCTTACCTTCTTCAATATGCGCAATGCTACCCATGGACAATCTGCTAAGGGAATCCGCCACTACATTATCCTTGCCCGGGTGATACAACAAACTCATATCATAATCTTTTAACAACTCTAACCAACTCCTCTACCTAAGATTCCACTCCTTCTGGGTAAATACATACTGCAAGCTCTTATGATTGGTAAACACATCAACATGGACACCATAAAGATAGTGTCTCCAAATTTTCAAAGCAAAGACCACAATAGCTAACTCAAGATCATGGGTCGGGTAGTTCTTTTCATGTAGCTTCAACTGTCTAGAGGCATAGGCTATAACCTTACCTCTCTGCATCAACACATAACCCAAACCAACTCTAGAGGCATCAAAATACACAACAAAACCATCAGTACAATCATGCAAAGTCAACATAGGGGTTGAAGTGAGTCGAGTCTTCAACTCCTAAAAACTCTTCTCACAGGAATCAGACCACTGGAATTTAACCTTCTTTTGGGTCGAACGGGTCGTAGGAGACGCAATGGAAGAGAAACCCTCAATAAAACAATGATAATACCCCTCTAGACCCAAGAAACTTCTAATGTCAGACGGAGAGATAGGTCTAGGCCAATTTCTAACAGCTTTTGTCTTTTTGGGATCAATTCTAATACCTTCGACTGAAACAACATAACCCAGAAAGGCTACAGACCTTAGCCAAAATTCACACTTAATGAATTTGGTGAACAACTGGTGATCTCTAAGAGTTTTCAAGATAATTCTAAGATGAGCTGCATGGTCATTCTCATCGCAGGAGTACACAAGGATGTCATCTATGAAGATAATGACAAACGTATCAAGGTATTTCTTGAACACTCGATTCATGAGGTTCATGAAGGCTGCTGGGGAATTGGTTAGCCCAAACGACATGACTAGAAACTCAAAATGACCATAACAGTTCCGAAAGGCTTTCTTTGGAATATCACATTCCCTCACCTTAAGTTGATGATAGCTGAATCTAAGGTCTATCTTGGAGAAATAACTTGCACCTTGAAACTGATCAAACAGGTCATCAATTCTTGGAAGAGGATACTTATTTTTTCCTGTGACCTTGTTCAGTTGACGGTAATTAATGCACATACACAAAAATCCATCCTTCTTCCGTACAAACAACACAGGTGCGCCCCAAGGAGAAATACTGGGCCTAATGAAACCCTTAAATAAGAGATCTTTGAGTTGCTCCTGCAACTTCTTAAGCTCTGCGAGTGCCATACGGTATGGAAGAATAAAAATAGGTCGACTGTCGAGAAGAAGGTCAATTCCGAAATCTATCTCTCTATCGGGAGGTACCCTGGGAGATCTTTTGGAAAGACATCTGGAAACTCATTAACAATATTGGCTGACTGAATAGTTGGAGCCTCAGACTGAGTGTCTTTGACTCTAACTAGATGGTAAATGGAACCTTTGGATGTCAGCTTTTTGGTTTTGATATAGGAGATAAAATGGCTCTTGGGAGATACCAAAATCTTGAACCACTAAATCACTGGTTCATCAGGAAAATGGAACTTGACCACACGGGTACGAGAATCTATAGACACATAGAAAGAATGAAGCCAATCCATACCTAGAATAAGGTCAAAATCTACCATGTATAACTCTATCAAATCAGTGGGTACGACTCTAAGAAGCACAGTAACAGGGCAACCTCTATACACCTGTTTAGCAACAACTGACTCTCCAACTGGAGTAGAAACTAGGAAAGGCTCGGGAATCTTTTTGGGAATCATTTTGAAATCCTAGCTACAAGTGAGGTCACATAAGAGAGATTTGACTCGGGGTCCAAAAACACATAAACATCAAGATAAAAGACGCGGAGCATACCATTAACAACATCAGGAGAGTCCTCATGCTCCTGACGGGGTGGAAAGGCATAGAACCTGTTCTGGCACTGACCTCCAGCGGTGCTAGAAGAGGCGCCCTGAGCAGGGGCGAGATGAAGTACTGGAGCTGGTGCACTAGCTGCCTGTGCCTGAGGTCGGGCATCTCTGTTCCCCTGTCTAGCATGGGGACAATCTCTAAGTCTGTGGCCCTGCTTACCACAACCAAAACAATACCTAAAATCTCCGAAACACTTCCCAAGGTGATTCCTAACACATTTAGCAAAAGGAGGATAACAGGGCCAGTTACCAACACTGTTCTGCGATCCAAACATGAAAGACCTACTTCCTTGCTCCGGCCTACCGCTAGGCTCGGGAGCACTAGCTGATGAAGGCACTGGAATAGACGATCGTCTCTAAAACTTGGGGTGTTTCCCTCCATGGAACCTAGGCTGGCTAAACTCATGTTGCTCAGGTCTAGCCCTCTTACTACCCCTCATTCTATCTCTTTCTCTAAGATTATCCACCTCTATCTGTTGGGCATGTATCATTAACCTAGCCAGATCCATATCCTTATACAATATCACAGCCCTACACTTCTTCAGTACCATCCCAGAAACACCGGTCATAAACTTACTCATACTAGCCCGAGTGTTAGAAATCAAATCAAGAGCGTACTTGGTCAACTGATTGAACATCAAACAGTACTCCTTAACAGTCATGGAGCCCTTTCTCAAGTTTATAAACTCCTCAATCTTTGCCTTCCTCATCTCATGTGGAAAGAATTAGTCCAAGAATGCATCTTAAAATACTTACCAAGTCATAGGAGCGACATTCTCACCTCTACCCTTCTTCCATGATACAACCTAATCATAAGCAATGTCCTTAAGTTTATAGGACACCAACTCAAACTTTCTTCTTCCGAAACATGCATCACATCAGTGATCTTCCTCACCTCATCCAAGTACAACTGTGGGTACTTATCCACCTTGGACCCATAGAACTCAGGCAGATTCATCCGCATAAAGTCACGAATCTTAGCCGCTGCTACATTACCACCCTGTTGATTAGCAATTAGGGCCTGGTTATTGGCCCAAACATTTGCAGTGACCACTTGGGCTAGCGCCTGAAAGGCCGCCCTAAACTCAGCATGGGACACCATCTCATTCAAAGGATCAACAGGTGGGGGTTATTCATCATTGTTTCCACGGACATTCGCTCTTCGAGAAGGCATTTTCTGAAAATAGATGAGCACGGATCATTAGATAAGAGGGACAACTATAGGCATGATAGAATCTGAAAGAAGAAACAACTTTTCCTAGAACGTCTCGTAGCCTCTTTCTCATAGATGTGGCGCGCTACACACCGATGATCAATACTCTACTCAACCCGACTTGTCAGACTCCCTAGGACTCCTTGGAAACCTTAGGCTCTGATAGCAAGTTTGTAACGATCCAAAATCGTCTCCCGAGATGTCACAGGGTACTTAAGGCTACAAGTAGCCCTAAGCTAACCCTTAGAGATGGTTTCTTCCAATAACACAATTCAAAATTAAATAGACTTAAACACTAGCATATTCATATTATGTGAAAGGAAATATAGAAAGATACTTGGTCCAGATGACCACAATACAAGGAAACCTCAACAAAACCATAATACCAAACCCTCGACCCATCACAAGTATGATACAAGTCTGAAAAAACATCTATGAATCAAAAACTAGAGAGTCGTTGGGACAGGTCCCAACCTGACTCAAAATAAACTGAAGATAAAACATAGCCTATCAAATACAGAAAATATCTGAATATCAGTTCTGGAACCACGAGGACTCACCACTGTAGAAAACGTAGGCAAGGTACTAGAAAAATCACGGATGAGGCTGGGACTGAGCATCTGAACCTACATTATAAGATAATGTAGCACATAAACATATATGTGAATCAATACTTTGGAATGTACTAAGCATACGGGGGTGAATGCATATGTATAAAAGTAGTACCGATCTTCTTCAATCAAATCATGTATGGAAAAAGAGACGACTCACATGGCTTGAACAAGTATAAAATATAAAGCTAATAAATCATGTAGAATGCGGCATGCAACACAAATCTCGTGAGTCATCTCTCTTTAACCTTAAAAATTAGAAATCTTCTCTTATTCTCAATACCCAAAGGCTAAGGGACTTTGAACAATACTTTTAACTCATACATATGTCTCATAGAGAGTAAAACCTCTTCAATACTCAATATTTCATAATTATTTAGAACTCATATACTTGGAGTTCAGAATCATATGATTTGGAAACATATTTGAAGGCATTTCATTTACCTTAGGAAAATATCTCATTTCAAGCTTTAGGAAAATCATTCTATCTCAAATGGAAAAGTATTTTAGCCCAAGAAAATAACTTATCTTAAAGCTTTATGAAAAGTACTATATCAAGGGAAGATACTTTCATTTAGGGAAATAACCCACCTCAAGGAAGTACTTTAACTAGGGAACAACTTTGACATTGCACCATTTAGGAAAATAACTCATAGGAAGGGAAAATAAGTATCAAATTTCAAATTTTAAAATGGCAAAAGAAGTTCTCGTAACCGACATAAACCATGCAAACTACATGGAGTCCAATATTTTGATCTCCTAAGGAGGAGACCCCATGTTGGGGAGGAGCTTCATACTCTTTCCAGGGAGTATAACCTAGGTCTAGTGATCACTAAATGAAACTCGACCTCGGTCTCAATCATAATCATCATAAACTTAGCCTCAGGACCAACATACGGTGGCACATAGTTTTGGTGTAAGAAACTATAGTGACTTACCCGCTTGGTGCTAAGTACTACTCCCTTTAGATTATCTGCGCTCATCTCATAAAAATCCACTTTTAGAATAATCTCAAGGTACACAACAAACCCAATAATCAAATCGATAATCTCATATGATGAAGTGTATTTCAAAGCTTTCGGACCATTAGGTCAATTCATTTCTCAATCATCTCAAAATACTCAAATCATGGGTGCTTATAGCACAAGAGTTCATAATTTCACAAGTCTCAAATAGGGCTTACTAACCCATAGTTCAATCTCAAGTTAAACCTCGTCAAAAGCATAATATATAGCATATAGATTCATAAATCATATGGAAATATGAGAATTTTAGGTATTTATCTCAAAACCTCAATATAGTCATATGCTTCAACATCTCAATATTGCAAATATTATCTTCTCAAGGAGTAAAATCATGGGATTTATACCCAGCTGTAAATTCTCAATAAAACATGCAGAAATCATGCCATTTGACTCTTAATTCATGGGACATATCAAGATAATTAATTCAATAATAATGGGTGAAAAAACCCAATTCAAATTCATGTAAAAACCTCATAGCTTTCAGGAAATTCCTGATGAAAATAATCTTTTTGGGTACAAGGGTGAAAGGGTTACTCTTGTTCAAAACCTCACATACCTTGAATTTGAAGCTTTGGATGAACTCTCACTTTTGGAACTCTATTTGTACTCTTGAATGAGGGTTCATGAGGCCCTTGACTTGGGAACCTTGAATCTTGACTCAATTTAGAAAATCCATGGTGGATTCTTGAGATTCTTGGAAGAGGTTTTGGATACTTAGAGTTTTTTATGAGAGAAAACTTGAGAAAAACCTCATAGAATGCTTGCAAATGACTTTGATTTGGTGTTTGCATAGTTTTATAGGCTTGGAAAAAGTCCAAAATGCCCCTTTTAACATCTGTACGAAGCTGGAAAAATTGTACTGGGAACCCGATTTAAGGGGTCACCACGACGCGCCACTTATCGCGGTGGTTCACTGGAAATTGACAATTGGCAATATGGGAGTCACCGCGACGTAGAGCCATCACATTTTCCCACTGGTTAGGACCTGGAACCTCAGCACGATGCGCCAATATCTTGGAGTTCCACTGGAATTTGAAAATTATCAAATCGACCCTCTCCGCGATGCGCCAAGCACTAAAATGACACAATTTTACGACTAGATCTTGAATTAGCCCTAACTTCTTACCCGGGTATCGGATTTGGGAGAATCTTATATCGATGGAAAGCTTATCAAATTTCCCACGTGATAAAAAGTTAAAATTAGGGAAATTATATATGGTTAACACGATACTCACTTAGGAGTCACTCCTATATCTTTTAGGGCCCAAATTATGCTTCATTCGACACGCTCTAAGGCTCAAACTACGAGGGAACTTTGCGGGGTCTTACAGATGCTTTGAGGATTTATCCTGAATTTCATAAACATGACATGAGAACTTAAACATCGAAAAACACTATAATCCATTCCACTTGAAAACAATTGTAAGCTTATCTTGAAATCAAAATAACAAGTAATTCATGAAGATAATTTAATTAAAACATGGAAAGCTCATAATTCAACATTTAAAAAGGGATTCTTGGATTCCATGGTGAAAAGAAACCATAGATAAATATCACACATACCTTTGATACCTAAATCTTGAAATAGAACAACTTTCTTTAAAGTTCTTAGATGGTGAAGCTTAAATTCTTGAGTTTTATTGAAGTGAAAGGATGGGAATTCTTTAACTTGGGGAAGGATTAGGGTTTTTTTAGAGTAAAATTATAGAATTCAGGCATATAATGCCCTAACTGAAGCTAAATCCAGTATTTTTATGAATTGTGGCGATGGAAAAAGACAAGATTGCCCCTCATGAATTTAAATTCATAACTGGAACGCCGATTTGTGGGCCACCGCGATGCGCCAATGGCCTTATTACTATACCACTGTGATGCGCCATAATCATGGTGAGACTCTGGAATTGAATTCCAAACGTGCCTTAGTCCTCTTTCGAAAAATTTAAAACTTCCCCGATACATGCCCCCTACACCCCTAAACATGAATTATATCAAAAACTTATGCCTCGGGGTCGGAAAGGTCAGTTTAAAAATCCTCGAAGTTAAAAGATCTAAAATAAGGCTAAGTCCCCAACACTTAGCTAAATTTTTAGGTTATAAGTCTCTTATGCATGCATTATGAGCTTAACTAAGCTAAAAAAAGTATGGGGTATTGCAGAACACCCAGTTACCTACATCAAATTCCAACTCCCTTTGCCTCAAATCTATATAGGACTTTTGGTGACTTTGAGAAGTCTTAAGTCTTTCCCTAATCACCTTCACTTTATCCATGGCCTAATGAACTAAGTCAGGATCAAACAATTAAGTCTCTCCAACCTTAAACCACCTGATAGGAGACCAACATTCTACTATAAAGAGCCTTAAAATGAGCCATTCCAATGTTAGAGTGATGACTATTATTATACGCAAACTCAATGAGAGGTAGGTGATCAACCCAACTTTGATTAAAGTCAATCACAAAAGAACTTAGCATATTCTCCAAGTTCTAAATAGTCCGTTCTTCTTATTTATTTATTTTAGGGTGGAATGCAGTGCTAAGGTTCACCTTAGTCCGAAACCACTCTGAAATGAATGCAAAAAATGAGAGGAGAATCACATACCTCAATCAAAAATGATAGACACCGGTGATCCATATAATTTAACTATCTCTCAATGAACAACTTGGCATAATTCTCTCCAGAGTAGGTAGTCATCACAGGAAGGAAGTGAGTTGACATTGTCATCCTATCCTTAATAACCCAAATCAAGTCATAATGATTACGAGACTGTGAAAGACTCATAACAAAAATCATATTGATCATCTCCCACTTTTATATATTCAACTATCTCTTGAGATATGCCACCATGCCTCAAGTGCTTAACCTTCATTTGTTGACGCACCATACACTTAGCCACAAAGTTAGCCATATCCTTTTAAATATTGCTCCACCAATAGATTTCCTTCAAATCATGATACATATTTGTCAAACTGGGTGAACTGTATATCTCAACTTATGAGCCTCATCAAGATCTTCTCCCGCAGCATATCAACATCATGGACATACAACCTACCTTGATACCTCAGGATATCGTCACCACTAATATCAAATGCCATAATTCTTTGTTGACCCATATCATTCTTAATCTGCAAAACAATGGTGTCTAAAACCTACCCCTCTTTACCTTGACACCAAGAAATGATTTAACCACTTCTCACACAATTACCCCTCCATCTTTAGAGTTTAAAAGACGAACTCCCAAATCAACTAGCTGGTGAATATCTTTCACCAATCCTCTATTTTTCTTATCCACATGAGATAAACTCCCCATGGAAATCTGCTAAGAGTATCAACAACTACTATAGCTTTACTTGGATGGTAGTGAAGACTCATGTCATAGTCCTTTAGCAAGTCAAGCCATCGTCTCTGTTGGAGATTCAACTCCTTCTGAGTAAACACTTACTGCAGGCTTTTATGATCTGAATAGATGTCTACATGCATACCATACAAACTATGGTACCAAATCTTCAAAGAAAAAAACCACAACCGCAAACTCTAAATCATAAATTGGATAATTCCTTTCATGAATCTTGAGCTGTCAAGAAACATAGGACACAATCTTACCATACTGCATAAAACACAACCTAATCCCACACAAGATGCATCATAATAAACCACAAATCCATCAGTACCCTTGGGTAAGGTATGAATTGGAACATAAGTAAACTTAGTTTTCAACTTCTCAAAGATACCCTCATAAGCGTTAGACCAAAAAAATCTTACCTTTTTTGTATCAATTTTGTCAACAGAGCAGTAATAGTTAAAAGGCTATATACAAACCTACAATAATATCCAGCCAAGCCTAAGAAGCTCCGAATGTCGGTTGGAGTTGTGGGTCTAGGCTACCTTTTAACTTCCTCAACTTTCTGTGTATCCACCTTGATCCCTTCACTAGAAAAAACATGACCCCAAAAAGTCACAATATTTAACCAAAACTCATCTTTATAGAATTTAGCGTACAACCTTTGATCATTAAGAGTCTTCAACATAATTAAAAGGTGACTTGCATGATCTTCCTCACTCTTAGAGTACACCAAGATATTATCAACAAACATTATCACAAATAGATCCAAAAACTCTCCAAACACCCAATTCATAAGATCCATAAAAGCAACTAGAGTGCTAGTCAATCCAAATGACATAACCAAAAACTCATAGTGACCATACCGGGTTTGGAAAACAGCCTTGGGAATATCATCCTCCCTAATCTTCACTGATGATAGCCCAAACATAGATCAATCTCAGAGAAACACTAGAACCCTGAAGCTAGCCGAAAAGATCATCACTAGAAAGAGGATACTTATTCTTCATCGTCACATTATTCAATTACCGATAATCTATACACATCCAAAGATCAATCTATATGCACCCTATGGAGAAACACTAAGAATGATGAAACCCTTATCTAGCATATCCTTTAATTGCTTCTTCAGCTCCTTCAACTTAGTTGGAGCCATTCTATAAGGAGGAATAGAGATAAGATAGGTATCCGATAGAAGATCAATCGCAAAGTCTATTTTCCAATTAGGAGGAATACTAAGAAGATCATTAGAAAATATTTTGGGAAATGCATTAACCACAAGGACAGATTGCAAGGAAGTACCCTTTGAACTGAAATCTTTAACCCGAGCCAAATGATAAAGAAACCCCTTGGAAATCAACTTTCGGGCTTTAATATAAGAAAACAAACTATTTTTAGGCTCCAAGGAACTCCCCTCCCATTCTATTACGAAATTGGAAGCTGACCTTATAGATCCTATAATCAAGAGAAGGGTTGCATAAGTTAAGTAATCCAACCCTAAAATTACATCAAGTTCTACCATGTCTGACCCTTTCAAATCCACTAAGGTCTCCCTATGAAAGATGGACATAACACAACCCCTATAGATCTTTCTAGCCATAATAGAATCACCCACTATGGTAGACTTAGAGAAAGGCTAAAAAATAGTTTCAAGACAAAATCAAAATGCATAGCCACATAACGGGTCACGTAAGAAGGATAGACCCTGAATCAAGCAAATAATACATATCTCAAGAGAAAAGTTTTAATGTACTAGAGACAACACCAGGAGATGCCTTAAATTCCTAATAGGTATCAAGGGAATAAAGACGATTCGGACCAGTGCCAGTACAAGAAGTAGCACCTTTCGTGCAGGAGATAAAGAAGCAGTAAAGAGACCTTATTAGCTCAAGTAGCCACCTTAACTGAAGGACAATTCCTCTTAATGTGACTAGGATGACCATATTTAAAGAACAAGTTCCTCTCCTTATTGCAATAACCATAATAAAGTTGGCCATAGAGTCAACAAGCAGGTAGGGTAGGATGACTGAGCTCCACTAGACTGAGACTGGGCACTCTATGCCTCAGAACCACTGCCAACATGAAAATGACGATCATAATAAGGAGCACTAGCCATTGAATAAGAATTAGAACTCCCATACTGTCTACCATCTTTCTTACTATCTTGATGACCTTCACTATGATCTAAATATCTAAACTTCTTACTCTGCCTCTTTCATATTTCCACCTGTTTTTTCTTTTCATCCTCCACCTGCTTCATATAAACCATAATTTTGAAGATATCCTTATTATTACTCAACACTCCAAAACCAAGTCACGTGACAAACTCGAAGCAAAGTTTCTCATTTTATCCCTCATGCTAGACACTAACTTCAAAGCATAGCGAGACAACTTATGAAATTTCAGAGCATACTTATTCACACTCATCCTAACCTGCTTCAAATTTACCAACTCCTCCGCCTTAGCTTTCCTCAACTCCTGAGGAAAGAAACGATCAGGGAAGGCACTAGAGAACTCATCCCACATAGCCTTCTCAACATCATCACCCCTCCATTGCTTCTACTCCTTATATCAATGATATGACACATCCTTCAACTGATATGCGATAAACTCCACACCCTCCACATTAGTAACATGCATCACTCAAAAAATATTCTTCATTTCATTAATAAATCCTGAAGGATACTCCTCAACCTTAGAGATGGTGAAGGTTGGGGATTCAACCTCATAAACTACCTATCTAAAGTAGCCTCAGAATAACTCATAGTTGTCGTACCTTATTTTTCTCGCAAAAAGTAGGATTGTCCATGACAACTATTTTTGGGATTGTTTAAAAAGTGAAGAGTCTCCACCTAAGAATTAAGATGCATTAGGCACCATTCTAGTCTAACTACAAACCAATTAATTAGTCTACATCACAAAAAATTAGGTAAGGGTTCAAGTTACCTTAAAAGGAGGTGTTAGGCACCTTTCGAGGTCCATAAATATGGTTTCTAGTTGAATTCATATTTTCGTGGGGATTCTACATGATCAGGAAATATCGATTATTTTATTAACTTAATAAAAACTAAGTGATGAAAATAATGAAAAAAAACCTTCAACTAGTGTACATATCATACATAGAATAAAAAAATACAAAAGATACAAGACTAACCTTTTGCGACATAAAAATACCATAATTCTTGTAATCTTTATCTTTCTCAGATTACGGACTCTACCGAGCTCCTTTGCTTTTAAGCATGAGGACAAAATTGGAGGATGATAAACTATAAATTGAACTTATCTCGAAGTAAGGAGAAACTACAAATGATGCAAAACTTGTTAATAATATATGTGTCACTTCAATTTTGTTGACGAATTAATATAAGGAATTAATAAAAGTAAATAAGTACTTCATTAATACATACATGAAGTAAAAAAAGATAATAGAGAATGTAAGTGGGATCAGGGCATGACAAGGTTGAAACGTGCCCATTGAGATGTTACTTTCTTTGTTCTAATTTCTAGGACAAGTCCCTTAAATGCATTAAGACAAGTCGAAAGAAATTCCTAAAGAAACTTATTTAAGAGTACTAAATAAAATATTTTATCATTTTAAAAAGTCATGTAAAGCGAGAAATATGTAGGAACAATATATAAATTATATTAAAGCATGTTGCTGATTTAGTATAGTAATAAAAGTTGTCAAATCTTTAAGACCTCTTCTAAGAGTGACGCACAAAATTAGTAAAGACTGAAGTAACAAGTTTGCTTAATGTTTAATAAAGCTACGTAGATGCTTCATTCAAGAAATCAGCTATAGACTGTCTTTGTCATCATATTCCAAACGTACCTGATCCCGTTTGGGGGCAACTACTCCATCTGAGATTCTTCGCACGCTGACTTCTCCATTTGCATGGTTGAACTCCAAGCAATGCCAATTTATTGAAGAATACATGCAAAGAAGAAATTCAAATAGGTGAGTGTATGCATGTTCTTAATGTTCAATTAATGAAGGAAAAACTAAAGTAATAAAAACTTTTGGTTGAGGTAAGCACACAAAAAGGAAAAGGGTTGAACAAGGAGTTTTTAACCATTTTACCCGTCAATTAAATTCGTAACCCATCTCCCTTTTTTCACAATTAAAATTAATTAGTTAAAAAAATTTGCATGGGCCTGGTTCATTGTTATCTTAAGCGAACAACACCATATGATTAACCTAACAATGAAAATAACCAGATTCAATAACAATAAATACGTCTCATCTTGATTATGTGATTACTCTAGCATGCAAAGCTTACTAAGGCACGAAAAATATTAAAATATGTGATTTAGTTAGTAAAGAATAGAAGAAATTATCCTGAGCATAAAGAAGTATACCTGATATACAGATTGTTACAACTACTATATTTGGAGATAACACATGCTAATTTTAGATTAATTAATGTATAAGAGCAGGTGACTAGATATAGCTAACACTCACCAGAAGCAACAATCAAACAAAGTAGAATAAAAGAAAAGTAAAAGGATGAACTTTTCCAGCAAACAGGTTCTTTAATATTAAGAAGAAACTTCCAATTAATTCACCATCCTTAATACATTATTGTCATCATCCATTTTACACGTTTCTTTAATGACTTTCACTATTCAAGCACATAATAACTGTAACACAAAATCACATGTACTATATAAGGGAAAACTAACACAATCCACGAATAAGATACTAATAAATAACCTAAATAATAAGTAAATAAAATTAAAAAAATGAAGAATAATGAAAGAAATGGACCATAACCTTTGATACAGAAAATCGAAATAGCAAGAAAAGTAAATCGAAATAGCAAGAAAAGTGTCGCGATGAACCTTCAGTATTAATCTAAATTGTGACCAGGAAAGCTTCGGAAGGCTGACAATTGAAGGTGAGAAAGCTATGGAAATTGGGGCATGCTTTATCTAGCCTAAGTTGCATGAACGATGTTGTTTAGGGTTTTTGGTGGGCTGAAGATGGAATATACCGTTGCATGTCCTCTATACCGTCAACTATATGTGTGTATTTTGGTGCATGAGATGTGTTTGATTTGGGGTGTGTACATGGGTGGGGAGCAACTGCGTTTTTATGTTCTACCACCCTCTTCCTGTGGATTTTTTGAAGATTAATAAACAAGAAGCATATGTCAGATTCTCCATCTGTTGGGAAAGACGAGCACACAATCAAAGAGCCTGACAGGGTAGCAGCGGAAAATACTCAAGATTAAACTTTCCCTTTCAACTTGAACCAAGAGGAGACAAACAAACTCAAGAAAAATAGAGTACTATACAACAAACAAATCATCCAAATGAAACAAGACAAGAATAAAGCCAATCACACGAGACACAAGATTTACGTGGAAAACCCTTTAGTGTGAAGAGTAAAAAACCACGGGACAAAAACCTCCACTATAATTACCAAAGAGTTACAATATTGTCCTCCAAAATGGCTAACAGACAAGTTCCAAACAACAAGAAACAATACAAAAACCACAACACCAAATACTAGAGAAATAAAAGAGTGAAAGCACAAAAAACGCAGCTACTGTTCGGGAATGAAGAACAGGAGCTACAGGCCACCAAATCATGCTCCGTTAGTTCCTAATCAAAGATTGAGATGAGAGGAACAAGAAGTCTAAAAATCAGCTCAATAGGACAAGAAACGAAGCGGGAATCGTAATTTGAAATTGACAACTGTGGCTGAAATTTAGGTGCAAAAATCAACTTTGTTTTTCTCTCTTTGGCTGTTGAAAACTCTCTTTTTTTTATGGTGAATAAGACCTAAAAATATCAATATATATACCCCATAGTAATGGACCTATGGACAAAAGTGGGTTGGTCCAAATTGGGCTTCATTTATCCACATAGGAAGGGAAAAAAACCCAATAACCCAACAATTCTCCCCCTCCCAACTATGTGGAGGAGACCGTCATCCTTGCGATCATGCAACAATCTTCAAACTTTCCTCTTGGCAAAGTTTTAGTCATCATATCGGAATCATTATCATCCATATGAATCTTCTCAAGTTTAAGCAACTTAGAATCCAACACATCCCGAATCCAATGGTATCTCACATCAATGTGTTTAGACTGACCATAAAATGTAGAATTCTTGCCAAGATGTATGACACTTTGACTATCGCAATGAAGCACATACCCTCTTGAGAACAACCAAGTTCCCCCAAGAATCTCTTCATCGAAAGCAATTCTTTACAAGCTTCAACGGCAGCAATAAGCTCAGCTTCTGTAGTAGATAGAGCAACATATTTTGCAACCTAGATTGCGAAGACACAACTCCCCCTGCAAAAGTAACCAAATACACTGAAGTAGACTTGCAAGTATCAACATCACCGTCCATATCTGAATCAGTATGACCACAAAGACTAGGTTTCCCTGTACCAAAACACAAACTCAGACTAGAAGTGCCACAAAGATATCTCATAATCTACTTCACAGCATTCCAATGTTCTCTTTCCAGACTAGAAAGAAAACAACTAACAACACCAACACCAACAGCATGAGCAATATCCGGTCTTATGCAAACCATTGCATACATCAAACTACCAACAGCTGAAGCATAAGTAACTTTCTTCATATCTTCCTTCTCATCATCACTGGAAGGACACTGCTTCATGCTCAACTTGAAGTAAGTAGCTAAATGTGTACTAAAAACCTTAGCCTTGTCCATGTTAAACCTTCGAAGTACTTTCTGAATGTACTTCTCTTGTGATAACCACAACTTATTATCCTTTCTTTCATGGACAATCTGTATGCCAAGAATCTTCTTTGCTGGTCCTAAGTCTTTCATAGAAAAAAACTTACTCAACTCTTGCTTCAACTTCTGAATCCTGCAAGCATTATGACCAACAACAAGCATGTTTCAAACAATGGTCTGAAGTAGTCTTCTTGAATCCCTGTTGACTCATAAAGGAACCAAACTTCCTGTACCACTGCCTAGGAGCTTGTTTCAAACCATACAAGATCTTCTTCAATTTGCAAACATAATTCTCTTTTTCCTTGACTTCAAAACCTTCGGGCTGCTCCATATAAATTTCTTCATCTAAGTCACAATGGAGAAAAGCAGTTTAAACATCCATTTGCTCAACCTCTAAATCTAGACTTGCAGCTAAGCCTAGAACCACACGAATGGATGACATCTTCACAACTGAAGAAAATATCTCATCAAAATCAACTCTTTTTTTTGGTTAAATCCCTTCACAACCAATCTAGCCTTGTACCATGGAACTGGATTACCATCTTCATGCTTTACCCAAAAAACCCACCTGTTTTTCAAAGTTTTTCTGTCTTTAGGCAGCTTAACCAAATCAAAGGTATGATTATCATACAAAGATTTAATTTTATCTTCTGTAGCATCAAACCACTTTTCTTTTTCTTCACTTTCTATGGCCTCATCAAGACTCTCAGGTTCTCTCCCGTCAGTCAAGAGTACATACTCATTGGGAGAATAACAAGATAAAGGTATTCTCTCTCTAGTAGATTGTCTAAGAGAACTCTATGGAACATCAACAACTGGTTGCTGATCAACCATATCAACTTACACTGGAGCATCAACAACATCATGCTGGTCATTCTGAACATGATCATCATCTTCATTATCAACTTGATTTTAATTATCATGAAGATTTTCTTCGGGAGTAGTAGTCAAAAGAACTGGATTAACATCAACTAGGCTTTCACTACTCTGAGAATCAACCTTCTCAGCTTTGTCAAAATCTTCAATTGCTTGGTCTTCAAAGAACACAACATCACGGCTTCTAACAAGTTTCTTCTCAACTGGATCATAGAATCAATAGCCAAATTCATCTTGACCATAACCAATGAAGATACACTGCCTAGTTTTCACATCCAACTTTGAACTTTCATCCTTAGGAACATGCACAAAAGCTTTACACCCAAAGACTCTAAGATGATCATAAGAAATATTCTTACTAGACCAAACTCTATAAGGGACATCACCATTCAAAGCAACAGTAGGAGATAAATTAATAACATAAACAGCCGTATTAAGTGCTTTTGCCCAAAAGAAATATGGCAGCTTAGCATCTGAAAGCATACATCTAACCCTCTCAACTAGTGTTCTGTTCATCCTCTCTGCTAAGATATTCAACTGAGGAGTTTTTGGAGGAGTTTTCTGATGCCGAATACCCTGCTCTCTTCAATATCTATCCAAAGGACCAATATACTCACGACTATTATCTAAACAGATGCATTTCAATTTCTTTCCTATCTGTCTTTCAACCAAGGCCTAAAATTTTTGAACACATCAAGTAGTTAATCCTTGGACTTCAAAGGAAATACCCAGAGTTTGTGGGAATGATCATTAATAAAAGTCACAAAGTAAAGTGAACCACCGTGAGACCTTACTTTAAGAGGACCACACAAATCAGAATGCACCAACTCCAGCAAATTGAACTTTCTTGAAGGCGGATGACTTTGAAAAGAAACTCTTTTCTGTTTACCGGGTAAGCAATGAACACACTTCATCAACTTTGCTTGTTTCACTCCAGAAAGCAAATTTTTCTTAGCCAATCTATCAATCCCCCTCTCACTCATATGACTCAACCTTCTATGCCACAACTCTGATGAAGTATCGTTCTTTACCAAGATTATCAAGCCTCTAGAAGTAGAGCCTTAAAATACGTACAAGTTAGACAACTTGTCACCTCAAACCATAATCATCGAACCTCTAGTAAGCTTCCACTGGCCAACACCAAGGGTGTTAACATAACCCTCATCATTAAGGTTCCCTACAGAAATCAAATTCAGGCCAACATCTGGAGCATGCTTGACATTATTGAGAACTAGTTAGGAACCATTGTTACTTTCCAAAAAAATCATGCCAATGCCAAGTACTTTAACTTCATCATTATTGCCCATTTACAACATCCTAAAATTACCTGGAGTATAAGAAGAAAATATAATTTCTTCTTTGGCGTAACATGAGAAGTAGCACCAGAATCCACAAACCAGCTAGACTCATCGCAAGCAAGATTAATGGTATTCTCACCACAAGCAACAAGAAGATCATCATTAGCAACAACAGCAACACAATTTTCATTATTGCCTTCTTTCTTTTGCCATCTCATATCTCTCTCATGCTTGTAATAATATTTCATGATATGCCCCTTTTTGTTGCAATAGTCACATGTAACATTCTTGAATTTAGACCTTGACTTGCTTCTACTTTTATATCTATCATTTGAATCTCTGGACTTATTTCTCCCCCTCTCTTCAGTAACCAAAATATCAAAGTGTGAAGATGAAGAAGATGAGGCCTGAGATCTTCTTCTCATCTCTTCATTCAAGACACCACTCTTAATATATTCCATAGTTACAATACTACCGGGAGTAGAATTAGTCAAAGAAACTCGAAGAGTTTCCCAATAGTTGGGCAGCGTATTAAGAAGCCAAAGTCCCTGAATTTTTTCATCAAACTTTACACCAATTCCGGACAGCTGGTCAAGGACACCCTGAAAATTATTTATATGATCAGAAATAGGACTGCCCTTTTTATACCTGATATACATCAATTGCTTAAGCAGGAATAACATGTTATTGCCAGTCTTCGAAGCATTAAGTGTCTCGAGCTTATCCTACAAACTTCTAGCATGTGTCTCATTCACAATATGATTTCTATCATTATCTTCAACTCATTGTCTGATATATCCACAAACCTGTAAGTTCTCAAATTCCCAATCCTTATCTGTCATGGATTCAGGTTTAGTTGATGCAAACACAGGTAGATGCATTTTCTTGACAAATAAAAGATCTTTCATTTTGCCTTTTCAAGTATGATGTTTACTACCATTCAAACATACCATCTTGATGATATTTCCCTCTATCATTCAAATCAACAACCAACACTTTAATACCACTTTGTTAGGAAAGACGAGCACACAATCAAAGAGCCCGATAGGGTAGCAGCGGAAAATACCCAAGACTAAACTTTCTCTTTCAACTTGAACCAAGAGGAGAAAAATAAACCCAAGAAAAATAGAGTAATATACAGCAAATAAATCAACCAAATGAAACAAGACAAGAATAAAGACAACCACACGAGACACAAGATTTACGTGGAAAACCCTTTAGTGTGAAGAGTAAAAAACCACGGAACCAAAACCTCCACTATAATCACCAAATTGTCCTCCAAAATTATCACCAAACAACTTCCAAACAACAAGAAACAATACATAAACCACAACACCAAACACTAGAGAAATAAAGAAGTGAAAGCACAAAAAATACAGCTACTGTTCGGGAATGAAGAATAGGATCTACAGGCCACTAAATCAAGCTCCGTCAGTTCCTAATCAAAGATTAAGATGAGAGGAATAAGAAGTCTAAAAATCAGCTCAATCGGGCAAGAAACGAAGCAGAAATCGCAATTTGAAGTTGACAGCTGTGGCTGAAATTTAGGTGCGAAAATCAGCTTTGTTTTTCTCTCTTTGGCTGCTGAAAACTCTTTTTTTGTGATGTTGAATAAGAACTAAAATGATCAATATATATGCCCCATAGTAATGGGCCTATGGGAAAAAGTGGGTTGGTCCAAATTAGGCTTCATTTATCCACATAGGAAGGGAAAAAGACCCAATAACCCAACACCATCACCTCTAAGGTTTATTAGGATCATGTAAATGTAGGGAATGAACAAAAAAAGATATTGGGAGGGAGTGTAGAAAAGGAAAAGACTGATTTGGTAGGAGTAATATTTGGAGTATTAACATGTGAGGGAGTTGAAAAATATTTTGGAAAGATTGTTGAGAATAATAATGTTCTTACTAAACGAAAAGATTTTAGGAGGATATTATGGATATGAGAAAATTTGAATTTGAAATTTGAATTTTGAACTTGTTTCGGACTAAATAAATTTCTTTCAAAAACAATATATAAAAATGGGTAAATACTAAATTATTAAATAAAATATTATATATTATAGTAAAAAGGAATAATAATAATAATAATAATAGTGTTTGTGATTTATAAAAATTTTCATAAATAATTTAGTAAAAATTAACAAAATCAAGTAAAAATATTATGTTTAAATTAATAAAAATATTAAATGATAAGACAAATTGTATACATTAAAACCATGAATGCGAAACATATATTCTTTTGATACTAAAATAATATGTAAAAATATTAATATTTGAAACTAATAGTTTTTGTAAAGTAGAAGCCTAGGAGGAGTATCGGGAGGTCAAAATTGGGTGTCAACAACAACAGCACCAACAGGACCAGACTGACGAGATTGAGATATCATCAACTGAGTAAGCTGATGAATAGAACAACGGAACTCTGCATTTGAGATGTCTCCTCGAAATGGCTGAGCATGAGTGTCACCAACCGGAGAAGGACTAGTGGGGATCGGTAGAACCCTAGGTTGAGCAACATAATTGGGAGAAGGGACTCTAGACCCGATCTGTACTCCATAAATGGGGTAAGTCCCCTCTAAGTTTCCCTTAGGTGTATTAGAGGTTCTGGTGAGTTTCTAGGAACATCCAATCATCGAGGAGACATGATTTGAAATGTTAGTAAACAAGGATTTTGAGAAATTCCATGACACTAGACTCTATACCCCGAAATAGAACACAAGAAAGGAAAAAAATTCCAAAATGCCTTGTATCCTTCCTCTTATAAGTGTGGCGCGCTACACATCCATGAAAACAACTCTACTCATGAAAACTTTGTGGACACCCAACGACCCTAAACCTATGCTCTAATAAATAGCTTTTCATGACCCAGCCCCGGACCTAGCTATGATGGGTATCTCAAGTCGACCGAGGATCGGAGACCACCCTCAAGGCTTGTCCAATCCAAAAGTATTCCATATAATAAAAAATAAGACAACACCAAATAATAAGGATAAACCAATTAAGGTAACTTAATAATAATCACTAAGAGTCAACAACACCATTGAACACATAAGTTGTCCAAATAAGTTTCTAACCAATCTGAATATCAAATTAGGTTGGGATATGCCCCCGATCATGGCCAAAAGGAATTCAAAATATGAAAAGATTTCGATACTTATAAGGAAAGCAATGAAATGTTTGACCTTTCAGAAGATGGAGGCTCCCACCACTTCAGCGTAGACCAACTGATGAACCAAAATCCACCTAACACTGCATAGTAGTAAAAAAAGTATCTTTAGACCCTACATTATGAAACAATTGAGCATCCTAGGATGGTTAGAGGGGTATGAACTTGCATGTAACTCGGGATAGGGATAAAATAATATATATATATATATATATATATATATAAGATACTGGGATAGGGTACATGGTCTAGCATGAGATTTAAAACTATTAACCTGGACAACATAGGTCTAATCGTCCTAAGGGCACCCACGGGCAATATGAGTTTCTCTACCCCTGCTGAAAGGGTCCTAGTACGTGTTAGCCACACGAACTAGGAAAATCTAAGGATGATCCAAGTAATACCTCAAACCCATAAATTACAAAATATGTATATAAGTGTGAACTATCCACACGATCATAAAGACCCCTACGACGACAAACATAGTTTCTAGTATCGATCTCCTCGAGACCTCCACCTTCTACACAACCTTCTTTAACCCCAATTAAAATATTTGCACATAACCTATCCATTTAAAAAAAGAGTTATTAATTTAGGCAATTATCATTTGGTACTGTCATACCAATTGAACATCTAAGTCAATTTCCATTATGCCATTTCATTTATTCATTACCTTAGGGGAATCCACAATCACCAAGTTCCAATTTAAAATCCATTAATGGACACCAAGAACTTTCAAAACCATTTATATTTCCTTAACTATTTATGCAATACAATAGCTTCAAAATTGGGTTAAATCATGCATATTTCCATGTTCAAAACCAAATTTATAAGTGGGTTGAGGTTAATACAAATTCCTAGCCAAGTTTCATAAAATTGGGGTAATTCCACGACCCCCTTTTCCATTCACCAAACCCATGAAAATATTAGTTCAACAACCATGGGATAAAGCATGAAATAATATTTCCAAAACCATGGGAAATCAAACCAAATAACAATCATTTAAAACCCTCAACCCATCATTCAGAACCAATAATTAAATTTACATAAACCATGATTAAACACATGTTTTATATAAAACAAAGTTAGGGAGGGGATACATGCCTGAAAATATCAAGAATTTTGAGAGAAACCATAATTTAGAGCTCTTGATGACCAATCTCTAGAAACCCTAACCTTGATCTTGATTGGGTAATTTGAGAGACAAGAGAAATTTATGATTTTGTTAATTGGATCGAAATAGGGATAAGGCTAGGTTTTAAGTCATGAGTATAGTTTGAAGTAAGGTAAAAGTCCAAATTAACCTTAATAAAAATGTACAAAAAAATAACTCTCAATCGTTATGGGTTGGGTTATGAATATGGTCAGTGGTCATGAGTCATCACCACGAATCACAGTCTAGGAAGTGTCTTATGGAAATCTTACTATTTTGGTCATAAGTCCCACCCTTTAATACCCAATACTTTTCTTAGCTTAGTTCATCTCCTAGTTGCATGCATAAGAGGCTTAAAGCCTAGAAATTTCAATAAAGGTTTGGGACCTAGTCATATTTTTGGACTCTTAACTTTGAGGTTTTTTAAATGGGTAATACTGACCTCGAGACGTACGTTTTTGAGTTAATTTATGTTTAGGGGTATAAGGAGCATGAATCTGGGAAGTTTTAGATTTTTCAGACGAGGATTGGGTCATGTGTGGATTTTGAATTCTAGAACCTCACCATGACAATGGCGCGTCATGGTGGGTATAAAAATGATCCCTTCATTGTGTTGCGATGAACCCCTAATCCACGTTCCAATTGCGAATTTAATTCTCTGAGGGGAAATTGAGTCTTTTCCCCTCAATCCAATTGGTAAAAACACAAATTAAAATGTCTATTAGGGAATTATATGCCTCTTTTCCCCTAATTTCCTCTAAAAAAACAAACCCTAATCATCCCCTAAGTTCATCATTTTTATTTCTTTCTCTTTAAGAAGACTAGGAAATCAAGTTACCAAATCCAAGAACCTTTAAGGAAGCTTAAAGATTTGGTTTTTTCTTCCAAGATTTAAGGTTTATGGTATGTGTGATGTTCATCCATGGGCTATTTTCACCCATGGAGTCTAAGAATTCCCTTTTGATATCAAATTTCGAGTTTTAACATGTTTATGATGAATTGTCTCCTAGAAGTTGTAATTGATTTTCATTATAAGTTATGTTGCAAGTGTTTTTTGATGAAATGAGCCCTTATATGATTTGAGTATTGAAATCCTCATGTTAGATCCCTAATTTATGGTTTTAGTATTGAAAATATGTTTTCAATCACATGTTTTACCCATTCCCATGGTTTAATTCTTGACTCTCATGTGTTTGATGAAATGTCTAATGTTGGGTTTTGGGTATTGATCCTTTATTATGGTTTTTTTAAAGATTTATATGTAATTATTGATATTTTCATTCAGTGCTGGAGGGTTATGAACACCCGATACTTAGTTGTTTACATAATTTCAGTATATTCAGAACAGTTTCAAATAAACCATGAGCATATTCATTCAGATAGTTATCATGATCAGTTATTTGCTTAATTAGGATTAATTCAGTTCATTAATTAGTGTTATTCAGTTGGGAGTGGGATTTAGCACCGAGTGAATCCATTGATGGAGGCTTACCTGCCAGTAGAGGGTGTGACCTTCAATAGTAGTCCCTTAGTTCTAAAACTACATAGCCAGCATAGGTTAAAGATATCAACCTGCCAGTTGAGGGTTGATAAAATATTTACCTGCCAGTTGAGGGTAACACATATCTTATTAAACCACCTTCCAGATGAGGGTGTCTCATTAGTTCTTTAGGACATTAGTTTAGTGAATCCACACAACCATTGTTAGTAGACGTGGCATGGTACTGACACCCTTCCAACTGGGTTACAGGTTGGACCCCGAATAGCTCATATTGGGGCATGTCAGTTATTATTTCATGTACATAAACCTATGCATTTCAGCCTAACCTCATCTCATGTACTAGTACATTAAAAGTACTAACCATATCCTTTTATTTGTGCTATGATATCTTATATCATAGGTTCTGACGCTCAAATTCCTGACCGTGCTTAGACAGTTTAGCTTATCAGCAATAGTTGTGGTGAGTCCTGGAACATCGAGGACCTATTATATTATTTCAGTATTTTTGCATTTTTTTAGTTAGTTTAGTTTGGAGTTAGTTAGGGCATGTCCCATCAAATCTTCAGTCAGTTAGAGGCTTTCAAATGTTTTTAGTCATTCAGATAGTTAGTCAGTTTATCAGTTGTTTGGTTATTTTATTCAGTACATCATCAAACGTTCAAACTTATGATTTAAAATGTATTTTTAGTATTTGAACTTTAGGACTTTATTTAGTTGTTTTTGCACATGTTCATTATCAGTATATTATTCAGTTCTCACAACAGGTACCAGCCCATGGGTTAGCTTGTGGTCACTTGGGACCGTAAGCACCATTGTCACAAAAAAGGGGTAACCTCGAGTTGTGACATAACTTGGTATCAGAACCAAAGGTTTACATTTTTCTAGGGAGTCTGAAAGCCACGTTGAGTAGAGTCTTCTGCATGGGTGTGAAGCGTGACACCCTTATGGATAAGAGGCTATAAGATGTTTTAGGAAAAGTTTCCCTTCTTTTAGTATTCATATCATGGAAGTGAGTATGATCTCTATTTAAACTCTCTTTCTAATCCATTCTTTATTTAATTATAGAAAAATGCCTCCCTAAAAGAATAATAGAAGAATAATGGGAACCATCTCACACCTCCGCTTGTTCAAGAAGATCCCCTAAATGAGCATATCTCTCATGCTAAGTTCAGAGCTGTATTTACTAACTTAGATTATTCAGTAGCTACTCAGAATAACCAGAAGGCTATTTTCCTAGCCAACCCAGTGAAAAATACAGCTACAGCTAGAATTTGAGACTTTACTCGAATGAACCCTTCTATGTTTTTGGGTTCCAAGTCTGAGGAGGATCTATAAGATTTTCTTGATATGGTTCAAAAAGTGATGAATATTATGTGTTTCACTTTGAGTGAGAGTGGAAATTTGGTTGTATACTAGTTGCATGATGTAGCTCATATGTGGTATAAGTAGTGGAAGGAGGATAGAGGCATAGATGTAGGGCTTGTAGAGTGGAGGGAGTTTTCCACATCTTTTTTAGAAAGGTTATTTCCATTAGAGTTGAGGAAAGATAAGGTGCATGAGTTCATTAATTTGATGTAGGGTAGTATGAGTGTGAAGGAATACTAACTTAAGTTTACTCAGTTGGTGAGGTATGCTCCTTCGTTGGTGGCTAATAATAGGTCTAGAATGAGTAAGTTCATGTCTGGTATATCTGATAGTGTGGTCAAAGAGTATAGAACTTCTATGTTGATTAAGGAGATATACATATCTAGTCTTATGATCCATTCTCAATAGATTGAGGAACAAAAGTTTAAGAAGAAAGAGAGAGAGAATAAAAGGACCAGAACAGATAGCTTTAATTCTTGTCAGCCTAGGTTAGAGGGTAGTAACCTTTATCAGTTTCATCAGAAATTTTTAGCCCCAGCTCCATCTTTTTCTAGTGTGCCAGTACCAAATTTTCAGAATGACAATCGAGATAGAGCGTCAGCTCCAAGTCCTAGGGTAGTGTGAACAATGATCGTACTAATCCTCTTTTCCAAAAATGTGGTAGGAATCATTAGGGTGTGTTGTGATGTCAGGGAGACTATTTATGCCGTGTGTAGATAGTTTAAGACAATGAATCCTTTTAGAAGTGCATCGTGTATGTTATTCTATTCACCCAGGAGCTACTAAGATGTACCGTGATTTGCGAGAAATTTTGATGTCAGGGAGACTATTTATGTCATGTGTAGATAATTTGAGACAATGAATCCTTGTAGAAGTGCATGGTCCACATTATTCTATTCACCCAGGAGCCACTAAGATGTACCATGATTTGTGAGAAATCTATTAGAAGAGTGGTATGAAAAGGGATATTGCAGAGTTTGTAGCTAATTGTTCTAATTGTTAGCAGGTTAAAGTTGAACACCAGAGGCCTAGTTGTATATTGCAGGAGTTCAACATTCCTACTTGAAAGTGTAAAGAGGTGAACATGGATTTTATGATGGGTTTGCCTCGTATGCATTGTTATCATGATTTGATATTGGTAGTTGTAGACAAAATAACAAAATCAACCAATTTCTTGCCAGTTCATACTTCTTATTCTGCTGAGGATTACTCCAAGATCTATATTAGAGAGTTGGTTAGGTTGCATGGAGTCCCGTTGTCTATCATTTCAGATAAAGTTATTCAGTTTACCTCTCACTTTTGGAGTGCTTTTCAGAAGGGTCTTAGTACCCTAGTTTATCTCAGTACAGTTTTTCATCCTTAGATATATTTTCCGGAAAAGAGGATCATTCAGACCTTAGAGAACATGTTGAGAGCATGTTTTATTGACTTTATAGGAAGTTGGAATAATCACTTACCATTGATCGAGTTTTCTGACAATAACAGTTGCCACTCTAGTATTCAAATAACTCCATTTGAGGCTCCCTATAGGAGAAGATGTAGATCTTCTATTGGTTGTTTTGAGGTAGGTGAGGCTACTTTGATAGGACCAGATTCAGTGTTTGATACAATAGGGAAGGTTCATTTGATTAGGGAAAAACATAAGATGACCCAAAGTCATCAGAAATCTTATGCAGATGTGAGGAGAAAAGACCTTGAGTTTGAGGTTAGTGATTCAATCTATTTGAAAATATCTCCCATGTAGGGGGTTAAAAGATTTGGAAATAAGGGGAAACTTAGTCCCCAATATGTTGACCCTTATAGAAATTTGAGTCATTTTGGAATGGTAGTTTATGAGCTTGAGTTGCCTACAGATTTGGCATCATTGCTTCTAGTATTTTATGTTTCCCTATTAAAGAACTGTATTGGTGATCAAGCTATTATAGTTACCTTATAAAGCATCGATGTTTAGGATAGCCTTTCTTACGAAGAAATCCCAGTCAAGATCCTTAATCATCATATTCATAGACTAAGGAATAAAGTTCCTTTGGTGGAATCAGCCATTGAGGGAGCTATTTGGGAAGAAGAAGTAGATATGTGTACCAAGTACCCTCATCTTTTCTCTGCAAACTCAAACGCAGATTAAGGTAACAGTTTTCCCTAGATTTTTTCTTTTCCATTCCCAGTCCCAGCTATATAATCATTATCTTGTCATTGCATGCATTCACAAATTAGTTCAGTTCATACAGCATGTTTTAGACTCAGTTATGTAATCATATTTTAAGTTATGCAAGTTCAATATGTGATCTCAGTTTCCCAAGTATTCTCATCTTAATCAATCTTATTCGAGCATGAATGATCCCAAGGGGGAGATATTATAATGCCCCATACTTTTGTAGATCAGTTCATCTCCTAGTTGCATGCATAAGTGGTTTAAATTCTGAAATTTCTCTAAGTGTTGGGGACTTAGTTATATTTTTGGCCTTTTAACTTTGAAGATTTTTAAATGTGTCTTCCCGATCCTAAGATGTAGGTTTTTGAGTTAATTCATATCAGGGGTGTAAGGAGAATGTTACGGGAAAGTTTTAGATTTTTTAAATAAGGATTGGGTCATATTTGGATTTTGATTCTAGAACCTCACCACGATAGTGGCGCGTCATAGTGGGTATAGCGATGATCCCTTTATCGCATTGCGGTGAACCCCTTATCCGCGTTCCAGTTGCGAATTTAATTCTCTGAGGGGCAATTGAGTCTTTTCTCCTTAATCTAATTCGTAACAATATGAATTAAAATATCGGTTAGGGTATTATATGCCCATTTTCCCCTAATTTCCTCTACAAAACAAACCCTAATGATCCTCAGAATTCATCAATTTCATTCCTTTGTCTTCAAGAAAACCAAGAAATCAAGTTACCAAATCCAAGAACCTTCAAGGAAGCTTAAAGATTTGTGTTTCTATTTCAAGATTCAAAGTTTAAGGTTTGTGTGATGTTCATTCATGGTCCCTTTTCACCCATGGAGTCCAAGAATCCCTTTTTGATATCAAATTATTAGTTTTTACATGTTTATGATGAATTGTCTCCATGAAGTTTTTATTGATCTTGATTACAAGTTATGTTACAAGTGTTTTTCAATGGAATGAGTCCTTATATGATTTAAGTACTGAAATCCTCATGTTAAATCCCTAATTCATGGTTTTAGTATTGTAACTTTGTTTTCAATCACATGCTCTACCTATTCCCATGTTTAAATTCATGACTCCCATATGTTTAATGAAATATCTAAATGTTAGATTTTGAGAAATGATCCCTTATTATGTTTTTTTAAAACTTCATATGTCCTTATTGATATTTTCATTTATTGTTGAAAGGTTATGAACACACGATACTTAGCTTTTTACATAATTTTCGTATATTAAGAATGGTTTAAGATAAACAATAAACGTTGTCATTCAGATAGTTATCATGATTAGTTATTTGCTCAGTTAAGCATAATGCAGTCTAGAAATTAGTATTATTCATTTGGGAGTAGGATTTAGCACCGAGTGAACCAAGGGATGTGGGCTTACCTGCCAATAGAGGGTGTGACCTTTAGTAGTAGTCCCTTAGTTCCAGAACTACGTAGCCAGTGTAGGTTAGAGATATCAACCTGTTAGTTGACGTTTGATAAAGTATTTACTTACTAGTTGAGGGTAAGACATATAACATTAGAGCCCTTTCCAGATAAGGGTGACTTATTAGTCCTTCATGACATTAGTTCAGTGGATCCACACAACCATTGTTAGTACTCGTGGCACAGTACTGAAACCTTCCAAATGGGGTTACAAGTTGGACCCCAATTAGCTCATATTGTGGAATATCTGTTAGATGATACCTCTCATAGTCCCAGTTCAGTATTTTGTATAGAATTAAGTTTAGGTTTGCTTGACCAAAACACACAGTTCATCAGTTATTTAGTTACCAAATTTCAGAATTTAAGTTTACAGACTATTTTAGAATCACATTATATGCTTGGTCATGCCTTTTTAGATTTCATAACTTTCACGCATTTATGCATCAATTATCTTAAGCTATTCAGACAGTCATTATTTTATGTACATGAACATATATATTTTAGCCTAACCTCATCTCATATACCAGTACATTCAAAGTATAATTTCATACTTTTCTCTTTGTGATATGATGTCTTAAATCATATGTTCAGACGCTCAATTTCCTGAATGCGCTTAGACAGTTAACTTATCAGTAGTAGCAGTTGTGGTGAGTCCTTATATATCGAGGACCTATTATGTTATTTCAGTATTTCAGTATTTCTTTTTAGTTAGTTCAGTTTGTAGTTAGTTGGGGCCTGTCCCTTCAACTTTTCATTCAGTTAGAGGCTTTCAGATGTTTTTCAGTCATTCAGACAGTTAGTTAGTTTATCAGTTGTTTGATCATTCTTTTTAGTATGTCATCAGACGTTCAGACTTATGATTTAAATCATATTTTTGTATTTGAAATTTATGGATTAATTCAGTTATTTTTGCATATGTTCATTATAAGTATATTATTAAGTCCTCACAGCAGGTACCAACCCATGGGTTAGCTTATGGTCACGTGTGACTGTAAGCACATTGTTGCGACTAAGGGATAGCCTCGAGTCATGACACACGCTATCACTTGTGACAAGACCTTATGACTCGTGGGGTCTTAGTCGTACTTAAGAAAGAAATGATAGACCCTCTCACTAGCTAGACCATGATAGGCACTACAGGACTCATAAGGTGTCTTTAGACTCATAGGTCCTTAGTCATAACCTGAGCAGTAAGCATAGTCACTGAGGAAAATTCAAAGTTCAAAACCTAGGGAATTATATTCTTAGTCATAGTTCTTGGATAATCTTAGTTGCTCTCGTATGGTGACTTCAAGTCCTGAGGAAGAATTTCCGCACTCTATTTCTATTTTATGATTATTTAGTTTTAAAACTTTATTTCCTTTAATGAAATTTTGCCTTCATAATATTACAGTAAATGAAAAATGAATTGATGACTAGTTGATTTGGTTGGTTAGGGTTGAGTTAGATGGTTCTCCCCCCATAGTTTTAGGGTGGGTGCAAATCATGACCATTTGTATTGTGACATTAGGGTACCACACTGATATGAATTACATACTTATTAATATTTATTGGGATGGGTACCATACTATAATGATACGTGGATGAAGCTGGTCCCCTATAAGTAATAACTATCGGGCAAACATATGTCCCCTTAACATGAGTGCACAGATTTTATTTGACAAATAGGATGCATTGTTTACAAACTTGAAATTACTGATTCATTCTTATAATATGTATAATGTGTTATGGTGAGGTAGTATTAGACTAGTTTTGTGAGATTTTTAACTGAATATATGATTTGATATTGATTTTACACATGTGCAAATAGAGTGGTCATAGACCCTCTGGATTGATAATGTTATACTTGTAATGATGGTTGTGTTCTTGTTGATTGGTTGAAGGTTTATCTAGTTAATGATGTTTGTTGTTTCTTACATGGTCTATCTGTGGATGATATTGGTTATTGGGATTACTTGATATGTTCTCTAGTTTACTTACATTTAATTTATGTTTGTATGTGGTTTTGAGTTAGGTCGATCGATGATAATTACTAGTACATAGTGTTTGTACGAATACTACTATATGCTTTTCTTTTGTTGAGTGCAGGTAGTTGCCTAGAGATTTCTTCGAGACTTCACCTATAGCATGTCACCAATTATTTTTAGTCCATGGGTGAGCACTTATCTAGACTACCATGGGTCATATTAGTAGATCATATGTATTTATTCGGACAATGGTACTCTTATTTATTTCATTAGGCTTGGATATTATTCTTAGATATTTTTATTTAGAAGTTCTTGTATGATGATGTTCGGGTCATTGGGAGTTGTAATGGTTAGTTGGATTAATTCTACACTTTTATACTATCATTTTTTCAAGATATTTATCGTTATCTAGATTTATTAAATAATCTATCTTAAAAATGGTTAAGTATTTTTGTTATGGCATGGGTTAGATGATTCTCCCACCAGAGGGTTAGTAGGGTTGCCACTCATGGATATTTAGGTCATGATTAGGCTAGTATCAAATCCCTAGGTTTGTAGTTCTCTTCGTACAAGAACATGTCAAGTTGAGTCTTGTAAGATGATACAAATACGTATGTACTTTTCTTTGAGAGGCTACACGACACTAGGAAATACTCAATTTCTTCTTTGGTTTGTGCTATTATTAGATTTCAATTGGTGTCTGTTGATCCAAATTGGTATTTAACTTCATTCATTTTTATTATCATAGATGGTACGAACATGAGCTAATGGAGCTAGAGCATACATGCTTAAACCTTTTTAGGGAAATCTATTGTGGTAGAGGACATGTGTGGGAAAGATTCTCATGACCCAAAATAGGAACATGATGTCATTTGTCACACCCTATAGACATGTAAGCCTAGCCCAACCCAAGGAACAAGAATTAAAATGAATCAAAAGCCTGAAATAGAAGAATCCCAATAGTTTATGTCTATATATATATATGTACATATATATATATATGCATGTATATATAAAAGATACATCCTAGGTCTGGTTATCATTTGTTCAAGACTCTAAATACAGATTAATAACAATAGCTAAAGTATCATAAATGCGGGTAAGCATAAGATAAATAAATAGAGATATAAGTAAGCTTAGAGTTCTCCAACACTACCTCGATCTCTGCATCATCAATTCTGGAAGAAAACAATATACAAGGTGCTACTCAATCCAATATTTGCACGAGATATAAGAAATAATAAAAAGGAAAGAAAAGCAAGGGTGAGTACGAAATCATACATACTCAACAAACATCATTGATAACCAAACCTAATTCAAAGAAATTGTGAGAGCCACCACCCCAACTATCCAAGGTATCCCTAACAAACTATACCCCGCTAAATCATAGTACTTTATCCTATCAAGGTAACCTAACACAATGGTCAATAGGTATATCAAATACAGGGCAGGCACACTAATGTAAGCGAGTCAACACAATTCATTTATATTCAACAATAAGGGAAGACATTTATGAAGAAGACTCATAAATACAATATAACTGGCTTAATCAATAATTATTAACAAGTACTATGAAGATAAAAACAGGGAGAGTGTATATATATAAGGGTGTATCTCATGCTACCAGAAGGTGCTATCCATCTATCTTTCAGTTAGACCACCATCATAACCCACGTCTCATAATACCTCAACCTCCCAACCAATATAAGATGAAATAAGATAATGTAATAAAGTTAAATGAATACTAAAAACAATATCATAAATAAGGTGCCATTGCAGTTATACTATACAAGAGTTAATACAAACCAAACCATATCAATGAATGACAATGCAATGTAATGTAGTGATGATGATGGGACGTTGATTAATGGTGAAAGTCATCACATGAATTTTTGTATACACACACCGAGCTTACAACTACCAGGAAGGACTCGTGGGGGAGGGGTTGAGACCTATATACTCATATAATATCAATCTAATATCTCTAACCGGTACATCCCTCTCTATAGGTATTTTATAAGGTATTATATTTTCTTACAAAAATTAGAATGTTTTAGTGGTACCAATGTTCCATGAATATTCATGCATGATATGAGGATGTAATTCTCACAACTAATCAGTATGAAGGTCAAATTCAATATGTGTATATGGACTCAGAATAAACTCAATATGTCAATAATTCATGATATCAATTTCCACTTAGCACAACTAGAATAAATAGTTATATAGTCATCAATATTATCATCTCCAACCCCTTACTTAGGCATCACTATAATGAATATGCAATTAAATGCTTATATAAAACCTATAATGTTAAGTCAAGCCTCCTCGCAAGACACAATAATATATAAGTTATTTTGTGCAAAAAACATGACTAACAATGTTAAGTCAATCCCCTACTTGGACATCACAATAGCATATTGTAATGACCTTCACAGTTATTTTTCTAATTTTCATACATTTTTAGTGTCTAGAGATTTTTTATAATTTCCCCAGGTTATTTATGACTTGTTGGGACTGACAATTTGGTTTATGATGTCCTATGGTATCTTAACACTTTTGACGCTTAAAACTCAGAAAATATGCAGTTAGGTTATTTCGTTTGATATGATGTATTTTTATGTTTTATTTTGTAGGAAACCAGGTTTTCAAAGCTAAACAAGAGAAAAAAGTGAAAACTAAAGTTTTTCCCTACCTACGTGGGCACCTACATCCTATAATTACTACCAATGTGGCGTAGGTGCAAGAATATGTGTCACAAATTTAAATTCTAAAGAACCTGAAGATGCAAAAAATTGTTGTCATCTACGAAAGAACTACCTACGAGTTGTAGGTGGTACTTGTGCCCCATTGGTATTAGATAAAGTCTAGACAAGTGAGATTCTATAGAATTTTAGGAGGTTTTAACCTACATAGGGCCACCTACGACCCATAAGTGGCACCGTAGATGGTCGCTAACTCAGTTTTCCTCTTTTGTTTTGGACAAGATTCCTAGGGTTTCCATGTAATCTATAAACAATCTTTTGATGTTTGTTAGTTAGTTTATGCACATTGATGCATTTTACACTATTACAAACATATATTGATTCCAGGATTGACTTGTGATCTTGGGATTCTTGTGTTCTTGGTTTTTAGTAGATTTATAGATTTGAGACTTTGGGTTTCCTTTATCTATTATCTTGAGATTGGTTCTATATATTTTTCATTGAATTCTATGGATTGTTTCAAAACTATGAGCGGCTAATACCCTTTGCTAGGGTTTTGGGAACCCTGATTGAATAACAAAGTAAAGGAAGTACAACATTGTTCCATACCAATATTCTTGCATGTATTGTGATTTTCTTTGCTTTAATTTTTGTCTTAATGATTGCAAACATTAAGAACCAACCTGTATTCACTACTTACTTCAAAATAGAGGTATAGATTAAGAAAATAAAATCACAATAATAATTTGAGATTCATTACCCCATCTAATTATCGGGCCATCATATAATTTTCTTGACATCTAAAAGGTAATAGTTAATTTGGGATCTAGGATAAGGGTTAGTAAGGCGACACTCTAGGACTCAAAAGGTAAGGAGTAAAATTCACTAAAGGGATTCATAAGATAATTAGTGGTACATAACTTATCAGATTCTGCATGCAAGATATTGGGTTAGTTTAATAAAGCATAATAAACCTATAGAGTTAGGAAGCCAGGGGAACCCAGTCCTGGTGTTTGTTTCAAATTGTTTACCATAAAAAACATTAAAGTCTTGTTACTTTCTACTGACTACAACAAAACCCCCCATTTACTTTGTATGATTCCTGGTGATTTCAACAAGTTAGAGACATATAACTGGCCTATTCCTTGTGGGTTCGACCCTAACCTATTTGGGTTACTATATTTTGACATCAACCCTTTATACTTCTTAGAAGTATAGTTTTACGTGACATAAAAATTTTTGCACTATTGTCGGGGAATATAGTTGTGGAGTTATTGATTAAATTTATTGAAGGCTTTAGGTTTCTTCTTTGGTCTTCTTATGGTATACATCAACGTATACCTATCAATAGATATAAATGGGCTAGAAAAAATCCTATGATTTAGCTATAGGATTTTATCTGGCTGTAACATCAATTAAATTTATTGAAGGCTTTAGGTTTCTTCTTTGGTCTTCTTATGGTATACATCAGCATATACTTATCAATAGATATAAATGGGCTAGATAAAATCCTACAGCTAAATCATAGGATGTTACAACCAGATAAAATCCTATAGTTAAATCATAGGATGTTACAGCAAGGTCAAGAGGCTCGTCTTGAGCTTCCTCTTGATGTTCCACAATACTTGCCTCCCCCATCTTCTCAGGAAAAAGTAGAGTAAAGAAATGTACCATTACTATAGAGGAATAATAGAAGAGTGATAATTAGGCTGCCGAACATGAAGCTCAAGAGGAAAAGAGAGTGAGACAGAGATCGGTAGTTGATAGTCGAGCAAAACTCAATGAGAAGCAAGACAGAGGTGGAAGAGGTAAGCTCAAGTACTCCTAGCCTATCAGTTCTTTCCACCATATGATGATACGAAGGAGGACATGATATATGTTGAGCCTACTGAGATAAGAGCTATCATTCCTCTTGTATTGCCACAAGGTGTGAAATTCTATAGTACTAGTACTATGATCCAGATGTTAAATTTGAAGGGTGTGTTTGCGGGCTTTCCCACTAATGATGAAAATATGCACCTTATAAATTTTATTTGGATCGACACACTATACACTATACCTGGAATAGACCTGAAAGCTTTGAAACATAGATTGTTCCCTTTCACTCTAATTAGTAAAGTTATATTATGGTTAGGGGAACTTTATCGTGGGTCCATTACTACTTGGAATGAGTTACAAAGAAAAATTTTAGATTGTTTCTTCCCTCCATCAAGAATTCTATAGTGGAAGGACGAGATGTATAACTTCAGGCAGTGGCATTTGGAATCAATGTATGAGGCATGGTTTTGGTTTTAAAAGAAGTTGATGATGGTGTTATATCATAGGATTGCGGGAAACAACTTGCTCGAAATATTCTATCAAGCCCTAACACCAGTTTGAAAGCCATGATAGACACTATTAGTGGTAGATCATTTATGTGCTTACATTGGGAGGTAGTATCAGAGATATTAGATAAGATCTCTCTCACCAACTATAGGTGAAATACTCGGGAGGCAGAGAGAGGCATTGACACTTATGCTATTAGGGATTCCATCGAGCACAGAGTTATTGATGACATAGTGGCACAAGAGGTTGCTCAATTAAGGATGGAGGTTGGGGTACTGACAAAGTAGTTCATGATGATGAATTATGAGAAGGTGAATGGAGTGGGTACTCAAGGAAGGGCCTCTAGATTATATGATTTAGACACGTATGAAAAGGCTAAATATATTGATAGATAAGTGGAGGGTTTCTGATTGAAGGGACAATCATCTTCTTAAGAAAATTAGAATTCTTGGCAAAAGAATTGGGGTAGAAAATATTATAGGGATCGGCACAAAGATTGAAGCAGAGAGAGGGACGGTGACTAGTAAAGGAAGGGTGATTATAAAGAAAAGGGTGGTGTATATGTTCCACCAAGAAGTTGTGATAGTGAATAAAGAATGGAGTTGATGTTTTCAAAGTTGGTGAAAGGTCAGAAAGTCAAGAAAATTGCCTTAAAGAGATTAGGGTAGGCATTTCAGGGTTGACCCATAAGGTAGAATCGTATACTTCTTTGATCAAGCAATTAGATAAGCAATTTGGTCAAATGTCTACAACATTGAATCAGTGACAGTCGGGCACCCTTCTAAGAAATTTAGTACGAAATCCTAAGAACGAGGACACTGTTTAGCTATCACCACTCATAGTGGTAAGTCTACCATTGACCCCCTCCTATGCCCGTATTTTATGAGTCAAGGAATAATAATGTTCATCTTGATAATACACTTGAATCAAAGTTAGAGAAGTTGGTGAACTAATTATAAGTTATCACTACCATCGACAGGTATTGATCATAGTGCTGAGAAGGAAAAAAAGTTAAAGGTCAATGAACCGAAAGTGAAGAACATTCCACGACCTCCTACACTGTTTCCTCAGAGGTTGAAGTAGAATAAATAATAAAGGAAGTTTAATAAGTTCATTACTATGCTAAAATAGTTGATTCCGAATATATCCCACTTCTTGAAGCTCTCAAGAAATGCCTTGGGACAAAATATTTTTGAAGGATTTGCTAACAAAGAAAAGAGTTATCAATTTTGAGGACTTCAATGGGTTGCATCATTATAGTACGATCATCTCGCGATCTTTGGCATAAAATAAAGATAATCCCAGAGCTTTCACAATTCCATGTACCATTGAGACATCTAGATTTTCCATAGCGCTTTGTCACTTGGGTGCCAGCATTAACTTGATACTGCTGGAAGTGTTCAAATAGTTCACCTTTTGACCTACTAAAGAAATGAAAATGCATTTGTTGATGGAAGTGCGTGCAGTGAAGAAACCCATAAACATATTATTTTATGTGATGGTGAAAGTGGACAACTTCATCTTTCTGATTGAGTTTAATGTCTTGGATTATGAAGTTGATTATCCCCATAATCTTGGGGGTATAATTTTTTGCCATGCCTTGAGAATTGGTTGATATGGAGAAGTGGGAGTTTAAGTTTTGGTCACCTTGAATGTTCACAGAACTATAAAGCAACTGACTTACATGAGGGTGGTCTCAATAGTAAATTACATTGATAACCATAGAGGCCACTTCTTTGTCTAACTTTATGAATTCTGAGTAATCATGGTCTCGCGTTGTACCATGATGTTAAATCAGGTGTTGCATGGGAGGCAACCCATGTGTTTATTGGTGAAGTCTGAGTAACCAACATAGCCACATTATGCCGGGACGTTAAATCAAGTGTTGGGTAGGAGACAACCCACTATTTTGGTGTGTAGTTTTTTTTTGTAGGTTTACAACATGATGAACAACCTGGAATAAGGTAAACATTGTTAAATTTAGAAAATTTCAAGTAAGGGGACTTATTGAACCATCCCACTCAGGCTAGGTAGGTTATGTAGTAGATGTTAGAGAAAAATTTTAAGGATTTTACGAACTCTAAACTTTTAATTTCAAACCTACTTATGGGATCATAAGTAACTCATAGGACCTCATAAGTGGTGTTATAGGTATCAGAACAAAAAGTTCAGAGAGTCAAAAATTTGGGTCATCTATGGCCTGTAACCTATGGGTTGTAAATGCCACCTACAGGCCATAAGTGGTACCCTAGGTCCCCCATAATATTTTGATCCCAAAATTTTTAAATTTTGTGCCTACAATAGTCTAACCCAACCAAACACCAGCCACCCCAACCTTTTATAAGTTTAAAAGCCGATCAATAACCCTCAAAAACTCAAAACTACTAACTACCTCTCAAACTAAAACCTTCAAATTTCCCCTAGAATTTGTATAAGGCAAGAACCCTTCTTGTTCTCAGTGCCAATAAGTCCAACTGCATATATTATACGTTCAAGCTAGGGTTTCTCTTCACCTTTTTGACTTTCACTTTTATCTCTTAAAATTAAATGTATATTTCTTGTCTCCCATTAGTAAATTCTTATGCTTAATTAAAAATAAGTTAGTTGGTATGAATATTTTCTTGTGAATTATGGAAAAATCAACAAACTTGTATGTGGGAGACTATATTAAACCTAAAAGTTGAAAATGATGCATTGTTCTTAAATTAATAATCTATAATCATGCCCTAAATGGGAGTGAAAGTTGAGAAGGCTAATCAAACCCAAAAGTCTTGTGTGCTATATCTGTGTTTTGAAATATGATAAAAGTTGTGGGTGCAAAAATTGTACTGGAATAGGCTGATTAGATTAATAGGGATTTAAAATTTGAAAAAAATTTCAAATTTTTATAATTTTGATTTTTCTTTAAATTTTGCACTCCTTTATTCTCTTTTAGGCACTAAAACTTGCTATTTTAGGCACCATGGTACCAAAGGCTTTGACTTAGAGGTTAGGAAAGTCGAGACATAAGGACGAGTCCCTTGGGTTCAGTGTCTTAGTGGGGGAGTACCGGTTATCTCAGATAGACCAGCAGTTTCATGGAATATGGGCTAGAGATAGGTTATAGTCAAATCTATTATTGCAACCAGCCTAGGTATTCTACTACCAGAACGAACACAGCGAGGCACTCATCCTACATCTTCATAGGTTGAGGATTAGAAAACCACAACTATACTAGTTCCTAGGCAGAGGATAAAATTTACCAAGACTTCCCCAATACTCTCCCATGTCAGAGGAGAGAAAGAAGGCTTCAGAGGAGGAGGCTATATAGAAAACCCAGTATGAAAAGGGTCACGGGATGAGTCCGCAACAATAACTATTGAGAAAAAATTAGTAGTACCCTAGTTTGAGCATGGTACCTCTCAGGCTTCACATCAGGTGTAATTAACATCAGCACTAGCCACAGAGCCTCCTACACAAGGTGTATACATGGGTGCTACATTACCTTAAATTGTCCAGTGTTTAGCCTTGACATTCTTCTTAGGTGTGATTTAGGTGGGTACTAGTCGTATGGTAGGGTACAAATCATGCTAAGGAGCCGTATGTCTGATAGGTTATGGTGTCCAACATTTTATCAATGTACGAGTGAAGGGTACCACTCGTATGATGTGTGTACGAGTGTAGAGTCCAAACTGTACCCTCCTGCGAGTCTTTTATAGTTTTAAAGCTAAGGGTATTTTAGATATTTCCCACCACAAGCCTTTAATACCCCACATCTTATAACACTATTTGGTATTTCACTCCTCACTTTGAAGGATCAAAATACTCTCAAGGAAACTCCCTCTTGAAGATTAGGCTAGGGTTTCTACAAGGTGTTCATCTAGAGGCTCAAAAGGCAAGTTATTTTCATTAATCTTTGTTAATATGGCATGTGACTCTATTTTAATTGTTATTTCAAAAAAATTATGTGTTTTAAGCATTGTACTTGAATCATAACTTGTGGTTTTGAAACCTATGGTTGGGGGTTTGAATGTCTAATGTTGAGTATTGTTCTCTCATGATTTCACTTGTGTTTATAAATATTTTTGGTAATGGTTATTCACATCTGGGTGTATAAAAATTATGGTTTAATGAAGGGGTCATGGTTAACCCTAACTTGATGATTTTTGACTTGAATAATGATTTGTTAATTGTATGCCCTCAACCTATATATGAAAATGCCTAGGAGAAGAATCCTGTCACCGATGAATTGGGTTTTAAACTAATTCTTGGTATATGAATGTTAATGAAGGATAAAAGATTTTGTAAAGGTCTTAGTGACCATAAATTGAATTGAAATGTATTTTAAACTAAGGCATTGGCTTACTAATATAAATGATTGGTAAATGATTTCATAAAAGGCCTTTTTAGCTAGAAGTTGAATTGAATTGTAACCTTGGTGGTTTAAATGGCTAAATGGGTTCTAGTCCTTAATGGTTGAATTAAATTGATTGCCTTGTTTAGACAATGGGTTCGAGTCCCAAAGTTAAATAATAATGGTTATGGCATATTTTACGCTTGCAAGTAGGGTTGGTAAGACAATACCTATGGGATGTCTTTGGTAAGTAATTGGACTAATGGTTTTATGCATGTGTAAGAGTGTTTAAAATTGGTCTTTAAATAGGGATATGTAGCCGGTCAGAGAAAGTGGAGTCTGAAGAATTAACATTAGAAATTGCATTAGCCGGTGCGGGTGTCTATATTACCGGGAGGTTTGAGTCCCCCAAATAGATATATGAATGGGAGGTTCGATTCCCCAATATTGTATACATGGGTGCTACATTTACCTTAATTATGTCGGTATTGTTGAGTCCCCCATAATGGCATATACGGATATGGATATTCTCGAGTTCATGCATCTACACACATTGCGGCCCTTCCAGCTTGGGGGGAGCTGGGCCCATATAGCTCATGGGTACCTTGTATTATGACGGTTATGCTACACAACCCAATTTAGTATTTTCAAAGTTTATGCTAAGCCTTGTCCCTATCCCAACATGATATATATATATATATCTGTGTGTGTATGTATACATGTAATTTCATATGATGATTTGACTTTGTTTCAATAATGGCATTATTTTATTACTCTATCCCTGAGTTACATACTAGTGCTCCAACTGCTAACCATCATTGGGTACTGTATCCCCATGCGATACCGGGACTAAAGCTTCTTTTTTTCCCTGCACAGTGACTAGGTGTTCGAGTGGTTATGAATTTACATTGAAGTGGTGAGCTTTCATAGTTTGTAAGGCATTAATTTTAAGGTCCTTTTACTCTAGGTTATAGACTTTGTTAGACATGGATTTTGGCTATTGTCGGGGGCATTTCCCGATGGTTTATTAACTTTGGATTATAGAGGATTGTGGATTACTGTGGACTAAGGTTGTTGATTTAGTATCTTGTTGTGATGAATGGTTTAATATTTCTTAAGTTATTTTTAGCCTTATTTCACGCTATCTTATTATATGTACGGAATTCATCCATCACTTGTGGTTGATACATTGGTTTGGTTAGGTGGGGGTGATCTCCAGTCCTAGTAGGACTTGAGATACACGTCACGTCAAGGCCCTAGTTCGGTTCATTTCAAAGTTGGTCTCAGAGCCTTGGTTCATATTCATTTGGGTATCTACAAATTCATGTCAAGTAGAGTCTCTTTTATGGGTGTGCAACATTCCACACTTATAAGAGAGAGGCTATGAGATATTTTAGTATAGTTCCCTTTCTTGTTGTCTAATTTTTTAGCGATAGAGTATATGGTCTGAGATTCTTCTAATTTATGTTTGTTTGTATTTCAGATCATTCCTCCAAGAAGATCTGATGTTCATGCAAACTCTTTTGTCTCGTCAGAGGACAATGTGGATAGAACTCATCCAACTTATTGGCTCCAAAACCGGTGAAGGGTCACTGCATCTGACTGTCCTCGTAAGGTTCCACCTGTCCTTACTAATCCTACTCCTAAGAGTGACACTCATACTCAGTCGCCTCTCGGGGAGGTTATTGGTGACATCTTAGTCATAATAGTTTGGTTCTGCCAGTGCTGCTATGGGTTCATCTGAGGCCAGTAGTGTTGGACAATTAATAAGGTTGCATCCTCCGATGTTTATGGGTAAAAATATTGAGGAGGATCCTCAAAGCTTTATTGATGAGATAGAGAATATCTTTTGGGTTATGCATGCTCCGAAGATTGAGGGTGTTGAGTTCTCTGCCTACCAATTGAAAAATATGGCATACCAATGGTATGAGAAATGGGAGAAGTGGAGATGTAAGGATGCTAGTTCAGCCGTTTTGGATGATTTTTCTAGTTCATTTCTGGACCACTTATTTCCTATGGAGTTGAGAGAAGCTAACACGGAGGAATTTTTTAATTTAAAGCAAGGAAGGATTACAGTCAAGGAGTATGCCTTAAAATTCAATTAGTTGTCCTGGTATGCTCCCGAATTGGTATTTAATATGAGGGCCTGAATGAGAAAGTTTGCTTCAATATTTTCTCATGATTTGATCCTTGAGAGTAAGGATGCTTTTTTGATCAAGGACATAGACATCCCCATATTGGTTGTGTTTATGCAACAGGTTGAAGAGGAGAATAAGAAAAAACCTAAAATTAGTGAGACGCATGGTAAGAGGTTTCAGTTTTAAGAATCGAGTTGGGCCAACAGTAGAGTGGGAAGAGGCCTAAGAGAAAGGGTAGAAGGAGCACTAACTCTTACTCTACGACTAGTGTTCCCTACCCAAAGACGTCGAGAGATAGATGTTTTTAGAGTAGTGATGCTTCTAGGGAACAGGTTTCCCATTCTCAAGCGAGCGGGGCCCAGTCTGCACCAGCCAACCCTCCTTAGATATTATGTGGTTAGCATTATCATGGCCTGTGTAAAAAGGGGTAGAACCATGTTTTATGTGTGGTCAGATTGGTCATATGCAGTGGGATTGCCCCTCTAAAGGTTCTTCTAGGGAAAACAAGGTTATTATCGCCTCTTCATCATCTAGTGCACTAAAGGGTGCCACTTCTGGCTCCGGCACTAGTCGGAACCAACTTTATACTCTCACCATTCGTTAGGATTTTGAGGCATCTCCGGATGTTTTTACTTGTGTATTGAAACTCTTTTCCCATAATGTGTACTATTTTCTTGATCCAATATCCTCTTTTTTTTATGTGACCCCATTTGTAGCTGTGCATTTTGGTTTGATCTTGAGTGTCTATCGGACCCTTTTTCTATTTCTACCCCAATACAAGACTGTGGCTGTCAGAAGAATCTATAGGGTGTGTATGGTAGATTGTAGCTATTGGTAATAGAGAAACTCTGGTGGACTTGATAGAGTTAGACATGGTTTATTTTGATATTATTCTGGGAATAGACTGCTTGTCTTTGTGCTATGTTTCCCTAGATTGTCGGACCCATAAGGTCATGTTTATATTTCTTAATGAGCTAATGTTTGAGTGAGAGGGCCATTCCTTAGCTCATAAGATGAGGTTTATATCATATCTTAGAGCTTGGAGATTAATCTACAAGGGGTGTCTCTATTATCTAGTTCGGATTAAAGATTCTAACTTAGAAGGTCCTTCCTTACATTCTTTACCTGTAGTAAATAAGTTTCCCGAGTTCTTCCCTGATGACCATCCTAGTGTCCCTCCCAATAGGGAGATTAATTTTTGTATTGATCTCATTCCAAGAACTTATCCAATTTTTATTCCCCTGTATAGGATGGCTCCAACCAAGTTGAGAGAACTCAAGGAGCAACTAAAGGATCTCTTAGACAAGGGTTTGATCCATCCTAGTGTGTCCCTGTGGGTGCACCGTTGTTGTTCATGAGTAATAAGCATGGTTTCCATTGAATATGTATTGACTACCAGCAATTGAATAAGGTGATGGTGAAGAATAAATATCCCCTTCTGAGAATTTATGATCTCTTAGATCAACTTCAGGGTGCAAAATTCTTTTCTAAGATCGATCTTCGGTCTGGGTATCATTAGTTAAATATAAGGGAAGTTTATATCTCTAAGATAGCTTTTTGTACCCGGTATGGACATTTTATGTTCCTAGAGATGTTGTTTGGTTTGACCAATGCTTCTACGATATTCATGGATTTGATGAATAGGGTTTTCCATCAGTTTCTGGATTTTTTCATCATTGTCTTCATTGATGACATCTTAGTTTACTTTAGGAACAGGGTGGATCATGTCAATCACCTATGCCTTGTGTTGTAGACCTTGAAAGATTCACAGTTGTATACTAAGTTCTCTAAGTATGAATTCTAGTTAAATTCTGTAACTTTTTTGGGTCATGTTGTGTCTAGTGAGGGGATTATGATGGATCCTCAAAAATTTATTGCGGTAAAGAAGTGTCCTAGGCCCACGACTCCAACCAATATTCGGAGTTTCTTAGGTTTAGCTAGGTATTATATGGGGGGTTAGTGGAGAGGTTTTCTTCTATTGCTACTCCCTTGATTAAACTGACTTAGAAGAAAGTTAAGTTCTTATGGTATGATGCTTGTGAAGGTAGTTTTGAAAAGATAAAGGAAGAGTTGATTTTATCTCCAGTCTTGACTCTACCTGAGGGTACCAAGGGTTTTGTGGTTTATTATGATGTGTCCCGGATTGGTTTAGGTTGTATGTTGATGCAGCATGGTAAGGTAGTTGCCTATGCCTCTAGACAGTTAAAGCTTCATGAGAGGAACTATCCGACTCATGACTTGGAGTTGTTAGCTGTGGTATTTTCATTGAAAATTTGGTGCCACTATTTATATAGGGTGAATGCTTATATCTTTTCTGATCATTAAAGAGTACAATATGTGTTTAATTGAAAGGAACTTTATCTGAGGCAATAGAGGTTGCTTGAGTTGCTGAAGGACTATGAAATGAGTTTTCACTACCATCCAGGTAAAACCAACATGGTTACAGATGCTCTTAGCAGGTTATCCATGGGTAGCTTATCACATGTGGATAATGATAAGCAGGATTAGTAAGGGATATTCATCGCTTGGCTAACCTTGGAGTCTTTCTCTTGGACTCTGAGGATAGTGTGTGATAGTGTGATAGGCAGCATAGTTATCTCTTTGTCCAGAAATAAAGGAAAAAATAAGTGTTAGACCCACTCTTGATGAAAATCAAGGATAATGTGGGCAAGTAGAAGGTGATGGCTTTCATGATCGGGGGTGATGTTATCTTGAGGTACCAAGGGAGGTTGTGCATTTCATATGTGGATGGGTTGCGAGGCATGATTTTGATCGAGGCTCATGAATCACGGTATATGGTTTATCCCAACTCAGTAAAGATGTATCGTTATGTTAAGGAGATATATTGGTGGAATGACATGAAATGGGATGTGGCCGACTTTGTGGCTAAGTGGATGGTATGTCATCAAGTAAAGGTGGAGCACCTGAGGCTCGGTGGGCAGCTCTAAGAGAATGAATTTTTGTTATGGAAATGAGCGATAGCTAATATGGATTTCATTACCGGACATCTGTGATTGCTGAATCTGTGTGACTCCATTTGTGTCATCCTAGATAGGATGACTAAGTCCACTCACTTCTTACCTGTAAGGACTACTTATTCTGCCAAGGATTATGCAAAGTTGTTTCTTCAAGAAACTGTAAAGTTGCATGGTGTGCCTATCTTGATTATTTTTTATCATGGTACTCATTTTTCATTGCATTTTTAGCGCTCTTTATAGCCTAGTTTGGAAACTAAAGTGAGTCTTAGTACACCTTTCCACCCACAGTCGGATGGACAAGCTGAAAGAACTATTCAGGCCTTAGAGGATATTTCGTGAGCCAGTGTGATTGATTATGGTGGAAGTTGGTTTGGCCATTTTCCTTTGATTGAGTTTTCTTATAACAATAGTTACCATTCTAGCTTAGTATAGCCCCGTTTGAGGCAATGTATGGTAGGAGGTTGTTTCCTATTGGGTGGTTCTAGGTTGGTGAAGCGGAAATATTTGGCCTAAATTTTTTTCACCAAGCCATGGAAAAGGTGAAGGTGATAGGGGATAGGCTTAAGACTACTCATAGTCTCCAAAAGTCTTCTGCAAACATGAGGCGAAGGGATTTAGAGTTTGAGGTTGGAGATTGGGTGTTCTTGAAGGTGTCTCCCATGAAGAGAGTAATGCATTTGGGAAGAAGAGAAAGCTTAGTCCCCAGTATGTTGGTCTATGTAGTTTTGAGAAGGGTTTGTAATGTTGCGTATGAGTTATAATTGCCCTCTCACATGAGTTCTATGATTCAATATTTCATGTTTTCATGTTTCAGAAATATGTAGGTGATCCTTTATTGATTGTCCCTTTGGAGGACATTGGTATCTCAGATTCTTTGTCTTATGAGGAGGTCTCGATGAGGATTTTACATCGAAAAGTTCATAGGCTGCAAATGAAAGAAGTGGCTTCGGTGAAGGTTCTATGGCAGAACCAAAAGTCTGAGAAAGCTACATGGGAAGAAGAGGAGGACATGAAGTCCAAGTATCCATTACTATTACCTATTATGGAAATCATGCTTGAGGTATGTCTTGCTTTTGATATCTTTGTTTTATATCTTTGATTGATGATAGATTGTGGATCTCTTGTTGCTTTTTTTTCTTGTTTAAGGGTTAAAGTAGAGATTTTTGGAGTTTAAATCATGCTTGTAGTTCCCCATCCGATTATTCAAGGATGAATGATCCTAAGGGGGGAGACTGAAACACCCCAAACTTTGGACCCTGCAAAACTTATTGAGTCTTGAACAATCTGTGCATCATATGACTTGTACCATACCACTCGTATGGTGTGGATACGGTTCAAGAACCCTAGTCGTATGTTGGTCATTTTCACCTTGGCCAAGTTCTGTTCTAGATACTAAAAGGCTTCATACGACCCATATGATGATGATACAAGTAGTAAGGTCAAAACCGTATGTTGTTCAGTGTCTATCCTTGACATTCTACTTAGGGTACGATTTAGGTGGGTACTAGTCACATGGTAGGGTACGATTTATACTAAGGAGTCGTATGTTGTACATATTATGGTGTCTAATATTTTGATCAAAATACGAGTAGAAGGTACCACTCGTATGATGTTGGTACAAGTGGAAAGGGCAAATCGTACCCTCCTGCGAGTCTTTTATAGTTTTTAAGCTGAAGGTATTTTTGACATTTCCCACCCTAAGACCTTAATACCCCATGTCTTATAACACTATTTGGTCCACCATTCCTCACTTTGAAGGATCAAAACACTCTCAAGATCCTCTCTAAACTATTTTTTAAAGATTAGGCTGAGGTTTCTACAAGGTATTCATCTAGAGGCTCAAGAGTCAAGTTCTTTCTTTGACTCTTCCTTCATGCGTTGTTCTTAAATCATTAATGATGGTTTTGAAACCTATGGTTTAGGGTTTGAATGTCTAATGTTGAGTATTGTTCTCTCATGATTTCACCTGTGTTTATACATGTTTAGGGAAATGATTTTGCACATGTGGGTGTATCGAAATTGTGGTTTAATGAAAAAGTCATGTTTAACCCTAACTTGATGGTTTTTGACTTGATTAATGGTTTGATAATGGTATACCCTCAACCTATTTCTAAAAATGCCTAACAGAAGAATCTTTTCATGGGATGAATTGGGTTTTGAACTAATGCTTAGTATAAGAATGTTAATGAAGGATAAATCATTTTGTACATGTCTTTATGACCACAAATTGAACTTAAATATATTTTAAAATAAGGCATTGGCCTACTAATGTAAATGATTAATAAATGATTTCATGAAAAGCCTTGTTAGCCATAAGTTGAATTGAATTGTAACCTTGGCGGTTTAAATGACTAAATGGGTTTGAGTCCCTAATGGTTGAATTGAATAGTTAGATTTGTATAGATAATGGGTTTGAGTCCCGAAGTCGAATGATAATGTTTATTGCATGTTGTACGCTTGCAAGTGGGGTTGGTATGACGATACCAACTAGATGCCTTTGGTAAGTAATTGGACTAATGGTTCTGTGCATGTGTAAGAATGTTTTAAATAGGGCTTTAAATCGGGATGTGTAGCCGGGCCGTGAAAGTGGAGTATAAATTACTAACATTGGAAATTGCACTAGTCGGTGCGGGTGTCTATATAGCTGGGAGGTTCGAGTTCCCCAAATGGATATATGAATAAGAGGTTCGAGTCCCCCATATTATATACATGGGTGCTACATCACCTTGATTATGTCGGGAGGTTCGAGTCCCTCATAATATCATATACTGATATGGATATTCTCTGGTTCGTGTGGCTATACACACTGAGGCTCTTCCATCTAGGGGAGAATTGGGCCCATATAGCCCCTGGGTGACTTGTATTATGACAGTTATGCTACACAACCTAGGTTACTGTTTGAAAGTTCATGCTAATCCTTGTCCCCTATCCCGACATGATATATATATGTATGAATACATGTGATTGCATATGATGATTTGACTTGGTTTTAATGATGGCATTATTTTATTCCTCTATACCTGAGTTACATGCTAGTGTTCTAACTACTAACCATCTCCGGGCACTGTATCCCCACTCGATATAGGGACCAAAGTTTTTCTTTCTTTTCTTGTACAGTGACCAGTTGTTCGAGTGGCTCGTGAATTGACATTGAAGTGGTGAGCTTCCATAGTTTGTAAGGCATTCTTTACTCTATGTTATAGACTTTATTAGACTTGGATTTTGGCTATTATCGAGGGCATGTCTCATTAGTTTATGGACTTTGGATTATAGAGGCTTTGTGGATTACTGTGAACTTAGGTGTGTTGGTTTAGTGTGTTGTCGTGATGAATGGTTAGACGTTTCTTGATCTATTGTTAGCCGTATTTCACTCTATCTTTTTATATGTATGAAATTCATCCACATCTTATGGTTGATACGTTCCTTAGTCTAAGCAAGGGGCGTGATCTTTGGTCCATATGTGACTTAAGGTATCTGTCATGGCTAGTTCCTAGTTTGGGTCGTGACACTCAACCTCCTAATTCACCAAAGTCTGACCTAAATTCTGAGTGTACACACGCCTTGGTTGTGTCAATAATTGAGGTAATGCTGAGGTGGTTTGTAGTAGGGATGCAAGTGATTTATAAGTGAGATAACTTTATTACTGAGGCGGGTCAACCTACAAGGTCCATTCAAGATGAGATAATGTTTGAGTTAGCAGTGATAGCAGGGGCACCAAACCCGTGGGCCATATTTCATCGATACTAGCTTGAATGGATGACTAAATGCAAGGGTCCTTACAGCCATGCTTTGTCCCGTGAGTTCTATGCCCCTTATTTCACCAAAATTTCTTTGACCACACTTAGAGGTGGAAGAGGTAAAAATCATCCCCAACTAGAGTCTACTTTGATGAGAGGAGTACAGGTTGACATTTCTGCGGCAGCCATTCCCCGAGTTCCATTTATGTCAGAGTATGTGGTTCTGGTATCTACTGCTGAGTGTGATTATAGATTGAGATTTACATGGTATAGACGCACAATGAAGGATGCAGATATTTGGAGACAGAGGCTAGATTTGTTGAGATGGATTGCCATCTTGATTTTTGATTTAGGAGATGATGCCTCCTGGATATAGGGAAAGGGTGAGATTAACAAGGCAACACTGAATTTTTCCATAAAGTTTTGGTGGACCATGGTTCATTTTTGGTTGTGTTTGGCTGCTATGAACTATTTTTTGACATGGGAAAAAGATACATTGATCACGAGTTTGATAGCAGGATATAAATAGACTTTTCTAATGTTATCAGTTATGAGTTGCATGAGAGAGCATTCAGAGATTTTACCGTTTTTCCCTTCCCTTTCAACATCCTATAATTTTGTGATGAAGTGGGAGTTACTGAGACCCCAGGTATTGATAGGATATTAGAGGTGAAGAGCATTATGCAAATGATTATCATTAAGGATTCGGCAAACCCACTCCTCGCCCAAAAAGCTCATGCACCTTTAATAGTGTTCCGACCCAGTCTGAGGGGCTCTCAATTATGGAAGAGCATGGTAATAGGCTGAATATGGATTTCAATACAAGTATGGTTTTTGAAATTGATGAGCATAGGGATACTCCTAAGATGAGTACTCAGGGAGAGGGGTCCCAGCTACTTCTACTCTAGCCTCAGTCTCTATTTTTGAGCCTATTGAGGCATGGACTGTGCTGCTTTACCCCACTACCACTACCCCAGCTACAACTATGGGGTTCATTATAGTACACTTTGAATTATTACAGATCCTATTGGAGTAATAGGATGCCACTACAACCCGCCTTACTGATGTTGAGTCTGATGTGGCATCACTATATGCACAGATTCGGCCATAGGTCCGGACGACATTGGAGACTGCTGAGATAGTGATATAGGATGCACCAAGGCTGCAATATTGGATTTCATTGCTGATTTTCATATCTGGATTGATGCTTTTGAGTGATGGGTGTCAGCTCGATTCAATGACATGAAGTCTTTTAACCTAGGTGGGATTCAATAGGAGGTGGCCACACCATGAGTAGAGGTACTCTCTCTCTTTGAGACCCAGATTTTGACCATTCCTCCAGTTATCCATTCATTTTCTCAGTCAATACCTCCACACAACCCTAGAATTTTTTTTTTATTTGTAGAGGAGGAAGAGACGGTCCCAGTTGTTGGGACCAAGAGAGCTAGGACGGAGAATCTACAGGACCCTTCTATTATATTTGATCAGTCCTTGAAATGGGCCATGGATGATTTTAGGGCATCCATAGTAGATATGAAGTGTGACAAGCAAAGATTGTAGCGCGTGCATCTTTTAGTAGTGTCCCCCCACCACCACCACTGCCAGTCGATATACCCCCAAAATGGTATGAGCATGACTCGGATGCCAATAGTATCCCAAATATGTCCTTATTCCCTTGCTTTATATTATTGTTATACATTGGGAATAGTGCATAGTATTTTAGTTGGGGGTGGGGTTTACCAACCCGCTATGAGTTTTTATTGCCATTCTTCTTTTCCTGTCGGCCACTATATAATTGTAGAGCCGGCATGTCTAGGAAATATTGTGTCATATTGTATTTTGTTTCGTATTGTGTTATGTTTTTTTTAACTAGGAGAAAAATAAGTATCTAAGGGAGTTGATGTTTTCTTTTGATTTTTGAGAAAAAGGATACCCCTCAAAATTTTATTTTTTTGAATTATGTGATGTGTATTTATGTGACCATTATGAATCTCATTATGATATTAGGATTAGATATATGATTATCATAGCCAACACTTGCACGAACTGGATAGATTAGTTTGTATAGAACATAGTGCCATGTGTGCGTGAGATGCTTACTTTGTTCCCTTTGTGTGTTGAATTCAAAACTTGTCCGGTTAGTGTTTTTAGTTTGTAGGATAGTCGATTAGGAAAGGATCATAGGCCGTTCTTGAAATTAGTCAACGTTTAGCCTAAACGAACTTCCAAATGTTAATAAGTATACCTGGATCTTTAAATTTTGAGACATTATAGACTATTTTTGCTTGATTCACCTTTCACCTTTCTATTTTAGTTACAATAAACCTGCTTTGGCCCAGGTCCTCCTTGGACATTATGCACCTCAACTTTGGAAAATCGCCTAAGTTGAGGTTGGCTATCATAAGGGTGCGTGAATAGAAGTAGAAATAAAGAAGGGTGTAGATAAGAGAAAAAAAAAGTAGGGCTGGGTGTGGTAGAAAAAGAAAAAAATATAGAAAAATAAAAAGAAAAAGAAAAAGAAAAGAAAAATGAAGAGAATAAAATAAACCACATCCAACCTGAATGAGCTGTAAAGAATAAAAAGGGAGAAATAAGGGTGGAATAAAATAAAAGTTGGTTGATAAGTGGAAACCTCACATAATTGTAGTGCCAAGGAGGTTAGTCACCAATTCTCAAATGTACCATACCGTCCAGCAAGCCTACATTACAAGTTGCGTAAAGTCTTATATTGATCCTAAAACGATTGTCTGAAAACTAAGTTAAAGAAAATAAGGGCAAGCCTATGCTATTTTGTGAACCTTGTTGGAACTTCTTTGTGAGTGTGAGTGTGAGTGTCTTATGATCATTCCTGCATTAACATGTATGATTCTATTGAGTGAGTGGGACCTCTTTGTTGTGAAGGTATATAGGTTGTGTTGCTAGCTGCTTATTTATTTGGATAGTGTAACTTGTACATATGAATGATTTTTTGTTGCTAATGTAATGTCATATCATGATTCCCTTGTGTCACATTGTTGCTCTTTATTAATACACACAAATGGTTTTGAAAAGTTTAAATTGGTAGGGGTAATGTTCTTGAGCTTAAATTTAAAATGGGTTGCCTTTGGTGTCTTAGGTTTCTCCTAGTTAAGCAGCGTTGTGTTGTTTTTTTGTGGTCATAACCCGAACAAGGGCCTAGGCGTGACAGGTATCCCAAGTCCCAAGTGGCCTAGAGATCACCCCCTTCATCTATCCAATAAAAAAAAACACGCCTCAGAGTCATGAATTTCGAACATATAACAAGATGCGAGTTTAATTATATAAAGACATCAAGTATAACCATAATCAACACTAACAGGTATCGATATCAATACCAATACCAATACCAATACCAATTATTGTACCACTATCGACATTGCCCATACCAGTTGTAGTCTGACAAAGCCTCTAATCAATCAAAAGAGTATCCAGTCGGGAAATGCCCCGACCATAGCTAAAACTGAGTCTAAATAATGTCTGAAACATAGAATATAAAGACAATGAAATGAATCCTTCTAAATTATACAAGCTCACCACTTCAATGTCAACTTACGAACCACTCGAACACTTGATCACTTTGGAGGAAAAGTAGAAGAAGTTTCGGCACATGTATCGTGTAGGGGTACAACATCCGAAGATGGTTAGCGGTTGGAACACTAATATGTAACTCAAGAATAGTGAAAAAAATAATTCCATTATTCAAAACCAAGTCAACACATCATATGCAATCACATGTATACATATATATGTATATATATTTATAGTGCCGAGGTAGGGAATAAGGATTAGCATGAACTTTGAAAACCTTAAATAGGACTGTGTAGCATAACCATCATATAACAAGACACCCACGGGATATAATGTTCCAGTTTCTCTCCCCTAGCTGGAAGGGCCCCTGTGAATATAGCCGCATGAACCAGAGAATATCCATATTCGTATGTGCCTTTATAGTGGACTCGAACCTCCAGGCATAATCAAGGTGACTCAAGAACCAATGTATACAATATGGGGGACTCAAACCTCCCATTCATACATTCACTCGGGGGACTCGAACCTCCCGGTCATATTGACACACACACCGGCTAGCACGGTTTCCAGTGTTAGTCCTTCTGAATCCACTTTCATGGCCTGGCTAGACATCCTACTTTAAAGGCCAATTTAAAAAATTCATTTAATATATACAAATACTTTAATCTAATTACTTACAAAAGGAATCCCATTTGGATCATAATACCAATCCCCATTTGCAAATGTACATTATGCCATAACCATTATCAATCAATCTTGGGACTCAAACCCGTTGTCTTAACAAATACTTTAATTCAATCCAATATTTAGGGACTTGAACCTTATTATCCAATAAAACCACCGAGGTTACAATTCAAATCAATTTATGGACAACAAGGCCTTAATAAAACCATTTATCAACCCTTTACATTATTACTCTAATGCCTTAGTTCAAATACAATTCAACATGTGACAAGATTATTTTCTTAGACATTTTCAAAAACAAGTTGAGGGCATGCCATTATCAGACCATTATTCAAGTCAAAAACCATCAAGTCTAGGGTTAAACATGACCCATTTCATTAAACCACAACTCCCATGAACCCACATGTGCCAAACCATTATTTAAACATGTATAATCATAATTTGAAACATGATAAAACAATACTTAACATTATGCATTCAAACCCTAAACCATGGCTTTCAAAACCACCATTAATAAACCATAAACAATGTTTAATACACATGATTTTTATGAACTAACAATGAAGGAAGAATCACATGCCTGAGTTGTGAAGATTCATAGAGACATTTTTATCCTTAAGCCCCTAGATGACCACCTTGAAGAAACCCCAACCCAATCTTCTTGAGAGGTTTTTAAAGAGTGTTTTGATCTTCTAAAGTGTTGAATGAGGGACCAATTAGTGTTTTAATACATGGGGTATTAAGGGCTTGGAGTGGGAATTTTCCAAAATACCCTCATCTTAAAAGCTGTAAAAAGAATGAAGGTGGGTACAATTGGGCCCTTCAACTCGTATCTACATCATACAAGTGGTACCCTCAAATCATCACTTGCCACAAAGATGGACACCACATTCCGTCCATCATACGACTTTCTTGCCCAACTCGTATCATTAATATACGACTAGCATCATCAAGGCATACCCTAGGCAGAACATCAAAGGCTAGACACAAGACAACATACGATTTGGACCCTAGATCTTATCACCTCAACATACGATCGTATGGAATCTTCTCATATCTAGAATAAAACATTGACAATATCATACTGATCAACAAACGACTAGTGTCTCTAGACTCGTAACTAAACCATACGACTAGTATGGTGTGAGTTGAATGATTATCAAAAGGTTCAAGACTCAAGAATTTTGCAAGGGCCAAAGTTTGGGGTGTTTCAGTCTCCCCTACTAGGATCCTTCATCCTTGAATGATGGGACAAGGCAATATAATCATGATTGAACCCCAAATGTCTCTACTTTTAGCTTTAAGATAGAAAAAAATACCAAGAAATTCACAATCTATCATCAATAAAGATAGAAAACATGGATATTAAAAAATCACATAACTCAAGAACAAATTTTCGGAATCAAGAATAGGAATGGATACTTGGACTTCATGTTCTCCTCAACTTCCCAAGTATCTTCCTCGGACTTTTGGTTCCGCCATAGAACCTTTACCAAAGCCACGTCTTTCATTCAGAACCAATGAAGTTGTTGATCCAAATCCTCATTGGGACCTTCTCATAGGACAAAGAATCTAAAATACCAATATTCTCCCAGGGAACAACCAACGAAGGATCACCCACACATTTTTGCAACATAGACACATGGAATACTGGTGAATGGAACTCATGCTAGAGTGAAATTCCAACTCATACGCATCATTACCAACCTTTCTCACAATAAAGTATGGTCCAACATACCGGGGGGTGAACTTTTCTTTTTCCCAAACCGTATGACTCTCTTTATGGGACACACCTTCAAGAAAACCAAATCTCCAACCTCAAACTCCAAATACCTTTGCCTCATGCCTGTATAGGACTTTTGGCGACTTTGGGAGGTCTTAAGATGATCCCAAATTACTTTCACCTTCTCCATAGCTTGGTGAACTAAATACGGGCCAAACATCTCTGCTTCACCAACTTCCAACCATCCAATAGGAGATCTACACCTCGTACCATACAATGCCTCAAACGGGGACATACCAATGCTAGAATGGTAACTATTATTATAAGCAAATTAGATCAGAGGAAAATGGTCGAACCAATTACTACCATAGTCAATCACACAAGCTCGCAGCATATCGTTCAAAGAATGATTAGTCCTTTCATCTTTCTTAACCAACTACGGGTGAAAGTCTATACTAAGACTCACTTTAGTCCACAAGCCTTGTTGTAAAAGAGCAATAAAAATACGATGAGAATTGAGTACCATGATATGAAATAATTGAGACAGGCACACCATAAAACTTTATCCCTTTCTGAAGGAACAACTTCGCATAATCCTCGGGAGAATAAGTAGTTCTCACTGGAAAAAATTGAGTAGACTTAGTCATCCTAACCACGATTACCCAAATGGAGTCACACTAATTCCGTGACCATGGAAGGTCGGTAACAATGTCCATATTAATTATCTCCCATTTCAACATTGGTAGTTCAATCTCTTAGAGTAGCCCACCGGGCCTTATGTGTTTCACCTTTTCTTGTTGACACACCATACACTTAGCCATAAAGTTGTATACATACCATTTAATGTTATTCCACCAATACATTTCCATAAGGTGTGATACATTTTTTTTGAACTAGGATGAACTGTATACTACGATTCATGGGCCTCTGCCAAAATCCTACCTCGCAATCCATCTATGTCGGGAACACATAAACTTCCTTGGTACCTTAAGATACAATCTCCGTCGATCTCAAAGGTCATCATTTTTTGCTTACACATATCATCGTTGATTTTCATAAAGAGAGGATCTAACACCTGCTTCTCCATTATTTTCAAACCAAGAGATAATTACACCACTTATTGCACAACCACACTACCATCCTTAGAGTCCAAGAGATGAACTCTAATGTTATCCAAATAGTGAGTATCCTTCACCAATTCCTTCTTATCCTTATTCACATGCGACAAGCTACCCATGGACAACCTGCTAAGAGCATTAGCAACAATATTATCCTTACCTGGATGGTAGTAAAGACTTATATCGTGTCCTTCAGTAACTCAAGCCATATCCCTTGCCTGAAGTTAATCTTTTTCTGAGTGAACACATATTGTAGGCTCTTATGATCAGAAAATATATGAACATGAACCCCATATATATAGTGATGCCAGATTTGAAAAGCAAATACCATAACTAGCAACTCCAGGTGATGAGTTAGATAGTACTTCTCATGAACCTTCAACTGTCTAGAGGCATAAGCAACCACCTTACTATGTTGCATCAATACACAACCCAAACCAACCTAGGACACATCACAATAGACCACAAATCCCTCTATACTCTCTGGTAGAGTCCAGACCAGAGTAGAAATCAAATTATCTTTTAGCTTCTCAAACCTACACTCGCAAGCATCAGAAAACATGAACTTCAACTTTTTCTGAGTCAACTTTGTCAATGGAGCAGGGATAGAAGAAAATATCTTCATGAACCTCTTATAATAAGAAGATAGACCCAAGAAGCTCCGAATATTAGATGGAGTTGTGGTTCTAGGCCATCTCTTAACCGCATCAAGCTTTTGAGGATCCACCCTAATCCCCTTGCTAGACACGACATGATCCATATAAGTTAAGACATTCAACTAGAATTCACGCTTAGAGAACTTAGCATACAACTGCTAATCTTTTGAGGTCTACAACACAAGATAGAGGTGATTGGCATGATCCTTCTTACTCTTAGAGTCCACCAATATGTCATCAATGAAGACAATAAAAAAAACCTAGAAACTGGTAGAAGACCCCATTAATCAAATTAATAAATGTTTTCTTAGGGATATCCACCTCCCTAATATTTAACTGATGATACTCAGATTGAAGATTGATCTTAGAGAAGAATTTGGTACCCTGAAGATGATCAAAGAGATCATCAATTCTTGGAAAAGGGTGCTTATTCTTTACTGTCACCTTATTTAATTATCAGTAATCAATAAATATCCAAAGGTAACTATCCTTCTTACTCACGAATAACACCGGTGCACACCACGGGGAGACACTAGTATGAGTAAATCCCTTATCTAAGAGGTCCTTTAGTTTCTCCAGAAGCTTTTTCAACTCAGCTAGAGCTATTCTATACGGTGGAATAGAAATAGGGCGAGTGTCCAGAATAAGATCAATACAAAAATCAATCTTTCTATCGAGAGGGACACCAAGATGGTCATTAGGGAAGACCTTAGGGAACCCAGTTACCATAGAAATAGATTGTAAGGAAGGACCTTCCAAGTTAGAATCTTTAACCTAGACTAGATGATAGAGATAAACTTTGGAAATCAACTTACGGGCTCTAAGATATGATATGAACGTTCCATTAGGAGCTAGGGAAACACCCTCTCACTAAATAACCAACTCATTTGGGAATTTAAACATGACCTTGTGGGTCTGACAGTCTAAAGATACATAGCATGAATGTAACCAGTCCCCTCCCAGAATAACATCAAAGACAACTATATCTAACTATATCAAGTCTACCGTAGTTCCCTTACTACTAACAAATACAAAACACCCTATATAGACTTTTTTAACAACCACAAAGTCTCCTACTGGGGTAGTAATAGAAATAGGGTCTGTCAGACACGTAGGACCAAAATCAAAATGCACAGCCATTAATGGGGTTACATAAGTGAGAGAGGACCCCAAATCAAGTAAACCGCATATATCATAGGAAAAGAGTTTCAACATACTAGTAACAACATCTGGAGATGCCTCAGACTCTTGATGAAATGTGAGAGAATAAAGACGGTTCCAACCAGTGTCGGAGCTAGTAGTAGCACCCTTTGGTGCAGGAGATAATAAAGAGGCAATAGGAACCTTATTTGCTCCAGAAGTGACTATAGAGGGACTATTTTGCTGCATATGCCCTATCTGATAACACATAAAAAATTAGTTCCTCTCCTTCTTATACTGACCACGATGATACTGACTACAGAATTTGTAGGGAGGGTAAGATGGTGCTGATTGGCCCCTGCTGGCCTGATATTAGGAACCTTATGCTGTAGAATAATCACCACCCTAAAAGCATAGATCACCTGACAACTTTAGGTAGGGATCACTAGTCGTCGAATAGGAGTTATAACACCCCCAACTCTTCTTCTTAGACCACTTACCACTCCGTTATTGGCTCCCTTTCTATTCTGAATACCTGAATTTATTATTTGGTCTCTTACTAATCTCAGCCTATTTTTTTCTCCTCTTTGACTTGCTATATATATAAAACCAATCTAGCAGAACCCGACTATTATGACTGAGATGTCACCAACTGAGTCAATAGGGTAATAGAGCGACAGAACTTAACATTTGAAACCTCTTCTGAAGACGACTTAGTATGGGTATCACCCTCATCAAATAACTAAAATACTTGCCTCACTGAAAAGAAGTCTGATAAGTTGGGTCCACGGAATATGAGTACTCACCAAAAGTCGGGATGTAGGTGATGATGCCCGTAGTCATCGTACAACTGGAAATGAGCACCAAAACCTATATTATAAGACAATGCAGCACATAGACATATATGTGGGTTAGTACCTCTAGAATGTACTGAGTATGTGGGGGTGAATGCATAAGTTAAATAATAAGTGAACATATAAGTTAACTTTCAAATGATGCATGCTAAGCGTAAATGACTCTGCTTCAGCTTGAATAAAATAAAGGACTGGAAAATCATAAATCATGAATATTAATGTATATGAGTGAACTTAGTGAGACATAACACATAATTTATAAGGTCTTTACTTTTATTCTTTATTATGGGAGATTCTTCTAACCAACATACACCTAAGCTACCATGGAGTCCAACGTGTTACCTATATTATAGAGAGTTGTCCTATCCTTGCCATCCGAATATAAAAACTTAAGTGATCACTGAATTTTATGCATATTGGGAAAAGCTTAACCTATGGTGGATAGTAATTTCCAAGAATTTAGGATACACTCATCATCATTCCCTTCTCTATGCTAAATACTACTCCCAGAATATTTATATGCTCATACTTAAGAAATCATCCTTAAAATAGCATAAGGGTTTATAGAATGAAAACTAGTTATGCTTTTCTTTACTTTAAATCATAATCAAGATGAACGATTATGGATTCCATGTCTTATCTTTAGATAAATAATCAATCTTTTCTTAAATCATGCTATAACACATGACAATGGGATTTCAACACATAAACTTCTTGTAAACTCAATACTTGTACTTAGGATAGGGAATTCATGCTTTGTTTCATAGAAATTCATAACAAAACATTATGCTCAATAATCACCTTGAAATGTTTCAACAACATCCTAGTCAGGATATCAAAATTCAAATCACAACATAAATCTCACATGCCAAAACATAACTATATGTAAAATTTGTTGCTCTTAAAGCTTTCAATCACATAGTAGTATTATAATTCAAGATTATTGTTATTTAGGTATCAACCCTAATTCAATACAAATATATTAAATCTCAAAATCCAGTACTTTGGGCACATAGATGGAAGAGTAACCTTGTTTATAAACCCCACATACCTAAAAAAATTTTACTTGTGAAGAGAGTCTGAATCTAGGGACTAGAAAGATGAATTAGTGTGAGGAAACCTAATCATGATGTTTTTTATGATAAGAAGAGAGATAATGCTGTTAATTGATTGAGGAATAGAGGAAATAATGCCTCTTTCAGAGTTATAGGTTGTGGGTTGGAGTTATAGGTGGAAAAAGGACCAAAAAGCCCTTTAAGTGAACATTACAGAATTTGGTTGTCAGTGTTCATGAGTCCACCATACGACTCATATGGTGAAGGTAAGAGTGAGCCTCATTACTCTTATACTTGGAAAAATCAAGATGGTATACACTAATCATCATACGAGTCAAAACCTATGACTAGTAACATCACAATACGACTTGTATCCCCCCACTCTTAACTTATGAATCTTAAGGAGCCTACATTGATGAACTAATGAGTTACACGCATACAACTGGTACCATTATTGATGAATTCTTGGGTAAACTCATAACTTGTATAGATATCTCATCACCCTCACTGACTTGGGTATGACTCACTATATACGACTCGTATGAAGTATGTGCGACTCAAGAAAAGGGTCGTACATTGGACAGTGGCTTCCAGAAATAAGGTATTACAATATATATCCCTTGGAAACATTCATCCTCTAATGTGGTTCACCTAGGGTTTGGATTTTGGAAAAGAAGCAATATCTCCAAACTTAATTTACAATCAATCTTATTACTACCACAAGGACCCAACTTCTCACAACATAAGATACGATATAGGATCACTTAAACGAACATTAAGAGAAATATCATATAGAAAACAAAAATTTACATTAGTTAGGAATTGAATTAGAGGAAAAGTGATAAGGATATTTGGTCATTATGTCTGCTTCAGCTTCCCAAGTGGCCCCTTCAACCAATTAGTTTCTCCAAAGAACTTTTACTGATGCTACTTCCTTATTCCTTAGCCTTCGGACCTACCTATCAAGTATCTCCATTGGATTCTCCTCATATGTTAAGTTATCCTAGACCCCAATACTCTCTAGGGGAACTACTAAGGATGGATCTCTAATGTACTTCTTAAGCAACAAAATATGAAAAATCGGGTGAACTGCAGCTAACTCTGGGGAAGATTCAATTCATAAACAAACTCACCTACATACTTAGCCACCTCATACAGACCATCAAATTTGGTTCTTAGCTTTTTTTTTTTCCAAATCACATTATTCCCTTCATAGGTGACACTTTTATGAACACCCAATCTCCCACTTCAAATTTGAGCTAACTTCTTATTACATCAGCATACGATTTTTAATTGCTCTAAGCAGTTTTTAACCTCTAAAAATTCAACTAAACCTTTCCCATAGCTTAGAGATTAGATTTCATCCCAATCAAAGATGCTTCACCAACTTTAAACCATCAAATTTATGATCTTCACCTATGACCATACTATATTTCATGATTACTATTATTGTAAGCAAACTCAATCAAAGGTAGGTCTTTATCCCAATGTCCCTTAAAGTTTAAAACACAAGCCCTCAACATGTATTCTAATGTCTGAATTATGCATTCAACCTGACCATCTATCTATGAATGAAAAGTAGTGCCAAGCTTAACCTTTGTACCAAGGCCATTCTAAGAAGATTGCCAAAACTATGAGGTGAATTGGGTGCCTCTGTCTAAAATTATGGACAAGGGTATCCCATGAAGCATTACTAATTCACGGATATATATTCTTGCATAATCCTCAGCGGTATCTAAAGTATTGACAGCTATAAAATAGGCTAATTTAGTCAATCGATCAACTATAACCCAAATTAAATCAAGCTAACGTCTTGTGCGAGGCAACCCTGTGATGAAATCCATGTTCACTACTTACCATTTCAAAGTGGGGATACTAATCTATTGCAATGTACCACCCTGTCTCTGGTGTTCAACTTTAACATACTAGAAATTAGGACACTTGGCTACAAACTCGGCTATGTCTATCTTGATACCATTCCACCAATAAATTTCCCGTAAGTCACGATACATCTTAGTGGAAACAGGATGAACAAAATACCTTGAACCATAAGCCTCGGATAGTATACTTTCCCTCAACCCATCTACATTCAGAACACAAAGTCTACCTCTATACCAAAGTATACCATCTCCCCATTGGGAGAAAACCTCAACCTTCTACTGTTGGACTGCTTTAAATATTTGGCTAAGTAGGGGATTATTTTTCTGTTCTCCTTAACTTCTACTACCAAAGATGATTTTGATACATTCTGAAGTACTACTCCCCCATCATTAGTATTGAGCAAACATACTCCTAAATGGAATAACCTATTCAACTCTTTATCAATCTCTTGCTCTTCCTTTTTTGTATGAGACTCACTACCCATAGTTAGCCTACTTCGTGCATCTGCTACCATGTTATCCTTACCTGAATGATAGAGTACATTCATGTCATAGGCTTTCAACAATTCCAACCACCTTCTCTGATGAAAATTAAGTTACCTTTGAAAAAATATGTACTAAAGACTGTTATGGTTGGTGAAAATATCAACATGAAAACCATAGAGGTAATGTCTCAAAATTTTCAAGGTGAATACCACAACATCTAACTCTAAATCGTGAGTTGCGTAATTCTATTCATGATTCTTAAGTTGCCTTGAGGTATAGGCTATCACTCTCCCATTTTTCATTAACACATAGCCTAACCCAACTTTAGGCGTATCAGAATACACCATAAATCCATCTAACCCCTCCGATAAAGCTAACACTAGATCCGAAGTCAATTTATCCTTCATCCTTTGAAAACTTTTCTCACACTTATCCGGCCATATATACTTCACTTTATTTTTGTCAACTTAGTCAATGGTGTGGCTATAGAGGATAACCCCTCAACAATTTTTTTATAATATCCAGCCAAACCTCAAAAACTCCTGATATCAGATGGAGTGATGGGTCTAGGCTAGTGCTTCACGATATTAGTCTTCTGAGGATTTCATGAATACCAAACCCTAAAATGACATACCCCAAGAAGGTAACAAATTCCAACTAAAATTCACATTTACCAAATTTGGTATATAATTGACGATCCTTGAGGGTCTGCATCACTATTCTTAAATGGTTTGTATGTTCCTCCCCACTCCTGGAATACACCAGTTGGTCATCTATAAAGAAAATGACAAACATGTCTGAGTACTGCTTGAAGAACCTGTTCATCAAATCCATAAAGTCTATAAGGGAATTTATTAGTCCAAACGACATAACCACAAACTCTAAATGGTTGTACCTTATTCGAAAAGTTGTTTTTGGAATATATTTCTCCCTAACTTTCAACTCATGGTATCCCGACCTACGATCAATCTTGGAGAACCATCGGGCACCATAAAGTTTATTGAAAAAATCATCAATTCTAGGAATGGGATACTTGTTCTTGATGGTAACCTTATTTAGCTATTTATAATCAATACACCTTTTGATAGTGCCATCTCTATTGCACATGAAAAGGAATGGAGTGCCTCATGATGGGACACTGGGTTTAATGAAACCTTTATCCAAGAGGTCCTTAAGCAACTCCTTTAACTCTTTAAGTTTGGTCAGAGCCAAGCAATATAGAGGGATAGAAATGGGATGAGTATCAGTATAAAGATCAATATTAAATTCTATTTCTCTATATAGAGGTACCTATGGTATATCTTTGGGGAAATCCTTCAGGAACTCATTGACTAAATGGAATGATTGATTTGTTGGGGCTTCATACTTAGTATCTTTGACTTGAACTATATGATAGATACACTCTTTTGATATTAATATTTTGGCCTTAAGATAAGATATGAAATGACCTTTGGGAGACATAGAACTGCCCTTCTATTATAAAATTGCTTTATTAGGAAGTTGAAACTTCACCCGACAGGTGTGACAATCTATTGATGCATAACATAAATGGGGCCAATCTATGCCCAAAATAACTTATAAATCCACCAACTCTAACTCTATTAAGTCCGTTATTATGCTATTATACACGACAGTAATAGGATACTCCCTATAGACTTATCTAGAAACAACTGATTAACCCAGTAAGGTAGAAACTGAGAAGAGTTTGGAGATATTTTCAAGATCTACTCTAAAATTTACAGCAACTAATGGAGTTACTTAAGAGAGATTCTATCTTTGGTATAACAATACATATACATCAAGGTGATAAAAAATATTCCTACCAGTGATAGAATCTGGTGAACTCTCCTACTCCTGATGAGATGGTAGAGCATAAAACCAATTTTGGTAGTGACTACTACTAGTACTGGATGATGAGCGCTATGGAGGAACTGGGAGGCCTGGCTAAGTTACTGCATTCATAACCTGAGTCTGAAGAATATCCCTACTTCCCTGCTTAGCATACAAACACTCCTTATTTATGTGGCTCAACTTTACACTACCATAGCAACCTCTTTTTCCCATCAAACACTCAACAGGATGGGTCCTGCCACACTTTGCAGATGTTGGGTAATTGGGCCTCCTGACTACATTATTCTAAGACCTGGGATCAAAGTCCTACCCCACTGTCCTATTGGGTCCTAGGTACATAGGCACTGGCTGAATATGGAGCGGGAACTGATGAATGACCCTAAAACTGGCAACAGTTTCCCCTCTCCAGACCTTGACTGACTAAACTCAAACTATTTATCCTAGCTCGCTTGTTTCTCTTTTCTCTTTCCTTCAACTTTATTACCTTAATTTGTTGAGCATGAGTCATAAGTACAATAATATTTATGTCTCCAATTAGAATAGCAGTCCTACACTCTCATTTTTAGTAATATTCATAATAGGATTAATCTTTCTCACCTCATTAATAAAGAGTTGAGGATCCTCATCCACCTTTGATCCATAGAACTCAGGCGGATTCATCCTCAAGATTTCCCGAATCCTGGCTACAGCTAATTTACTATTTTGCTGAAGTAGGACCGCTGCTTATTGGTTTCCCAGAATATTGGCATTCATATCTTGGGCCAACGATTGAAAGGAATTCTGAAATCGAGCATGAGATACTTTCTTATTCAGAGGGTCTGCGTGCAGTAGTGGTTGATCAATATTTCTGCATGCTTCATCTCAGTGAGGAGGCATATTCTATCATATAAGATCATGAGTTAAGATAGATAGAGAAAATTGTAAGAGTGATATATCATGAAAGAAATGATCATTCTTAACTCGTTTCGTAGCCTCTAGCTCATAAATGTAGCGCGCTTCATATTTAAGATAAAAACTCTATGTAACGCAACCTGTCTGACTCCCTAGTACTCTTTAAAACCTTAGGCTCTGATACCATATTTTTAACACCCCAGAAGTACCCCCTGGATATCACACGGTGCTCAAGACTACAAATATCCCTAAAATAACCCATGATATCATTTAGCTTGAATCATATGTGGAAAATGAACTAACATAAATAGAAACTGAAGGCACACCATTCCATGTATTAACATAAATCTTTAATTTTAGAAATCTTAAACAAACTCTTTTATCTTAAAACATACATAGTCTCACAAGCCTTTATTTTTTACTAGAGAACCAATGGGATAGACCCCAACTGACCCAAACCTAAACGAAAATCAAATAACAAAAATACTTGCATCATTGAAAAGAAGTTTGATAATCTGGGTCCTCGGACTATAAGGACTCACCAAAAGTCTGGATGTAGGTGATGATGCCCAAAGTCAATCGTGCTACTATAAACAAGCACCATAACCTACATTATAAGACAATGTAGCACATAGACATATATGTGGGTCAGTACCTATGGAATGTACTGAGTATGTGGGGGTGAATGCATAATTAAAACAATAACTAAACATATAAGTTAACTTTCAAATGATGCATGCTAAGTGTAAATAACTCACCTTGAGTTTTGATAAAATAAAGGAATATGAGATCATAAAACATTAATAATAATGCATATGAGTGAAATTAGTGAGCCATAACACTTAGTTTCTAAAGTCCTTACTTTTGTTCATTCTTATGGGAGATTCATCTAACCGACATAAACCATGTGAGCTTCTACAGAGTCCAACGTCTTACACATGTTGGGGAGAGTTTTCTAGCCATCAAAATAGAACCTTAGCTCAAGTGATTACTAAACTTCATCCATATGGGGAAAAAACTTTACCTACAGTAGCTCGTAGTTTTCGAGAATTTAGGATAAACTTATCCGCATTCCGTTTTTGATGCTAAATACTACTCCCAAAATACTTATATGCTCATACTTAATAAATCCACCTTAAAATAGCATAAGGGTTTATAGAATGAAAATAATTTATGATTTTATTTACTTTAAATCATAATCAAGATGAACTGTTGTGGATTCCATGTCTTATCTTTAGATCAAAAGATTAAGCTTTTCTTTAAATCATGTTATAACATATAACAATGAGACTTAAGAGCATAAACTTCTTGTAAACTCAATACTTGTACTTAGGACAGCGAATTCATGCTTTTTTTCATAGAAATTCATAACAAAATTTTATGCTCAATAATCACATTGAAATCTTTCACAATATCCTAGTCAAGATAATAAAATTCAAATCAAAATATAAATCTCACATATCACAACATAAATATATGCAAACCTTGTTGCACTTAAAGCTTTCAATCATATAGTATTATCATACTTCAAGAATATGGATATTTGGGTAATATTCCTAATTAAAAAATAATATATTAATTTTCAAAATCATGAACTTTGGGTACAAGGATGGAAGAGTAACCTTGTTTATAAACCCCACACACCTAAATTTTCTTGACTTGTGTAGAGTATTTGAACCTTGGGACTTGAAAGATGAATTTGTGTAAGGAACCTTAATCTTGATGTTCTTGATGATGAGAGGAGAGGTGGTGTTGTTAATTGATTTAGGAATAGAGGAAAATAATGCCTCTTTGGGGGTTATAGGTCGTGGGTTGGAATTATAAGAGAGAAAAAAACCAAAAAGCCCTTTAACTAAACATTACAGAACTTAGTCGTTAGTCTTCACGAGTCCACCATACGAATCGTATGGTGAAGGTATGAGTGAGCCTCATTACTTATTAGCTTGGCAGAATTAAGATGGTATACACAGATCATCATACTAGTCAAAACCTATGACTACATTACAGTATGACTTGTAGCCCTCAACTCGTAACTTGGAAAGGATCTTTGGGAGCCTACACTGATGAACTCACAACTTCTTTTCATACTACTCGTACCATTCTTGACGGCTTCTAGAGTCAACTCATAAATTGAACTGAACTCATATCACCCCATACTATCATAGGTATGACTCACTATATACGACACTTATGAAGTATGTATAATTTAAGGGAAAGGATTGTATGTTTGACAGTGGCTTCAAGACATGGGTATTACACAATGGGGCAGCTATAGACTAAAGACTTTCCTCAAACCTCCTATAGTAACTAGCTAAATACAAAAAGCTCTGAATATCAGTTGGAGTCGTGGTTCTAGGACACTTCTTAACCATATCAACCTTCTAAAGACCCACCATGATCCCTTCAATAGAAATGACATGTCCCAAAAAAGTGACAGTGTTCAACAAAAATTTGCATTTCAAAAATTATACATACAACTGTTGGTCCTTCAAGGTCTGGAACAAAATGCAGAGGTGATCGAAATGATCTACCTTTCTCTTAAAATACACCAGAATTTGGTCTATGAATACAATGACGAACAAATCCAGAAACTGTTGAATGACTCTATTCATCAAGTCCACAAATGTCTCTGTGGCATTATTTAACCTAAAAGACATAACCGAAAACTCAAAATTCCATATCGGGTATAGAACGCAGTCTTAGGGATATTTTCCTCCCTAATATTTAACTGATGATACTCGAATAAAAGGTATATCTTGGTGAAAAACTTATCTCCCTAAAGCTAATCAAACAAATAATCTATCCTTGGAAGAGGGTACTTATTATTTACCATCACCTTATTCAACTTCTAGTAATGAATACACATACAAAGGGAACCATCCTTCATACGCATGAATAATATCGGTGCACCCCATAGAGACACACTTGGATGGATGAAACCCTTTTCTAAAAAATCCTTTAATTGCTCATTAAGCTTCTTAAACATAGCTGAAGCCATTCTATACAGGGGAATAGAGATAGGATGACTGTTTGGAATTAGATCAATCCCAAAATCAATCTCCCTATAGGTAGGGACACCACGAAGATCATCAAGGAAATCCTTAGGAAATTTACTCATTGCCGGGACAAAATATAAAGAAGGACCCTCTAAGTTAGAATCTTTAACCCGGACTAGATGGTAGAGACACCTTTTAAAGTTTAATATTCGAACTCTATGATATGATATTAACCTTCCTTTAGGAGCTAGGGAACCACCCTCTAATTCAATAATTGGCTTATTAGGGAATTTAAAGATGACCTTATGGGTCTGACAATCTAGAAAAGAATAGTACGAGTGTAACTAATACATTCCCAATATGATATCAAAATCATCCATGTCTAATACAAACTGATCCACCAAAGTCTCCCGACCACCTATAGATACCACATAACCCTTATAGGCTTATCTAGAAACCATAAAGTCACCCACTAGGGTAGAAATATAAAAAGGGTCCAAAATACACTCGGGACCAAAGCCAAAATGCACAGCCACAAATAGGGTCACATAAGAAATAGTGGACCCAAGATTAAGTAGACAATACATCATGGGAAAAGAGTTTCAACATACCAGTAACGACATTAGGTGGTGCCTCAAACTCCAAATGGGTAGTAAGAGTATAGAGTCAGTTTTGATCAGTGTCGGAGCTGAAGAGGAGGTAATAGAAACCTTGTTTATTCTAGAACCAACCTTGGCCACTGGACAGTTTCTGAGCATATGCCCTGGCTGACCACAGTTGAAGAACTTGTACCTTCCTTGATCATTGAAACCCTGACACAATCGACCATAAAATCTACATGAAGGATATGATGGAGCTTATTGAGCCCCACTAGCCTAAGATTGGGCACCTTGTGCCCTATAATTATTGCCACCCTAGAAACATCGGTCACCAAACAGATTTCGGTAGGGAGTACTAGCCATCGATTAAGACCTAGAAAATCCCCACTTTTTTGGACCACTTTCCACCATCCCTACCACTCTGCTATTGGCCTCCCCATTTCTATGAATGCCAAAATTTCTTGCTCTATCTCTCCCCTATCTCTGCCTGTTTATTCTTCTCTTTTTCAACATGTTGCATATACATAGTCCATGTCCTTGTTTAAAAAGGCAACCTTACTATCGAAAATAAAATCTTGGGATAACCCAGAAGTGAACTTTGTCATCCTAGCCTTCATTTTAGATACAAAATTCGGAGCATACCGAGATAACTGGTGAAACTTCAAGGCATAAACCTTGACTGACATCTTGCCTTGCTTCAGGTTAACAAACTCTTCCACTTTCACCTCCTTCAACTTTTGAGGAAAGAAGAAGTCCAGAAGAGTATTAGAAAAATATCCCACAAGAATGACTCATCATTATCACCCCTTGACTGGTCTCATTCCTCATACCATTGATAAGCCATATTCTTCAATTGGTAGGTTGCAAACTCCACACCCTCCATATTAGAAGCATGCATCATGTGAAAGATCTTTTCCATCTTATTAATAAAACTTTTAGGATCCTCCTTGACCGTAACACTAGTAAAGGTTGGAGGAATTCAACCTCATAAATTGGTAAACCCTTGTGGCCTCAAAAGATAGAGTAACAAAAGAATCATGCTCAGACTGAGAAGCTACAAACTGTTCCAACATATGAATAGACTGAAAAAACTCAACATTCATCACATCTACCTGAGGAGCACGAGAAGGACTGGAGGGGACCAGTGGTATTCCAGAAGGGAAATCATAAACTGGACCCCTAGATCGGGTCTATACCCTATAATTAGGATGTGTCCAATAAAAATTGTCCTTGGGTGGGGCAGATGACCTGACCTAGCCAATGGCTTGTCATAATGGGTGTCCCAAGTCAGACCAGGACTAGAAACCACCCCCATTACCCAACCCAACCTCCTGCCACCTGCCTTGAGTTGGCTGAATTTCAAGCATGTAACAAGATAGTGTAACCACTCATATGAAGACTCTAGGATAGGATCACAACCGTGGCCAACCCAATCAAGTCCAACCATCCCACACCAACCACCCAACCATACCAAACTATTTCAAAGGCCATAAACCAAGCCATAACCAAATAAGTTCGTAAATATAATATAATTAATCCCAAGAAAATAAGATTGAACATTGAGAAATTATGTCCAATGATGTTAGCCCACCAACTTATTCTAATTTTATGGATGACATCAATACTAATCCCTCCCATTCAAACCCATAGTAGTACCACAAAGTCTCTAACCAAAAGAGTAATAAAATTTGGTTGGGACATGCCCCCAACCAATGCAAAAACCAATATTCAAAATAAAATAAAAGTGTCTAGAAATATCCATAACATGAAATAGAGCCTTCCAAAAGGATGGAAGATCACCACTTCATTATAAATACTGATCCCTTAGTTAATCACTATATAGGAGAAATAGAATAGTTATTTCCAATATTGCATGGGTATACAACCACTTGCAGACGGGTTAGCAGGTGAACGCTTTCATGGTTTAACGATAAGGATAAAATAACACAATTTATAAAACCAAGTAAAACCATTCATACACACACAACCATACATATATATATATCCATGCCGGGAAAAAGGATCAGGTTTAGCATGCATTTAAAACCTTTACTTGGGTTGTGTAGCTTTGTCGTCCTAAACCAACAATGGGCTATATGGGTTCAGCCCCCCTGCTAAAAGGGCCCTAGTTTATGAATCCTCACGACCAGGGAAAAAACCTGGGATGACTATTACATCCCCAAAATATAAAGTGTGACATTGATGTTGGGTGTATTTATACATTCTAGTGTTATTATTCTGTACTTGTTCAGTATTATTTTGAGGATAATTCGTGTAATATATGTATGGTGATGATATAAATAATCATATATGCATTCAGGGATGTGATTACAATGGTTAAAATGTTTTCAAACAAGTTTGGTTTTAAATTGGTCACTTAGAGTTCAACCAAGAAAACTAGTTTTACTAGCTTGAGCTAGGTGTGGCTCTAGTCTATCGTAATGGATTCTAATGTGTTAAATAAGTCCTAAATAGTTTTAAAGTGTATTTATATATGAAAAAACTTGTTTGTAATGTGAAAATTTGAATTTTATTAAGTCAAGAGTTGGAACATAAAGTTGAAGATCAATGGAACTAGCCTAATCTTAGCTCGTGTTTTTGGTTCATGGTTATGGATATTGTGTTGTTTTGATCTCTAATATGTGGTGTATGATGATGTAGGATGCTTGAAGAGTAAAAGTTGATGATACTTTTATGTTGAATAAGCTGGAGTTGATGACAAAATAACATCACAAAGCAAGGATGGACCAAACACTTAGAATTTACTTTGGATGCAACTTCTAGTGAGCCGACGAGATATAGCCATGACGCGCCACTCTACCTACGAGATTTCCACCGTGATAAGGGGTTTTTGCCATGATATTTTTAACATTCCACGTACCTCTTTCCATGAGATATGGAAGGCTCCACAGACCAAATTCCACACATGGACAATTACAAGTATCTCCTACACGACTTTGGCTTATCATCTTATACTATAAATAGGACTTCATACTTGTTATGTGGGGACTTTTGAATGTATAGGAGATTAAGGGAGCCTGCTGAAACTTCAATTTTAGGTTTTATTATTCTGTATTTAGATTTTTAATAGATCATAACATGTATTCAACTAGTTTGACTACGATTATGTCTATTAGTGGCTAAGAACTCTCTTTCCGGGGTTATTGCCAAGAACATGAAGACTATTGTTTTGAATTGATTTCTTTTAATTAGCTTAGCATATTTGGTTTCTTGTTTATTCATGTTTTAATTATTTTGAGGATTGATCACCCTTAGAATACATATATTTTCAACCTTGTGATCTCAGGAGAGGGAATAGGGAGATAAAACGTGGGATAAACAAAGTAGGGTTCTTATTCTTTTATGAAATAAGGAATTAGAATTAGCATCTAGGACAGAGGTGTACCTAGAAGAATTACTTGATTCACATGTAGGAAGATAGATTAAAGAACTTAATTGGATTATTACATCCCCTCTTAATGATGTAGTTGTAATATCCAAGTTAGGTGAATGATTAGTGGTTGGGAGACCATGATCATGCAATTAACCCTATGAATCAACAACCAAGATAAGCTAGTTAACAAATGAAGTTCAATAACATGGCATGATTGTTCGAAGTTCTTCAACCCTGGGCTTTACTCTATTTATCGTCTCAAGTCTTTTACTTTACACACTGTTTACTTTACATTTAGTTATAACTTTAAAACTCTCTTTTGATTACTCTAGCATCAGTTTAATCTAATATGTGAACTGAAATTGAAAAGTTGTTAACACAAGTCCCTGTGGGATCAATACTCAGCTTTATTCAAGGCCACTATTTTACTTGGTCGACCATGTATACTCACGTGTGCACTTAGGTTCTGTCAAACATCATGCACACCATCACCAAGACCAACCTCACATCAGAAAATATATGTTTCCAGTTTTGGTCCCCCCGAGACATCCACCTTCCATGACTTTGCTACACATCCCGCCATTATTGTCCAATTAAAAGAATTACCAAGAAACCAATAAATCCATTTACCATTCATTAACCAAGGCAATTTAGTGTTGGTATCATCATACCAACCATACTTGCAAGTACTATCCATACCCAACCATGTATAGGTTTAAAGGGACTTCCAAGTGCCTTTCCATTTACCATATAAACCACTTGGGGGATTCCATGTACCCCATAAGCATAACCATTTAGCCATTTACCTTTCCAAGCCATTTAAATCATGCATAATTCCTTTACCAAGTTTTAAAATTAGCAAGAGTTCCATTAAAAGTACTCAATGCAACGAAAACATTGTTATAGGCATTTTGTCAAAAATATTGGGGGCATAGTAAAACCTCTAAACCATTTCCATGCAATCCAATTATACTAAACAACCGTTAAAGAACATAAATCATAATTAAAATCATGGAAAACCATAACCAACCATTTAATATCAAAACCCCCAATTCATATTTGAAAACCAAAATAATACAATCAATGAAGTCATGAAAACATTCATAAAAACCATGCTTCTATTTAGAATTAACAATGAGGGACGAGAACATGCCTTAAACTAAGATGATGATGGAAAGATATCACCAAGAAAATCCCCAAATTAATCGTCTAGTTGAAACCCTAGCTTCCCTTGTCCAAAAGCTTTTGAGAGAATTATAGAGTGTTTTAGAAGAGTTTCTAAGTGTTAATAAATGGAATGATAGGGTAAATAACCTTCCAAGTAGGATAAAAGTCATAGGACCTTATTAGGATAAGTGGGAAAATGTCCAGACTACCCCCACTTAAGTTGCACAAAATCCCATCACAGAGGCTCGACCAACCCTCATGAGTTGTACCCTCCAATACTATTGGTACCCTCCACTTGTATCCTAGCCTCAACCTTTTTATACAACATCCTACATATGACTAATCCAACTAAGTCATATCTGAAGCTTACGATATGTACCTTTCATCCATACCCCTTCCAGATTAAACCCAAAGAAGATTTAGACACTATCCACTATACGAGTCCATGGAATGACTCGTACCCTAGATAACGACTCATGGTGAGCCACTCATATTTAGATCCAACCTAAGTAACCAAGTCTAAGATTAATTTAAGGAACAAAATGATCTGTACCAACCATTACGACTAGTACCCCTAAGTCGTATCCATTCCAGTGACCAAGATCCATCCCACCAATCAACACTAGTCAACATACTATAGGACCTTACCATTCGTACCCCATTATACGACTCGTACCCATGAGTTGTATTGGGTCCAGAGGTTAGAATTCTTGGAAATTTTCTAATGTTCAAAACTTAGGGGTTATAATCTCCCCCTAGGAACATTATCCCCTAATGACGGACAAGGTAGGGGTAACTATATGCATGAGTCATTTGTATTATCTTATAAAATATATTCCCGATATTTAACAAAGTTTGAAAAGAAAAAGGTAAAGATATCAATCTTTCCTTTAACAAACTCTGAAAATAAAGATGTGTTGAAGAAACATACCTTCCGCACGAATCCCAGGAGCAGAAAACAAATGAGGAAATTTGGAATTCATGTCCTCCTCCACTTCTCATGTAGCTTCTTCCACATTAGGGTTCTGCCAAATAACCTTAAATAAAGCCCCATCCTTGGTCTGCAACTGGTGAACCTACCTATCCAAGATATCAACTGAGATTTTCTTATAAGATAGAGAATCCGTGATACCTAGTCCTTCCAAAGGAACTACCAAAGAAGGATGACCAATGCACTTCCTCAACATAGAAACATGAAAGACCGGATGAACCAATCTCAAGCTAGAATACAACTCTAGATCATAAGAAATATTACCAACTCTCCGCAAAACCTCATAAGGACCAACAAAGTGGGGATTAAGCTTCCCCTTTTTGCCAAACCATATTACACCCTTTATGGGAGATACCTTGAGGAAAACCTTATCCCCATCCTCAAACTCAAAGTCTCTACGCCTAACATCTGTATAGGACTTTTGGTGACTTTAGGAAGCCTTAAGCCTATCTCGAATCACCTTCACCTTCTCTATAGCTTGTAAACCTAGTTGGGACCAAACATATCCACCATCCCAACCTCAAACCAACCAATAGGAGATCCCCACCTCCTACCATACAATGGTTTAAATTGGGTCATACCAATACTAGAATGATAACTATTGTTATAAGAAAACTCGTTCAAAGGTACATGCTCAACCCAATTGCAACCATAATTAATCACACAATCTCGAAGCATATCCTCCAATGTTTGAATAGTTTTCTCTGCTTGCCCATCCATCTGTGGGTGAAAAGCTGTATTTAGACTAGCCTTAGTCCCCAATACTTTCTAAAAAGATTTCCAAAAGTGAGATGAAAACTACGTGCCACGATAAAAAATAATCGAAACAGGTACCCCATACAAGTTCACAATCTCCTGAAGATACAGCTTCGCATAATCCTCCATCGAGAAGGTAGTCTGCACAGGCAAAAAGTGGACAGACTTAGTCATCCTATCTAGGATGACCCTAATTGAATCATATTGATTTCGAGACTGAGGAAAACTAGTAACAAAGTCCATATTTATCCCTTCCCATTTCTATTCGGGAAAATAAATTTCTTGATACAACCCTCCTAGCCTCATGAGATCAACCTTAACCTGTTGACACACCATGCACTTGGCCATAAAATTAGCTGCATCCCTCTTGATGCCATTCCGCCAATAGATCTCCTTGATATCATGATACATCTTAGTCGATCCGTGATGAACAACATAGAGAAATTTATGCCCTCAGCCAAAATCCTTTGTCACAAACCGTCGACATCAGGAACACCTAACTTCCCTTGGTATCGTAAAGTACCATCACCGCCAATCTCAAACACCACTACCATTTACCCACTAATGGCACTCATGATTTTTATCAAGATAGGATCTATTACTTGTATCTCCTTAATCTTTGCACTAAGAGACAATTGAACAACTTATTGAACCATTACACCACCATCCTTGGAGTCCAAGAGATGAACTCTAAGATTATCCAACCGGTGAATAACCTTCACCAATTCCTATTTTCCTTCCTCCACATGAGCCAAACTCCCCATGGATAACCATCTAAAAGCACCAGCAACCATGTTATCTTTACCTGGGTGGTAGTAAAGACTTATATCATAGCTCTTAAGAAGCTCAAGACATCTCATCTTTTTTAGATTAAGCTCCTTCTGAGTGAACACATACTGTAGACTCTTATGATCAGAAAAAATATCCATGTCAACACCATACAAATAATTCCGCCATATTTTCAAAGTAAACACAACCACCAACAGATCTAAATCATTAGTAGGATAGTTTATCTTATGTACCTTCAACTACCTAGAAGCATAGTCAATCACCTTCCCATGCTGCATCAAGACACAACCAAGACCTACCCGAGATTCATCGCAATAAACAAAAAACCCATCATTAGCTTCCAACAAAGTCAGAATTTGAGCAAAAGTTAGCTTATCTTTCAACTTCTTAAAACACCCCTCACAAGTCTCCGACCAAGAAAACTTAACCTTATACTAAGTTAACTTAGTCAAAGGAGCAACTATTAACGAAAAGCATTCCACAAACCGCCTAGGATACCCGCTAAACTCAAGAAGCTCACAAAGTTGGATGGAGTCATGGGTCTAGGCCACCTCTTCACCACAACAACCTTTTGCGCATCCACCATGATTCCTCCATTAGAAGTAATATGACCTAAGAAAGTTACAGTATTTAACCAAAACTCATACTTGGAGAACTTAGCATACAATTGTTGTTCCTTAAGGGTCTGTAACACCACACGAAGGTGATTAGAATGATCCTTCTCACTCTTTGAATAATCCAAAATGTCATCAATAAACACACTAACGAAAAAATCCAAATACTAATTAAAAATCATGTTCACCAGATCCATAAATACTGTTGGAGTATTACTCAACCTAAATGACATTACCAAAACCTCTAAGTGCCCATACTGAGTATGAAAATCCGTCTTAGGGATATCCACCTTCCTAATCTTTAGCTGATGGTACCTAGACCAAATATCTATCTTAGAAAAGAACTTGGCACCTTGCAACTGATCAAACAAATCATCTATCCTTGGAAGAGGATACTTTTTCTTAATCGTCACCTTATTTAACTGCCTATAGTCAATGCACATCCAAAGGGAACCGTCCTTCTTGTGTAAGAACAAAATCGGTGCATTCCCACAGAGATAAACTCGGACGAATAAACCCCTTATCCAGAAGATCCTTAAGTTGCTCCTTGAGTTCCCATAACTCAGCTAGAACCATTCTGTAAGAAAGAATAAAAATTTGTCGAATGTTCAGAACTAGATCAATACCATAATAAATTTCTTTATCTGGAGAAACACTAGGAAGATCATTTGGAAAGACCTTTGGAAACTCATTTACTATCGGAACTGAATGAAAAGATGGGCCCTCTGAGTTAGAATCATTAACCCAAACTAAGTGATAAAGACAAACTTTAGAGATAAACCTCTAAGCTCCGAGATAAAAAGTAAACCTCTCCCAAGGAGCTAGGAAACTACCCTCCTACTCTATAACTGGTTCACCAGGGAACCTAAATACAACCTTACATGTTCGATAATCCAAGGATGCATAAAAAAAGTGTAATCAATCCATCCTCAAAATTATGTCAAAATCTAACATATCAAGTTCAAACAAATCCACCAAAGTCTAGCTACCACCAACAAATACCATACACCCCCTATAGACTCTCATAGCAATAATCGAGTCACCTATTGGGGTAAAAATAGAAAAGGATTCAAAATAACTTCCAAATAGAAATGAAAAGATACATGTACATAAGAAGTCACATAGGAGAGAATGGACTTCAAATCAAGCAAATAATATATGGAACAAGAGAAAAGCTATAGTGTACTAGTAATGATATCAAGTGATGCCTCAGATTCCGGTTGGGATACCACAATATACAACTTATTCTTCCCAACACTTAAACCAGGAGAAGTAATAAAAGTAGATGCAACACCACCTGGTATAGGAGAAGAAGATAAAGCCATGGAAATTTTATTCACCCCCGTAAAAACCTTATTAATTGGATAATCCTTGAGTTGTTGGCCTGCCTGGAAACACTTGAAGCATATCTCCCTTCCTTTATTTCAATAACCCCGATGAAGACGACCACAAAACTTACAAAGAGGGCATAAAGAAACTGACTGACCTCTGTTTGCTTGAGATTAGGCATCCTGTGCTTAAACATTTTCGCCATTTTGATCACGCCTATTGCCGGCTTGGTAAGGAGCACTAGCAGAAGAGAAGGAACCATAACTCTGCAATATTTTTTGGCCATTTGCTACCATCCCTACCACCCTCAGACTGAGCATATCCCTGGTTAAAAAATCTGGTCCTCTTACCCTGTCGATCTCCAAACTCCGCCTACTTTCTCTTTTTATTCTTTACTTACTGCATATGAATAGTTAATCTAGAGATATACATATCTTTAATCAGCAACACAGTCTTTCTCTCAAAAATCAAAGCTCGATTCAACCTGGAAGTGAACTTTCTCATTCTTGCCAACATATCATCCACTAAATCAGGAGCATACCTTTAAAATTGGAGAAAGTTCAAGGTATATTCCTTGAGAGACATCTTCCCTATCCCGAGGTTCACAAACCCTTATGAGTGTAGCGTGCTACAAATCCCCAAAAGAGACTCTACTCAACATGTCTTTGTGGATTCCTAAATGGACATGAACCTACTGCTCTAATACTAACTTGGCACGACCCTATCGGGGGCCTTTTCATAATGGAAGTCCCAAGTTCAATCGAGACATGAGACTACCCTCATTACCCAACCCAACCTCCAACTGCCTTCCCGGAGTTGGCTGAATTTATAGCATGAAACAAGATAATGTAACAGCTCATATGAAGACTCTTGGATAGGTTCACAACTATGACCGACCTAACCCAGTCCAACCATCCAACACCAACCACCCAACCATACCAAACCATTCCAAAGGCTATAAACCAAGCCATAATAAAATAAGTTCCCAAATATAATTTAATTAATCCCAAAATAAAATAAAATGGAAAAGTGAGAAATTATGTCCAATGATGTTAGCCCACCAGCTTATTCAAATGTAGAGGCAGACACCATTATAGATCTCGTCCATTCCAATCCATAGCAGTACCACAAAGCCTCTAACAAAAAGAGTAATACAATCCGATTGGGAGATGCCCCCAACCATGGCCAAAACCAATATCCAAAATAAAATCAAGTGTCTAGAAATATCCATAACATTAAATAGAGCCTTCTGAAAGGATGGAATCTCACCACTTCATTCCAAATGCTGATCCCCGAGATAATTACTACGTAAGAGTAGAATGGTCGGTTCTTGCACAGCATGGGTATGCAACTGCCAGTAGATGGGTTAGCGAGTGAACGCCAACATGATCTCCGGATAAAAATAAAATAATATAATTTATAAATCCAAGTAAACCCATTCATTGCACACAACCATACATATATAAATATAACTATGCCGGGAAAATAGATCAGGTTTAGCTTGTATTTAAAACCTTTACCTGGGCTATGTAGCTTTTCTATCCTAAACCATCCACAGGCTATATAGTTTTAACTCCCCTTGCTGAAAGGGCCCCAGTGCATGAAGCCACATGATCATGGAAGAAAACATGGGATGACTAGTACATCCCTTAAATATAAAGTGTGATATCATGAACACGTTCACCAAGACCAACCTCATATCAGCAAATATGAGTTTCCTATTTTGGACTTACTGGGACCTCCACTTTCCATTACTTTCCTACAAATCCCGCCATTATTTCCCAATTAAAATCATTATGAAGCAACCAATCAATCTATTTACCATTTATTAACCAAGGAAATTTAATGGTGGCATCGTCATACTGACCATACTTGCAAGTACTATCCATAGACAACCATATAAAGGTTTAAGGGGACTTTCAAGTGCCTTTCCATTTACCATATTAAACCACTTAGGGGATTCCATGTACCCCACAAACATAACCATTTATATATTTACCTTTCAAAGCCATTTAAACCATGTATAATTTCTTTACCAAATTATAAAACAACCAAGAGTTCCGTTAGAAGTACTCAATGCAATTAAAACATTTCTATAGACATTTTGTCAAACACATTGAGGGCATAATATAACCAAAACCAATTCTAATTACCATTAAGACATTCTCATACAATACAATTATCCAAAACCACTATTAATGCACATTAAGAATAATTAAAACCATGGAAAATCATAACCAACCATTTAATATAAAAAAACCTAGTTCATATTTGAAAAACAAAATAATACAATCAATGAAGTCATGAAAAATTCATAAAAACCATACTTCTAGTTAGAATTAACAATGAGGGATAAGAAAATGCCTTAAACTAAGATGATGATGGAAAGATATCACCAAGACAAGCCCCAAATTAATCCTCTAGTTGAAACCCTAGCTTTCCTTGCCCAAAAGTTTTTGAGAGAACTATAAAGTATTTTAGAAGAGTTTTTAAGTGTTAATGAATTACATAATAGGGTAAATAACCTTCCAAGTAAGTTAGAAGTCGTGGGACCTTATTAGGATAAGTGGGAAATATCTAGAATACCCCCACTTAAGTTTCACAAAATCCCATCATAAGGGTACGACTGACCCTCATGAGTCATACCCTCCAATACAATTGGTACCCTCCACTCATATCCTAGCTTCAATCTATTGATCCAATATTTTCCAGCATATGACTCAACCAACCAAGTAGTACCCGAAGGATATAATCCGTACCTTTAATCCATACCCCTGACAGATTAAACCCAAAGAAGATTTAGACACTGTCCACCATACGAGTCTATGGTATATGGTAAGACACTCGTACTTATATCCAACCTAGGTAACCAAGTCTAAGATTAAGTTACCCACCAATGTGACTCGTACCCCTGAGTCATATCTATTTTAGTGACCAAAATTCATCCTACCAACCAACACTAGTCAGCATACGATAGGACCATACCATTCATACCCCATCATATGAATCGTACCCATGAGTTGTATTTGGTCTAAATTCTAGAATTCCAGGAGATTTTCTATGGGTCAAAACCCAGGGTGTTATAGCAGAGGAGTTTTCTTAATCTTTGGATCATCTGGGAGGTATGATCTAAAAAGCGAACAAACGAGGATTATAAAAGATTTTAGGACCTTAGACTCTACAGCTAAAAAACAAAACACAAGAAAAAGAAACATTCCTAAATTCCTTATAGGAACTCCTTTATGAGTGTGTCACGCTACACACCCTTAAAAAACACTATTTGACATGGCTTTGTGGACACCCAATTGACCATGAACGTAGTGCTCTGATACCAATTTGACATGACCTAAACTAGGTCCTAGTCGTGTAGGGTATCTCAATTCTAATTAGAACCATAGATCACCACCAATACCTAAACCATTAGTCATCCTACACCCCATATCAGATGAAGTTTGAACATATAACAAGATAAGACAATATAAATTTAAAGACAATAAGTTAGCCTATAACCATAAACAAATAGTCAAAACCAAATATCCAACTGATAAAAATCCCAATACAAATGCTAACACAAATTCTAACACCCCCATGCCCATAGTAGTGAAACATAGCCTCTAACCAAAATCAAAGAATATCCTATTAAGAAATGCCCCCGATCATTGCCAAAATGAAAACCAAATAAATAATAATGATATAAAAAAGTCCATAGCATAAAATAGATCCTTTCGGAGTATGGAAACTCACCATTTCAATCTAACTCAAGCTTTTGCCAAATCTAAGTCACTGAGCAGGAAGAATGGAAATATGGTCGATTCCTGCATCATGTGGGGATATAATGCCCGAAGACGGTTAGGGGAGGGAACTCTAGCATGTAACTCAACGATAAATATAAAATAATTACATTATTTCAAATAAATCAAATAGACATATACAATATATACATATATATCGTGCTGGGATAAGGAACAATGTTTAGCATGCATTTAAAAACTTAACCAGTATTGTGTATATTTATTATTACAAATCCACCCATGGGCTATATGGGTCCAGTGTTACCCTATGAATGGGTTCCAGTGTGTATAGGCCCATAAACCAAAGATATCATTAAAGGCCGGGGATTCCTGTACCTTTTTCCCTCCATGATACATATATACATGAATAGACTTAGGGGATTCCTATTTACCCCAAAATAATTTGGTCACCAAGACCAACCCTTATGTCAGCAAACATGAGTTTCTAGTGTTTATTCTTTGGACTCACACCTTCACGTCTAGCTATCACAACTCCCGTTATTGCCTAATTAAAACATTTAGCACATAACCAAACCACCAAATCTAGGAGTCAATTATTAAGGAATTATAAAGTGGTATCATCATACCAACTATAGCTTGCAAGCAATGTCATTAGACAATACTAGAGGATTCCCATGTACCCCATGGAATCCATTATTAAAATCACTTGGAGGATTCATGTGTACCCCGTAAGGTCTTTGTTATAAGTTCACTTCAGGGATTCTCATGTACCCCATAAGGTTTTCAAAGTGAGCCTTAACTATTTAACCATTCGTACCATGAATTAGTTTTAAGGAATATGTCAAATCAAACACCTTAGGGATTCTATTATACCACTGATTCAAATTCCCACCTTTCTCATAACTACTAACTAGTTTTACAATACAAGGTTGGGGTCATAACCACTTCAAATTTCATAATCTTAGAGAGAGTTACCATTACCAAGTTTAGACACCATACCTATGAACCCACATGTTCAAAACTGCATTTTAAATAAGGAAAACCATAATTAAACCAAGAGAAACATTATTCAACCATGAACATTCAAAACCCCCAATCCTTATCTTTAAAACCTTAACAATACCATGAAATCCATAAATTAATACATGTGATTTAAGTAAAATGACAATGAGATAGGAGTAAAATGCCTTAGACACCAAGAATTACGAAGAGAAATCACCCTTAAAAGCTCTTAATTGATTAACTTTATGAATTCCTAGCTTTTGCTTGAACATAGAGTTTGGCAGGGAGTGTGGAAGTGTCTTATTGGGAATGATGAGTTAATAAATTCCTAAGGAAGGTTTTAAGTCATGGTATAAAAGGGAATAAAAGTGGAAAATGTCCAGAATTCCCTCATCATAAAAGCTATAAAAAGGCCATCCTTGGTTACGAGTCAACCCATTGACTCGTCACCACATATAAGAATCATAGCCAAAAATCATATCCTAGATAGTGAGTTAGGAACCCATACACTGTCCTCCTTCTGACTCTATGATCCTACTCATGAATTGACCATACGATTCATATGGTCTAGTTGTATCCAAGATAGAGCCCAAAGAATTAGACACTGGTCAACATACGACTCAACCCTTCTACTAGTAACATATCCTCATGTCTCTTAGTGACCCACTCATACTCAGAGAAGATTCAAGTCACTAAGTTACTGATTTTAATTAAGGTTTTTCCTAAGAACTCGTCTCCACCCCTAACGACTCATACCACCAAGTAGTAACCAACAGAGAAAACCCAACCACCATCCACTAAAAAGGTTATAAATAGGGTCACTTAACCTATAAACACACCATACAACTCGTATGATGATACATTACTAGGACAGTGATATCAAAGTTCAATGTTTTTCCAATGGCAAAAAAATTCTAGGCTATTTCACTAATATTTTAAATAGAGTAAGGTGCCTGGGGCATGCTATCTGACTGGTTTTTGGTCACTTTTTCCATGAGTGTACCCAACATAGGATGATTGAGCCTTCAGTCTAGACTACACGATCGATCAAATCAGTGCCACTGCTAGCCAGGGGTGGTTCACTGGATCATGGGGTGGTCCCCAGGGTTCTAGAGGTGGTATGCAGGGAGATAGGATACATGGTTGAAAAGTAACCCACTCCAGTAGTGGATAAGGTCACTTGTATTCTCTACCAAGCATACGAGAGACTGAGGCTTCAAATCCTGTGATCACAAGTATGATTTCCAAATGCCATTAACTAATTTTTGCTTTGTTTGATCTTGGTTCCACATTTTCATAAGTTTCCACTTATTTTTCATTTCAATGGGTTTATCTTAGGAGTTCTTATTTTTGAAATTATGTGTTGCTACCCCATAGGTGATTATTTAGTAGTGGATTGGGTATATAGATTTTGTTTGGTGACTATTTTGGAGTTTTATACTCAAATTAATCTCATTATGCTAGATATGGTAGATTTTGATGTGATTCTAGGCATTGATTAGTCACCTTCTTACCGTGTTGCCTTGGATTATTTTTCTAAGACCTTTACCTTCTCTTACCCCCAATTATATGGCAGGGTTGTGTTATACATACATCATATGGATAATTTCTTACATTCGGTTCAGAAGACTGATATCGATGGGTTGTGAGTAATTTCTATGCTTATGTTTTAGTTGTTAGTATTGAGAGTCCATCGATTGGCTTCGTCCCCTTTGTTTGTGAGTAATCCTTATACATTTCCAGCTGACCTAACTAGCCTTCCTTCTTACTGTGATACAAAGTTTGTTATTAACCTTGATCTAGGCACCCAACCTATTTCTATGGCTCCTAATAAGCTAAAGAAGCTGAATAGTCAACTCTAAGATCTTCTGGTAAAGGGTTTTATTATACCAAGTATATCACCATGGGGTATTACAATTCTATTTATGAAGAAGAAAGATGGATCTACATGTATATGTATTGATTACATACAGTTAAATACGGTGACAATGAAGAATAAGTATTCTATGTCTCGTATTAATGATTTATTTTACCAATTTTCTAGTGTAACGGTATTTTCTAAGATAGATTTGAGGTATGGTTCCCATTAGTTGAGATTTAGGGTCGCAAAATACCTAAGATAGCTTTCATGACTCGTTAAGGTCATTATGATTTCCTGGTGATGTCTTTTGGGTTGATCAATGCCCCAATAAATTTTATGGGTCTGAAAAACTGTGTGTTCAGATCATATTTAGAATCTTTACTAATAGTATTTATTAGTGACATTTTGGTGTATTTGAGGATTAGGAAAGGAGCAGGAGTAATTCTTAAGGACTATGCTCCATATTTCGAGAGATCATCAGCTTTATGCCAAGTTCTCAAAGTGTGAGTTTTGGATTGAGTCTGTAACTTTCTTAGGGAATATAGTGCCCAATATGTTATTATAATGAACCCAACAAAGATTAAGTTATTAGTAGTTGGGTTAGGACTACGTCACCTACTGACGTTCATATTTTTTTTGGGTTGGTAGGTTACTATAGGTGGTTTATATCTATTGCAACTCCTATGACTATATTGACAAAGAAGGAGGTTCCATTTCATGGCCTGTGAGTTCTAAGGCGAGCTTTTTGATGCTCAATTATTTTCTTACTTTAGCTTCTATTCTGACTATTTCATTTGAGGTTAAGGGTTTTTACTATCTATTGTGATGCATTTAGTATGGGTATGGGGTATGTTCTGATGCAATGGGGCCATGTTACTTTATAAGAGTTAAGGTAACTGAAGGTGCACAAGAACAACTACCATACCCATTACTTAGAGTTTGCAGCGATAATGTTTGCACTTAGGATTAAGAGGCATTAATTTTATGGGATTCATCGTGAGATCTTCACTGACCACCATATCCTTTAGTATATTATAATCCAGAAGGATCTTAATTCAAGGAGCGTAGATGGATTGAGTTGATAAATGACTAGGATATCTCTATTCTCTACCATCCATGCAAGAAGAATATGGTAGTAGATGCCTTGAGTCAGAAGTCAGCGAATATGAGTAAATTAGCCTTCATTTTAGTTTCTCTATAGTTTTTGTCCTTGACAAGCAATCCTTATCTAACTTGATGGTTCATCTAGATATTTCTGACCCTTGAAAGATCATTGCTAGTGTTGAGGCAATATCTACTAGGAGCATATTTGGGGCCATTAGTTTGAGAATACCAGGATTCATTGTATTCGAGGGTAGGTATTGATAGGTGAGTAGAAGGTCTACCTTATATTTTGAAGGTATCCCAAGGTTTGATAGTCGTATTTTTATGTGGGGTGTATTTATGCACTTGAGTGCTGTTATTCTAGCTTATTTAGCCTTGTTTTAAGGACAATTTTTGTGCATTATATGTCAATGATGAGATAAATAAGTATTTAAGTGTTTAAGTATGTGATTACAATGTTTAAAGGTGTTATTTAACAAGTTTGGGTTCAAATTGATCACTTAGAGTCTAGACGAGAAAACTAGTTTTACTAGCTTGACCTAGGTGTCGTTCTAGTTGATCTTGGTGGATTATAACGTGTATAATGAGTTCCTAATGGTATTATTGTGTATTTATGAGTGGAAAAACTTGTTTATAGTGTACAAATTTTAATTGGAACAACCCAAGAGTCTAACAATGAGTTAAAGATTACAATGAGCGAACTAGTTCTTAGCTTGAGTTTCTATCTTTTTATTCTTGATTATTGTTGTGTTGACCTCCAATTCGCGGTTTTTGGTTATTTAGGATTCTTGGTGAGTTAATATTGGATGATATATAATGATACACAGGCTGAAATACAAGTTAAAACAACACTACAAGGCTTGGATAAAAGGAATAAGGCTTAAGGAAAAGTTCAACGTCAAAATGGCACATTCCAGTGAGCCCAGGAGATATAGGGATGACGCCTCCACCACTCTGGCAGTCTAAGGAAGGCTGAAATCCTTTGGAGTATAGGACTAGAGTAGGCAACACCTCAAGAAGTCTTGGGGTCCAAGGCCCGCGACGCTCTCTCTATTCCCTACACAGCCAAATGTCTCCTAATATATAAATATGACACTTTAGCACATGGTAAAGGGACTTTGGACGTCCTTAGGAACTTGTGGTGGCTACTTAACATGAAAATTAGGTTTTATTATTCTTTAATTTAGCTTTTTAAGAGATTTAATCATGTATTCAAGTATTAGGATTATGATTATGTCGATTAGTGGCAAAACTCCTTATTTTTGGGGTTAAAGACAAGAACATGATTACTTTCATTTTGAATTAAGTTTTTTTGACTGGATCATTATCTTTGGTTGTTTTTTATCCTTTTTTTAACTATTTTTAGGATTAGCTAACCTTAGAATACATATATTGTCGACCTTATGATCTCGGGAAGGGGAATAGAAAGATAGAATATGGGGGTATACAAAGTAAGGTTCTTATTATTTTATGAAATAAGGAATATGAATTAGCATCTAGGATAGGTATATACCTGGAATCCTTGCTCGATTCACATGTAGGATGATATCTTAATGCATCTAATTAGATTATTAAATCCCCACTCAATGATGTAGTTGTAATGTCTAAGTAGGTAGAAGATTAGAGGTTGGGAGACCATGATGATACGATAAACCCTACAAATCAACAATGAAGATAAGCGATTTTACAAATAAAGTTCAATAGAGTAGTATTATTGATTTTAGTTCCTTAACCCTAGGTTTCCATCTATAATTGTCCCAAGTTTTTATTTTACGAGTTGTTTACTTTACTTTACTTTACAAATATTAGAAAATCTATTGGTTACGCTTGCACTAAAGTGATTTTGTCAATGAACTAGAATTGAATAGTTGTTAGAACAAGTATTGAATAGTTGTTAGAACAAGTCTCTGAGGTATCAATATTCGGCTATCTTTAAGGACACTATATTACTTTTTAGACCAGGTACACTTAGGTGTGCGCTTGAGCGTTGTCATATTTGTATTCCAAAGGTAGGAGATTTGATTTAGTTGATTGTTCATGAGGCATTACTAGTTGAGTGGTATGCAGAGAGATATAGCAGGGTTTTGGCTCGATACCTTTGTTGTCAGCATGTAAAGGCCAAGCACCAGAGGCCTGATGGATTGCTTCAGCAACTACCCATTCCCAAGTGTAAATAGGAAGATTTTCTATGAATTTCGTAGGTGGATTTCCTAGTTCCCATGGTTTTGATATATTTGGGTCACCGTGGATTGATTGATCATGTCTGTACATTTTATCCCCATTCAAGTATCCTACAATGCCGAGAGGTTAGCTCGGTTTTATATTTAGAAGGTGGTTTACTTACATGGGTTACCTTTGTCCATTATTTAAGACCGAGGTTCTCAGTTAACTTTTTGTTTCTAGAGGACATTTTCGGAGGGTTAGGAACTCAGGTTGACCTTAGCACCACATTTCACCCCCAGACTGATAGGAAGTCAAATCAAACTATTTAGGTCTTTAATGATATTCTCCGTGCTTGTGTATTAGATTTTGGGGGGCTAGTGGGACCATTTACTACCTCGGGTGGAGTTTTTATATAGTAAAAACTTTCATTTGATTATTTTGATGGCACTATTTAAGGAACTATATGATAGGGAATGTCAACCTTCTATTGGTTGGTTTTAGACCTTTGAGGCTAGGCCTTGTGTCAAAGATTTGTTTGTGAGTCATTGTGTAATACCCCAAAGTTTCCTAACTAATTTCATCCAAAGAATGTCTAGTATTATCTTCTAAATTGAATGATGTTTATTCTATGGGGAATTTTTAAGATTTTCACTTTTTGTCTTGTGGGAAATTCAATAATCTTTCCATCTATATAAGATTTGCCTAAATCCGATAACCGGGTAAGAAGTTATGACTATTTCAAGTTTCTATCGTAAAACAACACCATATTGGTCCGTGGCGCACCGCGCCACAAGATAAAATGGAAATTGTCCTTTTTTCAGTTTCCCAGCATGATTTATCCATGTCGCGCCAAACTTCCAGGTTGCAAATGAAGTGGCAACTCGATGGCTCTGCATCGCGCCATCCCCCAATTTCCCAGTTGTCAAATTCCAGTGACACAGCGCGATAGCGCCACATCGTGCCAGGGGTCCAGGTCGGGAAATTTTCACCAATTTAAAAGACGATTCTAGGGTAAAAAGGGTCAATTTCCCACCCCTATTTAAGCCCTTTAACACAAGATTCCGCTATTTGGAACCCAAAATAAACCAGTTTCTCTCAATTTTCTCTCAAGAATAAGCTAGGGTTTTAATTGAGGATTCAATTTCAAGAAAGACTCTCCGTCAATCTTTGCTAAAACAAGAACTAAGGCATGTGTTGTGTTGATTTATGGATTCCTTTCATCCATAAAGCTCAAGAACCTTATTTCAAATTGCAAATAATGATATTTATATTGTGGGTTGATTGTAGCCATGTTTATCTTGTTATATGATTCTCAAGTTGGAATATTTATGTGTTTTTCATAAAACTACATTATCAAGTGAATGAAATCCATATATTGAGTTATTCATAATGGGTCAATTTGATGATTAAGCCTATGCCCTATGGGTGCATGCAAAGTGTTTGGTCAAAAGCGTAGGAAGAAAGAAATTATGCACTATAGCTAAATTGTGATCCAAAATGACTTCCATGTTATTCTTATGTATTGAAAGTTGTTGTTGGATTGCTCATGCGTTAGACTTATGAAATTATGCTATGTATACATTCTATCTTAATCATGTACCAAGCTAAGATAATTAAATGCCCATGAAATATCTCCAAGTATTGTATTATGGATTATTGATGATTGGTCATGCATTCAAGAATGTCATGCCATGTCAGTTACCTTCCATTGAGTCCTGGGGGTACTTGTACCCAAAAAATATAGTTGTGTGCCTAGAGTCAAAGACATATTTCATGATACGCTCAATCAAGCCATGATCTATAGAACTCAGTCAGTCATGTGACTCAAGAAATCTCAGTAATTCAGTAATCTCAGTACTATTCTATTAGTCAATGGAATTCAATTAATTCAGTTTAGTAATTCATGTTTAGTGTCTATACAGATGGGAGTAGGAATTAGCACCGAGTGAACCCAAGGATGGGAACACTCACTGTCATATGAGGGTGTGATTCTTAAAAGTCATCCTTGCATTCCAGAACTATGTAGCCAGCATAGGTTGAGATATCAACACTGTCAAATAAGGTTTGATGAGGTGGATAAGCACTGTCAGATGAGGGCCTCACCATTTTCTTTTGGGGACACTGTCAGATGAGGGTCACTCATAGCTTGTCCTTACCGGTGGCACAGTTTTGACATAATTCCAATTGGGGTTACAGATTTGATCCCAACTCAGCCATATGGCATATTAGGGGTATGTCGGTTAGATAACTACTTCCCACAATTTTAGTTATAAAATTCAGGACTGGCAGATATAGTCAACTCAGAACAGTACGGAACTCAGCTAGTTCTATCAGATTCAGGATTTTCAAATACAGTCACTCATGTTATCAGTTATAACAGTCATCAGAACTCAGTTATCAGTCATGTTAGTTATTAGTAAATGCATGTTATCATGATCTCAGATATAGTTACTATGTGTTGATACATGTATTCTCACATTCATATAAGTTAGTTAGTCATTATTGTTCATGAATATGAACCCTATGCATTTAGCCTACCTCATATACATACTAGTACATTCAAAATACTGAGGTATTTGCGCTATGGTGTTTTATACCATAGATTTTGAAGCACAAGCTCCAGAGTATCAGTAGATTCCAGATATCAACAGTCAGTTAGCAGTGAGTCCTCATCCTTCAAGGACATGATTATTTCTTTATTATCTCATTAATCTATTTATTAGTTATAGTTAGTTATGGACCTGTCCCATCAACTCCTTATTCAAACAGTTTAGTCAGTTAGAGGCTTTTCAGACTAGTGTGTTCAGAAAGTTATTTCAGTATCTTGGGTATTTCATACCCCATCTATATGTTATGATTTATCATTTATGTTAGAGATTTTAATCTTATGGACTTTTAGTTCATGTTTCTGTATTTATATAGTATATCATGCAGTATACAAATACAAATATTAGTCATGGGTTAGCTTATGGTACTTCAGGTCACGAGCATCATGTAGCATTCCGGGTACCAGATTTTGGGCATTACAAACTTAGTATCAGAGCCTACGTTTCAATAGACTCCTAGGAAGTCTGAAAGCCGCATCTAGTAGAGTCTTGTGCATGGGTATTTTACGCACTACATTTATGTACAAGAGGCTATGAGATGTTTTAGGAACAGTTTCCCTTCTTTCACTATTCATTTCATACCAATGAGCATAATTTCAAGTCAATATCTCAGCCTAATCCATTTCTCTTTTTCTTCTATTGAACATGCCTCCTAAAAAAAGAAATGGGAATCAGTCAGCCCCTCATCCCGAAGATTATTTGGGCAAACATGTTTCTCATACAAAGTTTAGAGTTGCATTCACTACTCTTGGTGAGTCAGTTATTTCTCAGAATGAATGACCAGTTATCATTTCGGCCAACCTAGTGTTTAATTTAGCTGCAGCCAGGATTTGGGACATCACCTGAATGAATCCTCAATCCTTTCTCGGGTCTAAGTCAGATGAGGACCCTCAAGAATTCATCAATTGGGATCAAAAGGTTACTGACGTTAAGGGGGTGTTAGATATTGAGAGTGTTGAGCTAGCTGCATACTAGTTGCAGGATATTTCTCACACTTGGTACAAGTAGTGGAAGTCAGAAAGGCCAGATGATGCAGGTCCTATTGAGTGGGAGGAGTTTGTCACCGCATTCTTAGATAGATTCTTTCCCCAAGAGCTCAGAGAAGCTAAGGTGGTAGAATTCATCAACCTCGGGTAGGGCAACATGACAATGAAATATTATTCTCTTAAGTTTACTCAATTGGCCAGATATACCCCTCATGTGGTTGCAGATAGCAGGGCCAAGATGATTAAGTTTGTTTTTAGGGTGAACGATAGTGTGGTAAATGAGTGTAGGTCTGTGATTTTGAATAGTGACATGACTTTAGAAAGTTTTATGACTCATGCTTAGCAGATAGAATATCAAAAGATTAATATGAGGATGAAGTAGAATAAAAGAGCAAAGAAACCTAGTTTCAACTTTGCTCAGCCTAAATCAGCAGGAGGAAACTGTTCTCATTTTTTTCCTAAGTCATTAGTTCCAGATCCTTGTTCATCCAGTGCTCTAGCTCCTAAGTTCATGAATGGAAATAGAGATAGGGTGCTAGGCTCTAAGTCTTAGGGTAGTGTCAGCAATGCCCGAACTATTCCCCTTTGTGAAACTTATGGTAAGAACCACAAGGGTGCTTGCAGAGCTGGTAGCGATGTCTATTTTGGATGTGGAAAGACAGGACACAGAGTCAAGGATTGTCCCCAGTCAGGTTATCAGTATCAAAAGAACCATTTCTCAACTCAGTTCGGTCGCTTAAATCAGTAGGGTGCCACTTCCAGTGCTACTAGTTGGCAACACCCAAATCGACTGTATGCTCCTCAGTCCCAGAAAGATCAGGAAAATTCTATTGATATGGTTACTGGTACATTAAATATCTTTCACTTGTATGTTTACTCTTTTATAGATCCAGGAGCTTTCTTGTCTTTCGTTACTCCTTATATAGAAGTTAATTTTGGAGTTAGTCCCAAAGTTCTAGCAGAGCCCTTTTCAGTCTTTACCCTAGTGGGTAAAACCATCTAAGCCAGGTGGGTATATAAGAGCTTCCCTATTATGATATTTATGAAAGTCACCTTAGTAGATTTAGTCAAATTAGAGATGATGAAATTTGATGTCATTCTCGGCATGGATTGGCTTCATTCCTACTATGCAACAATTGACTGCAGACACAGAATAGTCCAGTTCCTATTTCCAAATGAACCCATCCTAGAGTGGAAGGGTAGTGTATCCGCTTTCAGAGGTCATCTTGTTTCCTATCTTCGGGCATGGAAAATGATATCTAAAGGATGTGTCTATCATCTTGTTCGAGTTAAGGACACTAGTTCCAAAACTTCCAGTCTTGAATCAGTCCCATTAGTGAATTAATATTTAGATGTCTTTCCCAAAGATCTTCAAGGAATTCCTCGCAAAAGGGAAATAGACTTTGGCATTAGTCTTATTCCAGATACTCAGCCTATATTTATTCTGTCATACAGAACGGCACCTGTAAAACTCAAAGGACTAAAAGAGCAGTTGAAGGATCTCTTAAATAAGGGATTCATTAGACCCAGTGTGTCCCCATGAGGTGCACCAGTTTTATTTGTGTGCAGGAAAGACGGTTCTCTTAGAATGTATATTGATTACCGTCAGCTCAATAAACTCACGATAATAAACAAGTATCCTTTTCCCAGAATTAATGAGTTGTTTGACCAAATTTAGGGTACCAATTATTTCTTTAAGATATACCTCAGATCTGGCTTTCATCAGCTCAGAGTCAGAGAATGTGATATTCTGAAAATAGCCTTCCATACTCGGTATGGTCACTTTGAATTCCAAGTCATGTCCTTTGGTCTTACCAGTTCCCCAACAGCTTTTATGGACTTGATAAACCATGTGTTCAAGTAATACTTGGACATGTTCTTCATAGTCTTCATAGAAGATATTCTGGTCTATTCCCGCAGTGAGCGTGATCATATAGACCATCTCAGAATTATACTTCAGACCCTCAGAGATGATTAGATGTTCGCCAAATTTAGTAAGTGCAAATTTTGGCTAAGGTCCTATAATTCCTTGGTAATATATTTTCCGAAGATGGCATTAGAGTAGATCCTCTAAAGACCGAAGAAGTAAGAAACTGGTCAAGACCCATCTCTCCATCAGATATTAGGAGTTTCTTGGGTTTGGCTGGCTATTACAGATGGTTTGTTGAGAGATTTTCTTCTATTGCATACCCTATGTACAGATTGACTCAGAAGAAAGTCAAGTTTCAGTGGTCAGATCCTTGCGAGAAGAGTTTTCAGGAGTTGAAGACTCAACTCACCTCATCTCCAGTCGTAGCTCTTCCAGATGGTGCAGATGGTTTCATAGTATATTGTGATACATCCATAGTAGGTTTAGGTTGTGTCCTAATGCAGTATAGTAAGATCATAGCCTACGCCTCTAGACAGCTTAAACCCCATGAGAAGAATTATCCTACTCATGATCTTGAGTTTGCAGCCGTGGTTTTTTCTTAAAGATTTGGAGGCATTACTTGTACGGAGTTCATGTAGATGTGTTCACCAATAATACAAGCCTTTAGTATGTTTTTTCTCAAAAATATCTCCATCTTCATCAGAGAAGGTGGTTAGAGTTCTTGAAAGATTATGACATAAGTGTCCTTTATCATCCAGGCAAGGCCAACATAGTGGCCGACACTCTCAGTAGACTGTCTATGGGTAGTGTTGCTCATGTTGAGGACAGTAAGAAGAAGTTAGCTCAGGAAATCCATTAGATTGCCTAACTAGGCATTCTCTTAGTCGATACAAAAGAGGGTGATATATGGGTTTAGAGTAGTTTAGAATCATCTCTAGCTTTTGAGGTAAAAGAAAAGCAAGATAGAGATCCCAGTCTAGTCAAGTTAAAAGAGTCAGTCAAGGAACAGAAAGTGGTGGTTTTATCCCTAGGGGAGATGGTGTTCTGCGTTGTTAGGGTCGTCTATGTGTTCCAGCTGTAGATGACTTAAGGAAGTGAATTCTTGCAGAAGCACATGGTGCGCACTACTCTATTCATCCAGGGGCCACAAAAATGTACCACGACTTACAGGAGATCTACTGGTGGAGTGGGATGAAGAGAGATATTGTAGAGTTTGTGGCTAAGTTCTCTATCTGTCAGTAACTTAAGATAGAGCATCAAAAGCCTAGTGGGTCCATGCAAGAGTTCCATATTCCTACTTGGAAGTAGGAAGAAGTGAACATGGACTTCATGATGGGTTTGCCTCTAACTCGTCATCAAACATATCAATCATGCTTCATTTGTTCATGGTTAGTATGTACCTTAGCTTACTGTTTCTCCCATCTCAATCTATCTCATTCGAGGACATATATTCTCAAGGGAGAGATATTGTAATACCCCAAAGTTTCCTAACTAATTTCGTCCCAAGAATGTCTAGTATTATCTTCTGAATTGAATGATGTTTATTCCATGGGTATTTTTTAAGATTTTAACTTTTTTTATATGGGAAATTTAATAAGATTTTCATCGATATAAGATTCGCCTAAATCCGATAACCAGGTAAGAAGTTATGACTATTTAAAGTTCTCGTCGTAAAACAGCGCCATATTGGTCAGTGGCGCAATGCGCCACAAGATAAAATGGAAATTTTCCTTTTTCCAGTATCCCAGCACTATTTATCCACATCGTGCCAAACTTCTAGGTCCAAAATAAAGTGGCAATGCGATGGCTCTGCGTCACTCCATCCCCCAATTTCCCAGTTGTCAAATTCCAGTGACACGGCGCGACGGCGCCGCATCGCGCCAGGGGTCCAGGTTGAGAATTTTTCACCATTTTAAAAGATGTGTCCAGGGTTAAAACGGCCAATTTCCCACCCATAGTTTAGCCCTTTAACATGAGATTCATCTAGTTGGAACCCAAAATAAACTAGTTTCTCTCAATTCTCTCAAGAACAAGCTAGGGTTTCAATTGGGGATTCAATTTCAAGAAAGTCTCTCCGTCAATCTTTGTAAAACCAATAACTAAGGTATGCATTGTGTTGATTTATGGATTCCTTTCATCCATAAAACTCAAGAACCCTATTTTAAATTGCAAATCATGATATTTATGTTATGGGTTGATTGTAACCATGTTTATCTTATTATATGATTCCCAAGTTGAAATATTTATGTGTTATTCATAAAACTACATTAGCAAGTGAGTGAAATCCATAAATTGAGTTATTCATAATTTGGCTTGATGATTAAGCCTATGCCCTATGTGTGCATGCAAGGTGTTTGGTGAAATGCCTAGGAAGATAGAAATTATGCACTATAGCTAATTTGTTATCCACAATGACTTCCATGTTATTCTTATGTATTGAAATTTGTTTGTTGGATTGCTCATGAGTTAGACTTATGAAATTATGCTATGTATACATTCTATCTTATTCATGTACCAAGCTATGATAATCAAATACCCATGAACTATCTCCAATTATTGTATTATGGATTGTTGATGATTGGTCATGCATTCAAGAATGTCATGCCTTGTCAGTTTCCTTCCATCGAGTCTTGGGGTACTTGTACCCGAAAAATATAGTTGTGTGCCTATAGTCAGTGATATGTTTCACGATATCCTCAGTCAAGCCATGATCTATAGAACTCAGTCAGTCATGTGACTCAGGAAATCTCAGTAATTCAGTAATCTCAGTACTATTCCATCAGTTAACGATATTCCGTTAATTCAGTTTAGTAATTCATGTTCAATGTCTATTCAGATGGGAGTAGGAATTAGCACCGATTGAACCCAAGGATGGGAACATACACTATCAGATGAGGTTGTGATTCTTAAAAGTCATCCTTGTATTCCAGAACTATGTAGCCAGCATAGGTTGAGACATCAATACTGTTAAATAAGGGTTGATGAGGTGGATAAGCACTGTCAGATGAGGACCCCACCATTCTCTTTTGGGGACACTGTCAGATGAGGGTCACTCACAGCTTATCCTTATAGGTGGCACGATATTGACACCCTTCTAATTGGGGTTATAAATTGGATCCCAACTCATCCATATGGCATATTAGGGGAATTTCAGTTAGATAACTACTTCCCACAGTTTCAGTTACAGAATTCAGGCCTGTCAGATACAGTCAACTCAGAACAGTACGGAACTCAGCTAGTTCCATCAAATTCAGGACTATTAAATACTGTCACTCATGTTATCAGTTATAATAGTCATCAGAACTCCGTTATCAGTCATGTTAGTTATCAGTAAATGCATGTTATCATGATCTCAGATACTATGTGTTCATGCATGTATTCTCAAGTTTATATTAGTCAGTTAGCCAGTATTATTTATGCATATGAACCCCATGTATTTATCCTACCTCATATGCATACCAGTATATTTAAAGTACTGATGTATTTGCGCTATGGTGTTTTATAACATATTTTCCAAAGCACAAGCTCCTTAGCATCAGTAGATTCCAGATATCATCAGTCAGTTAGCAGTGAGTCCTCATCCTTTGAGGACATGATTATTTTTTTATTATCTCATTACTGTATATTTTAGTTGGAGTTAGTTGGGGAGATGTCCCATCAACTCCTTATTCAGATAGTTCAATTAGTTATAGGCTTTTCAAACCAGTGTGCTCAGACAGTTATTTCAGTGTTTTAGGTATTTCATACCCAATCTATATGTTATGATTTATTAGTTATGTTACAAATTTGAAACTTATGGACTTTCAGTTCATGTTTTTGCATTTATATAGTGTATCATGTAGTATACAGGTATAGATATTAGTCATGGGTTAGCTTGTGGTCCTTCGGGGTCATGAGCACTGTGTAGCATTCCGGGTACCGGATTTGGGGCGTTACATATTGGATCGGGTTTTGGTGATTTAGGGAAGGATATGGGTATCTCAACATAGACAGAGGAGTTATGTTGACCACATATGCCATCTATTAAGGTTTAGAGTAGGTGATAGGTTCTTTCTCTGAGTATCACATATGAAGGGAATGTGAGGTTCAGAAGGAGGGACAAGTTTAGCCCTATATATATTAGACCCTTTGAGATTCTACTAACAATTAGGGAGTTAGCTTATGTGTTGACATTGACTCCTACCTTCTCATCTATTCACCCAGTGTTCTATATATCTATGTTACAACAATATATTCCAGATGAGTCACATGAGCATTAGTGGGACTCAATTTAGTTGGACAAGAGGTTGGTATTTGTAGAGTATCTAGTGTCCATTTTTTTCAAAGATATTAGAAGGTTGTATTCCAGTTAAGAGTCAGTGGCTTCACCATCCAGGTGGAGGCCACTTGGGAGTCTAAGCATGATATGCGGGACCAGTATCCCTACTTGTTTGAGTTTTCAAGTATTTCTTTATTCTTTACTTTCACGGAAGGAAGTCCTTTTAGTAGTGGATGTTATAATGATCGAAATATATACGTAAAGTGATGAAAAAGAATTTTGGTGTTTCTACCTCAACTCCATGTGGAGGTAAAGTGGGTGGACAACACATGTATTATGATCACTAGAATTGTCATGTACTTATATTTTTTCATTTGGCCATATATATACATATATATATATATAATACTAACCACTACCTACTAATACTAACATTAAGTAAAAAGTAGTGCATTTACTTTGATAATCCTGAATCTTGATAAAATATAACAACTGTCCTCTCGTTGGTCCTCGTAAAATGAAATTATACTTTGATATTTTACTTGATCTCCAAAAGAAAATCAATTTTTTTTATCAATTGTTCAAGCTCGAGTTCTTGTAGAAAACTATTCGAAAGCTTCACGGAGTGGTGTTTAGCTTTTCTATCCAAGTAAGCTAGGTTTACCATACCTTTAGATTGATCTTAGTTACGGCAATAGTGTACTATTATGCTAGTTTTGGACACGTACTTGGAGTTTGCGTATCATTTGATATATATATATCATGCCTTATTTATCCTATTAGGACCCCGTTCTAGTAAATTTTGGTCCCTTATCTTTCAGTATTATATAGCATCTATCACTTTATGATGTGGAATTAAGTTGTGGAACCTTGTATTCAACTCTCTTTAATTAAGATATGTAAATTGTTATTTAAATGTATTTTTAGTTTCGGTTAAATTTTCGCATATACTTTATTAATATCATTTATTGTGACTTTGGTACCACTTTGACATTGATTATGGTATGGTTTGGGTTTTAAATTATTATTTTTATGGTTACTATGAGTTCCGATTTGGGTCCGACATCTAGTTATGATGGTTTAGGAATTTTGGTACAGATCACTTTTTTTCTAGCAGTTGTGGTTCCTCTTCGGTCCAATTCGAGTCTGACATCTTATTATGAATTCTATTGTATATCATAGATGTAGCCTCTCATTACTACCCACTATTTCCAGTTCAAATTTGGCTTGTAGCATCTTGTTATTATCAACCACTATCGGTTCAAGCCTGGAGTCTAGACTCTCATTACTATGCACTGACGTCGCTTCAAGCCCGATGCACATTCGAATGACTACTATGATTTCTTAGGATGGGCTCAATTATAGATTATTTATGTTTATTTACATTATATACTTATTGGGTGTCCTACCGTCTTATGGAGGAACAGTTGGGTTAATTGTCTTCTTAAGTGATCATAGTGCTACGTTATTTATATTTCTATATAATTTTTACTTATTCCCTTATCGCATTTGCATAGCTTGATAGTTATTTACCTTTCTATCTATATTTACTGTTGACTTAAACTATACCCTCGCCTTTTAGTTATGTTTTTCCTATATTGAGCTCAATCGACCGATGATGCCTACTGAGTACCCATTACTTTGGTACACATACTACGATTTTGCATATTTCCCCTGATGGAGGTACGAGTACTAGCGTCCAGCATTGACATGATTCCTACTTTCTAGTTATGATCCAGACCAGGGTAAGTTTGCTGTCCTCCGAGGATGATCCTCTTTTATCTATTCCAGTTTAGTCTTTTTTACTTGAAACTACTTGTATATATTGTGTATGTTTTGGACTCTGTCTAATACTTTGGGTATATTTTAGTAGTGGATCTAGTACCAACCTTACCAGTTCATGTGTGGGATTCATTTATATATTTTGGGCTTTTTCCTTCTCTTATTTTTATATTTTTTATATGTTTCCTTTTTGTTTTCCGCTTACTATTATTATTGTTATCATTATATGTGGTCTTTTGTATTTTCTACCTATTAGCCCATTACTTATAATTTTGGGCTATAGCTTGGCTTGGCTTCTGGTAGGATAAGACAGGCGCCATATCCTATTACTTATAATTCCGAGATATGATTTGGCTTGCCTTTTGGTGGGATAAGGTAAGTGCCATCATGACTTGAAATATGTATATAATCCCCTACTCAGGCACACAATTATAAATTATTACTCAAGGCTATAATAAAGTGCACAAATCCCCACATGGGCAACACGAAATAACCAATAATTATGATAACAACAAATCACGGACTACCCAAACTTAACTTGGTCCATACATTAAGCCTAAACTATTACAAGTCTATTCATACTTTATGTATTATATTAACCTCAATCATTCCATTAATAATGACAATAATAACATACTTACACCCTAACAAGGAATTAATCAATAAAAATCCCAATAAAGTCTGCTAACAATATTTAAGCTCTAAAATAGGCATTCCAATAGCTATTATTCAAGATCACTAGGTTATCTATTTACATTCTAATCTAAGAATAACTGATAGCAGTAATACTAACTAATCAAGCCAATAATCTAGCTACAATGTATCAAGGACTTTAGATCATGTGGAGATGCTCATCATTTGACCTAAGAGGGACCCTCAATCATAAGCGATACAGAAAATACAAACATATAACACATAAAACATTTTGAAAAAGGCAAGGTACATGTTAATTGCCTTAAATTAAGATCTGCAAGACTTAACGAAATTCGAAAGCTCAATTATAAGCCCAACTCTGTTGAATCAAACCCAAATGCATCCAAATAAGTCAAATATGTCCTTTACAAGTTAAAAGAAACCAAATTATACCCTTACTATCCCAATTTAAAACAAATCCAAAATGGACCTCCAAAATATATTTGAAAATGAATGAGGTAAAATGAGGATTTTAAATACTCTAATGAAAAGTACTCTACGGGTGAAAACCCATGCAAAAATGAGGAAGAATTGAAGCTCAAATCAAAGAAATATCAAGTTTTCATTTGGGGGAAAAACTCTCTTTGAAGTATTTGATTTAGAAGAATTTAGATTATAAAGTTGGTAGGAAATGATTTAGAATTGAGCTAAGAACTTACCCGCACGAACTTGCACATGAAATTTCCCCCAAAATATCTCAATATGATAAAAATGATGAAATGAGTAAAGGGGGGATAAATTCACGAAATAGGGCTATTTTTAGCAAAGTTAAGGGCCTATTGACTATGCATTGACCATTTACCATGCATGTTGATGATAGTTACTATTGACCAACAACAAATAATTTCAAAAACCTAGGTTTTGACCCTCAAAACTCATTTGGAACCCTATGAAAATGATCCAATATTGAAAATTGATCATAAAATACATTTTGGATTAAATGAAATCATCAGATTTATGAGAAGAAGTCATTTACAACAAATTAAACCCCAGAAATTCTCTAAACTAGAATACACTATTTTTCAAATGGAAGGTCGAAATATAAATAAAGTTCTGAAACCATACCAACTATTATACCAATCAAAAATTGATGTTTTGGATCTAATGTAACTGTAAGAAACCTTATCTAAGACTCAAATCACTATTTTCCAAGGATACTCAAAACCATAAATTCAAATGTAACAATCCCAAATGCATTGGGAACCATGCCAACCATTCCTACAACTCATAAATTGGATAAAGTAGCCATAGAGAGGGAAAAATAGACAAAATACAGAATATTCTAAATATCAAATATCAATACAAGGTCAATTAAAAATAGGAGGTATAGAAAGGAGAAATCTGCCTTCGAAGGGAAGAGCTTAGGTAGCCACTGATGTGTCACAAAATTACTACACTTTAGACACTTGCAATGATAGATATTTTCCAGTACGTAGGTACTTTTTTTGGATATGATGTGTTTTTGGGTATTTACAGGTCAATCAATCTGGAGAAGTGAAGTGATGATTTTTATACTTAAAGGGCATTAGATAAACTATTCAATGATCCTAGGATCTAACCATATCATCCCAAGTAATTGTATCATGAACCATAGAATGGAATCTTAGATGTTAAACAGATTGATACTTCCCATGATCGAATAGTGATGTTATGATCGTACTATCTAATGGTGGGAAGAGGACCTGGAATTAGTGCTGCAGCTATTAAGTGAATAAGATAAGAAGATAAATTCCCATGACCATACATTGAAATCATGATCGTACTAAGGTGTTATAGGAATTATGTTCAGATTTGAAGTTTGTAGAAGTTTAAGTGTAAGAGGATCAAATGAGAGAAAAGCGCGATTTTACATAGCCACAAAATTGTATTGAGTGTCTTACCAGCCATGATCGATAAGATGAAAAAGTCCATATCAGACCTACGAGCACTAAGGACAACTATGGAATCAAACCCCGATGGTACCTTTACTTATCTAGGGTATCGAATCATCAAATCCTTATCTGGATAAGATAGGTATTTATTTTGTATAAAAATACTTCTATTGGGTCTTTTGTACAAGGTTACACATTTTTATGACCTATTAAATTATTTTAAAGTTTCAAGGCATATTCTTGTTATTGGAATTAAAAACATCAATTTGTCGGGTCTTATTTCAAAGTGAGATATTAGAGATGTCATAAACCTTTATTCTTGGAGATAGTCATCTACAAGGGGGGTAACAGAGTTGGTTACTTGATTCATAACCTATCAATTATGTGTGCCAAGGACCTTAAGAGATTACTTATTACGAAGAACCCAGAGAGTTATGAATTTATTAGGGAACACAATCCTAGTGCCTTTCTCATATTAATTACAAATCAAAAGAAATCAAAAATTGTTACTATTGAATTCCTTATTTATAAAACCCTCTCTTTACTGGAAATAATAATTTATTGCTTAGAAAAACTTCTTGATTGATAATTAGCACCTATTCCCTGTGGGATTGATCCCAACTAGTTGGGTTCTATCTTTGATCAATGATCGCTTTACTTTGTTTAGAGGTAATTTTGGTAACATCAAATTTGGCATCATTGTTGGGGAATATAGTTATGGAGTGGATTGATTAAGTTTCTTTGGCTATTGGTTTCTATATCCTGATCTTACCTTTTTATTATTTCTAGGGGGAAAATTGATGTGTGCCCAATACTTAGAGTCAAGAAAGTCCTTTAATTCCACTTGATATGAAAATTACAAGAACTTTAAGAGATAATAGAAGAATAATAAATGAAGGAGTTCATAATCAAGGAGTCCCTTTGAAAGGATTTCATGTTGATACGAAAATCTTGTATCAGCCAACACATCAATATAAATTGTGGAGTAGATCATTGCTCGACTAATGGGTGAGGAGAATGATAAGACATAAACTATAAGTACGATAACTAGGAAAGAAAGGGCTTGACAAGATGAATCAAACCATCTAGTTGCACCTAATGAGCAAAAATGAAAGAAGAGGTATTGGGGTAAATAGCCTCAATCACTTTATCTCCCTAACTATTAGTATCTAAAAAAAGATTTAGATTAGCTGGAATCTATTGAAATAGGTTCTATTATCCCCTCAAAATTGCCTTTAAGAACTAAGTTTGATATCACCAGTGCTATGATACACTTGATGAACATGAAGGGGTGTTCTCAAGCCTTCCTACTAATGATGCAAATATGAATGTCATGAACTTTGTAGGGATTTACACATACTATAATCTACCTAGAGTGAGCTAAGAAGCAATTATACTCCAGTTATTTCCTTTATTTATGACAGGAAAGGCTATATTATGGTTGGATGAGTTACCATATGGATTGATCACTACTTTGAATGAGATGACAACTCAGTTTTTTGATAAAAATTTTCCACCATTTAGAATATTGTAGTTGAAAATGAGATTTAAAACTTTAGGATGTTACATTTTGAAGCATTATATGAGACTTGGTTAAGGTTCAAGAAGTAGCTCTAAAATATTCCAAATCATAAGATAACTGGTAGAAACTTGCTTGAGATATTCTACAAGGCCTTGAATTCAACACCAAAGCTATAACATACATTATCATTGATGGGTCATTCATGATCTAATTTATAAGTATGTTTTTGAGATTCTAGATCAAATCAATAAAACCAACCGACCTTGAGATACTCAAGATGCAGATCGACCTGCAGACACATATGTGATTTTCCTACAAAGCAGAGCACCTTAGATGAGTTACTAGCTCAAGAGGTAGGGAAGTAAAGGACTGAGACTAGTTTTGTCACTAAAAAATTTGTAGCAACATCCATTAAAGGTAAAGATGGTTTTTTCACAAGGTACAACACCAAGGAATGATGAGTGTGAATCTGAGAAGAAGGAAACATATCTAGATAAAGAGGTGTCTAGTTTTCAAGAAAAGGGCTAATGGTCTAACTAAGATAATTGGAACTCTAGGCAAGGGAATCAAGTTCAAAACTACTATAGTGATAAAAACTATAGTAGACCTCAGTGTAGAGATAATAGTAGGGAATGAAATGGTGATTAAAGGATAAATATGGCTACAAGGATAAAATAACCTTTATGTTTTATCTATGAACCGTAATACTGGTTTAAGCAATTTAAGAATGGAAGATATTCTTATGAAAGTTGTGAAAGGGGTAGAGAGAATTGAAGACTATCTTAAGAAGATTAAGGAAGGTATTTTAGGAATGAGTCAGAAGGTTGAATCACATACTACCACGATGAAGCAGCTTGAGCAATAGATTGTTTACATATTTGTTGCATTAAATCAACATCAACAAGGATAATTTATGTGGAACACTATTCCAAATCCCAAGGATGGCGGCCACTACTTTTCCATTACTATAAAGAGTGGTAAGATAACCATTAATCCACCTATACCCATGGTTGCTGGAATAAAGTTAAACTGATGATAGCTGATGATGAGAAGGTAGATAAATCTAAAGACTTAGTGATGGGAAAGAAGACACCTAAAAATACATGAGTTTATGAACATGAGTCCAAGGTGAGAAAGATAAAGGAAAAAAAGGTCCCAAAAGTATTGACTTCTATTCTATGACCCTCCCTTTTTTTTGTAATGACTGAAGAGGGAAAGAGACAAAAGCTTATCTCTAGGCTGAAGGAGTTGTCATTGAATATCCCTTTAGTTGAGGCTCTTAAAAAATTTCTAGGTTATGTAAAATGTATGAAGGATTTGGTGACTAAAAATAGGACTTAAAGTTTTGAGCTCATTGACAATGTTTATCATTATACTTCAATCATCTATTGATTTCTAGTTGAGAAGAAGAACAATCTTAGAGTGTTAATGATTCTATGTATAATTGGGTATTTAAACATTTCAAAAGCATTTTTTATTTGTTTAATTGCATTAATTTGGCATCGCTAGCAGTTTAAAAATATTTGAGGTTGGGGACACTCAAATAACTTTGATGAGACTTCTCATTGCAGAACGCACTGCGAAGAAGCTCGTGGGAATCTTGTGTGATATTTTAGTAAGGGTTTTATCTATATATTTCTAACTAACTTTGTCATCCCTAACTATGAGGTTTTCCTTGAGGCTCTCATTATTTTAAAGAGACCATTCCTTGCAACTGAACATGCATTGGTTAAAATAAAGTCTGAGAAGATGATGTATGGATTGAATAAAAAATAGGTTACCTTCAATATATTCCAATGCATGAAGAAACCATAGGATATGAATGTGTTTTCGATGATTAATACAATCTATAAGGATGTATTGGTATATCCTATTGTAGATAGGCATGAAGTCGAGGCACTTGTAGTAACAATTAAGAATTTTAAGGGTGATGATATTGAGATTTATAATAATTTGGGGACTACACTTAATGGTATGGTTTTATACACTTATGCACCAAAGAAGTTAGATCTTCATTTGAAGAATAGAGTGACCCATCTAGATAAGTCTTCTATTAAGGGGCCTCTAGTCTTAGAACTCAAGGCTCTTCTATCTCATATTCATTATGCATTTCTGGGAGTGAACATTACTGAATCGGTTATTATTGTAGCTTATTTGGTAAATGCATAAATTAAGGATTCAACATATATTTTCAAGAGGTTTAATAGGTCCATTGGATAGTACATTGCTCTAAAATTTTCACAGATAAAATTCAATTTGAGTTGAGTATTTATCATTAATAAAGGATAATCACCAATACAAGAGGTGGTAAAAAAGGAAATTATCATGTGGTTAGATGCAGGTGTGGTTTACCCTATTATCGATAGCAAATGGATGAGACCAGTCCAATGTATGCCTAAAAAGGGTAGAATTACGAGAGTTCCCAAGAGAAGAATTAGCTTATTACTATGATATAGGTCATTAGATGTCGTGTTTGCATGGATTATAGGAAGCTGGATGCATAGAGGGAAGAGGTTCACTTTTTTAGACCTTTCATGGATTTGATCTTAGACTATCTTGCTAGCAGAGAATGGTATTGTTTTCTTGATGGTTATTTAATTTACAATTAGATTTCTGTTGGTTCCGAAGACAAAGAGAAGACCACTTTCACTTGTCCATGTGGGTCTTCTGCATTTAAGAGAATGGATTTTGTTTTGTATAATGCCCCATCAACCTTTCAATATTACATAATTTCTATCTCTCTAACATAGTTGAGGACACTATTGAGGTATTTATGAATGACTTCTTAGTTGTAGGTGATTTGCTTGCTGAGTGTTTAGTTTTAACACCCTGGGAAATCCAAGCCTTAACTAAAACCATGCTTTAAGTACATGTAGGGTAAATCATCAACTTTTAACAGTATAATAGTGGATTTATCCATGAACTAAGTCCACAAGAACACCCTAGACTATAACCAAGTTGAACCTCCCTTACTAATCAATTCCTAAAGAAGTTATCAACTTTAAATTTCCCATCCTTTTATTATTAAAGATATGTCTTTTTGGGAATTCCAAGGGTCATTGTTGGGGTTAGTACGAACCTAATCCCTTATTAGTTAGAATTTAATTCGATAGTATATTTAAGAAGAGAAAAAGAGTTGATTCCCTTTTCCCAAGGCTAGTTAGGGTTCTTCTCTCTCAAGCATCCAACTATAAAGAATTCGTAAAATCTCTTATCTCTAGGTATGTGAAATTTCCTTACTAGGTTCTGTTTCACTCATTGATTCTGCAAGTTAACCTAGTCCTCCACTTTAGTCCTCCCTCACAACTCTGGGTTATGTATATCTGTAGATTCATTGATATCTTAGTCCGTTGGTGTTATTGAGTTATGATTCTCATTTCAACAAGAATTTATCATGTTATTATTTAATCATGATACTAAACCCTAGTTACACCATGAAATCCATGATTGTTAGACCCAAGTCATTGAATTCTATTAATTCAGTCATTAATGAATTTGACATTGTAGTTTCATTCATTAGAGATGGCCGATTATGAACACCCAATGACCTAGGATTTCATGCATACACTATTGAATGTTATATTCCTCAGTTTTCATGTTTTGAATTTCCTTCAAAAAATATATTTATTTTAGTTCTTAGATTATTACAATAAATAAGCATTACAATTATTAGTGTTATTTTGTTAAGAGTAGTACTTAACACCTAGTGGACGCAGGGATAAAGGCTAATCTTCCAGTATGGAAGAGACCTTTAGTAGAAGTCCTTAAGTCCTAGAACTACGATGCCACCATAGGTTCCAAAGTGTCATCCCTCAGATCATGTTTGACACCTTAGTCTTTTTAAATATTAGTTTAGTGGATCACGTTAGTTATTGTTTATACCCTTAGTAAGTTTTGTACTACCTTCTATATAGGTTTACAGGTTAGACCCTGATAAGCTCATATTGGGTTATGTCGATTATTAGTATCTTGTACAATCCATAATTTATAATTCAGATTTAGATTCTTGCATGGCTTTGTATTCAATTATTCATTTCTATTTACAACACATGTTCATTACTTGGTCTTGCACTAGTTATCATGTTATATGTTCAACTTACATCAGTTATTTCCCTATCTCATACATAGTATATTAAAAGTGCTAATCATATATTTTCTTTGTGCTACATTTTCTTATAATAAAGGTTCGTATGATCATCTTCGTAATCGAGCCTAGAAGGGTATCATCTCGTATTAGAAATAGTAATTTTAGTGATTCCTCATCACGCAAGGACTGGAGTCAGCTTTTTTTTTTATTTTGTATATAATATTCCCCATTATAAGATAATTAGAATTTGTTGAGGGCTTGTCCCAATAACTCATATTAGTAGAGGGTTTTTAGACATATAATTAGATGTTAAGTTTTGATCTTAAACTTATTTAGTGGTGTTTTGGTTTCCTTTGGATATTTATTCTATTATTCAAGTTCAACTTCTACATTAGTTTTGTTTTACCTTATATTATCTATATTTCTTAGTGTTTTTCTAGACCATGAGTTAGCTTAAGTCCTAGGGTGTATGAAAGCCGCATCGAATCGATTCTTATTCATAGGTGTGAACAGGGCACACTTATGAGTGGGAGGATATGAAATATTTTAGGAAAAAATTCCTTTCTTTAGTGCTTATGTTGTGAGATAGAGTGTGAGCTCTATTAAAATCATGTTCTAACTCTTTCTATACACGTTTATAGAATATTCCTCCAGAGGACCAATAAAAGGAGTAGTGAAAATAAGAGCAGGGTGGAGAATCAGTAAGCACCACTAGCTCTAAAAAACCTTCTTAATAAATTTTCCCATGCTGAATTCAGGGCTGCAGACTAACCTGCTAAGGCACCAGCTAACCAGACAGTAAACGCAACAACAATAAGCATATGAGACTTCACTAGAATAAATCCCCATATTTTTTGGATCCAAGTTTTAAGTGGATTTATCTAAGTTTGTGGACAATATCCAGAAGGTTATAGAGGTTATGTATGTTACCCCAACTGATAGCATTGACCTGGATACTTATTAATGTCTAGGTGTAGTTCAAACCTAGTTTAAACAGTGGAAATAAGATAGAGGTGAAAATATAGAACCAGTATAATGGGATGTGTTAGTGATTGCAATTTTGGACAGATTCTTCCCATTTGAATTAAGAAATTCAAAAGTGCAGGAGTTTATAAACCTAAATAGGGTGGCATAAGGGTGAAGGTGTATTTCCTTAAGTTTACTCGGTTAGGGAGGTAAGCTACGACTAAAGTTGGTAATTCTAGGGGTTGTATAAGCAAGTTTGTGTCTAGTGCTTTGGAGGATGTAGTCAAGAAGTGCAGGAATACTTTGTTGGTGATAGCGACAGACTTATCCACAATGATGATTCATGTTAACCAAATTAAGGAAAAGAAAGTTATATAGAATGACATGGAGAATAAAAGGGTCAACACAGGTAGCCTTAATTTTTCATGGCAAAGGTCAGATGGTGGAAATCATTCTCAATTTTGCCATAAATATTTGGCTCTATCCCCATGTTCTTATAGTTCCCAGTGCCTAAGTTCAAGCAAGATCATCATGATAAGCCACCCGACTCTAAGTCTAAAAGTAGTGTGAATAATGGTCGGACCAACCCAGTATGTAAAAAATATTGTACGAATCACAAGGATAAATTTAAGAATGATAGTGATGGGTTCCTTGGGTGTGGCAAGCCAGGACACAAGCTTAGTGAATGTCCAATGGCTTTTCAGAAAGGTAGAAATGCCTGTTAGCAAAGATAGTCAAATTCTTCAGAAGCTCCCATAAGTTTACTTACTCAGCAGGGCACCTCATTTAGTGTAGTTGGTGCAAATCTTTGGAATAGGTTCTATTCCCTTCAAACTCGATAGGATTAAGAGGGTTCTCAAAATATTATCACGGGTATGTTACAAGTTTTCTATATTTATGTTTGTGCATTTGTGATCCTGGATATACACTTTTATTCGTAACTTCCTATATAGTAGTAGACTTGGTGTTAGTCTCAAAATTCTCTCAAAACCTTGCATAGTCTCTACTCTACTTGGTGACTCATTCATGGACAAATGGGTATACAAAGATTTCCAAGTTATAATTTCCCAGCTAGTCACCTCAGTTGATCTTGAAAGGTTAGACATGGTATATTTTGATGTCATTCTTGGTATGGATTGGCTATATTCTTTCTATGCTTAGTTGATTGCAGTAATAGAATTGTCTAATTTTAGTTTCAAAATGAGCTAGTCATAAAGTAAAAGGGTAGTACCTCAGCACCTATAGGTCGGTTTGTCTCTTACCTTAAGGCTACAATGTTGATCTCTAAGGAGTGTATCTATTATCTTTTAAAGGTTATGGATTCAACGACTAAAACCCCAAAACGTGGGTCAATTCAAGTGGTAAATGAATTTCTAAAATTATTTCCTAGGATGCAATTTGCTTCTCTAAGAAAAATTTCTGATCAGGCTACCATCATCTCAAAGTCAGTGACTTTCAAAGAAGGCCTTCAGATCTCGGTATAGTCAGTTTGAATTTTTTTGTCATGTCTTTTAGACTAATGAATGCTCCTATATATTTTATGGATTTGATGACTAGGGTATTCAAGCAGTACTTGTATATGTTTGTTATAGTTTTCATAAATAATATCCTCATTGGAGTATAAACAAGCAAATCATTTAGGGATTATGTTTCAGACTCTTAAGGATATCTATGTATTTGCCAAATTTAGTAAGTGCAAATTTTGGTTGAAGTTAGTGACCTTTCTTTGTCACATTACCTCCAATGAATGCATTCGAGTTGATTCGGTAAAGACTAAAGCTGTGAGAAAATGGTCTATTTCTTATTCCACGTTTAGCTTGACTAAAAAAAAGTCAAATTTTAGTGGTCAGATTCTTATGATAAGATCTTTAAGGAGTAGAATACTAAACTTACTATTGCTCAGGTCATAACTCTACCTGAGTACTTAGGTTTCTCTATGGTTTATTATGATTCTTTTAGAGTTGGACTTTATTGTGTGTTGATTCAATGGGGAAAAGTTATAAAATATGCCTCTAGAGAACTTAAGCCTCATGTGAAAAATTACCTGACTCATTATCTAGAGTTTGTAGTAGTGGTTTTTTACTTTATGATTTGGAGACATTAACTTTATAGGGTTCATGTTGATGCTTTACCGATCACAAGAGTCTTCAGTATTTGGTCAACGATAAGGAATTAAATCTTAGTCAGAGAAGATGAGTAGAGTTGTTAAAGGATTTTGATATGAGTGTTTTTGTACCATCCATGTAAGGCCAATATGGTGGATAATGCTCTTGGCAAATTATCTATGGGGAATATTGCTGATGTAGAGTATGTAAAGAAAGAAATAGCTTGTTAGGTTGATATATCACAAAATTCAATTGGTTGGCTCAGTTGAAAGTAGTATTTTTATTTAGAATGGTTTGGAATCATCATTTGTAGGTGAGGTTAATAAAAAGCAAGTTAGTGATCTATTCTGCTTTATTTGAAAGTAATAATCCAGAGTCAGAAGGTTGAGGTTTTCTCCTAAGAAAGAGATGGTGTTCTTCGCTATGAAGGCAGACTTTGTGTTTAAGATGTAGATGAATTGAGATAATATATATTAGAGGAGGCGCATAATTCTTGGTATTATATCCACCTAGGAGCTGCTAAGATGTACTATGATTTGCGAGAAGTCTATTGGGGAGTGGTATAAAGAAGGACATCACAGAATTTGTGTCTAGGTGTCTGAATCACTAGTAGGGTAAGTTTGAGCACTAGAGACTTGGTGGCATGATTTGGGACACCAGGATTCCTACTTAGAAGTGTGAGGTAGTGAACATGAACTTTGTTAGGGTTGCCTTGTACTCGTCAACAATATAATTCTATTTGGGTTATTTTCGGTAGGATGACTAAGTTGGCCCATTATCTAATAGAAAACAATTTAGATTCAGTCAAGGACTAAGACAAACTCTAGTTGAAAAGTTGGTTCGATTGCAAAAAATTCCCTTTACTCTCATTTCAGATAGAGGTAGTCAGTTAACCTCCCAATTTTTGAAGACATTTCAGAAGGGTTTTAGTACCCAAGTTTGTCTTAGTATAGGATTTAATCCGTAGATAGATGATCATGAAGAGAGGACTATTCAGAACTTAGATTATATTTTGAGAGCACGTGTGATTGATTTTAGATTGAGTTTTCAAACAATAACAGTTATCACTCAATTATTCAGATTTCCCCATTTGAGAAACTTTATGGAAGAATGTGTAGATCTTCTATTGGTTGGTTTAAAGTTGGTGAAGCCATATTGACAGGGATAATGCAATTAATAAGGATATAGAGAAAGTTTAGTTGATTAGAGAGAGGTTGAAAATAACTCAGAGCCATCAAAAATCCTATACAAATGAGAGGGGAGGGAGCTTGAGTTTGTCGTTGGTGATTAGTATACATAAAAGTGTCTCCTATGAAAAATGTTAAAATGTTTAGGAAGAAAGGATAGCTCATCCCCCACTTTATTGGTCGTTATGAGATTGTGGGTCATTTTGGAAAGGTATCCTATGAGTAACATTTGTCGAAATATCTAACAATAGTGCATTTAGTCTTTCATGCTTCCTTGCTGAAGAAGTGAATTAGTGATCTCACATTGATTGTGCACTTAGAAATATTTGGCATGAAAGATGGCCTCTCTTATAAATTGGTTCCTATTGAAATCCTTAATAGTCAGGTTCATAGGTTGGGGAATAAGGACGCTGCACTGGTAAAGGTTCTTCAACGCAATAAGCTAGTCAAGGGAGATACTTTGAAAGTAGAGGCAAATATGATGACCAATTACCCCATATATTCCCTTTGAACTCAATCCCAGCTTGAATAAATAGTTTCACTTAATAAGTTAATTCTTTCTATTTTATGTCAGGCAACTATTCCCATGCCATTGCATGCATCCATGAGTCTGAATCAACCTATGTTTCACTTATCGATCCAGTATCTTGTCAGTCCTCAACTATTATAAACATAACATAGGAATTTCAGGTACACATATAGTATTGAAGTGTTCTTATAATATCAGGATAACTGGAAAATAAAATGTGGGATTACAGCTCTTTTCCCCTAACCTTTCAAATCAGTTAGTTTCCATTTAGTAATGAATGGCCCTAATATTGTAATTCCCTAGAAAATCCAAGCCTAGAATAGAACCATGCTTCAAGTACATGTTGGGTAAATCAGCAAGTTTTAACAGTATAAGAGGGGATTTGTCCATGTACTAAGGCCATAAAAACCTCCTATCCCTTAACTAGGCTAAAAGTTGTCTTACTGATCAATTCCCAAAGAAGTGATCATCTTTAAATGAGTATAAATACAAGATTCAAAGCATTTTTTAGTCCCAAACCCATCAAGTGATAGTTATTTGATTTACCTTCCCAACACATCTAGTTTTTCCTTAATACAACATCTGAGTAGAAAGTTATGGCCTTTTTAGTAAAGAACTTTTGTACAGTGAGATGCCACAAGACCAACCATGATCATGGTTACATTATATGACCATACAATGTATCTTTTGATCAAGATAAATCCAACTTCTAATAGTTGACAAAATTTACCCTCATGCCACAAGAAGGAACCATGATTGTTCTTTGAAACCATGATCCTCAGGCACAATCATAAGTCGCAAAGATGCCCTTAATAAAACTAACAAATATACAAACCAAGGTACAACCATAGGTAGAATCCATGAGAATATCATTCCTTCTCATATCATGTTCATATAGTTCTAATCTATCTTCCATCCACAAGTGCAACCTACAATTGTAGGTTGTTCCCGTGATAATGAAAATCTTTCGATGTCCCTTCCTGTAGTTTCCAATTATGAATTTTTAAAGGTCATGCATATCTTTTCCCACTCTTTTAATATTAAATTTACGTCATTTTGGGAATTTCAAGGTTTATTATTGGGGTTAGTATGACCCAAAGCCCTTATTACATAGTATTTTATCCGATACTTAGTTTCAGAATAGAAAAAGAGGTAATTCCCTTTTTCGAAGACCAGTTAAGGTTCATCTTCCTCAGGCATCCAAATCTAAGAAATATCTTCATGGATCTTATATCCAGGTACATGGGATTTCATCAATGGGTTCCCTTTCACCCATTGAGTCCCCAAGTTATCCTACTTCTCTAATTTTGTTCTCTACCATAACTCATGGTTATGGATATTGTTAGATTCATTTATATCTCACTCCTTTGGTGTCACTGATTTATGATTCTCGTTTTATCATGAATTTATAGTGTTATTATTTGACCATGATCCTAAACCCTAGTTACACTAATAAATCTATGATTGTTGTACCTAAATCATTGAATTCTATTAATTAAACCAGTTCACAAATTTGACATGGTAGTTGTATTCTTTAGAGATGGCGGGTTATGAACACCCGATGACCTAGGATTTCATTAATACACTATTGAATGTTATATTCTCAAATTTTAATTTGTGAATTGCTTTCAAAAAGAACATTTATTTTAGTTATTAGATTATTACCATTAGTGAGCATTACAATTATTAAGATTGTTCAGTTAGGAGTAGTACTTAGCACCGAGCGCATGGGATGAAGGCTCAACCTTAAGTCCTAGAACTATGATACGATTATAAGTTATACAGGGTAACCCCTCACACTAGGCTTGACACCTTAGACCTTTTGGACATTAGTTTAGTGGATCTACATTAGTCAGTGTTTGTACCCTTGGCAATGTACTGAACACCCTTCTAGCTGGGTTATATATTATACCTAGGTTAGATCATATTAGGGTATGTCCTTTTTAACTAGCTCCCATAATCCTAAATTTATAATTCATATTTTAGATTTTTCTATGACTTTGTACTCAATAATTCAGTTCAGTTTACGATATATGGTCATTACTTGGTCTGGCATTAGTTATCATGTTATATGCTCCATGTTCAGATCATATAAATTATTTTCTTATCTCACATACTCAATACATTGAAAGTACTGGTTGTATACATTTTTTATGCTATATTATATTAAAAGATAGGTTCAAATCCTCTATGCTCTAATCGTGCTTAGGATGATCTCATCCCTATCAAAAATAGTAGTTTTGGTGAGTATTCATCACGTGAGGACCGCAATAATATTTTTATTTTATTTTTTCTTTAGAATTCCCTATTTATAGATAATTAGAGTTAGCTAAAAGCTTGTCCCAACAACTCATCTTAGTAGTGGTTTTTCATACATATAGTTAGATGTTTAGTTTTGATCTCTGACTTATTTAGTGATGTTATTATATCCTTTGGATATTATTCTATTATTCAAGTTTAGATTCTGCATCAGTTTTGTCTCTTATTATCTACATTTCTTAGTATTTTGCTAGGCCATGGTTAGCTTGGAGTCACTTGTGATTCTAAGCATCAGTTTACGACTGGGGGTAGTCATGGATCATAACATTTGAATATATTTCTTGTGTGTTCAAGAGATGCAAATATTGTAACATGGCGCTAAATTGGGAAAAATGTCATTTCATGGTCAAAGAAGGAATAGTACTTTGTTACAAGATTTCAAAGAAGAATATTAAGGTTGGCACAACAAAGATTGAGGTGATTGAAAAAGTTCATCCATCAATTTTGAGAAGGGTATTCGTGGTTTTAAGGGCATGCATTATTTTATCAAGGATTCATCAAAGACTTCTCTAAAATTTTAAATTTTTTGTGTAATTTATTGGTGAAATAGGTGAAGTTTGTGCTTGATGATGAATGTTTCAAGGCGTTTGAGTGACATAAAGAGAAGTTGATTTCATCCCCTATTGTTGTGTCTCCTAATTGGTCCATGCCATTTGAGGTTATGTCTGATGCTGGGGCCTTCGTGTAAAAATCAAGGGCTAAGGAGTCCATATCAACTACATACTTTGCTAAATATGACATAGGTGGAGGTGGAGGAGGAACAACTGTGATGGTCTTCTTTGTAAGCCCCTTCACCGCTTCCTTTAACGTGGTTAAGTCTATAGTTATATCACTCATATATAAGACTCAGACCTCATATAAACTAGCATTTATATGTCCCTGAAAACTATCAAGGTGAGTATAAACCACCCATGCAGTTGACCATATCTCATTTGTCACTGTCACGTAGGCCTTTACCTCTAACTCCAACTTATATATTTGAGCATCATGCAATAGTTGGTTTAATATAATATGCTCCAACTGGCATGTCAGTATTAATGTACATGTGGTAGGGTCCAACTAATGGGCATCCATTGATGTTGTCTGCTTCTTTCGAGAGAAAGAAGTTTTATCGAAATCAGATGCTTGTATCTTACTAGGTGGGTCACTCCCCCTCGGCATTCGTCGGCAAGTCAGGTGGCAGACCCCAACTGGACCAGCCAAATTCCTCAAATCATTAATTAAGGCTATCTATACACATTTCAGAAGCAAAAATAATCTATCAACTGTTAGAATAAAAGGCATATTCAAATTTTGCATAACCTAGGTCGACAGGAATGGAAATGACAGTTGTATTGAAACTTAATACCCTATCTCAAATCTCTTCTGCAATGACGCGCAAATTTTTTAGCTTTAAATCTTCCAAGAAAGCTTATACGAGGCTCTATGTGTTATACCTAGTGTATTATCATTAGCTCTAAGTGCAATGTGGTGCCGCACATTGGACCACCATACCTTGGCATTTAACTTTAAAGTATGCATATAAAAAGTTTCCCTATTGATCTAAGACACTCTATCACCAACCTCAATAATGTGGTCTGCCGACCACTTGTAATGCATCAACTTATAATCCATCACTAATTTATTCACCTTTCTCAAGTTAGTCATCTGGATGCCATACTTCGGAGTCTCCTCAACTTGTACAAAATCATCTCCAAACACGGCCTTAGAGAAAACCTTGATAAACATAGCAACTGGCATACCCTAAACTATCACACTCTTCAATCAGGGATGCTTTTTCACGTCTTTGAACTTACTGGAGGGAGTCATGCTCTTGAGAGTGGCCGCATATTTTTTATAGAACCCCTCACATGTTCCATCCCATAAATGCCAAGTGTACTATTCATCCACCCAAATTGATACTTTTCAAGCACTTGGACCAATTCTATGACTTTTTCCAATGATTTAAGTAGAACCCAAGGATCCTCCGAGATGTAGTATCCTTGGTCTTCTCATTTTCTAGATCCTTGGTCATAGATCTAGTTCTCTGAGAAGTATGTTGATCATCTAAGGAGCTTTCAGAAGACTCAACCTTCATACCACTTGAGATTTTAGACTTACTCCCCTAGGCCAGAGGTGTATCTTTTGTGCTCTCTTTAGGAATCTTCTTGAGGAGAGCAGTTTTTGCATCTAATTGAATGATTTTGGGGCCATAGTACATGTTCAGACAATAGTTATTCTCAGAAATAAATTCAAAACTGGGTGAAAGAATGTGAACATATGACCCTTCCCATGATCATGCAATAAAGGTACGGTCATATCTTCCGATTGCAGAAATGTTTCCCCAAAATTATTCGGTAAACATCACAACAAATGAACCTTTCCTACGATCGTGCAGTAAAAAAGGTATGATCATACCTTCTTTTCATAGGAACAACCTCAATTTACTAAGAGTATGTCACATAAAATGATTGCATACCACAATTTTACCTTGATAGGATGACGGTGGGATGTTCTATGTAATGAGCGCCTATAATTTGGACACTAGTACCCCACAACAATCCACCCTACGATCGTATGTTGATACCATGATCATAGGTTATGTTGTGGATTTCACTAACAATTAGCGGATTTCAGTCACAAGATTTAACCCTTATTTTTGTCCTTTAGTAACAAGATTTTAGTGGCAATGGGTACTCAGACTTTGCATTATGCTTACTATTCACAACTTCACAACCACCATAGGAAGACGTTTTCCTTACTACTTGTCATGAAACTATTTTATCACCTTATTTCTAATATTAGTTAACTCATCGAGCAAATTAAGAAGAATTAGTGATGAACTTACAATTTTTTCTTCAAAGTTTGGAGACACTAAGCTCCATACTTGACAACCAATTGTATCCAATTCTCATTCAAACCCACTTCCCACAAAAATTGTGCGATCAAAATTAAGAGTAGTAGCTAGGGGAAGTGAATTAGATGTGAGATTTCTCAATTTTTCGCTCTTTTCATCACACAATTTTTGTGGGAAGTGGGTTTGAATGAGAATTGGATACAATTGGTTCTCAAGTATGGAGCTTAGTGTCAAAAATTGAGTCGAGTCTGGTCGGGGTTAGGTTTTATTTAAAATACGAGGACCTCACAGACAACTCAAAGTTATGATCATTGAATCAAACAATGATCGGGATTCTTTTCAGACCAAGTAGGTTTAAGAAAACTTACCTAATAACCTATGAGCCTTAAGGACGATCGTGATATGTAACATCAATTGTTCCTTAAACTGTTGGTTCGATATCCTAAATATGGGTTTTCAGGAGTTTGATCATGTCAGGACCTAAAAACAAAGGGCCATGATGGCAATTTTCATGACGATCCTTGACAAGTAAGAATATCACCCAAAAAAATATGAAATGAGACATTAATACCAAAACCCAAGGCAATACCACTATAACAGAGTTGAGCCACATATATACAATAATATCAGAAGTACATAACTAACGATACCATACAATATCTCAAAACCTGATGTCCAGTGTAAGAAATACTAGATACTTCTCAAATGTCAAAAGTACAATATAAACCAATTGGATCATAATTTGTCTTTAAATACAAACAAGACATGAAATGTATAGAAAGAGGTAGTGGGTCAACTCTGGAGCATAGGTCAACCGCTACCTCAAAGATACTCTAGATACCGCATGAATAAGCTACCCTGTGGCGAACTCATACCTAATTCTGCACCAAAATGGCATAGTAAGGGTTAGTACGGTCCCTTTGTACACATTAGGTATCATAGGCCGACTAAGAAAAGTAGAAAATAAAGAATATAAAATACACACTATGGGCACGCCATTTGCAATAAAAAAATGTCCCAAATGGCAGCCCAGTTGTCTCTACTAACAAATAGCATATTCACATATACCACATATATATACAAGAAAGATTCACAGGCATACATATATCGCACATACAAGTATGGACAAGAAGTACCACTAGAGAAATTAGCATAATATATAAAAAAAAATACAATAAAGATGATGGTGATGATATGATGCTTTTAGGTGTCGCATAACCTCTGTATATACCTATCAAGTTGTGGTCCCATGGTAGGACCCATGGGGGGTTCATCAATCGATACACAATCTAATATCCAATACCAATACCAATGACTCTTCTCTGACACATCCCTTGCTAGAGGATCTATAAAAATTTCACAAACTAGTGTTTCCCGTACTTTAATAGTGGTACCAATATTTCCTAAGTGTATATAATATGAGGATGCAATGCTCACAACCTACCAAAATGAGAATTTCCAAAGCCAACCAATATACCAACCATGTGAGCCAAAATCCACTCATTATGCCAACAATCCATGAATCCAATATAATCATATACCAATAGAAAAAATTGGCCGACAATAATCCATTGATACCACATAAATTTCAATTTAGACTTGTCATACATCATATAATACCCCACACAGTCACTCAAAACATATAACATATAATGTCTCAAAATGACCAAATAAAAACAACATAGGCCTCCACATGGGCAAAACACAATAATAAAGCCATTTCCATCATTAATTTCCATACCCATAACATGATATTATACCGTTATTAAATACCCATACAAGTGTAACACCCCGAGATACCATCCCGAGATGTAACACGGTGCTTGTGACCCCGAAGAACCACAAGCTAATCCTTTTCTGATATCTGTACCTGTACACTTGCATAATATCTAGAATAAATGCAGAAACCGGCCATAAGGTTCAACACATCTATAAATACTCAAAATATAAAACTGAATATATATAATACATCCGTCTGAAAAGCCTCTAATCTGACTGAACTGTGGAGTTGATGGGACAGGTCCCCAACTAACTCCGTTAACAGAAAGTAAATAAGATTTTCATAACAACAAGAGAAAACTAAAACTCATCCTCGAAAGAAGAGGACTCACTGCTATTGTTGTTGACTGGGACTGATCTGCTGATGATACTCTGGGTCATGTGCCTCTAAACCTATGGTGTCAAATGAGACACAATAGCGCAAATGCGTCAGCACAAAATATACTGAGTATGTAGATGGGGTAAGGCTAAAAGCAAGGTCTCATACATGCAAAATATGTATAACCTAATGATCATGAGAATACCACACGAAAACAAGCACACATACAAGAATGCATAAATCATACTCATAATCATCACAACTCTAGAGACTTGACCTTGGGTACCGCTTTACTGCGAGCTAAACTAACTACCATCACTGAGATACTGAACCATTACTCATCTGCTACTGATAACTGAGGATCTAAGTATACTTATATTAAAGACTGAGTTCTGAGCTTACCTCTTTCAACCGAAAAAATTAGAGATTCAACTTTTCTAACAGATAACTTCGGAAGCTTTATCAAAGATAAGAAAATAGGATTATATCCGAATCTAACAATAAGAATACTCAATAAATTCTGAGAAGAAAACCAAGCCTGTCTAATGGGAGATCTTTAAATATAATAGTAAGCATCTTTATATAAGGCCAAGCCTATCTGGCGGGATGGTCCATGAATCAATGGAACTAGCTGAGTTCCTTACTGAAATAGACGAATGTACGACACGGACTTGACTTCTGAAGATTGATACTGAAATTGTAACTATGGGAAGTAGTCACTTAAATGACATGCCCCGACCTACCACAGTTGGGGTCCAACCTGTAACCCCAGCTGGAAGGGCGTCAATACCGTGCCACGGGTAAAGACTGACTCTCAGGTCAAGCCTCTCTGATGGGATGACCCTCGCGGGAAGTCGACCTGAGGCAATATAATAGTCAACCTCTCTGACGGTGACAGCCTCTACTGATGGGGACTCCTGTATCCTGCACTGGCTACGTAGTTCTGGAATTCAGGGATTGCTACTAACGACTCCGGACTCTCTCTCTGATTGGAGGAATCGTCATCCCTTCACTGGCTCGGTGCTAGTTTCTACTCCCAACTGAAAGACTCTCACTGAATCCTTAGAATGAACACAATAAAGCTAAATCTGTTTACATGATCATGTTTCTCAATTGATCTGTCTTAAATATGTTGAGATCACTTGGTTCTGTATCTGACAGAAACAATATCAAATCACGGTATCTGACTGACGATACATAGCTTGATTAGATTATTCAAATCATTTCTGAGATTAGAATTGAATCACTTGAGTTCTATTAGGACTGGGTTGAGTACAGGTATGAGGCTAAATTAGTATAGATACAGAGATTACAGAGATAACTGAGATTACTGAGCTTTATTAAGCTTCACACTTGTCTGAGGATACAGAGTTCTATAGTTCACTGAGTTCTGAAAATCATGGCTCGGTTGGAATTATTGAGAAACTGACATGGGCTCTCGTATTTTCGGGTATAAATACCCCCAGGACTCGATAACATAGAAGTAAAGCATCATCATTCATTCAAGCATCACAAGAATTGATGCATCATTACCATCATTCAGGCATATTCACCAGAAACTCAAAAATCATGCCATATATTTAATTTCACAATCATTACAACATCACCTCAAGCCTCCAACAATTCAAAAACGTCTACTCATCATCAAAACTAACAAGGGGTCACTCTAAGCATTTCAGAATCATAACATACTTTCCCCCTCGCAAACATTACGGCATCGCATCTATCATTTAGGAAATATAAACCTCTATTCACCATTATGATTACCAAAGGATCACTCCCAACATTTAGGGGGTCATCAATATCGATTCATCATCACAAACTACCTTAAGGAAGACATTCTATTAAATTATACCCCATTCAACAAAGTCTTGCATCAAATACTTCACACCTATATCAGTCTCGACATATATCTAGATATCATGAGATTTCGGGAAAACTTCACACTATCATGTCATTACTCTCTTGCTAACCATTTAGCATGTATCAAAACTTAAAATAAATCAAAGAGCATTTACTTGGGAGATTTACCACTATTTCATCTCAACTTACTCACTACGGTCTTGCGACAACCATTAGACATGTCCGGTTCTACACTTACTCGGGGATTCCATAATATTATTATGGCTCATTCCGCTCATTAAGGCATTTTATCAAACACTAGGTGTTCATGGACTAGCCCACAACTTTAGGTTTCCCCTTTAACATACTACAATGCCCCTCTATGCTTCACCTCAGCCTTTCATCCAACCTATGGGGTGCATACTCCGCTTATTCAACCATCTCTACACCATATTGTCCTGAACACCTCACATAGACACCAACTTCAAAAGGGCTCATCACAACATCACATAAATTCCACTTACTAGGGTCAAAGACCATAAATCTTGCAAACAATCATGAATCCAAACTAAACAACACAAGTAACATCAACTTCAACTCATACAAATCATGAAATATCACAAAACATAAAATCCTTAAGTTTAAAAAAAAGGGTACTTGAGCTTCTTTGATGAAAGGGACCTAAGAATCAACATCTACATACCTAGGAATTTCTTTTCTTGAAGGCTCTTGAAAAGAGTTCTTGATTTCTCTAGATCCTTCTTGATCTCTCTTGAATTTTATGAAAGGAGAAGAGAGTATTTTGATTTTGGAAACCCTAATTTTTGGGTGGAAGAGAGAAAAATGAAGTTGAAGGCCCTTGGCCTGGTCTTTATAGAGCTGGGGGAGGATGTGGAAAAGACCAAAATGCCCCTTTAAAATTTGTCTAGAAAATTCTGATCGGGGTCTGTGACGGTCGACCTGATGGTCCGTAAGAGGGACTGACGGTCCACCAAGTCGTCCGTCACTCAAGTGCCAAAACTGGGATGTTCTTCCTCGGAGTGATGGTCAAAGTGACGGTCCATCAAAAATCTGAAGGTCCACCAGATCGTCCGTCACTTGGGGTCCAGGAATGGGACATCCTGCCTCGGTCTGATGGGCCCCTTGACGGTCCTTCAACTTTCTGATGGTCTACCATTTTGGCCGTCACATGATGACCGAAAAAAAAAACCACTGCCTTGGTTTGACGGGACACTTGACGGTCCACCAAGGACTTGACGGTCCGTCAGATCGACCATCAAACCTGTGATTCCGACAACGCTCAGTAAAACGGTCATAACTTCTTCGTCTAATATCGGATTTTGATGATATTGGTATCGATGGAAAGCTTCTTCAATTCTGTACATGACTAAAAGTAGTAATTATGGAAATTACACACGATTCAAAGTGTTTCTTACTTGTGAAGATACTTTTGAAACTTTTAAACTCAGATTTTCTGCTTTACTGGATACGCTCTAAGTCTCAAACTAGAAGAGAACTTTGTGGGGTATTACATTATCTCCCCCTTGGGAACATTTGTACTCAAATTTCGCTTGGTAGGCTGGGAATACTAATCCACAGAACTTACTCAAGAAAGAAAAACATCTCAAGGCATGACTGCACAACTAGAACGACTAACATACTGGGCACGCATCTCTAACACATGGAACACTCGACTGAAGCTACTTGGAGATGAATCCTCATAGAATGCATGGACTCATAGATGGGCTGATCTCCCGAATGCATGACTGAACACACACTGACAAGATGAACTCTTTCTATCGAAAATGCATATATAATGCATGAATGTCTAACTGAACTGACCTTTGGAAGCACGACTGACAATACAATGATCACTGATGCTAGCTTCATTAGAAGAATATTAACATGCATCTAAATAAACTTAAAGATATGCAAACATCATAACACTATGGGGTATCTCCCCCTTGGGACCCTATGTCCCTCTAAACACACTTCACTGAAATACTGGAGCGATGCACGGGGTACCTACCGCCTAGGTCATGATTGACCGATTTAGATCAAAAAATCATGCATGACTCATGCTAACATATAATTCTCAAGATGAAATCAATTGATCTAACAATGCATGTCATATAGATGAAGGTCTCATAACATACCCGTGTCTATGTCGGGGAGACCTTCATGATCAAGACGAGCCTGAAACACATGGAGTCTACCCCTCTGTGTTAACACTCTACAGTATCGCATTCTATGCCCTGGATCACCACACCCAAAGAACACATCACTACCGGCTCTACACATTCCTGGATGGTGCCTACCACACTCTCCATAAAAGGGATGGGTACGAACACCACTAGCACTACTCTGGGCCTTGGACCTTGGCTCTCCCTTGGATCTGACACCCCCAAATGCAGGTGCGGGTACACTAACCTAAGATGGAGCTGGAACTAAAAATCTTCGACCATGCTGAGAACCACTACCACCTTAGGACCCTTACTGTGAGAAACCACGACTACCTGTCTTGTCGCTCTTACTCACACTCTTTCTTTCTTTCATCTTGTCCGCCTCAATTTGTTGTGCATGCATCATTAGCCTAGAAATATCAATATCTCTATTTAGCATAGAAGCTCTACACTATTTCAACACATAACTCGAAACCCCAGATAGAAACTTACTCATGCTCGCTCTAGGGTCAGCTACCATGTCGGGAGCATACTTAGCTAATTGGTTGAACTTAAGACAATACTCTTTCACAGTCATAGAACCTTTCCTTAGGTTCATGAACTCTTCTACCTTAGCTTCTCTCATCTCAAGATGAAAGAATATATCTAGAAAGGCACTCTGAAACTCTGACCAATTCACAGGAGCTACATTCTCCTCTCTACTCTTCCCCCACATCACTACCCAATCATGAGAAACATCTTTCAACCTATAAGATGATAACTCCACACTCTCTTCCTCATAGACGTGCATAATCTGGGTGATCTTCTTCACCTTCTCTAGATAAAGTTGCGGGTCCTCACCTACTACTGACCTAAAAAATTCTGGCGGGTTCAGTTTCATAAAATTTCTAATCCTAGCTGCGGCGGAATTCCCAGCTAGCTGAGATGGGACTGCAGCCTAACGGTTGCCCTGAACATTAGTCACATCTTAGGCTAGCGCCTAAAAAGCTACCCGAAATTCTGCATATGACATACTCTCATTATCAAGTCCTACTGGTTGAGGGGGATGATCATCGACCCCACGAACAAAACTTTTTTAAGGAGGCATACTCTATAATTGAAAGAAAGAAGTGGATTAGACTAAGGATCAACCTGAGCTCATGGTTACTCGCACGAAATGATTACTGAAAGAAGGGAAACATCTCCTAAGAACATCATGTAGCCTCTTGTACATAAATGTGGCGCGCTACACACCCATGCACAAGACTCTACTAGATGCGGCTTTTCAGACTCTCTAGGACACTCTTGAACCTTAGGCTCTGATATCAAGCTTGAAATGCCCCGAGATCCCATCCCGAGATGTCACACGGTGCTTGTGACCCCGAAGGACCACAAGCTAACCCTTTGCTAATATCTGTACCTGTACAATTGCATAATATCTGGAATAAATGCAGAAACTGGCCATAAGGTTCAACACATCAATAAATACTCAAAATATAAAATTGAATATATACAATACATCCGTCTAAAGAGACTCTAATCTGACTAAATTGTGGAGTTGATGGGACAGGTCCCCAACTAACTACGTCAATTGAAACTAAATTAGATTTTGATTATAATACTAGAAAACTGAAACTCATCCTCGAAAGAAGAGGACTCACTGCTACTGCTGTTGACTGGGACTGAACTGCTGATGATACTCTGGGTCCTATGCGTCTAAACCTATGGTTTCAAATAAGATACCATAGCGCAAATGCGTCAGCACAAAATGTATCGAGTATGTAGATGGGGTAAGGCTAAATGCAAGGTCTAATACATGCAAAATATGTATAACCTAAATTATCATGAGAATACCGCACGAAAACAAGCACACATACAAGAATGCATAAATCATACTCATAATCATCACAACTCTAGAGACTTGACCTTGGGTACCAATTTACTGCGAGCTAAACTCACTACCATCACTGAGATACTGAACCACTGACTCATCTTCTACTGATAACTGAGGATCTGAGTATACTTATATCAAAGACTGAGTTTTGAACTTACCGCTTTCAACCGACAGAATTAGAGATTCAACTTTTCTAATAGATAACTTCGGAAGCTTTATCAATGATAAGAAAGTAGGATTATATCCGAATCCAACACCAAGAATACTCAACAAATTCTGAGAAGAAGACTAAGCCTGTCTGATGGGAGATCTTTAAATATGATAGTAAACATCTGTATATGAGGCCAAGCATATCTGGCGGGATGGTCCATGAATCAATAGAACTATCTGAGTTCCTTACTGAGATAGACGACTGTACCACACGATCTTGACTTCTGAAGATTCATACTAAAACTGCAACTATGGGAAGTAGTCACTTAACCGACATGCCCCGACCTACCATAGGTGGGGTCCAACCTGTAACCCCAGTAGGAAGGGCATAAATACCGTGCCACGGGTAAAGACTGACTCTCGGGTCAAGCCTCTATGATGGGATGACCCTCGCGGGAAGTCGACCTGAGGCAATATAATAGTCAACCTCTTTGATGGTGACAGCCTCTACTGATGGGGACTCCTGTATCCTGCACTGGCTACGCAGTTCTGGAGTTCAGGGATTTCTACTAACGACTTCGGCCTCTCTCTCTGACTAGAGGAATTTCCACCTCTTCCCTCACTCGGTGCTAGTTTCCACTCCCAACTGAAAGACTCTCACTTAATCCTTAGAATGAACAAAATAAAGCTAAATTTGCTTACATGATCATATTTCTCAAATGATCTGTCTTAAATACGCTGAGATCACTTGATTCCATATCTGACAGAAACAATATCGAATCACGGTATCTGACTGACGATACATAGCTTGATTAGATTATTCAAATCATTTCTGAGATTAGAATTGAATCAATTGAGTTCTGTTAGGAATGGGTTGAGTATAGGTTTAAGGATATATTACTAGCGATACAGAGATTACTGAGATAACTGAGATTACTGAGCTTTATTAAGCTTCACACTTGTCTGAGGATACAGAGTTCTATAGTTCACTGAGTTCTGAAAATCATGGCTCGGTTGGAATTATCAAGAAACTGACATAGGCTCTAGACAACAGCTCTATTTTTGGGTATAAATACCCCAGGACCCGATAACATAGAAGTAAAGCATCAAAGTAGAAATTAGGGAAATTACACACGATTCAAAGTGTTTCATATTTGTGAAGATACTTTTGAAACTTTTAGACTCAAAATTTCCGCTTTACTGGATACGCTCTAAGGCTCAGACTAGAACAGAACTTTGCGGTGTATTACAACTAGTCTGAAGAAAGTTGAGTCCTAACCTACCTCAAATTCCATAAATCGATGAAAACAAGCCTTCAACACTTAGCTTTCACCTCACAAACAGGCCCAAATCAAATAAAGTACACAAATATAGAATCCATAAAATTAAAAGAATGCTAACAATACCCACATTATCCATTTTTAAGCTGGGATCAAAATGGACCCCTAAAACGTCTTTTAAAAAAAGAAGGTTAAAAACAAATTTTTTGCCCGAAAATATACTTTCCATGATTAAAGAAAATTATGGAAGAAAAAACAAGTGAAAAGGAGTTAGAGTTGGGGTTTATATTAAAGAATCACAAATTTTAGGCCTTCTGAGCAAAAACCCCAAATTCCACTTTTAAATTCAAGTTTAAAAAGGATTTAAATGACAAGATTTGAAGAAAAATAATCGAAATAGGTGTTTTAGAGCTTACCCAAGGTTAAAATGGATGAAATCACCAAAAAAATAAAAAATCGAAGCTCCAAATATAAAAAACATTAAAAAATAATGAAAACAGGGAAATCATCCACCTAAGCATCATCTAAGCGACAACCGAGTCGCTTACGCAATGCTAGCCTTGTCGCAAAAGTGATATGATTGTTGCTTAAGTGACATATGCCTAAGCGATGGTGGAATCACTCAAGAGATACCCCCAGATCAATGTCAATCGCTTTATCGATCAACAGGTTACCTAAGTGGGTGCACTATCTGGTGAATTGGATAATTCCAAGTCTCTACGGACCTCTCAAGATTCATCCAAAATCCCAAAAATGAATGTAAACTATTCCACTAGACTAAATTTGATTCTCCGAACTCAATGACGACATTAGATATAAGAAATGTCATTTTCACAAAGTTGATCCCCGAAACCCAATTTTTCAACTTTTAGATCTGAGGGTCGAAATGAGATATAAATATCGTAAAACTACACCAACCATGTTACCAACCTAAAATTAATGTTCTAGATCCGCTGGTACTATCCATTTTTCCATCTGACACACAATTGAATAAATATTAAATGAAGTCAACTGTAAAGCCTTTATAACCACCAAAATAACAATATCACACAAATCACATTGAAATGTACTGAGAACCACACCAATCATCCTTATACCCTAAAAATACCATAATCCAACCACAGAGAGGTGTAAAATGGTAAAATAACATATTAATAAATATTTTAGATAAAGCACCAAAAATTTGGTCATTACATTTTTCAACACTAAGAATCTAGTTTGTCGTCAAACTAAAGGCAAGAAAAATACCTGAATCGGCTAAAAGCTAGGGATCACTACCACATATATCAGACTCGACCTCCCAAGTAGACTCATCTACATGTCGGTGCTCAACTGGACTTTAACTACTAGAATATCTCTAGAAGGCAACCACCTAAAATCCCTGGAAAAAATGGTTATGGGTGTCTCAACAAAAGACAATCTCTCATATAACTTAATAGAATCCCAAAGAATTACATAAGACTCATCTGGAATATAATGTCAAAGCATAAAAATATGAAAATTGGATGAACAAAAGATAAATTTTGGGGCAATGATAACTCAGAAGCCACATCCCTAATAGTCTAAAGAATCTCAAAAGGTCCAATACATACCTAGGCTAAGATTGCCCTTTTTTCCAATCCTCATCACACCCTTCAAGGGAGATACACGAATGAAGACATGGTTACCAACACTAAATCTCAAGGCATGAAGTGTACGATCTTCATAGCACCTCTTTCTACTCTGATCTACTTAAAATTTATCCTTAATTACCTGAACTCTATCTAAAGACTCATGAAGCAAGTCTATACCTAAAGATCTTAGCTTAAAAACCACAATCCCACTGACTAGAGAGAAATAACACCTACTATAACAACCCTAAAAAAAGCCATCTCAATACTGGACTGGTAGCTATTACTATACACAAACTTGTGCAAAGCTATATGTTACTCCCATTGACATCCAAAGTCTATAACATAAGCACGAATCATATCATTCAAAACCTGAATAGTTTGCTCCAATTGACCGTCGATCTGGGGGTGAAAAAGTATGAAAAGATCAACCTGAGTACCCAAATTCTCTTGGAAAGTATTCCAAAAATGAGATATGGATACTGAACATCTATCTGAGATGATAGACACTGGCACACTATAAAGACGGAGTATCTCACAAATATAAATACAGGCCAATCTCTTACACTGAAAAAAACTTAGAGCAAAATAAAATTAGCAGATTTGGTCAATCAATCCACGATGACCCAAACACTCTCATAACCATGAGAAGTTTGGGGCTAACAAGTCATGAAGTCTATAGTGATCCATTCCCCTTTCCACTCAGGAATGGGTGACATCTGAAGAAATTCCCCAGGTCTAAAATGTTCAACCTTCACATGTTAGCAACATAAGCAACAAGCTATAAAATCTTCTCCATCTTTTATCATACCATCCCAGTAGCAATTCAATCTCATATCATGATACATCTAAGTCACTCTTGGATGGATAGAATACCTGGAGCAATGAGACTTTTCTAAATCAGTCTAATACAATCACCCATTCCAGACACACAAATTAATCCACTAATCCTCGAAATGCCATCTAAATTTAGTGAGGATTTCTTAGCCTCTACACTAAATATTTTTTCCCAAATCACTCTCAATCCAACATCATAAAACTGATAAGCCCAGATCTATTTAATCAAGGAAGACCTAGCCTTAGCAAATGCTAAAACACATCTAGGCGTCAAAATATAAAGCCTAACCATTTGGTTATCCAACGTCTTAACCTCTATGGAAAAAGGTCTCTCCTGAGTCAAAAGATACACTAAGATACCTATTCCAGTTGAATTTTGGCTCAAGGCATACACAACCACATTATCCTTGCTAGAATGATAAAAATGGTAAGATAATAATACTTAAGCTACTCAAGCCAATGGCATTGCCTCAAAATAAGATCTCACTAGGTGAAGAAATACTAAAGTTTATGATGATTCGAGAAAATCTCACAATGGACTCCATACAAGTAGTTCCTCTACAACTTCAAAGCAAATATAACTACGTACAACTCCAAATTATGGGTAAGGTAATTCATCTTATGGAGATTTAACTAACAAGAAGCATAAGCAAGTACCTTACCCTCCAACATAAAGACAACACCTAAAACAATACCTAAAATATCAAAAAAAAGTTAAAATGCATGCACTTCTTGGTCAAAGTAAAGATAAGAGCGAAAGTCAACAAATCCTTGAGCTTTTGAAAGCTTGCCTCACAAGTATTGGACCACTAAAAGGAAATTTTTTTCTGAGTCAACTAGGTCAACAGAGCTGCAACAGATGAAAAACTCTCAACAAAATGCTAATAATAACTTGCCAAACCCGTAAAACTTCTAATCTCGATAGGAGAAGTAGGCTTATACCATTATGAACTATTGCAATATAGGTTGAATAGACCTTAACACCATTCTTGGTCACTACTCAACCAATGAAAAAGAAAAACTCCAACCAAAACTCACACTTAGAGAACTTACCGTACAACTTATTACCCCTCATTCTTTGAAGCACAATTTGCAAATTCTCTTTATGGTTGTACTCACTCATGGAACAAACAAAGATATAATCTATAAATACAATGAAAAAAGAGTTTAGATACTATCAAAATACCTAGTTCATAAACTCCATGAACACGGATGAAGCATTGGTAAACCCAATGAACATAACCAAGAACTCATAATGATCATACTGATTCTAAAAAAGTGGTCTTCATAACATCTAAATCTCTAATACTCAACTAGTTGTACCTATACCTTAAATTAATCTTTGAAAACACAAAAACACCCTAAATCTAATCAAATAAATTATTAATATGATCAATGGGATACTTATTCTCAACCATCACCTTTTTTAACTATCGATAGTCAATAAACATATGCATAAACCCATTTTTTTCTAGACAAACAAGACAAGCGCATCCTAAGGTGATATACTAGGTCAGATAAATCCCTTATCCAATATCTCCAGCAAGTGATGCTTCTATTTTTTCAACTCTGTTGGGCCATCCTATGAGGAGTAATAGAAATGGACTTAGTGTTTGACTCAACATCAATAGAAAAGTCAATTCATCGGTTTGAAGCATACCAGGAAAATCCAATAGGGAAAATATCCATAAACTCATGAACAATACTAATAGAATCCAAAGCGTGAGGTCAAGAAACACTAGTATCACAAATATTAGTTAAATAAGAAAAATTTCCCCTCTTAACCAAGTGATGAGACCGAAGGAAAAATATAACTATCTTTGGACCCAAAAGAAGAACACCCTTAAAAGTTATCCTCGGCATACCCAGTAAAGCTAAGCTCACAGTCTAAGCATAATAATCTTGGACAACATAATAAGGAACTAACCAATCCATAACTGTAATAACATCAAAATCTACCATACATAGTAACATCAGATGTACCTTTGATTTCACATGGCATATCTCCTATATGGATGTGAAATTTCCTATCAAGTTGGAAAGGTTAGAGTTTGTGCTCTGTAGTGTTAATGAGAGCTTTGTTTTTTTATGGAATGTTGCCAACATAATTGTGCAACCACATTCAATATTGGAAATTTTAGAGATCTTTTGTTATCTCCTAGTTAATATTTCCCGTTGTGTCACTTTATGCTCGATTGTCCTCTATCTATTTTGTATTAGAGCCATCCCCACTCTTGGAGTGGGGAAGGAGGGAGGAAAAAAGTGTTCTACCATTGTTTGTAAGAAATGCCAACTTTTCATTTTCAACCTTTATTTTACTTTTATAAAGTTATTATCCATAAAACCATCCATAGTCTTTCTTTTCTAATTATTATAACCAGAGTCCTATAAATATTCTAGTCATACTCTTTCCATAGTCCTTAATTTAAGATTATATAACCAAAGTCTTGTGCATAATCAAGTCTTAGTTATATTTCTTAGATTTTAGAACAAATATTTCACTGTCTTTTCCTTAGACCTGCAACACAAATACATAGAGTCCATATAATCCATAAAATAATTAAAATGTGTATGTCTTAGAGTCTTTACCATTTTTTCAAGCATGTCTAGTCTATGTAAATATCTAGCCAAATTTAATATGTCCGCTACACTTAGTAAAACTCTGTCATGTAAATATAATTACCTCTATGAAGTAGATGTTTTATCATAAGAAAAAAATCTATCTTCTACTTATCTAACTCTACAAAACCCTTCTCTTACCTTTGAATAAGAGTGTAATCAATGGGTGCAAATTGACATTCTAAAATAAGAAAGGCCAGAAAGAGTTAAGGAATACTTTGTTGTGACAACACTTGACAAACTATCCTTATGACTCCAACTGAACACTTTCTCACTCTGCAGATGTCAAAGCATTTTTAATAATAATGGAAAAGCCATAGCTATACCCATTTCCATTTTGGTGCTATTATAGTTGTCGTAACTCATCATGGGAGAAAATTATAGGAGCTAAAAATGTGTATTTCCCTCCTTGATATGAGATTCATAAAGCACCAACATACGAACTTGGGAACGATGGAGATCACCCTGGATGTTAGGATAGTGGTTGTTACTATATTCCCTAACTTTAACTTGTACCTTATCAATCCATACCTTACAGAGGCATTAAAAATCAGAGTAATCCTTGAAAATCCATATAACACCTATAATATTATGCCAACATTGCACTACTAGACAGCTTTGCAAGATCAAAACCATGAGAGGAACCTATCTATGTTAGGTGACTGAAGCTCTTTATTCCTAACTGTAGATGTCACCAATAGTAGAATCCAAAGCATCCAAATCCCAAGGATAGTATGAAGAGAAGAATTTATCACAGTTCTTCCAAATTCATAGGTGAAAGGTTATGAGAAGTTGAGGATCTTTCCTTAATGTCTCGACCCATTGAACCCATGTCTTCTACTAAACCTCACATGATATGTCTTTCTATCCATATGTTCACTCCTACTAATTCATACCCCAAAGAAGAGATTTTAGATACAATGAATATCTCATTCTTCCTTGAAGGACTTTGAAAGAAAATTATTAGATACAATATTTCAATCCTGAAGGATGCTATGTGCACTGGTTCAAGTGTCCTTTCAGGGGACACTATCTATGGGATATTGACTAAAACTGTAAAGGATGGTTGGAGGACTAGAAAAGTGATTATGATGAGGAGAAAAATATGTTAGAATGGGATGAGTATTGGAGCTTTAATAAACCCCATTTCTAGAAATCTTGGGAGGAGGAAAAGATGAAATATGTATTCCAGGTCTCGTACAGATCACAAGATTGGTCAACCCTGCCCAGTCCAACCAAAAGCAATAGGTTTAAACCTTTAATATTCATAATGTCTTCCACAAACAACAATCCCATATACTTTCCCAACCAAACCCACTATTCAAAAAGGATAACCTAACCCTAGCTCCAAAAGTAACACATGTTAACCTACCATAACATGCTCAAGTATCCACCCAATATTCCTTATGTTAAAACATAGGGGATTGCACCACACTATAGGGGACCAAGTCCCTTAGAGTCATACTCAGGAAATAAAATTTTAAAGTAGTAGGAAATAACAACTTTGTAGGAAATTAAAGAACACAATGTCTTAAAGTGGAAACCTCCTTGCCCAAGGGAGGGAAAACCATGGCTTTCCCTCACAAGCACTTCAAAATCCAATATAATCAAACTCATGATTACAAACTCAATTTTGTACCAAACTTTAAGCTCCACTAGTTTGTAACAACTTTATTATAAACTCTCCTTGACAACTTTACAAAGATCTCTCCTTAATGTTGATTAACTTTAACCAATATCAACTCAGGTAACTCTACCTAAGCACTCAATAAACACAAGAAAATTATTACTCTTATAAGATAATTAATTCAATTATAGACCAAGACTTGACTCTACAACAAACACACTCTCAGCACACAAAAACTTAGAACTTGAGCAATATTTTAGTTTTTGTTGATTTCTCTATTTGAATAATCAGATTGCAAAAACTATGAATTGAGAAGCATTATCTTCTCTTTATAGGAGGATAATAATTAGGGTATAATTTTGATTGGGTCAGGTTTCCTAATAGGTACATAACTCACCTGCATAGTTTGTTGCACTAACAAATGAAACTGCTCTGGATAGTGACTATTGTATGTTTTCATGAAGACCCAAGTACCTGGTCCTTTTATTGGCAGTTGATCATCATTTAAACAAGATATAATAGTTTTATTCCTTTTTTATAGTGACAAACTACACCACAGATTTTTGAGCATCAAAGTTTATTCACCTCATTAAAAAAGTGTGATCACCACTACTATCGATAAATGTTCCCCCTATCACTATACACCAGCATGCTTCACTAATATTCTTTCCTTGTAAATATGCCATCATGCTTCACAAACATTTATCTTTCCCCTATCAATATGCCCGTACTTCAGCATATCATCCCACACATGTGTCACAATTGGTATTTGGTCCCCACCACATGAATTTAGTAGTATTCCCCCTTTTGGCATCATTGATAAGTAAGAACTGTAAACCAAGGGCAAAATAAGTACAAGTTAGTTAACTCGTGTCCATTGGGGAAACACTAACATAAAGAACAACTTTTAAAGTAAAGAAGAGATAGATGAAACACACAAATAAGGATTCATTCATATGTAAAAGTTAAGTATTATTGTAGTGCAAGATTTAAATATTCCATAGAAAATGCCAGAGGAATTAAAAAATTTAAATAGGTGAAGGACTTGGAAAGAGGGAATGGAGAAGTAGAGCCATGTTATTATTTTCTGTAACATGACACTGTAACAATTCCATGGGTAGCTACTTTATCTCTATATTGAAGCTAAGAATCTCATCAGTTAGAGTTGAAACTCTCTTCTTTAGTCCAACATTCTTATTTCTAAGCTCTTCATAGACACGTGGATCCTCATTAGAAAGATGTTGAATTGTCATTTACATTTGCTAATCTTTTTATCCTTATTAGTTGTGTTGAGCTTCAATTCTTCTATTTTTTCCTGATCTCCTCTTGTGAAATAGTTCCTGATTACTTTTCCACGAACTCAGTTTTATAAGAGTTTTCATACCAAATAGTTGTATCATAGTTCCGAGGGTTCCTTTTTAACAAACAATACCAAAATGATAAAACACTCTATTCAAATAGTAGTCGTAAGGCATGCCATATTTTTCATTTTTCCCATGAACAACTTTACTTATGAGCTCCATTATTAATGTAGGTAAATTAATGAACTCAAAGTTGTTAAGTCACTCCATTACATATGAATCAACAAACGAAATAATGTTCCTCTTTTGTGATGTAGGCATAATCACTTTGTTAACAAAATCAAAGACTAATTGTAACTCACTCTTCAGTGATTTCCTATTTACTGTAGCCATAGATTTTTTTTTAACCTTTGATCCATTTTCCATAAAATTTATTAAGAGATGTTTCTTTGAGATAGTCCTCTCACCACAGATAGGAACATTTAGAATTCTCCCATGTAATATAATATCAAGATTCAGCTTTTTCCCTTGAACTATAGCAGTCATCTTTAATCTATCTTCAGAAAAATCTAATATGTAATAGAATTCCCTGACTACCTCATCAAAGACTGTAGGAATAGGTCTTTTCATAAGATGGATCCATCTTTGATGTTTAACAAGTTCAACTAATTCCATCATTCCTGGTTTTATAAATAGACTTGATTCAAAGATCCTCCCAGTTATCACCTTTTGATTTCTCAAGAACTTGTTTCGCACTTCTTTAGACACAAACTTTCCTTCTTTCTCTACTTTTCCTATTTTAGAAACACAAATAGGTTCTCCTTCAGTTATTTTTCTCATTTTAGGACCAGGTACTTCAGAAGTCTGCTATTTCTCAGTAGAACTTTTAGACTTCTCTCCAGAGTTTCTTGTTATCTTACTGACATCTTGTTCCTTTGGAACAAACATGCTTTTTGGGCTATTTGATAGAAAAATAAGATTTTCAGCAACCCAGGCATCATTCATCAATATACTACTAGAAAGGTTATTAAACTTTAGCGATGAATCTTCATCAATGAGTTAAGTGAAGAAGGACCTTGGCTTTGGAATGGCTGAAGAAGAAAGGTGTTTTCAAAAAGGTTTGACAGAGGATTTTTATCTATAATAAGTTTAGAGTCCTTTGAGAGACATAAGAATAATGAATTAACATCCATTTGGAAATCCTTATCACAAGAGGGATATTTGTGGCTAGATTTTTCTTTTGACAAGAGAAGGTTTGGGCACAACAAGATTTAAGGGAAAGAGCAAGCATAAGAAAGGGATTTTTTAAAGAATAAAATGTGATCAATTTTAATTTATGAACGACTCGTCTTTATTTTTAGGATAAGATAAATTTCTGACATACGGAGAAAAGACACAATTTTTTCTAACAAAAAAAATGCACATTCACGATACTAACCCAAGAGATTTGACCAGGTCCCTCTATTTTTTAGGTAAATCCTCAAATTTTTATTTGTCTCAACTATTCTCTTCTATAGTTTGTCCCATGCATGTATACCTGCAAAGGTATGATACTGAATTAGACCAATAGGTACATCCTTTATCAAGGATATCAGCCTCCTATTCATATCTAATTTTAGAAAGAACAGTTGATTTATCTAGTAGGTTGTATTATTTTGATCAACCCCAGCCTTAATATGTTCTTCACAACTTGTTCCTTTTGAAGATCCTTAGTAAAGATGTTTGCTATCTGATCTTCAGTCTTGCAAAACTTTACAAAAATAGTTCCCTTTTCAACATTATCTCTCAGAAAATGATGTCTCACATCAATATACTTGGTCCTCTTATGTTGTACTGGATTCTTAGCCATGTTAAGAGGACTTATATTGTCACATATTAGAGGTATAGTGCCTAAGACAATCCCTTAATCCTTCAGTTGTTGTTTGATCCACAACAATTGAGAACAATAACAAGCTGCAGCCACATACTCAACTTCAATAGTAGAAAAAGCAACTGAGTTCTACTTTTTAGATCCCCAGGAGATTAACGAAGAACTCAAAAAATGAGCCATTCTTGCGGTTCTTTTTCAATCCACTAAGTAACAAGAATAATCAGCATTAGCATAGCCTATCAAATCAAAATTCTCTACAGATGGATAGTACAGGAATAGGTCCCCTGTGCCTTTCAAATACCTAAGAATTTTTTTTGCATATTTCAAATAAGACTCTTTTAAGCAAGCCTGAAATTTAGGATATATTCCCATGCTGAATACTATATCTTGCATGCTTGTAGCGAGATATAGTAAGGATTCCAGTCATTCCCACACCACAAAAATACCATAATGAAACCACGATGAGGGGTAAAGTAGTCAAATCACACAAAAATAAATGTTTCACATAAATTAAAAAAAATTTGGTCATTACAAATTAGACAATCGACACCATAATTGTGACATCTAGGTGTAATCATGATGGCCAATCGTAGGATAACTCTAAAACTTCATCCCCATAGAATTTTGTGTATTTTTTGCAAATGACTGAACCCATATCGTGAGATGTTGCCATAGTCATGCAATACTTTTGTGGTTTTAGTATTTTTTTCAATTTTAAAGTTTTTTCCTACATAATCACTGAACAAGTAACACACATTACCCTATAACATTAAAAGTACAAATTTAGGATGCCTCCCAATAAGCACTTGAATTAGCATTGCTCCATGACATGGATAAGTTGGTTACTCAAACTTCACCAACAAACCCATGTCTTTCGTCCCTTGAAGCACTTGATTTAACATTATGGCCTGACTGATAATGCTCACTTATACCATATAAAGTGGTAGAGAATGGTCGTTGTCAATATCCCAACTTTCGTTAAGGTCGAATCCACAAGTAGTGTAATTAGAATTCTACTTTTATGGGTCTTAACACTTACTAAGAAAACACCCGAAGGGAAAATAAAGTAAAAAGTAGGATTTAAAAGGGGGGTTTGGTTTTGGGAGAATGTTAATTACTAAATACTCAATTCTACAAACTATACAACAATTGTAATTTAACTTCGGTATGGAGAGAATCTTGGGATTATGTCTACCTAAGGGCAAATTAGGTATGGGTATATGAAGATTTGGTGCACATGATGGTTGTTTAACAATAGGGTAGGGTAGGTTTAGGTTCCTTGAGGCTAGTTTGTCAGAAAAAACACAAGAATTTCACTTATTGAACCTTTCGGATACCTAACAAGTGTGTGAATTATATTCACCTATTACCTACATTGGGTATCCCTATTTCTAGGAAAAGGACAAAGATATAGTCGACGTCATTATCACTCTTATTTCTATGATAAAGAAAAAAAACTAAACCCAATAATTGTCTACTATACCATTGGTTCCCACATCCCTCTTTCAAGGATGATGTGGGTTCCAAAAGTTCACACAAACCCCTCTCTCAAGGATGGTTTAAGCTTTCAAGCGGTTAGGGTTTTCACCCTTAATCCAACTTTGAGTATTTGGGGTTTTTTCCCACTAGTCCCAACCAATTTAATCAAGCAATAGTAGAACCCATTATCAACTAACTAGCATATACATAAATACATCACAACCCACAACTAATTGCACCTTAGTTTAGCATAATCCCAAGATAATAAAATTTAGCTACTTGTGATGAAAGGAGAGAAAAACATACCATAAGGGTTGTGCAAAGCATCCATTCTTCGAGAAATTACAAAATTCAAAGTATCCAAATCAAATTACAATTATTTCCCAATTTAGGGTTTCAACTTTAAATTCAAAATATTGCTAGTAGCTAGAATGACGAAAATGGGAAAGGGTTTTAGTCTTTTAAGGAGTTTAAGGTTGGCTGCAGAAAATGATTAAATTTCCCCTAGGCCTAATTTCGCGTGGCCGCAATCCCACCAAATTTTCTACAATTACATCTATTACGGCCATGGGTATATCTATGTGATCACGGTTGCTGGCCATATTAATTGCCTACGATCGCGATCTGAGCACCACGATCACAGTAACTGAGCCTCGTTCTATATATGGTCCTTCAACTATGCACTTTTCTTCTCCTCTTTTTTCCTTTTCAGCTTAATTCTATATTCTTCTATCCCATCACCTATATACCTACAAAATATGGAAATTAGTGCATTTAATCACAATGTTGTCTAATTTATCCCTTCAAATCAAAGTAGTGTGCATGAATGTTAAGAGAATACGAGCGGTAAATTCACCACTCATCAATGACATAGGTGTGTTTGATACCTCAAGAACCATCTAAATCCACATCATATATTACTTTCACTTTATTCATAGACTCGAGATAGTGTTTCCCCTGTGGCCATTCACCTTAAAATTTTATCCCTCCTTATTAGCTAGCTTATGTTCACTTAGGGGAACACTCTAGTCACTCTATATGATCCTCTCCACTTTAACATCAACTTTCCTGGAAAAACTTTAGCTTAGATTGAAAAACAACACTATATCGCCTGCTGTAAATTCTCTTTTCTCGATCTTGTAATCGTTGTATATCTTTATTTTATTATTTTATAAAGCTAATCATTCTTAGGAATAAATACATAATTCATCCACCTCATTTAGCTATTTTAGTCTCAATTTTTCTACATTATTCCACTCCAAATTTAGCTTCTTCAAAGCCCATAATGAGTTATGATCAAGTTTGTCAAGCAAGTGGCATGCTTTACCACACATAAGTTGATATAGAGAAGTACCAATAAGGGTTTTTAAAGCTGTTTGATGGGCCTATAGTGTGTCATCTAAGTTTGTCGCTCAATCTATCTTCTTGGCATTCATAGTCCTCACCAAGATGGACTTGATCTCATGATTGGAGACCTCAACCTACCTTATTGTCTAAGGATGGTAAGGCATTTCCTCCTTATATCTCACACTAGATTACTCAAGTAAGGCTCTGAATTGACGATTTAAAAAATGTAAGCTTCTATCACTAATGATAACTCTCAGAGTCTAAAATCTGGAAAATATGTTCCTCTATAAGAATGCTATGGAACTCTTCCCTTTGTTGTTTGGAAGTACAACTTCCTCTACCCATTTTAAGATATATTCAACCGCCACCAGTATATACTTTATACCATGTGAACTCATAAAAGACCTATAAAGTCTATGCCTCATACATCATCAAAACTCAAGCTCCAATATAGTGGGCATTTAAAGCTCTTGCCTTTGTAAGATGTTTGCTTTCTTTTGTCATTGGTAACAAGCCTTGGAATGGTCATGTGCATCTTTGTAAATTGTGGGCCAATTGTATCCATATTGTGAGATCTTATGCATAGTTCTTGCCCCACTATAATGACCCCCAATTTGAGATGAATGGTATGCCTCTACGATACTCATCATCTCAACTTCAGGGATGCATCTCCGCACCACTCCATTGGCATAACTTCAGAATAAGAGTGGCTCATCCAAAATGAACTTTCTCACATCATATATAAATTTCTTGTGTTGCTGAAATAACATGTCTTCAGGAACTACATCACTTACCAAATAATTGATGAATTCTTCAAACCAAGAAATAAAATCTTATAATGTGGCTAATACCTTCTCATCCAAAAATGTGTTATTAATCTTAAGAAAATTTTTAGTTTTAGAATAGTCTCTTCTTTAAGTCGAGGTAGGTGGTCAGCCAACTGATTCCCAAACCCCTATCGGTCCTTGTCCTCAAAGTAAAATACTGACAACAAAAGTACCCAATGAATCAACCATGACTTTGCAATGAATCAACCTTGAATTTGCATCCTTCTTTGCCTAAAGTTAACCTAAGAATTGCCTTATCAGTATGCACAATCATTTTCATATCAAGCAAATAGGATTAAAATTTATCAAATACAAATAACTCTTGTTTAGTCATAATATAATTTTTTTAGCGGGGTTAAGCATTTTGCTAGCATAGTAGATTACATTTAAGATCTTCTCTCACCTTTGGGCTAGGACTACCCCTAGAACCAAGCCGCTAGCATCACACATAACCTCAAATGATAAGGACCAATCATGCAAATAATGATAGGAAAAAAATCAACTTCTCTTTCAGGTTGCTCATTGCCTTCAGACATGAATCATCATATACAAATTTCACCTCTTTCTCTAACAATATGCACAAATGATTTCCAATTTAAGAAGTCCATTATGAATCTTTTGTAGAATACTACTTACCCTAAAGATCTATAAATACCCTTCATGGAAATTGGAGGAGGTAACTTTTAAATCAACTCAATATTTTCTTTGTCAACTTTAATCTCATTTTTCACAATCCTGTGACCAAGCACTATTCCTTACTTAACCATGAAATGACAATTCTCCGAGTTTAGGAGGAAACTTTTCCATCACCTCAATCTTCTCCTTTTCAACTTTAATCTCCTTTTTCAAAATCTTATAACTAAGCTTTATTCCATCTTTACCAAGAAATGATACTTCTCCCAATTTAGTACCAAGTTAAATTTTTTTTATTCTCTTTAGAGCATTATCAAGATGTGCTAAACAATCTTCAAATGAATCACCAACAAATAAAGTGTCATCCATGAACACCTTATTCAAGTCCTTAACAAAGTATGAAAAAATAGCCATCATGCAACACTGAAAGGTTGCAGGTGCATTACACAAATCAAACAACATCTTTTTGAATGCTAAAGTACCATATGGACAAGTGAAAGTGGTATTCTCTTGGTCTTTGGAAGTAATAGAAATTTTATTGTAACCCAAATAGACATCATGAAAATAATACCATCCTCTACCAGCAAGATAATCTAATATCTAGGCCATGAAAGGCATCAAAAAGTGATCATTTTTAGTCTAAAATTTCAACTTTTTATAGTCCATGCACACATGCCAACTCATGATTGGCCTCATCAGAATAAGATCATTCTTCTCATTAGGAACCACAGTGACTTTACCTTTGTTAAGCATATATTAGACTCGGCTTACCCATTTTCTTTCTGAATTGGTGTAAACCACACCCACATCCAACCACTTGATGATTTTATTCTTTACCACCTCTTACGTAAGTAAATCAACCTCTATTGATTCTCAATACTAGGGACACAATCGATCTTAAGTTGGATTTAATATTCGCAAATTAAGGCAAAATTCCAATAATATCAGCAATGGACCATCTAATGACCCTCTTAAACCTCTTCAACATAAAAACTAGAGCCTCAAATTGCCAATATAAAAATTAGTTATAACATTAAATGGAAAATTATTGTTGTCTTCTAAAAATACATAACAAAGTAGGAATGAAGGAACTTGAACTCTAAAACTAAAGTCTCCTCAATAAAAGCTGAGTTAGTTGGGTCACTTTATTTTTAAATCAAGATCTAACTTTTTTGGTGCATGACTGGATGAACCATTTCTTTTAATTGTGATAACTATCTCATTATAACCCTCAATATCATCACTCTTAAAATTCCTTATGACTGATGCAAGGGCCTCAATGCTAAGTCTCTCCTCAATAGGAGTTATTAAGATATCCTCATCGATTGTATATTTCACAGAGATCAGACATATATTCTTTATTTATTTCATGGATTGACATACATTAAGTATGAATTGTTTATTATTCAACTAAAACCTCATTTGAATGGTCTCTATATTTACTAATGCATGCCCAATCCCAAGGAACAGTTATTCCAATATAGTGAGAACCTCAAAACCAACATCACGATCAAGGATGACAAAATTATCTAGACTATGATGGATGCAAACCTTACTAAGGTATCATGTAAGATTCCAATAAAATTCTTTACAGTCAATTCCACCATGAGAAGTCTCATTGAAGTATATTTTAGTGCCCCTAACTCCAACTATCTAAATACTTCTTGTGACATCAAGTTAATTATAGAGTACAAATCACATAAAGTCTTTGTAAAGTTGAAAGAACCAATAGTGCATAAGATCATGAAGGCTCCAGGGTCTTTCTTTCTCTCAAGCAAGGATCTAGAGGTTATTTGTAATACCCCGCATGTTTTTAAGCTAGGAAGTGAATAAGTTTTCCCACATAAGAAACCTCCTATCATGTGAGTAGCATTTTTGTGCATGACTTACAATGAATATCCTAGTGATAGGATAGCTTGCGATCTGTTAAGCATGCTCATATGAGTCGCTTAGAGTGATGCAAGTTAAGAGTTTTTGAATATATCAAGTCTTAGTGTTCCATTTTGCAAGGGTCATCTTTGAACAAGAATAACATTATCGATATGTGATATTTTGGCCGATTTAGATCCTCCAAATTGTAGAGAATCGAATTATATTTCCAACGATACCAATTTCATCAAAATTCTAAACCCGAGAAAGGAGTTATGGCCTTTTAAAGTAGAATGCGTCACCTAACCAATCACACATGGCCACTGGAAAGCATAGGGCGATATCATATGCGGTGCCTATGTAAGCATAGGCGATATCATATGCGGCACCTATATAAATATAGGCGATATCATATACGGCGCCTATGTAAATATAGGTGATATCATATGTGGCGCCTATGTAAATATATGCGATATCATATGTGGCGCCTATGTATGATTTCAGCCACAAAAACACTTAGTTTTTGAGTTATTTTGAGGGTAGTTAAGTCTTTTAACACTCCTTACATGTCCCTAAACCTAACCTCACAAAATTTATAGATTCTAAACACATTACAAACCTGTTAACATCTCAAAGTTCATTATCCAAGAGCACCATAGGAAAAAATAACTAGGGTTGTATAATCAAGCTTGAAGATCAAATTTCAAGGAAATTCCTCCGTCAATCATCAAGAACCTCCCTTCCAAGGTATGTGTAGTGTTCATCCATGGATTTCTTTCGTTTGTGGAGTTCAAGAATCAATCTTTAAAATACAAAAGCTTGGTTGGTTGTTGTGATATGATCATACCCATGTTGATGCTTGTTTGTTTTTCTATATAATAATATCGTGACTGTATATCTCAAGAAAGTTATGTTGTTAGTTGAAAAACATGATCTTTAGATGGATTGATAGAATGCAAGTATGAAATCCACCTATTCCTTAAAAAATGCATGCAAGGTGTTCGATAAAATGCCTAGTATGTTAGAAATTCATATTTATATGATTTCATGATATCTAAATAACAAGTTTATGTTAGTCATACACTCCAATATGAATTTCCATGCAAATTATGTGTTGCTATTGTTGTGGTATAAAGCATGTATGATAATGGAGATATAAATTATGTAAACAAAATATATCCATGCTTTTTCCATCATGTTTGAAATATTGAATAAATATATAAAGTATACTATCCCATGCTTATGATATTGTGAATTCTGGACTCAAATCTTGTGATAAATTCATGTCATGTGTGTCAGATTCCTCCTATCGAGTCCTGGGGGTATTCGTACCCGAAAACTATAGCTGTGTGCCTAGAGCCATGTCATGTTTCACGATATCCGAACTCAAGCTATGATTCCATAGACTTCAGTCAGTCATGTGACTCAGGAAAACCACATGATCTCAGTCAGTTGTCAGATATCAGTAACATTCCGCCAGTCAATGGAATTCAGTAAGATTAAGTCATGTATAGTCAGTTATTCATTTCCAGTCCCGCCAGATGGGAGTAGAGATTAGCACCAAGTGAACCCAAGGATGGGAACTCACCCGCCAGTTCAGGGTGTGATTCTTAGAAGCAATCCTTGTGTTCCAGAACTACGTATCCATCATAGGTTGAGACATCTTAACCTGTCAGATTAGGGTTGATGAGGTGGTTTAACCTGTCATTTTAGGGTTCCCACCGTTCTCATTGAGTACCTGCCAGATAAGGGTCACTCACAAGCTGTCCTTACCCGTGGCATGGTATTGACACCCCTTCAGTCGGGGCAGAGATTGGACCCCAGCTTAGCCATAACGGCATACATAGGGCATGTCGGTTAAACATTACCTCCCACAGTTTTAGTATCAGTCTCAATAAAAGAACTCAGGGCGTTCTTCAGATTTCAGTATATATAGGACTGTCAAATACAGTCATCCATGTTATCAGATTGCAGTATCAGTCATAAAAGTTATCAGTAAACTATGTATTATCTTATAGGTCTTGCTATTATGCATTCACGGTCCCAGTTTCTATATATGTATGTTTGCACTCCCACGTTTACATTAGTTAGTCAGTGTTATTCATGCATGAAACCCTTTATGTTTAGCCTACCTTCCTCGAATACTCAGTACTCCAGTTGTACTGATGCATTTGCACTATGGTGCTTTCTTTTCATGTTACACCATAGGTTCCAAGACACGAGCTCCATCCCAGCAGTAGCGGTAGCATTCCAGTCGCAGAGACACAGTGAGTCCTCATTGATTCGAGGACAATATGATTTGATACATTTATTTATTTCTTCAGTTTAGTTTTACGGAGTTAGTTGGAGACATGTTCCTTCAACTCCTTACTTAGATAGTTTAGAGGCTTTCATATTTATGTTCAGATTTATGTTCAGACTTAGCTTTCATATTGAGTTGTTTTGGGTATTTTCACCCATATGGACGTTATGATTTTCAGACATGGTTTTATTCAGTTGAACCTTATGGCCTTATAGTTTTATGTATTCTACATTATTATGTCATGATTTGCAGTATACAGGTACAGATATTAGTCATGGGTTAGCTTGTGGTCCCTCGGGGTCATGAGCACCGTGTAGCGTTCTGGTTTAGCAAATTAGGGCGTTACATTATTGCACTACAATGGTGGACATTGTCAACATGCTCTTAACTCATCGTTCTTTTATTACTCACCAAATCCTTCATAAACTTTGTGTGGCCTGGAATTTGTTCAAGTGCCTCAACTAAAGGGATATTCATCGTTAAATCCTTTAGAATAGAAATAAAGTTTTTGCACTTTATCTGTTTAGCCATTTTTTCATTCATTCATAAAATAAAGAGGGGGTTGTGTAATAAGAGTCAATACTTGTGATACCTCCTTGTCCTCCCTTTTCTTGACATGGTCTTATGACCATCATCATGAGGCTTTTCAGGTGTATTCTCATTTACCACTACTTGTTCAAAGTCAATAACTTGTTCATCTTCTATAATTATGGGTACTACCACAAAACTAATAATCATAGGAAAAGGAGGACCAATAGTCATCTGATCACTCATAGTAGTAATAGCAAAGCAATGCCCATCATTTTTTGGATTTTAAATGGTGTTACTTAGAAGTGTACCTTATTGATGTTGATTCAATGCCGTTGAAAAATGAACAAACTATTACTCCAATTGTATTATACTAGTAGCATGTGATTTAAATTTCTCATTCATACTCAAAATATTTACTTTAATCTACTTAAGGAAGTCTTCTATATTCTCTACCCCTTTCACACCCTTTGTAAACATGTTTCCATCCTTGAATTACTCAAACCCGCATCATATTTCCCAAGTGGAATGTTAAGTCTACTCTTATCTTTGTACCCATTCTTTCTTCTTTAATTACCATAAATATCACTTCTCCTATATCTATATCCAAACTTATTATAATTTTTTTCTCCATAGTGGTTCCAATATTGATTTCCTTACTAAGAGTTCTAATTGTCTTTGTTAAACCCTTGGCCCATATCATTAAAACCCACCACTTCTCTTTTGAGATACCTTGCCTCTTCATAGAATTTGGGTAGTCATACCTAGGGTCTTACCTTGTGTACTAACCACATTTACCTTTTTTGCTCTTGCTATAAAAATTATTTTAAAAGCAATCTAATGTTAGTCATCAATCGCACAACCTCTTTAGCTATTGTCTCATCTAATTCTCTCTACTCGATGGATTCTCTAATTGAATAAGTGTTTGTAGGTCTGTGCACATATCAAGTGTTCCACCTTCATTTTATCTTCGTGATTTGATCTAGGATCTCAGAAGCATGCTCACAACAAAAAATAAGGAATTCCACCACTAGTGATAGTGTCTTTTACAACTTTCGTGTTTTAGTTAAAGGCTCCGTATAAGATATCAACCAAATTTTGACTAGTCATCTATGATTTGGTACAATCTGAAGATTCTTCTTGAAACTCAATAAACATGATCATGTTGTGAAGGATGGAGAGGAAATAAAATAATTTTTTGCATTGCAAGATATATATATATATATATGTATATGTATGTATATATATATATGTATATATATAGGATGACTCAAAGTTACTGGATTGTTGATAATCAATAGGATGTTTCTACTAATGATACAAAAAAGTACTTAAAACTAAAGTCATGGATACACATTAATCAGTAACTATATTTGCTTCGGCTATTGCACCATTGACTGCAATAATTGCATATGACATCACTAATAGACAATTTTTTTATGAATGGCAGTGCTCTTCCAAGTAAGATTCCTGAGTCTAGGATAATGACATCAAAGTACAAGAAGACATCAACCCAAAGAATTATACAAACTTCAAAAACACTCAAATATCCATACATCATGGAATTTGATTATGATTCAAAAGAAAAAGATAGTCCAAATGAATGAGAAGTTAAAGAATTCTTTCTAAGTTCACAAAGTTTGTGGACCATATCCTACGAAAAAACTCTTCAAGTACTGATAGAATGGATATTAAAGGAACATGATAGAAGGTAATATTAATAAGAAATATTTTCATAATAACATATACATATATATAATATAAAATATTACAAAATTGTGTATTTGATACATAAATCAGAAAGTTTGTGGGTGAGATCAATATGTGTCTGATACATATGTGTCTGAGACAATGTACAAAATTCACATGGAAAAATAAATCACATATTTATTAGTAAAATATCAAGAATACAAATGGTTTTATGAGTATGTATCAAGGTGCTAGTTAGAAATTGCAACATGAAATTAGAACAAATTAGTTTTAAGAGATATGGTATAGAAGTTACTAATATATTCTAACAATTGACTAGACCTCATCATTCAAACATGTAGTAGTTTGTGATATGCGGTAAAATCAATTTTTTTCTCTCTAGACATGCAACAACAAAATCAAGCTTTGGACAAATTTCAATATATTTGGCCTGATAGCACTCTCCCTACTCTTTCCTGTATGCACATTATATATTTTTATAAGTATTTGGACATATACATATCTATATAAAAGGGGTGTGGGTATGTGTTCTTTGTGTGCGTACGTACACTCTTAACATTACTTGATATCTTTTTGATACATGTTTGGTAATGTGTACAACATATTGATGTAATATTCTATCACCTACGCAAGAAGGCAAAGTTGTACACCACTAACAACTACAGATACACCACTGCTAATTGTCTGTTAAAAATACATATACATGACATATATAGTAGGTATCATCTACAACCATCAAACCTAGTACTTGATTCACAGGAGAACTATGCTTGTTCAAAGAAGGTTGCATTTCATGAGATTTTAATTTGTTCAATTATACAAGGTTTAAGGATCCAGAATGGTCTGTCGTGGCATTTGGTGGATGAGGTTTACATTCCAATCAACTGTCAGGAAGAGTTTCATTGGTTATCGATACTTGTAGTTTTGAAGGAAAGGCATATCCATGTCTACAACCTGATTCCATAATGAGCATTCTTTTGAAATACAACAACTTGCTATAATGTTGCAAACTTATTTGATTGATTACTATTTTTTATGAAAATAAAAGGTGCATAAATTGATTACTAAATGATGTATACAAGGAAAAGACTAATCTACATCCATTTGATTTTCAATATGTTGAGGGTATTGTCCAACAATCAAGCAGAACCCTATATTCTAACACCCTCAAAAATTTTGAGCATCTTATCCCCCCCTATATTAAAAATATCAAATTTTTACTTATATTGAGTTTAGGCGTGTGAATAGGGTGTCCTAGGAGAGTTTCAGAATTTTTTGATGGGGTTTGGGGTGATTTTGTATACCGAAGAAGTGAGCCTCTATGATATCACCATGTCATGGAAGATAAAATCAGTGATAGCCAACATTTAATGGAGGTTATCCTCCATGATAGACAGTGTGTCATAGAGGTTAGTCTTTATGATAAGGTCCATGTCACGCCGCTATGTTAAATCCATGCTGTTTTTTCTTTGTTTACTTAGGATGAGGGGTATTGAGGTCTTTTAACCTATGTATGACCCTTAAGCATAATATAGCCAATTATTTTTAGTTTTAAGAGATTAAAATCCCCAATTCTACTCTAAAACTCAAAAACCCCAAGAGATCCTAAGGATTTAATCAAACATTTATCTTTCGGGTTTCTATCTCCAAATTACTTTCCAATTCTCGTGTATCTAAGGCATGTACCTCTTTCCCTATACTTGTATTTTATGAATTACATGAAAATTGGTTTATTATTAATGGTTTTGATATTGGGTTTTGAACTATGGGTTGAGGTTTTTGGATATATTATTTAAATGTTTTTCCATGGTTTCAATTGATTTATATGCATGAATTGTTTGTTCGTACACTCACTAGGATGCATGGAAATGGTGAATAAATTTAGGGATACAATGGATTCCACAAATAATGGTTTTGGTATGAAAATTCATAATAACCTTGACCCACTTGTATAATTAGTTTTGGAATATGAATTATCATTTGGTTTGGCTATTCCCTTTGAAACTAATGCATTGTATAAATGATAAAAATGGCTAAGGATGATTTCGAAAACCTTGTAGCATACAATGAAGTCCCCCAAGTTTATTTTAATAATGGAGTTTTGGGTACAAGGGTTCCTTAAGGTAATGGCTTAATGACATTTGCTTGCAAGTTGTAGTTGGCATGACGACACCACGTAATGAGTCCTTAGTGGTTTACTCCCTAATGTAATGATTGGGTTATGTAATATATATTAATATATATGAGATTAAAGGGGATTGTGTATCTAATCTATGAAGGTGGATGTCCCGGGGGTACTGATATTGGAAACTCTTGTTTGTTGTTGTGAGGGATGGTCTAAACAATCGTATGTTTATGTCAAACTATGTATATTTTAATCATGGTTTGAGAAGGGTATGTTGGAATTCCCATCCTTCTACTGTCACTTCGGTTCATGTGTCTAGCATGCAATGGGACCTTTCAGTAGGGGAAGTTGAAACCATATAGCCCATGGGTGCAGTTTTAGGACAATCAAGCTACACAATCCTGGTTAAGGTTTTAAAGTTCATGGTAAGCCATATCACCTTTTTCGGCATATGATATGTATATTTTTTACATATGATAGTGTTTATTGTTTTTGATGTTTTTTGTGTTATCAATCATGACATTATTCTTTCATTTTTCCCTGAGTTACATACTATCACTCCAATTGTTAATCGTCATTAGACGCTTATCCCCACGTGATGAAGGAACTGGCTATACTTTTACTTTTCCTACAAAGTAACTAGGTGATCGTGGGATAGCTCATAAGTTCAATTGAAATAGTGAGCTTTCATACATCGAAAGAAATTATTTTATATTTTGGGTTTCTTTATGTTATTAACTCTTTCCTCTAGACTTATTATTGGCCATTGTTAGGGACATGTCCCAACTAATATTGATATTTAGTTGACTAGAGTCTTTGTGGATATTACCATTGGAATAGGATTGGTTGTTGAATTTTTAGATTTCCTTTGAGTCATACTTATCTATCTTGTTTTACGTTTGGAATTTCACTGTTATACTATATTGTGTTCTGGTTGATTAGGTGAATGGGTGGTCTCTGATCCTCGGTACACTTGAGATATCCATCACGGAAAGGCCCTAGTTTGGGTAGTGACAAAGTGGTATCAGATCCTAGGTTCATGGTCAATTAGGTGTTCACAAAGTCGTTCCATGTAAAGTCTCATTTATAGGTGTGTAGCACACCACACTTATAAGGGAGAGGCTATGAGGCATTTAAGAACTTTTCCCTTTCTTGTTGTATTATTTTCGGGCTATAGAGTATAAGGTCTTTGATTTCTGCAACTCCTATTTATTCGCCTTTCAGATCATGCCTCCCAAATGATCTAAAGCTTATGGAAACTTATCTGTCCGACCAGAGGACTATGTGGGTGGATCTCGTCCAGCTTATGGGTTATAGACCTATTCAAGGGTCTCTTCTTATAATTGCCTCAGTGGAGTTCCACTTAGCTCCACCAATCTTTATCCAGCTGGTGGCACTCATACTCAGTCACCTTAGGGAGATATTACTTATGCTGAGTTTCTCTAATCCATTCATCTATTGACCCATTTGGTGACATCTCAGTCATGTCAGATGGGTTTTGATGGTCTTATTGGGAGTTCATTTGAGGCTACTATAGTTGGCCAGTTTATGAGGTTAATCCCTCAAACTTTCCTTGGTACTAAGGTTAAGGAGGATCCTCAAGGTTTTATAGATGAGATAGAGAAGATCTTTTGGGTTATGCATGTTCCTGATGTAGAGGGTGTGGAGTTCTCTTCTTATAAGTTAAAGGATATAGTATACCAATGGAATGAAAAGTTGGAGAATCTTAGGGGTGATAGTATTGGTTCCGCTTTGTGGGATGATTTCTCTAGTGCTTTTCATGATCGTTTCTTTCCTTAGGAGTTAAGGGAGGCAAAATCTGATGAGTTTGTGAACTTTAAGCAAGCCAGGAAGATGGTTAAGGAATATTCCTTGAAGTTACACTAGTTATCGTGATATGCTCCTGAGCTAGTGTCTAGCATGATGGGATTGATGAGAAAACTCACTTCTAGTTTATCTCCTGAATTGATTTTGGAGAGCAAGGATGCCTTGTTGAACAAGGATATGGATATCTCTTAACTAGTGGTTTATATGCAATAGGTTGAAAAGGAAAAGAAGAAGTAAGAAAAGGTGGGAGAGAGGTAAAACAAGAATTTTAGGTATTTGAATTAGGGTAGAGATCACTAGTAGAGTAGTAGAGATGGTGGGAAATGGTCTAAGAAGAAGCAGGGCAATTCTGGTTCCCATTCGATGGTTAGTGCACCTTATCCAAAGCCTTCTGAAGATCGTCTTTTTCAGAGTAGTGATGGTTTTAGGGACATGTCGTATTGTCACCTCAAACTCACATGAACCGGAGTTCACCCCAGTAACCCATCCCAATCACCAACAATTTTCCATAATGGTAGGGTAGATCCCGACCATATAATAAGAATAGCAGAAATATAAGACTAATAGATAATGCTAGACAATAACTATCATTTCATTAATAACAATAGTCTAGCCATTATACCCAAGTCCACAATCATCAACAAAACCTCTACCAAAACAAAGTCGACAACACGTCAGGACATGCCCCCGAAAATAGCCATGTACCACCCTATACAAGTCTATGACATGGAATAAAATGTCTATGAAAGGTAGGTCTTCCAGAGAATTGAAGCTCACCACTTCAAGGTCAATGCACAAATCCGCTCGAACGCCTGTTCACTATATAAAAAAAAGGATACTCCGACGCCTACGTCCCGTAGGGACATAGCATCTAGAGACAGTTAGCGGTTGGAGAGCTAGAGCATCTGGAGACAGTTAGCAGTTGGAGTGCTAGAATGTAAGTCAAGGATAAGGATAAAATAGTATCATCAATCAACAATAAGTCAATATATCATCTTAAATAATATTCATATACTTATCCTTTCATATACGTATTTCACATGCTAATCAAGAGATCAAAGCTCAACAACATTCTTGAACATATACTCATATGGTGAGAGGACTTGGACCACAGACCAATACGCCTTGTATGGTAAGCGAACTTGGACCACAAAACAACATGCCTCATATGGTAAGTGGACTTGGACCATAAACCAATACGTCTTGTATGGTAACTGGAATTGGACAACAAACCAACACGCCTTGTATGGTTAGCAAACTTGGACCACAAACCAATACGTCTTGTATGGTAAGCGTACTTGTACCACAAACCAATATGCCTTGTATGGTGAGTGTACTAGGACCACAAACCAAAATGCCTCGTATGATAAGCGAACTTGGACCACAAACCAATACGTATTGTATGGTAAGCGGTCTTGGACCACTAACCAACACGTCTTTACGCACATACTAACACCTATTCAATACATCACACAGGAATAGAACCCATCTCAGGGCATTCAAGACATCACGGCTGCACTTCAACACCATAGATCATCACATAATCTCTACCAGACCACTTGTCCATTACTCACATGGTTAGTCCCAAGGCCTTAGTTAATAACAAAATGCAAGTTCATTCATGGTCATCAAGACTCCTACCAATATTCATTCATACTTATTAATCTTATACGCACCTTTTTATTCAAACATAATTCAAGTTCATACTTTAAGGACTATGGCTATTTAGTCAACCAAACATCAACGAAATGCATTTACTCATCATGTGGACAACAAGGCCTTTATAGACTATTTACCAAGCATTTACATGAATTCAATTACACACATAAGGGCTTTAACACACTTAACCAAATTCAATACTTTACATGATCTTATGGACCTCATGGGGGCCTTCATTGCTCAACCATTTCAATAGGCCAAAGCTTTAACTTATTTCATCACACAATTCAAGTTATGGTCATCATAACCCACACAAACTATTTACCTTTCATTAGCAATGTTAAATCATATTTTCACGCCACTTGGTTCAATACACAACTTAAACTCATTATCTTGCCTAGGGTTTCAACCTCTCAATAAGCATTAACCAACAAGGTTGTCAATTTCACAATATAAGGCTTACAATACCTTTTACAACATCATTTATCAATCATTCATACTCATTTGGGACATTGCCCTAACTCAATACACCATCATGTAACTATTCATTTCACTTAGATATTTTCACAAACACCTTGTGAGCATACCTTTAGCAAGCTCATTTTTATGGTATAAATCATCAAGGTTAGGGTTACTCAAGATACTCATGTTAAACAACACAAAAAAAGCAGCCACATATACAATCTACCATCAATATCATGTATCAACACAAGTATAAACAAGAATCATCATTATTTATTATTAGGTAACAAAACCCTTTATATTTTATTCAAAACCCACCATGTACACTTACTAATAAAAGTGTGAAATATATGGTTTTAGATTTATTTAAAGAGGGGAAGATATACATGACTTAAAAAAGATGACACACCAAAAAACTTTACTTTCCATTACCTCTTGAAGACCACTCTTGAAACCCTAGCCTATAATCTTCCCAAGATGAGTTGGAAAGAGTGTTTGGAATGTTTGTGTCTTTCCAATGAAGACTTAGGAGGCTACCATGCCTTATATAGTATAAGGAATTAGGGTTTTAGGAAAGGGAAATAACCATAAGGTCCTTAATAAAAAGATGGAAAGTCCACCTATGCAGGGGTACGACTCCCCCATACGGTTCATGTGGCAATCGTGACCTAGGGTATGAGTGGTACCCTAACTCATACCCTAGGATTCTCCTAAGCCAACCATACTGTTGTGGGTACGAATGGGCACCCTTGATTCGTAACCAAGGGTATAACTCATACCCTAATTGTGAGCTCTATCCATAACAAAAATTGTCCACTCGAGTTGAAGGCTTCACTCTATACGATTGGGTAGCATACGATGCATTGGTTATGACCAAGGGATGGTCTTATCATATAGAAACTAGTATACGACATTATCATTCTGTCTAGGATACGAGAGAGGAGGAGGATAAGGGTATTAGTCGTGACCAAGGGTATGACTCAAGCCCTTCAAATGTACCCACCCCAGAGACTTCAATAGTTGTTATTCTTTCAAGGGTTCAAGTTTTAGGTGATTCAATCCTCCCCCACTTGGATCATGCATCCTCTAATGAGGGGAAAGGAAAGCATAAACATAAGTTAACACATCATATTACAACAAGGCAACCTTTACATAAGTTAGAAAAAAAACTCAACAAGGATACAACACAACACATATCATGATCATCACCAACCAACAAAAAAAATTTGCAAGGCCACATTCTTGGGTGTTTCATTCTCCCCCACTTAGGATCATTCTTCTGTGAATGAATGGTAAGGAAAACATCAACACATTTAAATACATTAGAACTTATCGCAAACCACTTTCAACCAAACTAGGACAAAGCACACCGCAAGGTTTCAACATGACACTTATCATGATCCTCATCGGCCAACCACTTTGTTTCAATATCCTTATGATTCCATCCCATCATTTATCAAAAATACTTGATCAATTCAAAGCTTAAGGTCTTAATCCCTTTGACTTTCAAAGATATAAAGCAACTCAAACATTTGGGAACTTAAATTCCTTGTCCATTAAAGACATCAATTAATCGCAAACATTGGGGATTTTAACCCATTGCCTATCAAAGACATAAACAAGGTTAGGAACACCAATACACACCTCAAGCATAAGTTTCCCAGATAGATTATAGTCTCGAATACTTGGACTTCACGTCCTCTTCCACCCCCTAAGTATCTTCTTCGAACTTTCAGTCCATCTGTGGTGCCTCTACGAAAGCCACCTCTTCGTTCGTAACTGGCAGACTCACCGATCTGAGATCCTCACCGGGACCTTATCATAAGTCAAGGAACCCAAAACACCAATGTTCTATAAGGGAATGACCCATCAAAGGATTACTTACATATCCTTTCACATAAAGGCATGATCAATCTGGGAGAAATAGAGTTCAACCTAGGATTCAAATCCAACTCATAGGCAATATTGCCAACCTCTTTCATGACAGAATAGAATAGGGACTAATACAATGGGGACTAAGCTTCCCTTTTTCACCGACTCACATCACTCCCTTCATGGGAGACATAAAACCAAAGGTACGAAGTGCTTTATAGTAACAACCTAGGTCATAAATGAGACTTATTATCCTAACATAACATACCAAAGAAGGAGTCCTTAGGTATGGACACCAAAAGGCACACTACCTCATACCAGATGGGGAATACACCATGATCCCTTTACTATAGACAGATAACATGAACAAGAAAAACTATGGCTCTCACCAAAGCTCTCCCTCAGAGAACTTGGCATACCAATGATGATTCCTCAAAGTTTACAACATGGTACAAAGGTGATCTACATAATCTCCTTCCCTCTTAGAATACACTAAGATATCATCAATGAAGACAAAGACAAACATGTCAAAGAATGGATGAAAGACTTTATTCACTAAACCCATGAATGCTACCGAGGCATTGATCGACCCAAAGGACATGAAAAGAAACTCATCCACTATGAAGATAGATTCTTGAGAAGATCCTTACGAGTTTGGACCTTTAACTTGGACCAAAAGATACAAACACCCCTTTGATATAAACTTTTGGTCTTTGAGATAAGAAATGAATCTTTCTTTAGGTACTAAAGGACAAAAGAACCATTTTCCCATATAATTACTGGCTTACTAGGGAAGTTAAACATGACCCTATGTGTTTGACAATCTAATGAAGCATAACACGAGTGCAACCTATTTTCCCCCAGTTGGGATAGAAGAGTTTTCCCAAACTTCATATCTTCTTAGATACATGATTTAAAATATAAGAAAAAAAATTTAGAGGAATCTAAGACCTTAGACTCTATATAGCTTGAGATTGAAACATAAGAAAGGGAAACATTCCTAAATGCCTCATAGCCTCTCTCTTATAAGTGTGGCGTGTTTCACACCCAGAAAAGAGACTATACATAACACAGTTTTATGAACTTCCAACTGACCATGAACCTAGGCTCTGATACCAACTTGACATGCCCCAAACTTCAAGACATTTTGTATGGGCACCTCAAGCTTACATGAACTAGAGGTTGCCCCGGTAACTCGTCCCAATCACCAATAATTTTTCACAAGGGTCAGGTGGATCTCGACCATATAATTAGAATAGTGGAAATATAAGACTAATAGACTATGCTAGATAATAACTATCATTTCATTAATAATAATAGTCTAGCTATTATGCCCAAGTCAACAGTCATCCACAAAACCTCTAACAAAATAAAGTTGACAACACGTTGGGACAAATGCTCGTCAATAGCCAAGTACCAACCTATAAAATTCTATGACATGGAATAAAATGACTATGAAAGGTAGGTCTTTTGGAGAAAGGAAGATCACCTCTTCAAGGTCAATGCACAAATTCACTCGAACACCTATTCACCATGTAGAAAAATAAGATATTCCAGAACCTACGTCGCTTGGGGACGTAGCATCTAAAGAAAGTTTGCGGTTGGAGCACTAGCATGTAACTCAAGGATACGGAGAAAATGGTATCATCTTTAAACAACAAGTCAATATATCATCTTATATCATATTCATATACTTATCCTTTCCTATAGGTACTTCACATGATAATCAAGAGATCAAAGATCAACAACATTCTTGAACATATACTCATATGGTGAGCAGACTTGGACCATAGACCAATACACATTGTATGGTAAGAGAACTTGGATCAAAAACCAATACATCTTGTATGGTAAGCGGACCTATACCACAAACCAACATACCTCGTATGGTAAGAATTCTTGGACCACAAACCAACACATCTTGTATGGTAAGCGGACTTGGACCAAAAACTAATATGCCTTGTATGGTGAGCGGACTTAGACCACAAACTAACAAGCCTCGTATGGTAAGCTGACTTGGACCATAAGATAATATGTATTTTATGGTAACAGGACTTTTACCACAAACCAATATGTCTTTATGAACATACTAACACCTATTCAATACAACATACAGGAACTTAACCCATCTTGGGGATCATCCCATGATCTCTACCATACCATTTGGCCATTGATCAAATGGTTAGGCCCAAGGCATTAGTTCATAACATAATGCAAGTTAAATCATGGTCATAAAGACTCCTACCAATAATCATTCATACTTATTAATTTTATATGCACCTTTTTATTCAAACACAAATTGAGTTCATACTTTAGGGACAATAACTATTTATTCAACCAAAAATCAAGGATATGCATTTACTCATCATGTGTCCATCAAGGAATTTACCAACTATTTTACCAAGAATTCACATGTATTCAATTCAACACATAAGGGCTTTAACACACTTAAGCAAATTGAACACTTTACATAATCATATGGCCCTTGTAGGGGCCTTCATTGCTCAACCATTTCACTAGGCCAAAGCCTTAACTTATTTCATCACATAATTGAATTTATGGTAATCATGACCAACACAAACTATTTACCTTCCATTAGTAATGTTAAATCATATTTTTACCCTACTGGGTTCAATACACAGCTTAAGCTTATTATCTTACCTAAGGTTTCACCCTATCATTAACCATTAACTAATAAGGTTGGAAACTTCACAATAAAAGTATTACAATACCTTTTAAAATATCATTTATTAATCATTCATACTCATTTGGGCCAGTTTCCTAAATCAATACACCATCAACATATAACTAGTCATTTTTGTTATCTATTTTCACATACACCTTATAAGTATACCTTTAACAAGCTCATTTTCATGGTAAAAATTATCAAGGTTAGGGTTAGTCAAGACCCTCATATTAAACAACATATAAAAAGTACCCACATATATAATATACCATTAATATAATGTATCAACACAAGTATAATCTAGAATTATCATTGTTCATTGTTAGGTAACAAAACCCTTTTCATTTGACTCAAAACCCACCATGTACACTTACTAATCAAAGTATCAAATGCATGGGTTTAGAGTTATTTAAAGAGGGTAAGAGATACATGCCTTAAACCATATGACACACTAATAATCTTGACTTTTCTATTCCTCTTAAAGACCACTTTTAAAACCCTAGCCTCCAATCTTCCCAAGATGAGCATGAGAGAGTATTTGGAATATTTATATCTTTACAATGAAGACTTAGGAGACTACCATGACTTATATAGTGAAAGGACTTAGGGTTTCAGGTAAGGAAAATAACCAAAAGGCCCTTAATAAAAAGTTGGAAAGTCCACCTATGTAGGGGTACGATTTCCCCGTACGATTCATGTGGCAATCATGACCTAGGGTATGAGTGGTACCCTAACCTGTACCCTAGGATTCTCCTAATCCAACCATACAATTATGGGTACGAATTGGCACCATTTATTTGTAACCAAGGGTATGACACTTGCCCAAATTATGAGCTCCATCCTTTACAAAACTAGTCCACTTGGGTTGGAGGCTTCACTCTATATATTTGGGTAGCATACGACTCATATGCATTGATTACGACAAAGAAATGGTCTTGTCATATAGAAACCAATATACTACCTTAGTATTATTTCTAGGATATGAGAGGGGGAAGGATAAGGGTACGAGTTATGACCAAGGGTACCACTCAAACCCTTCAATCGTACCCACCCCAGAGACTCCAAAAGTTGTTATTCTTTTAAGGGTTTGAGTTCTAGGTGATTCAATCCTCCCCCACTTGGATCATGCATCCTCGAATGAGGGGTGAGGCAATCATAAACACAAGTTAAAGTATCAACATGAATCAAGGGAAACTTTACACAAGTTAGAAATAACACGCTATAAGGATACAACACAACACATATCATATCATCACCAACCAACCAAAAAATTTTGCAAGTCAAAATTCTTACGTGTTTTAAGTTAACTCTATTATATCCTCATTACAGATATTCTGGTCGGTTGCATTATGGTTTCTATGACCAGCGGAGGAATCAATGTTTCAATTATGGCCAATAGGGACATATGCGGAAGGATTTTCCTATGGTCATGGTCTCTACGGGGGCTAATAAGGTTCTTATTTCCATCTCATCATCTCCTACCCTAAAGGGTTCCACTTCTAGTACTGGAACTGGTTGAAATATACTATATGCTCTTACTACCTATTAAGAGTCCAAGGAATCTACTAATGTCTTTACTGATATGTTAAAACTCTTCTCTTCTGAAGTGTATTGTTTATATAATTTAGGGTCTACCTTTTATTATGTGACCCTATTTATGGCTGTGCATTTTTGTTTTGGTCACGAGTGTATTTCAGTCTATTTTTCTATTTCTCCAAGGTGGGTGACTTAGTAATTGCTAGAAGTAGGGGGTTTATGGTATGTATTTTTGGTAGAGAAACTTTTGTCGATTTGATTGAATTAGACATGTTTGATTTTAAGGTCGTATTAGGGATAAATTGGTTGGATTCGTGTTATGCCTCTTTAGATCGTCGGAGCCATAAGGCCATTTACAAATTCCCTAACGATCCAGTTAATTAATGGGAAAAGTGTTCCCTAACACCTAAGGAAAGGTTCATATCATATCTGAGAGCTCGTAAATTGATTTTTGAGGGATGTCTTTATCATTTGGTCCGAGTTAATGATTCTAACTTATAGGGTTCCTTATAATCTATTCATATGGTTAGTGAATATCCTAAGGTTTTCTCTAATGATCTTTCGGGTGCCCCCAATAGGAAAACTAAGTTTGGGATTGATCTATTTTTTAACTCACGTGCTATCTCTATCTCTTCTTATAGAATGGCTCCAAATGAATTAATAGAACTTAAGGAGATATTGAAACATCTTCTTGAAAAAGGTTTTATCCACCATAGTGTGCCTTTGTGGGGTGTTCTTATTCTTTTTATGCGTAAGAATAATGGTTCTCTTTTGATGTGTATTGATTACATTTAGTTGAATAAAGCGACAATGAAGAATAAGTACCCTCTTCCTAGGATCGATGAAATGTTTGACCAACTTCTGGGTGCTAAGTATTTCTTTAATTTTGACCTTCGATTAAGTTATAATATATTGAAGATTAGGGAGAAGGATATTACCCAATATGGACATTTTTAGTTCTTGGTCATGTCTTTTGGGTTTACTAATGCCCCAATGGAATTTTTGGATCTCATGGACCAGGTATTCCATTAGTTTTTGGACTTGTTCATGATTTTGTTTACAGATGATAATTTGATATATTAAAAAGTGAGATGGATCATGCCAATCATCTCCATATTGCGTTGCAGATCCTAAACAATCAGCGTATGTATTCTAAGTTCTTGAAGTGTGAATTTTGGTTGAATGTTGTTACTTTTTTGGGTCATGTTGATTCTAATGAAGGGATCATGGTGGATCTACAGAAAGTAGTGGTGGTTTAGAAGTTGTGGTGGCTAAGAAGTGGCTTAGACCCATGACTCCAATAGATATTAAGATCTTCTTTGATTTAGCTGGTTATTATAGGAGGTTAGTAAAGAGATTCTCATTGATTATCGAACCTTTGACTAAGTTGACTTAGAAGAAGTTGAAGTTTCTGTGGTCTAATGCTTGCGAGAGAAGTTTTGAGAAGTTAAAAGATAAACTGACTTCTGCTCTAGTTTTGACCCAAGCCGGGGGTACTGATGGATTCGTTGTTTATTGCAATGTATCCCGTATTAGACCTAGTTGTATTTTAGCACAGCATGGCAAGGTGGTTGCATATGCTTCTAGGCATTTGAAAGTTCATAGAGGAATTATTTGACTCATTATTTAGAGTTTTTGGTCGTGGTATTTGTATTGAATATTTGGAGACACTATCTATATGGGGTCCATGTTGACATTTATTCAGATCATAAGAGCCTGCAATATATATTCACCCATAAAGATTTGAATCTCAGGCAAAGGATAAGGCGTGAGTTGCTTAAGGACTATGACATGAGTTTCCACTATCACCCAGGTAAGGCTAACATAGTTGTTGATGCTCTTAGTAGGTTATCTTTGGGGAGTTTATCCCATGCGGATGAAGAGAAAGGTACTTGGTGAAGTATATTCACCGATTGGCTAATCTTGAAGTTTGTCTATTAGATTTTGAGGATAGTGGTATGTTTGTGTAAGAAGTAGAAAAGTCATCTCTTATCGTTGAGGTGAAGGAAAAATAGGTGTTGGATCCTATCTTGATGCAAATCAAGGTTGATATAGGTAAGAAGAAGTTCATGGCTTTTGAGTTTAGTGGTGATGGTATCTTAAGGTATTGAGAGAGTTTGTGTGTTCCCAATGTGGATGGGATGTGAGGTAGAATTTTGGCCGAAGCTCATAAGTCGCGTTATTCAGTTCATCCTAGTTTGATGAAAATGTATCATGACCTTAAGGAGATTTATTGGTGGAATAACATGACTAGGGATGTGGCTAATTTTGTGGAGAAGTGCATGGTGTGCCAATAAGTGAAGGTGGAGCAATTGAGGCCTGGTGGGTTGTCTCAAGAAATTGAGTTGCTTGTGTGGAAGTGGAAGTGATTAATATAGATTTTCTTACCAATCTTCCGCGAACTTAGAACCAATTTGATTCTATTTGGATTATCATGGATAGGATGACTAAGTCAAATACCTTTTTGCTAGTGAGGACTAATTATTCTATTGAGGAATATGCAAGGGTTTTTATTCAAGAGGCCGTAAAGTTTCATGGTGCTCTAGTTTCCATCATTTTAGATTGTGGTAATCAGTTCTTATCTTATTTTTGGTAGTTATTACAGTGATGTTTGGGGACTAAGGTAACCCTTAGTATCGCTTTCCAAATGCAGAAAAATGGAAAGTGAAAAGTACTATTCAAACTTTGGAAGATATGCTTCGAGCTTGTGTAATTGATTTTGGTGGTAGTTGGGTTGACCATTTGCCTCTTGTAGAGTTTTCGTACAATAATAACTATCACTCTAGCATTGGTGTAACGCCCCGAAATTGGGTCCTGAGACGTCACATGGTGCTTAGGGTCACAAGTGACCCCAAGCTAACCCTTCTACTGGCATAACTCATAAGCAACTGAATAAAAATACAAATCCATACAAATACGCAGAAATTAACTCTTTTCTGAATCTGATCGATACAAAAATAGAATTTTACAGGATTACAATTCTTCCTTTACAACCAAAATTGAAACAAAATACATCAACTTCTACTGACTGTCTATGGAGCTCTACTAGTACTGACTGTAGGTAGCCGGGTCATGACTCCCGACTACCCCAACTCAATACGACTGAATAAAGAAAATACAACACTATAACTCTGAATAACTAACCCAAGCCCTTGAATCAAAAGGACTCATTACCTGCTAACTGGATACTACGAACTGACTGGATCCAAAGGTGCAACTATACCTTGTACCTACATTCCGAGAAAATGTAGCCGACATACGAATATATGGGCTAGTACCATGGAAGGAAACCGAGTATATGGGGGTGTATGCAGTTGTATAAACATCATCATCATAAATATTTATAAGAAATATGCAGGATGTAAGAAAGACTCACATAGCCTGAAGAAAATCATCATAATCATGAGAGGATGAAATAAGTATAATAACACATGTGAGTCATCATATAATTTGTCAATCACTTTCAGTTCATCAAAATATCAATTCTCATAATATAAGTATCATTGAAATCTTTAAAAAGAATAACTTTCACAATTCCACTTTCAAATCACTTCACCATTCACTATAGACACAAGGAAACACACACACACTGGGAGATCCTATAACCAACATAAACCATGTGAGCTACATGGAGTCCAACGTACAACCCACGTTGGGGAGAGCCGTCCTATCCTTGCCATCGGAGTAGGACTTCCAATATCAATCCAAAAATACTAGGGATCACTATATAAATCATCATCAGGCTCACATCCTTCAGGGGCACGTAGTTCTAGGGAAGTATGGTCACTTTATACCTCCCACTCGGTGCTAAAGATTACTCCCGGACTTGGCTCAAAAATTTAAATCAGCCTCAGGCTCACATTAAAACAAATTCACAATAAACACTGCAACAGTTTTCATCGGGAGCCAATTTGCGACCCCTTTATCATAATCAATAAAAACGTGAATTTCTTTCACAGTCGAGTTCAAAATAACTCATTCACGACCAAAAGGTCAATTCATTCAAAACATCTCAAATTATTTAAACTCAAGGTGTTTATAACATATGATTTTCTCGAAATAATAATCTCAACTAGGGTTCCAAAAACCCATACATCAATATCACCATAAAACCTTCCAAAGTTTCATACTTTATGACATAAGCACAAAAATAATCACTTAAAACTTAAAATTTCAGCTTTATAATCATACATCTTGGTAAATAAAATTAGCTTTGGGATTCAAATCTCATTGTGCTTATAGCACATAATTTCTCAAAGTACAATTCCAATAAGGACTCAAGGTCTCATGCATCAAAATCATATTAAATTTTCTCAAGATTCATGCTTTTCATCATAAATATATATAACTTACTTTAAAATCTGGAAAATTCAGTTTTATGTACAAACATGTCATCATTCTCATTCAATTCAACTTTCAAAACATAGAGAGTATCATAATCTCATGTAAAATCATATAGGGTATAAATTCATGCTTCAAATTCATATCAAAACATGTAAATTCATGTATATTCATAAAAGAAAAATCAATTTGGGCACAAGAACGAAAGAGAGTTCTTGTTGAAAAACTCCACATACCTTGAATGATGAACATTAGATCGATACTCATTTTTGAGATGTTAATCGTTCCTTTGAATGATGGTTCTTGGAGTTCTTGAACTAGGAACTTGGAATCTTGAATAAATTTGCAGAATTAATGGTGAACTTTGGAGGTTCTTGAAGTTCTTGAACTAGGAACTTGGAATCTTGAATAAATTTGCAAAATTAATGGTGAACTTTGGAGGTTCTTGAAGTTGGATGTAGGAGTTTAGAGTTTTCGTTTTGAGGGAATTTGATGAAATACAACATATAATGCTTCAATATGGCTTTAATATAGGGTTTGGACGGATTTTGGGTGAGGGGGAATGACCAAAACGCCCCTAAAAATCAAATAATTCTCGCATCTGTCCTTTGGTGGACTTTTTTGATAGTCTGAAGTAGATCAACCATAACGTTTTACTCCGATATCCAAATTAGATGAAACCAATTTCATTAGAAAGAGGACTCTCATATCTTCCTGTTTATACATAGTATCTCATCCAGATCATTGTATACGAGAAGTTATGATCGTTTGAAGTTTACAAAAAAATTCACTTTTCATAGGCTGAAGTAGATCGACCATAACTTTTTGCTCCGATAGACAAATTGGATGAAACCAATTTCATCGAAATGAGGACTCGCAGATATTTCTATTGATATATATTAGATCATACAGATAATTATGTATAAGGAGTTATGATCATTTAAATTTGGAGCAAAAATACGCCAGGCCTCAGTACTTTTTTTCCTGCACGTTTTACTGTTCACTACTATTCAGATTCGATCGGAATGTTCATAACTCGTCGCTCGGGTGTCCGTTTTAGATGATCCACATATCGTTGGAAAGATTATTCGATACTCTACGCAATGGTGGGTCATAATCTAATACATTCCTCACAGAAAATTTATAATTCATTCTAGAAGATAGAACCCAACACGTTTACGCACAAAATTTCAACGAAAAATTTCCCGGGGTATTACATCATCTCCCCCTTGGAAACATTTGTCCTCGAATGTTGATGAATAAGTACAGAATACTATGGAAATGAGGACAAAAGGCTGGGATAACGAAGTCAATCCACTTACTTCACTCCAAACTTTCAAATACTTCATAGAACATGCGATTCATAATGAGAATGGTCACATAGTTGGATCTTAAACAAAGGAGACTGATTTTAAGGAATCGATATCTTTGGTTTATTCAGAGACTGAGAATCAAAGGTCTCGAAGGGGATCTCATCCAAAGAAGGACCACTTGCGCCCAAATGAAATGTCCCTCAACACTCCCTCCAAAAGATTCAAATGACATTGTTCGGGGAGAAAATGAACCATAATTTGATACAATCCTATCCTATGGGAACAAGGACCCATATGGCATAAATTAAGATAGGAATTTCTAGGTCTTGGTAAACATAACTCCTTGCTTCCAAACTTAGCAACACTTCCCAACTACTCCCTCGACTATGTTCAAGCCTAACTCCAAGTACTCATGAGATACGCCATATAACACTATAATATTAATCTATATCATGAACCTCAATACACACTGAGCCTCACATCTCCTCACTTCAAACATAACTCTTATTGCTACTCCAACAACCACATACAATCTTATACTAGGGATCCGCTAACTTGTGGTGCATTATTTTAGATATACAACCATAACATTCAAGCCTATACTCATAACCACATACGCACTTCGCACATGCACCTCTAAACGAACACTCATAAAGCATATTCCTCGCTTTCTCTAAGATTCCATCAACTACATCATTCACACATACTGGCCAATTCTTTAAACAACACACATAACATTTCTCAACCAATTGAACTATACACAAAAACTCTATATTACTATTCCTACAACCTCATAGAAGTGCATAAAACTAACGCATAATAATCTTTCCAAATAAACATTTAAAACATCAACTAACCACGGCATGTATCAAGGACTTAGCCTCAATCTAACTTCACTTCACCGCCGTGAGCACACCACCTTCTATCATAGATAAGGAAGTATCTTCTCTCCCTTCTAGATAACTGCTCAACACCATTAGCTTGACTTAATGAAAAGGTCACAAAATTTTAAAACATGAAGACCTGAAATATGAAGGGATAATGTAAATAACTTGACTCTCTCTATTGAGGCCTTAGGAATAAAATATCAAATACAATGGGTTCATTAAGGTATCAAAACTGAAGAAACCCATAACAAAAACTGAATCTCACTGATCAATAAGAGTATTGCCTGAGTACTGGAACTGAACATACTGTAAAACTTGAGTATATGAGTCATGGGCGGCATGCCCTGAATTTAGAGCTCATAACTTATGGAATGTGATTCCAACTGCTAGAAGAATTGGAATTTCTCATTTTTGGAAACTAGAAGAGTATGTAATTCTCCATCATGTGTATGAACATGAATTAAGATCATGGAACTGAAATGTAAAGCATGAGTAGGTTTTGGGACAGCTGAAAATACTGAAATAACATTGGGTCAAGCACCGATCTTTCTTATAGCAAATTTACAACTTACTGGTACTTCTACTAAAATGTAAAATCTTGACTTGACTACTTGTTCTATCATCTCCCCCTTAGTTTTAAGCCACCACTCAAATTCTCAAATGCTTACTAATTTTGAATCTCCACGAATATCTCTATCATCGGAATGTACACCATCTAGTGCTTCAACTCTTATTTCTATTAGGTCAACTTGAATACTTTCTAAACTTTTGATAGACCATGCTACTTATGTCTTCTTCCTCTAATACCGTGCCTATGAACTTATGTTTCTAACCCATAAGAATCAAAATCACACTTAAGAGGCTCAACATTTCCAATCATACTCCTCGCCTTAACTTAGCCATCAAAACATCATCCATCGTCTAACTAGTATTTATCCATCTAACAATCCCATGGCACGACTCACTACACCACATACACTAATCCTTGAAATTAAAGCAGTCCCATAATATCTTGGGTGAACTTTCTCATCATAATATATTATTAAACTTAATTACAAGTCAACTACACTTAAACTCTTGTGTACACTGCTCAAGCCTATTAGGTCACTTCCGGCAACTAATACCATTAATCCGAAAACCGTCACATTCGGCTTCATGATCACCAATCGTTCAAACTTAAGGTCTCACACTTCACATAATTTACAACTCCATCTCATGCATAACTCCCACATGAAGATTATAAAACAACACATCCATGAACACTAGCCTACTTAAACTTCATAACAATAATAATTGGTCCTAATCATATAGCCTATCTTATTCACAATCCATTAACACATCCTTCTTTCACCCGTCACTACTATCTATCCTTCATACACAACTTAACATAGTTCATAGCTCTCTACATCTTAACTTAACTTCCTCTTGCAATCTGGAGAGCGCCTAGATTAACAACACTTACCTACCGAGTACTTCCATCACTAACCTATACTCTATGTCATACAAATACCGTCAACACCCGTTTCATACCTCGAACAAACTATATCACTTCCTATTAACCCAATTCCATGCAAAAAGGGATTTCGCTATACTTATGCTCAACAAATCACACTTACCATCCTTCTTACTACTACACCTCCACATCCCATATTTTCAGCCAGCATAAGGAACAAGATGAACTACAAGTTGCTAGTGGATTGAAATAGGCCTCACACAGCTTCACTAGACTTTGGTTTTGTGTTTTGATCAAGAATGTTATATGAATAACAAAGTAACTATGCTAGTGAATAGAAATAGGACCCACACGGCTTCACTAGACTTTGGTTTTTATTTTGAACAAGAAAATGAGATGAATAACAAAGAAGCTATGCTAGTGAATCGAAAGAGCCCCACACGGCTTCACTAGACTTTGATTTTTCACAAACATAATAATAACAAGATTAGATAATACAAGAGATAGAAACTTGACACACAACATTCAACGATCTAAGAATACACCTTACTCTATCTTAATTAAATAACTCATAAGAATAAGGGCATAACTTTCAACTTAAGGAACTTAACACACTAGAGATCTCCTCTCAAGCCCTTTGTGTAACTTTTGAAATTTCTTCTAGAAAATATAGAAGCATTACCTGGGGAAGAACTGGAGCTTGCGAATCATGTTATCTCAAAAATAATACATAGAGGGAGAAGTACAGATTAACATTGTAGATTCTGAGGAGGAATCTGAAAGCACACCTAACCTAGGCTTAGTTCATGACTTTTATGAACATGAATAAAGTACTTCAATCTTTGGAACTCAAAAACACTGACAGGATACTTTCTAACTCTCTTACAATCCCATAACTATCTACGGAGAATTAAGATTAACTGTTTCTGATACCTTGAAAATGAGGCAGAGTTGGCCAGAATAGAGTAAGATGAGAATCTATATAAGCTTCTTGGAAAACCTTTTTATAGCACAATCTTAGACTTGAAAGAAGGGAAATATTTCCTAAATGCCCTGTAGCCTCTCAAAGAAAAGTACAGACATCTCTGTACCGTTCTGCAAGAATCTACTAAACACGACTTCATAGACACCCTAGGACACTTGAACTCTATGCTCTAATACCAAGTTTGTAATACTCCGAAATCGGGTCCCGAGACGTCACACGGTGTTTAGGGTCACAAGTGACCCCAAGCTAACCCTTCTACTGACATAACTCATAAGCAACTAAATAAAAATACAAATTCATACAAATCAGCAGAAATTAACTCTTTTCAGAATCTGATCGATACAAAAATGGAATTTTACAGGATTACAATTCAGTCATTACAACCAAAATTGAAACAAAATTCATCAACTTCTACTGACTGTCTATGAAGCCTCTACTAGTACTGACTGTAGGTACCCGGGTCATGACTCCTGACTACCCCAACTCAATATGACTGAATAAAGAAAATACAACACTATAACTCTGAATAACTAACCCAAGCCCTTGAATCAAAAGGACTCATCACCTGCTGACTGGATATCACGAACTGACTGGATCCGAAGGTGCAACTATACCTTGTACCTACATTCCTAGAAAATATAGCCCACATACGAATATGTGGGTTAGTACCATGGAAAGGAACCGAGTATATCGGGGTGTATGCAGTTGTATAAACATCATCATCATAAATATTTATAAGAAATATGCAGGATGTATAAAAGACTCACATAGCCTGAAGAAAATCATCATAATCATGAGAGGATGAAATAAGTATAATAACACATGTGAGTCATCATATATTTTGTCAATCACTTTCAGTTCATCAAGAATATCAGTTCTCATAATGTCAATATCATTTAAATATTTCGAAAGAATAACTTTCACAATTCCACTTTCAAATCACTTTACCATTTACCATAGACACAAGGAAACACACGCACACTGGGAGATCCTATAACCGACATAAACCATGTGAGCTACATGGAGTCCAACGTACAACCCACGTTGGGGAGAGCCATCCTATCCTTGCCATTGAAGTAGGACTTCCAATATCAATCCAAAAACACTAGTGATCATAATATAAATTAGGCTCAGGCTCACATCCTACGGGGGCACTTAGTTCTAGGGAAGTAAGGTCACTTTATACCTCCCACTTGGTGCTAAATATTACTCCCGGACTTAGCTCAAAAATTTAAATCAGCCTCAGGCTCACATTAATGAAAATTCATAATAAATACTTCAACAATTTTCATCGGGAGCCAATTTGCTACCCCTTTATCATAATCAATAAAAACGTGGATTTCTTTCACAGTCGAGTTCAAAATAACTCATTCACGACCAAAAGGTCAAATCATTCAAAACATCTCAAATTATTTAAACTTAAGGTGTTTATAACATATGATTTTCTCGGAATAATAATCTCAAATAGAGTTCCAAAAACCCATACATCAATATCACCATATAACCTTCCAAAGTTTCATACTTTATGACATAAGCACAAAAATAATCACTTAAAACTTAAAATTTCAGCTTTATAATCATACATCTTGGTAAAGAAAATTAGCTTTGGGATTCAAATCTCATTGTCCTTATAGAACATAATTTCTCAAAGTACAATTCCAATTAGGACTCAAGGTCTCATACATCAAAATCATATTAAATTTTCTCAAGATTCATGCTTTTCATCATAAATATATATAACTTACTTTAAAATCTGGAAAATTCAGCTTTATGTACAAAAATGTCATCATTCTCATTCAATTCAACTTTCAAAACATAGAGAGTATCATAAATCTCATGTAAAATCATATAGGGTATAAATTCATGCTTCAAATTCATATCAAAACTTGTAAAATCATGTATATTCATAAAAGAAAAATCAATTTTGGCACAAGAACGAAAGAGAGTTCTTGTTGAAAAACCCCACATACCTTTAATGATGAACTTTAGATCGATGCTCGTTTTTGAGATGTTAATCGTTTGAATGATGGTTCTTGGAGTTCTTGATCTAGGAACTTGGAATATTGAATAAATTTGCAGAATTAATGGTGAACTTTGGAGGTTCTTGAAGTTCTTGAACTAGGAACTTGGAATCTTGAATAAATTTACAGAATTAATGGTGAACTTTGGAGGTTCTTGAAGTTGGATGTAGGAGCTTAGGGTTTTCTTTTTGAGGGAATTTGATGAAATATAATATATAATTCTTCTAATAGGCTTTAATATAGGGTTTGGATGGATTTTTTATGAGGGGAAATGACCAAAACGCCCCTAAAAATCAAATAATTCTCGCATTTGTCCTTTGGTGGACTGTTTTGATAGTCTGAAGTAGATCAACCATAACATTTTACTTCGACATCCAAATTGGATGAAACAAATTTCATTAGAAAGAGGATTATCATATCTTCCCATTGATATATAGTATCTCACCCAGATAATTATGTATGAGGAGTTATGATCGTTTGAAGTTGACCCAAAAATTCACTTTTGATAGGCTGAAGTAGATCGACCATAACTTTTTGCTCCGATAGAAAAATTGGATGAAACCAATTTTATCGAAAAGAGAACTCGCAGAGATTTCCTTTGATATATAGTAGATTACCCAGATCATTATGTACAAGGAGTTATAATTGTTTAAAGTTGGAGAAAAAATACGCCAGGCCTCAGTACTTTTTTCCTGCACGTTTTACTGTTCACTACTATTCACGATTTGATTGGATTATCCACATATCGTTGGAAATCTTATTCGATACTCTATGCAATGGTAGGTCATAATCTAAGACATTTTGCATGGAAAATTTATAATTCATTCTAAAAGATAGAACCCAACATATTTACGCACAAAATTTCAATGAAAAATTTCCCGGGGTATTACAATTGGTATGGAACCATTTGAGGTGCTCTATGGTAGAAGGTGTAGATCTCCCATTGGATGGTTCAAATTTGGTGAGACAAGGTTGTTTGGTCCTGATTTAGTTTATCAAGCAATGAAGAAGGTGAATGTTATTTGGGATAGGCATAAGACTTCCTAAAGTAGCCAAACGCCCTATGCAGACATGAGGCGAAGAGATTTGAAGTTTGATGTGGGTGTTTGGGTGTTCTTGAAGGTGTCTCTCATAAAGGGAGTAACGCAATTTGGAAAGAAGGGGAAAGTTAGTCCCTATTATGATGACCCCTATTTGATTCTAAGGAGAGTGGGAAATGTTGCCTATGAGAGTGTTTTGATCATAAAAAGTGTATAATGAATGCCCCAAAAGTTTTATAATAATATGGGATCTTAAGGGCTTGGGGTGGAAAATATCCACAATACCCTTAGCTTAAAAGTTGTAAAAACCGCAGGTGGTCATGTGTCAAGCCATTTAATTATCACCATATCTTATGACTCATACCATTGAGTTGTCACCATGACGGAGTATTGGACACCACACACTGTCCAACTTATGACTCCATAGTCACACTCATCACTAGACTATACGAATTGAATGGTCTAATCGTGACCAATACAGAACACTAAAGTCTTAGATACTAGACAACATATGACTGGACCCTAACCACTCATCACATAATCATATGACTCATGAGGAGTCTCTCATAACCAGGACAAAACTTGTCCAATAATACACTGGTTAACATACAACTAGGGTCAACTTACCCGTAATCACACTATACAACTTGTATGGTGAGTCGTAAGAAGGGCAGAGAGCCTAAAGCTTAGGAAATTGTCAAAGGCCAAAGTTTGGGGCATTTCACAGTATTTTAGAGATGCAAAATATAAGAAAAATATAGTATTATGTGATACACTATAAATGCACTCTTAGTTATGCTCTCACTGTAATCTGAGACAACATACATATTCTCGTACTTACCAAAAGTACATTTAAACTTCTAAAAGGCCATTTGTAAGAAGAATTATTTACTGAATCTACTACCCCATATGGAAGTGGCAATATATGTCCTAATAAGCAAAAGATACAACTATGACTTTTATTGTATGTCTAAACTTAAAAATTATAAAAATAAATATTAATATGACACATATCGGCTCCAGCCAGTGTGATATCAGAACTGAATGTCCTCATATATGCTCCACCCAAGTGGCTCCCATCTACTATAATAGCTAGTATAGAATACTAAAATAGTCTCATTAATGAATGAAATTCTATAAATATATACAAGAACACATTCTCTTATCTCTCATGAATCCTTACGTAAGAATTAGGGTACATAGAAATCAATATATATATATATGTATTTAATTTTTATTTGTATCCATCAGCCAGCCTACCTCTCAATAACTTAATAGCATGTTCTTTAGGGTGCCATGTTTTCATATACTTTGTCCAAACCAAGTTCTCATTTGACATTGTCATGACCTTTTCCATTATTATAGTTTTGTCTAGCATACAAAATTTTGGGTTAAGTTTATCCCTAGATGAAGTGTTAGAAATTTCAATGTTAGACCCCAAAATTTCAATAATTTTATTTTTATAGTTCTATCATATTTTAATTGGATTTTTTAGCTTAATTATAATAAGGGATGTTATGGGGACCATTAGGAAGTGTTTTGGAATTTTTCAAATACGTTTTAGGACTTCTTGGGACCCAAAACTAGTAAAGGTACATAATTACGGCATGTAACACCCCTTATGCAAAAACCAATGGCCTAGCACTATAAGTGTGTGTCACTCCAGCTAGCTTGCACGATAAGGACGTTCCACACCTTTGGTGTGGCGCGATAAGGGAGTGTCATTACCAAGGGTGTTGTGATGTTAATCTTATATTTTCTATTTAGTTTTTCAAGGAAATTTTAGTATTCTACCTCCTAAATAATCCCATCACAACATAAAATCTATTTTCCTACTCCCATAAGTCAGATTATATGTTATCTCTCCTAACAAACTCCCAATAACGCAAAAGAGAAATTTTTTCTCCAAAATTAAACCTTTCAAGGCTCTAATTCAAGTTTTCTTCAAACAATTCACTGAGTCCAGGTATGTGGGGTTTGTACAAGGATAACCGTTCATCGTTGGGCCAAAAAACTTTGATTTTATAATTAAATTTATGAAATTTAAATTAGGCTTCATACCCACTTTATGTAAATTTGAATTTATGATATCCCTTTGAGAGTTTAAGAATATTTAGCTTGAAAATTTATGGTATATTGAGATTTTACACACGTACCAGTTCTCTGAAGTGAGTTTCAATTTTCATGATCAAAGTACCATAGGATTGGTAATAGAATGTGATTTCAGTGTGATTCACCTAATTTTCAGGAATCCCAAACTTACTTTTCATACTGCAAGCTATTACAATATGATTTACTTCAGTTGATTTATTATCTTAGACAAGATATGCAATTCATCTAAGTAATCAATTTTGAGATCGAAATAGAAGCATAATGTGTTTTCAATCTTATCAGCTCATATGCTTATCTTAAAATGAATTTAATATATATATGTATATACATATATATATATGTATATCTCAAGCAATAGTATTATTTGGGAGTAGTACCTAGCACTGAGGAGCAAAGGTTTAGTGTACCCTAGTTCCATAAACTATGTGACATAGTAGGTTATTATTCACCTTGTCCAAATGGGTATTTTCTTGTCCTAACATATATGCCTTATATTATTGAGATTGTCCAAGACATGTTTAGGTGATCACCCCAGTTAGACTTTATATCCTGGCCTGGTATATTGGTCCATTTTTATAAGAGTGTTTATATTGGAATCAATGTTGCTCGCATTGTTTATGTCAGTTAATAAAATCTCTGATAGAAAAGGATGATTTCAAGAACTAAGTGTAATGGTTCACTCACTTTATCATACGTTGTTTTATGATTTATGCTTTGTGAGATTGTGGTTTTCAGATTGTTTGTGATCATGATGAGTCTATATATACTTGGCATGCATGTTTTATTATTATGTTCAACTTTAGTTTTACTTATTTCATTCACCCCCACATGCTCAGTACATTAAAGAAGTACTAACCACATATATGTTTGTGTGGCTAAATTATTTTGTAATGTAGTTCTGGTCTTTGTCCTCGGCAGTACGATTAGCCACGATCACTATCTCCTATATATAGCCAGTTGGTGAGTCCTCTTATTTTGAGGGACAAGTTATGTTTGCTTTCTGGTGCATATTCTTACTAGTCTAGATGTCATGCTTTTAGTTTGGGCTAGCTGGGGACTGTCCAAGCTACACTTCAATTTTAGTCAGAGGCTTGTCAAGACTAGTTAGATGATTATTTTCTTTAGGTTCCTTGTACATTCAATTGATGTAAAGTTTATTGTTTTTGTTTGAGAGTATTCATTCATTGACCACGGTTAATAATCTCTTTGTTTGCAGTTTTCGCTTATGTTTTAAGATTGTTTTATCATGGTTTGGAGCTAAGTAGATATAATGGGTTAGCTTTGGGACTACTTGTAGTCCTAAGCACTGTGTAACATCTAATAGGTAGCCTTGGGACGTTACAAACATGGAATCAGAGCCTAAGGTTATTCAGAATCCTAGGAAGTTTGAAAAGCAGCATTAAGTGGAATCTTGATCATGGGTGTGAAGCACCCCACACTTTTGAGAGAGAGGCTATGTGGTGTATTAGGAAACTATCCGTTCTTTTATAATCTCTATTGTGATCTAATGTTATCTTTACCATCTCTAACTCATGCTTTCACATGATAGAAAATTCCTCTTTCCAGAGCTTAAGCCCACAAAAATAGGGACCAGCCAGCCCCACCACCATATGTAGATACTTTGAACGAGAATGTCTCTTAGATTGAGTTTTGCCTGCTTTCTAATTGTTGGCTCAAGATGTGAATGCTAATGGTCAGGGTAATCAACCAGAAATAGTCGTAATTTAGCAGAATGGGAATTTAGCTAAAGCCAGAGTTTGAGATTTTATGAAAATGAATCCATCGGAATTCTTAAGGTCAGAGATGAATGAGGATTCTCATTTCTTCATTGATGAGGTGAAGAATATTACTCATATTATGTGTAACAACCTAATTTATAAGTTATGGTGGAACCTACCAAACTCCGCTTGTACGTAAGCCAAACCGTAGCCTGGAGCTATTCGCAAAGGGCTAACTTGATGGAAAACGCCCAAAAGTGGCGAAAATTGACAATTGAAAATTATAAATGAGCAAAGCAACTGGAATAGGAAAGAGGTAATCAACAATACAAATAACCATCCCATGACCTAGTAGAGCTAATATGAGAGCTATTATAAATACAACTCAAGTTCTAAGTAACCAATAAAATCTATCTCGACACCAAAGCCTAGACATAATTAAGATAGAAGGAAAAGGGAAACTCTATCTCCAAGAGCAAAACTTATCTCCAAAATCTGACACAACATAATCTTAGAATCAATAATGGTAGATAGTACTCAGATCTCACTACAAAAGGTATAGAAGTGTAGTATGAGTACCAAAACCATGGGTACTCAGTGGGAATCATTGGTCGACTAAGCTAAATCATGATATGAATACTATAAAATTCAAGATAACATAATAAGTCAAGGTAGAGGAAAACATGAATAAGCTCCAACATTGTTGTACATGAATATGTAAATAACCGGAATAATAACATAACATAAAGAATCAAAAACATGCAATTATAACTACAAAATGGCGCCCCATGAGCTAATAAGTATGGAAAAGTAAATAACTCAATGCAGTCCCCCATAAGCTTAGAGGGTATGATCAAGTAAAACATAATCGAACCACAATCATTTACCAACTTTTTTAATACAAATAGAATCTATCCATGCCATGCCTCACTATAACCTTTTTTATCACTTTTAGACTTAGACAGTATCCTTATTCTGAATATTACACCCCAAAGTCCTCAATGTCAGATCATTAATATCATGATCAATATCATAGTGAATTACCCGAACTTGAACCAGTAAGTATGTAATCATAACATAATAATCCTCCAAACTCAAACCGGGTATATATATGTGAGCAATATCATAATTATCTTTCGAAAATGAACCGGGTATATACATCATTAATATCATCATCAATTTTCGAACACGAATCGGTAAGTATATCATTATATAATTAATTGAATAATTACTAGCATAGTCAATCACATAAACACTAGCATAATTGATAGTATAATCACTAACCACTAGCATAATCAATGAGAATAATCTCTAGCATAAACAATAGAATAACCACTAGAATACTCAATATCATAGTCATGAGCATAATCAATAAGCCTCAACTCTCAACATCAACTCAATATAACCATCAAGTTCCCAAGTTTCTCAATATTACCTCAATAAACCTTTTCAAGGCGTACAACAAACACCAAAACTATTTTCAATAGCTAACACAAATTTTGGCCTAAGGTGTGTAAGGACCCACTTCAAAATCCCCGAAATCCATTACATATCAAATTCTACTGTGGACTAGGTTAAGGTATCTAATTTTTCCTTAAGATGTCAACTAAGCGACAATCAACCCCAATGTAGAGGTTTTACCTAAAACATGAGCAACTAAGCCAATTATGCCTAAATTACAATTTTTGAATAGCCTGAACGGTCCAACTAACCCAAGCATTTTAAATCACATCACCAAAACCTAAAACCTATCCCAAGTCTAACACAATATCATAATCATACTATGAATTAGCTTAACCTATGAGTAGGGAAAACCTAGCCTACCTGGATATCGTAGAAAACTCAAAGAGTTTACTAAATCACCAACTTTCCCTTTTTAGAAGCTTCTGAAAAATGCCAAGCTATAAAAATCACAATCTTATCATCACAACGAGAATAATTATACCCATATTAAACTATTGTGCTTCGGGTCCAAAACTACTCAAATATCCCATATGGGTCGTATCTACGAAAATCGTGTTTCTGAGCCCAACCTAACATTCCCCAATGCTCAAGGAGTAATTACCCTAAATAAAGGTTGAAATCCAAGCTACATTGGTGCTAACATGAAGTCACCAAGTTTTAGGGATTTTAGGGATTAAAAGGGAAGATCAACCAATAAATTAAAGGAATCTTACCACAAATTTGATGGAAAATTACGTAAACAATAGTTACCCAAGCTCTTAAATTACCCATAATTTCTATCTCTTAGCATTCTGAATAATTGTGGTTTAACTATCCTGGAAAAGGATGAAGAATGGGCAAAACCACCTAAAAGGGTGATATTTATGCCCTTCCCAATGGTTCGAGAGTCGCTATGCAACCTGACCCTCACGATCGTGGCATTTACCACTGGCCAAGGTGAGTTGCTATCGCAATATGTCTCACCGTGATTGCAACACTTGGTGCCCTGCCAAGGGTATAACGATAACAACACCTAGCTTGCTATTAGCTAGTGCACCTGTATAGTAGAGACCTAAAATTTTTTAACTCTTCGCCAACCCCTCGGGATAGATCCAAAATCCCATATATTCAAATAGGCTATGCTACCCTATCAAATTCATTGTTTCAAACTTAATGGCACAGTCAAAATTTGCATTCGGGGTCATGTTAAAAAAAATGGTTCCCACACCTATTTTTAATTTTCTTAACTTTTCCACCAGTAGGTCGAAATGAGACCTAGTACCTCGGGACCCAAACCAAGAGTCCACCTAGCCTAAAATCAATATTTTAGAGTTGTTAGAACAGTCAGAATTGTCATACAAGGTTGTTTGACATAAGCTTTTGCCCAGTAGAAAATTTGAACCAGCAAAGACTTCAAAATAGAGAATTGGCTCTAAAAATAAAATGAACTACCAATAATCAAACTGTCAGTCCCATCAAGTCATAAATGACTTGGGAAACTAGGGAAAAGCTCTAACGGTGAAAATAAGCAGAAATATAGAAAATAACTTTTGTCTATTGGGTTAAAGTCAAGGACTAGGGTGTGTATAAAGCCTCAAACTTGTGATAATACTGGGTCTGAATCTCTCTCTCGATATCCTAAGTAACCTCCTTTATTGGGTGGTGCCTCTACTAAACCTTAACTACAGGAATTTCCCTAGTGCACAACTGCCTAGCATCACTAGCAAAAATTAGCACAAGTTCTTTCATGAAGGTCAACTGCTCATCCAACTGAACTGAATCCCATCTTAGCATATAAGACAAATTAGGAATGTATTGCCATAATAGAGAAACAAGGAAAACTAGATGGATAGTATAAAAATCTAGAGGTAAGGCTAACTCATAAGCCACCTCACAAATTATGCGAATAATCTCAAAATGTCCTACATATATGGGGATGATATTTACTTTCCTCCCGAACATCATCACACCCTTCATGGGCGATACACAGAGGAATACCTGATCATCAACTCCAAATCTCAAGGCACGGATCCTACAGTGTACATAAGACTTTTGCCTACTTTGAACTGCTCTCAACCTATCTTGAATAACCCTGACTTAATCCAACAACTCCTGAAGCAAATCAGTACCATGGGGTCTAATCTCAAAAGTCTCAAACCATCCAATCTGGGAATGACATCTCCTACCATACAGCGACTCAAAAGGTGCCATCTAAATACTTGAATGATAACTGTTATTATAAGCAAACTCTTTCAAGGCTAAGTGCTCCTCCTACTAACTTTTAAAATCTAGAGTATATCCTTGAGAACCTGAATAGTCTACTCTGACTGGCCATTGGTCTGAGGATGAAAGGTTGTACTAAGGTCCACTTGAGTACATAACTCTTCTTGAAAATCTATCCTAAATTAATACATAAACAAAGAATCCCAATCTAAAATGATAGTTATAGACACACCATACAAATTGACTATCTCATGAACATATATAAGGGCTAACCTCTTGGAACTAAAGGATATCTAAATAGGTATGAAATGAGCCGACTTGGTCAACCAATCCAAATGACCCAAATTTCATCGGATCCATGATAAATGAGAGGCAAACCACTAACAATGTCCATAGTAATCCATTCCTATTTCCACTTGAGAATAGGTAATCTCTTAATTAAACTACCCGATTGTTGATGCTTTACCATCACCTACTGACAACATAGGCAATGAGCTATAAAATTTGCCATATCTCTCTTCACGTAAGTCCACTAATAATATGGTCTAAAATCTTTATACATCTTAGTTGTACCCAAATAAATAGAATATCTAAAGGTATGAACCTCATGAAAAATCAATTGAATCAAATCATAAATCGTCAGAACACAATGTAGCTATCAAATCTCAAAATACCCTAAAAATCTATAGTATCCCTCTCAGACTCACCACTCAACACCTGATCATAAAGGTGCAAAGTCTATTATCCTCAAAATGATGATCCCAAATTTTCTCAAATAGTAAGGACCTAGCTTCCACACTAGCAAGAATCCTCCTAGTGTCTAAAATATCAAGTCTAACGATCAAGTTAGCTAAGGACTGAATGTCCCATACCAATGACCTCTAAGAAACTAAAATGCAATCCAAGCTACCCATATTCACTGCTTTCTGACTCAAGGCATAAGCTACCATATTTTTCTTGCCCAGATGAATCAAGATACAAATATCATAATCATTAAGCAACTCTATCCATCTATGCTGCCTAGCATTAAGTTCCCTCTGGTCATAAGATATTGAAGACTACGATGATCTATTCAAATCTGCCAATGAATACCTTAAAGATAATGCCTCCGAATCTTAAGTGTTAAAACTATCACCGCTAACTCCAAGTCATAAGTTGAGTGGTTGAACTCATACATCTTAAGATGCCTCAAACTATAAGCAATAACATGACTATGTTGTATCAATATACAACCCAAACCAACAGCAAAAACACCACAACACACGGTGAATCCCTCACCCTCAATAAGAAGAACCAAAATAAGAGTTGAAGTAAGAAACTCCTTAAGCTTACCAAAACTCAACTCATACTTTTCGGACAATAGAAAAGAACCTCCTTCTGAGTTAATTTGTTCATCGATGCTAAAATAGTAGTAGAACACTCAACGAATCATTTATAATAACCGTCAAAGCCAATAAGGCTACGAACTTTAATCAAAGATATGGGCCTTTCCCAGTCATGAATAGCCTCAATATTCATCAAGTCTACCATAATCCCATCCTAATAAACCACATGCCAAAGGAATGTCACTGACTCAATCCAAAACTCACACTTAGAGAGCTTAGCAAAAATTACATGATCTCTCAAAGTCTGGAGCTACAATCCGCAAGTTCTATGAATGAACCTCTCAACTCCTCCAAAATACAAGGATGCACCTATAAACACAATCATGAAGAAATCTAAATAATGTTTGAACAATCGGTTCATTAAATCTATGAATGCGGTTATGGAATTAGTCAATCCAAAGGGCATCACAAAGAGCACATAATGACCATAACAAGTCCTAAATGTTTTATTTAGGATATTCTAAACCTGAGTCCTTAATTGATGCTACTAAACCTTAAATAAATCTTTAAAAAAAATTGTTGCACCCTGAAGCTGGTAAAATAATAATCAATGCGAGGCATAGGATAATTGTTCTTCACTATCACCTTATGGAGTTGCCTATAATCAATACACATGCATATAGAGTCATCATTTTGATTCATAAATAATATAGAATCTCCCTAAGAAGATACAATCGATCAAATAAAACCCTTACCAAGAAGATCATGAAGCTGAGAATTCAACTTCTTTATCTCGGCAAGAGCAATATGGTAAGGTGCCATAGAAATAGGTTGGGTGTCTGGCTCAAGATAAATAACAAACTTAATTTCATGTGCAGGAGGTATACCAGGCAGATCGATAGGGAAAACATTAGAAAACTCAAGACTACAAAAACAAGCCAAATAACGAACTCTTCACACTAACATCATGGATATAAGCAAATAAGACTCACAACATCTTGAAATAAGTACCCTACCATATATATAAGAAATAATCCCTATTATTTTATGGCTAATAGCTCCCTGCCATAAAATTGGGGGTATAACAAGTATGTCTAAGTAAAGGTCTTGGTAAAAT